>OZ038467.1:1921666-3155833 GCA_964036295.1 Plumapathes pennacea
GCCAGCCTCAACAAATTTTCAGGATGGGGGTCTGGGTTCCACTTGATCAAGGGGTGGGCTCTAGGGGCAAGGGGGGGGGGGGGGGGGGGGGGGGGCGGTTAGATTTGTTAGCTATAAATTGCCGAAACTTTGAGTCAAAATGGCACCTGTATTTTAAGACAATTTGCAATGTACCTATCACCGGAGTGCTTTCATCAAGACCTGACTCGGTGGGATACCCCTCAGCGAGCCACTTTGGCAACCCCCCATCGAGTACCGACACGTTTTCGTGGCCAAACGACCGGAAAGTCCACCAAACCCGAGGAGCCGAGAACATGCCAAACTTAGCGTTGTTGTCGTACACGACCACATGGCTATCATTTTTTATGCCAAGCGTTTTGACATAGTTTGCGAAGTCCTCTGCACGTGGCACCATGTGCTCGAAAGAAGAACTCTTGTCGCTGCATTCTTCGATATCAAAAAACTTCGCTCCAGGGATTCTGGCTGAATGAAATTCTTTCTTCGGATCACGATTTTCACTGGGTAAGTGCCACGATCCGTCGATAATTCTCAGGTGCTTTGGTGCACGAAGAAGTTGTTGATAGAGCCACTGCACTCTGATGAGCGTAGATATGGACATTTTGTGGCAAGGAAGCTATAAAAGAGTATTTTGTGACCACGACATTCACAAGGCCTTCCTCGTTTCTGTCGGTGATCGGGGATAGACTGGTGTCTAGGGCTGAGTCCCTCTCGGACAATCGGATGACGAGGCAATCCAACATGGCCGCAATGGACAAAGTAAGGATTTTGGTTGTCGGAGATTCAGGTGTTGGTAAAACCTCTTTAGTTCACTTGATATGCAAAGAAGAGAGTATTTCTAATCCTGCGTGGAGCATTGGTTGTACTGTTGAGGTGAAACCGTACGACTACAGAGAGGGGCTGCCGGGAATGAAGACATACTTTCTGGAGTTTTGGGACGTTGGGGGATCGGCGAATCACGAGAACAGCCGCTCGATATTTTACAATTCCATCAATGGATTAATCTTGGTGCACGACTTAACAAATAAGAAGTCTTTCTCTAATCTGAGAAGATGGTTGGCGGACGTATTGAACGCTGGGAAGGTCGACCACACCAGCACACCGGGGGCGAGAGGCTCAGAGAAGAAATGGTTTGATTTTAACATCGACATCAGCGACGACTACGACCCGGAGCAGTTCGCAGGAAATCAGATTCCTATCATAGTCGTTGGAACTAAGCTTGATCAAGCGGGAACAGCAAGGATTTCGAAGACCTCCAGAGGATTCAACCTGGTCGAAGAAGTTGGGGCTGACATGTTCAACATTGACTGCACAGATGCAAAGCAACTGAAAGCGGGGTCAGTCGGTGCTAGGAAGTTCAGTGCATTCTTTGACAAGGTTATTGAGTCGAGATTCTACACGAGGGATGGCCCACCACAACAGTCACTTTTGTATCACGAATCACAAAAACACTTTGAGCGCTCCACAAAACGAAAGGTAGTGTAACTGTTAACAAAACAGTTTTAACCCTTTCACTCCTGAGTATGATCAACTTCAGGTTTCTCCTTTCACCTTCTTTCACATGAAACATACCTTAGGGAAAAGGTGGCTTGTTATAACTTGCCTAGCCTATGGCAAGAGATCAGGGGGCTCAAAAGCTGTGCAACATGAGGCTGCTGTGTTCACAGTCTACGTAAATTTGCCCATAAGAAAGTTGATTGAACTACAAGTTCTTTCCACACCAGTAATGCAGATTTTCTCCTTAAATTATTGGGAGAACCCTGTGATATTCTTGTGGTATTCTACTGAATAATGTTTATACAATAATGTGCAATGGGTCATTTTCAGCTTACTGTATACTGTCCTCTGTTCAAAATAAGGCCTCTTGTAGAGCTCTTATTAAGATGACATTTCCCTTATAATTACAGCTAATCTTGCTGTCAGTAAGACAAAACTCGAAACTTAAAAAGTGAATCTTGTTTTCCAGTTCTTGTATTTCTATTTGAGAGTCTAGTTAGCCACATTTAATTATCATTTTATATTTTTTACAGTTTGCAAACTATGAAACTCTGTATATGAAGTTTGGTCATCACTCTTACCAAGGTCTTGAAACCAAAAGCCACACTTTCAGTTTTTGTCTGGAACATCTAAAGTAACTAATAAAGAAGTCAGTCTGTCATCTCGGGTAAAACAAGAATTAATTAAAGTAAAAATTCAAATAAAATTTATTAAACCTAGTCGATATTAAGATACCAAACTTTAGATGACACATGTATTTTCTAATATTTGCATTATGGAATCACAGGATTTCTTGCCAAAAGAAACCTCCGATGAATTCACCATCCCATTCTTGCTTTTCCGTTTAATTAATAGTATTCGACTTACGTGGAAAGGCATACTGAATGATATTTTGAACCGGCGAAAGTGCAATCCAAATGTTGTCACTGTCGAAGAATCTGGCATCGCATTTTCCTGAGAATTTTCATGACTCCGGCCCGGATTTCTGGCAGACGCAGGCAGTACACAAACGGGTTTAACAACGAGCTCAGGTACACTGCAGTGACAGAAAACTCGAAAATGCACTGCATAAGAACTGGATGTCCAACAAAACGTTTGAAAATCTCGACGCAGATATAAGGCATGTAACAGAGTGTCGAGAGGCAGTAAATCCACAACATACTTGATGCGGTCCTTCTGTATCGTGCAATATCCATTCTGTCCCGGGTTCTGTTCAATGTGCTTTGTCTTTGCTCCGTGTTTTGCTCTCGTTCTTGGCAGCCATTTTGACGACGTAGCCCGCGGTATATCTTACTGTAAGCAACCAGCGTGACAACTGTGCAAACAAAGATAATTGCCGCGGCAAGGGATATGTATAGAATTCGGTTCTGAAACCACGAGGATACGAATCCGGTGGCAACAGCCCATGTGACGACAAGAGTGGTTAAAACTCGCCTTGTTGTGACGATCTCACGGTATTTTAGATGATGATGAAACGCGACATACCGGTCCAGACTTATCGCTGTCATATTCATCAGCGAGACGCAACCCATGGAGGCTCCGACAATTGAATTAGAACTGATCAAAAGACACAACGAGGCGTCGTTCGATCGACCGCTTACTTTCGTTATCAGGAACGTTACGAACAGAGGTTCAGCTAGCAAGCCAACGGCAAGGTCTGTCAGAACAAGGCTGATAAGTAGAAGCCTGGAAGGCAAATGTATCGAAGTTGTTTTAAGAATCGCCAATAACACCAGCATGTTCGCTGTGGTTGTCACGACAGAGAAGGCAGAATTCACTGTAGCATTCACAATATAAGGGGTGGAAATGTTGTCCGTTCTGAACGCTGTGGCTGTTGAGATTTGAAAACAGGTATGGGAGACCGGCGTTACTGCGTCAATCATTGTGAAGTTTTCCAGCCCCATAGCCGATCGTTTCTTTTGTTCAAGTCAGGTATATATCGCCCCAGGTGATTTCTCCGATCAATAATACTTGGATTGCTCTAATCCAGAATTTGTGGCGGAAAGTGAAAATCTGAAAGGTTTTTTATGTTGCCGAAAATGAAATGCATACCAACAGAAAACGTGCCAAAAAACGTCAATCTAACCAATTTCGGATTCGCAAAATAAACGAAGTGCACTTCCGAGCCCTTTTTTTCATACAAAGGCTTTCATGTAGATCGCACTGACAGAGCTGAATAACGCATTGCGCATGTCGGTGATGTCATCAAACATGGCGTCCCAAACAGTACTCCTGATGTCCAAGAAAGGCACGACAGTGCGGTTTAGACAAGCGTGGCAGAAATTTTTACAAAGTGAATTTTAATACTACATCAAATCCTCTATTCGACACACTAAAAGTAAATCTTAACAGTTTAACTTTCATTTCACTCGAGTGTCGCTTCAACCCGTTTCAACCGTACACCCAGGTTTAATGCGCTTCTCTGCAGGACTCTTTAGAGGCGATCAGGATGAGAGAACTTTGGGGTGGACCTCCTTAAGTGGTAAAAGCAGGCACAGGAGCCAGGCGATGCTTGTGCCCTTCGTGATTGTTCGTCTGGCAGTCACAAAGCCGGTCCCCTTGGACGTTTCTTCAGTCGTTTCGTTCTTCCTGTATAGAAGATTCCGTACAGAAGATTCTTTCGGTGTTGTGGTACCTCACCAGGCTCGTAGTATG
This sequence comes from Plumapathes pennacea, assembly GCA_964036295.1. Lineage (NCBI taxonomy): Eukaryota > Metazoa > Cnidaria > Anthozoa > Antipatharia > Myriopathidae > Plumapathes > Plumapathes pennacea. The sequence continues at coordinate 1,925,837 of OZ038467.1, forward strand.
CAAGGAAGCTCCAACAAGCGGCAGTAGGAAGTCGGTACGCCGAGATATCTTTTTCCAAAGTCGTCCACTAATGTCAATTTACTGTTTACGTTTTTAGTGCACGAGTCGAATTTCCTTAAACCCACCCGTTTGAAATTTTTACAAACCGAATTCGGATAGTAGATGAACTCCTTCGTCTAATAACGTAAGAAAAAACCTTAACCCCTAAATACCGAGCTTAACCTCGGCGTTTCTTTCCACTTTTCGGTGTCCCGGCCATTTTAAATAGCCCACAATTTTGCCCGCGTTCCATACCGCTGACTTTGTGCGGCTGCGCAATGCGTTATTCAGCTCTGTCGATCGCACTCGATTTTGAAGGAGTTTGGGGAGACTTCGATCCAGTCTTCAAGCCGAGAGGCCGCGAAACGGCAGGAAAAGCGCGCGCCACGCTGTGTTTCCCGCCTAAACTGAATTCGTTCTTGCTGCTTCTGTTTGCACTCATAAGCAAAGACCAAGAGGAAGGTTTATTGAAAACAACGATGATGTTTTTAACTGTGTTATGCGTTTCACAAATTGAGCATCAGCCTGTTGTCAAAGTTGAAGAAAATGTCCAGGAATTGGTTACGTAAATTCCGATGCTCCGAATTGGTTTTGAATACTTACCACTGGCTGCTGGAGTGCTGGTACCCTAGGGTGGGCTCACCTACAAATATAGTCAAGAGCGATAAACCAGAACCGTAAGTACCTGCTAACAACACTTTTCTTAGATACTGTTTAACCGAAAGCTCGGTAACTATACTAATTATCCAACTTTTATATTGTATTTTAAATTAGTTTAAATTTATACTGTCCTTTTTTAGGTTAAGTCGGCCGTTATTTTCTGTATTACGATTTACAGTGTGGTAAAATGAAACACTTGGTAAGACAGAGACAAAACAAGCCAAGCAAAGATTATTTCATTGCCGCGGAAGAATCGCCGGCTTGTACTTCACACATTTTTGTCTGATTTCACTCGTGCCACGTTTTCTTTTTTTAAATTATAGATGTGGTCAGATCAAGAAGTGCACGTTCAGATAAACAGCCTGGATTTGATCAGATACAGTCGGGGAAATAGGCGAAGGGAATTTACGGTAAGGAAACAGAGACTCCTTCGTTTTCTAGTTCATCAGTTTATCTTTTCTGTGATGGTAATGCGTAATAGTTTTGTTTGAAATTTTCTTGTCTTGTTTCCCCGTCATGTTTATAAAATATTATCCAATGTGTTGTGTTATGAAAACTTTCTAAACCAAGTAAACGTTTACGTTGTTTTAAATATAACTCTACAATTGTTAGTCATATAAAAAGAGGTTATTACACGGGAAGGAGTGCAATACGGCGGAGTATTTTTACGAGTTGGTTTTATTTTTTCGAGCCTGCTTCAGGCGAGAAAAAATAAAACTGACGAGTTAAATTACAGCCGTATTGCACGACTTTTCGTGTAATAAATTGTTTATTACACGACAAACGAAGCAGGGCAAACGTTCTCGCCGCTCGCAAAATGGAACAAAAAAATGACGCGTTCGTAAACTTTGCTTGCGAAAACTGATCACGTAAGCTAATAAACCAGTTGATCTGGTTCCTGACGAGTGCAATACGCTCCCATCTTTACACTTGTTTTGGCCCGTATTTGCACTCGAAAATGTGAAGTCGTGTAATAAGAGCTCTTACAGTGCTAGCCAGGAAACTGGGGTAAAAAAATACGGGGAGGGGGTGGGGGAGAAAGACAGGCGAATTTCAGAGTTCATGTTCATCCTCACATTTTCCCTTTCTTTTTAATCAAATCGTATAATCTTATCGATAACCCCTCTTCCCCATTCAGTGTTGAAAAGGTTATTGGCTGACAGATTTTGGAAATAGAACAATTAGAGCAAAAAATGGGAAGGGGAGAAGAGGAACCGGGTTTTGTCTCCGTCCTCGTCAAATGCCAAACATATTCTGACAAACGTAACCCCCATTTTCAAGAGATTAGTAAGTCATTGAACAACTATAAACAGCTCATTTCACCTCGAAAGCACAAAAAGGAAATGGCAAATGTATATACGACTGTTCAACTTAGGAAAAACCTTTATCGAATAAATACTATCAGAGAAAGACTAAAGATCGACTATGTATATCAATCGCATGGTTCTCTACTAAAGTTGTCTTGTCTTTTTGTCTGAAACCAACGCGGTATCTCGCCTGTTTTTGCTCGCTCTGGTGTTGACCCTGTTGTGCATTCTTTTAGCATTGCGGATCCGTCAAAGTGAGACGCGATGGCTTATGTGTGCGAGGCACCACTCTATTGCATCATTCTGTTCTTCGTTCTATGCTCATCGTCTCATGCAAAGAAAGGACACACAGAACACAAGAAGCTATTGGGTGAGCACGCTTATAACGTTGATGGTATATTTGAGTGCTTTGGTTTTTGCGTTTACAGTGCATTAGGTTGATCCACTTGCTCCGACGAAAGACTGGTGCTCGAAACGTCAGCTTCAAATTATTTTACGGCATCCAGTTTTCACACGTCCAACTTTAGGCGATTCGTTATACACGTGATCCAAACAAGTTTGGCTGTGAGCATTATCGGCCAATCAGGAACAAAAGCGAAATCCTATATTGCGATTTATTTACACAAGTGGCACTGATCCTCTGATTCAAAATCCTTAATTAATTCAATTAGTCACAACTTGGGTTTTACTTGACGGTTACAGAGTTACAAAGTCATTATATATTATAAAGTCATTATTTCCACGCTTAATTCTCCCGCATCTATTTGAATGTCACAGACTCAAAGCACAAGGATGTTCCTCAGTTCAGCAGCCGGAATATCAAAGCTGCCCGAAATGGTCACGTAAATGACAACCATGTGCGGTATTCACAGAGCAAGAATCTCGTCACAAAAAATGTATTCAATCGGCAGTGGTCCGAATACCGAGCCGGCGAAACAAACACCCGAACAAAAACAGTAGTGGCCTACCCAGCAGGTGGCGGGAACTCTTATAGCCAATCACCGTGCGGCAACGGTGCTCAATACCAGCCCTTCCTCATCTCGTACGGACCTGTCACGGCTCAAACAAACTGTCTTCCTCCAAATTGTCATGGTGGTGCAATGCCCATGAGACAGATTTTTACTGTAAAAGGCAAACGTGAGTCTGAATTTATTCCTTAACATTAATAATAATTTAACAATAATAATACCTTCGTTGATTCGTGTCAAACGTACACATGGTAATAGTTATATGAACTGCGTCGGCGTGGATCTAATACGTACACGATAAATCAGCTAAAACTCTGTTTGAAGAAGTTATAATGGGGGAGGCAGTGTCGCCGAGTGGTTAGGGCGCCGGACTTGAAATCCGGAGGTCCCAGGAGTCCTCTCTGACCACTAGCTGAATTTGCAACACGGTAGCCCTGAGTTCAAATCCTCGGCCACACTATGTAAATAGCCAACTGGTTGGCCTCCGACCGGTTGGGATTCTTAACAAATTTACGTTCAGTTTATGATATTTGATTTCTGCATTTTCAGTCTCCCCAATTAGCTCGGCAGTGCTAGATACATGTGATTTATTTAGAAGTGATTTATTTAATTTACTTATTCATATTTTAAGCTAACGTTTCGAACTTGTTATTTCATAGCTGAGGGGGAATTCCCATTTTCCACAGTTAAGGGCCAATAAATAGCTAACATAGATACTCTCTTGTTAGCTAAGTGGGTGTTTTCCATGTTCTCGTGAAGACCAGTGGCGCGTAGTCGTGCTTTTGAAGTGTGATTGGATGACAATAGCATCAGTATACCCATGCACGTTGTAAAAGGAGATGCGAAGAGTTGTTCTTTTTTTCCTCAGACTTTCAAAGTGTCGGTTGCTGGTTGGACACATACATAAGAGCTATTCAACCACTGGAGCGAATACATCCCTCGTTGATGGATGGGGCCTACAAGGATCGCGTGAATGCCCTAATGAAGTGTGCAGGTGCTGCTTTGGATAAAGGACTCGAAATGTTTGCTCTTCAAGACGGTGGTATGTGTTTAGGTGACCGGAAGGCTCCTGAAACATACTACAAGTACGGCTCTTCTAACGCATGTGGAGGTAAAGTACTACATATATAATGGTTTTCGGATTGCTGTCGAACATAATCGTGTGATTTACTTTGGTTTTGCGACCAATTAGAAACAGGACAGCATTCCCTCTCGTAAGCTGTTTACGCAAGCACTTGTGCTGTTCAAATTTATATAGTAAAACCAATCTAAAACACTAAACGTTTTAATTACTAGCCTTTTCAAATCAGTCCACAAATATGTTTAGTATATGGATTATTGGAAATCAAGCAAAGAAAGCAAATATTTCTTTTCAGTTTAAAACTCCCTTGAATCTTGAATGTCTGTGGAGTGATATTTACGTTTTTATGGTTTTTCCCTATCTGATCATCAGCGGATGGAGAAGGAGGTCTTTGGAGTAATGAAGTATACCGGTACGTAGTTTTCGATTTACTACAATCCTTTGATGTTGTCATATTATGGTCTCGTAAAATGTCGTGAGTTACGGTAGTCCTCTTATTTTCGTCTTCGTGTTCGGTTTCGTTTTCTTGACAAACAACATTACTCCGAAATCGAATATGCTAACACGTAATTGTGTATACTTTGTCAGTTTCGTTGACAGTAAAGCAATCTACACTCAGGGATCCCCTTGGTCACCGTGTGGCGGTAAGTATTGTTAATGAGATTCATGCTGTCTCTGTTTCAAAGCGGGACCCAGTGCAAAACCTCTTTGTTGTGATTAATTTATTTCAAGTTCGTTTTTATTCAAATGTCCAGTTTCATGCACAGATATTTTGACCAAGGCTTCTTGGTGGATATATATATTTTATTTTTTTACTTCTAGTACCCACGACTCCTGCTCCAGTTGTCAATACAGGTAAGTCCGCCAACATTTTCACTCAATAGTCATCTTTTTTCTCATTAATTAGAACTGATCTATGGAAAATGTACATCTGACTTCTAACTCACCACGACCATGGTTTGCACACATTTATTGCTATGTTTATATTTCTTTACTTTTAGTTCCGACAAGTTCTGCACCAGTGTTCACTGCAGGTTGGTGCAGCAATATTTTCACTCAATTTTTTTTCTTTCCCTCATTAGTTAGAACTGAGGTATGTAAATTAAATGTAAATCTGACTTCTAACTCACCACGGTCGTAATTTGCACACATTTATTGCTTTATTTCCATTTTTTTACTTCTAGTTCCCATGACCCCTGCACCAGTTGTCACTATAGGTAGGTGCGAACACTCGGGCTGGATATGAAATGTCAAACCAGACTTCAACTGCAGTTTGCTTAATTTCGCATGTTGTGATGTGCTTGTGTTGTAGCTTCCTCACAGTGAGCACAATTATTTGGATTTGGTTAGGAAAAAACATAGACTGTAACTTAGAGTGGCCTCTGATAAAGTCTTTCTAATCAAAACGTTATGGAATTGCTTCGAGTGCTTAGCGTAGAGAAGCTAAGAAGATCACTAATACTTTGTTTAGCTTACTTTGAAAGAACTAGTCCAACATCTTGCACATCTCAGTGTGCCGCTGGAATCTAATAGAGTTTTATTATTTCAATTTAAAGCTCCAATCGATCTTGGTATCATCCTCGACGTTTCTGACAACTTGGGAACTAACAGTCTTACAGACATGAAGAAGTACATGAAGGAGTTGATTGCTGCATTGCACGTGTCGAACAAAGGCAATCACGTGGGGCTCATATTGGCATCAACCAATCCAAGTGTCAAGTTCGGTTTGAACGAAAATTTTAACGAAGCAGACATAATGAAAGAGGTGGACGCCATAACGATATCCGGTGGACAGGCAATGATTGGGAAAGCTATGTCTCTTGCACGCACAGACCTCTTCGGTGAATCAAGTGCTCGCGTTAATTCCAGGAAACTGTTGGTGGTCTTCGTGGCGGGCCAATCGGCTGATGCTGTGGCTGGACCAGCAAGCCAACTACATGATAATGGAGCACTGGTGATAAGTGTGGGGATTAATTGGAATAGTGACCATCAAGAACTGAATGAGATGGCAAGCGACCCAGACAGTAGTCACGTGTTTATAAGTCCATTGGTGAACATGATGACAGTGGTGCAGACCATCAAGATTCGTTTCTTTATAGGTGAGTGTAGCTGAGTATTTGGATTAGCCAGGCTTTGATTTCCTCCGTTATACTCCAACAAAGACGAGACCCTTTTGTCTCGACGTCACGTAGCAAATGATTGAGATCTCAGCCAGAAAATGTTTAGCCAGGAAATGAATTGATAGCTTATTGAAGTGAGTGGAGATGAGCAGAGTAGAAGTGTGACTTTGCCAGGCAGCTACTTTAACACTTTGACTTTTCATGTTTCTGTTATTATGTAAAAGATATATTTTTATTTATTTATTTATTTATTTACTATATATTAACTATTTTTATCTGAAGCGCCCATCGATCTGGGTATCATCATCGATGGTTCAGACCACCTGCAGAAATTCGATGCTGACGGATTTGCAGCGCTAAAGAATTACGTGAAGAAGCTGATTCTTGCATTGCACGTGTCGGAGAAAGGCCATCACGTGGGCCTAATATTGTCGCCACGTGATTCACCGGTGGTGTTTGGTTTGGACAAATACCATGACGCAACGCAAATCATTCAGTCTTTGGACAGCATGGCGAGTTCCGGTGGAGTGGCGAACATTGGATCGGCTTTATCTCTAGCACGGACAGAACTGTTTGGGAAAATCAATCGCCTTTATTCTCGAAAAATATTGTTGGTCATGGTGGCTGGTGATTCGGCAGGTGATGTCGGCAAAGCAGCGACTGAACTACGGAACGATAGAGTGCTGGTGATAAGTGTGGGGATTGGGTTTAAAAGTAGAACTGTTCAACTTAACAACATTGCCACCTTCCCAGACAAACTTCACGTGTTGACAGGTGAAATGAGCGACTTGTCGGCGATTATGCACAGCATCAAGACACGCTATTTCATACGTAAGTGTTTAGTTTAGAACAAGAACAAGTGACAGGGTTTTATTGGGTTGTGAGCATTTTATAAAGATCATAACATTTTAAGAAACTATTCTTAATTATCTAACGTTGTAATTACACTTAACTACACATTAACATCGTTTACTTTGAACATAAACGTTTTTCTGAGCACAACAAAATGTATTCAAACGGGGAATTTTGGTACAAGATCACCTGCTAATCTGGGAAACTTTGAAAAATTCTTTTGGTTACTAACCTCATAACATTAACCAGTGTTGAACTTGTCCCCAAGACATTTCACGAATTTCTTCAGCTCAGATCATGTTGAAAAGGACTCGATACCAATAAGTATGGCACTTAGGCCCGGTTCAGACGCCGCTCTTTACATGCGCCAAACCTAATGCAAACTAGCTCAATTAATGGTTCTTGCATCGTTCTATATCGAGCCCATATTAAAAAAAAGTTTAATTTATTTGTTACTTCACAAGCTCCTTATGCTTAGCTTGCTCGTAGTATGTTATTATGGTCTTGGTTTTTGCCTCACTCAAAATTTTGGGTGGGAGTGTGCCGCCCAGGACTGAAAACCCTTACCCTATTTCAGACCAAAAATTTGCGGTTTTCTAGTTCCCAAGTTGTTCAGACCAAAATTTGCAATTTTCGACGCTATTTCAGACCAAAATGTGCAATTTTCGACCCTATTTCAGACCAAATATCAAAATCTCCGACCCTATTTCAGACTAAAATGCTAAAATCGATACCCTATTTCAGACTAAAATGCTGAAAATGATACCCTATTTCAGACTAAAATGCTGAAAATGATACCCTTTGGGGCGGCACATACCTATATGGCTCATATATGGGAGTACCCCCCCAGGGTTTTTGCTAGGATATTGTATACGTCCTTATCCGGGACGCGTGTTAGCTACGCAATGCTAGTGTTTTCTCTCTATTTCCTCGCCCTTTTTCTTTCCGAATCAGGAGATTTGAAGCTGAGGAGGGAGGAATGTTACGGAAGAGATTTCTACTATTTTACTATAACTTTTATGCCCTTAGTTGCTTCATAATTATGTCTATTTCTAATCGATCCATTTTAAAAATACAATTAGATTTGCTTTAGTTATATAGTATCTGTTAACACTGTTTTTATTTCACGTTTCAGCGCCCATCGATCTGGGTGTCATCATCGATGGTTCTGGAAGAGTCAGTGCTGAGGGATTTGCAACGATGAAAATCTACGTACAGACACTGATTCATTTATTGTTCGTGTCGAAGGGAGGCCATCATGCGGGGCTTATATTGGCGTCAAGTACTTCACTCGTAGTGTCTGGTTTGCACCAGTATCATGAGGAATCGCAACTTGTTAGCGCGCTGGACAGCATGGAACGTTCCAGTGGAGTGGTATTGAATACTGGGGTGGCTTTATCTGTAGCACGGACACAACTCTTTGGAAAATGCTATCGCACTCATTCCCGAAAACTGTTGGTGGTCCTGGTAGCAGGCGACTCGATTGATGCCGTGGCCGGAGCAGCCAGTGATCTTCGAAATGATGGAGTGGTGGTAATAAGTGTGGGGGTCGGCTTGAGTAACGAGAATCAACAACTGAAGGAGATGGCAAGCGACCCAGACAGTAGTCATGTGTTTGCTGGTTATTCGCCGGTTAATCTGGAGACGATAATGGAAATCATCAACATGCGTTTCTTTATAGGTAAGTGTCGAAAGTTATGCTTTTTTTTTTTTTTTTTCAAGCATAATTAGACAAATGGAGTTACTGATTTCTAAATATGTTATATCCTCTTACACCAGCTTTATCAGTTTTGTAATAGTCTCTCTTTTTTTTCGTTTCGCAGGTTCTGAAGCTCTCGCTACTACGACAGGTAACAGTCAAAGAGTTTCTTGTTGTTGTAGACTGGAGCATAGAGCGGCAATATTTTCACCCAGTTTTTATTTTTCTCTCATTAATTAGAGCTGATATATGGAAAATAATGTGCATCTGACTTCTAACTCACCACGGTCGCGTAATTTGCACACATTTATTGCTTTTTTTATTTATTTATTTCATAATTTCTAGTTCCCACGACTTCTACACCAGTTGTCACTACAGGTAGGTGCAGCAACATTTTCACTCGGTTGAATTGTCATTTTTTCCTCATTAATAAAACTAAGTTATGGAAAATAATGTACACCTGGTTTCTAACTCACCACGGTTTCATTTTGCACTCATTTATTGCTTTATTTTCATTTCTTTACTTTTAGTTCCGACGACTTCTGCACCAGTTGTCACTACAGGTAGGTGTGCCAATATTTTCACTCAATAGTTAGAACTGAATTTAAAAACATACTGTTCATTTGCACACATTCATTGCTATATTTCCATTTTTTTACTTTTAGTTCCTACGACTCCTGCACCAGTTGTCACTATAGGTAGGTGCGACAATATTTTTATTCAATTTCTATCTTCTTCCGATTAATTAGAACTGAGGAGAGGAAAATAATGTGCATCTGACTTCTAACTCACCACGGTCGCGTAATTTGCACACATTTATTGCTTTATTGCTTTATTTATTTATTTCATAATTTCTAGTTCCCACGACTTCTACACCAGTTGTCACTGCAGGTAGGTGCAGCAACATTTTCACTCGGTTGAATTGTCATCTTTTCCTCATTAATAAAACTAAGGTATGGAAAATAATGTACACCTGGTTTCTAACTCACCACGGTCGTGATTTGCACACATTTATTGCTTTATTTTCATTTCTTTACTTTTAGTTCCGACGACTTCTGTACCAGTTGTCACTACAGGTAGGTGTGCCAATATTTTCACTCAATAGTTAGAACTGAAAACAAGGAAAATATTGTTCAGTTGCACACATTTATTGCTTTATATTTATTTCTTTACTTCTAGTTCCCACGACTTCTGCACCAGTTGACTCTACAGTTGGTGCAGCAATATTTTCACTCAATGTTTAGAACTGAAAAAAAGGAAAATATTGTTCATTTGCACACGTATTACTATATCTTTATTTCTTTACTTTTAGTTCCCACGACTTCTGCACCAGTTGTCACTACAGGTAGGTGTGCCAATATTTTCACTGAATAGTTAGAACTGAATTTAAAAACATACTGTTCATTTTGCACACATTCATTGCTATATTTCCATTTTTTTACTTTTAGTTCCTACGACTCCTGCACCAGTTGTCACTATAGGTAGGTGCGACAATATTTTTATTCAATTTCTATCTTCTTCCGATTAATTAGAACTGAGGAGAGGAAAATAATGTGCATCTGACTTCTAACTCACCACGGTCGCGTAATTTGCACACATTTATTGCTTTATTGCTTTATTTATTTATTTCATAATTTCTAGTTCCCACGACTTCTACACCAGTTGTCACTGCAGGTAGGTGCAGCAACATTTTCACTCGGTTGAATTGTCATCTTTTCCTCATTAATAAAACTAAGGTATGGAAAATAATGTACACCTGGTTTCTAACTCACCACGGTCGTGATTTGCACACATTTATTGCTTTATTTTCATTTCTTTACTTTTAGTTCCGACGACTTCTGTACCAGTTGTCACTACAGGTAGGTGTGCCAATATTTTCACTCAATAGTTAGAACTGAAAACAAGGAAAATATTGTTCAGTTGCACACATTTATTGCTTTATATTTATTTCTTTACTTCTAGTTCCCACGACTTCTGCACCAGTTGACTCTACAGTTGGTGCAGCAATATTTTCACTCAATGTTTAGAACTGAAAAAAAGGAAAATATTGTTCATTTGCACACGTATTACTATATCTTTATTTCTTTACTTTTAGTTCCCACGACTTCTGCACCAGTTGTCACTACAGGTAGGCGTGCCAATATTTTCACTGAATAGTTAGAACTGAATTTAAAAACATACTGTTCATTTGCACACATTCATTGCTATATTTCCATTTTTTTTTTACTTTTAGTTCCTACGACTCCTGCACCAGTTGTCACTATAGGTAGGTGCGACAATATTTTTATTCAATTTCTATCTTCTTCCGATTAATTAGAACTGAGGAGAGGAAAATAATGTGCATCTGACTTCTAACTCACCACGGTCGCGTAATTTGCACACATTTATTGCTTTATTGCTTTATTTATTTATTTCATAATTTCTAGTTCCCACGACTTCTACACCAGTTGTCACTGCAGGTAGGTGCAGCAACATTTTCACTCGGTTGAATTGTCATCTTTTCCTCATTAATAAAACTAAGGTATGGAAAATAATGTACACCTGGTTTCTAACTCACCACGGTCGTGATTTGCACACATTTATTGCTTTATTTTCATTTCTTTACTTTTAGTTCCGACGACTTCTGTACCAGTTGTCACTACAGGTAGGTGTGCCAATATTTTCACTCAATAGTTTGAACTGAAAACAAGGAAGATATTTTTCATTTGTACACGTATTACTAAATTTTGTTTCTTCAATTCTAGTTCCCACGACTTCTGCACCAGTTGACTCTACAGGTAGGTGCAGCAATATTTGCACTCAGTTTTTATCTTTCCCTCATTAATTAGAACTGAGGTATGTAAATGAAATGTTTATCTGACTTCTAACTCACCACGGTTTCATTTTGCACTCATTTATTGCTTTATTTGCATTTCTTTACTTTTAGTTCCGACGACTTCTGTACCAGTTGTCACTACAGGTAGGTGTGCCAATATTTTCACTGAATAGTTAGAACTGAATTTAAAAACATACTGTTCATTTGCACACATTCATTGCTATATTTCCATTTTTTTTTTACTTTTAGTTCCTACGACTCCTGCACCAATTGTCACTATAGGTAGGTGCGACAATATTTTTATTCAATTTCTATCTTCTTCCGATTAATTAGAACTGAGGAGAGGAAAATAATGTGCATCTGACTTCTAACTCACCACGGTCGCGTAATTTGCACACATTTATTGCTTTATTTATTTATTTATTTATTTATTTCATAATTTCTAGTTCCCACGACTTCTACACCAGTTGTCACTACAGGTAGGTGCAGCAACATTTTCACTCGGTTGAATTGTCATCTTTTCCTCATTAATAAAACTAAGGTATGGAAAATAATGTACACCTGGTTTCTAACTCACCACGGTCGTGATTTGCACACATTTATTGCTTTATTTTCGTTTCTTTACTTTTAGTTCCGACGACTTCTGTACCAGTTGTCACTACAGGTAGGCGTGCCAATATTTTCACTCAATAGTTAGAACTGAATTTAAAAACATACTGTTCATTTGCACACATTCATTGCTATATTTCCATTTTTTACTTTTAGTTCCTACGACTCCTGCACCAATTGTCACTATAGGTAGGTGCGACAATATTTTTATTCAATTTCTATCTTCTTCCGATTAATTAGAACTGAGGAGAGGAAAAAAATGTACATCTGACTGCTTACTCAACACGCCAGGGAGGGAATCCCATATATAGATGGACGGGGATGCTCGTCGTACTGCTTAAGGGTCAAAAGCACGGGTTTTTGTACCGCTTAGGCTGCTCAACATCAAACGCAGACATTTTTATGTGACGTGGTATCGTTTAGGGGTCAGGTGGCAGTCGAATCAACTTTTTTTTTATGGGTCTTTATAGCAATTGAAGGCATCGAAACTTCAAGTCATTGGTATGCTCTTATTGGTATCTTTTAGGGGTCAAATAAGCTCGAGCCACGCCTGTTTCGGTACCTTTTAGGGGTCAAAACGAAAATTCCCGACGACCATCCCTGTCATTTTTATGTGGGAGTCCACCCCCTGGGGCTCAACACGGTCTTAATTTGCACACATATTGCTTAAGTTTTATTTCTTATTTTATAATTCCCACTGCACCTCCAACGTCGCCTCGTCACTGATATGACAGGTAAACTCAAAGAAAGCGTTCGTTGCAGTAGGGACTGTAGTTGAGAACACTCAGGCTGGATATGAAATGTCAAACCAGACCTCAACTGCAGTTTGCCTAATTTGCATGTTGTGATGTGCTTGTGTTGTAGCTTCCTCACAGTGAATACTGTTGCTATTTGGATTTGATTTAAAAAAGACGTAGACTGTAACTTAAAGTGGCCTATGATAACTCTTTCTGATCAAAAAACGTTATGGAATTGCTGTAAGGACTTAGCTTAGGCCCGGTTCGAATGTCAAACTTCACATGAGCCGAACTCAATGCAAATTAGCTCAAACAATGAATTTTGCTCATCTGCATTGAGTTCGGCTCATGTTAAGTACGGCGCTTGACTCGGGCCTTAGAGAAGCCACTAATACTTCGTGTAACATGTGTGTTGAAAAAACTAGTCCAACGTCTTGAACATCTCGGTGTGTAGCCTGATTATCAAACGGTTGGAGATCGTTCGTTGCTCACCGTCTGATAATCAGGCTACTCAGTGTGGCGCTGGAATCTAATAGAGTTTTATTATTTCAATTTAAAGCTCCAATCGATCTTGGTATCATCCTCGACGTTTCTGACAACTTGGGAACTAACAGTCTTACAGACATGAAGAAGTACATGAAGGAGTTGATTGCTGCATTGCACGTGTCGAACAAAGGCAATCACGTGGGGCTCATATTGGCATCAACCAATCCAAGTGTCAAGTTCGGTTTGAACGAAAATTTTAACGAAGCAGACATCATGAAAGAGGTGGACGCCATAACGATATCCGGTGGACAGGCAATGATTGGGAAAGCTATGTCTCTTGCACGCACAGACCTCTTCGGTGAATCAAGTGTTCGCGTTAATTCCAGGAAACTGTTGGTGGTCTTTGTGGCGGGCCAATCGGCTGATGCCGTGGCTGGAGCAGCAAGCGAACTACATAACGATGGAGTACTGGTGATTAGTGTGGGGATTAATTGGAATAGTGACAATCAAGAACTGAATGAGATGGCAAGCGACCCAGACAGTAGTCACGTGTTTATAAGTCAGTTGGTGAACATGACGACAGTGGTACAGACCATCAGGATTCGTTTCTTTATCGGTGAGTGTAGCTGAGCATTTGGATTAGCCAGGCTTTGACTTTCTCCTTTTATACTCCAACAAAGATGAGACCCTTTTGTCTCGACGTCACGTATCACATGATCAAGGTCTTCGCCAGGAAACGAATCGATAACTTATTGAAGTGAGTGGAGGTAAGCAGAGTAGAGGTGTGAGTGTTTCAGGCAGCTACTGTGACGCTTTTAAAATGTTTCATGTTTCTGCTATTATGTAAAATATATTTCTATTTTTATTTCTATCTCTATTTTTATCTGAAGCGCCCATCGATCTGGGTATCATCATCGATGGTTCAGACCACATGCAGAAATTCGGTGCTGACGGATTTACAGCGTTAAAGAATTACGTGAAGAAGCTGATTCTTGCATTGCACGTGTCGGAGAAAGGCCATCACGTGGGCCTAATATTGTCGCCACGTGATTCACCCGTGGTGTTTGGTTTGGACAAATACCATGACGCAACGCAAATCGTTCGGTCTTTGGACAGCATGACGAGTTCCGGTGGAGTGGCGAACATTGGATCGGCTTTATCTCTAGCACGGACAGAACTGTTTGGGAAAATCAATCGCCTTTATTCTCGAAAAATATTGTTGGTCATGGTGGCTGGTGATTCGGCAGGTGATATCGGCAAAGCAGCGACTGAACTACGGAACGATAGAGTGCTGGTGATAAGTGTGGGGATTGGGTTTAAAAGTAGAACTGTTCAACTTAACAACATTGCCACCTTCCCAGACAAACTTCACGTGTTGACAGGTGAAATGAGCGACTTGTCGGCGATTATGCACAGCATCAAGACACGCTATTTCATACGTAAGTGTTTAGTTTAGAACAAGAACAAGTGACAGGGTTTTATTGGGTTGTGAGCATTTTATAAAGATCATAACATTTTAAGAAACTATTCTTAATTATCTAACGTTGTAATTACACTTAACTACACATTAACATCGTTTACTTTGAACATAAACGTTTTTCTGAGCACAACAAAATGTATTCAAACGGGGAATTTTGGTACAAGATCACCTGCTAATCTGGGAAACTTTGAAAAATTCTTTTGGTTACTAACCTCATAACATTAACCAGTGTTGAACTTGTCCCCAAGACAAATTTCTTCAGCTCAGATCATGTTGAAAAGGACTCGATACCAATAAGTATGGCACTTAGGCCCGGTTCAGACGCCGCTCTTTACATGCGCCAAACCTAATGCAAACTAGCTCAATTAATGGTTCTTGCATCGTTCTATATCGAGCCCATATTAAAAAAAAGTTTAATTTATTTGTTACTTCACAAGCTCCTTATGCTTAGCTTGCTCGTAGTATGTTATTATGGTCTTGGTTTTTGCCTCGGGGGGGGGGGGGGGGGGGGGGGGGGGAGAGGGGGGGTGGTGGGTACTCAAAATTTTGGGTGGGAGTGTGCCGCCCAGGACTGAAAACCCTTACCCTATTTCAGACCAAAAATTTGCGGTTTTCTAGTTCCCAAGTTGTTCAGACCAAAATTTGCAATTTTCGACGCTATTTCGGACCAAAATGTGCAATTTTCGACCCTATTTCAGACCAAATATCAAAATCTCCGACCCTATTTCAGACTAAAATGCTAAAATCGATACGCTATTTCAGACTAAAATGCTGAAAATGATACCCTTTGGGGCGGCACATACCTATATGGCTCATATATGGGAGTACCCCCCCAGGGTTTTTGCTAGGATATTGTATACGTCCTTATCCGGGACGCGTGTTAGCTACGCAATGCTAGTATTTTCTCTCTATTTCCTCTCCTTTTTCTTTCCAAATCAGGAGATTTGAAGCTGAGGAGGGAGGAATGTTACGGAAGAGATTTCTACTATTTTACTATAACTTTTATGCCCTTAGTTGCTTCATAATTATGTCTATTTCTAATCGATCCATTTTAAAAATACAATTAGATTTGCTTTAGTTATATGGTATTTGTTAACACTGTTTCTATTTCACGTTTCAGCGCCCATCGATCTGGGTGTCATCATCGATGTCAGTGCTGAGGGATTTGCAACGATGAAAATCTACGTAAAGACACTGATTCGTTTATTGTTCGTGTCGAAGGGAGGCCATCATGCGGGGCTTATATTGGCGTCAAGTACTTCACTCGTAGTGTCTGGTTTGCATCAGTATCATGAGGAATCGCAACTCGTTAGCGCGCTGGACAGCATGGAACGTTCCAGTGGAGTGGTATTGAATACTGGGGTGGCTTTATCTGTAGCACGGACACAACTCTTTGGAAAATGCTATCGCACTCATTCCCGAAAACTGTTGGTGGTCCTGGTAGCAGGCGACTCGATTGATGCCGTGGCCGGAGCAGCCAGTGATCTTCGAAATGATGGAGTGGTGGTAATAAGTGTGGGGGTTGGCTTGAGTAACGAGAATCAACAACTGAAGGAGATGGCAAGCGACCCAGACAGTAGTCATGTGTTTGCTGGCCATTTGGGTAATCTGGGGACGATAATGGGAATCATCAACATGCGTTTCTTTATAGGTAAGTGTAAAACTTGAGGTGTTTCAAACGCAATTGCTATATACTTTATCAGTTTTGTAATAAACGTTTTCATGAAGTTTTTTTTTCCGCTTCGCAGGCTCTGAAACTCTCACTACTACGCCAGGTAACAGTCAAAGAGATTTTTCTTGTTGCAGACTAGAGAATAAACGCTAAAGACACTAGCAGGCTGTTGAAGAAATTTACAGTTATGAAGGTGTACATTTTTGTCAACTTCAACGCTTAAAATTTAACAAATTGACGTCAGTTTTTTATGTGTCTGTCCTCTTATTGATCATGAAACGCGTCATAACATTGTCAAAAAGTTGTGGATCCACGAGGCGCTTCGCCGATCAATAAGAGGACAGACACATAAAAAACTGGCGTCAATTTGTTTTTTACAATAACAAATCTCAAGCGACGACGCGGGGAAAACACGCAAGAAAACTGGATTTTGTTAGATTTGACCGAAATGTTGTCAACAACTTTTCCCGCTTTCTAATTGGTCGAGGTTGAAATTCAAGACATTTCATTGGCCAAAAAGTGACAGTTTGACGTGAGCATTTCGCGCGTGCAAAATAAAATTTTGTCAAAGAAGTTGGAAAGAAATGAAACTAGACGCTTTTCTGCTACGGTTTTCTCGACAATTTCAAGACAAAGCTCAAGGAAATTCGCCTCTGAACACTTCTGGTTCTCTACTTCAAATGCCGAATGTCGCTTTTGCAAGAACTGAGGTAAAATTGAAGCTGAATTCACCTTCTTCGTCCAAATCACTGTCGTCAGCACTCGATTTTATGTGTCTGTCCTTTTATTGATAATGAAAATTAGCCAATCACAAAGAGAGAAACTGACGTGTTATTGTAAAAATACTAACTGCAATCGTGCAATTAATAAGTGTTTAAATAGTTTTACGTCTGGCCGCTTTAGTGCTGTGTTTGGACGAAAAAGAGACAAAAGTTAGAAAAACAGGCGGAGGTTTGATACTCAGTCTCAATTTGTTTTTGATAAAGCGTGGTTATACTTTGTTTTATAAACGAAGTTGCGAATGCGGCGGAGTGTATTACAAAATGGCACATGAAGCCAGTCAGTTCTCTGCAGTAAGTTCTTGAAGTTGTTAACTGTTCATAATTTGCACTTCTTTGTAACTAAAACGTGTGTTGCTTGCTTGCGATGCAGTCTTGGAGTGTAAGGCCAAAGTGAACCTTGGCTTCGTCATTGATGGCTCGGGGAGCATTGAAACACCAAAATTTGGCGGGAAACCAGGGAATTTCAGGAAAACGCTTCACTTTGTCGAGCAGGTGGTGAACGGATTTCAAGTGGCCCAAGATGGAACCCATGTAGGGGTGGTGCTCTTCAGTGAAAACGCTGAGCTTATATTCGATTTCCATACGTTTAACGACAAATCCCAAATGATTGAAAAAATCAGGAAGATCAGATATCCAGGTGGGGGTACCAGGACGGGAGAAGCTCTATCCCTTGCACGGGACAGACTCTTTTCCAGTGACAGGACACGGCAGGGTATCTTGGTAGTTTTGACGGATGGAAAGAGTGGAGATAATGTAACGACACCTGCACAACAACTTCGCAACATGGGAGTGACGATCTTCTGTGTTGGCGTCGGCGCTGCCTTCAGTCAACAGGAATTGAACGACATTGCAAGTGATCCAGACTATCAGCACGTGTTTTCCGCTGATTTCGACACTGTGCAACACATTACCGACTACACCAATTTCCTTATGTGTCCAGGTAAGATGATCTATATAAATATAGCGGTTTTTGGAAACATTTTGAGCCCTTATTGTATATCAGTACATACATAAAACTATGAAGAGCATTGTGGGAAGAGTGCAATTGAAAAAGTTCGTTCCTATGCAGTAAACATCACTTCGGTATCTTTCTGGAGAACTAACTTAATTATTCGTGCAGTTGTGTGTGCCTTTTAGGACCAGTGCACTCTCGATATTTATATGTACTGATATTTACTGGGGGGGGGGGGGGGATTATTTCATTATGTCTTCAAAATGGACCGCAATTGAGTTTAATTGAATTTTGTTAGCTTTGCCATTTTCATGTGGCAGGGGATCCGCAACAGCAGTGAGGTATTAACTGTGACCTGTTAGCGCCGAGGGTGGCACTGCCAGATGTTTTTTTTTTGTGTGTACTCCGTGTTTTGTTTTGTTCTATTTTATTTTTTACATTTTCGTGTTGTTGCTTTGTACTGACTTGGTGGCCGAGCGGTTTGGGGGTGATGGACCTGAATCCGTAATGAAGTTCCAAGCCAGGAGGTCGCGGGTTCACTTCCCACGGCCGGCAGTAGTAACAAGGTTTTTCATCCGAGGGGGCAACTCCAACGGTTTTTCCCTTCTGAACCTGTCTTCTTTCTACAGGTATTCCACCGGTCGGACATTTGAAACATGAGCCTCTGGCTCGGGAGAATGGGCAACCACTCCCTAATGCTTCGACTTTAAATAAAACGATATTTATTTATTTATTATTTATTTATTACTTTCACAGGGCTGCTAGTGCCTCAAAACGACAGGATTGCTGACAAGCTCGTTAGGACTCAAGTTCCAGGTAATAAGTAAGACAAGGCCCTTAAAAATTGTGCTCGGCAACTTTTAGCAACTTTTAGATTCGGAAAGCGAGAGTTCCACTTGGTTTGAAACAACGGACGAGAAGTTTAGTTACTTATGTTCTTGTTTATGTGGCTCATTTTTACGAGCACCTTAGATTTTTTGCAACCATTGAGCAACTTTTGAGCATTTTGTCGAGCAAGTTTTCCACAATTTACTGCAATCTAAGGCCACTTAAGGGGAGAATCCTTTTGAAGGAGGGCGCTCCTTCAAAAGAACAACAACAACGATTGGATTGAAATAGACTTTCGTCAGTCTTTACATGAAGGTTGGTCGCATACGACTGACTGACAAACATTCAAGTCTGGATTAGCACCCTCGCATGACTCGGCGATTACCTTTCGAAGTAGCTAAACTAAACCGACGTTTCTAGCGTCAGCCCTTCGCCAAATCGTCGACTTTTAGTTGAGTTATTATTCACTTCATCTCTACACCGACGCAGTTCTCACAAGTATTTACTTACTTATCTTCTGCCACTTGAAGTGGTAAGGCACTGAACAGAGCGACACTCCAACTGAAGTGTGGCCATTGCTTAGCACTTGAAGGTGGTCACTGCCAGAGATTTGGTTGCGTCCTCAGTGGTTCTTTTACGTCCCCGTGGTTCTTTTATCTAGAGATGGTACCGCCATTTTAAGTGGACATCCGAGCCACGAGTTTAGAGAACCAGGTTTTTACACCTCAATTTTCACTGCCTTGGGTGGGGACTAAACCTGCGCCCTTGGCATGAAAGGCGACCTTGCTAACCGCTAGGCCACCACGGCTTTCTTAGTATTGACAGTTCATTCAGCTATCTATTGCACCGCTTCGTTTTGTAACAATAAGAATATCACTTTTATCACATGATCAGTTAAGATGGCATCCCACGCCTTTACGAGCATCCCGAATTTCAGTCAAGTCTGATATCCTTGCCTCCTTATTAATTCCTCCATGTGCAGTTACCCCGGTAGCGTTGTTCCCGCTCAACAGCAAATTCCAAGCACAAGAAGTAATACACCGAAACGTTGTCGGCCACGTGGGTGATGTGGTGCCCGCCATTGGACCAGATCAAAAGTTAGGTTCGTCACTTGCATTCCTTGGACAGTCTAACAGCTTCATCGAGTTCCCTAGATACAACCAATCCGACCCCAAGCACTCGCTAACAATCCTAGCATGGATATTCCCTGAACTGTCCGGACCAATTTTTAAGCACAAGACGGGCATGTGGGGATCTCAGCTGCTTTTCATTGAACCAAGACAACTCATTGGCCGCCTCGCCAGTCGGGATAGTGGAAGGTTTTCCCAGGCGCTCATTAGTGAAAAGATTCGCCCCGAGGAGTGGAATTTCGTAGGTTTATCGTACAACCACAACTCAGGCAACGCCAATCTGTGGGTCAACGGAGAACCGCAAGACCTCCAACATGTCGGCTTCAAGGAACTGGAAACGAATTTTCCTGCCAGAATGGGCGCTCGAGTTGGTGGCAAGCGAAACTTCCGGGGTATGATTGCTTGTATGCAGGTTTATGACGTTGCACTGAATCAACGTCAAGTTGCTTCTGCTAAGAACGCGTGTAAAAAATACGAGTGATGTACCGAAACTCTGAGTACACTTCTGACTGTGGTTATGTTTAACTGTTTTGGTGGTTGTTATACATGCGTTCATGAATTCAGGGTGCCATCAGAATAATATTACTATCAGTCGTACGAATAAAGAGTTACATGTTATGATATTATATTACGATATATGATATGATATTATATGATATTATATATGATATATGATATATCCAAGAAATAAACATCTGTGATTAGCGTTTGAGTCTGGACTGACTTTCTCTCGCACAGCTACTTGCTTATGCTTTATGTTACCTAATGATATGTGCACTTTGCGCAATATCAGTGTGATTCAGTGCGGTGAAACCACAGTTGGCCAGCACTGATACCGATTCTGGGTTGCTACTGGCAACGATGAGCGTCGGTCACAGCTCTTGTTTCATGCCAAAAATGCGCTGGTGCCACCTTGTTTATTGATCTGCAAGTAAAATTATAAGTTTGTGATCGATGCTCATACAAAATGCTCATACAAGGCAAGTTCCTTTAATAATTTTGGCCAAAGCATCTGGGAGAAACGTGGTAACGCATGTTACACGAAAAAATCGTAACGTTTGAGCCTCTGATAAAATCAATAAAATTAAAAAATCTATAAAAATGAGTGGAATCGGACGTGATATTTAATAAACCTAAGTGAACTATAAACTATATAATATATGAAGGAGAAACGAAACAATGAAGACAGCGAAATTATTGACGTCTCTATTCTATGGTAGCGTAATATTTTATAAAATTGTGAGACGTGTATATCAGTCCATGCTTCAGCAAAAAGAATATGCGGTGATTTTCAAGCTTGAAACAAACTATTGCCATGCGAGCCCGGCAGAGAAGATACAAACAACCTACTGTCCACAAAATGAAAAAAGATATTGATGATGTTTCTGTGAAAATCTGTCGGTGAGACAGGGGTTTTTCTCTTACTCTGGGTGACTTGATGGCCCATAGATTATTGGTGTTTTGCCTCCGGAAACTTCCACTAACTTACTCGCTATAGTGCAGAGCTTCTTTAAAAAGGTAGCAACCTGAAAAAACATATCCAGAAAAAAAATCGCTCGGTGCCAAAGTCGTGAGGCAGTGGTTGGCCAGTTTAGCTGAGAATGAGCCATGAAGGTTCAAAGGCCGTCCTTGTCACTTGAACCGAGGGTAAACCTGCCATGGGGGCGTGGTGAGATTATCCAGTATCTCGAACCAAATGACTGCATGTTTCATCTCGCAACATGCAAACAGGCCCGAGCGAAAGCACAGAGCACGCACTTGAATGACAATTGACTGCAACAGCATGAACAGGCCGTCAATTAATCATGTTTAACTGAGCTTCCTTTTACACTTTGACCGCATTAGTAATTTACGATGATCGAGTGAAGATAAATGTTGCATAAGAGAAGACATGCATTACCTGCTGTTAGGAGTAATACGTTTGAAAGCACGGCGATTAAAATTGCCGAGAGGCTAACATTTATTGATTGAGCCATCCAGGGAAAAAGAAAACGGTATGAAGTGCCAGTTTTTGTGTTCTTAGTATCTGCATATTTTGTTGGTTTTCGATTCTTTCATAGTCAGCGTAGTCGACAGCATTTACGTCCAACTTCGAAATATTACTCAAGCCATGTGTTTGGCCACAAATATTTTTATCAATAAAGCAGCGAGGTCGCTCAGTAAACTATAGTTTTAATAGAATCCATTCTCGTCATAATTATCCAGAGAAGCAGAGAGGGTATTGTCAATAGTTTTGCTTTTTCTTGGCAATTTACGAGATACTATGAAATACGGTGGCACTTATTGACACCATTGCTCGGAAATGCTATTGTATGCCTGCTTACGTTTAAAAATGTTAATGAACATGATTATCGTTAAAATGTTTGCCTATTCGCGCACTTGACTATTCGATTGGTGCTAATGATATGGGTGATCACGCAAATGAAAGTTTGTTGTTTGCCAATGAATGACCAAAGACGCTAATGATTGCCCGAAAATGCAGTTGAACGCGTAAGATTATGCAATCAAAGCAGCAAGGCAGCTGTAAGCTCACGAATTTGTAAAAAGGACTTTTTTTTGTGGAAGTAGCTATTTATAGAACTGGCTCAATTCCTGTATTTTATAATAATTGAGAGAAAATAATTATCGACGCGGTTTTCACGGGTCACGCGACCGCAGCACTCTCCAAAATAACAGATTGTACCTTTTTGGCTCCAGAACTAAAAAGAGCATGCCTGAATTAGTCCAGCTGCCAATTTTGGATTGCCTAGGCTTCATTTTGGCGAAGCAGCAGCAATTTGTTTTTTTAAGATTTGACAAAAGTTTCTATGCGGCCGCCATGTTAGTCGAACTCGGAACACGAAATGAAGTTGATCTGTGACTCAGCTTGATGTTTAGTTACTTCACATCTTTCGCAGTGCCAATTTTAAAATGTTTCGTGATGGAAAACTTTATAGTTCAGACACAAGCACCGATTTTAGTCGGTCACGAGTGTGTCACACGGCTTTGTTGTCACGGTATTCAAACGTCCATAGCTCCCGATATATAGATATTTTGTATCGACTCAGAATTTTGCTTTAAGTCTTAAGGCATGATAGTCTTGAACATATCAATGTATTGGACTTATAGGATACGTTACTTTTGAGATGGCGTTTTATGACGTCACATGCAAACCAAGAATTGAAATACCTGACTTTGCATGGATATTTTTGGTTTTTGTTAAAGCTGAGATTCAATATCTTTCAGCCTAGTATCTTCCAAGCCGTATTTACTGTCACTACAGAAAGTCTGGTGGATATTAAACCAACGGCTTCAGATTTGTTTGCGATAACACCATCGGCGCCACTGATTGTTTGACCTTCATGGCACCGCGCCAAAATGTCGCAATAACAACGCAAAACACAACAGAGTGAAACACAACCAAACTCAGAATCAATGGCCAAACAAACTTCGAACGCATGAAAAACCTTCAAAATGAGAACACTTTCCGAACAAAAATATGGTCGCAACAACTACGACAACATCTTGCTTTTAAACTGCGTTGTTTGACACACCCTGTTACGCGCCTTCATCATGCCCAAATTTGAAAAACCGCAACTGCTTTATTTGGAAATCCATTGTTGACAACAGAGGGAATAGGAAAGTAGGGAAGTAGGGAAGGGAAAGTGATTACTATACCTCGCAAATCCCACAACGTGAGATTCGCGAGCTAAAAATCGTTATTGAAAGTGATATTTTCTCAGATGAATGCACCATGGCGTAAATGAACGTGTCTTCGCGTTATTGATCGTCGATAGACGTAAATGAATGCGTATTTTGCGCTAATGAACAGCAAAAGGTGAAATCAGTCTGTACTCCATGTTCCCTCTGTTGCCAACAATGGATTTCCAAATAAAGCAGATGCGGTTTTCTAAATTTGGTCATGATCAAGGTCGCGTACTGTAACAAGGTCAATCGTGTTACAACACAGTTCAAAAGCAATAAGTCGTTGTAGTCGTTTAGAAATGAATTGCCAGTCGATCTGATGCATTTCAGAACCATTACCACGGAGGTTTTGGTAAATTCTCGCCGGGTTGTTTGACATACGTGGGGACCGACTTTAGGCAAGTTTAAAAACCCGTGACAGCCCGGAGTGACTTCAGCTTGTCGACATATTTCTATCGTTTGATTATTTGCTTTGCTTCGCTTAATCTTTGCCAGCAATAAGAAAAACTTTACACAACTGGAAGAAGAAGAATTCGAAAGTGAGTACAATTGACCAAAGCCGCAAGTACATGTCAACAAGTGTATTACATTTCACTTAGGCCCCGTTTACACTTGAAAACTATTTCGAATACAAAGTTCCCACTTTCGATTCCGAATTCGTTTTCTCTCTGGATTCACTAAAAATGACACCGGATTCACAAAATCTAGTGTAAACGCTTTTACGAATCCGGATAAATTGCTTTAGTGTAAACTGGGCATTAAATTTATTCAACTTAAATCTCGGCCAAAAGGAGAAAGGCACAGTTTTCTTTGCCCACACCCAGGCTGAAGATAAGCTGTGCATGATAACTGGATAATGAAGTCACGGATAGAACTTTGTTCTTTGCCGGCTTGGGACGTCTTGTTACGGTTAAGAGTTCTAAATGATTGCCGCAGTGTTTTGGAGATAATTCTAAATTCTCTCATTTCGAACGCCACACTAAGTTTTATCATTTTCACCCTCTGCCGCCTTGTAAATGGAAAGTTTCAAAACTGAGACTAATTCGAATACGCGGTTCTGCGAAAGTGGAGTCCCGCGGAAACGGACGCGAATTTCCACGTACTAAAAATTAAGCAAATTTTAAAGTGTGACTTTGAACCAGTTCAAATACCTACAAGTCACTTTTTACAAATTCGCCAGCTTACAGCTGCCTTGCTGTTTTGATTTTGGGCTCACGTTTTCTTTCTTTTCCTTTCTTTTTGTTTTGTTTTTTGTTTTTTTTTTTTTCTTTGAGCATAGGTTGAGGAGTCACTTACACCTATCATTTATTACACGTATATCATTTGCAGGAACTTGTGATGGTCTCTGTGTACGTGCTCCATTGCTTCGCTTTCCTCGTAACTCTTTTCCCGAGGACGTTGTATGCAAATAACATCCATTCATCATATCTTAATCACAAGATGGGAGAGAAGTTGGACGCGAAGGTGCACTTAGGTAAAGTTTCTACTCTGATAGTTCTTCTATTCATGCCAGTTACCTCACCTCAAAAGTTGTTCTTTATATTTGTAATTGTTACTATGCCACTTCACCATGAAAAAAGAAATCCTTTGTAAAGAATTCCCAATGTTCTGCTAACTGTACTGACATAGTAGCGGGCTACGTTTGCCACCACTTCCACTTCCACTTCCCCCCACCCCCCCCCCCCCCCCCCCCACCCTCCCTCTGTACGCACACCAACTGGTTCAAGAATGTTTAAAGTGCACATAAGCACAAAAATGATATCTTCACAATCGATTCTACATAAAGTAAATCGTTGTCTATTAGATTATTTCTGTGTTTCAACATTGCACCTATAAGTTATAGAGGTTTATATTTCGAATATGGTAATGACGTGAGGTCAAAGGAGTAATTCAATGTTATTTCTTTCTCTTCGTGATTGGAACTGCATGTTTCCAGATTCATACAAAGTATTTGGTAAAATCATTTACACAGAATTCAAATATAAAATGGACGTTGATAAAATGTCAATTATCTCTGCCAACAAAATTTTGTATAATAAATTATTCCTTCTTTGACGTCACGTCATTACCATATTCAAAATATAAACCTTTATAACTCAAAGGCGCAGCGTTAAAACACAGACTTATTCTAATAGTCAACATATTTCCGTCATGTAGATTCGATTGTAAAGATATCATTTTTGGGCTTATGTGCACTTTAAACGTTTCCTATTCCGTACGTGCTGATCTGTCCTCTTACAGCACTTAAGAGGCAGTCTCTGTAAAAACCACCTGCCGATTTTCGGGTCAAAAATGGACTTCGCTAATTTTCTCCCTACAAGTCAACATTGTCATGCAACTCGTAAAAGTGAAACCCTTTCGTCTGAATTGTTTCTCTGGCTTCCGAAATTGAACGAAATGACCTTGACCCCGCGTCAGCCGTTTGGCGCCTGCTGAAATTCTGAAAATTAGGCAAGTTTGACGAATCGCTTCGTCGAAAGTATAAGATCCCGAGCTTTAAACTTTGAATTATATGGAAGTTTTGTGTCTTTTCTTTATACAGAAGAGTTAAAAATCTCCTTTCCTTTAATATTAGCGAAATGCGAGACCGAATGGTCGACCTGCCCAAGGCTGTGTTTCACGAGGACCACTTTTGACCATTTTCATAATGGATTTAGCAAAAAATGGGAAACTTTATTCCAAAACAAGGCACATCAAATTAAAGTTTAAGGCTTCATCTACAAATTTCTGTTGGGAAATCAACAAAAAAAGAACATTAGAGACTTCTTATTGAAAATCAAGTATTGCATTATTTTTGTGGAGAGTGTTATAATATTAGTTTCTTGTTTGAGTGCACATACCCCTTTCACATAGAAACACAGGCAATTGGGACAACAGAACAAGACCAGAAAAAGTATAAATTCCTACAAGAGCAATTTCTGTGGTGTTGCACCTCCATTTGAAAGTCTTCAAGATAATGAAATGAGTACCCAGTAGCAAGCAGGGAAGAGCAGGACACATCACATCCTACTTTTCTGTGCAACTGGACAATTACTGCATGATCTTGCAGGTAAAAGGAGGGTGATGATGATGATGATGATGATGATGATGATGATGATGATGATGATGATGATGATGATGATGATGATGATGATGATGATGATGATGATGATGATGATGATGATGATGATGATGATGATGATGATGATGATGATGATGATGATGATGATGATGATGATGATGATGATGATGATGATGATGATGATGATTACGTTGGTGATAATGATGGTGATGGTGACAGTGACAATGGCAATGATGATGATGACAATGATGACAATGATGATAATGACAATGATGGTGGTGGTCCAGTGGTGTTACCAATCATCTACCGGTACTTACCTTGGTCAATGTGTGAATTGAACATGTTCGTCCCTTGACCCTCTGGAGATGTTGATGCAATTAACTTTAAGTTGCAAATTTTGTGTGAGAGAGAAAAAGCCGTTTGACTTCTTTCGATCTAAAAATAGACATGACTCACTGAGTTTGACACTCACTTGTCAATTAAGTAACACAGAAATTATTCATAACAAGTATCACATTCACGAGAGTGTGTTTCTTTGAAAAAGAGTGCAACAGAAATCACTAATGATGTATTTCCGGATGTATATCCTCCAAGTGAGTGTTTGTTTATTAAATTTCGCCGTTGGCGGCGACTGGAAAATTGTGTGGTGCGTGACCTTTAGCACGTCGGGTGAGTCGGGTGGCTCTCGCAGAGGTTTTATGGTTCAAAACTCACACAAATCTACCAAATATCCGCTCTGCTGGCTTTATCAGTTGCCTAATGTTTTAGGCTTGGTTGGGAGAATTTACAGCAATTAAAATTGCCAATTGTGGCATTCTACTGGCAGGCGAATTTAATGCAATAACGGCGAAGTGAGCGAACTTCGGAAGCTCACCGCACACTGAAGGAGATTGAGGCCAAATGGTTTTATTGCGGAAAGTTATAGATGGAACCTTAAACTTTAATTTGATGTGCCTTGCTTTGGAATAAAGTTTCCCACTTTTTGCTAAATCCATTATGAAAATGGTCAAAAATGGTCCTCGTGAAACACAGCCTTCGGTAGGTCGACCATTCGGTCTCGCATTTCGCGAATATTAACGGAAAGGAGATTTTTAACTCTTCTGTATAAAGAAAAGACACAAAACTTCCATATAATTCAAAGTTTAAAGCTCGGGATCTTATACTTTCGACGAAGCGATTCGTCAAACTTGCCTAATTCAGAATTTCAACAAGCGCTAAACAGCTGGCACGGGGTCAAGGTCATTTCGTTCAATTTCAGAAGTCAGAGAAATAATTCAGACGAAAGGGTTTCACTTTTATGAGTTGCATGACAATGTTGACTTGTAGGGAGAAAATTAGCGAAATCCATTTTTGACCCGAAATTTTACAGAGACTGCCTCTTAAATATTTGTAATTTGTGCCTCAGCCTCAAAGCAAAGCAATCACAGCAACAGGCGCCAGTACATCCAAAGGCCTCGACTAATACCGAGGCCGTTATATCCGGCTTCTCAGCTGATGAACAACAGAATGCTGTATCAAGGCCACCGAAGTCCTCAAGCAGTTTTTAACCCATCAAATCAGAAGCAGTTCTACTATTCCAGAAAACCCAACCGGCTCACAGCCCAACAGCGGAAGCGAACAAGATTTCAGTCACCGCAAGGCCGAATGATTTACAATTCAGCTGGCCAAATGTATCCACAATTTCCTTCCAGTGTTTACTCCCCGACAGTAACTTCTCAGGTCCAAAACCGCTTCCCCATTTGGTACGAGCCTGTCACGGACTTGACGGATTGTGTTCCCCCAAGTTGTCAGACGACAATGAGTCAACCGAGGGCTCCACAGCATGTTGCAGGGGCTCCTGATAGAACCGAAAAACTCTCTGTAAAAGGAAAACGTGAGTCTGTGTCAACGTTCCTGTAATATCATATTTCAACCCTTTCACTCCCAAGTGTGACAACTCCAACATTTTTTTTCAGTTGATCACGTCCAGAGATATGTAAGTCATACTACAGTGTGGGAACCCGAGCCCAAGTATAGTTATGTCATGCTGACGAGGCCTATAAGGCCGAAACAGCTGTCCATGGCTGCTATTACTTGGGCTCACAATTTTTCTTTATGGTAGATCAAGGGGTAATGCCCGCTACCACCGTGGCCTTTGTGCCCTATTCTGCGGCTTCAGCTTACCAGCACATTGTGCAGTAATTAAGACACATCCCACAAGCCTTAAAATTTTACATACTACAGTGTAGATTGCTTCTGAGAAATTTTAGTTCTCGCTACACCAAATATAAGTTTTCTTTCTTAAATGGCTGGGACGTTTTGCCTCATTTACCGTAGATTAACGGGATCAAATTGTTTGTGTAAAAGATGTCATAATTTCTTTTTGTGAAAGTGCTGAACGACTGTGTCTTTTTCTTGCCTCAGTTTTTCAAAGCATCGGATGTTGGCGCGATACTTACGTACGAGCAATTCTACCCCTGGAAAGAAAGCATCGCCTGTTGATGAATGGAGCGTACAAGAGCCGAGTGAACGCCTTGATGAAGTGTGCAGAGGCCGCGCTGGATAAAAAACTCAATCTGTTTGCTCTCCAAGATGGCGGTATGTGTTTGGCTCACAAGAATGCCAGTGAGTCGTACAAGAGGTACGGCCCTACGAACACATGTGCAGGTAAAACGTTGCTCAATGTAAGATTTAATCATTTATTCATAAATGTTACAATTTTGTCGAATATGATTGGTTCATAACCCCCCGATTAATTATTAATTGGACACTTATTGTTCTGTAATCGGATACTTCTTTGTTCTGTAATCGGACAGTTTTAATCATAAGCAAGAGTGAAACGCGCGTGTTAAAATTGATCGGCGGTGAAGTACTTCTTGATGTTTTGTTTTTGTGTGTAATACAGCATAAGACGCTGAAGCTATATCATCATATCATTCTCAGAAATTGCAATATTTATTATTAACTAGACTGGCGTTGCCAGTGAGCTCGCGGCGTTAGTTGGGTCAAGAGCAGAATAAACTAAAATGGAAAGCAAGGACAAGAGCGGAACTTCCGGGAGACTTCCAGTTTCTCACCAGAAATATATCACACAGTATAGAGAACTTGGCTTTTGACGCCTTGCTTAAATGAAACCTGATTAAACTATAAATTTATCATTACAACACTCATACACTTGGTTCTTAAAAGTTGAGCGACTCTGCATTTTTAGCTTAGAAGCGAAACGGTTAGCCACGGAGTAAATCTGAGTAATGCGTGACTTGTCTTTTTATGAATCGATTTTGACAGTTTGACTTTGAACACTTAATTCTAATCAGAGGCCACGATTAATCCAGCCTTCGCTTCAATACTAGTCTGTCTTGTTTTTTAACTGAATGCGTTTCACTTCTATCAGGGTGAGGCTTTCGAGTATTCGTGCTTGGTAACAAATATAAAATTGAAAGCGAGGAATGTAACACGAGCCCAACATGAGACTTCTTTACAATATTATTGCGGTTTTGTTCACAGCGTGTTCAGTCCATTTGTGACTGCAAACTCAATGCTCAGGACTATTTCGGTGTATTTTTCATTTCTGGTATACAATGACCATTGCGAAACAAAGGCTACATGATCGAATGAAAGAAACATTTCAACAGGCAATGTACGATAAGCAGAAGCATTTATGTCATGTACAGTGTAAAGCATAGATTAGTTTTGTTTTACGGCAAAAGCTCATTGCAGCTTTGGTTTTCGGCCTGTTATCTTCCCAGAAGTATTTGTGTCGCCACAGAAAGTTTCGTCGGGACTAAATAATTAGCGGCGACAGAGTTATTTGCAATCCCTTAGCGGTATCCATCAAATAATCGAATCCCATCAATTTCCGCGGTGAACTTAGCAACGCAACCAAAATTATTCCCTAAAATCCAGTTTATCCGCACATCTTCCACAAAGCTAAACGGTGTTGAGTTTGGATGGGATGCTGTTACAGTTTGACATTTAGCAGTTCAATTACAACAACCGTTTAGATGATCGTATCGTATTCGCAACATAATCCTATCGTGATATTTAGAATAATCAGCATGCCATGAACAGACTACGATAAGCAGAAGCATTTATGTCATGTACAGTGTAAAGCATAGATCGCTTTTGTTTTACGGCAAAAGCTCACTGTAAGCTTTGGTTTTCGTTTTCGTCCTGTTTTCTTCTCTGCATTTTGAGAATGCGTGACATCTCTTCTTATGCACAATCGACTTTGACTCTTATTTCTAATCAGAGGCCACGATTAATCCAGCCTTCGCTTCAATACTTATGTGTTTTCTTTTGTTAACTGAATACGTTTCTTCTATCAGGCTTTCGAGTATTCGTGCTTTGTAACAATTATAAAATTGAAAGCGAGGAATGTAACAAGAGACATGTTTAAAATATTATTGCGGTTTTGTTCACAGTGTGTTCAGTCCATTTGCGACTGCAAACTTAATACTCAGGACTATTTCGGTGTATTTTTCATTTCTGGTATACAATGACCATTGCGAAACAAAGGCTACATGATCGAATGAAAGAAACGTTTCAACAGGCCATGTACGATAAGCAGAAGAATTGTATGAGGCAACAGATGTCAGGCACAGAGTAAAGCATAAATCGCCATTGTTTTGCGGCTAAAGCTCATCGTAGCTTTGGTTTCCGTTTTCGGCCTGTTTTCTTCCCACAAGTATTTCGTGTCGCCACAGAAAGTTTCGTCGGGACTAAATATTTAGCGGCGACAGAGATATTTGCAATCCCCCAGCGGTATCTGATCAAACATTTGTTTACGGCAATTCTCAAAGCTTCCGCGGTCAACAAAAGAACGCAAGCCAAAATCGTTCCCTAACATCCAGTTTATCAGTGCGTGTTCCACAAACCCAAACGGTGGAGTTTGGATTAAATGCAGTTAACTTTTACACACAAATACCGAGCAATTCACTGGCCACACTCGAGTTGTTTAACGAAGTCAATTACGTCATTGCATATCACGTGATAATCTGAACCAATCATCGTGCGCAGATTCGTAACCCAGAAAAAAACTAACATGACGATAAAGACACGCCGTGTGATTTTAAGCTCGACGGGCCACGCCCGCGAGCAATTAAGCGCGGTCGTCCGATTTTGTAATCACGAGTATGGTTACAGACCGAATCGGACGACACGAAGTCCCATTACAATTATGAATCAAATACAGTACAGTAGTCGTCATCTCTTCTGTCAAAATATATATCTGTCACGTGACCACATAAAACTATCGTGTTTTGAGCTGGAAATACTCTAAATGCTCTTGATTTTACCATTTAAATGACTGGCAACCATAAAATTATACAAACATGCTCATATAATGTAATTTTCTGTAGTTATACGGAGTTTCTCAGTAGTCACGTGATAGATATAATTACCTAAATATATATTTTAACTGAACAACTTTTTCGATATATATATATATATATATATATATATATATATATATATATATATATATATATATATATATATATATATATATATATATATATATATATATATATATATATATATATATATATATATATATATATATATATATATATATATATATATATATATATATATATATATATATATATATATATATATATATATATATACAGAGAGAGGGGGGAGAGGAGAGGGGGGTAGACTTGATACAGAGTTTTCAAAATGGAACAGTTTTTTCCTCTCAATCTTCAGGCGATGGAGAGGGAGGTTCCTGGAGTAATGAAGTTTACAGGTAAAAAACGGCTAAAGTTGCACCCACCTTACGTTCTTATATTAATGACGGTCAGAATCATTTGACTTGAACCATAAACCAGAGTACTAAGTAAAGCTCGTGCATACGAACAGTTTTCCTAGCCGGCCAGTGTCGTGATAGGTAATACATACAAATATGCTTCAATCAGTTCCTCTCCTACCTTGGTGTCAGAGGTCATTTCACCTACTTTACATCACATGCAGTTTCCTTGACAGCAAAGGAAAACCATTAGTACCAGTGGATGGAAATTATGGGCAGTGGTCCTCTTGGTCAGCGTGCTCTCCCAGCTGCTACTCTGTCAGCGTGCCCACGCCGCAACAAATGCGGAACCGTACTTGTACCAGTCCACCCCCGTCCAACGGTGGTCAGGACTGCTCTATCTTTGGGCCTGGGTACGAGATACGAGTGTGCCAAGTTCAGCCTTGTGTCGGTAAGCTGTGAAGCCAGCAAACAAGAGCCCGCACATACTCGTGACGTCAGAGCATGCAGCAGCTTCTTGGAATTGCTTTAGTGAATTATGCGACTTTTTTCTGTCTGACCAATGTGATGCAGTGTGCGTTCGACTGACCTTATTCTGGAATAAGAATAGCTAAAATGACCCAAAGTTTTGCTTGTTCTGGGGGAAATTTTGGGGGGTTGATTTTAAAACCTTCACGCTGACTTTCCGAACAGCTCCCAATTCATCTCGACATAATTCAGCTCCAAAGCAAAATATTTTATCAATGAGTATTGCTATTCTTATTCCGGAATAGACCCAATCGAACGCGTCCGCAACTTAATACCAAGCATTTCTATTTGAGTCAAATAGTTTAATACATATTCTATATTTAAAATATAGAATATGTATGGGGTGGGGTTAGAGGTATTTTAAAGCAATCAACAGGCATTTGAGCGTTAACTATTTTTCTGTTTTTGTTCAGCGCCTCCGTTACCGGGTCAGCCAACTAAATCTACTGTGACTCCTGCTCCTCCTGCAGTCACTTCTACTCCAACCCAAGGCTCCTCTAAACCGAAAGGTAGTTTGGTTTGATTGACACCACACTTAAACTATTGCATGTACTCCTTCCCGACACCATGACAAGCACTGCATGACATATTGACATGTTCCAACTTATAAAACGAGCAATACATAGCATCTTACAACCCGATATACTTTTTTGTAGCATCTGCGTCAATATCTCAGCCAACGTCATCTCCCACGTCTGCTGCTCCTTCCCCTGGTCTCAGTCCGACTCCAAAACCAAGCTCCTCTAAACCACAAGGTAAATAATCTACTCTTTCCCTCCCCAAAACCATAACCACCACTATTCACGTAGTTTACGGAATCGAAATTCAAATTTTGTTTGGGATTGTTTCTCCACAAAGTAACCTCAAGTCCTCCCGTTCCGACTTCCGGAAGAATTGGTAAGTTCGTGGTGAGCATTAAATATTTACAGTTTTTACTCAGATGCTTAAAACTTTAATGAGCATACGCTGAGAGATCCTAGACTGTCTCCGAATTTCTTATATTAGTCATATATTGTATTCAGACAAAATGCGTCACTGTAATGCTATCACTTCTCATCCAGTGAAATGCAAAGCCAAAGTCAACCTCGCTTTTCTCGTGGATGGCTCTAGCAGCATAGAATATTATGGTACAGGCAATTTCCAGAAAGTGAAAAACTTCATCAAGGACATGGTGACAGGCTTCAGCGTGGCTCAAGACGGTACTCATGTTGGTCTGGTATTGTTCTCAAGTAATACAGAAGTTGTGTTTGATTTTAATAAACATTACGACCAAGCCAGTGTGTTACAAGAAATTGACGACATGAAGTATCCCAGCCAGGCAACAAAGACTGGACTCGGCCTGACCGCGGCACGGACAGAACTCTTTGAAAAAGGCTCTCGCGCTGGTGTACCGAACACGCTGCTGGTTTTAACAGATGGACAATCGAGTGATTCAGTGACAGAGCCTGCACAGAAACTCCGAGACTCTGGAGTAACCATATACTCAATTGGGATTGGGACTCATTTTGAGCTTGGTGAACTGAATGACATGGCAACCGACCCAGACAGTAATCACGTGTTCACGGCCGATTTCAATGCCATACGAACCATTGTGGAGAAGATCAAAGGAACAGTGTGTAAAGGTAAATAAGGTGGTTCATCAATATAAGTGAACTCGAAGATAATGTTCTTGTATGTTATATCTTTTTTATTTGTTTTGTATTTGTCGAGGGAAGTAGGCTCGATAACAGAGAGAAAGTATTTTTACTGATGGCCCATTTAAACTCACAATTCCAATTTCTTTAAAGTTATAAAGTGTAAATATATCCAATTTTAAATCGTTAGCGTTTCAAGCAGGCACTGACAAGCTAACTACCCTTTTTATTTAGCTTCTCCGTCAATTTCTCAGCCAACGTCATCTCCCGCGTCTGCTACTCCTTCCCCTGGTCTCACTCCGACTCCAAAACCAAAAGGTAATTTACTTAGAACGATTTTCGGATGACTGTCGAAAACCAATACCAAAGTAATCACACCATCAATTAGCTCAGCCAATCGGAAGCGAAAGTAATTCGCGTTTGGTCTTGCATTTGGTTTTACTTTCGAATCAGCAATGCGAGTACACGCCATCGCTTGCGTGAGAAGTGTTTGGTTTTGGTTTTGATTTTGTTTCTGATTGGCTGAGCATGCTGACAAACTCGTGTGGACTAATCCAAAAGCGTAGCAAACGCAAAATCAAAGCAATGACATGATTACTTTCAACAGTCAACCGAAAACGGTTCTATTCTTTCGAAAACCATGACACTGATACATGTGTGAAACGAATTCTAACTTTTTATTGGGATTTGTTTCTCCAAAGCTACCTCAATAACCAGTTCCCCTTCAAGTCGACCTGTTCCAGCGGTTCATTTGTTACTTTGGTTCACTTGAAACATCGCATTTTACAGGTCGACTGTTTCTCGGCAGTACCTCGACCCATATTAAAATTGTTATGCTCTATGATAAAACAGTTGAACATGGCTAGCAGAGATTGTTGCTGAGCATGCGCTGTGAGATCCTCTCTCATTACATTAGTTTTAATGCGTTCAAACTAATGCGTAACTGTAATGATATCGCTCCTCATGCAGTGAAATGCAAAGTCAAGGTGAACCTCGGATTTCTCGTGGATGGCTCTGGCAGCATAGAATATTATGGTACAGGCAATTTCCAGAAAGTGAAAAACTTCATCAAGGACATGGTGACAGGCTTCAGCGTGGCTCAAGACGGTACTCATGTTGGTCTGGTATTGTTCTCAAGTAATCCAGAAGTTGTGTTTGATTTTGATAAACATTACGACCAAGCCAGCGTGTTACAAGAAATTGACGACATGAAGTATCCCAACCAGGCAACAAAGACTGGACTCGGCCTGACCGCGGCACGGACAGAACTCTTTGAAAAAGGCTCTCGCGCTGGTGTACCGAACACGCTGTTGGTTTTAACAGATGGACAATCGAGTGATTCAGTGACAGAGCCTGCACAGAAACTCCGAGACTCTGGAGTAACCATATACTCAATTGGGATTGGGACTCATTTTGAGCTTGGTGAACTGAATGACATGGCAACCGATCCAGACAGTAATCACTTGTTCACGGCCGATTTCAATGCCATAAGTACCATTGTGGAGAAGATCAAAGGAACAGTGTGTAAAGGTAAATAAGGGCGGTTCATCAATATAAGTGAACTCGGAGAGAATGTTCTTGTATGTTATATCTTTTCTATTTGTTTTGTATTTGTCGAGGGAAGTAGACTCGATAACAGAGAGAAAGTATTTTTACAGATGACCCATTTAAACCCACAATTCCTCTTTCTTTAAAGTTATAAAGTGTAAATATATCCAATTTTAAATCGTTAGCGTTTCAAGCATGCACTGACAAGCTAACTACCCTTTTTATTTAGCTTCTCCGTCAATTTCTCAGCCAACGTCATCTCCCGCGTCTGCTACTCCTTCCCCTGGTCTCACTCCGACTCCAAAACCAAAAGGTAATTTACTTAGAGCGGCTTTTGGATGACTGTCGAAAACCAAAACCAAAGTAATCATACCATCAATTAGCTCAGCCAATCGAAAGCCAAAGTAATTCGCGTTTGGTCTTGCATTTGGTTTTACTTTCCAATCAGCAATGCGAGTACACGCCATCGCTTGCGTGAGAAGTGTTTGGTTTTGGTTTTGGTTTTGTTTCTGATTGGCTGAGCATGCTGACAAACTCGTTTGGACTAATCCAAAAGCGTAGCAAACGCAAAACCAAAGCAATGACATGACTACTTTCAACAGTCAACCGAAAACGGTTCTATTCTTTTGAAAACCATGACACTGATACATGTGTGAAACGAATTCTAACTTTTTATTGGGATTTGTTTCTCCAAAGCTACCTCAATAACCAGTTCCCCTTCAAGTCGACCTGTTCCAGCGGTTCATTTGTTACTTTGGTTCACTTGAAACATCGCATTTTACAGGTCGACTGTTTCTCGGCAGTACCTCGACCCATATTAAAATTGTTATGCTCTATGATAAAACAGTTGAACATGGCTAGCAGAGATTGTTGCTGAGCATGCGCTGTGAGATCCTCTCTCATTACATTAGTTTTAATGCGTTCAAACTAATGCGTAACTGTAATGATATCGCTCCTCATGCAGTGAAATGCAAAGTCAAGGTGAACCTCGGATTTCTCGTGGATGGCTCTGGCAGCATAGAATATTATGGTACAGGCAATTTCCAGAAAGTGAAAAACTTCATCAAGGACATGGTGACAGGCTTCAGCGTGGCTCAAGACGGTACTCATGTTGGTCTGGTATTGTTCTCAAGTAATACAGAAGTTGTGTTTGATTTTGATAAACATTACGACCAAGCCAGCGTGTTACAAGAAATTGACGACATGAAGTATCCCAACCAGGCAACAAAGACTGGACTCGGCCTGACCGCGGCACGGACAGAACTCTTTGAAAAAGGCTCTCGCGCTGGTGTACCGAACACGCTGTTGGTTTTAACAGATGGAAAATCGAGTGATTCAGTGACAGAGCCTGCACAGAAACTCCGAGACTCTGGAGTAACCATATACTCAATTGGGATTGGGACTAATTTTGAGCTTGGTGAACTAAATGACATGGCAACTGACCCAGACAGTAATCACGTGTTCACGGCCGATTTCAATGCCATAAGAACCATTGTGGAGAAGATCAAAGGAGTACTGTGTAAAAGTAAGACGAGACGGTTTGTCCTTATCGATATCAGTTAATTTTAGAGAATAAACGACGTCTAATTTTAAACACCACAAGGAAATGTAGTATGAAGATGTTATAATGAAGTCACTCAGCATGCTCGTTTTTCTCCTCAGATGCAAGCGTATCCAGTGATGTCTTCATGCCGGAAAAGGGTAACTAAAATACTATGACTGTTTACATGTAAAATGTTTTTCTTTTAGAAAGTGTGAGTGTCGAGAATTGAGTTATCAGCAATGAAACCATAAATTGTTACATTGCTAGCAGTGATTTTTTTTAGCGGGATTCAGTATAATTTAAGCAAAACATAGATAACTTTGAAGCGAGACTGAGCGCCTCGATTTCATTCATGAGATTTGTAGTCCCTCGAGCGATTTTGTCTCACTCACTGTCTAATTATTTTCCCAGGTGTCATTTTGCCGGTAGCGTTGTTTCCCCTCAACAGCAAATACATAGCAAGGGAAGCACTCCACAGAGACACTTTTGGCTTCCTTGGTGATGTAACGCCAGCCGCTGGACCCGATAACAAACCAGGCACGTCGCTTGCTTTCCTTGGAAATGTGAACAGTTTCATCCAGTTTCCTAGAAACGCGCGACTGGACACCAAGAAGTCCCTGACGCTCCTGGCTTGGGTATTCCCCGAAAAGCCGGGCCCGATCTTTAACTACAAGACTGATGTTTGGGGAACGCAACTGCTACTCGTTAAACCAACTCAACTAGTTGGCCGCATTACTAGCCGGGATGGAAGCTTGATTTCTCAATCCTTGTCAAGCACACACATCCAACCTGGGGAATGGAACTTCGTGGGTTTATCGTACGACCATCAGTCTGGCAATGGCAAGCTGTGGATCAATGGAGAAGCTGCGGATGTCAAGCATATTGGGCTGATGGACTTGGGTACGAATTTCCCTGTCAGAATGGGAGCCCGTATTGGTGGAAAGCGCAACTTCAAGGGTCAAATTGCGTGTATGCAGGTTTATGACGTTGCACTGAACGAATATCAAGTCGCTTCTGCAAAAAATGCTTGTAAGACGCTCGAATGATAATTGTTTCTCATATTCGAACGGTTACGTGGTTGGCCATTTTCGTGTATAAGCCTAAAATATTGTAAAGGTAATATTAGAATTTCAAACCTAAGACTGATAAATGAAATAAAAAAGAGGTCCGCCCGTTAAGGGAATTGAACCCTTGACCCTCAGATTAAAAGTACCGACTCAGCTAACCGGGCTCACTTGTCAAAAGACAGCAATCCATGTGTGATGTGCTATCGTTTCGTCAGCCAACGTTTAATCAATCAACTTTTATTTGCCCCAAGTATAGCAGTAATTTACAAGTAATTTCCTCTATATCTCTTTTATGGAGCAATATACCCTGTTGGGCTTTGTGAGGAGAGTCCCTGTTACAATGTTTGCTGTTCATGAATAGTTCTTATATGGGTATAGAATCAATACTAGCGTATCAATTGACATTAACATTGGATCAGTAATGACTTGCTTGAAATGAAAATGTCCATTTGTCTCTGTACTTCTTTGAGAAAATGCTGCGCAACGAGAGACACTGCGCCTGTCAAAACTCGTACACATTCCGATTGCTATTTCGCTGCAAGATATGAGTGTGTTCGCAAAGTACTATGGACCCTATCTTGGTTTCCTACAGTTTTCATTTAATAGTAACAAAAATGCTGCCTTGACGTTCCCATTTGTTCATTACAAAATGAAATTGAAGGAGCATCGCCCAACCACAAGAGGAGAAAAATAATAAAATAATGAGAGTCGCCCGATAAGGGACTTGAACCCTTGACCCTCAGATTAAAAGTCTGATGCTCTACCGACTGAGCTAACCGGGCTCACGTGATGAAATGCGGCAATCCATATGACGTCCAGGTATCGTTTCCTCAGCCATTCAGCGTCTATTAAAAACCCATAAGTCTTTGCGTGCCTCGTAGCTAGACAATTCAAGAAGTGTCGGCCATGTTGAGTCAGAAAGGACTTCGTTATTTTTACCAATAAATCATCTTCAATGCGTAAAAGACAACATAAAATAGGACTTGAGAGGAAAAGACTTATTCGTCTCCGTAATTCTTGGAGAAAATACGGCGCGGGACACTGCGATCTGTATCGAAACTCGTACAACTCGTAACGATTGCTGTACTTCAAGACATGAGTTCACGCGTTAAGGATCATGGACCTTGGTTACCTACAAGTCAGTTGGATCCGAATTGTCGATGACGTCATGATAGAAAGGACCTTGCGAGGAAGGAATGAGACAGGTAACGACAAAGTCTAATAACAATGTCTCATTTCATGTGTGTGTATACAGCATTAGCTGATACAAACTGTGGCGAGCGTATCCTAAAAAAATACGTTTGATGCAAAGACAGAACCGTTGTATGCATCATAAGTACGTGTGAGCTACAGTAATTACGTTGGACGGAGAGTGCAACCCTAATCTCAACTGGTGTGGGTTCCATGGGGTCGGTGGGATACCTGCCCCTGCTTTCGACCTGCGCAAAGAATCGAGATAGTATGGGATATTGGACGGATGGACGAGGGTCGGGCGATGTGCCAAATCTGCGCCATTTTGAATAATTACTATGCGCGCGCACCTATTTCCAGCTAAAAAAATGTCCAATGCAGTCGCGGGCTCTCGTCGTGTTTCCTCGTGCGTGGGAAGTTGAGACGACGAATAAAGTGTGAAATTATGCTTCGCTCATGCTTTTCAGCATTACGAGCAAGCTTAGCGAACTCAGAATTTCTGTACCTTTTCGAATATTCCTCTTGGCTTTAGTGTTGTGGAAGACTGAAAGTAAATCGAGCTGGAAAGGCTAGGTTTTTAATAAATAAATAGTCCGTCCAGTAGTTTTGAATTAGCCTGCCAAGCAAGCGTTATGCCGCACATCTCATAGTGCGTTACGATATGTGAGCCCGGTTAGCTCAGTCGGTAGAGCATCAGACTTTTAATCTGAGGGTCAAGGGTTCAAGTCCCTTATCGGGCGACGTTGACTTTTATTTTAGAAAAACTTCCGGCCGCAGTCCTGTAGTTTTGTGACATTGAAAGTTTCAGGAGTCGCGCACTTATTCGAAATTTCACAAGAAGAGCTGTGTTCACACGTGCAAACTTAACAAAAGCTTGGCCTTCTTTAGATGTGGAGTGATTGGAAGGTAGTCGGCTCTTTCTCTGGCTTGTCTGACATGCACCTCTTTCCTTGGATATATGTATTGCCACATAAATGATAATTAGTCCAACTGTTTCTAACCTATTTAGCACGCAGGCTGGCATTATCGGACGAGAGAGCATGGTCCAATATTTTAATTTCAGTTCCTTGTTAAAAAAAAACAACAACAAAAAAAACAACAACAACAGAAATAGAAATGAACACTGAATTGTTTCATTTCTCCTAAATTTACGACCAGAAACATCATCCTACTGAGAGTGACCTCAAGTTGTAGAATTTATCGAAGACTTTGCCGACCGTGTGAAAGAAGTGTTAGTCTGATCAGTTCCATTGATGTAAGACTCGTTAACTATAAAGCTTTTAATTTGTACTTCTACTTCGATAAAGTCAAGTGGAAAACTCGTACCGTAAGGATATATGAATAGCAGTTCGTCACTTGTAATGAGGACGCTGCGAAATGTTTAGTATAGATATATCATTTGTGGGTACACACTTGTCTTACGTTTTCTCATTCTCAGATAACCTTGATTTGGCAAACTTATTAATATTTTACTTTTTGAACTGGTGCTCAGTATCTGAAGCAGTCAACGTGCTATGCTCCCATGGTCAGAGACTTGATTGATTTATCCGCTTTAATTTAAAATGCTTTTAGAAAGTGTTTCGAATTGATTCTAGTTAATCGAATCGAGTGTGGGACAACTAAATGAGATAAAGCCACCCTTAAATATGTCAAAATATGAGGAGTCTTCCATCTGTCTGGGAAGTATTTTTGTTGGTCCTGTGTACTACTGCGAGAAATGTATGTGTGGAAAGTTCATTTGGTAAGTTAAAGCTTTAATTATTATATGTTGATTTGAAATTTAACATTGCAAGCCCAATTCTCATCGCTTTGAATTTGATAAGAAGTAAAATATGTACATTTAAATAACTATATAGTTACATAATCAAGCAGATCATTTTGCTAGAGGAAATATAAATAAATTGTCACTGAGGTGTAAATATGGACACTTTCAGTTACTTTCAAGGCAGCCTGCACTTGAAACTATCGGCCTCGTTTCTCTGGACTGGAGGTTTTAGCGACGGCGATAAGCACATCCAGGATTAACTAAATTCTTTCCCCCAACCCTTAGCCAGTATATTGCAGGGTTTTGGTCAACACCAACCTAAAAATAGAGCTACTTCCAGCACGAAACATTATAGAGGAAGCCGTGCTGTAAGCGACAGCTCATGAGAAAACAATTTTGGCCTAATCGAGGATTAGCCTAATCGTGCTTTGAACAAAGTGGGCCCTGGGAAGTGCGCTTCTTATTTCAGTGATTTTTTTTTCTTGTTTTTACCGCAGTGCACGTGCTTCTTAATTTTATGATTTCCGATGGCACATTTTACTCTGTATATCCTCGACTGAAGATACGGCTAAAGATAGTCTGGTTATTTCCCGCTGTCCTTCCCGTTGGTACGATCGAACTCCATCGTACCAGCGGGAAGGACACATCACATTTTCCGCACGGTTTAGTTCGCCTCAGTTGTTTAAACCACTATCAAAGGAAGAGATGCCACTTGATTTTATTGAAGATACACTTACTCTTCACTTAAAATGATCCTCGACTAAAATAGTCAATTTCACTCTGTCCTTCCCGTTGGTACGACACGATAGAGTGGTAAAGTGATGACGTCATAAAAATATTTTTTCAGAAATAATGGACTTTGTGCAATTCTTCGGAATGGCCTATCTAAAGTTCACACAGAAAAAATTGGCTCTTTAGTGCATTAAACAGCTGAGATATAGACTTTTGAAGTTCAAATTGCTTCATAGTAAACCCTCTTATTTGGTGTTGGTTCCTTTGATTTGGAACCAACGCTAAATAAGAGA
Organism: Plumapathes pennacea; assembly: GCA_964036295.1. Lineage (NCBI taxonomy): Eukaryota > Metazoa > Cnidaria > Anthozoa > Antipatharia > Myriopathidae > Plumapathes > Plumapathes pennacea. Next base: position 1,968,831 of record OZ038467.1, read on the forward strand.
GTTTACTTAAGACTATCTCGAACTTTAAACTTCTCTATCTTCGCTTTCAGTAGGGCCAGCGATTTGAAATTTTGCACGCGTTCTTTCAGCAGCTGTGTATATCGCATGATGTGGTTTTGAGGTTTGAATGGAAAAGTTTGCAAAATGATGACGTTACACTTTACCACTCTATTACACCGTACCAGCGGGAAGGACACGTCACATTTTCTACAGTTTAGTTCGCCACGAGGTTCAATATGTATTATAATCGTCTGAACTATGATGAAAAGAAGCGATGTTATTTCACTTAACTCGATAAGGCTTGTTCATTTCATCGTTCGATGAAATACACAGAAGACAACCACCTTGGATTTACCGACATCGTCCGATTCTCGGTCGTGAGGCGATCGGGTCTAAACTCGTTTTCAGTCTTGCGCGGCTGTCCTTCCCGTTGGTACGATTTAGGCACAACCTTTTCGCGCGGTCTGTTTGCCCCCCAGTCAAAAACCGGAAGTCGAGTGGTCGCCAAAAAGTCACGTGATTGTTAATAAAGAATGGAGAGTTTTCAAAACTGAGACTAATTCGAATACGCAGTTCTGCGAAAGTGGAGGCCCGCGGAGACGGACGCGAATTTCCACGTACCAAACATTAAGCAAATTTTAAAATGTGACTTTGAACCAGTTCAAATACCTACTAGAAATACGATAATCGCAGATACCCCCTCGCTCTGCCATTGATGGGACTGTTACTTTGGTACTCCCAACAAGAATAGCCTTTGATTTTCCGAAATGTTGACTCAATCTTTTATTCGAAATCAAGTGCTACACGCAAAGGAAGGAGAAAAAGAATGGTGTGTGTTACACTTTTGCGTTGAAAAAAAGAATCGATTGCGTGACGAAGTACGTATTTCCCACGGTCGGCACGACAAATTTATTCATACAGTCTGCCAAGCACGTTCTCAAAATCTAATACTCAAATTTTGAAGTTGGTTGGCCGTCGTAGTACGGGAAAAAAGAAACACTGATTTTCCAATTTTGAATTCATAGGCAGTACAATTAAATAGGCTTCCTGTGCAATTTGTTTTTACTCTCGACTGCATGCACAAGACTCAGGCATGCATGTTTCATGAGCTTGAATTGTTTTGTACGTGAACCCGCTCAAAACAACATGATTTCTCCCAGAATCAAAGCAAAACTTGAACGGTTTAACTTCAAATTATACACGGGCTTCAGACCTAGTCATACTTCTAAGGGCTTGCGAACGATTCTCGCTGCAATTACCGCATGTCAAATTACAGTATTTGTTACAGTTTTAGTCTTGAAAGAAATAATAAGACATCTGACTAAATCATTCAAGACTCCAGTTCCGATTGCTCTGAGCCAATACGGTAGCCGAAACTGGTGACAGAAGCGTATTAAAACAATACTTCGAGGAAAATTGATCAGCATACAGATTTTAATACATTCTTGAAGTGATCGAGTTACAAGATACGGGTAGAATATATTTGTCACGGTGATCGTTCGATTTCCACTGACTAACCTTTCACTGGCTTGTCCTTTCTGAATAAGTATCTGAGTTTAACACAAGACGGCGTCTGAAGCTCCCGATTTCCTTTCAAGCGCTCGTTCCCTTTCCGGAGCCGTTTCTTCGGCACGCTTCCGTTCATGATGCTGTCGGTTATCACATGTTTGTCGTCTTTTCTCTAGACGTATTTGGCGCTGTTCGATCGTTTCACGAGTTCGCCTTGCCCGTGCCTGTTCCCTTCTCTTTTGAAGACGAGCTTCGCGAGACTGTTCTGTTTCAGGTTTTCCAGTTTTCAAATTCATTTTCGTGAACGCAGTTACGTACAATTGTTGTCAGTAAAATTAACCACTAGTCAGTAAAACCACTGGCGGAGACGCTAATCGATAATTATTGCGTCATTGCTTATACGTCATTGCCTTAGGCACCTGGCCTAAAAAGTCGTACGCTAGACTGACTGACAGACGAACATTAAATTTCGAGATGGCGACACACTTGGAGTCTCCGAATGAGGCGATACTACTGCATTAGCTGCATTAGCGTTGTGATTATTTCCCTCGCTTCGCTCGGGGACAAGTCACTTTTTACAAATTCGCCAGCTTACAGCTGCCTTGCTGTTTTGATTTTGGGCTCACGTTTTCTTTCTTTTTCTTTCTTTTCTTCTCCTTTTTTTGTTTTATTATTTTTTTCTTTGAGCATAGGTTGAGGGGTCACTTACACCTATCATTTATTACACGTATATCATTTGCAGGAACTTGTGATGGTCTCTGTGTACGTGCTCCATTGCTTCGCTTTCCTCGCAACTCTTTTCCCGAAGACGTTGTATGCAAATAACATCCATTCATCATACCTTAATTACAAGATGGGAGAGAAGTTGGACGCGAAGGTGCACTTAGGTAAAGTTTCTACTCTGATACTTCTTCTATTCATGCCAGTTACCTCACCTCAAAAGTTGTTCGTAATATTTGTGATTGTTACTATGCCACTTCACCATGAAAAAAGAAATCCTTTGTAAAGAATTCCCAATGTTCTGCTAACTGTACTGACATAGTAGCGGGCTACGTTTGCCACCACTTCCACTCTCTCTTCCCCAACCCTCCCTCTGTACGCACACCAAACTGGTTCAAGAGTGTTTATAACGTTTCCTATTCCGTACGCGCTGATCTGTCCTCTTACAGCACTTAAATATTTGTAATTTATGCCTCAGCCTCAAAGCAAAGCAATCACAGCAACAGGCGCCAGTACATCCAAAGGCCTCGACCAATACCGAGGCCGTTATATCCGGCTTCTCAGCTGATGAACAACAGAATGCTGTATCAAGGCCACCGAAGTCCTCAAGCAGTTTTTAACCCATCAAATCACAAGCAGTTCTACTATTCCAGAAAACCCAACCGACTCACAGCCCAACAGCGGAAGCGAACAAGATTTCAGTCACCGCAAGGCCGAGTGATTCACAATTCAGCTGGCCAAATGTATCCACAATTTCCTTCCAGTGTTTACTCCCCGATAGTACCTTCTCAGGTCCAAAACCCCTTCCCCATTTGGTACGAGCCTGTCACGGACTTGACGGATTGTGTTCCCCCAAGTTGTCAGACGACAATGAGTCAACCGGGGGCTCCACAGCATGTTGCAGGGGCTCCTGATAGAACCGAAAAGTTCTCTGTAAAAGGAAAACGTGAGTCTGTGTCAACGTTCCTGTAATATCATATTTCAACCCTTTCACTCCCAAGTGTGACAACTCCAACATTTTTTTTCAGTTGATCACGTCCACAGTGTAGATTGCATCTGAGAAATTTTAGTTCTCGCTACACCAAATATAAGTTTTCTTTCTTGAACGACTGGGACGTTTTGCCTCATTTATCGTAGATTAACGGGATTAAATTGTTTAACTTTGTGTAAAAGATGTCATAATTTCTTTTTGTGAAAGTGCTGAACGATTGTCTTTTCTTGTCTCAGTTTTTCAAAGCATCGGATGTTGGCGCGATACTTATGTACGAGCAATTCTACCCCTGGAAAGAAAGCATCGCCTGTTGATGAATGGAGCGTACAAGAGCCGAGTGAACGCCTTGATGAAGTGTGCAGAGGCCGCGCTGGATAAAAAACTCAATCTGTTCGCTCTCCAAGATGGCGGTATGTGTTTGGCTCACAAGAATGCCAATGAGTCGTACAAGAAGTACGGCCCTACGAACACATGTGCAGGTAAAACGTTGTTCAATGTAAGATTTAATCATTAATCATAAATATTACAATTTCCTCGAATGTGATTGGTTCATAAACCCCCCCGATTAATCATTAATTGGACACCTATTGTTCTGTAATCGGATACTTCTTTGTTCTGTAATCGGACAGTTGGCTTGACCAATCATAAGCAAGAGTGAAATTTAAATGCACCAATCAGCGTTACACTGATTTTCAGTGGAAAACTCGATTGCCGGTGTGAGTTTGTGGCTTCTCGAAAGGCGAATTTGTTAATTCTTGGACAACTTAACATGCAAGGAACAGTTTGTGGTCAATCAAAGAACGTGAACAGTCACTATGTAACGAAAGAAGACAGGAAATTTTCGCCGTTCGGGCGCGTTTGTTTAGTTCACGACATCGCCAGCATGCTGTGCTATAGACACTCTGAAACTTACGGCTCGGCCAATGTCAATGAACGTCGTTAATTCATTTCAAAATCATGGAAGAAACTTAACTTTGTTGTGATGGACTGTGATGGACAAACGCTCCTAGAAAATTAAGCCGTCAAGAAATCGGTAAGTTTGTAATTGCTGTGCCGACCCGCTAAGATACAGATTTTTTCAGTCTTGAATATTTCCTTTGAATGTTTTGGAGTAAACTTCTGTGAAAAAAATAAACTAGTATTCTGAGTTTCAAAGTACCTGTTATGTTAAAAAATGTAAACCTGAAAAGTCGAAATAAACTGTCTTTCAATTTGTGAGTTCGTGATGGGTTTACTGATTTTTACTGAGTGTAAAGAACTTACACATTTTTTACTTTTACTTCAAAAATCCGCATTCAACTCAAATCATTGGGTAAATTAGCTTCTTCTTTCTCTCAAGTATTTTAAGTTGATATAACTGAGAGCTAGATAACTACGAACAAGCGGCGTGTTTACAAACGCCGAACCGTGTGTACGCGCGTGTTAAAATAGATCGGCGATGAAGTACTTCTTGATGCTTTGTTTTTATTTATAGTACAGGAGAAGACGCTGAAGCTATATGATCATTTCATTCTCAGAAATTGTAATATTTATGATTAATTGGTAAGAGGACTTCGTGTCGTCCGATGTCGGTCTGTAATCATACTCGTGATTACGAAATCAGACTCCCGCGAAGCGCGGTCGTCCGATTTCGTAATCACTCGTATGATTACAGACCGAATCGGACTCCACTCAGTCCTATTACCATTATTTATTCATAAATGTTACAATTTCGTCGAATATGATTGGTTCATAAACCCCCGATTAATTATTAATTGGACACTTATTGTTCTGTAATCGGATACTTCTTTGTTCTGTAATCGGACAGTTTTAATCATAAGCAAGAGTGAAACGCGCGTGTTAAAATTGATCGGCGGTGAAGTACTTCTTGATGTTTTGTTTTTGTGTGTAATACAGCATAAGACGCTGAAGCTATATCATCATATCATTCTCAGAAATTGTAATATTTATGTTTAATTAAGCGCGGTCGTCCGATTTTGTAATCACGAGTATGGTTACAGACCGAATCGGACGACACGAAGTCCCATTACAATTATGAATCAAATACAGTACAGTAGTCCTCATCTGTTCAGTCAAAATATATATATCTGTCACGTGACCACATAAAACTATCGTGTTTTGAGCTGGAAATACTCTAAATGCTCTTGATTTTACCATTTAAATGACTGGCAACCATAAAATTATACAAACATACTCATACAATGTAATTTTCTGTAGTTATACGGAGTGTTTCTCTGTAGTCACGTGATAGATATAATTACCTAAATATATATTTTAACTGGACAACCTTTTCGAGATTGACTGTGTGTATATATATATATATATATATATATATATATATATATATATATATATATATATATATATATATATATATATATATATATATATATATATATATATATATATATATATATATATATATATATATATATATATATATATATATATATATATATATATATATATATATATATATATATATATATATATATATACAGTCAATCCCGAAAAGGTTGTCCAGTCTAAATATATAAATATACAAATATATCTGTCACGTGACCATCTAAAACTATCGTGTTTTAAACTGGAAATACCCAAATTCTCTTGGTTTTACCATTCTAATGACTGGCAACCATAAAAATATATAAACATGCTGACTTAATGTATTTCTTCGTAGTTATACGGTGTTTCTTAGTGGTCACGTGATAGATATATTTGTATATTTATATATTTAGACTGGACAACCTTTTCGGGATTGACTGTATATATATATATATATATATATATATATATATATATTAACATAGTCACGATACAAGCCGCGTGCTGATTGGTCGAAAACCGTGGTTTGCCAGAGTATAAACCACACTTACCCGTGGTTTATAAGTTATAAACCACGCTTACGTCATCCTCTCGCAAAAAAAAGAGAAAATAATACGAGAATGGAGTCACCAATGCCCAACTTCGAGATAAAATTTGGCTTTAAGTGAAAGCACCGGCTAGTACGGTTCACCGTGAATCGGTAAAGAACGTGACCTCATCAAAAAGCACTTCAACAGTTTGGAGAGGGAAAATCTATGTCGAAGAACAGCAAGTTTCTTGTCAGCGTCGTGGAAAGCGACTCGGTTTAAGCACTGTCCCTAAGTACAGCATATTTGGGAGTCACAATTACATCAGTGGGTTGTTTGAATGAAGTTGAATGCTTCAACAAGGAAGGAGAGAGCAAATCATTCAGTTGAAGAAGATCAGCCGTGAGCAATCACTGAAAATGAACGGCAAAGACAGACGAACAGACGTGTTTGTAGTGATGCAAGAGAAAGAATTTCCGACGATGTGACTGAAAAAAATGATTGAAGAATTTTCGGACGGACTTCAAATGATTGTACTACGAGGTAGAGTCAAGAAATCGGTAAGTTTTCATTCACACAATTTTCGAGTCGGCCGTTGGAGCATTTGTTGATTCCCTTCAAATTTGCATTTTATGCACTAGCCGACTGTATGATTTCATGTACTTGTAGTGCAAAGTTCTACAGGAAATATAGTTCTTTACTGTGAGATGTTGTCTAATTTTATAGAACAGACGGCCTGGTTGAAAAATTGAAGCGAAACTGTACTGACTTGGCAATTCGGACCGCCGAGCCGTTTAGGAGAATCTATTTTCTCATCGCTGTTAGCATTCCAACATTTTTTATGAATAAAGACAGTTTTATTCTGAAAGTTTTGAAGTTCTATGTTATAAAACAAATAAACCAGCTTCAAGCGTGCTCCGTTCAGAAATAAAGCACTTAGCAAGTGCCGAGAGCACTCAAGAAGTGGGGAAAAACGCTCGCCTTCGGCTCGCGTTTCTCCCTACACTTCTTTCGTGCTCTCGTCACTTGCTGCGTGCTTTATTTCTGAACGGAGCACGCTTGAAGCTGGTTTATTTGTTAAATATACAGAGAGAGGGGGGAGAGAAGGAGAGGGGGGGTAGACTTGATACAGAGTTTTCAAAATGGAACAGCTTTTTCCTCTCAATCTTCAGGCGATGGAGAGGGAGGTTCCTGGAGTAATGAAGTTTACAGGTAAAAAACGGCTAAAGTTGCACCCACCTTACGTTCTTATATTAATGACGGTCAGAATCATTTGACTTGAACCATAAACCAGAGTACTAAGTAAAGCTCGTGCATACGAACAGTTTTCCTAGCCGGCCAGTGTCGTGATAGGTAATACATACAAATATGCTTCAATCAGTTCCTCTCCTACCTTGGTGTCAGAGGTCATTTCACCTACTTTACATCACATGCAGTTTCCTTGACAACAAAGGAAAACCATTAGTACCAGTGGATGGAAATTATGGGCAGTGGTCCTCTTGGTCAGCGTGCTCTCCCAGCTGCTACTCTGTCAGCGTGCCCACGCCGCAACAAATGCGGAACCGTACTTGTACCAGTCCACCCCCGTCCAACGGTGGTCAGGACTGCTCTATCTTTGGGCCTGGGTACGAGATGCGAGTGTGTCAAGTTCAGCCTTGTGTCGGTAAGCTGTGAAGCCAGCAAACAAGAGCACGCACATACTCGTGACGTCAGAGCATGCAGCAGCTTCTTGGAATTGCTTTAGTGAATTATGCGACTTTTTTCTGTCTGACTAATGTGATGAAGTGTGCGTTCGATTGACCTTATTCTGGAATAGGAATAGCTAAAATGACCCAAAGTTTTGCTTGTTCTGGGGGAAATTTTGGGAGGTTGTTTTTAAAACCTTCACGCTGACTTTCCGAACAGCTCCCAATTCATCTCGACATAATTCAGCTCCAAAGCAAAATATTTTATCAATCAGTATTGCTATTCTTATTCCGGAATAGACCCAATCGAACGCGCCCGCAACTTAATACCAAGCATTTCTATTTGAATCAAATAGTTTAATACATATTCTATATTTAAAATATAGAATATGTATGGGGTGGGGTTAGAGTTATTTTAAAGCAATCAACAGGCATTTGAGCGTTAAGTATTTTTCTGTTTTTGTTCAGCGCCTCCGTTACCGGGTCAGCCAACTAAATCTACTGTGACTCCTGCTCCTCCTGCAGTCACTTCTACTCCAACCCAAGGCTCCTCTAAACCCAAAGGTAGTTTGGTTTGATTGACACCACACTTAAACTATTGCATGTACTCCTTCCCGACACCATGACAAGCACTGCATGACATATTGACATGTTCCAACTTATAAAACGAGCAATACATAGCATCTTACAACCCGATATACTTTTTTGTAGCATCTGCGTCAATATCTCAGCCAACGTCATCTCCCGCGTCTGCTGCTCCTTCCCCTGGTCTCACTCCGACTCCAAAACCAAGCTCCTCTAAACCACAAGGTAAATAATCTACTCTTTCCCTCCCCAAAACCACAACCACCACTATTCACGTTGTTTACGGAATCGAAATTCAAATTTTGTTTGGGATTTGTTTCTCCACAAAGTAACCTCAAGTCCTCCCGTTCCGACTTCCGGAAGAATTGGTAAGTTCGTGGTGAGCATTAAATATTTACAGTTTTTACTCAGATGCTTAAAACTTTAATGAGCATACGCTGAGAGATCCTAGACTGTCTCCGAATTTCTTATATTAGTCATATATCGTATTCAGACAAAATGCGTCACTGTAATGCTATCACTTCTCATCCAGTGAAATGCAAAGCCAAAGTCAACCTCGCTTTTCTCGTGGATGGTTCTGGCAGCATAGAATATTATGGTACAGGCAATTTCCAGAAAGTGAAAAACTTCATCAAGGACATGGTGACAGGCTTCAGCGTGGCTCAAGACGGTACTCATGTTGGTCTGGTATTGTTCTCAAGTAATCCAGAAGTTGTGTTTGATTTTGATAAACATTACGACCAAGCCAACGTGTTACAAGAAATTGACGACATGAAGTATCCCAGCCAAGCAACAAATACTGGACTCGGCCTGACCGCGGCACGGACAGAACTCTTTGAAAAAGTCTCTCGCGCTGGTGTACCAAACACGCTGCTGGTTTTAACAGATGGAAAATCGAGTGATTCAGTCACAGAGCCTGCACAGAAACTCCGAGACTCTGGAGTAACCATATACTCAATTGGGATTGGGACTAATTTTGAGCTTGGTGAACTAAATGACATGGCAACTGACCCAGACAGCAATCACGTGTTCACGGCCAATTTCAATGAAATGGGAACCATTGTGGAGAAGATCAAAGAAACAGTGTGTAAAGGTAAATAAGGCCGTTCATCAATATAAGTGAACTCGGAGATAATGTTCTAGTTGTATGTTATATCTTTTTTATTTGTTTTGTATTTGTCGAAGGAAGTAGACTCGACAACAGAGAGAAAGTATTTTTTACTCATGGCCCATTTAAACCCACAATTCCAATTTCTTTAAAATTATAAAATTTAAATATATCCAATTTTAAATCGTTAGCGTTTCAAGCAGGCACTGACAAGCTAACTACCCTTTTTATTTAGCTTCTCCGTCAATTTCTCAGCCAACGTCATCTCCCGCGTCTGCTGCTCCTTCCCCTGGTCTCACTCCTACTCCAAAACCAAGCTCCTCTAAACCACAAGGTAAATAATCTACTCTTTCCCTCCCCAAAACCATAACAACCACTATTCACGTTGTTTACGGAATCGAAATTCAAATTTTGTTTGGGATTTGTTTCTCCACAAAGTAACCTCAAGTCCTCCCGTTCCGACTTCCGGAAGAATTGGTAAGTTCGTGGTGAGCATTAAATATTTACAGTTTTTACTCAGATGCTTAAAACTTTAATGAGCATACGCTGAGAGATCCTAGACTGTCTCCGAATTTCTTATATTAGTCATATATCGTATTCAGACAAAATGCGTCACTGTAATGCTATCACTTCTCATCCAGTGAAATGCAAAGCCAAAGTCAACCTCGCTTTTCTCGTGGATGGTTCTGGCAGCATAGAATATTATGGTACAGGCAATTTCCAGAAAGTGAAAAACTTCATCAAGAACATGGTGAGAGGCTTCAGCGTGGCTCAAGACGGTACTCATGTTGGTCTGGTATTGTTCTCAAGTAATCCAGAAGTTGTGTTTGATTTTGATAAACATTACGACCAAGCCAGCGTGTTACAAGAAATTGACGACATGAAGTATCCCAGCCAAGCAACAAAGACTGGACTCGGCCTGACCGCGGCACGGACAGAACTCTTTGAAAAAGGCTCTCGCGCTGGTGTACCAAACACGCTGTTGGTTTTAACAGATGGACAATCCAGTGATTCAGTCACAGAGCCTGCACAGAAACTCCGAGACTCTGGAGTAACCATATACTCAATTGGGATTGGGACTAATTTTGAGCTTGGTGAACTAAATGACATGGCAACTGACCCAGACAGTAATCACGTGTTCACGGCCGATTTCAATGAAATGGGTACCATTGTGGAGAAGATCAAAGGAGCACTGTGTAAAAGTAAGACGAGACGGTTTGTCCTTATCGATATCAGTTAATTTTAGAGAATAAACGACGTCTAATTTTAAACACCACAAGCAAATGTAGTATGAAGATGTTATAATGAAGTCACTCAGCATGCTCGTTTTTCTCCACAGATGAAAGCGTATCCAATGATGTCTTCATGCCGAAAAAGGGTAACTAAAATACTATGACTGCTTACATGTAAAATGTTTTTCTATTTAGAAAGTGTGAGTGTCGAGAATTGAATTATCAGCAATGAAACCATAAATTGTTACATTGCTTGCAGTGATTTTTTTTAGCGGGATTCAGTATAATTTAAGCAAAACATAGATGACTTTGAAGCGAGACTGAGCGCCTCGATTTCATTCATGAGATTTGTAGTCCCTCGAGCGATTTTGTCTCACTCACTGTCTAATTATTTTCCCAGGTGTCATTTTGCCGGTAGCGTTGTTTCCCCTCAACAGCAAATACATAGCAAGGGAAGCACTCCACAGAGACACTTTTGGCTTCCTTGGTGATGTAACGCCAGCCGCTGGACCCGATAACAAACCAGGCACGTCGCTTGCTTTCCTTGGAAATGTGAACAGTTTCATCCAGTTTCCTAGAAACGCGCGACTGGACACCAAGAAGTCCCTGACGCTCCTAGCTTGGGTATTGCCCGAAAAGCCGGGCCCGATCTTTAACTACAAGACTGATGTTTGGGGAACGCAACTGCTACTCGTTAAACCAACTCAACTAGTTGGCCGCATTACTAGCCGGGATGGAAGCTTGATTTCTCAATCCTTGTCAAGCACACACATCCAACCTGGGGAATGGAACTTCGTGGGTTTATCGTACGACCATCAGTCTGGCAATGGCAAGCTGTGGATCAATGGAGAAGCTGCGAATGTCAAGCATATTGGGCTCATGGACTTGGGTACAAATTTCCCTGTCAGAATGGGAGCCCGTGTTGGTGGAAAGCGCAACTTCAAGGGTCAAATTGCGTGTATGCAGGTTTATGACGTTGCACTAAACGAATATCAAGTCGCTTCTGCAAAAAATGCTTGTAAGACGTTCGAATGATAATTGCTTCTCATATTCGAACGGTTACGTGGTTGGCCATTTTCGTGTATAAGCCTAAAATATTGTAAAGGTAATATTAGAATTTCAAACCTAAGACTGATAAATGAAATAAAAAAGAGGTCTGCCCGTTAAGGGACTTGAACCCTTGACCCTCAGATTAAAAGTACCGACTGAGCTAACCGGGCTCACTTGTCAAAAGACAGCAGTCCATGTGTGATGTGCTATCGTTTCGTCAGCCAACGTTCAATCAATCAATCTTTATTTTCCCCAAGTATAGCAGTAATTTACAAGTAATTTCCTCCATATCTCTTTTATGGAGCAATATACCCTGTTGGGCTTTGTGAGGAGAGTCCCTGTTACAATGTTTGCTGTTCATGAATAGTTCTTATATGGGAATAGAATCAATACTAGCGTATCAATTGACATTAACATTGGATCAGTAATGACTTGCTTGAAATGAAAATGTCCATTTGTCTCTGTACTTCTTTGAGAAAATGCTGCGCAACGAGAGACACTGCGCCTGTCAAAACTCGTACACATTCCGATTGCTATTTCGCTGCAAGATATGAGTGTGTTCGCAAAGTATTATGGACCCTATCTTGGTTACCTATACAGTTTTCATTTAATAGTAACAAAAATGCTGCCTTGACGTTCCCATTTGTTCATTACAAAATGAAATTGAAGGAGCATCGCCCAACAACAAGAGGAGAAAAATAATAAAATAATGAGAGTAGCCCGATAAGGGACTTGAACCCTTGACCCTCAGATTAAAAGTCTGATGCTCTACCGACTGAGCTAACCGGGCTCACGTGATGAAAGGCGGCAATCCATATGACGTCCAGGTATCGTTTCCTCAGCCATTCAGCGTCTATTAAAAACCCATAAGTCTTTGCGTGTCTCGTAGCTAGACAATTCAAGAAGTGTCGGCCATGTTGGGTCAGAAAAGACTTCGTTATTTTTACCAATAAATCATCTTCAATGCGTAAAAGACAACATAAAATAGGACTTGAGAGGAAAAGACTCATTCGTCTCCGTAATTCTTGGAGAAAATACTGCGCGGGACACTGCGATCTGTATCGAAACTCGTACAACTCGTAACGATCGCTCTACTTCAAGACACGAGTTCACGCGTTAAGGATCATGGACCTTGGTTACCTACAAGTCAGTTGGATCCGAATTGCCGATGACGCCATGATAAAAAGGACCTTGCGAGGAAGGAATGAGACAGGTAACAACAAAGTCTAATAACAATGTCTCATTTCATGTGTGTATATACCGCATTAGCTGATACAAACTGTGGCAAGCGTATCCTAAAAAAATACGTTTGATGCAAAGACAGAACCGTTGTATGCATCATAAGTACGTGTGAGCTACAGTAATTACGTTGGACGGAGAGTGCAACCCTAATCTCAACTGGTGTGGGTTCCATGGGGTCGGTGGGATACCTACCCCTGCTTTCGACCTGCGCGAAGAATCGAGATAATATGGGATATTGGGCGGATGGACGAGGGTCGGGCGATGTGCCAAATCTGCGCCATTTTGAATAATTACTATGCGCGCGCACCTATTTCCAGCTAAAAAATTGTCCAATGTAGTCGCGGGCTCTCGTCGTGTTTTCTCGTGCGTGGGACGTTGAGACGGCGAATAAAGTGTGAAATTATGCTTCGCTCATGCTTTTCAGCATTACGAGCAAGCTTAGCGAACTCAGAATTTCTGTACCTTTTCGAATATTCCTCTTGGCTTTAGTGTTGTGGAAGACTGAAAGTAAATCGAGCTGGAAAGGCTCGGTTTTTCAAACGTAAACATTTGGCATTGACTCACTTGGGTCGCTGCTGTGAAATCCTCGGGGAATTGCTCTCACGTTTGTTTATGTGGCTTCATCGTGCGAGTCCTGTGAGAACCAATTCGAACGCACTCTCCTAGTAATATATAGTCCGTCCAGTAGTTTTGAATTAGCCTGCCAAGCAAGGCCGTTATGCCGCGCATCTCATAGTGTATTACGATATGTGAGCCCGGTTAGCTCAGTCGGTAGAGCATCAGACTTTTAATCTGAGGGTCAAGGGTTCAAGTCCCTTATCGGGCGGACTCCTCTTTTTATCCTAATCAGTGGCGCAGTTTGTTTTTCTACCCTTGTAGGGTGCATTTTTTGTCTTCTTGAAATATAGTTAGCTCCTTTTAAAGCCGCTCGTGCTTTGCTTTTTCATGCAAATCAAACTTATTTTCATAAGAAAGGTTACGCACCAAGCCTCGTTTTGAGATTGAGACAACACATTGAGGCATCTTGGAAATGGCCTGTAATTACTTTCGAGAAACTTGATGAGAAACACAAATATCCAAACATGCTTATTAGCCCTGCCAAGCAAATGTTTCGGCAGGCATATGTCGGGCTCTTACAATGCGTTATGTTATGTGAGCCCGGTTAGCTCAGTCGGTAGAGCATCAGACTTTTAATCTGAGGGTCAAGGGTTCAAGTCCCTTATCGGGCGACGTTGACTTTTATTTTAGAAAAACTTCCGGCCGCAGTCGTGTAGTTTTGTGACATTGAAAGTTTTAGGAGTCGCGCACTTATCCGAAATTTCACAAGAAGAGCTGTGTTCACACGTGCAAACTTAACAAAAGCTTGGCCTTCTTTAGGTGTGGAGTGATTGGAAGGTAGTCGGCTCTTTCTCTGGCTTGTCTGACATTCACCTCTTCCCTTGGATATATGTATTGCCACATAATGATAATTAGTCCAACTGTTTCTAACCTATTTAGCACGCAGGCTGGCATTATCGGACGAGAGAGCATGGTCCAATATTTTAATTTCAGTTCCTTGTTAAAAAAAAAAAAAAAAAAAAAAAAAAACAGAATTGTTTCATTTCTCCTAAATTTACGACCAGAAACATCATCCTACTGAGAGTGACCTCAAGTTGTAGAATTTGTCGAAGACTTTGCCGACCGTGTGAAAGAAGTGTTATTCTGATCAGTTCCACTGATGTAAGACTCGTTAACTATAAAGCTTTTAATTTGTACTTCTACTTCGATAAAGTCAAGTGGAAAACTCGTACCGTAAGGATATATGAATAGCAGTTCGTCACTTGTAATGAGGACGCTGCGAAATGTTTAGTATAGATATATCATTTGTGGGTACACACTTGTCTTACGTTTTCTCATTCTCAGATAACCTTGATTTGGCAAACTTATTAATATTTTACTTTTTGAACTGGTGCTCAGTATCTGAAGCAGTCAACGTGCTATGCTCCCATAGTCAGAGACTTGATTGATTTATCCGCTTTAACTTAAAATGCTTTTAGAAAGTGTTTCGAATTGATTCTAGTTAGTCGAATCGAGTGTGGGACAACTAAATGAGATAAAGCCACCCTTAAATATGTCAAAATATGAGGAGTCTTCCATCTGTCTGGGAAGTATTTTTGTTGGTCCTGTGTACTACTGCGAGAAATGTATGTGTGGAAAGTTCATTTGGTAAGTTAAAGCTTTAATTATTATATGTTGATTTGAAATTTAACATTGTAAGCCCAATTCTCATCGCTTTGAATTTGATAAGAAGTAAAATAAGTACATTTAAATAACTATATAGCTACATGATCAAGCAGATCATTTTGCTTGAGGAAATATAAACAAAATTGTCACTGAGGTGTAAATATGGCTGACACTTTCAGTTACTTTCAAGGCAGCCTGCACTTGAAACTATCGGCCTCGTTTCTCTGGACTGGAGGTTTTAGCGACGGCGATAAGCACATCCAGGATTAACTAAATTCTTTCCCCCAACCCTTAGCCAGTATATTGCAGGGTTTTGGTCAAACACCAACCTAAAAATAGAGCTATATATATAAATAGAGCTTCCAGCACGAAACATTATAACGGAAGTCGTGCTGTGAGCGACAGCTCATGAGTAAACAATTTTGGCCTAATTGAGGATTAGCCTAATCGTGCTTTGAACAAAGTGGGCCCTGGGAAGTGCGCTTATTATTTCAATGTTCTCGTTTTTACCGCAGTGCATGTGCTTCTTAATTTTATGATGTGATATATTTTCCCTTCAGAGCCAAAACCATCTTCTGTTGTCAATGGAAGACCAAGAAGCGAAGTGGATTTGGAGACAGGTGACTGAGTCATTTTCACTAGGGAATTTTTAGTTCTGGGATCCGGGCATCTCAATCCGTTCTTTATCCTGAAAGTGTGACTATTCTAATAATGGGTGCTCTCATCCTCTCTTGGTATATTCCAATAGCAGAGTTCAGGTTTTTTCCATTTTGAGAAACATGAAAGGGTCAACCCCTGCTGTGTCTTTCTTATTTCAGAGAAACAGCTCGTCCTTTGCGCAGGTCAAAACAAGTCGCTAGAATGCCTGTCACCGGGCTCTTCTATTTCCATCCAGGCTGCCTTCTGGGGGAGGGTGTCGGGCACTATTTGTCCTTCTGAGGACGGAGACCCTGTGACGAACTGCGACAACGACCCGGCCACGCTCAAGATAGTCAAACAACTGTGTGATGAAAAGCAAGAATGCGGAGTTTCCGCCAAACATACTGTACTCCAGGCCCCTGGGACCAAACACTGCCCGGGGGTGAACAAATACATGGAAGTCAACTACTCGTGCATTCCAGAGATGAAGAAGTTTGTCCTGTGCAATGGAGAAACGACCCAACTGCATTGTGGACAGAGTTGGAGGATTAACATCCTCTCCGTCTACTGGGGTAGGGACTCACCCGCCACCTGCCCTACCCCTCTGGGGCGGTATTCGTCGTGTGGTAGCACCGCTAACAGTTTACAGGCGCTGAAGACTTTGTGCCAGGGTCGGGAGCAGTGCACTGTGCGAGCGGATGACGAACATTTTAGCTTGAGACAGGATCAGCCTCATTGCCCTGCGATAGACAAGTACGCGGTGATCAGTTTCCGTTGCCAGCCCCTTACAGACGGTGAGTTACGCATCACCCATGATTTATAACGCATCCGTTAAATAATCTCCCCCCGACCCAGGAAGTTTTCTGCACATATATATATAGGGAGTGAATTTTTTTATAATTTAAAAAACTAAATTATTCCAAGCTGGCAACCACTAGTTTTAATTATTGCAAAACGAAATTAAAGGAGCTGCATCGCACAACAACAAGGGAAGAAAAAAAATGAAATAGTAACTGTCGCCCGATAAGGGACTTGAACCCTTGACTCTCAGATTAAAAGTCTGATGCTCTACCGACTGAGCTAACCGGGCTCACATGACATCTAAACAACAATCTCCAATACGCACTGGTAAAATTTCACGAGGGCGCAATTCACCACAGATGCCAAGATTTTGATGCACCAGGAACCAATTATCATTTATGTGGCAATACACATATCCAGGGAAAGAGGTGGAGAGAAGATAAGACAAAAAATAGAAAAATCAGAAAAGAACCAGGCTACCTTCCACACATGCTCACAACCTGGGGACGAGCTGAAAGAGGAGAAGCTTTTGGATGGGGATTGTTAAGTTTGTATCTTCACATAATTCTTCTCGTGTTGTTTCGAAAAAATGCGCACTCGTTAAACTTTTGAAGTTTCAAAACTGCAGGAATCTGAAAGGTTAAAAAAACTAGTACCGCGCGCCCGATAAGGGACTTAAACCATTGACAAACTCCAGTGCGTATCACATTTTAACTGAACTATTAAGTGAGCCCGGTTAGCTCAGTCGGTAGAGCATCAGACTTTTAATCTGAGGGTCAAGGGTTCAAGTCCCTTATCGGGCGGCGTCTATAATTTTAAAAAACTCTCCATAGTTCATTTTGTTTCAAAATTCTTTCATTTTGCATGGTGAGTGGGCTACAGTTCAGTCAATTCCCTCTTAACCGACATCCCTCTGAGACGGACACCTGACAGGATCTGTCCCTGTCGTTTCTTCTCTTTAAGACGGACATTTCTCTAAAACGAACAGTTCAAGCTGGTCCCGAGGGTATCCGTCTTAGAGAGAGTTGACTTACTTCGAAAAGACAACTGTTATGAACCAAAACTGTCAAACGTACAATTATTGATTAGGGTTTGGTGTGGGATATCCTGAACCCATAGCCATCGCAATTGTCTTTCCTTCGCCGTTACTATTTACCTTCTGTCCGAGTACTTTTGCTTTAGCTTGGCTTCCTGTGGTTCCTAATCAGTAGCTAGTCATATTCTCTTGTCGGTAGTGAATGCCTGTTTGGATATTCTGGTATATTTTAGATAACCTTGCTCCTGGGCCAAGCCAAACAATCAAATCAGAAAACAAAGAAACTAATAATAGCGAATTGGCCGCCACTGCACCCCCCAAAGAATCCATCCAACCTGAACAGAATCAACAGCAGCCTGCTTTGTCGCAACACCTCCATGACGGGACCTACAACATTACCGTCCTACCCATCCCCCAGTACAACAGAAACACATCAGCCAAGCTGGCTCCTCTTTTTGCTTATCTTAATGGCGACAAAACGGGTAAAAAGGAAAGCAGCGGCGGCCCCTTACCCGTGCCGCAAGATAATCACACAACAAAAGCGACCGGTGAGACTACGAAAACCACAAGTTCACTTGTCAGTGCTAGTCAGTTGGTATCTACTGTCAGCAAGTCAGGAGAAGATTCTTCTGCAGTGGAGACGGAAGAGGCTGGTCTGCAAAAGGCCCCAGATAACTCGCAAACCTTGATGAGTAGTAACAGTTCCAGTGGTGCTTTGGATGATAAAAGTATGAACAAGGAACTAGAAGGTGATAAAACTGGAGCACAACTAAGTACAGGTAATCCTCCTCCAGCTAAAGCGGTCGCACCTGGAATGATTAGTGGAGAGCAGAGCGAAGATAAAGAACTAAAAACAGCTCAAAGGCCATCCGAAGGTTCAACCAGCTCAGGTACCAACCCAACCAAACTGACACCTCAAGGGTCGACTTTAGCGACTGGTAAACTGGACGATGTCTTGCAAAAGCAGGCTAAGGAGCTGTGTCTCAGTCCACGTCATAACTGTCCAACTGCAATTCAATCTCCGCCCCCCAGTGATTTATTGGGCGACAAAGTAGTGCCGCCACGAAAGCAAACATTAAACTCTGATGGTGGAGGTGACACAGCCTTGGAAGAAAAGAATAAGGCTCACTGGAGTGTGATGCTTGATTTAGCAAAACAAATCCAGAAAACCAACAACGAAGCTGAAACAGTGAAGACTCTCAACGAAAAAGTACACACGCTCGAAGTGCTAAGCAACGCACTGACCACGCTCACTTCAAAATATTTCTTGGAGGAGAATGGAGGAAATGAGGACGGAAGTTCGAGAGAATACTCCACAAAAAAGGTAAAAGCACACCGACATCATAAACCACATAAAACGCCAGAAATCGTAAATTCCAAAGTAAATCTCTTAGGATCTCTCTTGGCCGCGGGGAAAGAAGGAAAATTGCTTGTGCCTAAAAACGAGGAAAACACGGTTGTGTCTAAGATGAAAGGCGGAAACTATTTGTTGCCGAAAGTAGTTGATACATTACAAAACAAGATCAACCAAGCCATAGAAGAGGCGGAAGCTTCAAATCGTCAAAGCGTTTCGCGCCATCCACTCCGTCACTCGGCAGGAGAGGTTACCAAGGACAATAACGCGCATGCGCGACAAGTTTCTGACAAATCAACCAGGAGAGAAGGGGCGAAGGACGTTGAAAACTTTAACGTCATCATTAAAACATTGGCCAAGAATGCTGTGGGAAAAGGAAGTGCAAATGGGCAAGGTGGGCAAACCTTGGGGAGCATCGTACGAAACGTTACCTTACTTGAAGCTAAATCTTTACAAGACAGCGGCGATAGTAAAGGAGGTCGGTTTGATTCTTTGATTGGGCGTGACGTCAGAGGACCACGTGATGACGCTGGGAAACAAGTAAGAAATGTGACAAAGGGTAACACAACGATGGTTCTGACAGCCATCAATACTGTGACCACACCAAGCCAAGGGATTACATTAGGAGGTCGAATTAACACCGAAACGCCGATAAAACAAGCACCGAAGGGTATGGGCGTGAAGCTCCTAAGAGCGATGGGCGTTATTCTTAATCAACACAACAAGGCCGTCGCTAAATCTGCAGGTTGTCTAGCGCAAGGGAAATCAAACTGTGCAGGAACATCTTCTAACAGTACGCATCTCGCACAAGGCGACGATCTGAGAAACACCGAGACGTCTCGATTTAAACTTAAACCAGGTGTTCAGACCACACCAGTTGTGGGAGGTCAGAGGAAGGCTGGAACCGAGCCAGGGGTTAAGTACACTGACGTCACCAAGACTTTACATCCGGGAAAGCGACTTGCAGTGGGCAGCGATAAGTTTAAAAAGAATCTGAAGACTATGGCAAATTTAGAAGAAGGCATTGAAAAACTGATAACGAAACTGCCAAATGACCACAGGCAAAGTGATTTGCCGAAGTCTGAAACCCTTCTAGGGGCCCCCACTGACAAAGAATCCGGCGAAAATAGTCCAAATAAAGCCGTGAAACTCCTCCAAAATATCGCAGTTCAGCTCCGTAAAACGGTGTATTTGCTTGACAAAACTAAAGCAGCGAAAGCGACTAGAAATAGAGAACAACAGATGGTAGAAAGCATTCCCATGGAACGAATGCCTTTTGATAATCCTCCGATGTTAGACTTACACAAAAGTCTTCAGGGAAGGCCATTTAAGACTCATGTTGTTCGCGAACGCCTAAAGACTCAGAACGCCTGGGGTACAAGTTCAATACCACATGTTGTTGAGTTTCACTCCGGTGTAACCATGGGAAAAATCGCTGGCTTAGGCAACAGCAAAGTATCGGATACTTCACTTAAAGATGCTTCCCTACTTTCTGATGGTAAAATCGCAAGTGTCCCTCCGTTTGGTCATGTATTAACCGATAAAGTCATCGAAGGAAGTGACCATCGACTGGGAAACGTCAATTTGGGTGGAGCTATTCTCTCTGGTGTCGAGAAAAACTTGGCGTCATCTCAACCAACCGCCATTCCTTTGTTGAATCAGGCGATAAAAAGTGACAAAAATGGCCTCCTTCCTGTACCACAGTTCAGCGCCCTTGCAAATGGGTCCCTGGTTGGATTGGCTGAAAACGGTACCACACAAGGGGAAACTACTCAAATCTCAGTGGCCCTTACTACAGAGGCTGGGAAAGGGGAACAGCAAACTGCGACACCCCTCGCTCATAGCAGCACAGTGAAAGAACTCGTACAAGGTATTAGTAATCTTGTTAAGCTGCTGTCTAGGAACGGAACAAGCGAGGCCAGAGCTGATGAAAACGATTACGGAGAGGAAAGCGATCAAATGTCTGAAAGTATGCCGGTTGCACAAAGTGATCACGAGTACCCCAATGACCAACACGTGACGCCCGATATGCTCGCGACCAATCAGTACGATGAATCTGAACCGGAAGACGAAAACAATGCCAGTGACGATTACACATCAAATTTAAACAACCATTACGTCACTCAGGCATCCAATAGTGTACCTGATGCCGACTCACACCTCAATTCGCCAAACAATTTCAAAATTGACGAAGTCGGGGGTCACTATACAGAATACAAGGACGATTACTCTGATGATGGTGAGTATGGAAACGACGCCTATGAGAATCACGTTGAGAATGACGTCACCGGCGGAGATACCCATAGCAACTGGGATGATGATTATGGTCATGCGCAGAGGCACAGGAATCTAAGACTGTCGAATCGGACTGGTTTGAGCGTAGATCCTCTCACCGATTATAATCCGACCAAGAAATCTCCTCTCGTTGAAGAATACGACAGTTTGCCGTCGCCAATAAGGGACCTGGATGATCCACGGCTAAAAGACAATCGAGTCCTGGATTACATAGAGGGGATGATTGACAAGGGAAACGCGGACGAGACAAACCAGCTGATGAATCTCCGTCCCAAGATGCTCAAGGGCTCCACGGCCAGGAAATCCAAGATATCGTATGGTAGACTTGCAGCTGTTGTAGCTGCGGCTACACCAGAGCGAAAGAGAAGGGAGGAGAAAAGTTACCAGTGAACTAAAGTCCATCCATCTAATAAATGACACCCGCAGCTTAGCTTCAGGGTGATCTGGAACATGGCAAAGAGTACAGCGGTTCAGTAGAGTTGAGGAGCCAGATGTTACAGTTCGCCCGTCGTTCTTACTGAGTCAGTTAGCTTGATGAGTTTCAAATTTCTCCTTATGTTGGGTGAGGCACAACCGCTCACTAGCTTCTGAATTTACAATATACCTAGACGATACTGGGGGTAATGATATAGAGATATCTCTGATATTTGATTGAGATATAAAATCGACAATATAGCTCCTTTAAATTATAAATATAAATAATATATATGACGTTTCCATTTAATTATCAACCTGATCTAAACACGCGGGACGGAACAGGAGAGAAAACTGTTACGTAATCGCTGGTCAGCGTTCGTCCACTGTATGAAACCACATGACAATCCGTGAGGCGCAAAAGGTTTGTGGCGGGAACAGTAACCCATCCTCCCTCCGGAATCCGGAGTAATTGAAACCCGCTTAGCAACACGTGAGTAATTTTACAAGCCTGCTTGTTTACAGAAGGAATTACATGTTGCAATGAATCTCAATCGGTGCACTTGTTCATCCCAGTGGGAGATCCAAGTTTTGTACACGAACGTGCTGTATGAACAGTTTGCCTTTATTGCCACTACAATACTTAGAAAAATAAAAACAAAGGTGTTTTGTTTTAATATTTTTAATTAACAGCCTCGGGCAAAAATGTTTATTCATTGATAATATTATTAATGAGTTCACTCTGAAAGTTGTGGTTTTAAAGCTAGAAGCAGCTGAATCAGTGCCTCTCGACATGGAATTGTCAAACTCGGACACCGCCGAATCCGTGCTGCTAAACACTCAGGCAGCTACAACAAATTCTTTCATCCACAATGATCTCTGTACCGGGAAATATGGCTTACGACCACGCTCTGAAAAAACAAAGAATCACTTCAAAATGCTTGCTGACGAAAGGTTTGGCGGTTTTGACGCTTACAGCTGCGCGAAATCTAAACGACGTCGACGAAAATCCACAAAGGCAGCAGAAAGTGCTTCAAGTATCCGAGAAAGAATACGCTGCGAGAAGTACAACAAAGCTTTCAAGAATCTCCGCGAAGTCATGCATCAAAACACAGAGGAAGGGAAACGACTTTCGAAACTTGCAACCTTGAGACTCGCAATCAGCCACATTGCGCATTTGTCATCAGTGTTACGTGATGAAGAGAAGCCAAACGAAGAACCCGACAAAAAAATACTCCGCCTGGATCACTGAAAACTCAAGGCTGATCTGAGTCGTAAACTCTACACACTCCACAGACTGAGTTAGTCGGCCTAATAAATCTGATCACGTACTATTGTATATTTTGTAATTTAACTGACACAAGTTAGAAATATACTACGTCTGATTTTTTAGATTTTTTGTGCACTTACTGTCAAATGCAAAGGGTGGGGTGGGTGGGGCGGCTCGTAGGTTGGTGAATTGCTGCGAATTTCAAGTCGGAATGTTGTGAGTCAAACTGAGAACAAGCATTTTTCCAATTTTATTTCCAATCTAAGATCACGTGCCAGCATCTTTCTTTCGTGTCCTGAGCGCTGGATGGCAACGGCTACTTGCTTCCATCATTATGACGTCAGAGATTTTAGTGCAGACCCATACATTTGTTGGTTTTTGTACATTTTCCGCGTGACTCCCAAAGTTGAACAATTAACCTTCTGATGGTTATGGTGATGTATTCTGAGAGTCTATCACCTAACCCCTCCCCCACCCCACTCTTCCTCCCCCACTCCTCCCTCAAACGGTATTTACCCAAGGTCACGTGAGAGAATTTTTACCGATGTGAAGAGGTCAGGAATCAAATGCATGTGAAAAAAGTATAGACATTAAAATGATACACACAATTTTTCAATCGCTTTCACATTAGTATCCACAGGATCAGTTTTACGAGGCTCTTCGTATTTTAACTAGAAGTGCCGGTTTTATAAATGATGATCGATGCGTTGCACATTGAAAATTAAACATACTATCAAAAAAGTATGTGTTCTTCTGTTTATGCAAGATCACCACGCCATACTGTGCGATGATAGTGATTGAAATATTGATTTTTCCAAAGATAAGACCAAAGATTAATTCAGCGTGAAACAATAGTGTCAATTAAAACAAGAACAAATATCAGTCAACTGAATAAATATCAGACTGTGTCGTCGAAAATAAATTTAGCAACTTTATTTCTCGTCTAGTAATAATATAGAAGTTCCCAAAGAGGAAAAAAAACAATAACACGGAAATATCGTGAATCAAAACAACGTTTCAGCCGAGACAGGAAATGCTGTTTAGGGGGCGTGAAGGTGGGATCTGACGTGTCATGTTGCTATCATGTGATTGGTCCAAAAACAATAAGTTGCCATAAATAGTAAGTGGAAAATAATTCAGGCACTTTTATTCAAGCATGTCGCCAAGATGGTGGCTCTAAAGTACGGATTTCGTTCTCTTTTGGTTGTTTTCTTGTGTGTAATATATACCGTAGGAGACGGAGCAGAGGTGGACAGCTTCGACTGGGAAAGTTCGCTCCTCAAAACCCCCCATTACGTCCATTATGACGAACTCACGAATTTACTCAGAGAATACGCGAAGAACTACAGCAACATCGCCAGGTTGCGTTCAGTCGGAAAGTCTGTGCGAGGCCGCGACTTGTGGGCCATGCAGATTACAGACAACCCATCTACTTCAGAGCCTGACGAGCCGATGTTTAAATACGTTGGAAATATGCACGGAAACGAAGCTGTGAGCCGACAAGTTCTCATTTACCTGATTCAATATCTACTGGAGAACTATGGCAAACCGAACAAAGATCGTATCACAAGTTTAGTGGATCAGACAAACATTTTTATTATGCCTTCGATGAACCCAGACGGGTTTGAGAATGCCGTAGAAGGCGTATGCGATGGTGTCCAAGGCAGAAGTAACCAAAATGGCATCGATTTGAATCGTAATTTCCCTGATCAATTCAATGACTGGGACAGCTATGATTTCAGCCGAGCGCAACCTGAAACCAAGGCGCTAATTAAATGGATGTACCAAAACGACTTCGTTTTATCGGCCAATTTACACGGTGGCTCCCTGGTCGCTAGTTATCCATACGACAGCAACAGCAGGCATATATCCAGCGGCCAATATAGTGCTGCTCCCGATGATAAAGTTTTTAAACATCTGGCAATGACGTACTCCAAGAATCACAAAACAATGAGTAGTGAATCGAAGTTTACTGATGGCATCACCAATGGAGCCAAGTGGTACGATGTACCAGGAGGAATGCAAGATGTGAACTATTTGATTAGCAACTGTTTTGAGATTACGTTAGAGTTGTCTAACTGTAAATACCCGAGAGCAAGTGTCTTGCCAGTGGAATGGGAAAACAACAAGAAAGCACTTGTGGCCTACATGGAGCAAGTCCACCGAGGGATTAAAGGTGTAGTGAAAGATCAGTCAGGCAACGGCATTAAGGGAGCTGTGATTAGTGTTCATGGCATAGATCATACTACAAAGACATTGAGTGACGGTTATTTCTGGCGACTTTTAGTCGATGGTACCTACAACGTAACTGTCAAAGCACCAGGTTATAAAAGTCAGACACAAACGAATGTACAGGTTGCTGGCCAGCAAGGTACTGAACTGAATTTCAAACTCAGTCAAGAGGCTGGAAATAACGCAAACAACATTGTCGGGTTTATAAGAAACATTCCGTGGTTAACACCACAGTTGTCATTATTAAGACGGGAAGTGGACGTTTCAGTGGACTCAGAGTTTGTTCCATTCACAGCTATTCCGTTCACAGCTAAAGAGTTTGCAGAAGTAATGAAAGAGTGGGTTGAACCCAGAAAGTTTACACACCACAGCCACAAAACAATGACAGCTTTTCTACAAATGGTAGCCCGCTTGTATCCAAGCATAACAAGGCTTTACTCTGTCGGCAAGTCTGTCTCTGGGAGAGATCTCTGGGTAATAGAAATTTCAGATAACCCTGGCATTCATGAGCCAGGAGAACCTGAGTTCAAATATGTTGGCAACATGCATGGAAACGAAGTGGTTGGCAGGGAGACTCTTCTATTGCTTATTCAAGCTCTGTGTGAAAACTATCAAAAGATCACTGCAATAACTGCCTTGGTTGACAACACACGCATTCACGTCATGCCATCTATGAATCCTGACGGACACGAGAAAGCCAGGGAAGGAGACCGAGATGGAGTGAGGGGCCGTGAAAATGCCAATTATGTAGATCTGAACCGGAATTTCCCTGACCAGTTTGATGCACAGAAGAGCAAACGCCGTCAACCAGAGACTATAGCTGTGATGAAATGGATAACCAGTGGGACTTATCCATTTGTTTTGTCTGCAAATCTCCATGGTGGATCCCTGGTTGCAAACTACCCCTATGACAGCACACGGTCTGGATTACGTACCTACAGCAGAAGTCCTGACGATGCCATTTTCAGACAGCTGGCCTTATCCTATTCCAAGGCACACCCACGAATGTGGAAAGGAGAGCCACCATGTCCTGAAGAACCAGATGAACGCTTTAAAGATGGGATAACCAACGGGGCTGAATGGTACGTTGTTTCTGGGGGTATGCAGGACTATAACTACCTCCATAGCAACTGTTTTGAGATCACCGTCGAAATGGGGTGCGTCAAGTACCCTAAAGAAAATCAATTGCAGTCCTACTGGAATGATCACAAAGTTTCACTCTTCACATTCATGGCTCAGGTCCATAGTGGTGTGAAAGGCTTTGTGAGGAATGATCAAGGAGTCGGCATTGCTCATGCAAGCGTCACAGTTACTGGAATTTATCACATGGTATATACCGCCAAGACTGGTGATTACTGGAGGCTGTTGGTTCCTGGTAATTACAGTATAGTTGTGTCTGCAGATGGGTATATCACCATGTCAAAGGAAGTTGCCGTTCCACATGGCCTTGCTGTTCAGCTGAACTTCACTTTGCCATCTACAACCATACCAAGCATAGCTCCACCGGTGATCCCTGCCACAGTGCCTGCACAGCCGACTGTTCCCCTTACTTCAACTGATGTCAATACCTACCCAATGAGCATCCCAAATAGATTACCGACAGAGAGTCACACCCTTTTTCATGCTTCAACCCCCAGCAGCTTCCTTGCTAGTCCCAAGACTGTTGAACCAACTAGTGCTGTGAGCACCAAAGCAATGCAAATTCCATCTGGTCAAGCAGGTTAGTAACCATTAAATTCTATCTATATTAGACTGAAGGGATGGGGTGAAGTTGATCAAGCCACTTGAATCAAACAAACTTTGGCCTCTGCATCAGATCCAATCTTCTAATATTTTCCCTACTGCTACAGCATGCAAAGGTGCTAAGCATATACCCATCAGTGAATTATGTGCTGGAGGTATTGTCAATATCTGTATAGTTGGGCATGTAAAAGGGTGAATTGTGCCCATATACTAATATTGTTTTATCCCTATTTTAGTCATACCAACAGTCAAAGTTTCATACCATAAGTATGATGCAATGTCCATCCTCCTTGAAGAGCAAATAACAAAGTCCTGTCCAAATGTAGCAAAGGTCACATCCATAGGCACAAGTGGGGAAGGACGGAAACTCCTCTCTCTTGAGTTATCTGCACAACAAGGGCCAGCAGATGCTCACAGAGTGCATGTCGGTCTGGTCGGTGGACTGCAGGGAACTGACATGATTGGCAGAGAAGTCCTGCTCATGTTTGCGAGGTACTTGTGCGATGCCTACAACAGAAAAGAGAGTAGGATTGTGAACCTCCTTGGAGCCACCAGTATCCACATTCTTCCAGCTGTGGATGTCGACAAGAATGAAAAGGCGGTTGAAGGAGATTGTTCTGGCAAGATTGAACCTAAGGATGACATGTCCAGGGATTTCTTTTATCAGCAGTCGTCAAGACGCAAGAGGGATTTACCACCAAATGTCCAACAGGTAACCTGTAAAGACTGTATGATCACACACACCCCCCCCCCCCCCCCCCCCCCCCCCAAAAAAAAAAAGAAATAATGTTGCTATTATTGTCCCCATTTGTTTAGATATGGATAAATAATATTGAGAACTGATTGCACCTGGGTTTGGAATTAAATAAACAAAACAAACAAAAAAGGTATTAATTTACCTTGTAAATTACTCATATCCAACACAGAACAAAATAGACTGAGACACAAGGAGTAAGTTAAATGAAGAATTTCAGTCATATGATTGAAAAGAGTTGGGAGAACTTGTACTGGGCCCAGTTTTTCAAAGCACGATTAGGCTAATCCTGGATTAGGTCTAAACTTTCTTGTCATTTATAAGCCTGAAAACGTGAAAGTTTCGTCCACAATGACTTTCTTGATAACATTTTAAGCTGAAACAAGCTTACTAATCCATCTTTGAACAAAACTCTGCAGTTTATTGGGAGAGAGGTCGAGAGAATGAAGTTTGTTAATCCTGGATTAGCTTAATCGGCTTTCGAAAAACCGGTCCCTGGGTAGTTAATAAATCTTCACTTTCTTTGAAACTCTAAAAGTCCTTAAGAATTGGTGACCAAACTGGCCTGTGTATTTGAAGTGTGCTGAGGATTAGGTGCTATTTTACCGGAGTGCTTGATCAGTGATATTGTATTGATTTGTTCACTGTAGTTCCTCCAGTCTGCTGCTGAGGAACCACAAGAAGTGAAGGCAGTCAAAGTCTGGGTGGAAAAGAACAACTTTACCCTGTTGGCAGACTTCAATGGAGGAGGAATGGTGGCACGGTGAGGCAACTTTAGCATTACTCGCAGGTCACAGAAGCAGATTCTAACACATCCAGTCAATGTCAACACAACCATCATCATGATCAGGATCATCTCCATCACCATCATCCTCATTATATTGTTATCATCATCATCCACCATTGTCATCATCATCATTGTCATCAGTTATCATTGTTATATAGGTAATATCATTTGTATTTTATTGACATTAAATTTATTATCACCACCATCACCAATGTTAGATTATGAAGGACAGGCTGTCTAAACCGTTGTGCTGACTGGTTTCTCAGACTTTGCCTGTTCTCATTTTGACAGAGTCCCCCTCAATGCTCCTGTTATCAACAACGAGCATGTGAAAGACTCTATGACTGTGGATGATGCCACATTCAAGGATCTGGCTTCAATTTACTCCAGTAATCATCCATCCATGCATCTTGGCCTGGGTTGTAACAGATCAAGTGTCAAGTTTCCGAATGGGATTACCAATGGTGCCAAGTGGAAAGAGCTACACTACACAATGCAGGATTACACCTACTTAACTCATGATATCCCCCAGTTATCCTTTTTCCTGTCTTGCTGTAAGTTTCCAGCAGCGAGGGAGTTGGATGAAATCTGGACAGCAAATCTTGAACCCATGTTGGCATTCCTTGAGAAGTCTCACCAGGTGGTCCATGGTGCAGTACATACTCTCGACCACAAGCCAATCAACACAGCTGTAGTGAGCATAGAAGGCACCAACATCCACATTCGCCTGAACAAGAGTGACTCCACCTTTCATCGCCTCCTGCTGACAGGACACTACAAGCTGACTGCACAGGCTCCAGGCTACGCAAGTGCCACAAAAGAGGTCACCATAAATTCTGGAAAGCCAACCACGATCATGTTCAATCTTCATGATGCTCCACGCTTCAACCATCATAATTTCTCAGAGTTTGAGAGAGTGCTTAAGGATCTTGCATCCAAGCATCCAAACATTACCAGACTCTACTCCATAGGCCAGACTGTGCAGTTTCGCAGTATTTGGGTGTTGGAAATATCAGACAATCCTGGCAAGCACGAGCCAGGAGAACCTGAGTTTAAATACGTGGGTGGAATACATGGCAATGAGGTGCTTGGAAAGGAAATGCTGCTGTTACTCATAAACCACTTGGTGCTAAGCTACGGCAAGGATGATGTTGTCACACGTTTAGTGGACAACACTAGAATTCACATCCTTCCACTGTTAAACCCGGATGGTTTCAAGGAATCTGTTGAAGGGGACTGTCACTCTGTTAAGGGGCAGAATAATGCGCGTGGCGTGGACTTGGACACAAACTTTCCAGGTACGGTAGTGTGCTGCTGGGCCCGGTTGTTCAAAGAGTGTATAGCGCTATTCGCCGGATAAATCATTATCCAGGGGATAGAATTAACCATTAAGCTTAATTCAGTGAACTGGATAAGGATTTATCCTGTGGATAGCGCTATCCACTCTTACCGGCCCCAGGTGTATATTTCCTTCTAAGTTTGACATTGCACTGTAATGTAGTTGCCCTTTCATAGCCATGCTTCTTTGTTTATTACAGTAAGTTAAAACTGAGGGCATAAAAAACCACAAGATCCGCGAAAAATTTGTTCCTAGCAGTAGAGTCTGAAATCCAAATTCACGAAAATTTGTTTGCACGAAACGTAAAAAAAAAAAAATAATAATAATAATAATAAATAAATAAATAAATAAATAAGCAATCCGCGACATTAAACTTTCGCGAAAATTTCACATCACACGGTATGTACAGTATAGGTGCAGCTATATACGTAGGTGTTTATGGTAGATATTTCTTGCATTTCACAGGGGCGTATGATTCCCAAAAGAAGACTTACGAGGCTGAAACATTGGCCGTGATGGGCTGGATCAAAAAGCATCCATTCGTGCTCTCAGCCAGTCTTAATGGTGGCTCCTTGTTTGCTAAAGTTCCATACAACGCACACCCGAGCCAAACCTCTACACCAAACCTCACGCCAGATGACGACATCTTTCACCGTCTCGCTATGACGTATTCCAATGCTCATCCCACAATGCATCACGGAAAGCCATCCTGTCCCGGTGCCACTGTACTTGAAGAATTTCCGCACGGCATTGCAAACGGAGTTGCCTGGAAAACTGCGGATGGCGACATGCAAGATTACAACTACAAGAAGAGCAACTGCTTTGAGATTGATTTGCAGATGGGATGCTGTAAGTTTCCTTATGCCAGGGAGCTGGAACATCACTGGAAGGAACACAAGAAGGCTTTGGTTCAGTTTATGCTCCAGGTAAGACCACGACCGACCTCGATTTTTTTATTTCAATCTCTCGCTAGAAGTACCGTAAGCATGTACATAACATATTGTGTATCGTACTCTGTATAAAGCCTGGCATTTAGTACTGTGGTTTGCTTGGGTTAAAAATGGTCGAAGCATTAATTCTCTTCTGGTCGAGAGAATTTGTCATCAGCGCAGGAGACCAGTTCATTTCAGTTGAAAGACTTTTGGAGTTGTAGCAGTAGTGAACCTCATATTTTCAGTACGGATTCTAAAACCTTGTGAAGATTTTTGAGGAAAACTGGATGCATGCCGGGAGTTCTACACGAACTCTCCCACATTTTCATCTCGTGTTTCCGCCTTTATTTCAGGTGCATCGTGGAGTGAAAGGCTTCGTGTTTGATGAACAAGGCTCTCCCATCTTCGGCGCTGTCATCAAAGTCGATGGCCACGAGCATGACGTCACAACTGCCAAAGATGGCGACTTTTGGAGACTGTTGGTGCCTGGTAAATACAAATTGACGGCTACGGCAACGGGTCGGACAGCACAGGTGGTCCAGGTTGAAGTCGGAGCCGATGAGCCTGCTACTTCTGTAGACTTCACCTTATATCCTGATAGCCTTGCATTTGGTCTACCCACAGTTGCAGTTGTAGCAATTGTTGCCATGGTAATCTTAGTCCTGTTCATAATCCTGTTTGGTATGTGGAGACTGGTACGGTACAGACGTCACTATCGTGTGGGCTACACTGGCAGGAATGGTTACCAAGCCGACTATGACGAGGCAAGGCTGTTCAAGTCATTCAACTCGAAAGCGTTATTGAATAACGAATATTCTGATGATAGTGACGATGAAGAAGAGGACATCATACTTGACAATATACGCAGATAATTATGACGTGCAGTTATTATGCGGTGACTCTTTGAGGTGGGGTGTGTGTGTGTGTGTGTGTGTGTGTGTGTGTCCAGGTTTGTAATCCCATGAACCACCGCGGAAATCCGTTTCTCGGTCCTGCGGTCACCTTGTTTCAGTGAATCAGTGTTCATTGCACCATTAGATTCAAGTGCAGATTTTCCGCTCGTAAAACCTCAAGGCATAGTCAGTTATCTCAATAGCACTGACAACAACAGTATTCCTGGAGACTACTCTAACCCAGCCTATCACAACCAACCTTACTGTTTAAACCTGGGTTTAAACCATTTGCCATGACTAATATTCGACTATAAATTATTTCAATACATTTCTATAACATAAGTTGTGTACAGGAAAAATGAGGCTTGCACACGATGTGAACGAATTATAGCAAGTTTGGTAGTAGTGGCGACGAACGCTGAACAATGGACGTCACGGAATTTCCGCGGTGCCAGATTGTGATCCCTAATTCTCCCAGCCTTGCTTGAACAAACTTTTCGAGTAGCGTTAGGAGAATTGAGGGTCTGACCAGCTTGAACCCAAACTAGAGCATTATTGTCTAGAGGATCAGGTGAATGTTTTAAGTCATTTTTACGGTATCCTTTTGTATTATTGGAAAATCACGAGGATAAGTCGTAGAATAATTTTATGAATTGTAGAATTTAAGGCACGAAATGAAACTTGCCCCGTGAACAGAAAAAAAAAGCAACATTTACTTAATTTCTCCCTCAGTCAAATAGTTTGATAGTGGAATGTAGTTATTTGCTGTGTTTGCCAGGTGCAAATGAGCAGTTTGAACTCCTGGAGGATCAGAAGCATAAGCTATAGAAGGAATGAAATAAAATAGGGTCCAACAACTTGTAAAAGGATCTGAAATATCGATCACATCGTATATTAACCCTTTCACGCCCAAGCTCAAAATATAAATTCTCCCAACCACAAAATAAGAAAATGTATGAGGGATGAAAAGAGAATTTCTTTTAATCGGCTGTCATTTGAGCAAGGTATCAAATGCCAAATTCTCCATACTGTATGATATATCTCTGGTGGGAGAATGAAAAGAGAAAATTGAAGTTGATAACTCTTGGGAGTGAAAGGGTTAATAGTATCGAAAAAAGAAAAAGAAAACAACTACTGTACAATCGATGCACTTGCTCCGACGAAGGGGAGCTATCTCGAAACGTCAACTCAATTTTCTAAGGGCGTCCACTTACTCTTGCAAAAATCTATGGGAAGTTATTCGATTTCTCTCGCACCAAAGTTGATACATAATGGTAATAGGACTGAGTGGAGTCCGATTCGGTCTGTAATCATACGAGTGATTACGAAATCGGACGACCGCGCTTCGCGGGAGTCTGATTTCGTAATCACGAGTATGATTACAGACCGACATCGGACGACACGAAGTCCTCTTACCAATTAATCATAAATATTACAATTTCTGAGAATGAAATGATCATATAGCTTCAGCGTCTTCTCCTGTACTATACATAAAAACAAAGCATCAAGAAGTACTTCATCGCCGATCTATTTTAACACGCGCGTACACACGGTTCGGCGTTTGTAAACACGCCGCTTGTTCGTAGTTATCTAGCTCTCAGTTATATCAACTTAAAATACTTGAGAGAAAGAAGAAGCTAATTTACCCAATGATTTGAGTTGAATGCGGATTTTTGAAGTAAAAGTAAAAAATGTGTAAGTTCTTTACACTCAGTAAAAATCAGTAAACCCATCACGAACTCACAAATTGAAAGACAGTTTATTTCGACTTTTCAGGTTTACATTTTTTAACATAACAGGTACTTTGAAACTCAGAATACTAGTTTATTTTTTTCACAGAAGTTTACTCCAAAACATTTAAAGGAAATATTCAAGACTGAAAAAATCTGTATCTTAGCGGGTCGGCACAGCAATTACAAACTTACCGATTTCTTGACGGCTTAATTTTCTAGGAGCGTTTGTCCATCACAGTCCATCACAACAAAGTTAAGTTTCTTCCATGATTTTGAAATGAATTAACGACGTTCATTGACATTGGCCGAGCCGTAAGTTTCAGAGTGTCTATAGCACAGCATGCTGGCGATGTCGTGAACTAAACAAACGCGCCCGAACGGCGAAAATTTCCTGTCTTCTTTCGTTACATAGTGACTGTTCACGTTCTTT
Organism: Plumapathes pennacea; assembly: GCA_964036295.1. Classification (NCBI taxonomy): domain Eukaryota; kingdom Metazoa; phylum Cnidaria; class Anthozoa; order Antipatharia; family Myriopathidae; genus Plumapathes; species Plumapathes pennacea. The sequence continues at coordinate 2,002,680 of OZ038467.1, forward strand.
GATTGACCACAAACTGTTCCTTGCATGTTAAGTTGTCCAAGAATTAACAAATTCGCCTTTCGAGAAGCCACAAACTCACACCGGCAATCGAGTTTTCCACTGAAAATCAGTGTAACGCTGATTGGTGCATTTAAATTTCACTCTTGCTTATGATTGGTCAAGCCAACTGTCCGATTACAGAACAAAGAAGTATCCGATTACAGAACAATAGGTGTCCAATTAATGATTAATCGGGGGGTTTATGAACCAATCACATTCGAGGAAATTGTAATATTTATGATTACTCGCGTAACAGTAACTTAGCCTTGACCTTGGGCAAAAGCTGCCAGACGGGAGACGGTGGGGGGTGGGTCGGGAGTGTTTCAAGTCGCCGGTATATGCGAAGCGCCTGACCGTGTTGTTAATTTCTGGGTTTTAACTAGACCAGAATCTCTCAGAAAAAAAACAAACAAACAAACAAATGTCGACGTCGGTGAAATGCTGCAATTGGTTTAAGGCATAGAGGTGAGCGTAGAGGTCAGGATATAAGCGATAAAAGGTTAATAATCGAGAAAACCTGTTGAGACAGCTCCAACCTCAACTAGTCCGTCTTTTTTCAGTGTTAAACCAGAACGGGTGATGGCAGTCAACAAAAGGGGAGAAGAAAGAACGACAAAACATTGGTTTGTCTCCACCCTTTTGTTTTCGATCAGAGAAACAGTGCTAAAAAGAAGAGGAAACTCGTGAATTTCTAAACTTCTCTACATGGATTTTTTTGTACCTACTTCAGTGTTGCTCTCGCGGGTCAGTTCTCAGCACGCCCGATCCGCTTATCTTGTTTTTTTGCAGTTGGTCACACGCGCACCGCACAGGGACATTTATACCCCGCGTGGTGTCGGGCAGAAGGCTTCTCCCGGGAAGCTGAACTTCGGAAATCCTCCGTGGACTTTTGCGGGAGTGATGAGCGTGTACTCAGCGGAGAAGTTTGTAGACGGCCTGATGAAAGAGCAGCGCTAGTCATGAGCTCAAAGTCCACAGACCAAGGTGTCGGCACGTGTATTGGCATGTCCGCAACAGCAGGACATCCACCACTCAACCTTGGAATTATTGTGGTGACACGACACGAGCCACAAAACACAGGGCGGAAATTGTTGCAACAGCCTGCAACCGGTAGGGGAGTGGAACTCCTCAAAATTTTAGGTGGGAGTGTGCCGCCCGGGACTGAAAACCTTTACCCTATTTCAGACCAAAATGTGCGATTTTCGACCCTATTTCAGACCAAATATCAAAATCTCCGAGTCTTTTCTAGGCTCAATCGATTTTGAGCCTTTGGTCTGAAAATGATACCCTTCGGGGCGGCCTATATGGCACATATATGGGAGTAACCCCCCTCGGCGCACGTGCGCACTCTTTTCGTGCCAAACTAACAACACCTTTACACAAAAAACAGGGTTCATTCTTTATAACTTTGACTGCAACACTTGGATAGCTGATTTTAGCACTGCGAGATTGAAAATTTTTGAGACTGCACACTTAATACATTTTTGAGCCTGCAAGATTGAAATTTTTTTTAGACTGCAAGACTTGTAGCCTGAAATGTCAGACGACTGACATTTAAGGCTACAAGACTTGAAAGATTTTTGAAACTGCGACACTTGGGACATTAAAATAATTGTGCCCGCGATGGTGTTGCTGATCTCAGCAGTCTCAGCATGGAAACGAGTCGCGACGGCCATGTTGTCGTCTTAGAAGAAAGAAAGGCAGAAAGAAATGGGAAAACGGAAAGAAGCCGCCGTCGAAGATGACTTGAGAGGTAAGTAATAGCTCGAGCAAACGTTCATATTACCCGCATTTGCGCGTTTGATAGATGAGACATGCGAGACCTATCAGAATTTGCAAATGACCCGATATATTTGAAGCAAAAACCAATACATTTCACAGGATATTTTTGAGGGCCACCATGTGTCACGTACAAAGAGCATGAAACGAATACTAGAAAGAGAAAAACAGCTTTCGTCAAGGTTTAAACGAGTGTATAATTTTTTGAAGAACCTTCTCCAAAGAAGAAACACAAGCACAAACACAAGAAACACAAACGCAAGAGGGAACATGTTCTCGAGAGTGAAAGCAGCCTGGCTGAGGATAGTGGATCACGGAGGGGAAAAAGTAAAAACCGAGAACACAAAGGAACTGCTAAGGAAGAGCCCATCAGACCTGTCAAGCTAAAAATAAAACTTGGGGGACAGACGATGTCCACCAAACAGTGAGTGTCTACTCTAAAACTTCTGAAATACTGGGCCATTCCATTTTATGTACGCACCTCCAACCCCTATTGAGGGTCTTCTAATAAGAGCCCCTTGGATATTACCATAAGTTTGAATTTTTACACAACCTAATGCATCTATCAATTCCAGCTGTTACCATCACCCCACCCTCCCACCCTCCCACCCCCTCCCCCCACCCTCCCACCCCCCGGAAACAGTTCGTTGATTTGGAGTGTGTCTCAACAGGTTTTGTCTGAGATTGTACATGTAACCTGGTTGCTGGCTTTACTGAGAGACAAATAAGTTATTTTATTTCTATCATTTTAGAGTTGCCAAAATTGTCCCTGTCTACAAACGTGCACCAATAATAACAAGTGGAGAAGAAGAGGAAGAAGAAGAAGAAGAAGAAGAAGAAGAAGAAGAAGAAGACGTTGAGGAAATAACCGAGGATGTAAATGTCCAGCTTTCAGAATCATGGCACGGTAAGTCACAGAGAAATTTGAACAGTACTCATTCACTCTTTAGTTTACCCTACAAGCAGAAGATCCTTACACCCAATTCTGCTTACTTCAAATCATGTAAAAGCTCTATCTTTTTCTGTTTTGTTTTTAATTACAAGTTGGGAATAGCCAGATGACATAACACAGTGTTAATGAACTCATTGTCGATAAGTTAGCCTGTGTTGCACACGTTTCCACTGAAGCATACAAAGAAATCACGCTACAAAATGGCGAGTGCAAAAAATGCGGTCAAAGGGGGGAGGGGAGGAGGAGAAGATCTTCAGAAAATAACCCTGTTTAAGACACGAAAATATAAAATTTGATGCCCTGTTTAAGATAGAGCACCCTGAAAATGATACCTTGTCGGGTGGAATGTCCCTATGTAGGAAATATATGGGAGTATCCCCCCCCCCCCCCCCCCCTTGTTCTTGAGGGGCAAAAAATTGATTTATCTGTAAACAGGCTCTGGTGCTGGGATGGATGGAAATGCCTTCTTTATTGTAGATATTCATTGCATTTTCTTTTGCAGGCAGCGACAATGAAGAGGAGGAGAATGTGAAAAAAGTGGACAAAGTGGAGTCAGAGTAAGTGGAATCTCTTTGAATCTATTTCAGAGACCTTGCACTGAAAATATTTTACTCCACCAAGAACCTTTGGTTGTCAATGATGGATAAGATTTGCATTCACAATCATGTGCAGTTGGCAAGGCTAATATGGTTTGGAAACCACCTGATGATGAGGCTTGGTGGACAGAGTTTAGAACTGCCTTTTTAGTCATATTGCAACCAGGTACAGTTAGTAGAGCCGTTTTCGGATGCCTGTCGAAAACCAAAACCAAAGTAATTACACAGGCCAATCACAGAGACTGAGGGAAAACAGTTCAGCCAGTCAAAAGCCAAAGTAATTCACGTTTGGTCTTGCGTTTGGTTTTACTTTCCAATCAGCAATGCGAGTACACGCCATCGCTTGGGTGAGAAGTGTTTGGTTTTGGTTTTGCTTCTGATAGGTTGAGCATGCTGACAAACTCGTGTGGACCAATCCGAAAGCGAAGCAAACGCAAAACCAAAGCAATCACACGATTACTTTCGACAGTCATCCGAAAACCGCTCTATTTAGAAACAAAACCAAGCTCAGCAGGGAAATTTATTTGAGAGACACTCGTTCATACAAGTAGTGAAAAGTACTATTTGCTACTTTGCGAATGATTCTATGAGAGTGGATGCCAAACCTGGGCTTGATAGTTTTGTTTTGCATGATAAACTTTAACATAAACCTCTGAACCATTGCTTAGTGTAGTGTAATATTGTTATCACCACAGTAAAGAAGAACAGGCATGGCTTGATGCCTTGGAAGCGGGAGAACTTGATGATTTTGGTCGACTTAAGCACCAGAAGGATGTCAGCATGATGACTGCTCGACAGGTAAAGTGGATAAAAGTTCAGTCCCATAATCTCCCAACCTGCCATGATCAAAGTGTGTGAGTTGTGTGATCTGACCAGCATGAACCAAAGCTTCACCTGTAGTTTTTTGACACGTCACTGAATTACATACAGCTGATTAGGTGTTGGCAGGAGAAATTTACCCTTACCTGTTCTCGAGGCGAGAGAAGGATTACTGTACTGTTTTCTCGATTTTCTCCCTAGAGAGCAATGCTAGGTCATGAAATAGAAGGCGAAAACCAACTCTTTGAGTTACCAACAGGTACTGTGTGATTTCTATTCTTCTGCTTCAATATATTTCAATCACATTGAAAATATCAAGTACTGGTGCTTGAAGTTTGACTTCTGTGACGTCTGAAATGGTTTTGTAGGCCACAGAAGATACCAAATCATGTACCATAGGTTCCAAAGCAGATTGATCTTTGCTTTTCTCATGAACAGAGTCACGGCGAAAGAATGAAGATACTGAAGAAGCACAAAAAAGAAGAAAGCAAAGAGCAAAGAAAAGAAAACAAGCAATGGTGCAACAGATAGAGGAGAACAAGGTGAAATAATCAAGATTTATGTCATCAGATGGTCAAAATGTTATGGACTCATGAGGTGCAATATTTTTAAAAACGTACAAGAAAGTTTTGTTGTATTTTGTTGCAAAGCGTGACATGCAATATCAAGGGTGGATGATAGAATTTATGGCATGTTTCTTGTGCCCAGCCTTGGTCACTAATAATAATAATAACGTTTTGTCTGAACTTTACAGGCACAAACAGTGAAGAAACTCCTCCACAGAGAGGCAACAAGAAAGCAGAAGGAAGAGGAGAAGGTAAATGTAACTGTAACATTCTCCACCAGAATATAGTAATTCATGTAAAAAGTACCAGGGCTGTTTCATTTTCTTTTCCTCAACTCTTTTACCAGCTTGCATCAGATCTAGATCTACAGACACAATAACTGATGCAGATGTTATTGTCATTTCAGGCACGACACAGGAAAAAGAGTAAACCTCACGTCAGATATGTCAACAATCACCAGGGTGTGTCGCTCTCATTCTCTAGTGGATTAGAATTCCCCATGAAACCACAAGTGTCAAAAGGGTAGGGATTGTTGCAGTGTTGTTTAGGACATACTGCAGTACTGTGGGTCGAAAGCATAAGATATTTACCACCACCATCCCAGTTTAGTGATTGTTGTGAATATTCCTGTACAAATTAGCGTGAGCTTTGAGTGAGGGAGGGGAGGGTGAAGGTGTGTTTTGTCTGTGATTATTGATACTAGAAACTGTAAAAGCATCCTGACAACTTTTAACTAGGAATGTAAAATGTGATTTGAAATACAGGGACACCCTTGGGGAATGTCCTTTTTATACAGGGCAAGCCCCTTATACAGGTTTGACTGTACTCGGGACTCCAGTGACAATAACAGCAACACAGAAAGAACAACAATAGTTGGCATGTCAACCAGAAATTAAAGGTTGCAATATTGCAATACTCTGTAAGACTGTTGATGATGTATTGTTTATTTTTCAGGCTGCCACAGCCACGGCCCAAGTGCTCCATCCAGGGATGTACGAAGGAGAAACTATACTCCTGTTCCAAGAACAACCTGCCAGTTTGTAGTCTGGAATGCTACAAGAAAGTCCAAGGACTGGCACCTTCATTTGTCCTCACTGTTTAGAGACAGTACTACAGCATGGGAAATTTGAATTTTATCTTTGGTTCTGACCTGACTTCCAGATCAACTGCAACCAATACCAAACTTTCATGTATTTCGTCATTTGTACATAAACATAAAACTGTGTTACTTTCATTCAGCTTGCAATACTGGGATATGTCACTTTGTTTTATGATGTACAAATACCTGTATATGCATCATGAAAAACTAAATACAATAGTAATTTGACTCGGAATATGTAAGCTGAATACTAGACATGCATTTCTTTGTGAAACAAACAATGTTGTATCACATTGTATATTCTGTGATTAAGGTAACTCACCTTTTGTTTGTCTGTAGAAGGAAAATATATGTACAGTAAAATGTCCATACAGTAATAAAACAAAATACAATTTTATTACCTTTTGTTATTATATTTCTCAGGAGTCTACCTTTGTGGTCTGCACATTAGTTGTACTAGGAAATGTTTACTCTTAAAATTTCAAACATTACCCAGGATTTACAGTACTTGTATTTAATGTCAAAACTATATTATGTCACCAGGGTATAAAAAATTAATACTATATGATAAAACGAACAAAAACAAAACAAAACAAAAAGTAAACAAAAAAAAAAAAAAAAAAAAAAGAACTAAACTATGGAAAGACTGATGGTCTCTGGTCAATGTGTGGCCTGTTTGATGCTTCCATCTTATCTGATAAATATCATGTAACTATGCAATATGTTTTTGCACAATTTGGGTTTTTTATACATTTGCTTAATGTGTTCACATCTGTCATTTTTTAGGCTTGACATGAACAAGTCCAGGATTAATACTTCAGCTTGGTTCAGCTGAATCCTCTAATATTGGCTCCACTGGTTATCTTGTTAGATCACTGCATCATACCAAATGCTGCAAATCAGATAGAAAACAAACAAAACGACAATGAGAACACAATAACTAGTGACTTATAAAGGTCTAATGTCTCGGTTTTACATAACTTGTGGACATTCCTCCCTATTTGTCCTGTACTGGGCCATCAGAGCCCACTGAGAAGGTTGATAAATTTACTGTGCTGTGATTAGCCTGTCAGTACTCACTAGGGTCTGGATGACCTTGCTGAACCAATGTATTCACTTGTCTGAGTCAATATCTTTTCTTCTTTGTGCACACTCACCATTCGGTGAAAGTTGTATCCGTATCAGAATTATGCTCCAGGATTTCCCTCACTTGCTCAGGAGGCTGTAGTCCGTACTTCTTAGCTCTCTCCCATCTTTCATATCGTGTGATCCCTGGAATATTTTAAATTGCATTGCATGAGGTTCCAAGATTCGCGTACGTTTTGGCCAACTCGCGCTGGGTGATAACGATACTGGAGTTCAATCGACAGTAATACGTACCTATACACGGTCCATACTCTGGGTTTAGATCGAAATCCTTTAGTAGAGCTAGCTCCTTTTGCCGTCTCGCTTCTTTTGTTTCTAGTTCTGTGTCATCTGTAGCAAGGCGAGGTATAAATGCAGCTCAAAGTCTTGGTCAGAAAATTGTAAACTGTCTATCTTTTGCACGTACCTTGAACTACAGGTTTCGCTGAACTTTTCTGCTTGGTCTGTCGTAACTTTTTATTGATCTGCTTGTCCTTTTTTGTCTTGGGAAAAGCATCTGTGATCAGTTGGTTTGACATGTTGTTCTTCGCGTCCTCTCTCCCAGCTGTTCGTGCGTTCAACAGATGAAAATACAGCTCTCTGATTGGTTAAACATGAGGCAAGTTCATAACTTGCCCGCGCGTCACCATGACGAGAAAGAGAATGGATCTATTTAATTGGAATGGACTCTTCTCGATTGGAACTTCAGTCGATAGGAAACAAATCGGCCAGCCTCGCAAAATCGTCACAGAATACGTTCTTTGCGGAGCGAAAACAGTAATGAAGCATTTGAGGTATGCAAGATTCTCACTTCTTGAACAGTCGGCGAGCTAAAATTATGGATTTTGCATTTGATCAGAGTCTGCATGGTAAGGGTCTCATATCCATGTTTCCACGACAACAGACAATAATCAACATTAAAAAGGAGGAAAAACATACCTATTTTTATTGTTTCGATATTATTCTATTTTAACATAACATGTGAAACTAAAAAAATAATTCTTCTGTTTTAAAAAATAGCGCCTACATTCTTGAGAAAGACAATACTCAGTCATGAGGAGCCCCAGAGCCTGCATTCTTGTCACAACAGGGTTCCCATTAGGTATTGGGACGGTTGGGTTGAGGCCTCCAAGTGTTAATTAGATTGCACTCAATAGGTGGGTTCACACTAGGGCGCTAAGTCTGACTAAGTAGCGACTTAGGACGACTTGACATGTGCTCAAACATGGACTGGACTCTGGACTCTGGACTGGACTTTAGATTTTTTTTCTTTTTTGACTTTGCACTAAACAAAATTGTTATGAGTGTGGGGTGGGTAGACAGGTGAAAAAGGGGAAAGGTGGGGTCGGCAAGGGTCATGTTTTTCAAAAGAAAATTTCCCATATTTACGCCTTGAAACTGTGGCAAGAACTGTGAGATGTGGTTCTACTGCTATGTTTTGTCTCTTATCCGTTCATATTTTATTCTTGAATCTTCACAGATAAAAGCAAATAAGCCGAATGACAACATTGTACGTTTGCACGTTGACAATGCTTATAATTATACATGTCGCCATAGATATGAAAACTTCTTTTTTTTTTTTTTTTTTGGACTTTACAGAAGATAGGATAATAAACTGCCAAGTTTGGGGGGGTTCATGAAACCCTAAAAATTCCCTAAAAATCTTCTTTTGAAAACCATGACCCTTGCCGACCCCACCCTTCCCCTCTTTCACCTATCTACCCACCCCACACTCATAACAATTTTGTTTAGTGCAAAGTCAAAAAAGAAAAAAAATCTAGAGTCCAGTCCAGTGCAGTCCAGAGTCCAGTCCAGAGTCCAATCCAGTCCAGAGTCCAGTCCAGTCCAGTCCAGTCCAGAGTCCAGCGATAAAAACGCGTCTGAACGACTAAGACAAAAAAAAATAGATTTTTGACTTAGTGCTGGCAAAAACAAAGGCACTAAGTCTGACTTGAGCCACGTAAAAACCTGACTTAGGGCTTACTTAATAACTTAGTTACTTAGTTACTTAGTTAGTTACTTCGGAAAGGTGTAGATTTCGCAGCATGATGTTCCATTTCTCCTTCGCCGCCTCCGCTGTATCAGTAGCACGATCATGAGCAGGAATTGTTCATTTTCTAATGCGAACTGTTCTTGCATTCGCTCTCTGATAAGCATCAGATTATTCGCCACGGTCCTATTTATCATTAGTTGAAGATTTAGCAAATAAAAAACAGTGGTTATGATCGCTATTCCCCTGTTTCTTGGGATCATTTTTAGGGCAACAGAGCAAAAGACCAAATGTTCGCCATAATCACGCCTTGCGCAAGTGTCTGAAATACAGTACCCAAGGGATTAAAATGCGGGGATGTGTAATGCGTTTGATGACAGCTTAAAAGACGTCTAATATTTCGCCAGGTCGCTCCTGTTACCAGTGTAACGTTTAAGTCGCCTTAAGTCGGCTTAGTGATCTAGTGTGAACCCAGGTAATAGTAATGGCAGTTTTTGGTCCCGCGAAATGCCTGTCAACAGAGTTATTGTTTTGACGTCTTAGAAGCCAAAGACAGAAAAGCAAGTACAGTGCCGGTAGAATCAAATTCCACTCCATTGTGAGTTCGTTCGGCGGGCGCACGTTTTTTTACGACATGGCTGCTTGCTTTTCAAGGTGGAATTGGCTCAAAATAATCACTGGTGCGCGCTGAATGCAGTTCTTTTGTCGCGAGATCTGTGTGCCCAAATGATGGAAGAAGGTTTGGTTCCGAGAGCTGGCAATGGATTTGTTCTTTGCCATATTTTATGTCTAAAGAGAGTGGTCGACAGGTAACAACTTCGTAACAATCGACGATCAGCCTCACCAATCGGCGAATTGTTGATACACTGGTAGACGAAAAGGGGTTCAAAGCGAAGCCGGTAATACAAACTAATATGCCACTTTAGAAATATGAGTCATCACGTCAGCGAATGGACACACAACGAGTATAAACGCATGTAACGAGCCTAATAGAAAGCCGAATTGTAGGTTAGAAATGAAGATAAGTGTTCTGAACATGTTATTCAATGTTTAAGACCGAACTGCCTCGCCAAAAACCAAAAACCCGTCAAAAGTTGAATAACCCGCCAAAACCGGGTCGGAAGCCTGCCATTTCGCCGTCATAGGGCGGCACGCCTGCAGCAGAAAATTGTGCGCCTATAAGTTTTCAATTCTAACAGCAAAATTAATATTAAGTAGGTATGGTTTTCCCTCCTGTTTTGGGCGGCACGCCTGAAACAGAAAAGAATTATTGGGTGACACGCCTGAGATTCAGTGGCTAAAAACATACTCCGCACCTATAATTTCTCACTTCTAACAGCAAACCTGAGTTATGGTTTTCCCTCCTGTTTTGGGCGGCACGCCTGAGATTCCGTGAGTAAAATATACTTGGCTAAGTTTAAAACCTGGAACCGTAAACAACTGTAACCGGCGGATAAACAGACAAATCATAAATTTTCTTCATTAAGTGAAAACGATTCTTACAGAGGACAAGCGTTCAATAAAATTTTGTAATTTGTTTTGTTCCTAATTTCTGCGTCTCCCTTTCCAATTCCAAGTTCCTGTTTCCCAGATTCCCAGATTCCTGGTTCCGGTTCCCGTTCCCAGATGCCGATTCCCGTTTCCACGTTCCCGATTCCCGATTCCCGATTCCCGATTCCCGATTCCCGGTTCCCGGTTCCCGATTCCCGATTCCTGGTTCCTGGTTCCTGGTTCCCGGTTCCCGGTTCCCTGGTTCCTGGTTCCTGGTTCCTGGTTCCCGGTTCCCGGTTCCCTGGTTCCTGGTTCCTGGTTCCTGGTTCCCGGTTCCCTGGTTCCCGGTTCCCTGGTTCCTGGTTCCTGGTTCCCGGTTCCCTGGTTCCCGGTTCCCGGTTCCCGGTTCCCTGGTTCCCCGTTCCCAGGTTCCCGTTCATCGTTCCCGGTTCCCGGGTTCCTGGGTTCCGGTTCCAGATTTTAAACATAGCCCAGCCGCGCAAAACAGGAATGTGGTGGCTGGGGCTCGTCATGATTGATTTTGAGTGCTATCCAGGGGATAAATTGTTTTGACATCGTCACCACTAATAAGTACAAAAAGCTATCTGATCCAACTGTGCATTTGATTAACATGGTGTCATTGGACCATTGTGGTTTAAAACATATCGCCCACATTCTTGAGAGGTTGTTTTATAAATGATAAGGAAGACAATGCTCCTTGATTGATTATGTTTGCTATGCAGGGGATAAATTATTTTGACATCGTCACCACTAGTGAGTACAAAAAGCTATCTGATCCAGCTGTGCGTTTGATTAACACTGTGGGAAGGGGAAATCATAGGAAGAGAGTCGTCACTATGTTCAATTTTCATACTGGGGCCTGACAGAAAACGTCGAATTTTATTTAATTAATATTGGTATAGTAAATCAAATTTTGACCTCAGCAGTTTACATGCAATCCTGCCTTCTCGCAAAGATCAAGGGGTACGGCCCAGTTCTGTTTTACTTCTCGGTAATTTGGATTTGTAAATAAATTTGGGCTTTACAAACAGCCACAGGTTGACACAACCAAATCTTTTACAACCTTCGACTCCATCTGATTATTGTTGTTTTTCATCATCACGCGCAGACCTTGTAGCTTGGCCGGAGCGCAACAGGGATCGAGGTGAGATTTATCCATTCCCGGAATCGCTACCAACTTCTTCACTAGGTTTAACGCCTTAGCATGAAGTGAAAGCTGCACACAGGGTCCCTTGCAGTAGCCAAGGTTTGCCGACTTGGGATGAATGATATGAGGCCACTTAATGTCTTTAAAATTCACCCAAAAATCAACCTTGTCACAATTTAGTGAACCACTTTTCGTGTTACTTAGGGATGCAGGCACCTTGTGCGAGGCCCGCTCTTGAAAAGGGAGAAAACCAGACTCTGTTTTGTAGAACACTATCAGGAAAGGGTTGTCTTTCCAAGCTTTTCCTGTCCCAGGTAATATGCTTTGGAACACAGCCGGTGACATGCTTCTGTTTGAATCACAAAAATTGGTGGCGATTTTCCAGTTGCTGTTTGGCGCACTTCTCCATGTAGAGTTGAACATTGTGGTGACGTTGAAGACTTCAATGTCGTTTAGTGAACTTTGGAGACGATTGCACTCTTCTTTGCTACCTTTGCTGCACGGGCAAAAGAGATGCTTACTTTTAAAAATGAGCCGTTTTGCCATCGCTAAGTACACCTTGAAAACGGAAATTCGTTCCACATTTGACATATTGAAATTGGCTTTTAAGCTGAAGGTCGAATGATTCATGTTTGCCTTGTTTCTCTGGTAAAAATCTGAAACGTAGGAGAACACAGGGGTCAGTCTACGCATGTCACACGTGTGTCTACTGAGAGCTATAGAAAAAGTGTATAGCTATGAAAATAAATAAATAGATAAAAAAACCCACATCGGTGAATGTTTTGCAAGACCGTGCGTGTGTTTTGACATACCATAGAAAGAATTTCGATAAACGTGCATACTAAGCCGCTTCGGTGGTGGCCTATCTTATCTAGTTTAGTAAGTTATTTCACAGATGGTCAATGCACCGAAAACCTGAAAATTCTGTGGTGGGTACTACCCGCTGTGAAGTCTAGGATGGCTGAACTCAAACCTAGGCTGACAAATTACAGAAATTCCAGAACAGAGCTGCAAGAATAATTCTTGTGTGAATTATGATTGATATACCAATAACTAATCCTTTTTGACCTCCTTGGAGGGCCAAACGTAAAGCGTTATTAATGATGTTCAAAGTGCAAAATTACCTCGCGCCCAAGACCCTTCTAGATCTGCTCTCAGCCATTAACAAATGTAATCCTAGGTTGCGCAACCAGTCTCCAACTACTGATACCTAACAATGAATTCTTTGAAAAGAGCTTTTGTTTCAATGGAGCTAAGTTGTGGAACACTCCCCCTAACATGCACCGCACCAAGTTTTTATCAACTTTAAGAGAAAATTGAAGGCAATCAAGCTCGTCAACTAAATGGATAATGCTATAATATATATTTTCCAGTGGTTAAAAATTGCCTTGAAAGTACCCCGTTATCCACCATCTCGATCTATTCTCGAACTAGTCTCGAACTATTTTTCGCTTCCCTTGAGAGTTCGAGATAGCGGGGTTCTGCTGTAATATAAATGACAATTCTGTACCTTTAATCATATTTTATATGAGATGTGTAGTATTCAGTTCTGTATAACCGCATTCATGTTGTTGTTGAATTTTCCACGTTTAAAGAAATAAACCTATCCATCTACATTAAGAAAAGCTTCGGCATGGCGCACTGAGATTCCAGTAAAGCTGATAAAGACAGGGAGCAAACAACCCTACCACACTACAAAGCTAGGAAACTCTTTACAGTTGTGTAATTTTTTTTTTTTAAGTCGGCCCTGACACAGTTGGCGGAAACGTGCGTTCACATACTTACCTCTGTCTAAAATAAAGCGCACACTGATGTCGCCCGAGTTTTCTCTTTCTAACTTGTTATGCAGCTGCGGGATATAACTGGGAAGGTCGACCAACTCTTCTGCAATTGTAGTGCAGGACAATACCACGAGGGATGAAAAAATCAGGAAGCAGATCATCGTGTGCGTTATCCAACAGCCAATTCCGACTGATGGATAGACCGGGTTACAACTAGTTGATGAATGAACAGTGATCCCGGGGGTCTGGTGGAGTCCCGGGGAGGATATTCCTTTTGGGTGGGAGTGTGCCGCCCGGGACTGAAAACCCTTACCCTAATTCAGACCAAAATTTGCAATTTTCGACCCTATTTCAGACCAAAATATGCGATTTTCGATCCTATTTCAGACCAAATATCAAAATCTCCGACCCTATTTCAGACCAAAGGTTAAAATCGATACCCTATTTCAGACTAAAAACGCTGAAAATGATACCCTTTGGCGCGGCACATACCTATATGGCTCATATATGGGAGTACCCCCCCCCCCCCCTACCCCGGGTGTGGAGTGTTGTGCAATATAGTGAAATTTAAAATAAACGTCAAAGCAAAGTTAAAACAAACGAAATGTAATCTCGTTTGTTCTATCTTGAGCAATACTCCGCACTCCGCGTTTTCCACCTGAACTTTGAGAGGTGAGATTTGGATTTTTGCTTGGTTTTTAAGCTTCCGTAAGCGGACACCCTGGCGGAACTGACTCCTGAACCAATTGCAATCAATCAGCTTCACACGTGGTTCAAATATTGCACTCAACAATTGACATTCAGTTCAATCTCTTACTGTTCTTTTATCTAGCCGGCCGCAGGCTCATGACACGGTTTGGAACAGTACCCAGTTATGGAATTCAGTTTTCAGTTCTCAGTTTTCAGAATCTAATTAATAAGTTCAGAATTACAAGACTCATTCTCGTAACCGGACACAGTTCCAGGTACGGACATTTTTTGGCCGCTTCCCGGTGTGTCATCTTACGGGAGCTTTGACTGTAGATAGATAGATAGATAGATAGATAGATAGATAGATAGATAGATAGATAGATAGATACTGTGGGCTGAGACAAGTGAGGAACCGGCGTGAAACGAGGCATTGTGACACGGAAGGACAAATACAGCTCTGGCAATCATGACATTTATACTCATTTTCCCAAAAACCTAAACCGGCTAGAAAAGCTCGTCTATAGGAAGGAGTGGAGAGGAGAGAACGATCTAAAACTTAAGCCTCGGAGACTGAGACAGACATATAAAGTGACAAAGTAGGAACGGACCAAAAAAAAAAAAAAAAAAAAAAGACAGACAGACAGAGAATAAACAGAGCAAAAGGGCAAGAGCCAGGAGGCACACCTCGACCATTTACGAGTCGCCGACAATTGGATTTTGATACCAGCAGCACCAAGGTCAAATAAGGAAAACAAAACTTGAGGTATTTGTTTGCTTCTGCTATATGAATGTTGTATGGAAGCAATGCATATGTTTTATCAGTGTCTTATCTCTTGCTGTTCACAGACATAACATTTTTCTTGTTTACATCCCCCTCTGAAAGCACGGCAATTCAGAAACTCCCAGAACAACTCCTCGGGGCCCGAGTTGTTTAACAATTTAGGGCTAATCCGGGGTTATGTGTAAACTTTGCTGGGGCATAGTTAGTTGTCTTAAAGTTATGAACAAAGCTTCCATTCACAAAACAACTTCCTGACTTCCTTCCTTTGTTTTAGGCTCATATAGAACAAACATCTAACTTCATCACGTTTGTTGCCCAAAAAAAATAACAGAATTTTTAAATCCAGCTAGCTTACTGTCGAATTTTAAACAACCAGAGGCCCCGAGATGGTCGCCTCCGTATTTCGTACCTTTTCACGGATCAGGCCGTAAAGAAATCAGACTAATGGTTTTTTTTTATCACGCTACGTTAATAACAAATCACTGCGCAGGCGTTCAAGGAGTTCCATGCACTCGACCCTGCTGCCCAAAGTTACTAATGTGATTAAGTGAAGGACCGGGTGATCGAAGGAGCGCCGTGCGGCCGATTCAGTCAAAAGGAAAGCCTTTTGTTGTACATAGTTCAGGAGTTTGGTTATATTGTTTCATAACCTTTTTGTTCCCTTATCAATCATCATGTGAAGTTTATACTGCATGTAATCAGTACCGCCTGCTCAAAACAACACGATGATGGAAACAAAAGTACGCGGCTGTTAGCAATCATGTGATGCTATTTAATTTACTTTTGGATTCTTTTCTCGAGTCAGCTGACCGGCAACCTGCTAAATGAACGGGTGGTTACACTGCTTTTAATTAATTGTATCCGTTTGATTTGCCTTTGTTGTGTTTTAGCGTTCGGTTTTCCTCCTCACCTGAGCTCTGCAGCAACACCTACGGGTGGCAAATTTAAAGTGTTCGAAAAATTGATCGAGTTTGTAGCACGATTGGCACAGGAAGAAGGTAGATAGAGCGACTGAAACTCTAACCCTAACCCTAACTACAAAACTATTTCAACTTGCAGCCGCTTAAACTTAAACTTCTCTTTAGTAAGGACACATTGACCAGCGTAACAAAGCGGCAGTTTCTAAAGGAAGGTTGTGCCAGGAGTGACAACGCCTGTTTCCCTCCTCGGTCGCCCTCGCACTATCGAACCTCGCATGCACAAGCCCAAGTTGCTCGCGAAGTCAACTACCACAGGACCCAGTTTCGGGCCAAGGTCGGCAAAATCAGTCGCCCTCGTTGAAATAGAAACCTAGTTCTCTTAAGAGCTGGTATTACATTGCTCGTTGAAATAGGTTTGCTCCCTTGGCGATGATGTGTTTTGGGGACGTAGAATGAGTTACAAAAGAAATGACTTGAGAGCGCGGTACAGACAGTTAGGCAGCCGTCGCGGTCTTTTGCGCAAAATGGCGTCTTATCAGTTTAAATTGAACTTCTGCCTTCACATGAATGAAAATGTCCGGCCGGGGTTAAGGGTGCGTGTGTCTTTGCCAACTGAAGCATGACCAATAAGCAAACAAGGCGCTGGCATGGAGTCGTAGAGTTGTTGCTGTTGTTGAATCTCAGTCATGACTTGTACACTCCCTGTGGCACAGCAATCAGAATTACAACAGACTTCACGAGCTCGGGCCGTTTCCCTCGGCTCAGAAAAAAAAAAGAAAAAAGAAAAAGAAAAAGAAAAAGGAAAAAAACATTGACTCTACCAGTATAAGAGAGTTATATCTTGCATATTTAGATACAGCTCAATAAAGTGCACAATTTATAAAAGTCTGTACTGGGTTATATAAATAGTGTTACAGCACTTTTCCAGTGAAACATCTTTCGCCACTCAGTGATGCAATAAATGGCTCTCAGATTTAGGAATTGTACCAGTCTTAAAATGCTCCATATATCAATACTACTAGCCTAAAAAAAGATAGAAAGAAAATAAAACTTCAAGGTGGTCGGCCCCATGTGCCGCAAATCCGTCCGTTAAAGATAAAGAACGGGTAAATTAGTCTGCAACGTCCGTTTCAGCCGAGACAAAACTTGGAGTGCAGCCAATACACGTGCACAATTATTTTACGGATTGAACAAACAATTTCTTCGGCAGCACGAGGTCTGAGCCCGGCGTGCTACCCGCTGCGGTTGCCACGTGCGATTTTCGGTAACGGTCACTCGCATGTCATGTGAAGCTTTCTGGGGGCAAGTGTTGTTTATTAGTCACAGTATGTTTATTTTTACTTATAAAAGGTAGTCCACCCGTTTCTGCAGGTGCTGCACTTAGGACATGCAGAAATGCAAAGCAGCGGATACCGTTGGAATTTTTTTGAACACGGGCGAGATTATCAGCTGACGGTTAAAATCCGAATCAAACTCACAGAATAAATATGTCAAATTTTAGTCGATGTGCTGCGGCAAACTGAGGTAGATCAAATTTTTACGAAGATGTAAAACTCAGTTGCGCAGAAACTTAATTTTCCCAACAAAAGAGCCACACATATGTGCAGCGTAACGGATTGCTGTACGGGGAGTGGAAAGTGTGAAAAATCTAACAGCATTTTTACTATCTCTGTATTTCTCTGTACCTGTTTAAATGAGAAACTCTGTTCAAGAATAACAGTAAAACAATTAAGTATTGGCGCGAAAATAACGAAAAATGACTGTTGGCAGTTGCCTAGCACGTGTTGAATCTTTTGTTTACATTGCGGTGACGGTAAATGTGTAATTTCCGCCTTGATTTTCAGACATTTGCAAAGGTTGAAAATGAGCCAAAACAAAATTTGTTATCAAGAGATAGAACACTGTTTTGAAACAACTTTTGTTTTTTGCTTCACGCAAGTTGATCACTTGTAACATTTCAAACGTGTCTCCCTTGGGGGTACATGTGACGTCACGCCTGTCTGTTTGCCATAACAACACAAAATGTAAATATAACGACTTGACTGGTTTTCGGAGCGTAATTTCATTCAAACCCGCGTGCTCTAAAGCAATTGGACCCCGATTTGGTCAAAGATGATAGCATTTCGACATTCTGTGTTCCAGGCATTGTAAAGACAAAACAAAATTCAAATCACAACCAAAGATCAAACTTCATGATGTCGAAACAAGGAAAGGTTCACCCGATCATTCGCGATAATCACGAGATGAAGACGCGAAATCAGAGTCGTCCAAGATCTGTTTCAACGAACTCGTGGACAAAACCACTCGATGGAGTTCGTGCGATTTCCAAATGGAAGAATTTTAAGAGTTGTTTGAGAGATCGCGAAGAAGGAAATACTAAAAACACGAAGTTGCGACGACAGTCTGTGATAGCTCGAGACGGCCCTGGGCCAAAAGACGACTCCAAGAAGACAGCCGGAAGTGTGAAAATGGCGCAGTGTACCTTGGACAGCGATGTAGAAGATCTCGGAGCCGCTTTATACGATACGCTCGGTTATATGAAGCCACTGCCAGCTGTAAATCACGGGACACAAATTCATCCAGCCATCGCGAGTAGCAGAGCGTTGATCATTTACTTCGCTAAATTAGCTCGAGCAAACTTGGACGGGGATCAAGAACTGGATTTCGACTTCCTCGATCAACTTCTGCAAGAAGGCGCGGACATCAACTTTGCCGATAGGCATGGACAGACTGTCATGCACGAAGTTGCGCGAATTTGGCACACAGATGTCGCTAAATATGTGTTGGAAAATGGCGGCGATGTCAACAAAGCCGACAATCATGGCCGAACCCCGTTACATGTGGCAGCTGCCGTGGATTACCCAGAAATGGTGGAGTTCTTGATTGGGAAACAAGGTAAATTTTCTTTCGATTATGTATGTTAGAAGGCGTCAACATTGCGTGCTCGCGCGTTGTGTAGTGTGTTTAGACGAAATTGCAGTGTAAACAGACATTTGTTTGATTTTTACAATATTAAAACTATTTCTTAAGACAGCGTATTCACATGGGAAACGAACGTTGTTATTAATCTTCTATTCAGTCAAAGTGCATAGAGACACTTTTCACCTCAACCAGACGGTGCAAATAAGTTGGAAATTTAAAATTAATAGAATTAATTTACTTAGTTTATATAAATTCGTCTTCATTGAGATTACTTTTTCTCGTCACTGAGAAACACTCATCCACCCAGAAATGTATCACAAGGAATAAAGACACGAGGAGATAAATAACTTTTTTTTGTTTTTATATTTCCCAAATGGTTGGTATGGGCAGTGCCTTTAGAGCATGGCTCACATGCTGTGATATATACGGGAAATTAGCATAAAAAGTACAATGTAAGTTAGTGGGCAGAGCTGCCTGTGGCTAACAATTGAATGCAATCAATGGAATGGCTCATATATTAATAGGGAATGAATGTTGATCAACAATAATAAAAGCTAACATATTATAGTTCAAAAGAATCTGACAGGTTGTAACATTGTGCTTCCGAATGAAAGTTCACTGAACAAGGTGAAATTTCTTCTAACACAGCACTCAAAATTTTGATTGAATCTTTAGTCCAACTATTCAAAACTTGTTTTATCTCTCACACAGAATATTGCTCTCAGTTCTCATAAATTTTATCCATCACCTTGACTCTGTAAGTAAGACAATGTAAGCAATGTTTCAAAGACTGAATATTGAAACTTTGTCAAAAGTGTCAAATTTCTGAAATTATCATACTATTCCTTTCACTCTTAACTTCGATTTTCTCTTTCAGTTTCTAGCCAGAAATTATCATGCAGTAAGGAAAACTTGGTTTTTGATACTTTGCTCAGATAAAAATTGTTAAACTGTCAACTCTCGCTGCATCACTCATACATATTCTTCTTAAAAAGTTGAAAGAATCTGCATTTGAGGTCAGCCAGGCATGAATTCCCCATGAATTAAATTCAATGCATTGTTCCTACATAGCTAATCTCCAGGCAAGAACAGCAGGGGAGATGCAGACAGCAATGCATTATGCTGCAAAGAATGATGCAACCAAAGCCTTGAAGGTTCTTCTGAAGCTCGGAGGAAGCATAGATGATAAAGACTTCAAAAAGAGAACCCCCCTACAAGTAGCTGCTGAACTAGGTTTGTTTTACTGTATAAGACCCCTCAGGAGAAGGTTTGATTGAAAATTAACTTTACACCTGGGAAGGGAGAGGGGGTGGGTTTCACCCAAATCAGTTTCTTTTTTGTGCAAAAAGTATCCAAAAGGTCATTCAAATTAAAAATTCTTCGGTTCAGGAGAGCCACAAACTGCGTTTTACATTTGGAAACATAAAATTATCAATTAGTTGATGATTTTCAGACGCTTTGCCCCACCCGACTTCCACCACACCTCACCCCACCCCACTCTGCCCCACTTTTCCCACTCAAATATGTTTCAAACTCGATCGAGTAAAAAGCTGTAAAATCTAGCTTATACAAGGCTTAGATGAGGAAAGGTTTAGTTGTAGCTGACTGAAAAATAAACATTGTTCTCTTCCAAATGAACAGATCGCTCGGAAACTGCCAAATTCCTGATTGATCAAGGCACACCTGCAGGAGTTTGTGACGACAGTGGCGTCACGGCAATGACTCTGATGATCTCAAAGATGCCACCAGTAGCCAAAGAAGCCCTGGATCAATTCCACACCACCGACCGTGCCAACCGAAAACAGCTTTTCTACCTCAACTACCTGGAGCCCTACCCGAGTGAGTTCGCGTGCTCGGACTGCGCCCGGAGTCCACTACACGTCGTTGTTCTTTACAAGCAGATGGAGCTGATTATGCACCCGGTATTTCAGCGCCTTATCGACGTCAAATGGGACTTATTTGGTCGTCGAGGCGTGATACTGCAAGTGATCATTCAACTTCTGTATGTACTCATTTTCACCGCGTTAGGCGTGACTCTACACATCGGTCAAGACAACAACTATTACTACCCCCCCAGAGACTTCTGGTGGAGAATCGTCCTCGAGAGCTTCGCTTGTAGCATGACTGGCTACTTTGTGTTGCTGGAGTTCCTGGAGATACGAGCTTCCAACAGATCGCACCAGAAATGGCAAAAGTGGCGGATACGAGAGATGGAAAAGGACCTGAACTTTTCGCATCCTCGCTGGCCCGAGGAAAGGAAGTACCTCGAGATGGAAATTCGTAGCATCGGAGATTCGGGGATCTCGTATTTTAACGATGCGTGGAATTACTTTGACTGGATCACATACGGCTGGGTTTTTGGTATCATTGTCACAAGGATAATTTCTGTTGGCTGGGGTAGTCCTCTTGCCAAATCTCTTCATCCCAAAGTCTTTTCTTTGGGGCTCATTTTCATTTGGCTTCGTCTCATGAAAGTGTTCCGTGCCTTCGTCTCTCTCGGACCGTTCATAGTCATGATAGGATCCATCATTGACGACACCCTCAAGTTTGCGTTTCTGTATTTTGAGTTCTTCGTCCCTTACGTGTGTGCGTTTTGGATCATGTTCGGTGGACAGAAAAATGCAGAAATTATGGAGCAGCAAGGACAGGCAACCAACGGTACAAAGGTTTGTATTTGAAGAAATATTAAGTTGTGTGAGGCGGTACGTTAGTAAGAATGTCAGTAAAACGCGGCCATAAAGGCATCAAAGCGAGTCAAAGACTTTTCGTACAACTTGTCTTGCAATTTACCTTGCGTTGCAAGTTGCAAAGAGAGGGTGTCGCACACGCAATATTTTCCGCAACTTGTCTCATGTGACCTTTAATGTAACTTGCAACGCAATGAAAATTGCGCGACAAGATGAAGGGAAAGTTGAACAGTCTTCACCTTCTCGCAATGTGACATGTTTTGTTGCAACGTGTGATAGTACTTCGCAACTTGTCTCGCAATGCTGTCCTGAAAGTTGCGAGACAAGTTGCAGGGGAAATTACCTCGTGTGACCTTAGTACGTGCACGAATGAATGGGTGTGTGTGTGTGTGTGTGAATACGCCCAGTCTGCACGTGTGACAGAGATAGAGATGGCATGAAATGGGGAAAGAAGTGGGTAAGAGGGAGAGACAAAGTCAGGGGGGGGGGGGGGGTAGTGGCGTGAACTATACGTGACAAGAGCGGTAATTGGATGTCGGCGCGCAACACAGCTTAGAGTAACTTTAATGGTTCGTCTTTTTAAGGAATTCAACGACATGGTCTACTCAGTCTGGCAGATGACCTACGTTGGAAACTTCCCGTGGGACTCGTTTCTTGCGGTCGATCGTGTTATGGCGCAGATCCTATGTGGCACATATCTGGCCGTTTCGTCCATCGTGCTCCTCAACTTGTTCATTGCTCTGATGTCGGATACGTTTCAGCGAGTGTACGACAACGCAAAAGCGAACTCCACTATGCAGCGTGCGAGCTCGATCTTGAGTCTTGAGGAAGCGATGGGTGAGCGGAGAAGAGAGGAACATCGCAGGTTTGTTCACAACAAGTTGGGTCCAGAGGTGAGAACTATTGCCACTTTATAACTGCCAAGAGCGATCAACTTCAATTTTCTCCTTCAGTTTCTCACCAGAGATATGTCATATATTATGGAGAACTTGGCTTTTGATAGCTTGTTTCGATGAAAGCTGATTAGACGATCAATTCTCACTACATCACTCGTACATTTTCCTCTTGGATGGTTGCCAGAAGACTGAGTCTGCTTCATGAGCTTGAGAGTGAAAGGGTTAAGCTTTTCACTTATGAGCTCATACTGCAAGTTTTCCCAACCAATCATACTTCGTACTTGCTCCGACGAAGTACTAGCGCTCATGAAAACGTCAGCTTCAAATCTTTTACCGCGTCCGCTTTCAAATACGCGCTGTATCGAGTTTTAAACTTCTTTCAACTTATCGTCTACTAGTTTTTTAAAACAGTAATGAGTCTGCGGGAATTCTGAATTGAAGTCGCCATTTTTCCATTAACATTACTTTTTTGTCCGTTGTTGTAGGAAATGTATTATGACGACGACTCGACTCAACCCGGTTCAGGAGATCTTGAGCGAATGACGCATCAGATCAAAGATGTAGTGGACGAGATCCACGAACACATGAACCTCGGAGGGAATGGACAAGACGGCGATAAGGCCTTTGCACGAGAGATTGAAAGGTACTTCAACTACAAGATTTAGTTGTAAAGTTTGAGTTAAAGGGCACATTCATAAGCAAAGAGGCTTCGTTGCTGAGCTCACAGTTTGACTCCGTGAAGCGCGAGCAGTGTATAAGTGCCGGATCAGAAAGTCGACCGTGTCGCGAGATCAGAGTTCAGAACTGCTAGAATGGCGTATCGCAGTACCGTACATGATTGCTCGAATCGCATCACGTGAAGAACCTTGCGCCCATGAAAGCGATGTCATAATTTCTTATTTTAGATGTTGGGGCGCCATCCGGTAACTCTTTGTTTTTCTTTTGTAATTTAGGCTGAGAAATGATCTGGTACAAGTTTCTTACCAACACCAAGAAAGCATGAAACAGGTCCATGCGGAGATAGCGGAAATGAAGTCACTTGTACTGCAACTGTTACGTCAGCCGGTCGTGACTGGAAACCAGGTCATGCTCCCTTCAGTGCGAGCCCTACAGGCGCCCCCACCTCAACAACCTCCAATCGAAAAGCGCCCGGAAAAGAAATCGCCCAGCAATCGGTCGGCCCGAAAACGAAATCGGCGGGAGCCGAGCCCTGAAAACGAAGACGAAAAGCAGATCCCTTATCAAGGTTTACCGCTGAGTCAGGGCACTTCAGGCGCAGTTTTACCCAGTGTCTCGGCACTTACAGGTCGTGCTGTATCTCGGCCGCCAACGGACCCCCCGGCATAAACAGAAGTTTAAACTTCCCAGAGGGGGTGGTGGTCACTCGTTTTACCCAGTTTATAGTGTTAGAAGAAACGTGTGAAGATGCATGTTTAACGTTTTTTGCAAACTCATTATACGTAACAATAATTGTAATGATAATTTTTGGTATTGCTAGCTAAAAGCTTTGATATATTGTCGCCGTGCTGAAACACATGGACGTCAACTACTTGTCAAAAGTGTGGATGGAAAATATATTTTCAGACGTTTATAGTTGGAGATATTTGTTTTGTGTCGTTGTGCCTGTTTCTCGATCCTCTATCTGTATTGTCGGCACTTTGTTTGTTGGATGAATCCCAAGAACTGCTCGTCTGAGAAAAAGCTTCACTGAAGTAAAAAATAAATAAAATCAAAATCAAAAACAAACAAACCAGAAAGAAAAGCAATGCCGACCGATGTTGCCATGGTTTTCTCGTGCAGTCACCTTGAACAACCTCGTCCCCAAGGCCCTCCGCGCCAGACGCTTCTGAGGCCCAGACGGCCGGCTAGACTATGCAAGGCGTTGAAATATATGCACGCGAGGAAGTGTTAAAGCGGTCGCAACTGATTCATTGCCATTTGGTCTACGGAGCTACTTTATAACATGCTTTTTATACCTCGATACTGCTCGACTGAGTGGAAAATTTTACATCTCGAGCGTTTTTTCTTGATATTTGACAGCATACCGGTATGTAGAAGGAAAGATAGGATCTTTTAAACGTCACTGAGTAGATGATATACACCGGCTGCTCACATGACACCCACACAAATGTAAAACCGGTTTATTTATTTTTGTCAGGTTTCACTTGCTCGCGGTGGCATGGGGCGAGGAATTGGCGCTGTGCTCTTGTAAAGACTACAATGGCGGCTCTCACGAATTCGCTTGATATTTGAGGGTCTATTCTCAGCTTATGGGATCAGCATATGTAAGACGTACCTGATGGACGAGAGGATAGTCACACAGAACCAACTTATTTACGGCAGGGACCCCTTTGTCGGTTTAAAACAAACGACGAAGGTGCAAACCGAAAGATCTCCCCATGGCTCCAACGATCAGAGGGAATCCCAGGAAGTCCACCCCAACCAAACACCTCTTTCTCTCGACGAGAACTTGTCGAGCTTGTTTGAATGCTTGCGACTTGAATATGAGAGGTATTTGATTGTTGTAAACTTTGTTTCTGTGATATATAAATACTGCTCCTTTCACACTTCGCAACGGTACGTTTTTATTTACTAAGAAGTGCATTCATGAGCGAAGTCACGTAGAGCTATTTATGTGAATTTCTAGTGTAGTGTTTTAAAGGATTTAAGTAAAGCATGTGTTAAGGAAACCAAAGTTGCTGTTCTTTGAAGCTGTTGTGTGTTTTGAGTAATTTAATCTTTATCTTTATATTCTTGCGTGTTTTACAGAGGCAAATTTCTGGTATCGCCAAAATGGAAGAATTTTAGAAGTCAGACGTTGCCATTTTCCGAAAAGACGAGATTAAATAATGCTATATGGCGGTGTTGGCATATTCAATGTAAGTTAATTTCAAAAATAATCCTGTGTTATGTTAAATATGCACACAGACATGTCATTCGGTAACAGTGCTTATAATATCATTTTATACCTGTTCCTATTTCTGCTGTACATAGTGTTATTATGCTACAGGCATATGATCCTAGCCAGCTATTGTCAACTTTGACAATCTCCTGTTGCTGATTTGTTTTTAGTATCATTTTATTGCTTACATCATAAGATGGTTTAACTGTTTTGTCTGTGTGTGTGAATTACCAGGTTTTGAACACTTTATTTTGACTGCATTAATTCTCTTTTCTTCCAGCATGAGTCATTGACCATTTTACAATGAAACAAACGTTACTTAAAGAGCAAAAAGCCGCACTTCATTTCACTTGGCACAGCCAGAATTTATGGTTGTGTGGTCGGGAGCAAGTTCTATTTTAGATTGATCTGAACATTTCAAACATTTGCCAGAAAACCTGAAATCAACTCAGCCCAAAATGAAAGACTTTACAGTTCAGCTCAGCTGTTCCTGTTAGGTTCCAGAAACAAGCCCAAAGTGTGATGCTGTCAAAAACAACAACAAATCAAAGATGGCAACCCAATGCTGTCAAATTGTGAATATATAAAAGTCGAATTGTAAAAAATAAATAAAGATGATTATGCCCATTATGATAGAGTTCATCTAGTATCAGTCCTCAGCAGATTGTTTGTGCCATGTGTCGATCGTGTCTGTCTTAAATGGAGTTGACTGTAATAGTAACAAAAGCATACAGATGAAGGCTGCTATGACATGCTCTGTGGCTACTATGCTGTTGCTTTTAGTGCCAGACAAGCTTATGACAATCCTGACTGACCTTGACTGACCTTGGGTGTCTGAGGTTCCACATTTCACACTGAATGTTATAAAGTACTTTGTAAACTTAGACTAATGTCTGCTTTGTTGTAGATTTGAAAAGAAAACGACCCCTGTTTTGTCAGTTCTCATCTTCACTCTCTGATGACTTGGAACCACCAAAGAAGCCATTTGTGAGTGATGAGTACCATGCCACCATGAAAATGAATATTGTCATCAATGGATTAATATACTCGTGTATATTAATATACTCGTGTATATGTCCCTGTAGCAGACATCCTGCTCTTTAGACTGTGCATTTCACACAAAATTCTGCTTATAAAAGCTGCATTTGTTACAGTCACCTACACATTTTGTCTGAACATGAATTCAGGGTGAAAATATTTTTTGAAGAGCATAGTATAATATTGGTGTCCCAACATTTTTCCAGGATTGTATAATCTGTGCTCTGATCTTAGTTTCTGTTCTCTCTCAGTCCGTGGTTCTGGAGGGTCGCTTCTGGAGAAGGAAATTGGAGGCTGTGTCAAGGGAATACAAGAAGTATCGAGTGTATTACAAAAAGCGGGTGAGTGGCAGGAGCATTATCAAGGGATTGAGTGACCTATTTATAAGTTACTTCACCAAAAATGTATCATACAGTATGAAAAACTTGGCTTTTTAATAGCTTTGTCAGATTGAACTATCAATTCTCACTGTTGATACTTCATACATTTTAATCCTTTAAATGGTTGGAAGAATCTGTATTTATGAACTTGGAGTGAAAGGGAATTAATTTTTTTTTTTTTTTTTTTTTTCAGTTGTCCTTAGCTTCCACCTCAGTTCCCCTCCAGCAGCTGAGTGCGATGGTAAGAACGGTGCACCTATTTTATTATGTTCAGGGAAGTTTCTTGTACAATGAATCACAACTTCTCATGAGGTATAAGCACACAGACAGACAAGTCTCCTGATTCACTTGTTATGTGTTATCTTTGGGCCATTACTAAGGGAATCTGGGTCTTGCTGTTTGAGTTACGGTCATGTTTTGCATTCAAAAGAGTTTGTGAATGGCTGCCCTTAAAACATGGGTTTGGTATAACATTTCTTTAAAACAGTAAAAACAGCATGATTGACTACACCCAATACTTTTTGTAATTTACACTTTCTTCATTTCAGGCTCAACTAGCTGACCTGGAAATTTCCCAGAGACTTGAGGAAAGAGAAATGTCCAGGTGAAATTTTTTGTCAGATGTATCCTGGACTTGGTTGGACTTTGTACCCCTTCTTGAGGGACTCAAGGGTGGGGGGTGGTCCACATCCCAGCTCTGCTCAATTCAATCCACCTGTATTGTACATCTACATCAACATCTACATCTGTTTTTAAAGTGCCTATAAGCCTTCAGACGTTATGTTTTTATATGAAAGTAGGAAGTGATCTAAGCAACTTATATTCAAAGAAACTCCGTTCCGAAGCGTTCTTATACTTTTTTCACGCGGTTGAACTCAGAATTCCG
This sequence comes from Plumapathes pennacea, assembly GCA_964036295.1. Lineage (NCBI taxonomy): Eukaryota > Metazoa > Cnidaria > Anthozoa > Antipatharia > Myriopathidae > Plumapathes > Plumapathes pennacea. The sequence goes on from OZ038467.1 coordinate 2,030,187, forward strand.
AAATCTTGACCGAGCGACATGGGAGACTGGGTCTGTGACGTCAGAGAAGGCACTGGCATCGCTTTGGCGTCTCTTTACCTTAGTTGTTTTTTTCCCTTGGTTACGTTTTTCTCGACAACACATCTATGAGGCATAATTCTCACCTCGCCAACTGCAAAATCTGTGTGAAAGTTTTGTTTGACAAGAAACGAATCCCTCCTCTGACGTCATAACCCAGGCTCTCGATTGAAAAACTTTGCGCGGTCAGATTCAAAATGGCAGTCAAAATTGCATGTTTGCCGGGCGGAAAAATATATAAAAACGCTTCGGAGCGGAGTTTCTTTGGCCATAAGTTGTTTAGATTACTTCCTACTTTCATATAAAAACGTAACGTCTGAAGGCTTATAGGCACTTTAAAGCTCTTTCTTCTCCTGCAGAATTCGGCCAAGCAACAGTGAAGGCATGAGCAGCCTGGGGTTTCTGGAACCAACATCTCCAGAGGGTCAAGGGACGAACATGTTCAATTCACACATTGACCAAGGTAAGTACCGGTAGATGATTGGTAACACCACTGGACCACCACCATCATTATCATCATCATCATCATCATCATTGTCATTGTCACTGTCACCATCACCATCATTATCACCAACATCATCATCATCATCATCATCATTGTCATCATTGTCAAAATTGAATTTATCATTACAATGTTAAAAGTCCCTCCTTTTGCCTGCAAGATCATGCAGCAATTACCCAGTTGCACAGAAAAGTAGGATGTGATGTGTCCTGCTCTTCCCTGCTTGCTACTGGGTACTCATTTTATTATCTTGAAGGCTTTCAATTTGGAGGTGCAACACCACAGAAATTTCTCTTGTAGGAATTTATACTTTTTCTGGTCTTGTTCTGTTGTCCCAATTGGCTGTGTTTCTATGTGAAAGGGGTATGTGCACTCAAACAAGAAACTAATATTATAACACTCTCCACAAAAATAATGCTTGATTTTCAATAAGAAGTCTCTAATGTTCTCTGTTTGTTGATTTCCCAACAGATTTTATGCTGTCCTTCTTGCCAGATACTTTGTTTACTTCAAACCAGTTGGGTGGACAGTTGAACACTGTGAATCCTTCCATGTTTCCCAGCAGAGGTACAGTACTTTCTCAGAAACGATCTGGAAAACTTTCACGGAAGGCAAGACCCAACTCACCTGACCAACGGGAATCTTTCAAAATCTGTTTTTAGATTAGCCTCTTCCCCCACCCCCATCCTGTTCGTCTGAATTTTGTAACAGATTCCACCTGCTTTGGTCCCCTGAAAGAGCCTGGGAACAAGGTTGCTTTGCAGGCTACTTTCTGTAATATTAGAGAATGTCTTTAGACCAGTTCATTGTTGCTTTGTGAGGCCGAAAAAGACTGCCTGCGAAATTGAGCCGACGGTCCGTGATGTCATAGGCTGTCTGAACAGCGACCAATAATTGGACAAGGCCTGTCAATGTTACGGAAGTCGTTTTTCGGTTCGGTTTCGCAGACGGTATTTTTCGGCCTCGCAAAGCAACAGGCACTGCAGGAATTATACGTCTATTTTCCGTCGCATACTATTCGTCTGAGTAAAGGAGAGACAATTAAACAGGACTGTTCATATAAGAACACTTTTCATTGTATCACAGACATGATGCAGCCGACACTGGACAGTTTACATCCAAACCTGGAAGAGTTTATGGAGAACTTTGAGAACATGACACGTGAGTGGAAACAGTGTTATTGTGAACAAGTTGAACTGTCGGTAGACGATTTACCGACTACATACCGACCACATGATCGACTTTACCGACCGCATACCGACCACACAGAAACTTTTACCGACAACATTCTGACCACATGATCGACTTTACCGACCACATACCGACAGTTCAACTTGTTCACAATTACCTGGAAACAGTGTTATCCCTGAGCGGTTTTGCCTGACTGTCAAACAAATAATTTTGTTTGCTTGTTTGTGCAGGGATGTGGGGAAATCAACCTGAACAGAAGTTGCCTCCTGTGCCAGAGCAGGCTGTCCTGGAGTCGAATCCACCAGTGTCAACTCCTCAACCATACTGCCCCGTCCCACAACCTGGCGTGATGTCCATGAGCTCAGGAGTGGCCGGGTTCAACACAGGCAGAGCTAACCAGCAGCAGATCGAGGTGATGGACCAATCAGAAGACTTTAGCAGTACAACTCTACAAGGCTATGAAGGTCAAGCTGTGTCCCAGGAGTATATGGACACGTCTAATAACTATCCACAAGCGATGAACTATTCCACTGATTTTTCCGGTGACCTGGAGGCGCAACAGGCTATGTATGTCTCTCAAACCCAGCAAGGTTCACCTGGCGTTATCCTTCCAACGAGCCCGCTCTCAGCTTCTCCAGTCCAGCAGTCGCCGCTTCAGTCCCCTCTCACTTTATCGCCAAGAACTGCCACATCTCCAGTGCAGCAGCAGTTTGTTGCCGGAAAGGCCCCCGCCGATGCTAGCATATATCAGGCCAGCGGTCAATTTCCGGAGGGTCAGTTCGGGAGAGGCTTGCCAAGCCAGAAGGGTCGGATCCCTCGGAATGTATCCGATTCCCAACTCTATGCCGCGGACTTATCTCAGTTAAGTTCGTCTTTAGTTGGGTCACCCAACACTTATCTCCTCCCCTCGCTCGAGAGCGATCTGCCGCCTCAATTGCAGGCACCGAATCTGGCAGCCCACCTTCAGTCCATCCCGGCCCGCTCCAGAGGCTCGGCAGCTAAGCGTGCCAGGTTACCAAGAAACAAGTCCGACTCGAGACTGAGCAGCCTCGCCAGTTTGTCCAGGAGCCCTACGACTGATTCAGGACAACTGTCCTCTCAAATGGCTCAAGGTCAACAACATGCGACACGACAAGCAAACTCCAAAGGCAGGCGGGGAGGGAGGCTGCCGCGAAATATGTCAGATTCCTCTTTAATGTACCTTGGACAGCAACAGGGACAGCAAGAGCAGATGGCTTTCATGTCATCGCTCGCTACAGCGCCGAGTGCTGTGCCACCCAGAAGGAGAAAACTCTCAGATCCACAGGTTCACTCCAGCCTGCAGCCTGCTTCAACTGCGCCGTTCCCAGCCACTGCTTCTCTTCTACCGCTCCAGCCGGTCAACACCAGGGCCCCAGCAACAGCAACAGCAACAGCAACTGCATCATCACAGGCGCAGTTCCTGGAGCTCATTCAGAACTCCGCGCTTCCTGCCTCCTTAGCGACTTCTGTGGTGTCGACGGCCGGCTCCGTGCACGCTTCTCTGCTGGGGCAGCTGTTGATGCAGGATACGAGTGGACGCGTGGCTGTTGCTAAGCCGAGCTCTGACGCACAACAAGTTGAGATTTCAAAACTTCTACAACTGATGCAGGCTCAGCAGCAGCAGCAGCAGCAGCAACAACAACAACAACAACAACAACAGCTGCAACAACAGCAGCAACGACAACGACAGCAGCAGCAGCAACAAGCTCGTCCAGCTTCTAGTTCACTTGCTTCCATTCTGCAGACCAACCCACATCAGCCGCAGACGGCAACCAGCACTGCAGCATATCAGCAACTCCAGCAACAACCGCTGCAGCTTCTACAACAACTGCCGGTTTCTACACCTACCATTCAACCAACCCTGCGGAGCAACCAAATCGGTCAGACAATCACACCGAATATTCTCCCCGCAATCTTTCCGTCGTCGCAAACGCTGGTGCAAGGATCACTTCCGGCTATTCAGCCGTTCATGGTGTTGCAGGGCAACTCGCAGGCGTCTGCGGTGTCCAGTGTAGGTGGTCAGCAGCAGCTCAGGTCCTTGTCGAGTGCCTCTGTTGGCATCACACCGTCAGGTCCCGTGCAAGTAAGTTGTTGCTTGATGTTGTTATGCTCGTTTAGATTCAGAAGAGCAAGCGTAGCAAGTTCGTAGCTTAGGGCGCGTTTTGGGGGACGTTTTTTGTCTATTTAGATTCTTGAACGTGTTGCCTTCTTCCCTGATTGGTCGAGAATACAAATTTGTTTGAACCAATTCCGCAAAACATAACAAATTCAAAAGAAAACCACTCACACGATTTAGCGAGGGGATATAAGCGATTATCGTATTTCTAGTACTTTGGACAGTCATCTGAAAACCGTTTTCAGTTTGTTTCCTCTTGTGTGTGTGTGTGTGTGTGTGTGTGTGTGTGTGTTGTCTCTTGTGTCTTGTTTATGTTAGTTTGAAATGCAACCAACCCGCCCCTAAATCTACTCTGCTTTGTTTCTCTCCCTCCCACCCACAGGCGTCGCAGCTGAGTGCTCTGCTGTTAGCATCACAGAAACAGGTACATCCGTCTGTCACTTAAATTATGTGAGTTTAAACGAGTAAAGCAAACGCAATTGACCGGTTCAGACGGTAAAATTTGTGAAGCAAACGCAAGCGCAGGAGAAATGAAGGATTTCAATTCACTTGGTCTAAAACGAAGCTTACTTGGTACCTTTTGGGTTAACACAACTGGTCTCACCAGGTTGACACAACTTTTCTTATTTGCTTCTATTTATTTATTTATTGATTGATTGATTGATTGATTGATTGATTGATTGATTGATTGATTGATTGATTTTTTATTTTTATTTTTATTTTTGACCAAGAAATTATGTTTATGTTGAACCCTGGTCAGCCTCTGTGGTGTGTGCCTGTGTTTGAAAGTTACTCCTTCCGGGTACTAACATTTCCGGTTTCGGTTCCAGGTCTCCGCGACTCAGCCTTTATTTGCCAACACACTGAGCACTGTAACATCAACGTTGACACCAGTGACGTCACAAACTTTGTCGAACACAGGTGCAAATTATATTCTGTTTACTTCATAGGTTGTTCTGTTGTTTCTTTTTTGTTGTTGTTCCAACGATGTGCATACTATAAGCTTCCCTAAACACAGCCTTAACATAACGGTAATTTATGAATTAAAACGATAATATGATTCAAACATGCAACTGAGAAATATATGCGCATCACAGAATCATCTCTCCCTAACACCCAGCACTTTGTCTCTTTTTACAATAGCGGCGGTCCCAGTAGTGTCCACAGTAGCAGCCACAACAGCATCGCAGGAAACTGCGTCTATGAGGTCTCCCGGAACCAGTACAGTGAGTTTCCGCATCTCTGTTCAGTTCAAGCCATCAGGGCAAAGTTGTTCAAAGCATGGCGTGGGTTTGGTCGAAACTTTGTTCTCAACTTTTTCAATGTTTTTGTTTACATCTGGAAAATCTAAGGCTGAATTTGGTTCCCAACACGAAAGAACGTAATTAACCAAAAGAGTCCGATGGAAGTGGATTGCTATTCATCTTTTGACTTTCGGGGGCCCCAAAAATGGCGGAACCAAGGATTTCGGCGCGCAAAGGACTGTGGTTGATAGGGCCCCTTTAAGCCTGAATAAGAAGCCTAGATGAGGTGTATTGGACATGTGATTTAACCGTGAATGCTTTTGCCTTGTTGGATCAGCAAAGTAAACTCGGTTTTTCTTTTTCCCAGCCTGACCCTATGCCGACTCTACCCACACGAGGGAGTAGCAAGGTACTAGTCACCTGCTTTTTCTATATTTTGTTTTCGTTTGGGAAACGATTGCTGACTCTCAATCGTGTACGGGGTGAAAACTGTGTTTTGTTCGTTACTGATGCACTGTAAAAAGCGTCCCAACGACTTGGACGAGGATTTAGCAACTAAGCTGAAAGGTCAACTCTCACATGTCATTGAAGCAATATGTCGTTTTCTTTCATAGCCTGCTACCAAGGCAAGCCGACCGGGAGGGAATAAGGTATGATTCAAAAAAATATTTTGCGTTTTCGTAGAAAAACGGATACGTGTGGACGGGACCTTAGTATGTGCAGTTGTTTCATGTGTCGTCGCACTTATTCTGCAGGAGCACAGGAGGATAACTCACATCACTGCTGAACAGAAACGAAGGGGAAACATCAAGGTGGGAACACTTTCTGCTTGTGCTGTTGTTCTTAACACAAGGTGCACAAGAAAAGGGCATTGTTAGTTCGCTCCTCCAATCGTTCGAGGTGAAAGTCGGTTTTCCGTTTTACTGTGTAATATTTCTCGTTAAACTTAAAAGTGCACTTACGAAAAATATAAACTCTTAGCCACGTTGTGAACATTGTGCTCATTGAGAGCGTCCCCACTTTTGGGTCAGACTGAATTTCATTGAGTTCAGATGTTTTTGTAGGTTGATTATACTGTCTCGTCATTTGTTTGCAGATGGGTTTTGACCAGTTGATGACGCTGGTTCCCACACTAGTGCACCAGAAGAATTCGAAAATCAGCAAAGCAACGGTGTTGCAGAAAAGTAAGTCGTGAGAGATCAGTTCTATACATTGTTAACTAAGGCTGGTCGTTCACACGAGTAAAAGCAATACAAACGCAAGCGACCGGTTCACACGGTAAAATATGTGAAGCAAGCGCAAGCGCAAGACAATGTAAAGGTGGTGTTACACTGATCGATTTGCAACGATACGATGTTGCGCTAAAAATTGTTGAAGTGTAAACACCCCATTGCGAGCGATTTTTCATGATGTTTGCAGTGCTGCGACGCGTTGCAAGTTTTTGAAAGCGATTCAAAAAGTTGCAACACCGTTGCGTGAATTTGGAGCGAATCGTCGCTGCAAATCGACCAGTGTAAAGGTGATGTTACACTGGTCGATTTGCAAGGACGATTTGCAATGATACGATGTTGCGCTAAAAATCGTTCAGGTGTAACACCCCATCGCGAACGATTTTTCGCGATGTTTGCAATGCTGCAACGCGTTGCAAGTTTTTGAAAGCGATTCAAAAACTTGCAACACCGTAGCATGAATTTGAAGAAAATCGGCGTTGCAAAACGTCGTTGCAAATCGACCAGTGTAACACCAGCTTAACACCAGCTTTAGTAGCAGTTGTTGTAGCTGTAGTAGTAACAGCAGTAGTAGGAGTTGTTGTAGTTGTAGTTCAATTTTAGAGTTCTTGTTGAAGGCGCAAAGGTCAAACCCTGCTTTATTTGTTTATAGCGGTTGATTACACAACGAGGCTACAGAAAGAGCGCCAAGCAAGTAAAGACGAAGCTGAGGCGCTGAAGAGAGAGATTCAGGAACTCAACGCGTCCATCAGGTACACTTGTAATAACCTTTATTAATAGCTGCAAGGAAAAAGTCGGACTCGAAGTTTGATTGCCTGTGTTGGTCACTGTCCACTTTTTAAGTGAAGCTATGTCATAATAGATTTGTTTTGCGTTTGCTACGCTTTCGGGAGGCTTCTTGGCCAATCAGTAATATAAGCAAAACCCGCTTGCGAACTTTTCACGCAAGCAAGCAAGTGGCGATGGCGTTTCCTCGCACTGCTGATTGGTTACTTCTTCAACGTAAACCCAAACTCGAATTTATTTGCCTTCTGATTGGTTGAAAGCTTTTCTTACAGTCTCTGTGATTGGCTGTACTTACCACTTTGGTTTTGGTTTTTGACAGTCATCCGAAAAGCGGTCTATCCCTTTCTTTGCCATGTTTCGCTCATTCCAGCTCAAAATACAGATTCTCTTGCATTTTAGCAAAAATAATTATGACAGAGGTATTAAGAACTAAGACTTTCAGCCTTCATCTGAGAGGGTTAAACCAAAAGTGCTTAGAATGCATTTACTGACAGCTTTATCTGCATTTGAGTGGTTACACTAGTCAATCAGGAGTTGAACGTTGTATAGTTCGAGTTCACCTTTGGCGGTGAAAAATATTTTGTACAATATTGATACAAATGTTTTGTTTGTAGTCTCTGTCAGCAACAGCTGCCGGCAACAGGAGCTCCTGTGTACCGACAGGTAAACCTGAAGGGTGTTAGTAAAGTAAAGTAATATAAATAACTGAGTATTAGAAAATAATCGAAATAGGATCTTAGAAATTAAGGTGCTTTCATAACATGAGCTGTGAATGATGCGGACTTGCAATTCTCCTACACTGCTCAAATTTCAGAGCAAGCTGGCTGGGTTAGGACCTATAGATATTTAGGGGTCAAAGGATTAAAGCTCTGAAGGTAAACGGACTCCCAAGTCGACCAAAGTCAGCCCAAGTTTGCGTAAAATCAGAACCTGCGTACGGACGTGGGTTTGGTAGCCAAACGGTCAACTGAAGTAGCAAGAATGTCGTACAATTTCCACAGCAAAAGCCTGTGACTAGCTTGTGTTGACTTGGCTCGATTTCGGTTAGGTGACGAAAACAGCGAAAACAACCAAAGTTTACTCACATGGTTTACTCATATGGGTGACCAAACGATTGCTTGAGTTGAGTTGAGTTGCGAGTCCGTCTCTTGGCCTGCAGTATTTTTAAGTGATTCATTTTTAAGGTCGGCGTCTCACGAAAGTGAGAAGCACGACCTTGTTGTGGCCACGACACCGTCAGTCCGTCAGTCAGTCCGTCAGTCAGTCCGTCAGTCAGTCCGTCATCTGTGTCAACAATAGGCTTCCAAATTAGGAAGTTTATTCCAAATTTGGGCACGATCACGCATGATAAAATACATTTCAAGAGATCGATTAACTTTAAAGGCACGGAATTATACGACCTTTTAATCACGGCTTTTGGTGAAAGTATGAATGCGGAAGATGCTCCAAAGGTTTATACTTGCTCTTGGCCGATACCTCGAGTGTTTCAAGCATCGCCCGATTTTCCTGATAAACTCTGTGTGAAAACAACATTTCATACTGGCGTAACGGTACGGACTTTATATCGATCGTGTAGTTATTATTTTGTGTGAATGTTTCAGTCGGTTGACCGTACACAGGAACCCGGCGTTCATCTCTATCGACACTCATTGTGCAGTGGACGCGCGCGATTTAGTTGTTTACATTCCTCAGTTTAAATTTGCCTGGATAACTTACCGCAAGACTTGAAGTATATTGTGTATGCCGAAGCCCTTGAACGAAAGGTTACTTTGGTGTTCTTCGTTGATAATGAGTTACAATATTATTAAGAGTTCGCTCGAACGAACTATGCAAGAAAACAACACATTCTTGTACGTATGTACGTATTCAGTCATCCGGTTAATATTTATCTGTTTCATCGGATTACCGAGACCGTAAATATGTGAACCTTCTATGACAGGTCATTCATGTGACTACAATAAACTTCACTCAAAAAGCATTTTGTATTCGTCGTCATTTGAAACCCGAGTTAAAGATTATCGCGTGAATATGTATACCGCTTGGAAGGAAGTTACGCCGCTCAAAATGATTTAAACACCGGTAAAGCGGGCAAGGTTTGTGCACTTTAGAATAATAATATCCTGTCAATGTTCGCTTTGAGTTGAGGGGATTAGGCCACTTTGAGGTTTACGAGAAGTTATTTGACTCTCTGAGCTGAGCCGATTGCCTCATTAAATATGCATGTTACGCTTGATTGAGTGCAAGCGTGTTGCCCTCACAGTGGTAAAGCGTGATGTCTTACTTTGCAAAATTTTCCATTCGAATCTCTAAACATACACAGCTGCTGCACAAACGTGTGCAAAGTTTCAAATCGCTAGCCCTACTGACAGCAACCAGATAGCTCCATACTGAACTCTCTTATTTAGCATCAGTTCTAAATCAAAGGAACCATTAACACCAAATAGGAGGGTTTAGTGTTGAGCAATTTGAACTTCAATAGCCCACATCTCAGCTGTTCAATGCGCTAAAGAGCTAATTTTTTGTGTGACCGTTTTTAGACAGGGCATTCCACAGAATTGTCTAAAATCCATATTCCAATATTTTTTGTGACATCACTTTACCACTATATTTACTCAAGGCAATCCCTACTTTAGAGCAGTTAAGACAGAAGCCTGTTGTACGGACTAGACCACAACCAAAGTCTGCCAATCAAAAAGATAGCCGACCTTACAGCGGCATCGCTGCTTTGATTCTGTTGGTGGTGTTGAATTTTTTCTGCAGGAGCTAAACAACTTATTTTGCTCTCTTACACAGCGCGGGGATGAGATGTGGACGTTATTTAATGAGTACGTCAAGAACAGAACGCGGGACAGCTACAAGTTTTGGATTGTATCCTTTGCAAACTAGTCGAATCTTTCCTTTGTCCACAAAAGTTTCTTTTATTCAATGCACAGGGCATGTTTCTGTGCACTTGCATGTGTCGTTCATTACTATCATGAACACTACTCCTTGACAGTGAAAGTGACCTTCGTTGTCATTCTCTATCCGCAGTTTATATATATGTGCTTTCTCATATATAAATCGTATCACTATTCCTTGACTTGTTCACAGTTCGGTGTGATTGTTCGACAGTTATTTGAAGCGTATAACAACACGGTATCTTCTGCAAGTGGAGAAGAGTTTTGCAGGACAGTTTTGAGCTGGCTGGAACAGCACTGCACGTTACCCGCTCTCAGACCAGGTACGCACAGCTGCTGAGAAATTCACTCTTCCCGTTTGTTCTGGGCTCATGAGGGACTAATTGATCGCACATTGCACACACTGCAGCCTTTAGTCTTCACTCCGCCGTTTTCTGGTGGCTTCTCTTCCCATTCGGAACAACGACAACAAAAGCAACATCTTTAGCTCAAATATTATTAGTAGATCTCGCACTCTCTTCGTCCTTTTTAATCGTATACCTTCAGTCCCGTCTCCCCCACCTCCCTGTACTCGTTTGTCTCCCTTTGTCAGCCCCGTCTCCTCCCCTCTCTTTACTCGTTTGTCTTCCTCATTTGTCCTGTCCCCTTTTTGCAGCCGCACTCTCTTCGCTACGCGATCTTAGCAGAGTGACGTCAATCCTGACCGACCCGTCCAAAGTCCCGGATCAGGCCCAGCGCGCTGCTTTAGTGGACGATCCCACCAACCTGACCCCAGGAACCGCGAGAGCGCCCGGCAATAATGCAGCAAGCGGCGGCGGCTTCTTCAGTGGAAATAGTAACAAAGGCGGCACGGGATTCCTGTAGTAATGTACTGCGATGTTGAGCAGATACGCAACACTGGTTTATTGCAACCGCGTATTGTAAAGGTCAGTACATTCACCGCTTCTGACAGCAATGAGTGGAAAAAGGGAGGCACTGGTTGATTGTATTGGTCAGTGCATCTCCTGCCTCGTTCTTTAAGGAAACTGTTCAATTGAAGCAGCAGCAGAGGACGCGACCTCGTCGTTGTGCGAGGAAACTGTTCATTGCAGTGGCAGCAATAACAGCAGCATTTCCTCATTGATACAGTGATGCACAGATCCGCCTCCTCTTTGTGCGAAGAAACTGTTTGAGTGGAAGAGCAGCAGCAAATGTGCAATAGTTTTTGTAAATGCACTCTGTTTCCCTCTTCCTGCGATAAAACTGCAAATGATTACAAGCGACATTACCCTACGGAGCTGATTTGTTTGGTGGTTGGTAGACCCACGGCTTTATCCGTGTGAGAGTATTTCCGGAGTCACGTTAGTTTTTGTAATTAAGACGAAGAAGGTTCGCCGGCGGGTCGTAAATTTCAGGCAGGTCCTTTGTCACAGTCGTTACCCTTCTCGTGGTTGTGAACTTCAAATATTTATTTCTGTTCCATAACCAAGGACTGTTATTTGTCAGTTGCCGAGGTCACTGTTGTAGGTGATTCTTATACGCTGTTATGATTGTCATTATGGGATGCTTGCCCGGGGGGGGGGGGGGGGTACTCCCATATATTTCCTATATAGGTATGTTCCGCCCGATAGGGTATCATTTTCAGGGTCTTCTGTCTTAAACAGGGTATCAAATTTACATTTTCGTGTCTTAAACAGGGTTATTTTCTGAAGATTTTCTCCTCTTCCCCTCCCCCCTCAATCACATTTTTGCTCTCGTCACTTTCGCGTGATTTCTTCATATGTTCCAGTGGAAACGCGTGCAACGCAGGCTAACTTATCTAAACTTAGTCTTGAACAGGGTATCAAATTAGAGCACTTTGTCTTAGACAGGGTAGCAAAATTTCCATTTTTGTGTCTTGAATAGGGTCAGGGTTTTATAGAGTCGGCGGAACACCCCTACCCAAATTCCTATTGAGTACCCCCCCGGAGATGCTTGCAGCGCCAAAGCAGCAAAATAATACAACAGGCCAATCTGGGGACGCAGCGAGCAACCAAACCTAGCAAACGTTTGTGTTTAGCATGGATTCTGTCAATAAGATGCGTCTTTATTTATAAGTAATACCCTAAAGACATGAAGTTGATAGCGATTTATGTGTACACAATATGAGTTGTCGGGGAATGGTTGTGCCTAAATCGTACCAACGGGAAGGACAGCCGCGCAAGACTGAAAACGAGTTTAGACCCGATCGCCTCACGACGTTGGTACGATTTAGGCACAACCTCGGGGAATGCCGTACCCTTGGTACCAGAGGTACCTCTCGGAAGCTCGGCGCTGCGCGGCCGCGTAGGGCTGGGGCGAAACCACTGGAGGCGGTACTATTGCATTGGAAAACTTGTATAGGGACGAGGTACTGCGCCTGTACGGCAGAAGAGCTCATTTTCAAGCGTTTAACAGCAAAAATATACATCAATACTAAAAAAAAAATAGATGCGTTATTTTCGCTAGTTAAATTTCTTTGTGAAGAAGATTTAAGACAATTGTTAAAAAAAGGTCGCGATTAATTCACCCTGACCTTAGTTTGGATCTTGTCCCTTGAGGAAGTAAATTTGAAGCCAGAAAAACGTGTTTTGGCCAACTTTAGAGCTTCCTGCAGTTTACAAGGTTCTTCCGTGTCGTTCGAGCAAAAAATGTCTGATCGCCGGGTTGAATCACTTTTTGAAGACGAGCAGGTGTAATACATTCGTTGGAAATTTTCAAAGACAACTGTGATAATTATACTTCATCCGACGGTATTTACGACAACTGAAATCGAGGAGTTCATCAGAGCTGTGCAGTATATTTGTTGTGATTAAGAATAAATTAAAGAAGTTCCTCTTTGCTGGTGAAACTTCCCATCCGACCAACTCATTTGTGCCCTGACGAGCTATTCAATTCATATTTTAGTGTGCCCGGCCGTTGTACTTCTGAAATCTGTCATAAATGAGTGTATAAATCTTGTTGCATCTCTTCAGAGGGCAGCCGGCGAAAACAGACGGTTTTTCGCCTGTTGTTTTGCGAAAGTCGAAAAATACCGTCTGAGAAACCGAGCCGACTTCCGTGACGTCACAGGCGAATTGTCTGTGTGTCTTTTATTACTTTCATTATTTTTTTGTATATTTATTCTTTTTTTAGAGAGGTAAGTTCTGGTTGGACAAAGGTCGTTTGTCGGTCCGTGTTTCCAGACGACATTTTCGGCCTCAGAAAGTATTTCAGGCAGTAAACCAGTCTGTTTTATATTCAGTTGTGAAAGACTTTTTTTTTTTTTTTTTTTTTGCTTAGTTAGTTTTTTGTTTTTGAATCTGCAATAATCCTTGCTACTAACGATTAAAGTGACTTGGTTGCAGAAAATATAAGATATTATAGTCAGGGTATTCTACCCTGACTTTCAAATAGCCTAATTCAAAACGAAATGAACTCGGCCAGAAAACTCCCAAATGAACAAAACGTTTAAATTTAAACAACAAAGAAAACTGTGCTAACGAGAATGTAATGACACTGTGGATTCCATGAATTCAGTGTTCTTTCAATGCATGTCTCGAAAATTGCAGTTGCTACAGGATCAACTAGTGGGAATTGAATCGTCGCTCCACACTACATATGGACCTCGGTTTGCCAGGCCATACTTCTGAAAATATAGTCGCAGAAAAAGTTCCTTATCTGATTGCTGACATAATGCACAAAGTTTGATAATTTGTATAGCATTATAAAGTTTCTGGTTTGTTTACGCAACGCTGGACATTTACAGGAATCAAAAGAGTTTTAAAAGAGAACAACTCAAAGAACTCTCTTCAAGTAATTCGGTATATGTTCTAATGAACGTTCATTTACGGTGTCGGGATGCCGCCATGAATTGTCTCATGATAGTCTAATTGAACATTTTTTTGTTCGGTTTTTGGCAGTTAATTTCCATTTTTCATTAACAGCCGTAGTAATTGTCGTGGCTTTACCGAGCGTACTAACTTGAAAAATAGTCGTCTATGAAATGCATTTTATAGGCGACTACAATTTTTTGGCTAAGATAATTTCGCAAAAAATCTCCATCTACTGAAAGACGCAGAAACAACTGACAAGCATTAAAGAAAACGCTATAACTAAACAAAACTAATGATTGCCCAGATCACAAGAGCGCCTTGCAATTATGTAGAAAATAATTACAAAATTCGTTGTGCACGCTGCATTCCGTGTACAGAATCCGCGAGAAATGTAAAGATGCCGCCATAATTAAGGCCTTTCACAGCAATTAGTGTACAACTGCCACATCTTAAACCCAACCTGATTAGAGCATAGGGAAGTGGAAATTACCATAATGAAACTCAAAATTTTATCTTACTTGAAGTTTAATTATGGAAGCCGGCAACTGCCGAAGAACAAAAATTCATCACGAGTACAGTGATGATTATTAATAGAAAAGAAGATGACTGCACTTCAAAGCGGTATAGGCGAACCTTTCTTCTCTCCGCTTCCTGAGCGTCAAGCTTTTGCTCGATTCTTTTACGTTGTTTCCGTTCTGCGTCACACACTTTTGTTGAATCAGGCTGGGGTTTGTTCTTATGCAAACATTTGTTTCTTTTCAACTTTGATTTCGCACGTCAGCACCGCGAAAGAGAATCTCGCACTTGAGAAAACTGTGGGAAAAAAAACCCTGTGAAATTGAATCTGACGTTGGAATTATCAAACTAAATCAAATAAACGAATTGTGTACACTCGTCCGGCGGTAGGAGAAAAGACACAGGCTACTCCATGAAATAGGTAAATGAACGTTGACATATGTTGACTAACGATACCACGAAAGTTTTATGAAGTGTTTTAGCAGAATTATCTTACTCTTGGCGAATCTGACGGCTAAATAACTACTATCTGCTGAACTGTCCAATGAACCTAGACACTCAAACTAAAGCGGTTCTCAGTTCGTCAAACTAAGGTCGTTTATTTATCTTTATTTATCTTTTTTTATGTTTCAGTTAAAATTTGAACAGAAAAGGGCCGACCGACTTAGCCGAAAAACAGTCGGCTTGCAGCGACATTTTTATGAAAGGTCAATTTATACACTATAATGGTTAAACGTATTTTGCGGTTTGCATTTCTAAAGCGTTATTAGAAGTCCGAAAATCCCTCCTCTGGCAAATCATCAAAGGATTTTATGATCGCTTAATGTCTTGTCACAATGCAAGCTTTACAAAAGGTCAACAAAACACGACAATCGTTCATTAAAAGACATCTGCCGAGAAAGAAATGACATCAAGTCTTTAACCGCCCTATTACTTACTTGGAAAACAAACGGCTTCCAGATTCACTGCGCCAACTGATGAAGTAGCGACGAAAATCGACTTGGTCGACAGCCAAACTGCCTGGGATAAATGGACGATTTCTCCAACGCGGGATCAAATAGCCAATATATTTGCTATGGCTAATACAGCGTCAGTAAAGATCGCTTTGTCGTATAGCGGTCATTTTCAAATGTTATACCGCGGCTATATTCTGACTGCCGAACTGTAACTCCAGAAACATAAAAGTGACGACTGGGATTAGAAGAAAGTGACAAAACTGAATCGTCTTATCGTTGTGAAATCGATACGGAAAGCTAAAAAAACTGAAACTTCTGCAGCTGTATCAGTGCAAGATCTCGCTCACGAGAAGTGAAACCGCCGGACACTTGGTGATCACAAGATGACAGCCGGAGATTTAGAGCTAGCAAGTGCAATCTTATTAACAATCATGGCAGTTGTAACGGTGGTCAGTAACGGCTTACTACTGGTTGCGATCTGGAAAGATCCCTTGAAATGCTTTAAAACGGCCACGACTTATTTTGTGGTGGGTTTGAGCCTTGCTGACTTGACCACCGGTTTAACGGTCGAACCGTTCTTTGCCATTTTTTACTTCGTTCACCACTTTCAAGGCGACGAAAAAGCTTCGAATTTCGTCTCCCTCTACAAGGCGGGAAGTACGATCTCGACCGTCGCCATTTGTTATTCCTTCCTGATTGTATTGGCGTTGTCTTGGTCTCAATTTATCGCAATAAGGTGGCCGCATAAGTACAAAAAGATTGTCACCAAACGCAATGTGACGGCGTTTATTTTGACAAGTTTCCTGTATCTGCTCTCGTTTACACTGATACTACAATACGCGGGAGTTCTGGACAAACTAACTTTCCTAAAAATCCAACTGGCTGCCCACGCATCGTTCTTATCCGTGAATTTAATCGTAATTTCAGTTTTGCTATTCGTTGCATTTCGGCATCGCGTCGCATCTCGAGCTGCCTCGGCCTCCACGAAAGACAACAACACAGCGACAAAGCGGGAACAGAAATTAGAACGTCAGTTTACAGCGGTTGCTATGTACCTCGCGGCCATCTTGCTACTGGCGGCGTTGCCTCATGTTTGCACGGCTCAACTCTACCTCTATCTACAGTCGTCCTTCTCTGATCAAGTGAGGTTGAACTTCATCATCGCACTCCGGATCTCGGACCTGTTGCTTTTTTTGAAGGTTTGTCTCGACCCGTTCATCTACGCGTGGCGATTGCCGCACTATCGACGTACGCTTGGCCGTATATTCAGTACCTGCCGTATCATGCGCAAACACAAGAGAAACTCTGGCAGCGACAGTGCTTCGGGATCTCTATTGGCTGTTCGTCAAGTTCCGAACACTCGTACGCCGGTCGCTGGTGAACAATAGTTATAGTGTATTATTGATGCTCGGAGGGGGTTTGGCATGTGTGTCCTATGAAACGATCGGTTATTGAACGAAGCGTAAGATGATGAAAAACTGCTAATCAGTTTGTTTTTAATCTAATTTAATTATTCGTTTAAAAGATAGCGGAGAGTCCGCGAGAAAAGTCTGAGACAAAGAAGGAGGAATTCAGGGGTTTTGTTGCCTTGCCTAGTTTAACACTCAGTTTCACTCTCATACTCAAAATGCAAATTTTTTTTGTTCAACTTTTTTTTAATAAGAAAATGTGCGAGTTATGTAGTGAGAATTGATAATTTAATCAGCTTTCCAAGGCTCCAAAACTTCTCCTTGCTGTTTAATATATCTTTGGTGAGAAACTTAGGGAGAAAATCGAAGTTCATCACGTTAAAACTTCCAACGGGCGCTGTATAGAATTTTTCAGCATAAAGATTATAGTTTCTCTGAAAAGAAAAGTATTCATTCGTCTGTTCTCCGAGAGATTTGAAATCTGTTCCGAGACCTAAAGTGAATACTTTGTATTTCCAGTTATCAGTTCAAATTTCCCACGTACTGCACAGGTAACATCTTGATCTAATGTCTCAGTTTCAGTCTATTTTCAACCGAAACATTCCGTGCATGTTCGCGTAGGCGGGAACGACTTGCTATGCAGATTGTTCGACTCTGTTCCCTCCCAAGAGTGATCAACTTTAATTTTCCCTTTCATTCTCTCACCAAAGATATGTTGTACCGTATGGGGAAATTGGCTTTTGATAGCTTGCTCAGATGATAGCTGATTGAGCTATCAATTCTCACTGCATCACTCATACAGTTTTCTCCTCAATGGTTGGGAGAATCTGGATTGTGAACCTGGGAGTGAGAAGGTCAAGAAAAACATCCGTCATTTATTTCTAGTGCTCCTGTTTCAGGACTTCACTTACAAAGGTATCTCCATGTAGAAGCCAAGTCGCAATAAACTTTAATTCAATCGGTGCACGAATTTGTAGATATTCTGTTTCGTGCTCAGTTTCGTACTGTCTGTCTCTGTATATTTGTATCTTTAGGCGTTTGTCGAAGGGAGGTGAGGGGAGGGGGTGTGTTTACAGACATGCAAGTGCAGCAGCAGGAGTGATCGCGGGAGCAGGAGCAAGAACGGAAAAACAGCACCTTGTTTCATGAAAAATCGCTGGTCCTTGTATCAGGTATCCGGTGATATTGTTAGTTCAATGTTAATTGCTCATATGCTAATTAATCGATGACCAGGCGGGGACACACGGCGCAACATTTCGCGCAACATCACGTGCAGCCATTTTGATCCCGGACGCCGGCGAAATTTGAGTGGCTTATTTCAGCTTGTTACGTCATGCAGTTTGCACGCCATGTTTTCAGGAGGTGGACACACGGTTCAATTGTTGCGTGAAATGTTGGTGAAGTAGAACTCACCTCTACTTCTGAACATCGCACGCAACAATTTTGAGGGTGGGTGCAATTTGGTTGTTGCGTGCAATGTTGCACTGTGTCCGCTTGACGTGTTCGCATTTGGTCATTTTCAACGGTCACTGCTCGCGCGCGCAGTCGTGAACCGAAATACGGAGCAATCACAATGAATGTAGCAGCTAAAAGGTAGAGTCGCCGATAGGTAGCTAACTATATTAACTTTTTTAAAAGTGTTTTTAAAATAAACTAAAATAGAATGTGGCTAGTAAAACCTGGGTGGCTTAGCGCATGTGCGTTGCCAGCGCTTTGTTCGATTTTCAAATGACGCATTCGTTCGTGTTTGTTGACGTAATTTTTAGCAACTGTCAACGTTTGTTGTGCACGCGGAGCCGTTCTATTTTGCTCAGTCCTCTTGAAGTCTGCAGTTTCGTTAAAGATTCAAGATGCAGTATGCCAGGAACAACAACAGCCGGCTTTTGAGTAAGTTATACATGAAGGGCTTTAGCGTTAATGTGTTGTTGGTTGTAGATTTTTTAGATACTAGTTGCGACTTTATAAATGTCGGCACAATATGTCGAAAAATTATTCAAAGCTGTCGGAGTGAAAGGAGTGAATTTGATCCCTATCTTTTAGTCGTTGTTTTGTGTTCATCTTCAGGATGTGCCCGTCGCGTTGCTACTCAGAAGGCATTCGAAGTGATAATCAGCGAACTTATAGAAGCCATGAAGAGAAAGCTGAGTATAGCAGGACAGTGCTTTACTCTAGCCGTATTGCTAAGCACAGAAAAGGAAAATCACAGATATTTGGAGATACGACACAAATCAGACGAGGTATGATCAAAACTATACACATGATTACAGAAATGCCTCTCAGCATTTCATTTATTTTCGCCAAGTAATCGTGTCCAATCACAGCGGTTGTGAAAAAACAACCACTTTGAACCAACCAGAGGCCAAAGTATTTGCAAAGAAAATTAGTGTTATCGCCACGTCCTTGCTTGCGCGAGTAGATCTCAGTCAGATCGCAATTTTCAGATGACTGTCGGAAACCAAAACCAAAGTTATCACACCGCTGTAATCATTGTGAGGCTGCAAGAAACAATCAGAAGACAAAATAATTTGCGAGTGGTTTTATTAGACAATCAAATCAATATCGCCGCTTGCTTGCTTGTTTGAGGAAATCTCAATCATGCTTTGCTCTTGCTCCTGATTGGCCCAAAATGCTGTCAAACTTGTTTGAACCAATACGAAAGCGTAGCAAACGTATCACATGCAAATTTCGACAGTCATCCGAAAAACTGCTCTAAGAATTCCTGTCAAACCTGGCGTACTGAAAATGTGCAATTTAAAACCAAAACCAAAGCAACCACACGATTATTGTCAATGAAATATAGAATCACAGGATTATATAACGACTATCTTAAAACAATCCCTCTGACAGAGCCAGTGAATCGTGTTTGTTTTTCCTGAAATTTCAGCAAGAGAAGCGCAACCTGCACCAGCAAATCCAAATGTTGTCGGACGAAAAGGACAAACTGAATGATTTGCTTGCCAAAGAACGGCAGAGAAATGAAATCATGAACGACAGATACGAGGAGGTGAGATGGTTCTTACTACTGTTTATACTAGTGTGTGTGTGTGTTTGTGGGGGGGAGGGGGGGGGGGGGGGAGGGGGAAGGGAGTTGACTACTGCCAGCCTTGGTTTGGATCAGCTGTTTTTAGAGAAATCGGCCAAACTCCTTTCAATTATGTTACGATGTGTTATTATTTTTACCCTACCCTCTACAGGTTTGGGAGATGTACAGGGAAAAACGTGATGGTTCTCTAAGAGCAAAATGGAAAAGATTTCGGAAAGCCCTCCCTTCTTTGCGTTGTTGTCAATGAAGTTTTATTTTGTCACTGTCACCTTTTTGGCCATTTTCATACAACTGTAACACACTTTTCTGAATTTTTTACTTTTGTGTCTAATAAATATAATTAATTATGGCACTTTAATGGTCCCAATAGACCATTTCCGAGATGTCTGTTGCCTCTCTTTCAAAACGAGGTCTAGTCTGGCCAAGATAAGGCGAAAGGTACGCGCGATCTGATTGGTCAGCAGACGCATTTCGCATGCATTATAACTCAACATGGCAATTTGACATCAGCTTGCGTCAAACTCGATTCTTTTTCTTGTTGTAGCAAAGTTATCGGTGCTTTATATAAAAGGAGTAGAGCACGTGCGTTATAGACGCACTTGAAAATTTGAAAGAACAATCGAGAAATTCATTTTCAAATTTATTACGTTTTTAATTGAACTAGATAAAAATACGTATATCATGCACTAAATGTGTTTCGTATATGCAAAAAATTGCTACATACTTTGCTTTAAATTGTTTAAATACTTTAAACTACCTGCTATGTTAAAATATTCATATGCTTAATATAAAAATGCTGCTATAAAATATGTCGATTCAAGTTAAGTTAGGTACAAGCATAATGCGAACCAGAGACATTCTAAAATAGACAAACCTGGTTCTTTATAGTAATCGCTACAATAGCTATATACAGGTGGCGGGAAAATTTACAGTAAGAAATGTAATTTTGTCTAGACATCTTCAGCGGTCTATTTTGGTGGCTCTGGTGAGAGGATTCTCCTCCGTCGGTCCGCCTGGGCTTTTTCTCGGATCTTCTCTTTCCTGTCTTCCACTTGTTGTTCTATTGATCCTACCACAAGTTCGCTAAAACAAGGAACAAAGTTTCCATCACAATTGAGCGAAGAACCAAGAACACATTTTGCAAAGTGTCGTTTGTCTGTGTCACAGCAAGTGACGCTAAACTAATGACTTGAATTTTACAGCAAGCTGTGTACGGCGAGCCGCGTGCATCAGCGGATACTAACCTGTAGTTGATTTCACCATCTTTATTCTTGTCCAAACTTTCGATTAGTTTGTATAACTCCATGTAGTTCATATCAATTCCAGTTTCCTGTAAGAAGGATAAGCAGACCGAGAGGATAATCATCATCATCATCATTATCCTCATCGATACCATCATCATCGTCAATATACTTACAGAGATCCGTGTGTGACATTGTTTCCGCGAAGTGTCGCACGAATTTCGTTCGAGTAACTTTCAAAAGCTCACAAGCACAAAGCATCCCAGTTTATTCTTGACATCTTGAACTTTGAATCGCCAGTAAAAACGCGTAAGCAAACGCATCGCGTCATTAAAAATGCGTTTTCGAGAAAAAACCTCTGCATTTTAATTATGCAAGTTCAGTTTCTTTGAGAAAGATTTTAATTGATTATAAAACCCGGTTAAAAAATGGCAATAATAACAAATTTGAACTTTGAGACTCGCGTCTTTACGCTGTGTTTCGCGCTTCGAAGGAATTGTATTGTCAATCAATTACGTGGGCTATTCTTCTAATTACTAATCCCCTGCCACTATTTCTGAAACTATTACCGTTAATATCTTGTGGCACAACTATTAGCGTCAGTAAAAAACTAATAATCGTGGCGTTGGGGGGTCAAACGAAAAAATACTTTTAGGAATGGCGTCTGAATTAGAGAAAATACGGTAATACGTATTTTTCAGACCGTCATACGCATTTTTACGGCAGGTCCGCGTTTTTCAACGCATTTCTCAAAAACCTAGCGCGAAGGCTGCATCATCATTGTTACCATTATCATCGTCATCATCCTCCTCCTCCACCGTCATCATAATCCCACCACTATGTTTCGGTGTGATTCTGCACACCATCATCCCACATAACACGAGCAAAATCGGTGACAGTACCTTTAATCCATCAGCAAACTCCTTGACAGTGATACTCATGCTCTTGTCTTTGTCCAGCGTGTTAAACAAATCGAGGAGTCTCATGCGGTTGTTCTCGATGTAGTTCTTTACGATCTTCATGGGTGACGGCCGTTTTTTCGGTTTGAACAGAGCGCCGCCGGAGCCGCCGTGCCGGACTCGCAGATTAGGCCGAAGCTCTTGCATTTCTTTACACAGCGCCACAAAGTCTTCGTTCACAGTGATATCCTGGCGATAGTATAGCAAGAAAAGAAGCCTTAGAAAGGCGAATGAAGCTGCAGTCCTCTACCTTTATAACCTCACAAGAGAACTGGGAATATCACAGGCAGGATACTGAGACACAAAGATAATTTCTGTTCCATGTCTAACTTTTCGTTCTTTTCTCTTTTTCTACATATCATTCTGTTTTCGTCTTCTTTGTGCAATCTGGACAGGTCTTTGAACTCCAAGAAAGTGGCTTTCTAATACACAGTGTCGTGTCAATGTGCTCCTTTGTAAATTTGTGACAAAATGATTCAGTGAACTTACGACGAAGTCGATCTCCGTAAGTGCAGACTCGCTATTGAGCTTTAGAGCGTTAACGATGGCGTACGCTCCAGCACTCTGCATGGGGTTCTTGCCAATCTATAGTGAAACAACAACTTCAGTGAATCAAATGTTGTTTACGACAATAGTAAGGCATGACAGCATCAATCACTAACCAAAAAAAAAAAAAAAAAAAAAAAAAAAAAAAAGCAGCAACCTAAAAACCTTGGGCAAAGAAGCCAGAAAGGCGACGAGAACTGCAACAACACAACGCCACCACAACAACACTAATGACGCTAAATCGTTAATTTTTTTCACCAACCTTGAGTAAACGTAAGGTGGTATTGACCATCAAGCCCTTGGACAAGTGTACCGCCCCCTCTGCTGTTATTCTGTTGTTCCTGAGAAGGAATCATTCAAAAGCGATAAAGATTGACGCCCACATAATCTCTCAGGTACTGGAAAGTTCGTACTTGGGAGAATTAGTTTTATACTGCACCGGCGTGGATGTACAAGACCTACATGTATGGTGAATCTACAAGAGGTCGATGTGTAAAACCTGAACGCCGTTAAAAAATATGAGTCTGACTAACGCTCGAAACGTTTGCTCAAAAACCTTAACGTTTGTCCAGTACGTTTTCACACACCGACCCCTATAGTCAATTCATCATACACTTATTATTGAATTGTCCCCTGGAAACTTCTTGAAATAAGGATGAGCTATTCTGAAGCCTTTTCTGTGACTCCCTGAATACTCACGTAAGGTCCAGTTCCAGTAGCGTAGAATTCACCTTGAGAGCTTCACCCATTGCCAGTGAACCGTCATTTCCAAAGCCGTTCCACGCCAGATTAAGTGATTTCAAAGTGATATTTTCCTACCAACACAAAAACGCTTACACTTAGTACTGATACTTCAATCAATAAAGCGATTATCGGGTGACTATCGCCAGTGTGCTTTCCATTTGACCATCGGTCACAAAATCTTACAGAAATCTTTCAATTCCATTTAATGTCTTCCAGGAATTTTCAGGTTTCTTTGTCAAATAGAAAGCGCCCTACGCTTTCAGATTGGTCCAAACAAATTTGGCAGCATTCGTGGCCAATCAGGAACAAAAGAAAAACCCGATTGCTTTTATTTACTTTTAATTCTGGATTTTTTTATAGGGCTAAAGTTCTGCCCAGGGTTTTGTGTACTCTGTTAGGTTGCAAAGCACGCATGTGTAAGAATTTGAAAAATTTGGCCCCAGAAACCATGAGCACATTTTCGCGTGCGAGTGACGGCCGCCCTGCTAAACCCCGCTGTGCCCCCGCTTTGTGGTTTAGCAAAGTCGATAGTGAAGAGTGCAACGCCTAGAGATCTTCACTAAGGAAGGCCGCTGTATCCCAGAGCTCTCCCGATAAAGACGCTGAAGCTCGCGTTGCACCAGGCAGTATTCAAGACGCCAGAGAAGCTCTGCGGCAAGTAAAGGAAAGCGTTCTAGCGACTCCCAAGCCACGACGTAAGATGGACTGTCCATAAAATACATACATATATATTGAGTTCAAACGGTGCCAGCATAGCCATTCAAACAGACCTTTAGTGACAGGGCTATTGCAAAAGCTCCTTTATTTCTCAGGTGATTCCAGCTCAAATCCAGTTCAGCTAAAGTGTCATTTGCAGCTGAGGATTAAATAAAGAAAATCATGAACTAAATTAGACTATTCAAAGCAATTTTTAATATTTGAGAAACAAAAGACTGTGCTGATACACGAAGGATCGTTTGATTGACCTGAACTTGTGGTGCTCCCACTCACTTTTCTTTCAAAGCTGTTGTATTACTGCCATTTAGCAAAACAGTAACAGCAGCAACTTCACTGAAAAAAAAAAAAAATGCTGAACATCATGTGACTTACCAATAGCTGGAGCTAACTCCTGGCCACCTCTCTCCCCAAACTGGTTGTGACTCAAACAGAGGTACTTGATTCTGTTGTTTATCTATATAATATGAGATTATAAACACTGCATTGTTAACACTCTTTCAACCAGAAATACTATTACAGAAATAGTATTACAGTTTTTCTGGTTAAAAAAGGCTTGGCAACTAGAATAACGTAAAGTCGAAATATAATGAGATGAAGAGATAATGGTAAGTGCAATGCAAATATTAAAGCAATATTACTAGTAATAATAATAATAATAATAAATATAGCAATAAAATAATTTACCTGAATTGCATCTGCAAGAATTTTTGCAGCTTTGTCATTGAATTCATTTCCTGAGGAAAAAATACAATATTAAATACTGTAAATACACAACTTATAAATAATTATCTCCTCCTTATACTAAGTCCCCCAGTGTCCTACCAAGTTGTAAAAGTGCCCTCCATCCCTTGGTCCCTTGGCAATAAGATTACCAAGTAAGCTGATCATAACGGGGAGATGGGGTGGTCTGCCGCACAGTTCTGAAAACTTGTCCCGGTATTTTGCTTAGGACTATAATGTACAATTCTTCAGACCTGTACCCCAGACTTTGCCCCAATTTCAGACCTGTACCCATTACTTATCCCTTTCAAGTGGTTTTTATTTGTAATCTGCAACCTGGACTCTATAAAGTTTGCTCTCTCCTCCCTCTTCCTTGCAATTTAAACAATATCCTCACCACTTGCTTTGAGTCTTGTGATGTTTGCATTGTGCAGGAGTATATCGGCCACTGCCTCCGCACCTCTGACTCCAAGCTTGTTTTCTGATATATTCTACAACAAGAACAAACATTTCCAAGGTTGGAATAAAGTCTGGAACAAAACATCAAAATTTGCGGACCCAACTCACTATTGCTACCCTGGCCTGTACCTATTGACCCTTGCCTTACCAAGTCTGTGATGTAACAGTTTTCTCTGAGCATTTCTGAAATGTATCCTGCACCTTCAGAACCCATCCAGTTGTCACTAAGGTTGAGTTTAACAACAGACGTATTGCTCTGCAAAACACAAAGTAACTTTCTTTACTTAAAAGTGTGAATAGCTTAACAATTACCTACAGGTGCAGTATATTTTGTTTACAGATACCTGCAGGTGCTTCTACTGCAAGAGAAATCATTCCAAATCACAGCACTAATATTCAATATTTTTTTAAGGGTAGCTGTCTAAATTTAAGGACTAGATCAAGGGATCAAATTCAAGGGCTTTCCAAGACTGCATGAGCCCTGATAATGTAATAATATTGCAGTACCACCAATGCAATGGCGATGGCTTTTGATCCCAAACTTCCCAAGCCATGGTGTTTTATGTCCACATCTGGTTGTTGCATCTGGCGCAGAAAGTAAGAGGCTGGTATGACACCAGATTGTTGACATGCTTGCAGGTATGTTGTCCTTCCTGTGACATCATACTCCTCCTTTCCCTCTACAAA
Source organism: Plumapathes pennacea (assembly GCA_964036295.1). Lineage (NCBI taxonomy): Eukaryota > Metazoa > Cnidaria > Anthozoa > Antipatharia > Myriopathidae > Plumapathes > Plumapathes pennacea. Next base: position 2,056,039 of record OZ038467.1, read on the forward strand.
AATAAAGATTAAAGGGCTTAAAAGTGTATTTTACTTATATGTTACTATATGATATATTTCTGGTGAGAAACTGAAGGAGAAAATTGAAACTATTCACTTGTCACTATTGGCCCTCCACAGTCCACAGCCATCACTTATCAGCACTCAACTGCATCTCGTGAATGAACGATAATAAACGCGTGACTGTATGTGCAACATTCCTATAAACGCGTGCAAAATGGCGGTTTTGACAAATAAAGAAACGGGTTTTCTCGGCGGTGTAGTGTCGTGCACTCAGTGGACCATGTTCATTTGGCAAAATTTGCATAGTTGGTCATGCCAAGGCTTGTTGAAGCCATCATTCTGATAATCAAGGATAATATAAAACCCTCTTGAATAAGAGTAACTGCGACTGTAATATATCTGAGTATAATAGCAATTTGCGATATTGTGCGAGTTCAAATTAATAGCGCTATCACGCGTCGATCAAGTCCCTGTGCTTAATTCCACGGTTTCAGCGGTTCAGAATCTATAGAAAACTTCATTTATGTTTCCTCGTCAACTTGAACTTTTCTATGAAAGATGCACAATCGCCATAAAAATCGCACACATTCATTAGTGTGTGCGATTAGACTCTTGCAGTTGCTAGGTCAATTATAGTTGACAAACACAATTGCCTAATGCAAATGTTGTCGTGCAGGGGGGCATGGCGGTATTTTTGTGTCATTAAAGAATAGTTCAATAATCGTGATCTTCACAAATTCCTCCACTGTACCGTCAATCTCTAAGTCTGTGTCCCATCCGTCCTCGTCGTCGGAAAATGAGCGATCCTCAGCGACAGTGTATGTTTCGTTTCCATCAGCCGACAACGAGTCCAAAGAATCAAGCCGAAGAACTCCCGTTGGGGGGCTCAGGGCAGCCTGAAAGCAAAGCCAAACATGGACTGCCAGTTGGCTTTCTAGTAGCAACAATGATTTATATAACAACTTCTACTAAGGAAGTATAAATTTTGTTATTGATCATCAGTTTATACCTTTCGGAAGCCGAACGGCGACGTTGAATCACGGCTCAGCGTTCGCGAGTCTTTGTCCGTCGGGGAGCGAATGGGAGTCGAAACTCTGTCTGTGCTTGACTCCATCAAACCAATAATGGATCAATCGCGCGATAAACCACGCAACAATTCATAACAAGCAAGAGTCACGTTTGAACTTCACACTCTGGTGCCCTCGCTTTCAAATCCATTGTTCATTTTTTGTATGTTGCCAAGGCAACTGACAGTGTCCAATGGTGGGTGTGGTCCTTGAAATTCTTTTTTTTTTTTCCTTTGATCTTTTCTTGTAATAATTGAATGTTCTTTTTGGTGTATTGGATGTTTTGTCTTGTCCGCTGTCGAAATTGATGTTCTTTATAATTATTGTCTCATCTCTGGGTTTGTAAAATTGTTGGTATCCTTTACTTTTATACTGGTGAAGTGCCGCATAGTGTTTTGATGTTAATTTCTCGTAGGAATTTTCTTTGCCTGACTATTAAGGTCTTTGTTGTTGATACTTTTCTTTCTTTTTCTTTCTTTTTTCTTTCTTTTTTCTTTTCTACCCATTCTTTGTTGCTGATGGTATTTTCTCTTTTTTCTACCAGTTTCTTCTTACTTATTGTTTTGTTTTCTTTGTTTTTCAGTTTCTTTGCTTGGGGGTTTCAGATCTTGTTTATGTCGTCCATTTCATAGAGAGTCCAAGTCTGCAGGAAAATTTGAGATAGTATCAATTATATGCAATAGGAACGATGTAAATTTAAAGTTAATATAAATTTGTGGAGGTTAGGGTTGGTTTAATTTATTTCTATGTTGTTGGATTTTGTTTTATGCTGACGGGTGATTTATAGTTTATTTGCCCCATTTGTTACAAGTTTTGATCATGATAGTTTGGAACAGAAACTTTCAGGAAACCCTAATGGGATTATCGAGGAGAGTCCTTGTTTACAGTTATCCGTCACGTTTCTAATACCAAGCCCACCCCACCTAAAATACCACGTGTTGTCGCCAGTGAATCTGTTTTTTGTTTTGTTTGTGTAATCAAAGTACATTACTATGGTGTATATACAACGGATAATTGAAATATGGTTACACGGACTGTCTTTCCGCTGTCAATGTTGTCAAAAGTAGGTAGAGCAGATCCGACCAGTGAGCGATGCAGAACACAAGGAAAACGATCGAATGGCAGTTTCAAGTTGGTCGTGTGGATCGTCTGATGTGCGATAGTGCGTACCACGATCTCTGTAAGTACTCGATGCATCGAACTGACCGTCGTGTCACTCAGCCGTAAACTATAGCGGGATCGCGAGCATAAAATTAAACTACACTCATTAATTATCGTTAAATTGACTCAGGTGAAAGCATATCTTAACAAAAACATTGATCGCAATAGTTTGGACAGCCTTCAGTTTGGCCAGCTGTTCACAGTCGGAATTCTCAGACAAACTGTGAAATTTGAATTTTGTTCCGTGGTACCCATTTTAACTGGGGTCCAGTCTCGGCCATGATGCTCTCGACAGCTGTCATGTCATTCTGAGTCTTAGCCCGTTCTCCGATCCCCTCTCCCCACAACAGTTGGCATCAGTACTTCCAACCCGACACGGTCAGTGCGTGCTATTAAAAACGAGACAAATGAGGCGGTTAAAAGTGTTCTTTGATATAAGTTGGCTCTGAGCTTTCAGTTTATTCGACCTGTATGCATTAGCTCATTTCCGTTTGATACTGGGGAGTTACCAAAAACATGCAGACAAATGATTACAATGAAAGGTGCAGACATATTCAACTGACACAGCTGTTAATGCCGTGATCTGGGCTCAAAGATTCGTACAAAAAAATATATATAGCTCACACAGACACCGCTTTTCATTATATATGTACAAAGTTGTTTTATTGATTCGTTGCTTTTCAGCCATTTTAAAGTCCTAATTTCCGGCCATGCAGTGCACTGTGCGAAGTTGCGACAGTTGTGAAACTGGGCGATCGAAGCCAAATAAAATGGTCCAACTGGAATAAACATGGTACTGCACTCGAGCCATTCTATTCTATTAAATATATTAATTTCCTGAATTTATTCTTAACACGAACAAAAGGTCAGACACATTGAGTGTACAAAGACTGTGAGGGCTATACTGACATAAAGTGCGAGGTTTTTTTTATTAAACTAAATTACTGGCTTGTACCCCACTGCTGTTTCTTTCACACGACGGCGTCATAACGGCTGCGCTTTAGCAATTCCTCAAAATGCCACAAAGTGAGAGCTTTTTTTTTTTTTTTTTTTTTACTTTCTGTTTCACCTCTGCAGCCTCCCAGTCGGAACGGCACCGGTAGGCTGCTGACGCACTGAACACTCCAAGTGTTCGTTGCCGCTTGTTTGATTTTAGTGCCATTCTTATCTTGAACAGGATTATAGACTTTTACTATAGCCTGTGGGCGGATTACGCTATAAGAATCAAAAGTAGCGGATATGATTTTGCATATGACTGAAATAAAGTACTACCTCCTCCATGATTTCGCTCGGTATTAAAAAAAAGTAATTATGTCACGAGAGGAGATAACACCTTCCCACCTCAGGTCACAAGTGTTGTTTTACCAGCTTTGCGGTCGGTTTCTTTCAACTTTTCCGCATCACAATAAGAACGTCAAGGTATATTCGAATTTTCATATCTAGATGTAGGTTTTTGTCGCGAAGAAAGGAGGCTTCAATGTTGATTTTTACTTGCCTGCATAATTACATTCAATTAACTAAGGAAATCTACTGGCCAAGTCTTGGCATATTCATCGTTTCTTATCGACAAAAGTTTGTTTATTGGAACCACACAGGACCGTACGCAGTGCGGGATACGTAAAAACTTGATTCGCTGAGATCTCGACTCTTCTTCATTGTTTTTCATGCACTAAATTGTCCAGCTGTTTTCATGAACCATTCAGTCTCGCGGAATAACAGTTCCGGGCAATACTGAGTATAAAGACTAAAGTGCTATACAGGGAGATCGACAATCGAGAAAAAAAATCCACTTCTCGAAAGGTACTCCGCACATTTTGGATTGGGAATTGTGCCGGACGGTTCTCAAAAACTCTCCTTGCACTTCTTTATAAAAACCAAAATATACGATTTTCCATACTTAAGACTTTCAACCTATTTCAGACCTGTATCCCAAAAATTTCACCCGATTTCAGACCTCTATCTAAAAATATTCCGGGGGGTACCCTCAAATTTTGGGTGGGAGTGTGCCGCCCGGGACTGAAAACCCTTACCCTATTTCAGACCAAAATGTGCGATTTTCGACCATATTTCAGACCAAATATGAAAATCTCCTACCCTTTTCCAGACCAAAGGCTCGAACTTGATACCCTATTTCAGACTAAAATGCTGAAAATGATACCCTTTGGGGCGGCACATACCTATATGACTTATTGCATGGGAGTATACTCTATCCCTTATTAGTATTTCAGACCAAATACCAAAGCAAAACGAAATCTACTACCCTAACACCAGACCGAAAAGACGATCCTATTTCAGATAAGACTATACAGCGAAATTCCGACAGCTGTTTTGTCATTAGACGGCTTATAGCAGTTGTCACAGCTGTCCTATTTAGTGGCCTTCGCGGCCCTGTTGCACTTATTCGCATGCTCTGTTTAGCTCCGGTCATTGACCAACCCCCCCAAAAAATGTGGAACAAAGCTTACGATGTATAAGTGTCATATTAGATTGAGTGACGCCAGGCATAGAAATGGACCACTTGACTGCCTCGACCCAGTGCTGCTTCAAATTTAATACTACTTTGATATCTGAGACGATGATAAGCCAATTAAGTTTAGGGCGTCTTTTGCAAACATGCAGTGTGATCGACGGCTCCAGCCCCAAAAAGCGCACGGATTTTGGATTTCGTAGAAAAAAGTTACGGATTCGCGGATTTTTGCGCGAATTTCGGATTTCCAGTTGTTTTACAGCACCGATCCTAGATCTTATAGTGTTCCATATGACTTTCGGATTCAGTCGAAGAAAAAATAGTGGATTTGCGAGTTTGATACAAAACTGGCGCGGATGGGCGTTTTACCCCCCGCCCCCACCCCACCCCACCCCGCCCCACCCCTAACCTATGCAAGCCGACGGCAGTCTCGACCTCCTCATCGGCACTCAGCCCTGCTAAAAGTGCAACAGTGGTATATGATGCATACACTGACTATTCTCGAATGTAGATGTGCATTAGAATGTTTAAAACATATCTCACCGCACCCAACTTATACGGCCCGACAACCCAAGTCTTATTTCTTAATTAACCACTGATAAAACTGGCTCCCGCTCTCTCTTTCTGCCTCCGTCATGATGCGCAGTTCGGAGCTTGCTGGACTATGCCGATTGAACAATAGATGTACGTACTTCCCAGTTAGTGCCGTCGACTCGATGTCACGAACTGAAGCTCTCAGACTGGAGCAGCTGAATTTTTCTGCTTTCTTTTTTTTATTATTATTAGAAAATAACACAAGGAATGAAAAGCATTCGGAACCCCGACTCGCTGTTCGATTTTCGGCGCGGGTTACTGGCCAGAGGGTTGAGGGGTCTTGTTCGCTCACAAACCCATGAAATGCGCCGCCATCTTTATGACGATTTAACCACGTGACTAATTAATTTACACCAATCAGTGTCGAGTTCACTATAATCAAGGGTTTCCAAATGTCGATCGAGCCGAAATTTGAGGTATCATGTCCTTCAAAATGTGAAGCCTATCCAACTTTGAAATCCAAGGCCAGGTTGCTGAGCGGAGAGACCTTGGAAACGAAGTCATTGTTCCGTTTCGCCGGCTGTGACAGCAAAACATGAGCGATCAACCCTTCAGAATTGTCGACCTTGGACAAAAATTTCAGCGGTACGACCTCTCTAAGCTGCCAAAGAAGAAAAGAAGGTCCAGTTCGTTTGTGAGGCGAGAACGCTCGAAAACAGAAGCAGATAATGTTTCCAGTTACGTTGAGGAGTTTTCGACTGCCGTTTCTGACGAGGAAGAGTTGCCGACCGCAACTCCCAGGCAAAGCAACTGCACTGGACATGCGATTCTAGTGCACGAGGCAGACGCCCTTGATGCGTACAAGCTGGAACTTGTAACTGGAAAAGGTTTTTTGCTTCTTGACAGTTCTCTGACAATTGCGGCCCTGCAAGACTTTGATCCAGACGAAGGTTCAATTCTGAAGGTAATAAATTTAAAGACGTACGGGTACTGTACCTTCATACATCGTTTTGTACTACGAACAGTAAATAACATACCCTAGTTTTGCTAGCTGTTGTTGCAGGACGGTTTAGATTAATTTCATCGTCATTCAGAAATTTTATTATTTATTTCTGCAATCATATATTTTTTTATTCCTTGAAAAGGCTAACAAATACCAGATTGTTAGACGCCATCAAAAAAGTTTCATGGGCACAAGCCACTGGGTGTACTGCTGTTCGTGTAACCCCAGAGGGATGGAGTTGGTGTCTGCTTTGCCTGGTGAGCTGTTGCAAACCTTTGAAGGTAAGTTTTCTAATTATTACTGTTTGCACTATATGATCAAAAATGGAATTTTTTGCATAGGTGAAACCTCTTTTTTTTTGCAGAGGTGAAGACTTTATTATACGGTAACTATAAGAGTTGTCAAGGTTGTCTGGAAAAACTCCCATAAAAAGCTTTATAGCTCAGTGTGGTATAAAGAGCGTTGCACTGTATTGCAAAGGATGGGTTCAATTCCCATTGAAGCCTGGATTATTTTCTTGGCTACCTTACCACTGCTTATCTGAATCATTACTTATTTTGCTTCATAAACTAAATTGTGACTTGCACTTTAGGTACTTTATGCAAAATATTGTATATTTTGCCTCCCTAAGCACCCTCTTTTTTTCTTCCCTTCTTCCCTAGACTTCCAGCATGTGTTTACCACATGTATTCATGGTAATGCTGCCAAGTTCTTCATGGAAAGATATGAGACAATCAATGACATTGATCCAATTCAAGATCCAGGTATTGTGACACTAATATTTCTATGCAGTTAAGCACAGACACCTTTGAAAATGAGCAGAAGTGACTAATGTACCTTTTAGACAATTATTCCATTACCCAGTCTGATTACAATGTGATATGTTCATGTTTATAAGCATTAGGCATATCCAGTTTCTTCAGCTCATCAAACACAACATAATTCTTGAAACCTTTATAGCAGCCCCTTGCACAATATGTAATTTTTGTGCAAGAATGGTATTGTTTGGGCTTATTGAGGAGGTGAATGGGTCCACCTGCATTTACACATCAACAGCACACTGTATGAATTCATCAACCTCTATAAATGCAGCCAGGCTATTCCCAAGGGTGCATCCATAATAGTAATGTTCAACTGTAATACAAATTGTGCATGAACACTGAGCTAGGCAATTCAGTTTGAATGGAAGAATGGCTTTTATCCATTTTATTATCACAGATCACTGAACCACTATTTGTGTATTAAACAGACCCTATAAGCAAATGACCCATCAACAACATGCACAACAACATATTAAACTTGATGATCAAGCCTTATATATAGTTACGTACTATGCTCCATTGATCACTTCCCATTACATCTTCAACAGGTGTGTTGATGGACCATGGTTATAATATGGTAAGTTATGCAGAAGAGAGAATGAAAGCTTCACAATCAAGAGTGTGTATAATGTCAGATTTTCTTTTTCAGAGCAATTGCGAGATCCACGAATTGCCATCAAGCTCTAGCATGGTTTGTGTAGATGCTGGCAATGGCAACTATGGTTTTGTGGGTTGCGAGCACAGCAAGATGAAATGCTTCACATGTCGATATGAGACACACAATTGTGTTCATGTGAAGCATATCACCCAGTGCTTGGAATCTGAAAACTCAGATGTCCCTCAAACCATTCTCAATATGGTTTCAATAACCACCCAGTCATCACAGCCTGTCAGTGGTAGTGGTCCTGTCTGTCACTCAAAGTTACCCATTCCTTTTGTTCTGCCACCCTACATCACTAACATCCTTCAGGCTGGGCTTTTGAGTGTTTGCTCCTTTCAGTCTGGTGTGTATGTAGTGGTACCCCCACTGCTTGATACACCTTGCCCAGTCTGTCATTCACCATGGAGTGCTGACAATCCCCTTGAAATGGGTTGGTGCCAACAAACTGCTACAGCATTCTCCATGACAGCAACATTCCGTTGCAAAGGTATTATTTCATTATTTTCTAGTATATCCTGTAGCTAAATTTTTCAGTATTAATGCATCTTTTTTTCTACCTACATTATAAGTCCATAAGATCAAGATGTCCAGACATTGTGAAGTTATGATTGCATGATATGTTGATACAATAACCCCTTTGCTACAAGAAGTGCCAAGAATGGATGGGGATGCAACATCTTGGTTCCAATTGCTAATAGAATAATTGCAAAATAACCTTAACTTTCCATAATTTAATTCAGTCAAACCTGTATATATATTCTCCTGTAATACTCACATTTGTAATGCATGCATATGTTTATATATATGTATTCACTCAATTTGTATACAAGTGATACATCGACAGTACACATACATACATACATGCACATTTAACCTCCATGTATTTTTTTGTCATGTGCACAGTTTTTCACAGGAAATGCTCCAATTCAAGTTGTACCAACATTCTGCAAGTTGATGGTCTGGAGTTTGGATTTTTGTATATTGGTAAAAGGATTATCAGCTATGAAGTTCTGAGGGATTACATGCACCTTTTTTTCCATACTGGGTATGCAAATTAGCACAAATCCATGGTGTGAATAGCTGTTAACAAATACTTGTGTAATTAGAGGAATTAGTAACATGTCATATCCATAATATAATTTTCATAAATCAATTTATATTTATACAGTCAAACACGTGTAATGGGAGTGAAGCCGCATTTATGTGCGTTATAATTTATTTTTTTCTTCCTGTTGCAGAATTACTCTGCATGCATTCTTCAACGTCTGGCAACAGCGTAATGTTGATGTCGGTAATTTTGCCTTTCGACAACTGATTGACTACAACAGTTGGCGATTTGCGTGGTATGCATTTTTGAGGCTGCTGGACATAAACTACCACCATGGATGGATTTGCCCCAGGTGTGGACCACAACCAGACATCATAGTTTGTGATGCCACCAGTGTTGCTTTCCAGAGGCAGTTTTTGCAAACCCGGAGCAACACCGAAGAAGGCAGTGCCACACAGTTTCATGGAAGATAAGTATTCTGCTGTTCTAGGGCATTCCTTTGTTTCCATGATAATATTGTTTGGGTTTCTTTATTTTGTAGTTCACTACACCTTAATAGCTATAATTATTGTGACGCATGCCCAAGAACTAATGTTGATTTTTAGTTAGTTGTTGGGCGAAACGATCTATCCAAAATCCACGAGCGATACCAAAGGCGGTCGCCAATATGATGCGGAATGAAGGCTGCACCATACGGAACGCCTTCCGGTTGCCCGGTCACCCAAGAAGCACCGTGCGAGACTTGTGGGGATCGCGGAACTGAAGATCGTTGACCAAGAGTTATCCAACGTCACGCTGCGGGAGGTTGGCAGAGACGCGTCGGTGAAAGCCATCGAGAGAGCTTCCAGGCAGAAACTTGGGCGTCTTCGCGGAGAAATGGCGATCCTGCGAGTCAACGGAAGACTCCTGCCCTTTTCCTTCGAGAATAGCTTCTTTGAGTGAGAGGCGCCTTGAAAACAACGGCTCCTTTAGGAGCCTCCAAGTGCAATAAAAGTTTAACGGCAATTTCACTTCCACAACCGCACGCGCAAATTCCATCTTTCAACTTTAAGGTGGCTCGAAACAGTTTCTTGGCGCGCGCTCCAATGTGCTTGCATGAGTTTTGCGTCATCATTACACGGCGACTGAGATTGAAATTCCATTTTTTTTAGGGGGGGGGGGGGGGGGGAGGGCTTTCCACGAAACCATTTCGAATCTTGAAATAATTTTCTTTCGCCGCCGGAGCTCTTCTACCTGCTGCTTGCCCATCCACGCAAAACAAAATGCTACGAAGCAGAAACACTGCTGTTTCCAGCTCGATTTCGCACGAATCGAGTTGTCGACAGTCGTGTCGTACTTGTGCCTTCTAGCTCCAATTTTCGGGCCGAATCCGGCCCTGAATTCTACTTACATCAATTTCACTCAGTATTACCAAGCATTATTATGTTCATAATGACATTCAGCTATATTCCGAAAACTAACCTCATGCTGAATTGTGAAATCTTTACCAGTCACAAGGATCGAGTGATGATTGCAAACAAAGAAGCAAGAGATCTACTTCGAAAGTATGCCGACAGAATTACTTTTTCAGATGTGATGAAACTTAGACTGCATTACTTACTTGATTTACATTGTAAGTCAATGCTTGGCATCATTAACTGGTTGGATAATGTGGAAGCAGCAGAAATTCACTCTGGCATACTCGCACTTTTAGCATCGCTGAGCTGCAACTCGCCGGTATGTGCAATTTTGCATCCAGAGCCTGAGTTACTGGGTGTAATTGACGATTTGATGGAAACATTGGCAGGTACTATGAGCAGTCCAAACAAGGCATTTATCCTTCAGACCAAGTGCCCGGTATTGTTTGGTGCTATGTCGACGCTGCACGAGACTTCACAACTTCCTGACCCATGGAAACGATTGTTGCGCGACATGGTCACCAAGGCCTGTGCGCCGTTCACCACCGCCCCTGTACCATTTCGTCCATGCGACAGTGGTGGCGAAGTTGATGAACTGTCATACTTCCCCAGCCTCCCACTACGTCGTAAAAGAGCAGTGTTTGCAGCAGATAACATAAGGACAAAAGAAATTAACTGTACCAAGCACTCCCGTGGTCATCCAAGCTTGTTGCCTGGTATATTCACAATGTTCTGTCCACACGGTAGGTCTTTCATGGTAATGTACATGAACGCGTCGTACATGTGCAACATTCACGGACTTATGGATTCCGTTAACACACCATGCCAACGCTTATGCGCGTTAAACTTTCTATTTGTAATTAAAGTTGGCGTTTGATCTGTCTTTCCGCTTTCAAAAGTCGCGATTCTTGTAAAAGTGCCTGCATGACTGATATATGTTAGTCGACAGATTATTTCGCTGATCGAGTTGAATAAAAGTCGCGAGTTGTCAAAGCCGAAACGACTGGATAAGAGCATTATTTTGATAACAACTATAATCCTTTTGTTCTGTCCTATCGCGCCGAAAATGGCAATGGTGTCAATGGAACTTAAGACTGCACATTTTCTGTTGTTTCTTTTTCTAACTTTTGCGCTTTTAGGCATTTGCTATGGATTTGAAGTTATGGAGTGCCATGAATCACCAAATGTGCCGTTCACTATCATGTGGACTCGCTTTGAGAGAGGTTTGTATTCTTCTGATTTGATTTGCTAGTACTACTGTCCGTGAAGCCATCATGATACCCAACAACGACGAATGTTTCATGTTTCAAAATAAGAATTTTTCTTCAGGCCTGGTAGCATTAACGGTTGCTACATTCATTTTTTGAAGCTCCCGCGGTACTTGTTTACGACAACGCCTGCAATCTTCACAAGTATGTCCTAAACCGTGACCCCGTATTCTTTGAAAGGACGTGGTTTACGGTTGACAGGTTACACTGGAAAAATCACACAGGTATTAAACGTGTTTCTTTTTCTGTCTCTGCGTCCTTCTTTCTGATGACTCTGATAAATATTTCAGGCCAAATTTTCTCGTGTACTGATCCAGAAGAAATATCGTTACGCGAGGTTCGCTAAGCTCCAACAAAAGTACCAGACTAGAGACTAGAGAGTAGACTAGAGAGCCTCTGCTGGTAAATAAAAACCGAAAGCGAATTTCCCGTTGATGTACCTAGGGTATGTATGGTACCATTTGGCAACGGGGTGGCAATCAGCACTCAGCGTTCACCTGTACCAATGACTGCTTAACGTTTTTTTTTTTTTGGTAGATTGCAGAACCATTCCATAACCAGATGTAATTCACCTTTCCAGAAATTTGTCCCCTGAACATAGCGTACATACATTTTTTGAACATACCTTTTTTTCAATGCTCCGAAGATCGGATATTTATGATTTGTTCGATCCCTATTCTTTTCTTCTTATTATTATTTTTATAGGATGCTCTGTTGGATATCGTCTGGCCTCATATCGTTGCTTTGACTCTTTGAATAGTCAGATAAACGAACAAAGGAACTCTGCCCTTAAAAAGCTGAAGTCCTCGCTTTCCTACATGAATGCGGAAAACTTCATGAATCACGTCAAATTCTTCCTTTGGGATCTCAATAGGAAGGCATCTCTCCAGTTGAATGAGAACTGAACCCAGAACCCGGCGACTGTAACAATTGCAGCAGTGACATCCTACATGTGTCTCCGTACCAGTGCACTGAATTCAAACCCAATATATGTCGGAGGTCGTGTGTTTCACATTTCGAGGCTGGGATTAAGAATTACATCGCTAAGAAGATAGTTGACGGGGCTTGGATATTTGACATCATAAAGTGAAGCCCAATATCCAAGGTCGTGAATGTCACATTTTGAGGCTGCGTTCAACAATAATATAGAATAGAGTACAGCTAGAATACAGTTTGAAGTAGCTTTGATATCTGACTTTAAATAATGACGCCCAATATCCAACATTTCGAGGCTGGAATCAAGAATTACAGCCGTCAGAAGATACTTTTACTGGCCTTGGATATTGGGCTTCACTTTTTGATGTCAAATATCCACGTCGTGGATGGCATACATTTTAAGGCTGGAATAAGTAATTATATCGTTAATATATGCTTTGACGGAGCTTGGGTGTTTGACATCAAAAATTGAAGCCTAATATCCAAGGTGATGGATGTCACATTTTGAGGCTGCATTCAACAATTATAGACGTTAGAATACAGTTTGACGGAGCTTGGATATTTGACATCAAAATGTGAAGCCCAATATCCAAGGTCGTGGATGTCCCATTTTGAGGCTGGGATCAATAATTATAGCCGTAAGAAGATGGTTTGACTAGCCTTGGATATTGGGCATCAAAAAATGAAGCAAAATATCCAAGGTCGTGAATGTCACATTTTGAGGCTGCGTTCAACAATAATATCGCTAGAATTCAGTTTGAAGTAGCTTTGATATCTGACTTTAAATAATGACGCCCAATATCCAACATTTCGAGGCTGGAATCAAGAATTACAGCCGTCAGAAGATACTTTTACTGGCCTTGGATATTGGGCTTCACTTTTTGATGTCAAATATCCACGTCGTGGATGGCATACATTTTAAGGCTGGAATAAGTAATTATATCGTTAATATATGCTTTGACGGAGCTTGGGTGTTTGACATCAAAAATTGAAGCCTAATATCCAAGGTGATGGATGTCACATTTTGAGGCTGCATTCAACAATTATAGACGTTAGAATACAGTTTGACGGAGCTTGGATATTTGACATCAAAATGTGAAGCCCAATATCCAAGGTCGTGGATGTCCCATTTTGAGGCTGGGATCAATAATTATAGCCGTAAGAAGATGGTTTGACTAGCCTTGGATATTGGGCATCAAAAAATGAAGCAAAATATCCAAGGTCGTGGATGTCACATTTTGAGGCTGCGTTCAAGAATAATATCGCTAGAATACAGTTTGAAGGAGCTTTGATATTCGAATTAAATAATGAAGCCCAATATCCATGGTGATGTATGTCACATTTCGGGACTGGAATCAAGAATTGCAGCCGTCAAAAAATACTTTTACTGGCCTTGGATATTGGGCATCAAAAATTGAAGCTAAATATCCAAGGTCGTGGATGTCCCATTTCGAGGCTGGAGTAAGTAATATTATATCTCTAATATATGGTTTGACCGAGCTTGGATATTTGATATCAAAAATTGAAGCCCAATATCCAAGGTTGTGGATGGCACATTTTAAGGCTGGAATAAGTAATTATATCGCTAATATATGGTTTGACGGGGCTTGGATATTTGACATACAAAAAGTGAAGCCCAATATCCAAGGTCGTGGATGGCACATTTTAAGGCTGCATTCAACAATTATATCGTTAGAATACAGTTTGACGGCGCTTGGATATTTGACATCAAAATGTGAAGCCCAATATCCAAGGACGTCTATGTCCCATTTTAAAGCTGGAATAAGTAATTTTAGTAAAATCAAACTAGTGGGCTATCACCAATGGTGCATTCTGATTGGCTGAGCTACTAGTAGGCTATTAGTGATAGCCTACGAGTACGAGTAAACAACAAAATGGCGACGGCTGAATCGCGTTTTGCGGAAGTCTGAGATGAGTTTTTGAGTTTTTGAGAAGTGGTTTTTGCCCTACTAGTTTGATTTTACTAAAACAATTATTCCTCTCGCCCTCATGGGCCATGAGTCAATAGCCCATTCGGCCTTCGGCCTCATGGGCTATTGACTCATAGCCCATTCGGGCTCGAGGAATAATTGTTAAATACCTTTAATATATGGTTTGACGGGGCTTGGATATTTGACATCAAAAAGTGAAGCCCAATATCCAAGGTCGTGGATGTCCCATGTCGAGGCTGGAATCGAGAATTACAGCCGTCAGAAGATACTTTGACTGGCCTTGGATATTGGGCATCAAAAAATGAAGCTAAATATCCAAGATCGTGGTTGTCACATCTTCAGACTTGGATCAATAGTATTGTCGCTAGAGGATAGTTTGACGAAACTTCGATATCTAACAGCAAAAAGTGAAATCCCATAGCCAAGGTCTTGGGTGTCGCATTTTGAGTTTTGGATCAATAAATATATCCCGAGAAGGTAGTTTCGTTTTGAAAACAAGGATCTGGCAGCATGTTCCGAGATGCGAGTCCCTAAGGTGAAGATTGACAATCCGCTAAATGTCCTCGCAGAACGAAAACCAGAACTTAAAGATCTTTTTTCCTGCGTTTTATTGAGAAGATTGCGCTTGGCTTTTGTAGCAACGGACGTGTTATTAACGATGTTTAAAATGCAGCCGCTCACTAAAATATCAGACTACAATGCCCTCAAGAAGTATTTTTTATTTCTATAGAAGCAGTTGGAATATTATTTTTGAACACGTCAAGTTAATGTCGTTTTCTCACTTGAACGAGAGATTGAGATTCTGTTGTATCCAAGCTCCGTCAAACCATATATTAGCGATATAATTACTTATTCCAGCCTCGAAATGGGACATCCACGACCTTGGATATTGGGCTTCAATTTTTGATATCAAATATCCAAGCCCCGTCAAACCATATATTAAAGATATAATTACTTTTTCCAGCTTTAAAATGGGACATCCACGACCTTGGATATTGGGCTTCACTTTTTGATATCAAATATCCAAGCCCCGTCAAACTGTATTCTAGCGATATATTTAATTGTTGAATGCAGCCTCAAAATGTGCCATCCACGACCTTGGATATTGGGCTTCAATTTTTGATATCAAATATCCAAGCTCCGTCAAACCATATATTAGCGATATAATTACTTATTCCAGGCTTAAAATGTGCCATCCACAACCTTGGATATTGGGCTTCAATTTTTGATATCAAATATCCAAGCTCGGTCAAACCATATATTAGAGATACAATATTACTTATTGCAGCCTCGAAATGGGACATCCACGACCTTGGATATTGGGCTTCACTTTTTGATATCAAATATCCAAGCCCCGTCAAACCATATATTAAAGATATCATTACTTATTCCAGCTTTAAAATGGGACATCCACGACCTTGGATATTGGGCTTCACTTTTTGATATCAAATATCCAAGCCCCGTCAAACTGTATTCTAGCGATATATTTAATTGTTGAATGCAGCCTCAAAATGTGCCATCCACGACCTTGGATATTGGGCTTCAATTTTTGATATCAAATATCCAAGCTCCGTCAAACCATATATTAGAGATATAATATTACTTATTCCAGCCTCGAAATGGGACATCCACTACCTTGGATATTTAGCTTCAATTTTTGATGCCCAATATCCAAGCTCCGTCAAACCATATATTAACGATATAATTACTTATTGTAGCCTTAAAATGTATGCCACCCACGACCGTGGATATTTGACATCAAAAAGTGAAGCCCAATATCCAAGGCCAGTAAAAGTATCTTCTGACGGCTGTAATTCTTGATTCAAGCCTCGAAATGTGACATCCATCACTTTGGATATTGGGCTTCAAAATTTTAAGTCAAATATCAAAGCTCGTACAAACTGTATCGTAGCGATAGTATTCCTGAACGCAGCATAAAAATGTGACAATCTTGAAATTTGTTGACGCTAAATATCATAATTTCGGGTAAGGATATCCCTCGCTATTCAAGATGAGCGTTGGAAGGAAAAACATCGAATCTGCATGGCAAGTTAGGATTTTTATGACATACAGTATATACCATCGAGCAACTTGATAATCTGTGTCGAGGCCTACCAGGAAACTGGGCTGTACTCAAGAAAGGAGCGTAATGTTCAATTTTTAGTCTGAAACCGCTTGGCTTGAACGAACAACCCACTCCTTTTGGAGAACATATGCCCTAAGATGTAATTAAAATGGAACGTATACAATATCGCCATTTATATACGTTGTAACTAAAATTTGGACTAAAATTTACAAGTTATATATCGTGATGCTTAGAGAACATCTTTTCTGCCATTACGCGGCTAACTTTAGTCATTCTGGCAATGATCCATATGACAACCTGGGAATTGAAAAAGAATAATCAGTATTCCGTGTTCATTATCTTAAAGAAATACGACCATGGAGGGGACTCTCAGATTTAATACTTTTCAACACGCATAAATTATGGCTCCTCCGATTTTTTAAAAGATCAAGCGATTGTATAACAGGCTTATAGATAATTTGCAAGTAAAATTATGAAATATACAAATTCCGGAGAAAACTATCTTTAAAAATGATTGGTATATTGTTGCATCTCAAGATGGTGCGAAAATAACTACCTCCGTAATCGCCACTTGTAGACAGTAATGAAGAAGAGTGTACTCGTCCAGCGGAACACCTGGCGGAAAATACAAATCCGACCTTGCTTTTACAAGCGCTAGCACCACGTCTTCAAGGTATGTATCCTGTATTAAGGAGAAAAAAACAAAACAACAACAATAACAAAAGCAACATTAACCATTAGCTCTCAGTTACAAATAAATATTATTGTATCAGTCAATATTACAATTGATCGACGCAGGAGAGAATGACATTTTAGGTCAAAGTACAGCGGATCTGTAGGAGAACAGTACGATACAAAGGACTAATTATGTCAAATACAGTACTTCATGGTTTGGACCAAAGCCTGCGAGGGATCGTAGCTTCTTCGCGGTGGCAACGTTGTTCACGCTGCGGACAAAGAGGTCCCTCCTCAGAGAGGCTATCGACCCATCAGCTATGCGTTGCAAGTACTCCTATAAAAATGATTGGCACCAAAAGTAAAACATGAAAACAACATGCTTAATAGAGTATACCATTTTGGAAACACCATTTTATGGGGTTTCGATGCATGGAAGGCAAGGAAATTAGTATTACAAAAAAAAAATTGGCAATAGCTCTTTCCACATCTTTAAAGCCTCTGCCCTCTATTGGACTGTTAGGTTAGATTAGATAAGATTAAATTATTGATGTCAACATTAATGCAGTTTCGATATAACTCTACGATGTGCAAATCTCACCGGAGACATTTACCTATGCGAACGTCCTACGTTATCAAAAAAAGACGGCGGTGAGCGAGCAAAAGTTAATACATTACTTACAGATAACTCCTTACTGCAAAGAAGCCGTCGTAATGACAGTTTGTCCTGGAATTCTGTCAACCTATAGAAAGAAGTAAGTACTAAGGGCTAAGTACTCGATCGGGGGTCCCATCCGTGCTATCTAGTGAACAAACCCTTGAGTAAGATAAAACCGGCTTTATCACGGCTTGTTTAGAAACTTTGTACCGCTTCCATTCGTGTAACAGCATTGCACTCTACGCAAAAGGTGGCACAGCAGTAGAGAAGGAAAAGTTCAAAATCATTATCTCTGCTTCTCTATGAAAACTTACCAACCATACTCGTCACTTAGGGCACAGCCACAGAACCAGTGCTGTGGTAGTTGGCTTTGTTGTCCAGGAAGGAATCCAATGCACTTACAGTGAAACCAAATCAGGCAATGTTCACACTGTACTGATCGACTTGCAGTGGCACATTCCTTGATTTGGCAGGAAGAACTGCATTTGCCAGTGACATTCTCAGCAAAGGTGTTGAACTCTAATGGGAACAAAGTGAAAACAATACCTCAATGTCAGTCGTACCAGACAGTATGTTGTTATGACTTTGCCAGCTTTTTCGGGCTTTTATAATATTGAGTCGCTCCGTAGAAAAACATCACATGCAAAGATTAAATTTTCAGCTTCATGTCCAAAGATTCGCATTTATTCAAGGAGCAATTAGCTTTGATTCATAGAACAATACTTTCAAACACATTATTATAATGGCAAAAAGCAATGTTTTCTATATTTTGCCTGAACGGAAACCTTTCACAACCTTTTGCTTTGTCACCAAGGAAACAACCAAGGAATAATCAGGTGCTAAGTTGTCTTGTAAGTATGGTTTGGACCTTCCTCTAAGTCGACCTTAAGTAATTATCTAGCCTAAGTTTTCTTATTATCTAAGTCGTCTTTAAATATTCCAGTGCGAAGCCTAATCCTAATGTGAGCGACCATCCTACCAGTTAGACTGTCAGTACATGGGAGTACTGGTGCAATGTGGTTTGCCACGACTGCATCCTGGTGCAGACGGCACCAGAGCAACTTCAAACTCGGGCCTTTTCTGCTGGCTCGAAATAGGGGGAGAACCTCTGTATTGTAGAGGTCATAGCCAGGCTCTGAGCATATCGAATGCACGCGCATCTCAATATATCCCGCAACTAGATGGACCTGCAGTAAACCTGTTAAAAATCAACACATCGCCCGAGGTTTGATACACAAAAATACACGACTTCAACTCTTATCAAGGATATTGCGGGCAAAACACAAGATAATGAAATTATCATGCACATGTATGAACGCACATGTATTTTCAACTTGCACATATAGAGTAGCATAGGTGTACATGAACTCTGGAGATAACAACAATTGATTATTTATTGCTCAAAGTATGATTGGAACAAACCCGAGTAGCGTCCATCTGTAAGTGTGGCCATGACCTCCTTTCGATAAATGGCCCGCATCCTCTCAGAGGCTTTCTTGATGTGGTTGATGGACGCAAGAATGGCATCCGTTGTAACAGTTTGAATGAATGCCTCCGGAGGATAGGTTGTCATAATCTAAAAGATCATAATATTATCCTGTCTTATAAACACTAACTGGCAGTAAAACTCGAAAGACGAAAAAGTACTCTGAAACGACTGTTTGTTACAAAATCTAAGAAGAGTAAAAGCTCCCTCATAAAAAATATTATACCTTATTAATGTAGACCTGCTCGTGAATGCATCCCTGCACAACAGCCCCAAGCTTGAGCATATTCGACTCATATTCATCCTTGTAGAGGGCCAATGAGATGGAATTGAATAAACAATTCCCATCTGCCCTCACAACTGCCGGCTCCAAACCGTCCCGGAGATATTCTTCTGGCAAACAATGACGAACCCTTGCGTGACATAAAAAAGAGTATAGTTATTAAGGACTAGACTGAAAGAATTAAACATATCTCTACAAAGAAAAAAGGTGGGCTGAGCGAAATGAAGTATGCAAACATCAATAGTTGAGCTGTCGAAGCAACCATCTTGAGCAGTGGCACATTGTGTCAGTACACCATCCTTCGAATAAAAACATAAAAAAGACCCTAATTTGCATTGCGTTTGAAATGTGAGTGCATCAAAACTAATAGAAACCTCATCTCGACTTTACTGCTTGATATACATGTGAGTTGTGTGTCCCTGTGGTCAGGTGATGGCATGACACTGTGCAGTAAATGGCAGCATTCTACAAGGGATTCCCAGTCTGATATATCTCTCAGAAGACGGCAGGTCTTTTCCGCGGGTAGCGGGTAACGGGTGACGGGTAACGGGTAGCGGGTGACGGGTAGCGGGTGACGGGTAACGGGTAGCGGGTGACGGGTGACGGGTAGCGGGTGACGGGTGACGGGTGACAGGTGACGGGTGACGGGTGACGGGTAACGGGTAGCGGGTGACGGGTGACGGGTGACGGGTAGCGGGTAACGGGTAAGCGAGTAACGGGTAGCGGGCGACGGGTAACGGGTAGCGTTGTTCATTTGCCTGACTTGTTTATTTGGTGTTTGTTTGTAAAATAAATAATTTTTATTACACGAGACACATTTACCTCGGTGAAAGCATTTACTTTACTGCGGTAAAAGTACGACGCGTCTAGACAATTCACAAAACCGTGGTAAGTGTGTTTCAGAACAATAGAAAATTTACCGTAGTAAATGCATCGATGAAGCAACTCAGAGCACATTAACGGAGTCAAACAAACAGCTTCTTTGGCGGGAATTCGGCATACATTTTTGATTAGTCGAACAACAGCTGTAGACAGTGAAGCGTATTCCTTATACGTTTTACCGTGTAAGAAACAATTTTGATTGCCAATTCATTGTTCTTACCAACGCCTTCCCAGAGGAACACTTGTTAAGTTTTTTTCTTGTAACACACTTGTTTTGTTGGAGTGAATAGCAATTAGAATAGCGCTTAAAACAATACATGGCCACCAAAGGACCATACCTCTTTAAAAGGAAACATTTGCAATTGATTACCAAACAAAATTAACGTTATACAGTATTTTAATGAGATTTTATTAACTATATGTTATTATAATAGCTCTTTGGTTTGATGGGTGACATTGCTATACGTATTGGAACGGTATTTCTTATATCCTTCCTGACTTTTTTCTTCGTTGAAGGCAAATTCATTTGGGGTCGATTTGCAGTTAGTTCAAATTACACGTCAATCAATAAATACTAATTGTCACCAAAGGTACCTGCTTGCGGTTCCATTTAAAATAGAACATCAATCGCATTCACGGGTGTTTAACACGAGGTGGTGACATATCGCTGTCAAACACGACACAAGTCAAGATTTGTGTAATGCATGTGCGAAAGAGTTACGGTTGCTTTGACTGCAATACTGATCTTCATCGATTGAGAAAGCGATTGAGTGTTACCCGTCGCCCGTTACCCGTCACCCGCTACCCGCTACCCGTCACCCGTCACCCGTTACCCGCTACCCGTCACCCGTCACCCGTCACCCGCTACCCGCTACCCGCTACCCGTCACCCGTCACCCGTCACCCGTCACCCGTCACCCGCTACCCGCTACCCGTCACCCGCTACCCGTCACCCGTCACCCGTCACCCGCTACCCGTGGAAAAGACCTGCCGCTCAGAAGAAGCAATATGGAACTGGCATCATCATCATCCCAACATGCCTGCAATAAAAAAGGTAGGTTTAGTCACATTTCCAATGCTAGATGAAAAAATAACCTGCAGAATGTGGATGACACTGAGTATGCCAAAGTACAAATTAAAATTACACATGAATAATTTACCTGATGCACACGGTTCCACAATGCTTCAATCGTTGGTCTTGATGAGAATGATTGTTCATGTGGTGATGTACTAGGTGGAGGTGGTGATGATGGGGGTAGTGGTGATGACGGTTCTGGTGATGGTGAGGATTGTGGTGGTGATGATGGTGTTGGCGTTGGTGCTGGTGGTGGTGGTGTTGGTGTTGGTGCTGTTGGTGGTGCACATGCTGGCAGAGGTGATGTTTGGGTTTGTAGTGATGATGAGAGTGTGGACTGCAGATCATCATCTAGATATTGCGAAAAAGAAAGAAAAATGGTGTGTTGAATTATAGCCATTGTGATGATGTGCATGCAGCAAAATTAAGTTCGTGTTTATGAGTGTCATGCAGATAAAGAAAGGAAAATGCAAATGAATACAACATTGTATTTTTCTCATTCACTCTGTGATGTACATATACACACACATATATACATCAGTAATACAAAGGAACCCGCCTCAGAACCCCATTTTTCAGGGACACACAAACCTCCCATGGGAAGTTTTTCCTGGTAGGCTTTGATAATGAGGTTGAACTCCCATAACTTCATTTTGGGTTTCCCATTATTGGGGTCACGAAATCGGATGTTCTTTGGCCACCAATGAGGCATTGCATCCACATCATTCCACCTGGCACGCTTTGCTCCTATAAGTTAAGTAAATCATTATGTTCCACATTAATTTGTTTCACTGTTGCAGTCTATATAAGCAGGTCGTGCATTCAGAAATGATATATTTAAATGATTATTTTATGACACAGAGCTGAAACAGAAATGGATAAATTTCAAAAAGAAAATGATCTCATCATGCAATACATCTCTTTAAATTAAACATTCCCCTTTCTTAATACAGATCAATAAAACATTGTTCAGCAAACTTCCAATATGCTTAACATATCTAATATATATTTGAGAGATTGCTGAGTTCATGGACATTGCAAGTACATGGAATTAGGATAATAATGATATGGGAAAGATAAAGTTGTATTTTACCATTTTGGGTCACAAGAGCAGTTAGCAACTGCCTTTTCCCATAAATGTTCAAAGAGCCCCAATCTGGATCTAATGGCAGGCAATTTTCATTCACATCTTCTATGGCAAAAGAAAAAACACATGTCTCTGCAATTATTATGAATAACCCAATATAACCCAATCAACTCTTCATATTTTGACACAATATACAAGTAACCTGCTGAACTTAAATATAAATGGGAAGATTTTCAACCTGACTGAAGTAAGCTAATGCCCCCTGAAAAGTCTCAAATGGTGGAACACTGAGTCACACCACAATCAATCCAAATCAGTCTGCTGTCATTATGCGTGGCTCTGATGTTACATCACATCAGTTGTGTTGGCCAAGAATATCTTCTCATGCTATATTTTGAAAATAGGACTCCCCCCTCTAATAAGGCTTCAATCCTCTCCAATGGGGGTGGGGATGCATGGGGGAAAGTATTAATAATAATAACAGCATTTTATGGTACTGTATACAGAAGTACCCACTTGCAGTAGACCTTGCAGGTGGGATAGGCTGTGTTGCACAGGCATAAAACTTTTTCATAAACTCCTCATCTTCTGCCAGAGCTTTCATGTGTGGAGGGCCTGAAATTATTATAAAAAATTAGGATCAACTAATCAGCTATCCTGATGTTCATGTGCAATATACAGAATCACTGTAGCTCATGAAAAGTTAACTGGTTAAGCTATATCTACAGTTTAAAATTTAATTTTATATAAAAGACATAGTAGCAAACTGATCCTCTGTCATACCTGAGTAACAAATTTTGCCATTTGAATATCCCAGAAAAAAAACGGGGCACCTAGTTTTGGCATACCACTTGTCCAGCTGCAGTGAAATGGAAGACATGTGACATGAACTTCATTTAGCTGCATGTTTGCTGATTGAGGAAAGGATGGGGAGGATGTGGGGGTGGGGGGTGGATTAAGGAGGTGATGGATCCTCACCAGCGAATAGTGACGGAATTCGCTCTAGTGCCAAAATGATGCCAAATGGATCAGAAAAAACACACATAAACAAGGTCAGTGCCATAAGCTTTATTATTCTATCAAAATCGCAGTTCAGCGATTGAGTGATATTTCCCACAAAACACCTACATTTCAACTCAATGTCACATCTGCCAATTAATTACATCATTAACAAACCAACGCCTTAAAATATTGCAAAAAAAAAACCCCGACACGACACGAAACAAGTGGATCAGTGAACTGAATAATGGATGAAAGAGTGTACCGCCTACTGATAGAAATAAAAAGTGCTTGAATTATGGAGAGTAAAATGTGGCGTGAAGCCATCAATGGGTTTTGTAAACTGGACAGAAAATTTAGGTTTGTCTCTTGGAAAATGGTGACTATAACTTTTCAGACGATCCGTTTATCCTGAAAATTTCCGCAAAATCAAACAGGAAAACGTTTTCCGTTAACTTTCAAACAAAGATCTACGGAAATGCCCTCTTGGTAAACTGCTGAACCCATTGAGTATCCGTCTAAGTACCGTGCTTCGACGAGTATGAGATTGCCACTATCATACAGGGAAACGCACTAGTCTACGTTGCTTGAAAAGCTTGAACCTTCTCCTGTATCTGCAAGTTACCTTTTTATGCATGCTGGCTAGACTCCTACGATCATACTGCTGCCTTAATTTGGGGTCATTTATAAATGCAACCTTCAAGAAAATAACACATCACAAGGTCATACGTAGAGAACAAAGTGCCACAGCTGTTCAAAAAAACCAAGCCTGACTCGCAGAATGGCATGCCTCTTCGTCAGCAACATTTTCATTTTCTTGATCGCTCACGTCTGTAGATTCCAGTAGCTCCTCTACGAGAATCTCTTCCATAGCCTTCAAATCGAAAAAACAAACGGAACATGTAAATTGCATGTCAGAAAAATATAAATAAGTCTATCATTCTGAAAGACTGTGGGGTACATCCAGAAAAGTGAAGACGGGCTTACCTCGTCCGCCATATTGGATTTGTCTTCAATCCTATGTAACCAGGCCTTGGTTTTCAAAGTTGGATAAGCTTCACTTTTCACACCACATGATACCTCGAAATTTGCAACATAAACCTAAGCTGCCAAGATGGCGGACCTCGAAGCGGTTTTAGCGGATGTTTCGTATCTGATGGCAATGGAGAAATCAAAGTCCACGCCAGCCGCTCGGGCAAGCAAGAAGATAGTGTTGCCTGATCCCTCGTATGTTCAATCGAATGAGCGCGATGCGTTTCTGTGCACAGCAAAGTCTCTTAACTTCAAAGCCTTCTTCTAATTTATCGTGTTCTCTGTTCCAGTGTTTACCATGTGATACACAAGTATTTAAGCGAACGGGGCGAAGTGAATTTCGACACAATATTCGACCAAAAGCTCGGTGAGTTTCTGCTTTTCTTGTTATCGTTCTTCGTGTGGGTAATATACCATTCGGCGTCGACTGCTTGGGCGAAAATGCTAGCGTTACTGCCTTCACGGTTCAGTTGATTTCCATTGCACACTGAGGAATTGAACTGTTTGTCGTATTCCGTTTCATTGCTTCTGCGTTCCAGGTTATCTGAATTTCAAAGAATTTTGCGAGAAGCAGTGCGACGAGCGAGTCCCACAACTGGCCTTTTACGAAGACGTAAGTTCCAAAAGCCTCCTTTATTTACAATATGGCTTATTACTGCCTCTAAGCAGGACTTACCTTGGCAGTGTAATTTGTAGTGGTGTGGGTTGGTTTTTGAGTAGTGTTAAGTCGTTGATCGTTCTTTTACGCTCAACACACCATCGGTATGGTGGATGAACGGACCAGGCTAGAAGTGGAGTTGAGATACGCAGAGCAGCTTAATTAGACTGACAGCAATTTTTAGTTTAGAGGAAATGAAATTGATTATTAATCAAGAAAAAGGAGGAAAATTCTTCGAGTTGCAGTGTTTTTGAGATATCATTCACTTTTTGTTCGTTAGCGGAAATTTATGACAGAACTTTTGGCTAGAGAGCGAGCGTCGCACGCGAATCAGTCAACTTCCTGTCTGTTTAGCTTTGCCCCTCCGACAAATTATGCAGACGAACACAGATCGATGTAATCGCGGCTGTGGTGGAAATTTGAAAGTCGCCGTATATACCTGTTGTTGCTCTTTCGCCCTGGAAATAGGCAGTCTTCGCGATCGATGCCAACAAATGTGAACTCCATGTTTGTTTGACATTTATAGGACCATATTTAGCTTGAATTTTGCGTTGGATTTTTATCGTGTTGCCCCTGTGGCAGGTGATGCAGTGTATTTACTCCCTTCTTCGCGATGAATACTAAAAATGCGAAAGCATAATTGAAAATCGATGTTCTATTCTGTCGAATGACACAATGGAACTATAAAACAAAAATATGTATATTATTTTCAGAAATAAAAAGTCGGCCATAACCTTCCTTAGCAGTAGGCTTGTTTAGTAATATACTGAATTAAAATGTGAACCTTGCATCCTTTATAATCAATAAAACAGGTACTAGAAACTTAATGCCACCCTCGTGCGCGAACGTATGTTTGACTTTACATATTAACCACAAACCCGAGGTGATTTTCAAGTACATATTCTGGTCTTCAAGGATATAATCTTAGTTTGTATTATTGCAAAGTTTGTAATTTTAGTTTGCCCAGGGTCAGTCTTTTCTGTTTTTCAAAAGCACAAAACCAAAATAATACTTGCTCTAATTACTGCTTGAGATTATTATTTTTTGTTGATGTTTCAGCAAGTTTCCTGAAAATATATATGGATGCCAAGTCAATGTAAATTATTAATGAAGGTCTACATAAACCAACTATTCTTTCTCAGGATACCTGAAGCAGTGCAAATTAGTATCTATTGAAACAAAAGCAAGAAAATTAATAAAAAAAATTGTGATATTTTGGTCTGCACAAGATGAGTTTTTCTATGCATCAGCTGTTGGCTTGGTGACTTAGGGTTATTAAGCTATTTTTATTTAAATATTTGTTTGAAGGAAACCCTGCTTGGGGTAGTTTGCTGATTTTCTTTGTATAACATTTCAGCACAGTGCATACAATAATATATTTTAAAATATTATGTAGCTAGGCAGACCTGAGCATATACTGTCTTATATATTATGGCACCAATTACCTGGTGTGACATCTGGTCTAGTGTATTCTTTTAATATTGCACATTTAGTATAACTGCATGTGGTAAAGCTTCTACTAAAAAGTGTGTATAGTTCAAGAGTTATGCTTCTTCAAATCCTAGACTAAATGCAAGACAGTGATGACATTTGAAGCAAGTGCATTCAAATAGTTTTAACTGTTTGACAGGCCAAGTCACAGATATTTGATACTTGAACCTCACACTTTTGTCTTGCAGATTTAAATATGAATATAATACTAACATTGCTTCTACAAGTGATCTCTCCAGTTTTCTCTTTTAGCCACAGTGTTTTGTTCAAAGACCATCAAAAAGCCTTTTTTTAGCTCAAAGTATCAGTGTTAAATAACTTTGCCATTCATTTTTTGGTTCGAAGCTTACAGATGTAAGGAAAGTTTAAGTGTGATCCAGGATTAGTCAGTAATATGCCCAAGTCTGAAAGAGGATTTTACAAAATAACAGATAATTTTGTCGCTTTGTGATTGGCTATTTTATTTTCATCAATAAGAGAGCAGATGTAGAATGTATGTGAGCTGAGTGATGACAGTGACATGGATGAAAAGTGAAATGAACTTCAATTTTTATCTCAATTTTTGCAAAAGTTAGAGTCCTAATTGAAGTAGAGAACCAGAAGTGTTTCTGGCTTTGTTTTGAAACTTTAGTGTCCCCAATTAGTAGAGCTAGAAGTCTGACACCTTAATAAAGTTATTGATTGACTGTCCAGAAAAGTGAAGCAGAAAAACTCTTATTTTTGACATTTCTTTCAAATTTCCTTGACGGGGTCTATTTTGCATGCTTCAAATGCCCACATCAAGCTGTCATTTTTCAGCCATCAAAACTTCTTGAATTTTCCCATCAAACACAATGGAACTAAACTCAGTCAAACCTTCCACATTATTTTATCCATGTTAGTCCTGGCTAAAAAAGTCATTCTGATCTAGTGTTATGAGAAATTTGATTGGCTGTACTATATCACACCACCATATCTGTGATCGATTCAGCAGAAAATACAAATGTGTGAGAACCACCATTTCTCTCAGTTTGTCAGAAGATTTGTTATCATTAGACTTGACCATTTACATAAATGATGACATTGAATCAATGCCAATGTTTGCAGTAATACAGTGGAACCCCATTATTTCGAACTCGGTTAATTCGAAGTCCCCATTATTTTGAAGTCAAGCTGAATCCCCTTGGATTAGCTTGACCAGCTTGACCAGCTTGGTCATTTCGAAACCCAGCTATTTCAAACTTTTTTTTCATGTCCCGTGGGACTTCAAAATAGCAGGGTTTGACTGCATATGAAAAACGAGTGTAAGTGTTTTATCACCCGTTCCAAACACCGGCAAACAGACGAAAGTGCTTTTATTCTTTTGAGGTGATGAAACATGAAGCACACGTTTTTGATATGGCTTCTCCAAATATGTGTAATTTCTCTTATTTGCATGCACAAACCTTGGTGACCAATGAAAAACCTGATTCAAAATTCAAATCACTTAGTGGTTTGGTTCACATATCCAAAGTCACTAGTGATTTGGATCAGGTATCAAGGTTTGCACATGTGAACAAATACTATTCCCCCATTGGCTGATAACCTCATCCATAATTAATGAGTTTGAGAACTTTTGAAGAACATAAAACTTGCTTATTATTGTACCGTCAGCTTCTCTCTGTCTTCTGTTGAAGTCAAAGATCAATATTATGAATAAAATGCAAGCATGGTTTTATGGCCGTATGTTACACTATGTTACAATCTTACATGTACCAGTATTATTTTATCCACTATGTATTTTGATGATCTCATCACAGATAAAGGAGTATGACAAGCAGCAAACCCATGAAGAGCGACTGACAATGGCCAGGAAAATCTTTGACAAATACATCATGTGTGAACTTCTGTCCTGCTCACATGTGAGTTTGAGTTTTTCAACAACAACACAACAATAAAATACATTAGTTTTCACTATTATAATATTATGCCTGTTTCTTGCTTACAGACCTTTTCTCGAAGTGCCTTGGAACATGTTCAGATACACATTAGGAAAAAGGAACTGCCGTCTGGACTGTTTGAGGTATAGTGTCTCGTAATATGATTTTTCTGAAAACATTTAGTACTGTTCATATATCATTCACAACATTAACTAGCATATTTTCACTTTATTTAACAGCCATATATGATGGAGATCAGGGACAGTTTAAGGGGAGCAATCTTCCAAAAGTTCCTGAAGAGGTATACACATGTTTTGGCCATATTTTGATCTTCTGCATGCAATTTAGAAATGTGTGATTCAGTTGTTTTTGTTTTTGTTTTAGTTTTTGCTTTTGTTTTTTGTTTTTTGTTTTTGTTTTTTTTTTCATTTTTGATGTTATAACACTGCAGGTCTAATCTACAAGATGTATTTTCATAGATACTGGCACATTTTCAAGAGACATACAATTTGCTTACAACAATATTGCAGTTAATATATATTACTTTGTACTTTTTGTGTGTATTTAGAGTGGATAATATTACTTATCCAGATGGCATAATATTAATATCCAGTTAAATGTCCAATTTCAAATTTAGATGCTTGACATTAGGTCATCAGGTAAGCTTAATTCTTGAAAGCTTCCACATGAATGTTAAGTTTACACCATAAGGGAGTATCATCTTTGTCTGTACTATATTTTTGTCTGCTCATTTGTTTTTGTTTTTGTTCTTTTCTTCAGTGACAGATATGTGCGATTTTGCCAGTGGAAGAATTTGGAGCTCAATATAAATGTAAGTCTTAGGACCTGAATCTGTTGATTGTAGTATCTCTTATTTTGTGTATGAATAGGCTCTGGTACTCAGGAGCTCATCAACATTGGAGTTTAGCTCTGTTATGCATTTTTTGTCATTGTGCTCTAACAGTCAATATTGTTCTTTATTACATAAACTCTGGTGTGATATAGAGATTTCCGCCACTGAGAAATGTCATATCGGAACACACGTAAAAATACGATATTTTTACGTGTGTTAATATCAGCCAAGCAGTGATCTTGCATGTTTTTGCATTTCTTAGTGGCGGAAATCTCTGTATCACACCAGAGTTTATGAAATAAATAGAATAATACACGGACACTTGGAGATATGAAATTTATCTTCTTGTTCGCTTCGCTCACTCGTGAGATATCGAGATGAACACTTGAAGATAAATTTCATATCTCCGTGCGCCCATGTATTATTCTCTATGTAATACTTTTCTCAATTTTCTCTTATTCAATCAGCAAATGCTGCATGTACACTTTTGTATATTTATACTGTATGTAGTGGGTGTCCTGATAATGCTGTGTAAGTGTCATTATTACACGACTTCACATTTTCGAGTGCAAATACGGGCCAAAACGAGTGCAAATATGGGAGCGTATTGCACTCGTCAGGAACCAGATTAACTGGTTTATTAGCTTACGTGATCAATTTTCACAAGCAAAGTTTACAAACGCGTCATTTTTTTGGTCCATTTTGCGCGTGGCGAGAATGTTTGCCCTGCTTCGTTTGTCGTGTAATAAACAATTTATTACACGAAAAGTCGTGCAATACGGCTGTATTTTTACTTGTCAGTTTTATTTTTTCTCGCCTGAAGCAGGCTCGAAAAAATAAAACCGACTCGTAAAAATACTCCGCCGTATTGCACTCCTTCCCGTGTAATAACCTCTTTTTATTTTGATGTGCCAATTTTAATATAAGAAACCTTACCTTTCTGTTTTGTTGCAGTTAACAATGAATGACTTTAGTGTACATAGGATTATAGGCCGGGGTGGTTTTGGTGAAGTGTATGGCTGCCGAAAAGCAGACACTGGAAAAATGTAAGATAACTTACTGTTTAAAGTATCTCGACATTATCCCCAATAAACAGAAAATTCATTGTAGCCCGACCAAGAAAGGCTACAATATTTGTGCACAAAATGTATTGTAACTTTCCATAACATGCTTCTGCTTCATTAAGTGTTTACTGGTATATACCTATATATCAGGTATGCAATGAAGTGTCTGGACAAAAAGAGGATCAAACTAAAGCAAGGAGAGACCCTTGCATTGAATGAACGGATCATGTTGTCAATGGTAAGAAGAAATACAAGGATGTTACTTTAAAAATCATAGCATTATAAAATATATATCAAAGATACATGAGAGGATTAACTTAGCAGGTCTGAAACAAGTTTTTTTGTAAAGGGTATTAGCATTATTCCCATACAAATTATTAGTTATAATGGATCAGGAAAATAGAGGATATTACACAGCGGCATGAAGATATGAATTTTATTTTCGAGTGGTAAAATATTGTTTTTACCATGAGAAAATAAAATCCATTTCTTCAAGCCGCCATGTAATTTTCTTTTTATTATATTAGACACGAGTGTTTTACGAGAAATTGCACAAACAACCGTGCAAAAGCGGGAAATGATTCCAACGATATCCTCACTAGTGAGGATATGGAAAATACGCCACTCGGGTCCCGGATGTAGTTTCGTATGGATTTTACGCACTGTATATTTTCCAGTAAAACACTCGTGTCTATATAATAAAATGTATGATTTCAGACCTTTAGTGCTTTGAAATGACCTTTTTCCTTCCTGCATACATTCATGCAGTTAATTCCCTCTATAACGAACACCATTGGACCATCTCATCTTTTAGAGAGGTGTTCATCTTGAAAAGAGTTCAGTTTAAAAAAATGACCAAAGAAACAGCAGGGACCGCTCCTATTAGGTGTCTAATAAGAGGGAGTTGACTGTACAACTTATCTGACATGATTTCTATGGGTAGCTCATGTCCTTGTTGAAGGGATTTTCATGTCATCAGAATAATCATACATTTTGTGATTGTGGTCTCTTGTAAAACTAAAGGTGTTTGTTTTGTATCTGAATCTATGCAGGTGAACAACCCATTCATTGTGTGCATGACTTATGCCTTTCAAACACCAGACAAGCTCTGCTTTGTGTTGGATCTCATGAATGGTAGGTCAATACAGTGTTGTTGTAGCTGACCAAATTACCGTAAATGCTCTGATAAGCCCCTGGAACATTTACAGTAGCTTGTATCAGGCCAGTTATCAAGTCATTCTCTTGCAAATTTATATTGATGCCTCTTTGCTATGCCTCCTCTGTGCCCACAGAGATAGTTGTTAAGTTATCAAATTTTGATAACCTAACAACCATCTCCCTTAACTGTACACATACATTGTACCTGCTGTAAAATTTCTCTTTTTGATTTACAGTACCTACAGGTGTACCAGTCAAGTTTTATGTACAGTTTCATGTATAATGTACTGTTGTTAGGTCATGCGAGCAAAGGTTTTGGTCATCATTACTAGAAAGCACTGTAATATTGCAACCATGTTCAGCCTTTCCCAAACTGATTACTGAACAAGGATTTAAAGAACCTCTGGTAAGGATTGCTATGGTTTCATTTCAGGTGGTGACTTACACTACCATTTGTCACAACATGGTGTCTTCAATGAAGATGAGGTAAGTAAAGGGGTTTTGCTTCCACTTGCACCAAACTTTGCTTATGATTCTCATGCACAGACTTGCGTGTATTGATAATAGTAATTTCTTGATGTCTTGCAGGTGCGGTTTTATGCCTCGGAAATCCTACTAGGTCTTAAACACATGCATGATAGAAAAATTTGCTACAGGGACTTAAAGGTGAGACAAAGCATGTGTGAGAAATTTGTCTTTTATACAGTTGCCTTCCTTTTCTTATTTCTGTAGTTCTTCTTTCCAGAAAAACAAAGACATAAATTACTGAGTTGAACGTTAGGCAGTATTGTTGTAATCTCAATGTTGATCAGCATTTTGAAAATATAATCTTGAGATACCTGCAGCACTAAAGTATGTGGTGCTCAACCACAAACTTACTAGAAAAATATAGTTTTGTCAACTTTTGTCGTTTGAGGCTGTAATGTTCAATTTGTTCAGCATTCACTTCTTTGCCAACCATTTGCCATTCACTTCTTATTGTGTTTTTACCATGTTTTCATTGAGTAGTTCCGATGGGCATGCAACGAACTGTAATATGTATTGACCATGCCCTTTCGCCTGTTCTTTTAGCCTGCCAACATCTTACTAGATGAGCATGGCCATGTGCGAATATCAGACCTTGGACTTGCTTGTGACTTCTCTAAAAAGAAGCCCCACGCCAGCGTGTAAGTACAGTTTTGAATGTTATTACCTTTCATAAAACACTTTTATGATAGTTATTTCGTATACATGTTTCTTTTGCTTATGTTTGAACCAGTTGAGAAGCAATATTGGCAAAATAATCTAATTACGTGTTGTCAATCAGCGGGTAGTTACATTTGTGCTAGTGAAGTATAAATTAAAAATCAATGCTGTTTTGTAAATGCCATTTTCTATCGCTATATATTACTTGCAGAGGAACGCATGGATACATGGCCCCGGAGGTTTTGAAGAAAGGCGAAGCTTATGACTCGTCTGCCGATTGGTTTTCGCTTGGCTGCATGCTGTTCAAACTACTGGTTGGGTAAATATTTTTTCTTTAACTTCACAAACAAGGAGGTTTGCCATTCAGTATATGCGTTAATACGTTTAGGGCGATCACTTTCCGTTCGATTGTGTCGTTTATATTTGCTGGTAACAGAATAAAATATGCCATAAGTCAATGCAAATGAATGGAGGCGTGGTGGCGGAAGATATACTGGCTGATTTTTGTCGGACAAACCATTTTTTTTTTTTTGTTGATTTTTGTAAACACCATGGCACAGTTAATCAGTTTTGAGTTTTGTATAATTCGTTGCAGTCACAGCCCATTCAGGCAACACAAGACGAAGGACAAGCACGAGATAGATAGACTGACGCTCACTTACGTAAGTTGGTCGAGTTGTCAAAGGATACTGTCTTTGTACCAATAACTCTGCTATAACTACCTTGAACTAGAATATGTCAAGTTTAGAAGTCGTACTCACCCAGACCGCTGGTTGAGTCCATCTTACTTCATGTCTTCGCCACATACTATATGCGTACTCATTGATAAACTGGGAAGGTTCGTTCCAAAAAAAAAAAAATTGTGGCCTGTGACTTCTCGCCCCGATTGCATTATGACGTCACTTGACTTGATGCGCGCAATGAATGCTGGTTATGAAGACAAAGCGGCAGTTGACTATGTTGGAGCTCTTTGTGAGACTTGTAGCTTTTCGCAAATCTCCTGCATGGATGGAAAGACGTCTCACAGCCCTGAATGTACTGGAAACAGTTTGTCTTCTTCAACGAAAAAGCCAAAACGTGACGGTGCCACAGTCATCTAGGATGATTTCAGTTGCCAAGAAATCGCTATGTGGATGAGAGATCTTGAAAGCGACCGACAGTCGTGAAATCCGTGACTCCTTTAACCAGAATTCATTGCGCACATCAAGCCAACTGACGTCGTAACGAATAAAAATCCAATACACGCGCCGCGCTATCAAATTCCCGCCACTTTTCCATTCGCGATTCTTCAGTTTCACAGTTCACTGTCTCAACAGTATGTTACATTCTTTACTGTTGTCGAGTTAGAGTAACTCTACCTTTCCTTTGCTTCCCGGCCCTGTAGGATGTGGAGTATCCGGATGCTTTTTCCGAAGAAATGAAGTCTCTCTTAATGGGTCTACTTCAAAGAGAAGTTCCTAAGAGGCTTGGTTGTAAAGGAAGAAGGTACTGACAGGAATCCGTGTTGACTGGTCCTGAATACTTTTAATCTGTGAATGTTTGGCGGTCGGGTTTCTAACGTCGAGCCATACTGGATGCAAAGTAGACCATTTATGCATGAACACTTATTAGTCTCGTCTGACACATATACCCACAATGCTCTTCGCGCGTTCACATTGCTTCCCGTGAGTCCTGCGTGTTTTGCAATCTTGTCTTATCAAGAGCCTATTTTTTCTACCCAGAGCTGAGGAAGTGAAGGAGGAGCCATTTTTCAAAGATATGGATTGGAAACTGGTGGAACTGTTAAAGGTAAGAGCGGTTTTTTCACGAAGGAGCAATAACGTGTGTAGCATAATTTGTTTAAAATCAGTAAATTATAGGGCGGTTTGGTCTCGTCGTTTGCGGCTAATCTTATTAACCGTCCGAGTGCGCGGTTCGAACGGTAAGTTATGGGCCGAGCTTTTCCCTTCCTTACGGCCCAAGCTCGGAACAGCGTGGCACATTCCGCTGACAAAGAACGTGCAAATTATAGACCTGTAAATTGACCAGTCAGAGCGTGCGTACTATCCATGGCCATATAATAATAGGCGATATAGATGTTATTACGGCAGGAGGCCATGATCATTGTTTGGGTTGTTGTTTAAGTTGAGTTGAAGTTTCCACCGCTTGAACCATATTATGTTGCCTGACCCCGTCTCTTATCTTTTTTCCAGTACCCGCCTCCATTAATTCCACCCCGGGGTGAGGTGAACGCTGCCGATGCGTTTGATATCGGCTCTTTTGATGAAGATGACGTCAAGGGGATCAAGGTGCGGTTGGGAAAGACAGGGTCTTCATTTAATGTAGCCGTGCTTTGTTAAGGCCCGTCCAAACAAATTCAAAATCGCCGTCTAACACCATCCAACATTGTTAGATGAACATGTTGGACCCGTTTGGCCACCGGTAAAGGCTAAAAAGGATGCCTCAAAAGGACCTGACGTTATGGACGTCTCCAAAGAGTTAGGGTTAAGGTTAGGGTTGGAACTTTGGATAAACATGTTAAAAATGGATGACTCAAAAGGACCATCCCTTTTAGCCTTGTCCATTGCCACCATGTTTAACGATGTGTGACGAAGGTGATATTCTTTACAATTTTGGCCGGGCCTTTAGCTTTTCTATACTTCATTTTTTTGTTGTACTGGCTCAGATGTGTATTCTTTAGCGAGTCAACCAGGGTTTAAATACATCTTTGGTAACGCTTCTTTTGTGTTTATCTTCTGTCTCCTGTAGCTCTCCGAAGAAGACCAGGAAATTTACAAAGACTTCAACCTAACTGTGTCGGAGAGATGGCAACAGGAGATTGCTGGTAAGTCCAGAGCAACCAAAGTCAATAAATACTTCATTCTCATCTCAAAATTGTTACTTTCAAGCGAAGTTCACTCATGCCTTTTTTTTTTTACTTTACCTTGTTTGTTTTATACTTTTCTATGAATCAGTATGCCAAACATCCACATTATTTTGTGTGTTTTGAAATGGATCTTTTCTTTTTGCAAAGAGCAAAATCAACTTGTAATACCTTTTCCTGCAGAGACAGTTTTCGACGTTGTAAATCAAGAACAGGACAAGTTGGAAGCAAAGAAAAAAAACAAGCACCAGAATTCTCTCACGGGTGAGAAAGGTTCTTTTTTATGGTTCTAAGATGCTCGAACCCTCACTCAACAAGGCCACGCCGCGGAAATGCGCTTTTCGACCGTGCGATAACCGTATTTTTTAGTCAGCGGTCACTGCACAATACTACGGAAACAAGAGCAAATTTCGTAGTTCGTAAACGCTTGTAAAACCATAAGAATTTGCAAAGATACTGACTCGTTACTCAAGTATGTTATTTCCGTACGTTTTCTACAACATAAGTTGCGCACAAGCAAAAACGAGGCTTGCACACCACGTGAAATTTTACCTCGAGCTAGATAGTAATGGCGATGAATGCTGACCAACGGATGTGACGTCAAAAACATTTCCGCGGTGCTGATTGGGCTAGCAATACGTGTACTTGGGCAATCGATAGGGTACCTTATATAAAACGTTACCCAGTTATTTCGCTGGAAAACTTATCTTTCAGGTAGTTTTTTCTTGTCATAGCGTTTACGACGTTTCTTATTTTTGTATCCTGTGGTTTATCTGTAGTTGCTGAAGATGGGGATCGTCTTTTGGAGGGATTCTTGTACAAGCTCGGAGGTCCCTTCATGACGAACTGGCAGAGAAAATACTTCCACTTGTTTCCCAACAGGCTGGAGTGGAGAGGAGAGCAGTGGGTGAGTACCTTATGAGTCTCCGCCATACTTTATGATTCTCCACCATTTTGCAAACCTTGAGAAAAATAGGAACCCGGTGGGTTCATGTGTCTACTGTTCTTTGAGATGCAATAAGAAACAATCGCTACTCTGGAGGTACTATGGCGTTATATCAAAAATTGAAGTGTTTGAAATTCAATATACCCATGATTGATTTCCGCACGATTGATCACAGCACAACATTCAACCTTCTGCGTTCTCGCAGTTTGCAGCAATTGTGGATCACAAAAGTAAATATAAATGTGACAATACAAAATGGTCACTCTATAAAACGAATCTTCTATGATCGTAAACATATATCATGTGAGAAGAGTAAAATGACGACAGTCCTCACAGATGGATATAAACATGCAAATGAGGAGCTATAAATAAGACTGAAAGTAAAAGGCATCGGAGTTGTTTTATCGATATTTCCTCCTCTCTGGAGGATGGTTGCTGGAGCGATAAATTCTCAGCTCGAGTTAGTTTTGCTGAGAAACATTTAAAAGGCTGTGTTTAAGGCTTTGAGCGTTCGTGAAAATCACTTTTCCTGATTTCTGCCAAATAAATCAAGTGAAACATTACGTCAAAGAAATCGGATAGCCGATACATACCAGCAGTTGGCAGATATAATCACCATAGCCGAGCAGTTTAATCACGCGACGCCAGGGAGTCGCGCTGATTCGGTTTCGTTTCGTTTCGTATCTAATGATCCCACAAATCATCTCAATTAACCACACAAAGAACTTACAACATATTTTGTCTGAACAAACTATGATTTCCATGATTTCCACGCGATATAACGCCCGCACCACTGTGCTATTGTGCGAAGTCCCGAGTAAAATAAATAGCAAGTATAACCTCTGATTGGTTCCGCATACTACCGCACTTTTACCGTGAATCTGCGTTTCATGGTTCCAAATATTAACTGGCCACCATTTATCGAATCTTGCCTCACTTACATTACACTACACACTCGATAGGATAATGCTATGGACACAAAAATTAGATAAGTTCTTGTTGAATTTACTAATACGGTGGAGTCTTTCTACGATGGCGCAGATTTACTTGTCGTTAAAGAAAGTTCACAAGAGCTCACTGGCATGTATAGTAAATAGGTTTTATATATAGACGGACAAGTGGCCACTATAGATGCGTCCGACAGTACACGTTTCGAGATTCCTAGCCAGTTTGCGGCAGGTTCGTCGTAGTCGTCATAGATTGCCATGGTTGGTTGCCATGACAGTCGCGGTTGTTGTTGTTGTTGTTGTTGTTGTTGTTGTATGGTTGTCATCGTAAATCCTCTTTCAGAACTCCCCGAGTTTACTGTGCATGGAAAACATCACAGCTGTAGAGGAGACGCTGGTGAAAGGATTCAAATGCATCAGGGTTGGCACTAATGTCAAGGACAATCGAGACCACACTCTTAGGGCCGAGGTAAAAACCTGTTGTTGGTTTTTGTTTTTCCGACGTTTGTTTTCTTGTACGTTATGGTGTTATTTTTGTTGTTAAAGCTTGTTGATTTGTCTCGTCTCGTCTTACGTTAATTCTTATTCCTGTTTGCTTACAGACGGACACAGAATACCAGGAATGGCTAAAAGAAATCAAGCAATCTTTCCAACAAGCCCAGGTCATGATGAAAGCTGGCGCCAAGATCATGAGCTCGAGTCATCGCTACATCACCCAGTACAGCAAGGAAGAAAATGGACCCTACGCATCTTAGACTCTTCCTCTGGAAGGCAGTCTTCGCCTCGAACGATAAAATGTAAATACCGTCAGAACAAGCCACGCCATTAGTGCATCCACACACTTTGCTGGTAGTAACACGTCAAGATGCAAGAGAGCTCTGTCGGGAATAGAGGACCTTGCTTGGCGCATGTACAAAGCAACTATATGTGGTCCGTCGATTTGCCATAATGTGGCGTGTAGGAAGTTTCAAGATGTATAATGTCGAAGTGAAGTGCACGTCTCAGCTTGGTGTTTCAAGGAAAACTTGGACACCATCAGGCGTGCGCTGGCAAACCTGATGTGTCTGTTTCAGCGTGCTTTGGGTCTTCGTGGGATAGGGTGCTCTTGTAGTGGCAATTGTTAGAGTTTTAGTTAGGTACTCTCTCTCTCAAGTTACCTATCATTGCTTTCAGCTGTTCGCGTGTACACGCGTGAGATCAGTTAACCGCGCGCAATGGATATAATTTTACGCAAACGTTAGGTCATTATCGTTATTGCGGCCACTGCTAAAGTGTGAAATTCTACACTACACGTCGGTCCATCCCACTGAGAAATACGTAAATTGGTTTTTATGTTCCTCCTTGTTTAATTATTGATAGTACAATAGGGGCATCTTGTAGATTTACCTATCAACCTTTCGAGACCGTTATAATTTAATGGATAGTTCCCACTGGAGCAAAGATTGGTTTGGCTCGAAGAATTTGGGTTCTTGAATTGTGAACATCAACTCAGTCGACTGTACTTGGTATACTGGTTTAAACAGCACTCCATCAGGTATTTCAGGAAGTCTGAAGAACAAATAGGCATTGCTGGTGCGAGTACTTATTAGCTCTTCATTATCTAGATTAGGCTAATCCTGAGATTCGTGTTCCTCCCCGTACAAATTATAAAATGCAAAATCCGTGAACTCGGGTACCATAACGTCGTGAACACTACATAATATACTCGTTCAGGAATTTCATTTTGAGAGGACACACCTCCAGGTTTTGTTTGGCAGTTCCGGGCATGTCAATTTTTTTTTAATTGAGTCTAATTAGCCTTTTGGATGAAAGGTGTGTGTGGGGGGGGGGGGGGGGGGGCTATATCTCAAGATTTTCTCACAATGCCTTCCTTGATTCGTTTTGACCGCAAGTAAAAACAAAACCGAATCTTTTTGGTTGTCGTGACCAAAACCCTTTGGCTTTTTGGCCAAGGGAAAAGGATTTTGGTTAGACCTAAATTACGTGATGGGCAAACTAAGTAGTTTTAGATTTCAAGCCTGAACCGAGTTCCGCAAGTCAATCTTGTTTCGATGTCAACGTTATCATCCAATCAGAACTCGTGGGGCACCAAGTGCATAAATTAGCATAAATTAGGCGGAATTGTAAATTTGTCGACCATCTGTGATATAAGTGTTGAAAAGAAAGCTGAACGATGTAATCCAACAGTTTTACAAATGTTAAAAGCATGCACAATTGACTGATGTGAGTGGGTGCAAGGCTTCTATTATTGTGTATGATTGGGATAAATTTTGAAGAAAGTTTTTCGAATTTTACACTCAGTTTTAGAAGATTACAGGGCAATTTCTACTTTCTTCTCCTGGGTTCCTTCGTTGTCCCAGTTTCTTTGAAAGATAGTGCACTTTCCCCGCCGTTCAGCCGCAATTAGACTTCGACGTTTTCACTGGTTATTATTCCCCTGTGCCTTGCATCAAAATCAAACTCACTGTATATCGTACTATGTAGGTTTTTATCAGTTTTATTGAAAAAATGATAATCGCCGTAGAATTACTTGTGAACTGTAGAAAGAGATAATTATAAAGTTATGCATAGATGAGGACGAGTCCTAGTGCTGTCTTATTTCTTGGTGTGGTGTAGAGCGCTGGTAACCTCTAAGAAGCCAAAGTTAGTTCTGTTGCGCAGTTTACCAGGCTAAGGCCCGGGTAAAACGTCGTACTTCACATCAGCCGAACTCAATTACAGTTTAGGTCGACCCAAATTTGCTTTATTCAGTCGAACTCAACTGAAGCCGTTCTTCGCAGCTGCACTAGCCGTGAAGATCGACCAGCCGCTCCAAATACAATCGATCGAACTTAATTGGGTCAAACGCCGAACTTCACATGAACTTATTTCGCTTAAGTTCTGCTCATGTGAAGTACGGCGTTTGACCCGGGCCTAAGATATTTGGCGAGTCACTTGACGATAAAGGGGCGAATAGAGTGAAAAACTGTTCAACTGTTTATAATGGAAGCACAACCAAAACTCAGGCTGCGTTTTTACCTCTCTTTTTTGCCGTTTACACGGAAACAGAAACCAGAGTCTGTTTTGAAAGGCTGCGTCTTTGAATCGACGCGTTTTTATCGCCGAATTCGCGATATCGTTTGCGTGTGAAACGGGAGTTGAAAGCGGTGCATCGTTTTCAAACGGAAACGCATCCATGTAAATGCAGCCTCAGTAGAGAGAATTATTTCACAATCACTCGTTTGTATCTGGTCCTGGTGTTTTACGGAAATTTGGAACCAAAGTCTGTGTTCCCTTTACGCGCGTCGTTGTAGCTTCGGGTTTGTGTACGAGGCTTGAAATTGATGTCACTCATCGCGACGTGCAGATCGTTTCTTTCGAGTCCATTTCTTTGAAGGTTTTTTTTTTGTTTGTTTGTTTGCTTATGAATTGGTTTGGTGGTGAAAATGGTGAAGTCCGTTTTGGTTCAACCGAGACTGGAGAGAAAAAAAAAAAAAAAAAAAAAATATATATATATATATATCCGGTATAAAATGGAAGGATCGAACTGCACAAACTGACCAATCACGAAACACATCCGAGTCTTCATATCAGAGACAAATCATATCAACGACTAGAGACATAAATACCATCATCTGACGAAACTTGGTAGTCGAAACGTCAGTCACCATCAACAAACGGTCTTCCTGAAAACTACTCTCTCACCCGGACGACCACTGTTCAAACTCCGGGGTTCAAACCACTTGCCAGCTGATATCCGATCACATATCACGTATTTTCTGTGCATTCGTTCATCTGACACTTGTGACCTGCTCAACACCTATAGGCTCAGAACAATTGCGACGGCTCCTTCAATACATATAAGTCACGTGAACATTCTCGCTCGCTTTCAAAATTAAATCTTCCCGTCGTCCACCGCGCTCCAGCGCGAAGCCTCGTCTGGCGCGCATGTTTTGCCGTGCAGGTGGTAGCAGTGGGCGGTTTCCAATGTCTGTCAGATGACATCGACCGCGGTGTTTCTCGCCTATTTTTGAATAGTCTTCGAGACCAAGGTCTAATATTAAGCTGTACAGCTCTCGTAGAAGCCACGTATGTAAAGGCGTCGCGAATCGTCTTGATGGCACCTCTTCAGTTTGGCGCGGTTCAGTATCATTTCTTAGCTCGGATATTTTTACCATCGTAGTCTCTGACGAAATTGAATTGCCATTTATCGTGGTTTTTAATGAACTGAATAACGTAGGACTTCTAGTACGTGCCCGAGCACTAAAATATACGTAAATAAAGGTATGTGTTGTGGTCGCGATGATATCTGAATCATGCTTTTGTCCCCCAATGTTTAACCGACGAGTGAAATTATCTGCACCATTTTAAAAACTTAGAGAATGAGACTTCTAGATTTCAATCAAAAGTTGTACCGCTTTAAATGCAGCCCACAAAAACTAAATAAAGCCTCGGTTTCTCACTCAAGTATTAAGAGAGAACTATGCGACTCCTCTGGATTATACGTCTATGATTTGGGATCCAGTAATCAAAGTCTGAAATGCGTCGTCTGATGTAATTATGGCCTGGAAAGTTGGACACGAATCGACTTTAAATTTAAGTAGCCATGACATAATTTTAGTTGCATTACAGTCGATTTTTTTTTTTTTTTTTTTTTTTTTTTACCTACGCAAAAGAGATTTGAATCCAAACGCTAAAATCTCCAGTTTTCTGGGCTATCAGTTTCTTAATTGTCGCAGCACAAGCGTTATCATAAATAGTACAAGACACTACAGTTCAGAACATGTACGTCGCCGGTTTTCTCTGTCCTGAGAGTGTCGTGCGAGTGCAGGAAAGGGGATCAGGTTCGTTATAAAATCGAATTCGCAAAAAGCACCGCTGAGAAGTTAGCCGGCATCATTCCGGTTTCAAAATATAGTCTAGGTTACTGGGATAGTGAATGAAGTCCACGGGTTTGATAGGCTAAGCAGTGTTGATGGCGGTTCCTGCGTATGTAGGGCTAACCTTGCCGACTCTGAATACCCTTCCAATTCCAGTTTTCGTAGAAGGCGATGCTTTAGCAGTGAGTTTTCGATGTGCTTGTAATATTCTGATGAGTCACTGATTCTTCAGCTCAACCAGACCGGCGATTCAAGTACCAGCGCATTAGTGGTAAAGTATACTTAAATTTTTTTAATAACGAAGTAAGTACTCGCTGGATACAAGAAATAAAAACCCACTGAAAGATGCTACAGTCGGCAGCAAGGAAGTAATTTGAGTACGCTAGCTCTTCCGGCAGTTTATCAGTCAAGAGACTAAATTGCATGTATCTGACTAAAAGGTCAGCTCACTAAAATCTCGATTCCTCTTTCACTTTAATACCCACAATCTAATGTTCGCCAAATTCTTGCAAATCGAGGGGGGGGGGGGGGGGGGGGGGGGAAGAAAAAGAGCCAAAGGGGAGAGGACACAAGGTTTCCAAAAATACAAATTTCTTCTTTTCTCGCCTTAATTTTGTGTACACTTGCCTAAAAGCACTTCACGACTCGTCGCACTTTTCATTTTATCTCCGAAAGGAACATGACTGTTGTTAAGTGAGCTAACCGGGTTTGTATTATTTGATTGAATAATTGACTCCACGTGTCCAACCGGGATTTGTGCGTGATCAAAAAACATCAAGTGGCCTAATGTTATTTACATGCGGGTGACAGTTACACAGGTCAAAACCGCCCATTAGGAAATACGCGCTTGATTTTCAACTATATGGAGGTAATTATGTAAGCACATATTAAGGGCGACCGAAAAAATCTTCACCAAACCTTGAAAAACGCGGGAATAAGTAACTCTGATCTATAAATGGTGTTCGACTTCCTATTTTTTGGACCATGTACTGATTGCCTAAAGGCGTGAAGATGCAAAAAGGAGGATTTTTAAAACCTTTCCGGTCAGGCACTCAACGCCAATTATCTTGGTGATTAGTACTAAAACGTTGGCAGAACACTTTCCACGTGACTGCCCACATTGGCGCCAAGATGCTGTTAAGATTAGAATCTTTGTGGTGTGTTGCAATTATCCGTACATTGAGTAAATGACTTTAGTCGGTACGCTTCAACGTGGACGCGAAACCATCAAGCATATCACTTTCGGATGGCCTCTTGAGCCATTATGCCATCATGACTAAATTGTGTAAAACCGAAATGAAACACAGCTCAAGATACTTGGGGGTTATTTTCAAACAGTACAAATCCCCCCACGCTAAATATTTTATTTGCCACAGGCAGCGAAGTTTCCTTTGCAAATTAAGCAGTTTCGGGTTAAAGGGAAATGCTTTAAAACAGGGGTGGTCGATTTTGGGTGGGATGTTTTTAAAAACAAACACCAGAAGTCACTATTGGGTTCTTTTCAACAAGGTACCTTCACAACTCAAGAGTATATTGAGGGTGCTGACAAGAATGGGAGCAAGGTAAACAAACGGTCTTAGGAAGTGTCAAAGGCACTCTCGAATTGTCTTCTGTCCCATCCATTTAATTGAAACATGAACACTTCGGCTAACAGCTGCACTGTTACGGGATCGTTTTACTCAATAAGTCCTAAAAGGGTGGTTGGTGGTCTTCTTAAAGAAACATATGGAGATATTAATGCGTTTGGCTGAGATTGAATGATTTTGGGGTTGTCCGCGGTCACTAGAACACCTTCTTGTGTTCGACAGAGAACTTTGCGACTTTTGATAACGTGTATATTTTTCCTGACAAGAGCTTTATAATCGTTACTAAGTTATCTTTCAAAAGATCAAACTATTATTTTAGATGATTGTAATGAAATACTTTCTTTTTTTTTCAAAATAGAACCATTCGTGTCTCCAGCAGGGCAAAGTCCCAAAACCCCAAGACTGGTTGGCTTAAAAAAAACAGCTGGGATGCGTGTATTGTCAAAACAAGCATCAATTGAGTGACAATTACTTAATGTTCCTT
This sequence comes from Plumapathes pennacea, assembly GCA_964036295.1. NCBI lineage: Eukaryota > Metazoa > Cnidaria > Anthozoa > Antipatharia > Myriopathidae > Plumapathes > Plumapathes pennacea. The sequence goes on from OZ038467.1 coordinate 2,100,611, forward strand.
CGATAAATAAAACGAAGCGGCTTTATTTGATATGGCAATGAGCTTTTCCACAAAGAATAATTTTTGAATAATCGAGGTTAATGCATGTTATGGCTTTCGTATATTGTTTGATATAAACAGGGCTGGACGGATAACTTTTTCTCGTTAAAACTTAAGCGTTTTCACACAAAATAGAAAGAAACCATTCTCTTCACTTTGTGTGGGGCCGAAGCCGAAAACCAACTTAGTGGTGCATAATTAATGCACTCAAACAATAACTAAATAGCTTTCTTTGTTAGTTATCCGGCAAGGCAAGACCAAATGTCAATTCCCTTTATCTTCCTCAAGGCGGGAAAAGGCTTCCCGACAAAGGAAAAGCGACTTATCTTTATGTCTTTGTATTTTTTGTATTCTAATAGCAAATTGAATTCCACCTTCGATTATCTTAAGATAATGATTCCTAATTGGCACCTCTATGAGTAATGTTGTCTGCTAATTCAATAATGATTACAGGAGATTTGGGAGTGCTGCATGAAATCTGTGCCTTTGCCTGCAGAAATCGGAATCGGTGCATTCCTCGCTTGTCTATCGGCTGTCATTCAAATCGAGAGCAAAGGCTTATTAGTGGCCGACGAGCGATGAGAGATACGCCACGTTCATTATTAGCTTACTAAATGCTGAATTTGTATTTCAAACAAGGGAAACGCTGCAGACGTCAATCAAGACGTGTAACAAAAAGCCCAAATACGCGGTAAGGCATCTGCAATCGACATTACCTTGGAGGATATCGTTCAACCCACCAGCTGTTTGTGGGAAGTCGAAAGTTTGCAAGCGTCGTGCAGTTGATGCTCAAAATCAGACACAGATCATGTTTTTTGAAGAACCGCTTTTAACCCGCTATTCCAGACAACCGGCGTTCTTTCCACAGAACAGTATGCTGTCCACTTTGAACACCCAAGGTCGGTCGTCTTTCTTCATCGAAGACCTGTTGGTTCCTAGTACGAGACAACAGCAGCAGAATATGCAGCAGCATCATCAACCACAGCAACTCTTCCTTGGAAAATCAGCCGGTTTCGACGGCCGGACGGCTACCAGCAGTGCGGGTTCCCTCAAGTTTGGAATGCACTCCATTTTATCAACTAGACCACGCGAGCAGGAGTTCCCAATGTACACTCAAGGTATGCGCTTTGGCTTACTTGCATGGCGGAATTTGAGAAAAGTTTATACTAATGAGACGACACTAAATATGAAACAGCGTTGTCATGCTTATGCTAAGGTCACCAAATTACTATTTTCCTCAATGACCTGTGTAATGATAATTCCGCGTCGATCTAAAATCTTTCGCACATTTCTTGTTTGTACTTGCGCAATGCAGAAGCTGCGAAAACTGCACAGTTTGGCACACGTATAAGCCTGGAGAATCACTCTAGTCCTGTATTAGAAAGTTTGTGTCATAAGAGAGTGCAGTATTCTATACGTTAATTCAATAAGCGGTCTCTTTACTCTTGAATTCTGGGCATAATGAGCAGCGTTTGAAAAGTAATTCAGCCAGTTAATGAGTACGTAATGGGGAAAGAACGTGCCACGGATCGCTGCCTTACTGAAAATGTTTCCCAAGCGTGAACGCTGTCACAGAACTCGTGCTAAATGTAGCTGTAATTGCTCCTGATTTCTGAAAACTAGATTTTAATGAACCTTAGTAGATTTGGATGGATACGGGACGAAATCGCCAGCGAGGGATTTCCTCACATTGGTGACACGGGCCGCGATGATTGCGAGAAAATTTAAAAGCAGGGCTTGTGTCACTTCTTGTGCAGCTGAGTTTGTGAGCAGATACATTGTTTGTCGATTGACGCAGACCGAAATACAGTGAAGACTACCGACTTATTTTCACAACCATGCCTTTTATTCCAAATATATATACAACTGCCTTTCATCTGTTATATGATCGTAAAAGCTAAAAGTAAAGCATTCGCGTACTCAGAGAAAAAGCCGAACGTTTCTTCCATTTTGACACCCCGCAATTTAGCGGCTTTTTAAGCCTAATTGGTGTTTGCCTTTGTGTGTTGAAAGCACTGCTTCGCTTTGGCAAAGGAAAGATCTGCCTGCTCCTTTCGAAGCCCGAGTCAGTTTTATTTCCTTGATTTTTGGGATATATGTAACTAATGACAAAAAAATGTTACTTCTTGAAAGATTTTTGCGCAGTTGTATCGATTCGTTTTTGTTCAATATGTCGCACAAGGGAACTGCCTGATGTTCACCTGTCCGTAGTATCGCCTTTCGACCTCCGCTTGGCCGTTGTCGCCCGTACAATCTGTGATCAAAATTAGCTAAAAGTGTTTCTGGCGCCAGACAAGACACTTCAAGTCAAACAAAATGAAAAAAATTGTTCGCACTTCCGTATGTTATCTTAAAATTCAAGGGACAGAAAAGAAACCTGGCTTTCATCACAATAACGATCTATTCTTTGCAAACACAAAAAGAAAGTACGCACGCAGAATTTACTTTTCTCTTGAGATCGATTGTCTGTTTGAAGGAGATAATTTCCTAGCTGAGCAGTAGAAAATGTTTTTAATTTGTCTGTTCTTATTACTTCAGATCAAAGTCAAGAGATTTTACGCCAGCTACCCGTCTATTTCCGTGTGAAGCCGACCCTGAAAACGGCGAACGGAAGAAGATGTCGAAAATCGCGCACCGTGTTTACGGATTTGCAGCTTCGAGTTCTGGAAAAAACTTTCACAGAGCAGAAGTACCTTGACACTTCAAGCCGAGCCCAGCTGGCGCATACCCTCCTCTTGAACGAAACCCAAGTAAAAACGTGGTTTCAGAACAGAAGAATGAAATGGAAGAAAGAGAGCAAGGATTCGATGCAAAACAAGCAAGAGGAGGATAACGTTCAGAAGAATCGAGAAGATGAGACCGAAGCAGAATGCAGCCAGAAACAGAAAAATGCTGACGAGGAAACGAGAGACGAAGAGAAAGTCGTTAATGTCAGCTAAGGCAAATCGCAGCAATATTATAATTTAATACTTCCTTTTCGCTTTTCTTCCCCTTTTTCTTTTTTGTAAATAGACATATATGAAATAATTAGTTTCAAAGCTCCTTAAAGGGCGTTAATGTAACAGTTTGTGAAAATACATATTCTCTGTGTCAGTATATAGCTTGAAGCTGTATTGTAATGCGCACAAACACTTGTTCTTTTTAAATATATTCCGTCGATTCGCGCGACTTCTGCGAGCATCATATATCTGCTTAGTAAATAGACATGTATGAAATATTTAAGGTTGAGGAGTTCATAAAATGCAATGAGTATTGTGGAAGAACGAAAAAGAACAGATTAACAAGGATAAACTAGGGGTAAAACATTAACTAAAAAGTAAAGGAAGTGTCGTGTTTGTAAAATGGTTTCTCAAGTTTTGCTGAGTGTCTTGGCGTTATTGGTCATTCGTTCCCTTTCATAAAAGGGGCCGCTCGGCTAATCTCCTTGTTTGTGTCTCTAAAAGGAACGGACATGCTCTGATGAACTACATCCGCTATCTAATGCATGGCCTTTGTATCACTAACAAGTAGCGGAAAACACCACAAACGTATAAATTAAAACTACTATCCGTTTGGAAACTTCGGGCGTAAGTCCGATTGAGCTAATGGGAATTAAAAGGTCAAGCAACCACTGTTTTCTCAATCATTTGTTGGATATTTAACCCAAAGAGACGCATCCCGACTTTATGTTTCTACATAATTATTATTATTTTTTTGTATAGCCAAGGATTATTGTCAATCTGTGTATATACCTTTTTTTCCTCTCTTTAAAACAACAGGAAAACATTACTACTTAGCGAAAATATAAAACAAGACTGATCTAATAATAGGACGAAAATCAAGCTCATATTTTCAAGGGCAATGCGGGGGAATATTTGGCGATTGCCCTCTCAATACAAAAGACGAAAAAAAAACTTATCCTGTGCGGACAAAACAGAAAAATGAAAAATAGCCAGCTCGCTGTTCGGTCGTTAAGCCAGAAGACGACTGCACAAGGGGAAAACCTTAAATACGGGAGGAGGGCGGGAATTCAATCGGAATTTCAATTTCAATTTGACCCCTTGAGAGATTTATGCAGTGAAAATTGTGTTCCGGCTGTGATTATAGATATTCCACATAAACGACCCAACGACATCTGTTTAGAATACCTCTCACTTTTTTTTTGTATTTTGTATTATGTATTATTACTAAAGATTCATCATTTGAAGGGTCACATTGCCAAGTGTGCGGCTTGCAAGACATTACAACCCCAAATAAAGCTGATAATAGCCGGCTCATCTTGATATATATATCAGATATATGTTTATGGGGTTATACTTTTAGAGATAAGTTCGTTTGACTGAAAATGGATTGATTAAGCCAGTAATGATCATGATTGTTATATTGAGTGCTTCTACTAATCTGATGAGTGGAAAACATGCGTTCCGCCTTATTGCCTTCCCATGGTTACCAGGACAGACAGAGTAATGTAAGCTATTATTCTAACAGTGCATTACACGGAATTTAATTCGACGAAAGTATGTGCAAGTTACTATACAGGACACACGTGCATAGTCCAAGTGTTTCGTTGGATTCTTGCGTGTTAGACGTGTAAAATGCACTTGTAAACTTTTAGTAACGTGAATTGGCCCTGGAATGTACCGTGCTTCAAAGTTTCTACCGTCGAGTCCTCTATGTTATACGTCTACGACTTGTTCGACATCGCTTGGAGAAAAATCAGCTCAGCAACCTGCATCCGGGTGACCAGGGCCGTTTGTTACTAAGAGAGACTGGGACAAAACAGTATTCGTAAGGAACTCACAGAGTAAAAGATTTCTAGCTCCCCAATTAAGGAAAACATCAACAACAACAACTACAACAAACTAAAGCACTTATGTAAACCGAATCTGGCCACCACTCACTTTCATTCGCGAGCATTAATTTTTGGCACAATCATAATTAATTTTTAATCTATTGGTGGACACTTTACCTTACCCGCATCTCAGGGAGTTCAAGGGTTAATTAAGAAATATATGTAATATATTCTCATCTTACACGGTTAGTTAGCCAATCAGAACGCGCGTAGTATCAGTTATTTTATAAAACGACACTGTGTGGCAAGGCGCCGATTACGCTGATTCTCGTTTTGGTCCCGCATGATTCATGTGTCCACTGTCTTCGGGATCACGGCGATTCGACTCGCTCTACCTCGACTGGAATAACCTCACCAAAAGCTAATACCTCTTTCAAATGAAAGCTCTCTCTGAATGTATTCTATAGCAGAGCTCACGTTGTTGTTGGAGTGATATCATGGCAGCGAAAGGGCTCAAGCGGTGATTTCAGGGCAGAAATCGACATTTTCAAAGGTTTAATAGCAAATCAATTATCAATACAAAAAGAAAATTGTATAATCGAGAGTTTGATGAATTTCTAAAAAAAAAAAAAAAAAAAAAAAAAAGCTCCCCCGTTATTTGTGTGAGTGATTGACAGGTTGAAACCCCGAGTTGATTGCGCACTAGAGAGTACCATCACTTCAAAAGCTCGACGCTGGACGAACGACGTTTCCGAGGAAAAAGAGAGAGGTATAACGAGAAAATTAGAGGTATAACACAAAACGTTGCCACTTTGGGAGAGGGGAGGGGAGGGAGAGGAAGAGACTCGGGGAGAACCGGTATCAACAGGCTCTTGAAAATGGCCATTTCTCAATTTACGAGAAACCTTACTGTGTTTGAACTTCTGGCAGTCTCTATGACTGACACAGATGGATAAGTTTTTGTAGGGTTGCATGTAAAACTGACATGTAGCCAAGGCCGGGCCAGATGGAGCCAGATTTGCCCAAGAAATTCAACCGAATTCTATTTTTGTCCTGCAGTCTGGCCTGTCGCGTACTTCCTATTGAATGTCTTGCCTCGTGCACCACCTTTTGACAAATTTTTAGCATGCGGGCAACGTACCCTAAATCGTCGCCGTTTGATTTATTGTGTGAGGACAGTTTAGAGATAATCAGAATGGCGGAAATTGGCCGCGCACGTTTCCAAAATGTTTCGATATCTGTTGATACAGCCAAGCTTATCATGACGATCAATTCAAAACGAGACTTCGAGGAGTTTGGATATAGTGTCGAACTGATTCTTCACAAAGCCATCCTTTATTCTATTCCCCGTGAAAACCTAGACCAACGGATCGAGTTTGATCCTAGTGTGTGCGATATTACTTAGCGTACCGTCGCTTTTACAAGCCGATGCAAGTCTCAATGTTCCGTGCTGCGACGACAATGTGATAAGCAAAGCGCGGGTCACTTATGGCAATATCCGGTCGATGAGAGTTTGAGAAAATGGCACGTTTTAGATTACCATTCCTCTTGAAAGAAATGGACACCTGCCAAGAATATACTAAAAAGATAAGGGGTCTCTTCCTTATGTATTGTGAAAGATTGCTTGCGTGTGGGCGAGATCAAGAGACGCGTTATTCTATTGTTTCTGTGATAAATTGCGTGAGACGAAAAGTTCACCATCGAGACGAGCAACTGGTATGTTAATCAGACTAATGGGCGAAATGTCCTTGTCACAGCGAGGCACTAGGTCAACAGCCCGCTAAGCCCAATTGTGTACGCAAAACGCAACGAGTTTCTGAATCGTACCGAACTCGTAAGTTACTCTTTTGGGCTGAATCCCTTCGTCTGGAAATGCGAAACAATCTAAAATCTGAAATCGCAATTTAAGTAATGAAACGTTTACTTACAATGGGCTTTTGAAAATGTGACACTTGTGGTTGTTTTTTCATGTTTCACATGCTTTAAAGCGCCCGTGTAAACATCGACAGGATGCGCCATCTCTAAATGCATTTTGTGTTAGTGAGCTCATAAATATTAAAGTGCTAATAGATGTTTATTTGATTTCTCATACAAACATCTGCTGCACCTCAAGGGAAGGTGTTAATGTTTTCCACTAATTAAAAGTTCTCGGATGAAGACATAAGAAGGTGGTGAGATAAGTAAAAGGTGAGGCCGTTTTTCCCGAATGTTTCAACGGTTCCATTGCACGCTATGGCGGGATCGCTTGGTTATGAGACGCTCCAAAACGTGCGAGTCGTGGCGTGTTGTGTTGACTTAACCTGCGAAAGATCTTTTGTGGAGAGGTTTTCTTCCTTTCATCAAATTTCCACAGTGCCGACCTTAAAAGAAATGGTGCTTTTGGACTTTCTGTTTTAACAACTAATTGAATTCCATCTTCGATTATCTCTTGATAATGGTATCTAATTGACACTCTCACCGAGTTTATAATAAGCGCTAATTGAATAACGAGCACAATTAATTTTGGCAGCGAAGTGGAATAGACCAATCAAAACTCTCGTGTGCTTGCTACAGCTCTTTGCGGCGTTTTTGGGATGACAAGATAAGACAAGCCTGACTGTTTCCGTAATTACTTTAGACGTATGGAGTGAAACTTTTAAATGCTTTTAATAAACGCGCAAACTGCTTTCTATTTGAACAGGTTACTTTATGTAATGTCAATCACTACAGGGAGGTGTTTTCAGAGGCTTCAGAGTTATCTTGACAATAAAAACGGCTCAACATGACAAAAAGCAGTCATCAGTGAAGGCGAAGCAACAAACGACTGTTCTCTTCCAGACGCGACCATGTTCTTTCAAGATCCCTATCTGCTGCAATTTGCCCGTAAGGACAACATTATGTATCATGGAAGCCAGTACCCTCCGCATTATTTGGGAGACAATGTGTGCAGTCCTTCCCAGCCGTGTTTTCTTTCAAAACCGCCAACGCAGCACAGTCCAGATCCATGCAGTCAAGTTTTACGAGGCAACACTACCTTTCCGTATAACCCTCACTCTGTGTTTCAGCCTACCGCAAGCAAACCAGAAATATCAGGTAAGCAATTTAGTGACTCCTTGTCTAAAAAAACCCATCTAGTTCCCGCTTCAGAGACTAACGAGCAATTAATAAATATTAGAAGCAGCACGTAGTTTATTTGTGGTTTAACAAGAAGTCGTTGCACTGTCACGTCATATCTGGTTTCTTGGCCTTGTGCCTTTAATTGGCGCTTAAATTGAACAGTGATTACGGGTTAGAAACGCTTCTGTGTCCTAAGTCACTTATGAAACTCCCAATATGATGTAACACAGTAAAAATGCCCACAATTTTGATGACAAACAACCGGACAAAAACTGCTCGATTTCAAATTCTGCCTCTGTTTTCTTACCCCTAAACGATTGATCGACTTTGAAAAGTGCCCTTAAAATGATTGATCACTTATATCGTTCATTTTCTCGGTCAGTAAACTTGAAAGTATGATGAGGCTGATTACGGGTTTATATGAAAGCACGGCAATATCCAACAGTGCATACACAATGAACTACAATAGCTGCACAATACAACATTCTTACGAAGGAATACAATTCTTGCGGTTACTATGGCTTGAAAACGTCACAGCTAAAAATTCTAAAGACTCAAAATTTCCCCTCCAATAAAACCGAAAATTGTCTATACATTGATCCCAAAATTGCACGTATGTAATCAATAACGATATTTTTATTTTGTCTGTTTTCATGCAGATCCTAGTCCAGAAATCATTCACTCGCTCCCCGTTTATTTTCGTGTGAAACCAACACTGAGAACCCCAAGCGGTCGAAGATGCAGAAAATCGCGCACAGTATTCACCGACCTTCAGTTGAGAGTGTTGGAGAAAACGTTCTCAGAGCAAAAATATCTCGACTCCACTAACAGAGCTAAAGTGGCGCAAATCCTGGGGCTGAATGAAGCTCAGGTGAAGACTTGGTTTCAGAACAGAAGGATGAAGTGGAAGAAGAAGGCGACCAAAGTCGAGAAGCCGGATAGCTCGTCAGCAGCAGCTGCTACAAGCAAAGTGACAATTAAGAAACAAAAATGTGCCGAAGACAGCAAGAACGAGACAGAAACAAGAACGAAGGAAACTGCCGCCTCAACCAAGGAGAAATCTTAAGCAAAGTTGTAGAAAAGATTCATGGAGATATCAGTTTCACAATGAAATTCTTTATAAATCTGCGCCGGACAAATTTTACAGAGAAGCACTACATGGATTATTCTAGTTGACTTTTTCGTGTTATGCCGTAAATCCACAGAAGTTACAGCAGATCTTATTATTATTTAAATAACCTAAAACGTTTTTGAAAATTTTCTTAACATGCTGTCTTATTTCGCGATGGCGGCCAGTTTGCCTAGTTCATTTAGAAATTGAATAGCATATAAGAGCACCATTAATGATTTTAGAAGCGGAATTGCGCGCTAGTGAAACAGAATCTTTACTTGTGATTTTTGTCACTTGTGATAAATTGGTGTTAAACGGCATCAGATAGGCAAAAGATTACCATCAGCTTTTACCGCCAAATTGTCCAGCTTCCTCCGAAACGATACAATTTCCTAAATGGACTAATTGAGATAAACTCGAGGCAATCACCAGCCCGAACTTAGAGGAAATGGACTATGCGGCCTCATTACATACGTTCCTATTTTTGTCCTATACTTTAAGTATATATTTTCGGAGTTATACTCTTGGTATATTACTTGACTAATTTGTGAGTTGTTTTCCCGTTTTTTCGTTTTGAGAAGTGTCCGACTCCAGGAAATACTGTAGACTCAACGAACACAAGCGAATAAAAAGAAATGACTCGGTGGTCGGTATCTAGAGGCTTAGGAGTCAAAAGTCAAACAAACCTTGATTAAAAAAAGCTTTAACAGACTTAGGAGTTCCTTGTCAATCTGTTGGTGTGTTTGCACTGGTCCACCGTTTGAGTTGTAGCTCGACATTAAATGGCTTCTAAGAAATTTAGCAATTTAAAATTCGAGAAAGAAAAAAGCACCAGAAAACGTTAACGGAGAACAGAATCCATCCAGTAGCCTTATTTCCGATTACAGCTGGGCCAAAAACCGCTCGAAGAAGCCGAAACGGTTTATTGGAAAGGCAATGTGTTTGTTTGCTGGTAGGTTTCTAGGGATTAAGTCTAGTCGAGTCCTATTCACCTGGCGCGGATTAAAATCTATGCACGGCATGTGCTTTTACCTGCTTAAAATCTCACGAGAAAAAAATATGAAAACGAAGGAACACATCCCTTACCTAGAAGGTCTAAAACGATTTGAGCATATAGTCAGACATGTATTCCCCACAGTCGGCACAGTCAGTTAGATTTAATTGTCATAAATGACTAGACTCTTGATGTCAATCGGTTGCTTTTCTGCGGGTATTTAACCGACCGCACGGACAGTCCGGAACAGTGGGCATGCAAACGGGGTTCGATTGTATTCACTTGTTTTCATATTGCTCTTGAATGGAAAATCTTTGTCCCAAGCAACCCCTTATTTTCTCAATAAAAGCTCTCTTCACCTATCTATCATCTGCCATATTTCCCATGCAAGATTTGTGTTCCCTCGGTGACTCTCAGGCGCCGGATTAAGGTATTTATCAAACTTTTGTGCGGATATGAAAAACGAGGCAAATGTTTATATAACTCATGAATGAAGGCTTAGCAATCCCTGTTCGTTTGAAAACCAAGGGGAATGTGCTTCAATTGCGCGCTTTACTGATAGTTTCAGATCCGTCCACACTGAAAAGAAAAGTGTTGTGGTATTGGTGTGTGTCTCAGTAATTCCAACATTCCTTCTTTTTCTTTAATTGTTCTTTTATATCATATATATTTCTTCTTCTTCTTCACCTTCGTAGTGATTTTTTGGTTGAACGTAGAACTGAAGTGAATTTTAAAACTGGACCGCCTTGTCGTCGACACCAAGATTAAATTGAGCCAAAAAAACTAAGCAATCATCGGCGACTAGTACCTTCCTTACACCAATTGCTTTCAGCCGAAATGGCTCAGTTTAGCCGAGAATTTGTATTCGCTGTAAACTTTCACCTATTCACCATAATGAATCAGAACTCAGAGACCGATCAACAGGAACTGAGTTCAATAATAGAGAGGCAAATTATGACTCAACTACAACATTACAATAGGCTTTCATGTTCTAGCGTGCCCCGTCAAACCGTGAGTGGAAGGGTCATGAATCATTCAAAGTCACTTCAATGTCAGAGGATCAAGTTACCTGTAAACCTCGGAATCTGCCACAAAAGAAGATATTGCTAGTGTTGGGACACGTCAAGCTCACCCGTCTAACCAAGAACAGTAGTGGGAAAAACATTTAATCCGTTCAATGACAACACGTGAACATTGCTGTTATAATGTACTCACTGAGAGCTTTCATTTGAGTGGTCACATCTTTAGGTTTTCTTTTACAGTTCAGGAGTTAGAAGTTTTCAACTTCGAGTCATGTGTTCGCCTTTTCATTCCCAGTCGACCAGTTCCATACTCGGCCACATTTGCCAGAGTATTAAGAACTAGTGCCGAGCCAACACGCATCCGTTTTCGTTTGAAAATGGCCGGAATTTTTTCTTCCACCTTCAAAACTTTCTCCGTCCACACGATAGCTTTTCCGAATCACGCGATCATCGTGACGTCAGCGTTTTCGATAAGTTTCGTTTTCACACGCCGGTGTACAAAAATGGTGTTTTCGAAAATGTCCACTTTGGAGAGCGTTTTCAAAAAGTTCCGTTTTCGATTACCGTTTACGTGCGGACGGAGGCCCAAACTGCATAAGAGAAAACAAAGAATAAAAAAAAAAATTGTTTTAAATCGAAAACGGATATGTATCTGGTTGTTTGCACTGTCTGTGTAGCCAGCTGATGCAGCTATAAATTCTCTTAATCTCATACACGCACTCTCTGCGTAGGCAGAATTTGTTGCAAAAGACCCTTTCAGTTAGTGTCACGTGACCTGAAATGGGACAACGCACCAAAGTAACACCTCAAAATAACAAAAAAACGCTATTTTCCAGACGTTTGCTCACTCATTCGGGTATTTCTGGGCAAATTATCTGATTGAGAATGAAAAATCTGGTAACGCCGTGATATTTTACTCTTACTCAGAGACGCATGTTTGTGTTGTCCAATTTCAGGTCACGTGACACACTAACTGGAAGGGTCAAGTCAGAGACTACAGTCGAACCAGTCACACTAGCTACACGTTGAACCCTGCTGCATGCCGGGAATAAAAGACGCCAGTTTCAACGAACATTACAAACGTAACGACGGTTTTTCATCAAATGTCCGCCGAGTGCTGCTGATTAATGTACAGATTGTAAAAAGTAAGCCGGAAGTGTCGGCCGAGTCACCGTACCACCCAAAAAAGATCGACTCCAGTGACTCTACAACCCTACCCAAAAAATGAAGCAAAAATGTAAGGTCGATGGTGTGAAATCAACCTTCCCAAGTTCTCTTTATTCGTCATAGTAATACCTAGTTCACACCAACGCTTAAACCTGTTTAAAAGGTGTTTAATAAAACTTGTTTAGTTTGGTCGGCCGTTCACAATGAGTGCACGGCAAAACTAAACTGGTTTAAAACCCGTCCAACTAAACAACCGGTGCGAGGTGGTGTAAAATATTGTGTAATTAACACAAAATCAAAACAGGTTTCAGAAAACGCAGTCTAGTAAACTTGGTTTAATTAAACAGGTTTAGTTTGTGTGAACAGGGTATGAGACACACGACACAAGAAGATAATTCCCTCAGTTACTGCCTTGCTATATTGATGAGTTTGAACCAATCCCTAGAGCTTCAGAATACAAAGACATTGCTGCCATGTTGGGGTCAAATTTCATCCAACATGACCTCACTTGAACCATTTTCAAACAGGTCTATGATTGTTTTTCAACCAACCGCTCTCTTCCAAAGGTGTGCATTTGCATAACAAGTATCATGAATTATTACGCTTTGTCTGAATAAATGCAGATAATTGTATAAGTACCAATGGCAGACATAAATAAAGGCTGCACCGCATTACTGCTCTTTTAAGACCAATTTGTCGCCTTTGATTATACTCACACGATCCAGGTTTCATGAAAATGTAAACCCAACTGGCTTCACAGGCTGTGTAAAATTGCATTTTAATAATCACGTAGTATTTCTTGCAAGACGAAACCTTGTGTGTGTGTGTGTGTGTGTGTGTGTGTGTGTTCTTCATTTTCGGCATTTTGTTGAGCGGACCATACTGATCTTATTGCTATATCCATTGGTCAGTCATTGAGGATCTTTGATTTATCAACAAGGCATGAACACTGCTATTATAATGTACCATCGGTTTCATTTGATACGGAGTTGAATGTTTTCTAGGTCTAGGTAGTTTCCAGTCAACCGCTAGCTGGACCAAATTTAAGGTTGCGTGCGAAATTTTGTTTTAGTTCGGTTATACGACCAGTAACAAGTCAAACCGAAAGACCTCTTTCTCGTTTGCTTCACGAGCTGATTTTTGGAGATTCTATAGACGAAACAGCTGCAAGCGTTTACTCGGAAACAAAGCCTAGCCGAGGAGTGTTGCTGTGGGTCGTATGTCATCTCTAATTGAGCAGAGTATCTCAAGACATAAATGGCAAAAATGCACCGTGTATACTTTTCTTTCTATAGCCTACGAGCTCTGGATATAGATATGACATTCGGGATCTTGGACGGTGTTCTGTTCCAAATTGATTTCTTATTAAATACATAATTTATTTTATCAGAGGCTTTCTCAAGTGTTCGTGTGAATGACCTTTTAGAATTTGTCCGCGTTGTTTTGAATAGTTTAATAAATGTGGCAGATAAGCGATGACTAAAACCAATTCAACTGCACCTATTAATGTCATCATTGGCAAACTTTGCCACCAAGTTGTTCACTTGTACACGGAAGCACAAAGACTCACAAAGGCCAAAGAAAACTATTTTCTTTTACGTTTCGGGAGGTTTTGAAAGCTATATATAAAATGAAAGGAATATTCAATTCGATTGACTTCACCATTTTCACAGCATGTTTATTCAGTCAAGTCGCCGTGCGAGATATGAGTGCTTCTGGAGTTATAACATACAATTACCTAGACATCAGTCATATTTTGTCTAAGGAAGGTGGCTCTTCCATTCTTTTAATCTGGCACAGGTGATTTCCGAACTAATGCCTTAAATATACATTCAGCTTTCAATCATCTTTCTTTTTAATAAAGGGCCAGCACAAACCCAGATCAAGAAAATGAGGAAAACGAGGAAGGAACTAGAAATAACGTGCTGTTAAGATGACAAAGTTGTATTTCATCGCATGAATAAAGCATTGTCAAGAGATCGGAAGCGTGGTTTCAACATTTAAGTGACAAAAACAAGATGACGATAAGCCGGCCAGGAATATCTATTGCCTATAGAAAGTTGCTAAAATCTCGGTAGGCACAAGAAATGCGTTATGATTTATAACCACTAATTGCACCTTTTTACAGTTTTCTCTAATTTTCCGACATTAAGCTCCTTTATTCTCCAAATTGTTTCCCTTCCTGATTAAAAGACGAAAAGAATAGCTAAAGAATACAAATTAAAATCAGTTGTCACCGGTACAAGCCGTAGCCAATCACAAAAAAGATAATAAGGTTTTAATGAAGTTGTGCATTTGAAGAACTCACAACGCAAACCAGCCATTTGAGAAAAGAAGCTTTGCCGACAACTAAAAGGTAAACATCTCGCTGTGTTATATTTTTTGCACAGAGAAAATGAAATTCACTCTTAAATAATAATTATTTTTGTGTGTATTTGTAACACAAGGCTTGGGGAGAGAGGTTTAGGACAATCTTCAAACTTGGGTAGTAGTTATCTTTTCACCCTTTGTTCCGTCCCAAAAGGAATTATCCGAGCAATCTGGATTATATAATTGCTGATATTTCTCAATTCTACGGGACAATTTTCTTTGAGTATAGACTTAAATAATCAGAGAGTTTAACATCAATTCAGTCAAGACGGTTCGATGTAAGTCTTCATAATTATTCACATTTCGAAAACCATTGTTAATGCTTAAGATTAGCCAAAAAACCAAAGGGGCACCCACTACTAACTAAAACTCGAAACCTTTTAAAACACTTTGATGCAGTTATTTTTAAGGGGCCTATTCACATTTTTACTGCCGGAGTTACCGAGTTTCAGATCTTTCTGTGTCGCGTCCAGTTGAATGTACTGTTGCGCTCTCAAGGTTTCATTGTTTTCAAGATTTTCTAAAGCATAACATCTGGCTTGCACAATTTTTTGCTTCACTGTTGGTCACTTCCGATTTCGAGTTGATAAATTCTGTGAAAGCGCAAATCTAGACACGTTCAGAAAAAAAGGAAGAGATAAGCGCGTCGCGTACGTACATGAAGAAATCACGTGGGCGCTGGATAAAAAGAGAAAGAAATGGCGTGGGACGGGGAGGGAGGTGGGGGATACAGTTTGACAGAAAATATTGAAATAATTTGACATCGTTTAATTGCCCAATTAGATAGAGAGAGAGAAAAAAATAGAGAAAAATAGAGAATGAAACTATAGGTTGCGGTTCCTATGACCATCAACTGTAAGAAATGACCAGGAAATTGGTGCGCTGGCGGGAATTTTGTGTTGCTGCTCAGGATGAATCCTATGATGATAATAGTAATATTAATAATAAGTGATACTTATATTGCGCATTTTTTATGTAGGAGTATTCAAATGCGTATTACATCGACTTACAAATAATAATGATGATAATCTAAGATACTTATTATAACGCAAAAAGCACTGGTTAGGCTACTTCTGGACCAGACAAAGCACAAGACAAGAAACAATGTTGTCAATAAATTGCCGATATTTAAATCGTTTGTATTGAGTTTCAGGACATGAAGGGCCGATTTTTTAAACAAAGTCAAACTTAGACCTGGTTTATCACTAATTTGAAGTTTAGACGGCCGCCACAAAACAGGGTTGGCCCAACGTTAAATTGCATTTTTAGAACATAGATCGGAGTCGGTTTATTAAGACGATTTAGTAGTTGTCCGATAAGCTTGGCTATTGCTTAAATCTTGTTTACACCAGGACTTTCTTAACCGCGGTCTAAACCTTGTTTTAAAAATTGGCCCGAAGAGTTTTAAAAATCTGTAGTTATGAAAATGGCAACCAATCCCACGTTGCAGCTATACTTACTGAGACTCCTGAGCAATGTTTTGTTAAAGTTCACTGCAAAATGGCCGCCATGACGTCACAGGACTTAAAACCAAAACAAAAGTCTCCAAATGAGCATCTCTTAATTTTGGTGTTTTATTTGGAATAAAGCATGCAATTTTTAATGAAAATATCTCATTGCATCTGGAAATTCGTAAACCTTTTTGAAGCAATGGCACCACTTTCAGAAGACTGTGTTATTTGCTGTCTTTGAACTAATAATGCAAAAATGACGGATAGAGCAATAAATTCTCCAAAAAAAACTAGTTCCCATGGCAACAATTAAAATCTATGGTTACTGTTTTCTTGTCTTGTAAAAAGGTTGTAACTTTGTTGGTGTCAAGGTACTCTCATTGATACCTATAAACTATTCGTAACATATCGCTCTGAAATAGATGACACAAGAAATACACGTTGTTACTCTATAAAGTTGTGTTTTCCTATAAAAATAGAATTAGTTTGCAAATTTGATTTTCTATACTTGAACAACACCTCCTGGCTTTTGTTAAAGGCGCCAACTCAATTTCAGAACGGCTTATTAAAGGAAAAAAATTAATTAAAACCCCTTAAAAAACATTCCACCATTGTCAAATACCCTTGTGATTATAGGAGTAACTCTGGGTCGCTTTTGCGCCATCACAAAGTTGCTCAGAAGAAGGAGTTTTCTCCGGTCGCATTTTTGCTTCGACTTCAACATAAGGTAAGTTAAATCTGCAATGTCAAATAATAAAATGCTAGCAAGATTGCTGCATATACGAGCTATATGCAGCCATCAACATCATGCTGACCGCTGGAAAATGAGCCTCTGTCTGTTTTTAAGGCAAGCGGGCAATGTATTGCCTGATAGCATCAGTGTTTTGAGTCAATGGTTACTCGTTGCCAACCGAGTGTATCGACCAACAGTTTTGTCTTTGATCGCGAAGGATATGGCGTACCAGTACGAAATTGGTAAACAGACCATCCGAATTTCATAAGTGAACAAGAGGGTGTGATAAGTAATCGGCCTTCACCGATAATAAACACTTGCAATTTTTAGCATAGACCAGAAAAAGGGCAAAGCTCTTTCTCACTGTAACTCTTGCACTCCCATGATTCTTTATTCGAATTAAACTTGAACGTGAACACTGCTATTAGAATGTTATTCCTCGAGAGCTTTCGGCATTCGAGTGGTCGAACCTTGGGATATTAAATTCAATTCGCCTTTGACAGTGAAAGGAGCTCAAGAATCCTGAAGCCTTGCAAAGGAGACAACTGTTTCGGCCTTGATTGTTTTTGATGACATTTGTGTTAAAGCCGGTGGCTGTACATATCAGCGTTACATGCTAGGCGACCTTGACATTACTAAGACGGCATTAAAACCTATCAAAAGTTTTATGCATCGCGTCTTTGTCTCATTAAAAGTCAACTGGCAAGATCTCGAGCTATAGCAACTCAGACGCTGAATAACTTTTCTAATGACACCCACTATATATCATAAACGTGGCACTCTTCAATGAATATGTTGCAGAAACAGGCAAGTGAAAGAAATTTATTCAATTTGCTTTGCGCTTTCCTTTTCGGTGATGAATAATTGGTCTGAATGGGCACTTGAAACAAATTAAAACAATATTTGCTGCATGGACAAACAGCGAAAGGATATTAGTGAACAAACTGAAAAAGCAAGCAAAAGGTCGTTCATTAAATTTAAAATTACATTCACGTTTGGGTTCAGTTAGAGGCAAATATCAAAAGCCAAACTTTGATTGAGGTTTCAGCCAATTTGATTTAGAACGAAGGGGACAAACATCACCTCTAGTTTCTTTCTGAAGAATTTGTAATACTAGTTTTGGAACACAAAAAAGTAACCCTTCTTAAGATAATCTCTAATGGTATAATTGAGGATTGTTACACTAATATGGGCATTTAATATTAGTAGCGGTCCCAATTTCCGCGGCAATAACTGCCTTCTCAATTTTGAGAAGGCTATGGACTAAATCACGAGTTTTTAGATAAAAAAAAGGAAGACTTGACAACAAGATTTTTTTTTTATCATTCACTGATCACCACTCAAACTAGAAATGGCAAACAATTATGAAAGGGTTCAATGAAGGTATTCAGTTCATTAACATTCCAAATTGACTTTTTCGGTCAAGTTGCTATATCGTTAACACAACTTGAAAACAACACTTTGTAAACCAGATATAAGGCAATGTAGACTAGACTCTATAGCAACAAGGAAAGGACGACGGATTTAAACAGGAAGAGAAACAAAGAAAGAAAACAATCATGGCTGAAAAACTAGCGGCCATACATGAATCAGATACGGCATGATCCGGATTTTTGCGAGTGTGGTGTGAAGATTGCAATCAGCTTATCTGGTAGTCTATTTCTCATTCAATTGACAGTAAATCCGGCATATGTCAAAATGTTCAGAAAATGCTAATGTGCTGATGGTCATGCATCAGTAACGAAATTGCCTGGACGAAATTTGTAAACGAATTTGCGAAGAGCGAGATTATTTTTAGAATTGTCATTAGTTATATTTAATTATTTTTACGTGTTAATCACCACATGGCATGTATATGCGAGAAAAGTAAAGAATTGGTTGCGAAGTAATTGAAAATCGATTTTCTGACAGATTTGAGGAGGAAATTAAATTTAGCGGAGATACATTTCAGATAAAAGGTGTCTTTTTTATAGAAGAGAAACTCTTCGAAAGCAATTCAACAACTGCCCACAGCTCTGTCTCGCTTCTAGTCTACCTTCATTGGTCTTGGATTAGGTACTGGAAATTCATGCTCAGAAAATGGACGTTTACGGAGCATATTAATTATACAGTCGCATCTCTAATCGAAGCAGAGAAAATAATGAGCAATATCTGAACCGCAAGAACTAACCTGGAAATTACTTCGCGGGTCATATCCGAAGTCGTCGTTTACTTCCTGACAATTAGTAAGTTTTCTAGACATAAAATCCAAATCGATTGCTCTTATGGCTTATTCTTTCGATACATAGAACTTCAAGGCCAAGCTAAACTGAGCCGCTCCCAAGACTTCACACCCGCAACTCAGCTGCACAAGGTATTTAGAAATTGTTGTTATTCAGTGTCTCACACAATACGGTTTCCTTAGCCGTGTTAAACGTTCCTCGAGAGCTTCCAGGCGAAACAGTATTTTTCTTTTGTTTTCTTGTTCAAATTGTTGAAGTAAAGTTCTTATCGGTGTTTAGAAAGCCTTCGTCTGAGTCCTGAACCGTCTTAACCCTTTCACTCCCAAGAGTGATGAACTAAACTCAATTTGCTCTTTTCAGTCTCTCGCCAGAGATATATCCATAAAGTATGACCAAAACCGCTTGGCATTTGGTACCTTAAAAAGCTGATTGAGATATCAATTCTTGTTTCATCTCTCATATGTTTTCTTATTTTACGCTTGAGAGAATTTGTGTTCTGAGCTTGGGATTGAAAGGTTAAAAGAAGTCAAACTGGTACGTGCAATATGTTCACGATCGTCCGGTTGAGAGAAATCTTCAGAAAGACTGCTGTTGGTGATTACCCAGTAATCATCAGAGTCAAGTCAAGAATCTTGATAAATGTTTCGATTGGTCACTTAGCAAGCGGGTACACGTTGATTATTGCTGGGAAACGACCCTCAATCTATGTGTCTAAAGCCGTGTTGTCTTGCACTGTTCACAGACATTGTAAACAATCAATCATCATGAACAACAAACTCCTTGTTTGCGCTGCATTGTTAATGCTGTTGGCTGCCACAGAAAGTTTGGTCAGGGACGAATCCGAGACGGACAAAGGACTCTATGATGTATTGTTTAGACGGATGCTGGAGGTAAGAGAACTCAGCACTATGACGTCGCATCCACGTGATTGGAAATTCGGATCCTCTTGACTTGTGGGTAATAAGAAAACCCATGATGCTATGCGCGTGCTTGTACACGATCGTTATGCGCACGAGTTTCGAGTGCGGTGCCTCGTCGTATTTTCTTCACAAGTTACAAAAGCACGTCAGGGTCAATGTTAAGTCACGGTTTAGGTCTTTCTGTTTAAAAAAGTGTTTCAAGGATTGCGCGGTTATGTAAATGTTCAACAATAATCAAATATAGCTTCTAATCCCCTGCTGACCAGCCCCATGACCTTTGACTTGAAAATCATGTTTCCTCCCAGATCAGTGCACCACATTTCCCTACTGTTCCGACGAAGGGCTAACGCTTAAAACGGCATTATATACTACTTATTTTTAAACATTCGGCTGACCCATTGCACAATTTATCTGAACTCTAAACTTGTGTTGACATTGTTCTCGTTTTGTTTAAGACACGAGAATACAAGGAAGACGGCTGTGACAACATCTATAACTCATGCAGGAGTGAGAAAGACTGCTCCGGTATTTGTGATGGTTATTCTTTGGATTGTTACAGTCGAACTTGTATCCCAAGAGCCGTGACCCCCTACAAACGGCAAGTCCAGGCTCCTGACAGCGAAACCTTATATTGATGTTTGTTCAGTCGTGATTTTGTTTTCAATAAACGCTTGTGTCTTGCCAATAGCGTTGTGATTCAGTTTCCATTTTGCAATCCAGTGGAACATGTAACTAAACATAGTGTATGGGTCACTTGCACAAAATAAATGCCTCACAGTCATAGCATGACGTAGCTATGATGTCATAGCATGACGTCAGTGTAGGCTCGACTCCATAAGCTTTTGCTACTGCAGCAAATGTGATGTACAAATATTGCTTAACCCTTTCACTCCCAAGTTCAAAATGCAGATTCTCCCAATCTTTAAATAGGAAAATGTATGAGTGATGTAGTGATAATTGATAGTTTAATCAGCTATCATCTGAGGAAGGCATCAAAAGCCAAGTTCTCCTTACTATATGATGTACTTCTGCTGAGAAACTGAAGGAGAAAATTGGAGTTGATCACTCTTGAGAGTGAAAGGGCTACAAGAGAAATAAAGGATGGAATACTCGTCCCTGTGAGAAATACTTTCATTTCCAAGCTCAAAATACAGATTCTCCCAACTTAAAATATCCCTTATTCCTTCCGCATGATGCGTATCGACTCTACACAGCGATTTTCAGGTAAAACTGGTGAATATTTGCAGAGATATCCTTGTTCAGAGAAGCCAGGCAACAACAATAACTGAACTCCAATCTACCACATTGTAATAAGGATTTCTTCGCAAATATTCATCAGTTTGACCTGACTATTAAATCACTGTTCAGGGTTTACATACATAGTTCTGTGCAATGAAGTATGGATTTTGCAAGAAAGGGAAATATTACATGTACCTGTTGCCTTCGATTTGAACGCCTTTTCGTTTTCCAGTAAATCAACGCCAATGTAAATAAATAAATGCAGTATTATGCGCCGATTAGCCGTATGGTAAGGTTGATCGGCGGTCGGTGTGTAGACTTGCTTTTCCTCAATGTTCCGCAGGACCGAAAGCCGCCATCTTAAGGCCCGATCAAACGATGAATGATAGCTGATGATAGTTGCGATCCTGAAACTATCACCTACTATCACTGACTATCACAAGCGATCAAACGCTCACGAGAGAGCGCATGATAGTCGACCGAAAATAACGCAATATCGCTCGCGCGAGCTCCAGCTCATGTGAAAACATCAGTCAATAACGCCTCAGCGAAAACATGACAAAAATGGCTGTTTATATGAACAGAAGAGCCGCTATCTGTTTTGTTTTACTCTCTTCATCACTCGATACACCCTTGTTTTCTTTGCTTTTCATTGCTTGCCATTTTTGAATGCTGCGAAAGCTTGAGCCTGTTCATTCAGGGAGGAAACAGCTGACCGAAAAACTATCATGGACATCATGCGCGTGATCAAACGGCAAAAACGATCATCGACTATCATGGAAAATTTGAACATGTTCAAATCGAATGATAGTTGATGATAGTCCATGATAGTGCATGATAGTTTATGATAGTTCGTGTTCAAACGCGCGTGATAGTTTGAAATATCATCGACTATCAACGATTAGTATATACCACAAGTCAAAGAAAACTCGCGTTCTGATTGGTTACGAAGCAAGGGCATTTAGTGTGGAATTGCATGGATGACGTGTGTCTACGCGAGCAAGCTCGCTGTAAATAATGAAACAAACATAGCTGACTGACTTTTTAGCTAAAATCTGAGCATTTCGGTGTGAACTATGAAGCAAATACATTCAGGTACTTATCGGTTATATTTTTGTAACGTCTTTTTTGGACTTCTTCTTTCACACAAGTTTTTTCTTTCAGCTGTCGGCACCAATTTACGTGCTTGAACATCGGTATTCAACAACAGCGATCGTGTCTCCAGATTTCTTGGTGATTTGTTATAAATTATAAGTGAAACAGGTTTTGTTGAATAGAACTTTTCTTGCCTTCAAAAGGTATTTATAACAAATATTAGTCACACCACAAGGTTCAAATAAAAGTGACTGCGATCTTGAATCTCAACTTGATTCCTAATTCGCTGGTTCTTGACAGTTGACTTTGCAATGGCTTTCTCGCGCGCTGAAGCGTGAAAACATAATTTAATTGTTGTTTTTCTTTGACTTCTGCGATTCAAGAAAAATTCACTGCCTGACGAGTGAATTCCACGTTAAATTTTACTCGAAAAACCGATATCGCACGAATCGCGAAGCGATGAGTGCGATATTGGTTTTTCGAGTGAAATTTAACGTGGAATTCACTCGTCAGGCAGTGAATTTTTCTATACAAGTGAATAGTGCTTTCCGCGCGCTCTGATTGGCTCCTCAATCTCGGAATATCAAGTACCATTCACCTCTCGGCGGCTTCCGGTAAAACAAAATGGCGCGCGAACCCATTTTTTGCCCACTTTCGTCGGAAATAAAATAGCTACTTGGGAGTTGGCTATTAAACTTGTGTGGTACATACTAAAACAATTATTCACCTCAGTGTCGGTGAATAATTGTTAACTTTCATCACCGTTTGATCGGGCCTTTATCGCAACCAAACGCCTGATGGGAACGAAACCCTGCTAGAATCCAGTCTCTTTTAGCAATGAGCCCGCAGTAGATATGGCCGGCGTACATTAAATGAGTGACTTTCGCGTGATTCTATCCTCACGACGATGGCGCCGAGTCGGGGTGTGCGGTAAGCAACAGATCGCTTTGTCCCCAACAGACGAATGTTCGCTTATTCACAATCTGATGATCATATTTCAGTTTTGAGGGTCGCATGTTCTTTGTTTATGACCGTGAAGCTGTCAAGAAAGAGGCAGATCCTCCAGAAGATGCAATTGTTTACTTCTACCCACCAGGGGTAAGACATCGACGGTTTCAGTTTGAATGTGTATTCTTTTAGCTTGTTCAAGTCACAATATGTACGAAACCCAAAGAGTATGTTCTAAATAATCATTTTTACTACAAAGAACAAAATTCACTTTTATTTACCTACATCTGATCGTACCATATTTCGTCAGGGTAGTCGACGTTTAAGGGCGATGAAAGTACTAGGCCATTTGTGACTGGCTTCGTGGCTTTAAACATCTGTGTGATAAGCAGCAGTAATGACTCATGTTAAGCATTCCTGTGGACCCTAATATTGTGTTCGTTGTATTGATTCTTGCACGGTCTTCTATCGAGCCTTGAAATAGTAAACAATATTTGTAAATACTGGCCATGTAATTAAAAACTTCATTACCACAACTTTCTTTTAGCATTATTTTCAATAACCAGTGTATCTATGTTCTATCTTTTCTTGGAGATAAACCTTGCCTGTCATTAGGGCCCAATTGGGTCCATACTGATAGCAGGTGTACAACTGAATTGGTTTAGTCAAGTCCCTTTGGTTACTGATTTTATTATTTAATTAAAGCCAAGCTGTCTCTTGGTGCAAGCCAGCTATCACTTTGTTTCATGTAATTGTGTGCATGTTCTCCTGTTAGTTGTTGCTGCATAAAATCCGATCAGGTACTTGTACATACTGTTCACTCTTGTACATACTGTTACTTCTACACTTTCTACCACTACTGCTACTAGTATCATTTTATTTGTTTGTTTGGTTGTTTTGAACACAGGCAAACATAAACCAGCAGATCACGATATGTGGACAACTTGTTGGGATGGCCAACTTTCTGAGCGGTTTTACTGGCAAAAGATCACATGCCCTTATCAAACTGAAAACAGAGAAAGTTGCTATGATACATGTGGGCAAATACTCACTGGTTAGTACGGCTTTGTGTGTGCACACACTACATACATGCAAATATGAAACAGGTGAGGACAACTGGAATAAGTATTGATGTAGGTGTGTTTGGCTTGGACATTTATTTGAGAGTCAACCAACTGGATGTCTTAGTTTTAAACATAGCTTGTCATGATGTCATGATCAGTACAACTTGGGTATTTTTTTTTTTTTTTTTTCAGTGCTTTATTTAATTAGCAAATTCAAATTTGCTGGTAAGACAGAGTGCAAAGAAAGCCATGTCTGCTAAATGTTTAGTCCAGGATTACCAGACTTCCCGATGGTTCATAGTTGTCCTCAAAATAGAATTGGTCTGCCTAATAAATATATATATATTATTTCATTGTGCCCTTTAAAAATGCCATTTTTTAAAATTATTTCCATCAACAGCAGCAGAAATCAATGAATGGACAACAAAAGAAAGAATAAACATCATAGCACAGACACAGGGCTTGATTACCTTCCTTTTCCTCCAACCTCAGGAAGTATCAAACAACCACCATCATTTACGTTACTGAAGTGATGCCTCTTTATCTTTAGGCTCTGGGAGGGACCTTGATAGAACCAGATTCCCTGATGAGCCGGCAGCTTGAGACGCTCTACCGAGTGTTTGCATTCTACCATGGCTCCATAGACCGTGTTAGAGGGGTGAGTGAGTGAATCTCATTGTATGTCTACTAGCTGGATGAATGAATAACATTGGCTCTCTTCCTTGTCTCTTCAGATGCACCAGGATCGGAGCTCCTTTGAATCAAACATGAGCATTATATGGGACTGCTACCTGCCTTTTGTCCGTCACTATGGTGATCATATGCCTGGTGTGTTTGATCCTGTTCCATTCCTGGACCTGCCAAAGGTATTCTGTGATTTTTGTGATCGACTTTCAACCAATCTACTCTCCACATTATCTCTCCAGAGGTATGTCATACAGAAAGGAGAATATGATATTTTTGAAAATAAATAAATAAATAAATGAAAATAAAATAAATAAAAAAGTAAATAAAAATAGATAAATTAAATTAAATTAAATTAAAATAGAATATATAAAATAATATAAAATAAGTTTTCTCTACCAAAAGCTGCATCACTCATACATTTAATGAATGGTTGGGCCAATCTGTATTTTGCACTTAGAAGTGAAAGGCTTACATAAGAGGTACTTATAAGCTGCATTTTCCTGAAAGTTATCAGAAGAAAAGAAACAAATAAATCAAGCAATCAACACTCACTCAAATATCTTTTTTTCGCCCTTGTATAAAGACTGAGAAGTTGATCACTGACTGTGTTGCTTGTCTCTGGTTGTAGAAGGCTGCATCAGGCTTCATGAAAGCATCACATTTCCTCCAGGCCTGTCAGCGCAGACGCCATGTTTTGGTTGGATGCCTATTGTACAACAACAGGTACAGGATAACAACATGTGCATGATAAAGTTTGATTGATTCCCTAACTTTCCCCAAATAGGTATGAAACCGGTAGTGTTAGAAATTGAACTGGAAAAAAAAAAAAAATGGAATAATCATAGTCATAGTGTACGATTTATGCAGTCGAAAATTAGACTTGATGTTCAAACTTTGCTTAGAGAGGCTCAAACAATGGCATTTGCTCTAAATTTGTCTCATGAAAAGTTTGGCATCTGCATTTGGCTTAACATCAATTCATGCAGTGGCTGCATTAGCAGATTTACCACTGCAAATATGTCACTATGTTCACTGTAGGTAACTGGGTTCTGTGAGTGAGTAGAGTGACCATGTGTGTATCTGAGTAAATATATAAATGAGTGGTTGGTTGGGAGAGAGAGAGAGAAGGAAACAGTCCTGAGGGAGGGAGGGTGAGCTACAAAAACTGCATATATTGTTTCTCAACTTTTCCGTCTTTTTTTTTTTCAGTGTGCTGTGCACTCAGTTGGATCCAGATATCACGTCCAGAGTCTTGCTTCTAAAGCCCAACCAGAGTCATGTACGTTTACTGCCCTGATCTACACATTTTCCTTTCCTCTCCTCTACTGGTATCTTCTGTGTGATGTTGGGCATGCTATAAGTGACAGTTATATAATTATTTATTTTTATTTCAAATTTGTCTCTCACTGTCTCCTTTGTTTTCTTTTCTTTAGTCTTGTCTTTTTTTCTCTTCCGTTCCTTTTCTCTCCTTTCTTTCTTTAACTTTTCCCCTTTTTTCATCAGCATCCGGCTCAGTCTGTCAAGACTGGTAAGTGAGTCATTCACACGCTAAGCGCTTGATTTTTCGACAAAGCTACCAAGTAGATAAGGTCCACTCTTTTTTTGTAGATTTTCATCTCCCGTTCGGTCTGAGGATCCTGGACTGTTTCGTCACGTTCGATGAGTACGTAGCAGTTTATGACGCCCTTGCCCAGTCTCCTTACCGACAGCAGAATGCGGCAAACTCTGCGGGGACATTTCCGGATGTTTATTCCACACCTGGAAGTTACGAAAGAAACAATTCTACCACGGAAACGGCGTCAAGGCAATCGAATGTGACACATACAGATCCACAGGGTTCTAGTACTGAAGATTTTGTAGAAAATGAAAAGCTCCGGAATGAAAGCGGTTCCCAGAAATCTGATTCAAGCGAAAGAGAATGTAAGAGAACTACTCAGGGGGAGGGATGCGAATTAGTGGAAAATAAAGGCGAAGGAAACCCTAAGGATTCGAGCCTTTCAAGCCGTGCCCAAGTAGAGCTTCCAGATGGAGGAGGATCAGAAAAGCACGCCGATTTAGAGGGTGAAACCGTGAATAAAAAGAAAGAGAAGGACGCTACTGTTGTACCAATACAAATTGTAAAAGGTGTAAGTTTACAAGGTGAAGACAACTTTCGTGATAACAAAAGTCACAGCCCAACTTCGGATCCTGCCCAGGTGTCAAGCGAGCATGAGTTGGTTATGGAGGCTATTAACGTGCAAGAACTACGAGTGGTTGAGTGTTGTTTCCAAGAAGATGAAGGCTCGATAAAACAGGCGTATCCTATAATAACACATCCGCGCCAAGCAGCACAGGTTTCTGGCACTGAAACAGAGTTGCGCCAGTCTACCTCAGAACAAGAAGACGTTTGTTCAGAAGGAGGAAGTTGCGCTGATTGTGCGGAACACACTGAGTCAGCCTCGGAAGATATTCCGCTTGACAGGGCGGTTTCTTTAGCTGCTACTGTTGATGTCTCTGCGACTAGTGATCTGGAGTCGCTTTGTCGAGTTTTTCTAGAAGACATCATCAACGAAGTCACGGCCGGGCTGGAGACGCGAGAAAGTTATCATGATGTCCAAGGCGCAGTGACGAGATTGCAAGGCGATGTGTTGTTCGCAGCCGGAGCTGAAAGTAGCCGGGAAAAAATTCCTGAAACTTGTGCCACATGTAAGGGAACGAGTCTATTCAATGAAACTCGCTCTTGCGGTGGAGATGATAGGAAGATGGATGAACAGGTCTCGTGTGAGGAAACTTCCTCTCTCTGTCGTTGTGCTGGTGCTTGTAAGGATTCTCGTAGAGATCCGTCTGTCAGTGAAGCAAACGCAGACTGTGTAAATAAATCACCAGTAGCTTGTGGCTCGTCCTCCACGCGAAATCGTAGCGTCAAGTTTGAGAATACCATTGAGGTGTTCTGTGTAAGGGAAAGTGTTGGAGACGAACACGATACAAATAATGAAAACTATGAAGAAAACAAACTTGCCGAAGACACTCGTCATGACTTAGAAGCACAGACCGATTCAACTTCCAGCAGTGTGACTCAAACACAGCCGTCTGTAGAAACAGACTCTGGTGTGTCTTTGAACAATTCTCAGACTGAAGACCGAGATGGCACTACTTCAGGAGCCCAACACCAAGAGGCTGGGGAGAGTGATGTCATAATTGACGCAACACGATCATCTGTGTCACATGACGAAGAGCTGTTGGAAGAGGAGAGGGAGGAGGGGCAAAATCTCAATCAAGTGAGTGACACGGAGCGTTTCTCTGTCGAATAGCAGGGACAGCTTGCTAAGGTCTCACAGCAGTTGCTGTTTCGCTTTCCCTCCTAAAAGAAATTCTGATTTGGTTTCTTTTTGTTTCAGTGAGTCACTCGCTTCAATTTTTTTTTTTTTTTTTTTTTTTTTTTTGTCTCTAGGTTGAGGGAATGGCACCCGTCAACTTGTATGTCCAGGCCCACTCGGAAATAGTGCTCATTCTTCTGGCCGAGCCGGGCCTAAAGAGTGATCAAGAAGCTATCAAAGCTCTGGTAGGTCACATGAACGTGATATTATGGTTATTCTAAACTGTGTGCTCTGAGTTTCTTAGTCCAGGCCAGTGAATGTCAATGATTTAACCACTCATTTTTGGGCCTTTCTATATTAATTATCAGTAAAATTGTTAGGATGTCCGATATCTTAATTATTGTTTTTTTGTTTATTTTTGTTTACAGTGGGAAACTTCTCTGAACCAGCTGGGAGAACTGGAGGCACTGGTCAAACAATCCGTCGGCAGCACGGCGCAATCGGTGAGAAAAATCAGATCCAAACAAAGCGTACGTAATCGTTACAATCGTTACTTCAAGTAAGCCATACTTACTGCAAGTCACTTACTGGGAAGTTTGTTGCTGTAAAGAGTTGTTGACCAGAACTGAACGGATGGGTTGAGTCTCGGTTGCAGTTAAGTGATAAGATAATCTGAATGCATTTGACTGAATCTTGTAGGACATTAAGGAGGACTTCAGTTACTTGGTGTACGACAGGTTTGAGAAAGCTATGAAAGGTAAGAACAGAGAGTGTTACTACAGTACCGTACAAAATATACATACATGCATCATGACACACGTACGTACATACATACATACGACGCCGTTTTTTTATAAGCTAGTGTGTCATGTTTGTGTACGAAGTGCTCTTCTTTTGTGCCAGGAAATCTTCGTGAGCCTGTCACGCAAGCAGATCACGTGTTTTGTGACACGGCCAAGTTCGTTCATGAGCAGTTCGACAACTGTCCATCCCTCCGTGACGTCACGCTCAGGTTGGTGTCCTAGTTGTGACAACTTTGGGCTAACTCCATATCAAAGACATCGTTTTGTTTCTTTGTTCGTTTTTGCAGGAGTCGCTCCTCGGGAGTGTACTGCAAGAGGAGCCTGGGACGAGAGACCTACTTCCAGCAGAAGGGCTCGTTTAGAGCTGTTCCTGGTGTGCCCTCTCCCCGGGACCCGACGTTCACTCTAGAAAAACGAACCAGCAAAGTTCTGTTAAAAGAACATGGCATAAATGTATTTTGATGCAACTGTGGACACTCAAAGCATCCACAAGCCCAAGAATGACGACAGAGGGGCTGGATGATATTTGAGAATGTTGGCTCGCATGAAGATAGAATGATGCTTTGATGCTTATCTAGTTCATTGAGCTATTCCATCTTTTGGTGGTGATTTCCATACAGATAGAGTGTCTGCAATCTGGACAGCTGGTTTCTTATATTTGATAATAAACTTCCACCTTGACTATCTCCCGTATGAGTACTGTTATCGAAGCCTTCAGAGAAATCTTCAAAAACAATTCTAGCTCCGGCATTTCCACTATCAACAGTCTCGTAGACAGCCTGCAGCATGTATACAGGCATCCATTGTTCAGTGTCCATTGGGGGTTGATCTTTCCTACTACATGTTAACCCTTTCACGACATTAACCAGGGTGCACAAGAACGAAATAGTTCTTAGGTCCTTTCCTCAGTATGCGTTTAATGCAAGGGTTGCCTTGGTTTACTTTAGTTTATTAAATTCGTCATACACACTAAATATATACAAAAGAATGGAGTTCAATGACAGGACTTGCGTCCCAATTGATATCCAATCCCTAACGGAACTTAGATATAAAAATCTATCTAAAACAAGAAATCTAAGATATAAGAGATGTATTAAACCACTAACTATAAGCTATAGACTAATAGATTACAAATGCGGTTATATAAGAATTATCTAATTCTTGTCTAAAAGTACATTTTTATATAAAACGAATGTCTAAAACAACATATTTTTATAGAATGAATGTCTTATCTAAAAGTACACAATTAGTCTAGAAATAGAATAATTCGAAATAATGCTCCGCGTGTGTGGTGGTTGCTCCTACATGACCAGAATGTGTTTCAGTTGGTTCAAAGCTGCTGTAATTCCGCATCGAGATTCTGTACAGCATTTTCTGGAAATAATTTGGCGAAGAACTCCCGGTCTATCTTTTCTCGATTCTTTCTCCTATTTTCTGTAGCCCTCTCATGACACTCGGCGAATTGATTTTCATCCAAGTTGACAAACTCTTTGTTACTGAGAAAATCTTGCCAAGCCTGTTTTTCAGCTAGTAAATAAAGTTTCACTCCAGAAGCATTCAGGCTTTGCAGTCCGTTCTTATTTTTCTCTGCTTCCTCTTTTGTGTTGCCACCGGTTTTCTTAGGGTTTTTCCACTCGTGAGTACGAAAAAAGTTAGCAAATGTTAACGATATGCTGACTCCTTGCTCGGTTGCGAAATTTCTTATTGCCTCTGCACATTCGCTGCAAGGAGAGTAGTTTTGAAATATACTTATATGCTTCCGCATTTCAGGCGAGTTTCCTGCGTCTTCAGACGGGTTTGGTGCGTCTTCAGGTGTGTTTGGTGCGTCTTCAGACGGGTTTGGTGCGTCTTCAGGCGTGTTTGGTGCGTCTTCAGACGGGTTTGGTGCGTCTTCAGGCGTGTTTGGTGCGTCTTCAGACGGGTTTAGTGCGTCTTCAGACTGGTTTGGTGCGTTTTCAGGCGTGTTTGGTGCGTCTTCGGGCGTGTTTGGTGCGTTTTCAGGCGTGTTTGATGCGTCTTCAGGCGTGTTTGGTGCGTTTTCAGGCGGGTTTGCTGCAACTTCAGGCGGGTTTGGTGCGTCTCCAGCCGGGTTTCCTGCGTCTTCAGGCGGGTATGCTGCTCCACCGCCCTGCTTCAGGGCTTGTAAGAGTTGCATCTCTGCGTGGCCGTTGTAGTCGTTTTTGAATCTGAAAACCGCATTGTTAGTCAAAGGATTATTATAATAATTCGTGACTCTACAGAGAACAGCAACTGAATTCGGACCACAAGGCCATTGATCGGGGTCTCGGGACCCATAATTTGAGCGGATAATAAAATGTTTCGATACATAGTCGGCGGTCAGGGGTTCAATCATCATACTAGTAGAATCGGAGTACTGACACATTCGGCAAACAGAATTTCGAGGCACACCTTGGTACAGTCAATACCAAATACGGATGGCTCCCCACAGCGACCACGAGTTGTTGTGAAGCAACTGAAAAGTCAAACAAAACAAAACAAGAAAGGGAAAGAAGAATTTGCATACAGCCGGAAGTTCGCGTAATGGCCGGACTCGGAATCAGGAAGGCGTGTGGTTAGTCAACTGTAGCCCATATACATAAACGTACACCTTGTGTAAAAAAGGCCTTTTAATAGTTCATCTCCCAGCAATGATAGAGGTTTTCTAGACGTTTTGTCCTCCAGGGCGAGGGGACGTTTGGGTATACCGGTACATGAGTCTAATACAACTACATGGATCGTGCAGAGTTACGCACGAAATCAAATAAATTCTGAATCCATAAATATTCTGTTGCAGCTTGTCTATTATCAACGACTGTGCATTATACTATTATGTACAGACTACTGCTCTTGAGTCGGCTTTAACTCTTAACTTGGAGCAACCCATGAAGGTACAAGTAAGTTATTTTAATACTAACTGTACACTGTAAAAAGAACCATTAGTATGCTCGTAATACAGCACATTCGATAAAAATTATACATACGGTACAAATCCTTTGCTACAATATGCTACAAAGCATTGCAATATTTCAAATGCATGATACACTGACGGACATCTACAAAGAGAAAAGTTGAACTGACATTATAGAGGATATTACACGGCGGCTTGAAGATGTGGCTTTTATTTTCTCGTGGTAAAAACAATATTTTTACTCGCCCGGAATGCTTATTTACGCGTTTCCCTTCCGCTACGACAGCGTTAGCCAGCC
Source organism: Plumapathes pennacea (assembly GCA_964036295.1). NCBI lineage: Eukaryota > Metazoa > Cnidaria > Anthozoa > Antipatharia > Myriopathidae > Plumapathes > Plumapathes pennacea. The sequence goes on from OZ038467.1 coordinate 2,132,845, forward strand.
TGATACTTCTTAGTGTGCGACTCTTCTGCATGAACATGGAACGTAGCTAAGTTTACTGACAACATTAAAGACAAAAGGCAAACGATACGGGCAGTCTAGAAATTATTTAGAAGAATAATTTGAAATAATGCCCCGGGGTGTGGTGGTTGCTCCACTTGAACAGGATATCTTTCGTCGATCCCAAGCTTTTAGATTGCCGCACCGAGATCCTCCACCACATCATCCGCTGGAAATAAATCGGCGAAGATCTTATGGTCTATGGCTTCTCTTTCGATTCTTTTATCTTCTGTAGCCTTCGCATAGCACTCGTTGAATTGATTTCCATCCAAGGTGACAAAGTCTTTGTTTCTGAGAAAATATTTCCAAGCCTCAATCCCAGCTAGTAAATGAAAATTCACTCCAGCGTTCTTTAGGCTGATCAGTCCGGCCTTATTTTGTTCTGCTGTAACTTTTGTAGTCTTTCCACACCCGTGAGTACGATAAAAGTTAGCGAATGTTATTGATATTTTGAATTCTTGTCCAGCTTTGTTCATCCTGTTTTTGAAAGCTATTATTTTATTTGCACAGTCGCTGCAAGGGAGTAGTTTTGAAATATATTCAAGTTCATTCCAGACGGCCTGTTTTCTGCGTATTTAGCAGCTTCATCGTCCAGTGCTCTTAAGAGGTGTTCCTCGGCGTGGTTTGAGTCGTTTTTGAAGATGAAAACCGGTCTGATGCCAGGAAAAGGATTACCATCATTCCCCGCAACCTTACAGAGAACAAGTGTGGAATGAGGCCAATGATCAGGGCTATAGGAGTGATATTTTGTCCTGATGATGAACTGTGTTGTTATATCTTTGTCGGACAGGCGAGGATTCATCATAAGAATCAGGGTCACTAAGAAGTTTAACGAACAAATTTTAGTCGATACAAGACGCACCTGGCACGGTCAACGCCATAAATGGAGGGCGTTCACGAAGGCAGATTTTGACAGTTAAATGTTATTAAGTTTCTGAATTAAACCACAAGAAGCTTACTCAAAGTATAATATATTAACTGAGGCTTTAACCACAAGTGTTTGTATTGTGGTGGAGAATCGTGAGGGAGTAATAAATTAGTATTCCAAAGTTTATCATTGGTTTGTCAGTTAAAAACATTCTCGAACTCACGTTAATAATTCATTAATTTTAGCCAACCAGCGCATCGCATTTGAACAGGTGGATGGGTTTTGATACAACGTTAAACACTGGTTCGAGTGTCTAATCCCGAATTTCCAACTCTTTGGATAAAATTTCTTAATTCGCAAACATTCCTTTGAGAAGCCATTTCAAAAACTAGTGCAAACACCGAGAACAATGAAAGCACGAGGCCGCTTTGGCCGCCGGTTCTTTTACAGTTGTTTCAACTTCAGGACAATTTTGTGAACATGCCCTGAGTTACTGCTCAAACATACGTTTCACTACTGATAACATGATGACAATATGCAGCAAATAGAACCAAAAAAAAGAGCCCCGGAAGAAGACAAACACTCCAATTGGTTGGTGACAAACGGACATGTCTCCAAACCACTGGAAGCGTGTTCCAGGCGAGCCTCAGATACTGAAAGCAGGGCGCGAAAGACTAGCTGAGAGAAGAGCCGACTTTATTCCTGTCTCGCCTCATTCTTTTGCGCGTTGTTTCTTTTCTTTTCTATTTTCTTCCCCTACCCTTTAGCTGTCAGCTGAGAGCCTCCTACGCATTCGAGACGGAGCGAGACTAAGAGATTACGTAGGAGGTCAGCAGGAGACCAGGAGTAGGCTAGTTCACGACCGGTCTCATTATACTGTGATAACAGTAAATGGTTTCACAGTTTACTCGGCCTCGTTCTTTCACAAAATGCACTTGGCAGTTACACCCCCCTCCCCCCCAAAGAGTTGTGGCACCCTTTATAGAGTATAGAAAAGCAGCTGAAAAAAAAAAGAAAGGAAAAATGATGCTTTTCGAACATTTGAAAGCTGGGTCGTTGAGGATGGCTGGCCAACAGAAAAGTTATTTTGGCATTTCATAGAGGTTCCAAAACTCGTCCCTGGCCCGATTGAGAAGTTTGCAAAGGTCACGGGTTGAAAGCCTGGGCGGAACGAATGGAGGGCTAACGCTCGAAACGTCACGCTCAGGTTGGTGTCCTAACACGTTGTGACAAATTTGGGCTAACTCCACATCAAAGACATCGTTTTGTTTCTTTATTCATTTTTGCAGTAGTCGTTCCTCAGGAGTGTACTGCAACCCGACTTTCACTCTGGAAAAACGAACCAGCAAAGTTCTGCTAAAAGAACATGGCATAAATGTATTTTGACGCAACTGTGGGCACTCCCAGCATCCACGAGCCCAAGAATGACGACATATGAACAATTCCACTCTAGTCGATGTTATCAGTTTTGTCTCTCAAAACGAACTTGTTCTGATTGACAGCTTTATCGACGTAAGGAGTGGAGGGAAACTTATGAGAGTGACCAAGTTCAATTTTTTCTCGGATCTTCCCTGGTTCCCAGGTTTCTTGATCGAGTCTGAGGCTTCGACGCCTCACGCTCGTCCGCGCCTTTCGGCGCTCAGGCCTCCTATGGTAGATTTTTCGATAACAATTTAGGCTTAAAAAAAAAAAAAAAAAAAAAGTAAAGTAAAGTATCTTTATTTATACACGGTAAGTAATTCAGCAGAGCTGGTGGGGCCGTGCTTTAAACTCAACGTAAATCTGTTAAAAATCCCAACTGGTCGAAGGCTAACCAGTTGGCTATTTACATCTTCCAGCACCGTATAGTGAAGATAGCCGAGTGTTAGGCACTATCTTAAGCTATTTCTGAAATTTCAAAAACGAGTGCAAGAGTCCAGATGGTACTTTATACAAATTCAATTTCTCAAATTCAAAAAGTTTCTCACCTCAGTCGTTTGCACGTTGTTTGGAATATATAATGAATAGGCTTTACTCGGGGATTACTGACCCGGAAAGAAATCTAGTCAGCTATATTTAGAATATTAAAATGTCGGCACGTGGAACACTGTCCCGTGGTAATCATCTGAGAAGGACGTTTGATTTACGTCATTTGTGTCTGAACATAGTGGAAGTTGTAAAAAAGAAACCCTTTATGAAACTTTCCGTTTTATTTATTTACTGTTTATTTTTATGTATTTATGAAACTCTTAAGATTTCTGATGCGGTGCAACACAACTCCGGCAAACTTCTGTAGCGGCATCACGCGCCAGACCCCTGCAGACAAAGGTCACGGCTAAAACGTGAGTAAATTTGCATAATGCGGTAATGCGCGTGCGGTTTAGACAATGCGCCTGCTCAGTAAGTACATCGCTGACCGAAGCTCGCGGGAACCACCTCGTACCGCTCAAAACAAACCGGGACTTCACCAGATTCAGTGCAGCCGTCCTGAAAATGATTCACTTTCGTTTACAAAGTCCTGAAGACCACTGATATCTGGCGTTCATGAAATGAAAGACATCGACCTTGAAGATGGTTTCTTGATAGGGACTGAGACAACAGGAGGCTTTTCGGATAAATATGAAGCGAAGGAAAAGCTTGGCGCGTGAGTAATGTTTTCATGTAAAACGCATCAATTAATTTCTTGTTATGTTTGTTATTTTGTCGTGGCCTTGGCCTCTTCTGGTATATAGTATTGTAGATTCTGATTCGTAACTCATCTCTTGGACTTTAAAGTTAAAGCCAGCAGCCTGAAAAAGAAAATAGTCGATTCGACTCGTGCGTCTGGTTTATTATAAATAGCCGGCGTTGTTGCTGTAAAGTTTTGGCCTGCTACGTTTAATAAAATTGGTTTTCTTTCGTAAAGATTGAAGTCTCCACAGGGATTCCAGACTTTTGACAACTCTAACAGTTTGTTTTTTGTTTTTCTTGCCGGAATTTTTACCACTAAACTCTTTTACAAATTGCGTATTTCCTTCGCATCACATGATTTTGCGGGGCGCCCACACGCATTGTTTAAAACCTGTTCAGGCCATGCTTCACAATGAAGCACTTATGTAACTATGGAGAGAGAAATATGAAAGTATCACGGAAAGTTTGGCCATGCATGTCTTTATTGATACTTTGCATCCTTTCAAGACTACATAATTTGTCTGTCAACACTATATTTTGATCTCAGTACCCAAGATGGGATAGTTGAACAAACAGGTCTCACTAAATCACTCATACACAATGCTGCTCTGGTTGGGGTCCACAGCCTACAAAAAAATAATATTCTTCTCATCAAAGGTATAGTTACCAGATACATTGTCAGACAGCGAAAAAACAGAGTTCAGTCGGTAGAAAGTGAACAATCACCACAAACAGTTGCAGTTCCGAATACAGTTTCATGTATGCCGTCACCATCAAGAGCCCTAAGACGTGCGCAAAGGAACAGATGATGAAATCCTTTACTTTGCGACTGCTGACCAACATCTTGTTGATAGTCAAATGCCCGGCTGGGCAGGCACAAACTCTAGTCAAATGCCTGGGGTATGCCCGGGGGGTTAAGTAAATACTATTTATATTATTTATATATTAAGTAAATATATTTTGTTGAAATAAAATGTATGCCTGACTTTAGAAGCAACAGGGATGCTATAGATAATTATTATTTATTAAGTTAAGACTGTTCTGTGTGTTATTACAGTGGAGTGTCAAGTGTAGTGTGGAGATGCATAAACAAAGCTACAGGAGAGGAATTTGCCGTCAAGATTATTGACAAGCTGTTGGACCAGGGAGACGTGGATATCGTAGGAGCAACAAAAGATGAAATTGATGTTCTTCGCCAACTACAAGAGCACCAAAATATCAGTATGTGACATCAGTAATCAGTAATGACATGAGTTGGAAATGAGTCAGCTTCTTTAGAATTATCACAATATTACTTAATATAGGCTAGTTTTTACTAGTGCATAAACATAAGCACAAGAGGGCGACAGTGCAACTTATGGTAAGCATAAGGAATGGAAGCAATTCCATTCCTTATGCTTATGTCACAGTGTCACTCTCTTGTTGGTTACTTTACTTATGTTGCAGCGAAAACCAGCCCTAAGGGTAATCTTTATATAAAGTGGTGGTCAATACAGCTAGACCCACAAGTGTATCAATTTTTGTTGTCACATCCTGTCATAGGTTTGACCTTAATACTGAAGTGATATCAAATTATGATGCCTTTTAGTGCAGTGTCAGTCCTGTAGTGCTGGTATTAATCTCCAGTTCTTTACATGATAGTGTCTTTATGCTTGCCTTGTATAGAGGACAAGTATTATGATAAATCAGGTGGCAAAGATGGCATGTCTGTTGTGTGTTCAGCCTGGTGCTTGTTCAGTATTTACCTGTTTGCTGTGCAGTGTGTATCCATCATCACAAATTTTGTGACCCATCAGAAGCAAAAATACGCTGCTGGTTGATGCATATTTCCAATGCCAACTGGAGTCAGAGCCATAATAATAATGTAATATATTGTTTGGTTTATTTTCAGTTGGTCTGGTGGATGTCTTTGAATCTGCAGCATTTTTCTTTCTGGTATTTGAGATGTAAGTAACCTGACAACAATACCTATAGGAATTTACTGTTCTAAAGGCTGTTTCACACAGTATAGCAAGCACAAACACAAATGAACAGTAATGTATGCTAAAATTTGTGAAGCAAACATGAGAGAATGGAAACTTTTCCATTTCTTGCACTTGCGCTTGTGCTTGCTTTACTCATGCGAACCAGCCTTAGCAGTTTGAAGCTTTCCTCCTGACTGTAGTCAAATTGAACATAAATACATCAACATGAATTTGTTACAATTTATGCATTATAACCATCTGACAAAATCTCTTTCTTTGTGTACACCAGAGCCACCAAAGGAGAATTATTTGACTACCTGACAGAAGAGGTCACCTTGTCGGAAAAGAAGACTAGGTAATGTCAATATTACGATACACCATGTGAATAGAAAGGCTGTGAGAGTGGTATATAAGAAATAATTACTACTGGTTAAACATTATGTCAAGTCATCCTAATAAGGTCTCAGTATTGTTCAACCACCTTATTTGCACACAGTTTGTATAAAGTGTTACTTTATGGAATCATTATTATACCATGCTTTGCATGACAACCGTATATACGTCTGATTGTCCCTGAATCCTTTGCAGAGACTAATCAACAAATTCAAAATGGATGCCATAAGCGTGCAGTCTTGATTTCCTCCAACCATCACAATAATTACTATACTACACTGTGTTGATTTCTTATTCTAATTTGTTATTATTAGGTCTTCCATTATATTACATGCTCATAATATGCAAACTTTAAAGATAGCAATCAAGATTAACAATAACTGGATGGAGACTCAGGCTTTTATGTGCATGACTAGCAAATATGTTAGGCCATCTCTGATTCCCCTCTTTAACCTATTGTTTGATATTCCTTCTACCTCACAACAGGAGGATTATGCATGACGTGTTCAAAGCTGTACAGTTTATACACAGTAAAGACATTGTACACAGGGACATGAAGGTATTGCTGTTTTAAAATATTTGTGTTGACTGTACATACAGTACATGGAGAGTTAAGAGGCAGAGCCCAACAGTATTGTATAGTTTCTTGTACAATTAATAATATATTGTTGTTTTGTGATGTTGCCTTGTAGCTTGAAAACATCCTTCTTGATGCTGACCTTAACATCAAGATCTCAGACTTTGGCTTTGCAGTGATGCTAAAGGAAGGCGAAGTGTTGACAGGTAGTTAGCACTTCTTTGATCACTTCCAGGACTCCTCACTTTATGATACAACTGTACTATAATATTATCTTTATATATGTTGTATAGTATATTTTGATATTCAAATCCAGAAATGAAATTTGAGTTCCTTCTTAGACACCATACACTTGTCTACTGTACAATTCATCACACTACACTACAGCAAACCAACCAAGCTACAGAACACCACACTGCTGAACTACACCAAACTTTGGTCTTGAGTTGTGTTGCTGCTCTGCATTTCTCTCCTCTGTTCTGAACCAGTGACACTAATGTTTTGTATCACAGAGTCCTGTGTGATTGCTGTTTTTTAAAATGTTAGATTTTTAACTATTCACTCTGTACCATTTCTTAATGTCTGCCTTCATCAGAACTCTGTGGAACTCCTGGCTACTTGGCACCTGAGGTGCTGCAGTGCTCCATGTTTCCTGATGCCCCAGGTTATGGCAAAGAAGTTGACATGTAAGTAGAATATTGTTAATACCTGGTAATACATGCCTTACAAGCCACACTTAACTGACTGCATGCAAGATGTCAGGGAAAAAAGAGAAAAAATTGCACTTATCAGTCACTGACCCAACAATCACTCAAAGTTGAAAACACACTTGTGCCCTTTTGATCCTTAGTAATGCAATGATTTCATTTTTCAGATGGGCATGTGGAGTTATGATGTATACACTGTAAGTACTTGAAGACAGATATTTAATATGTTTAAAATTGTTCTGGCAGCCATGCCAATGTATTTTAGACTTGCTCCAGGCCACCCTCCCTCCCTCCCTTAGTTTCTTTCTGGGTCTAACACTGAGTGACCACACTGAGGGTCTGAAGGAGTTAGGACTTGGAGAAATTGCAGTGTGAGAATAAAGGGATTAATTTTTGTTTGACAGATTGGTTGGCTGTCCTCCATTTTGGCATCGTCGACAGGTTGTCATGTTGAGGTCGATCATGGAAGGCAAATATCAGTTCCACAGTCCTGAGTGGGATGACATCTCACCTGCTGCTAAAGATCTGGTGGGTACTCCAGTTAATTAGCAAAGCACAGAAATTCAAGTTTTGAGATGTGAAGTTTTGTCTTTAGAGGTGTGGTCCATTAACCATTTCACCCCCAAGGGTGATCAACTTCGATTTTCTCCTTCAGTTTCTCACCAGAAATATATCATATAGTAAGGAGAACTTGGCTTTTGATACCTTGCTCAGATGATAGCTGATTAGACTATCAATTCTCACTACATCACTCATACATTTCCTTCTGAAAAGGTTGGGAGAATTTGCATTTTGAGCTTGGGAGTGAAAGGGTTAAGAGGGAGTGGGATTGTACACAGTCTGGACATCAGACCACTCACAACAAATGAGAAGCACAAGAGGAATGTAGAGACCATAGGACTTTAAGATGCTAACACTGTTTATGTCAGGAATGGTGTTTAAATTAGACACTATGTAACTACATAAAATTGACTTAACTGCCTCAGATAGAGTAAAAAACTCACCATTTCCATAACATTTACCTTAGTGTGCATTTGATTGACAGATCTCAAAACTACTTGTGGTTGACCCTAACACCAGATTCAGAGCAGAGGAGGCCTTGAGACACACATGGTTTGATGGCGTTCAGGTACAGTGTTCAGTTCACCTCACTGATACAACACTGACCAGCTTCATCTTTTCACGCCCATGTTCATGAATCTGTTTCTGTTGCTGAATAATCTTTAGCTATTTGAATTCTGAGAGTTGGCGACTCACAGTGTAACTTCTAAACACAATTATTGTTCATCATTTACCCTTCTCACCCGTTCTTTTCTTCAGGCTGCAAGAAACGAAAGGTATTCCGCAAGGTGGAAGTTTAAGGTGGGTTATATATCCTTTATCTGCAACCTTTCCCAACTTGCCCATGGATCTTAGAGTTTCAGATATAAACAGTAATTGATCTCTCCACGTCATTTCTTATTGAGTGTTTTATTCATTTTGTTTGATGACTTAAGGGTGCTGTTCTTGCTGTGCTCGCCATGAGGGAGTTCCAACGCTTGCTGCAGTCCAGATATCAACCCGTCACATTTGACGTCATTTTGAGGGAACCTTACGGCGTCAAATCAGTTCGTAAACTCATCGACGGTTGCGCGTTCAGAATATACGGACACTGGGTGAAAAGAAACAAAGATGAGCAACAGAACAGAGCCGCACTGTTCGAGAATAAGCCTCACAAGGAGAAGTACAACGGCATGCAAGATGGCGTGCATTCTGCTTTGCAATATGAACTTTCGTTCAGAATGGCCTCCTTCGGACATTTTAAGCCGACGAGGAAAGTCGCACTGAGTCACGAAGGGGCGAAGGAATGATTTCTGCGAGAGTCATGTCGTAGAAAGCAAAACAGCACAGGTTCAGGAGATTGGTTTTAAAGCCCCGCTGTTCATACTGTGCTAACCGTGGATTCAAATGAGTTTGGACAACTTTGACAACCTGACTCAGAATGCAAGTGTCTTTTGTACTGGACATTGACAAGAAAATTCCAACGGCAGCGTGACACGAATAAGTTATTATTTTTATACAGTAATATGCCATATACTGTACAGTATTAGATTTTTTTGTATTTCTATTTCAGTAGATATGACGTTTTCTACTCGGAAATCAACCTTACGGGCCTGCCAGTGTGATTTGAATGAAAATTAATTGATTTTTTTTTTTGTTGTTGTTGTTGTTCCTCTAGCAAAATTTTCTGAGAAAATTAACCAAAGTACGGACTTCTCGCAAACTCGGTATTCTAGTTAATTTTGGATTATTCCCTCTTGTTGTTGTATGTATTTTTTTTTTTTTTTTTTTTTTTTTTTTTTTTTGCGATGAATTTTCATTCAGTCCTGGTGGGTGAGGGGTGACGTCATGACGTTATGAAGTGTCGAGGGGATGGGAGGGAGGGGAAGGGGTAAATGAAATCTCAGCGGCTGTGCCGTAAGTACGTCGACTTGGCAAAACGCAGTTGATCTGGGTACGTATTAAATTTAAGAAACTGGGGCAAGGACGTGCAGTGTGGAGGGACTGGTGACTATAGAACTGCAGGCTCAGTCCCCAGCCGTCGATGTACTCTCCCCACCTTGACGGGGATCGCGGGCGCCGAAGCACCGACGGGTGGGGACTGAGGTGAACTACATCTCCTTATTTTGCTTAGCCAATCAGTGGACCGTTTCTCGGCCACATTTTGCTTCTGTTTCAGAACGAGGCCCAGTGCCACGTGATAAATGAACGTGTAAAACAGCTGATTTTCGCGTGGAAAACTTCGACTCCTTTTGAAACAGTGAAAAATCAACCCCAGAAGTGGTCTGTTCTAGACCTTTGAAAAAGAAAATGACTTTATTGATAATATATTGTTTAGAAGTATTTACAAGTAACGTGTCTGTTCAATACAAATGTAATTACCTTTTGTAATTTGTACATAGATAATTTTACTTACTGGAACAACCTTTATCCGGACAGTTTTACAACTTTATTGTTTTATTGTCGCTCGATCTGAATTTCTTGTACATTATCTGGGGAACATACATTTGAACATATCGCTAATATCTGTATTAGTTGTCACGGCGAAACTTTGGAGAAACATGAAATAGTGTTTTAAGAATAAAAGGGACGATTGGCCGGGTGTGAGTGTAGCCTTACCATATTTTGGAAAATCGGCCCTGGTTTCCCGTTCATTTTTGTGTTCAATTTCCCGGCTATTTATTTGTCCCTGTCAGATGATAGATTACCCTGGGTTCCAAAGGTTTCTCGCTCTTGGCCGCGTAGAGCTGGGGCCGAAATCACGGGCGGCGGGGGGCTGGGGGGACGCGGCCGCGCAGCCCGGATTTCCGAGAGCGAGAAACCTCTGGAACCTAGGGTAATGATAGATGCCCAAATAAAGCATTGAGACACGACACTGAGACTGAAAATACAGTTCCACTTCGTGATGAAATTCCGTTTCTCCAGGCTTCGAGCGATATCAAGATACACCTTCCCCGTCTGGTTTCTATGGTGACTTAAAACTTGATCTCATGCACTTTAAAATGCAAAATATCGCGCGCGAACCCGCACAACAACAGCTTGAACGGCTGCTGTTAGAATGTACCTAGCCAGCGGCTTTCACTTTATTGGTCACATTTGCACATGTTTCATTCGACTGATCACCTACACTTTCACGTGTGTATATTTTACCAAGTTGGACCATTACTCTATAGCACTAAACGGACATTATCTGGTTAAAGTCTGCAAAAAATGAGTCACAAATACTGGTTTGAAAATATATGGCCGGCTTGGCCCCAACAGTTTGGGCAGTTGTAGTGAAGCAAAAAAAAAGGGCGTTTTAACTCACTCAGATCATCCAACTTGTAAACGTTTTGTTGAATTGGATGCTGGAGTCCAAAGCTTTCCAGGTAAAGAATTGACGGGGAGGAAACAGCGACGCCCAGCCACAGCTTGTCATGCTTGCATATTTCGGAGCGATTTCGGTTGTCAAGGATACCGCCTCTAGTCGGCTGAGGCGCAGCTGCCTTCGGGTGGCAGACTGCATTGAATCATCATCCAAATTGATCATCATCCAAATAAAATTGTTACACAGAAACTGCTTTCATGTCCCAACTAGCGGATTCCCAAATATGGGCTTTCACCCGCGAGTGCCGACTCACCTCAGAGTTAATCAGGAAATTCGTATTCAAGCCGTGTCCCTCCCATAGTCAACGCAAATAAAAATTAACCACTGACGACATAAATACGATATTTTGATGTTGAGTCTGTCTGAAAGATGCGACTCGACTTGTCGAACTTTTCGACTCAGGAGTTATACGTTTTGAAAATACACGGCTTTTGAACAATTTCAGTTACAGCCACACACCAATATCATACCAGCGGTTACGTAATGAGTCTGTCTGTCTGTCTTGGATTACGTCATCGCCTCGTTTAGCCCAGTCGCGGTGACATCATCGGCGTGTCCCAGAGTCCAACGGTTCTCGGCACGTACACGTTGTGAGACAATATTCATTTTTTCTTTATCTATTTTTCCTAGTTCTACCATTTACCACTACAGTATTATGTATTTCTGATTTTTAAGTTACGGTGGGTACCCGAATTCTCCAGGCGATTATCTTCAAACGTCATATCCGATCTATTGTATCTCACAGTTTTGAAAGTAGAGAACCATTAAAAAAAGTAACACATTGAAACTGCATTTCCATTTTGAGACCATTTTCGTCGACCGACTCCGAGTCGAGATCCCGTCGTGAAGACTGGGGACAACTACGTCATGCGCAAATTAATGTTCCCTGAGCCGCCATGTTGGGAGTGATTAGCATTTCGTGAAGTTTGTTGTGTTTTATGAAGATTCTTCTGAGGATAACAAGGATAAGAGGTATAGTTCCTGATCTACACATTTTTGTCCTTTGCCAGACACGTATAGACGTGCTGCAATAACGGAGGACTGGTAGTTTAGAATGCTTGTTTGAGCTCCTTCGCTCGTGTTCGGACAATGGCTCGATTTGGATTATGAAACAGCTTTGCTGCGGTGAACTCCACTCGTGTAGACGTTTCCTTGGTGTATTAAGAGGTACAGCTTTAATATGAATTATACTTCTAGTGGCGGATTTAGTCTCAAAATTGATGTTCGGTCATAACACAGAATCTTTGTTCCAGCTTGTGTATAACGTCCTTCGCGAAGACGACAGTCTCTGTTACCGAGACGTATTGGTTGCTGTTTTTTGACTAATGTTACTTCAAACTGTGGAGGTTTTACGATAAAACGACTCGCCTCGACACGTTTAAAGATGATCTCATTTCGACCTTCAGCTCAAGCTTCGTAATGCACAGTCATCTATTGAATGTACACAGCTCCCATTTTGGGTGTATGGTCGCCAATTAATTTCGTTTTGCAACATATCTTGTCAGGTCTGATGAAATATGAACGTCTGTCATTTCAGAAACTAAAGTCTGCGTTATGGAAGAGAAAAATCTGCAGATGTTTGAATCGAAATACTTGCGTCTTCGAACGCAATTTTTATAAATTCATCAAACCGAATTCATCGCTGTACTGATGTTAATTCGTGGGGACAGACATAAAGACTGGACATATTTGATGGAGTGCTTTTACGATTCTTTCTGTCGTGCTTTATGTTGAGGGTGGTTTTGTTGCGAAAGCCAACGTGATTTAAAACGCTGTGATCGAGAACAATATCGGCCGAAGGAAGTGAAAGGCGTCGAGTCGTCAACGGGCATTTCAAAGTCGACGTATCTTCAGCTCTGCTAATGTTTGAGTTTCCGTTCACTCTGACATAATTCAGCGCAAATGAGAAAATGGTACTTTTTTTAAAATTCCCCTGTAAGTTTTGTGCGACTGTAAAGATGTCGCAGTATTGCCCTTTGTATTAAACCTTGAGACCGTTTGCGTTTGTATGAAGTTATTATTATCCAGCCGGAGGCATTTTTTTTATATTTCATTTCATTGTCTTTTATTGGCTGATGTTTTTTTCTTTTCGTTACAAAACCCTATTCATTAAAAACAGCTCAAACACTGATAAGTACATAAACCATGTTTGCATGAGAGGAATTTGTTAAATTTTCTCCTGCTATGATATTTAAATTTGTATTATCTCTAATGTACTGTACAAGGCATCCAACTGTAAGACCCTCCACTGTCAGACAAAACATTAGCTATCATGAAACATTACTTTTACTGAAAAGTAAAGTATTAGGAATTAAAGAATTAAATGAAATCCTGACATGGTTTTTAGATGTTGATTTGTGGGGTATGCCAAAGTCTTTGCAATGAATCGGTTCCTAATTACATGCATATTTTGTTGCCACTGCCTACTTTTTTGTTAGAGTATTGTTCTGATGGCGAATACTGCAACCTGTGGTAAACAAAAGTACTAATTTCCTTATATATATTTTAATTGCTATTCAAAATATGCAAAAGCTACACCACATGTAGTTTTTGTGTTCCTATATTTCTGTGAATAGTGTGACTCAGAGATTTGAAAAGGCATATCTGTTTTGTGCTGCTATATTGACTGCTGGAATACTGAGTTCACATCATTAGCTATTATTCTGGCAGTTGAACAATGTCGACTAGTTATTGACTCCATGTTTTATTGTGTACACACATACTAAACATTTTCAATATTGGAAAAAAGGGGAGTCAGGTTTTTTGGAATAAGACTGCACATCCTCAGAATTTACCTTCATATTTATACAATCATTTTTATTATTATAGTTTTACAGAAACCAACACTTTACTCTTTCACTCACAAGTTTATAATGCAAATCTCCCAGCCATTCAAAAAGAACATACATACATAATATGACTTATGTAGTGACTTATGTCTTTTTAATTGAAAGTCCAAATTGAGATCACTGTAATCATTCCTTGGAGCGTAAGGGTAAAATAGTCTTTTTTTTTTTTTAATTTTTAGTTCTGTAAGTGTGGTTTGTGTTTTCCTGAAAACAGATACAATGTATATTATTCTTGTTACTTGTCCTTTCGCTCACAGGTTTTAGAGAAGTGTCACTCGGTCCGTCTTTGGACAGAGGCCCTCTAATGTTGTTATGCCATCAGTGAAGGGCTCTGTAAAAGGTGCAGTCTTCAGAAATCCGGAATATGCTGGATTATTTGACGAGCACGACCCTGAAAAGATATTTGCTGAACTTAGAGAGATAGGGCATGGAAGCTTTGGTGCAGTGTACTATGTAAGTGCATTCAAAGAGAGGATATTACATGGCGGCGTGAAGATATGAATTTTATTTTCGAGTGGTAAAAACAATATTTTATGAATGAGCGCTTCGCGAGTGAATAAAATATTGTTTTTACCACTCGAAAATAAAATCCAAACTTCAAGCGGCCATGTAATTTTCTTTTTATTATATTAGACACGAGTGTTGTATGAGAAATTGCACAAACAACCGTGCAAAAGCTGGAAATGATGCCAACGATATCCTCACTAGTGAGGATATGGAAAATACGCCACTCAGGTCCCGGATGTAGTTTCGTATGGATTTTACATATGGTATATTTTTCAGTAAAACACTCGTGTCTATATAATAAATATTTATATTTTGTTGGTTCTATGAGGTTCACATTATCAACAGTGGTGTATTTTCCATTTTCATGAAAGCAATGCCTAAATATAATGTGACAATTGAATACGTCATGCTTCTGAAACTACATGGTCTACATTACTTTGTTTTGTACAGTTTTGGCCAACTATTATTGAGCTGTTGCTTGTAATATTAGACTATGTGTGTATACAATCTAAAGAGTTGGCATAATTACAAAGTATGTAAAAATAGTTGAAACTGCAACAGTATGACTTGGAGTTTATTTTCAGCTGGGTCTTGTAATACGATCTGTTCTGATATAGTTTGTGTGTATGTGATGTAGCAGCCTTTTTATAAAGAAATATTGGAATGCCAAAGTAGCCATGTAGCTTATTCTGTGAGTGATTTTTGAAAAGGCTGATATAGTTTATACGTGCAGGTTATCATACTGTAGATTTTTTTGCTGATGCAATATTTTAACTTTGGTCATTTACATACAGTGTATTGGCAAAACATCAATAATCTGTTTCACTGATTTAAATCTGGCTCAATTTTGTGATTGTGGTTTTTCTTTTTTACAACTTTAAATGTTTGGAAATGTATTTTGTGTTTGTACATATGACCAGAACCAGTGTTTGTTGTTGTAGTGTATGTTGTTGTAGTATATGTTGTTGGCGTGTATGTTGTTGGCAAGTTGCCTCCAAAGGCACGAGGGAGCCTCATGAATTTTAAAATGTACCTCATGTAACTGATTTACATTTGCCTTTTGCTGCAGGCCAGAAATGTTCGCACCAATGAAGTTGTGGCCATCAAGAAGATGTCCTATAATGGCAAACAGTCCCAAGAGGTTTGTTGTGAATTGTGTCTGAATAATATGGTAACATTAGGAGCATTTGGAGTGAAAACATTGTTTTATTGTGCAGACCTGTCAGTATATCACTTATCTCAGTCTGTAGTGTACTGTATTGAGGTTGAATTTGTGATATACTGATACAATATGTGAAAGCATTTCTTCAGCAAGAGACATCTATGTAATACTATTGTGTTTATGAATGAATATTTTGGATAAAATCCCAGATCAAGTTCTGCACAGGACTGTAATCAGTAATACTCACACAATTGATTTTTTGTGTTTCCCAGAAATGGCAGGACATTGTGAAGGAAGTGAAGTTTTTAAAACAATGCAACCACAAGAATACAATAAGCTACAAAGGATGTTATCTGAAGGATCACACAGCCTGGGTAAGATGACTGTTCTTTGAAAAAACTCACAAGCCAAAAATAACTCACGTGACGCTGACACACTAGTCCAGTTAATTCAAACAGCTAGTTCAAACAGTAAGTTGTCGAAAAAATCTACTGGCCTGACAGCAAAGTCTGGTACAGGGTTCGCATGAGTCATGGAAAACCTGGAAAGTCATGGAATTTTTGAATTTCATTTTCCAGGCCTAGAAAGTCATGGAATTTAAGTGCGGGTCATGGAAAATGGCGTCCATTGTATGAAATACAATTCTTTTGAATGAAAAAAGCGAAAATGAGTCGGGAAACAGAACCGTGAATTTTATATTCGAAAATAACAGGTCAACTTTAGATCATGGAACACTCTAATAGGTCATGGAAAGTCATGGAATTTTCAAAAGCCCAAAAGAGTACAAACCCTGTGGTAGCCCCAGACAGCCAACAGACAAGGCTTTTGTCATGCCTTGCTGACAGTGTCACAGTCCCAGTGACATAAATACTGTGCACAGAAAGTGTTTTTACCTCTCCTTCACTTTCATGTCATATTTTTTTTAGTTTCTATTATGCCAAGCTACAGTACAACTTCCTTGTTCACTATTGCTTTCTATCTTGCTGCAACGGAGCATAGCCATTTTGCCACTACTCCTGAAATAACAACAGCAGCAACACTATTTCATGTACTAACTAATATAAAGGAAGTAAAATATCAATTACAAAAGAAAGATACAATAGAAATATAATAAAAGGAAATACTTTCCGTCAAGTGAAATGACCAGCAGACTAAACTAGTCAGATGACACTCTATATTACTAGTGAAAACAGCCTGGTGTTTACTGATCGTTAGTTAGTGTGAATATACACTTGCAAAAAACTAAGCAGACATTACAAAATTGTTACAATTGTTTCACTATTGTTTTCTCTTTTAGCTTGTGATGCAGTACTGTCTGGGTTCTGCGTCAGACATTTTGGAAGGTGAGCGGATTAGGCAACGCTTTTGTTTTTTTGCTTCAAAGTTCTAGTTATCCTTAAAACACGAGTAAAGCAATACTCAGACCCAAGAAATATTTCCTTTTGGAGTTGTTTGGAGATTATTTAGTAAGATATTTGAAATGAAAGAGTTAAGATACCAGAAAAAAAGGTGCAGATTGTTTACAGTGCTTTTGCAGTGCGTCAATATTGTGGGCTTGTGGTAGATTTTCATGGCAATTCTTACTCTACATTGCAGTCCACAAGAAACCCCTGGCAGAAGTGGAAATTGCTGCCATATGTCATGATGCATTAGAAGTGAGTGAACAGAAAATACTAATCACTTCTATTCAGCAGTAAACTGTATTGTTCTCTTTAAGTTTTTCATCATCATGTGGTCTTTTGTCAGAAGGCTCCGACTGACTGCAGAGACAAAAGCACCAAATGTGTTAACTTTGCCCCATATTTTCAGGGTTTAGCATATTTGCACAGATGTGGAAAGATACACAGGGATGTAAAAGGTAGATGCTTTCCCCAGTATTTAGCTTTGAGGCCTTGTGTCATATGTAGTTTTGTGTGTGTGTTTGTGTGTGTGTTCAGTATGCATGGTCCAGGTTATGTCCAGGCAGTCACAATGTTAAAGCTTCTCTGTGTAAATGTATTATTTTCAGCTGGAAATGTCCTGCTAACTGAAGATGGGACTGTGAAACTGGGTGAGTAATGATATTGTATTGGAGTTGACCTCACTGTACTTCCAACAGGGAACCCTTGACACCGTTTTTGCTGTTAGAAGTGTTATGCAGAAGAAGCATCTAGAGTATTTCATACTGTTTAAGTGATTTTAATTTCTTTTGATTTTTATTCCCAACAGCCGACTTTGGATCTGCAGCACTCCAGTCACCTGCCAACTCATTTGTGGGGACTCCTTACTGGTGAGGGTGACAGTAAGAAGTGCACAGTAATATCTGTTAATTTCCACTGACAGCACCACTCTATCATTAAAATAATAAGCCACTTTCACAACCATGTAGTAAGCAGCTGAAATACTTATTGTTTCCTAAATAAGCCTCTAAAACTGTCAATTCTGGTGAATTCACTTAGGATGGCCCCTGAAGTGATTTTAGCAATGGATGAAGGGCAGTATGATGGAAAGGTGAGGATGTTTGCCAGTTTTGCTTGTTGTTGTTGTTGCTGTTGTTATCCATTATGTTTTTGTGGTTATTGTATACTGTAGTACACGGTTGGCTGCTCAAAACTGAAACACATCTGCTGAACACTGTAGAATGAATATGCTCAAGTTTCTTTTTTTTTTTTGTTCATTTTCAGGTTGATGTCTGGTCATTAGGAATCACTTGCATTGAATTAGGTAAGAATTGATTTGCTGCTGCTGCTGTTGGTTTTGTTTCTTATTTGCTGTGGCAACATAATATATAGTAATATGACATTCATCCTTTATTGTTTCTCACTAATTTTTTTATTTATTTCTCTTTTTGTAGCCGAGAGGAAACCACCCCTGTTCAACATGAATGCCATGAGTGCATTGTACCACATTGCTCAGAATGATCCTCCTACATTATCCACTGAAAACTGGTATGTCATCAGGAATTTGATTACTCTCCTAGAATGGCCTTCTGTAGAGAAGCAGTGTTATGAGATGCACATGCACACACGTTTGTTTGAATCTGGAAAACATTTGCCCAATGCTTTCAAGTTTGAAGTCCAAGATGGCATCCACAACAGCGGTGGATTTGCTGCTTGATCGCTTGGCATTGTTGTGGACTTTAAAGTATTGGGCAAATGTTTTCGAGATTCAACCAAGCGTGCGTGCATGCACATTTCATGACACTGCTCCTTTAAGGTCAGGTAATACTTTGGGCACGTATTAAATAAGTGTAGAGACTTGATCATAAGCAGTCATGAATGAAGACATGAGTCTAGTATTTTGAGCAGTTAAACCAGTGATGCAGTTTCTACCACACCTGCTTCATTCTAACTACTCCTAATTTTAGTGCCACCATAATGTTCAGCACACACACCACTCAATATACCTGCACACTCTTCCAAAAATAATTAGCCCACCTATTTTAGTGTGAATAGCGATCAATATTGGTATAAATTGCAGTAAAAGGTTGAAATATTGTGTACCTTGCCCTCATTTCCATGTAGAAGTGTTTAATCCAACAACTTATGCTTATGCTTTGTCTTCCAGGTCAGAGGACTTCATTAATTTTGTCGAAGTTTGCTTGCAAAAGCATCCTGCTGACCGACCCAGAGCTGAAGATCTCTTGAAGGTATGACTACGTCTGTGGCAATTACATGTTGAGGTTTTTAGTCAAGAAACTGTTATCTCAGTTTGCTGTTACCATGTATGTAACATTTTAGTGAGCTAGCAAGCATTTGAGCGCATTGTATCTAAAAGAAACTCCGTTACTTTGAATGATTCTCAGAAATACTTTTTTGATTTCGTGTTCAGCATCAATTCATCAGCAGACCAAGACCAAATGGAATTATCAGCGACTTGATAAACCGAACTAAGCAGTCGGTTCGTGCTCTGGACAACATGAACTACCGCAAGATGAAGAAGATGATCATGAAAGATGTGCCTGGCGAGGCCGGTGAGGAGGGGTTCTCAGACGGGGACAGCACTGCAAGTGCAAGCACAGACATAAACGACAAAGAACAGGTGAGAGCTGAGTTACACCGTAGTATGATGCATCTGTTATGGTATATGCCATGACTGGTATACCATGACCGACTTACCAACCACGTACCATGCACTTACTGACCATATTTCCAACCACATTACCGACCACATACTGACCATGTTACCAACCATATACCGACCACGTTACCAATCACATTACCAACCACATTACTGACCACATTACTGACCACACACTAACCACGTTACCGACCACATACTGACCATGTTACCAACCATATACCGACCACGTTACCAACCACATTACCGAGCACACACTGACCACATACTGACCACATACCGACCACATACCGTCCACATTACCAACCACATACTGACCACATTACCAACCACATACCGTCCACTTACCGACCACATACTGACCACATACCAACCACATACCGTCCACTTACCGACCACATACTGACCACATACCAACCACATACTGACCACATACCAACCACATACTGACCACATACCAACCACATACCGTCCACTTACCGACCACATACTGACCACATACCGACCACATACTGACCACTTACCGACCACATACTGACCACATACCAACCACATACTGACCACATTACCAACCACATACTGACCACATACCAACCACATACCATCCACTTACTGACCACATACTGACCACATACCAACCACATACCGTCCACTTACCGACCACATACTGACCACATACCAACCACATACTGACCACATTACCAACCACATACTGACCACATACCAACCACATACTGACCACATACCAACCACATACTGACCACATACCAACCACATACCGTCCACTTACCGACCACATACTGACCACATTACCAACCACATGCTGACCACATACCAACCACATTACCAACCACATACTAACCACATTACCAACCACATTACCAACCACATACCGTCCACTTACCGACCACATACTGACCAGTGCGACTTGTTCACCGTTACTTGGCAGGAGTAACCCATCTGTTAAATTGAGCACAATGCTTGCTGAGTTTCAAATTATCCCGGAGTTGGTGCCTTATCTATAGATCAAAACGCAGCACATTTCGTGGTGGCGTCTTGCCGTGGCGTAGTGATCAGTCCGTGATCGATCTTTCTCCTTTCTTTACACTCCAGCCTTTCTTCCAATTTCCTATAAAGTCGGCTTGCCACCTTGGTGAGGCTTTAGACAGCGGAGATGGCCCTTTGCCTGCTGGACTTCCTTACTTCACAGCTTCTTTCCAGGTCCTCCTTACGTTGTATCGTCGCCAAATTCAATTTGATTCTCTTCCTTGTCCATTTGCTTGGCATTAACATAAAATAAAGACCATTTCGGCTGATTTCGTTGAGAGCATTTTACCTTCACTATCCTAATATCTAAACAACTGTTTGTCTAATGCCATTCACAGTAAGCATCTTTATGGGCTAATGATGGTTAATGAATCGTTTATTGCTTGTTTCTTTGTTGTATTTCCAGCTACTAACATGTTATGTTTGACAGACTAGCAACTCAAGTGATCACCGATAAATATTACATAACTCATGTTCACCCCTATATTAGTAACTTAATCTTAGGCATCCACGAACATGTAAAACTCACACTTACGCGTTTACTAACGTAAATGATTCGTTTTGCTCCCTCCCTCCCTCCCTCACTCACTGCCACCCATTCACACGTTTACACACTCACTCGGTTGCTCACACCAATACAAACACGTGCACTCATTCGTCAGTTGTTACATCCACATTACTCGCATACGAGGGGGGGGGGGGGGGGGAGCACTCCTTAT
Source organism: Plumapathes pennacea (assembly GCA_964036295.1). NCBI lineage: Eukaryota > Metazoa > Cnidaria > Anthozoa > Antipatharia > Myriopathidae > Plumapathes > Plumapathes pennacea. The sequence continues at coordinate 2,154,310 of OZ038467.1, forward strand.
GATTAACTATGCGGAAGCTCCGCCCGAAAGGGGTCCCTTTTAAAGCCTCGTGTATAAAACAAGGTATAATAAACGTACCTTTTTGGTATTTTAAAGGGTCGGTAAGAATGCCTGACCAAAGGAAAAATCGTATTGGTATTTCACAGAGGTTCTAAAACTCGTCCCTCCATTACGAAGTTCGAAAAAACGGCGTGCGGTCTTAGTGGACGTTTTCCTGTCCAAAGGCATAAAAAAGGGGGTAATTTTTTACTGGGGTCACCATTTTGACCCCAGGTTGAAAGGCAGGGCGGAGCCTCCCCGTATAAAATTCTTCAAGTGCCCCCGGGTGTGAACTGATCGATACTGAACATGATTGACACTGTGTTCAGGTTCCAGACACGAATGCCGCAAAGAAGGGCAGCGTGAGTAGCAGCGGCGGAGGAAGCGTGAACAGTAGTCACAACAGCAGCACAGAAAGTCTGCACAGTACGGAAGCAAGTGCGAGCGCAGAGATCCCCGAAAGCCCCACGTTCCTTGTACCGCCTCCCAATGTAAGTGAGCTGTCTGTCTTCAGTCCACAGTTGTTTCTTTTAACTTTTACGTTTCTTTTGCAAAGTTCGAGTTCTATGTGCGTGAATAACGCGCAACGCAGTGGTATAAAAAACAAACACCATGTGGTGCCTTCCCCCCCTGGTCTGACGCTGTCCTGCTCCTATGTTCCCCCCCTGTAACAGATGCGAGGACAGGATGATGACCGATTCGCAACGATCCGACCTCAGAACGTGATCGCGCGCCAACACCAGGAGCATAACAGACCGGGAGGAGACGAGGTGCAGAATCAGTTGGCCGTGTACAAACGCATGAGACAAAATCACCAGAGACAGCTACAGACTCTTGAGAACAAACTACAGGCCGAGATGAACGAGCACAGGCGCACGCTCGACAAGGAGTATGACCAACAGGTAACTTCTCCATACCGTACTTGTAACAGCTGCTTATGAAGTGAAAGGAGAAACTACGCCTTCATCACTTGCGAACCGTGTGACGTCACTTCCGCTGATTTGACCGCGCATAAAAATGGACCATCGAGTGGCGATGCTTCAGACGCTTTTAGTGGCAAAATCAAACGATTGACTGTTCTATGATTATTCAATAGGTTCACCGATACGTTTTATAACCGCGTGATTACCCTACAGTTTATTTTCGAGTCAGCGGTCATAGCACAAAACGTAGTTGTTGGTGTGGCGCTTGTTGAACCCTAGTCCTAGACAAGAAACTCAACCTGAGGCTCATCACTTAAGTATAACATAGTTCAAGACATTTTCTGTAGCAAATTGAGCACAAGTGTAACGACGCTTGCACAGTTCTGCCTCGAGTTAGATAGTAATGGCGGCGAACTCTGACGAATAAGAACGTATTTCCTCCAATAGGTGCATCAATTTGAGAAGGAGTTGGATAAGCTGCGCGGGAGACACAAGACTGAGCTGGAGCAGAAGCTGAAGCAGAGTCAAGCGGACGAGCGCAAGCTCTCAAGACATATCCGGGACATGCAGGACAGCGAGATGAAGGCGTTCAACTCCAAACAGAAGGCGGAGTACAAGGCTGCCAAAATGCAGTTCAAAAAGGTCAGCGCCACCTCCAAGTTTTTGCCCCGAAGTTTAGTTACATTTGCATGAAACTGCTGTCATGGGAATAACGTTTGCTTCGTGACATTTTGAAGAGCGTGACACAAGAGCTTTCTGATTGCGCGTGAAATATCGAAGAGTTTTCTGATTGCGTGACATATTGCAGAGCTTTCTGATTGCGTGACATGTTGAACAGCGTTCTGGTTGCGCGTGACACAAGAGCTTTCTGATTGCGCGTGAAATATCGAAGAGTTTACTGATTGCGTGACATATTGCAGAGCTTTCTGATTGCGTGACATGTTGAAGATCTTTTTGGTTGCGCGTGACATATTGAAGAGTTGTGTTTATTTGTAGGCCCATGCCAACAACCGGCTGTCTTACCAGGGCAGCAAAGATCAGTTTCACTCCACTCAGAACGCTGCCCACCAGCAGAAATTGCTAGAACACAGGGACTACCGCAGCGCGGAGTTGAGGAAGTGTCGCCACGACCAGCTGAAGGAGCGGCAGAAGCTCGAGAAGATGCTTCTCACCGAGGTTAGTCTCTCCGCTGGAGTGAACCACTGTCGCCCTAGATATGCGACCCGGAGATGAAAAGACATTCTAATGTTATAGTCGTTAACAACTAAAAAGCTTTGAGGGAGGAGTACCGCTGGCAATTCCGGCAACCCAGCCATGAGCCATGAGCCGTGGGTCGTGGTCGCGTTTGTGTTTGTGTCCGTGTCCGTGTCCGTGTTTGCGTTTATGTTTGTATTTGTGTTTGTGTTTGTGTTTGCATTCGTGTTTAAGTTCCTGTTCTTCCTCAGGTTTCGTGCTGCTCGTGTTTCGTACTCGTGTTCCGCGTGCTTGCGTTTGTGTTCGCGTTCGCGCTTATGTTTCGTGCTCATACTTCCGTTTTTGTTTCCGTCTGACTGTTAGTTTAGTTCAGTGAAACTGAGAAAGACGGCCCTTGTTAGCTAGTTTTGCACGTCTTGGTAATTGTGTTTTTTTGCCCATATGCCGGCCGACCCTTTTCATCTCGTATAGGACATGAACAAACTGGAGCACCAGAAGGAGCAGTCGCATCAGATGCTTGTCCGGCATCACGAGTGCACACAGGATCTGGAGTTCAAGCACCTGCTCGCTATACACAAACTTAGACGAGAGCAGCAGCAGAATCAGCACCAGACAGAATGGAACAACCAGATGGAGTACAACAAGAACGCTGAACTCGAGCTGCGCAAGAAACACTTGTTCGAGTTAAAGCAACAGCCCAAAACGCTCAAGGTCGGTAACAAGTGTCTTGCCCTTTTCTCTTCTTGTCCCTGTTTATTGAGGTTTCTATGTAAAGGCTAATAAAGGGGTTCACTAAATAGATGTTTACATGAAAGACTGGATGTTGTGATGAGAGGGCTAATAAGGACTCGATGTTGTGATGGGACCGGGCGAGGTTGTAGTGTGAGGGTTAATGAGGGGGTTCACTAAATAGATGTTTACATGAAGGACTCGATGTTGTGATGGGACTGGGCGAGGTTGTAGTGTGAGGGTTAATGAGGGGGTTCACTAAATAGATGTTTACATGAAGGACTCGATGTTGTGATGGGACCGGGCGAGGTTGTAGTGTGAGGGTTAATGAGGGGGTTCACTAAATAGATGTTTACATGAAGGACTGGACGGAGCGAGGCGGCTGCTGAGTGAGTTTTGTCGTAAGAGTCAACAGAGTAGGGTCGCTAAATAGAGGTTTACATACAGTATGTGGCTGTTTCACTACAGCCTCAAGTCCTCCCGGACGCAAAGAGACAGACAAACTTTATTTCCTTACCATCGCTTTTAAACCTTGCTTGGGTTATTTCTTGTGCAGCAACAAGAGATAAGAATCAAGAAGCAGTACCGTGACGCCATCAAGATCCAGACGCTTCAGTACAAAGCGTTACAGAAACAAGTGATTGACCGCGCACCACGTGATCAGCACAAGGATCTCATCAAGCAACTCCGTGAAGACAGGATGCGCAAGATGGCCGACTTAGCACTGCAGTATGACCAGAGCATCGCTGAAATGCTGCAAAGACAAACGGTCAGTTCACCAAAAGTATCCTACTCTTCTGTTCAGGCCTCGAGACGTTTGAACATTTTGCCTTCAGGGCCGTTTGTTTAAAGCACGATTAGGCTAATCCTGGATTAGTCTAAGCATTTTCTTGTCGTTCCTTAGTCCTTTCGTCACTCCCAAGAGTGATCAGCTTACATATTCTCTTTCATTTTCTCGTTATAGGGATATATCATACAGTATGGAGAACTTGGTTTTTGATATAGATTTAATGATTCTCAGATGAAAGCTGATAAACCATCAGTTTTTACTACATTATACATTTCCTTCTTAAAAAAGAGAATCTGCATTTTCGCTCGTAGTTTGACTCCCATGATTTGCCTTGAGCTTAGAACAATCTTATGAGTTAATCTCTGATCAAAGGCCGCAGTTTGTTGACCACGTGGTCCAGGCAAAGAGTAGTTACTCTGGATAACGCGCCTTATCTGAGCTTTGAGCTAACGGCCCCAGGTTTCCAAACTAAATGGACGATTCTGTTTCAGTTGAAACTTGACGAGGTGCAGGTGCGAGAACAGGAAGCGCTGAGAGTTCAACTTCAGTCGGAGCAGGAACTGCTAAGTGCGTATCAGAGCAAACAGGGCATGCAGCTGAAGGCGCAGCACGACCGAGAAGAAAAGGACCTGCAAGAAAAGGTGTCTGTTCGAAGAGCTCTCCTGGAGGACAAGGTAAGCCCCTCCCCCCACCTCTAACCCCCAAGGGGGAGCGAAAGAGATGCAAACTAAAACCTGCTTTTCACAAGCGACGCAAGCATAAGAGTTCTTGTGTTCTTCACTAGTTTTTACATACGCACATCTCTTGTGTTTGCGTCGCGCGTGAGAACCAGGCTTAAGGCATAGCAAAGCAGCCAAACCCCAACCTCGTTCCCAGGGCGGAAAGGCCCTGGGAACGAGGTTGGCGAAACCCTAGTTGTTTCAGTGACTTTTTTTTTTTTTGTTTTTTTTTTTGTTTTGTTTTTTTTTGACTACAGAGCCCGGATTCACCACCGAAAATTCTAAATTTCTTGTTACTTGATTTGTTGAATGACTCCATCACTCCTGAAAGCATATTTTCCCCCTCATCCTATATAAACACTCTCTTACGCCATAGCTCCCTCTGGTCTTACGATACATTCATTCGCTGGTGCAGACCGAAGAATAGCTCGCAGGCACCACTCTTTCACCTAACAATAGTTCCAGGACCTGTTGACCACCAAACCACATGTTTCCTCTGTTCTCTCAGATGTTTCAGGAGTCAAATCGGCTGGAGGACATGCGAGAGAGCAAAAGAGTCGTCATGGAGCGAAAGCACGTCAGAGAAATGGAGAACTTTGAGTTGAACGCAGACCACATGGACGACATAGGCACATCGTGGAAACACCGCAGCATCAGTAGCATCAGTAGCGTCAGCTCATCCGGCAGTACGTCTCGAGCCAGTGTGGAAAATAACGGTACAGTAGTGGCGAAGAACGACGGTCGCTTGTCGATACTCAGAGCTTGAACGCCCCCACCCTCCCCTCCCAGGGATCCATTTGAACGAGCTGGTTGGTCGCGGCTTTAGGGGGCTATGTCACACATTTGTTATTTTGTCGTTGTTTTACTCAAACCGCGATAAGCATTTATTTATCTCTGTTTGTTTTCCACATTTCAATGGGTTTAGTCCTTTCTTTTCTTTTCATTTCTTTTTTATTTTCTTTTTTATTTTCTTTTATTTTTTTCCAAGCACATTTTTTTGTCCCTGTCAAGCTTAGTAACTTCTGCTAAAAACAGGTGGCACGGTTCCTTTAAAGCTGGTTCACACGTAAACACGTAACGTAACACGTAAACACAAGCACAGGCGAGAAATGTGTGCAATGGGCGACGCAACCAAGCGCGAGAAAAGAAAGGCATTTCGTATGTGTGAATCTGCGGGATGACGTAAGCACAAGTAGTTACTAACTTTCAATTCATTGTCGGCCATCTTGGTATCTACGCTTGTTCTGAAATGAGCGTCCCCCTGCGTCTGCGTGGCTTGAGCTTGCGTTCGTGTTCGTGTAAACCAGCCTTCGACCATCAAAGAAAAGTGGTCATTGTTGAGGGCCGCCGTTTGACTTAACAGCGTGCTACCAAGATGATAAAAGTGGCAATAGCAAGAAATGTCGTTTAATGGGCTGAAGTAATTGTGGTAGTTAAAACAATATTGTTGCCCCAATGGAGGTTCTTTGTGTCTGCTTCGGAGTCGCTCTAGTGTGTCTGCCGTTGATAGTGAAAGTGTGAATTAGTCGGAGAAAAACAGACGACCACGTAACAAATTCTCTATTTTTATAAATAGTTCAGTGTCATGCAGTATGTATCGTGCAAGTGGGTTTTTATCTTCGTGTCGGAATTGGTCAGTTCGAAGTGTAATGCTGCTGTTTAGCCAGAGGTTTTCGGGAGAGCGGAACTGCATTCGAACAGGGAATTTCCGTATACGTTCTTTTTACAAATCTTTGGGTTTCTCGAAGGGGTTAATATGAATTTGGAATTCCTGGTCCGCGACCAATCGTTTTTATCTCGGGGCTGATAGGCAAGTCGGGGTTGGGTTCAGCATAATCTGAGTACTTTTATTCCTAAATATTCCACTAAATTAACTAAGTTCAATTTCAACAAAACTCGCGTTGTGTTGACAGCGGTATGAAGTTGGCGTCTAGCTTAGCTCGCATTGACTGTTCAATTGTGTGTCGTGACGTTTTGCTCTGGAGTCGTTCTGTTACCAAAGTTCAAGTTTCAATTTCGCCGTGGTATGTTTCCGAGGAAAGAGAATTTTGCGCTGTGTCCCAGATTTGGTAGTACCACTGCATTATTTCTTATTTTTGTTAATTCAAGCCAATCTGAGGTGACGAGACGAAGGGAAAGCAAGTCTGAGAATCGGTTCCAAACGTTTTTGTTTGTTTGATTCGTTAATCCCAGAGTGCAGAACCAATTTGTGTTCATCTAGAAAAGGAAACAAAAAAATGCAAATGTTTTGTTGATCAAATTCCATGAAAATCTTACAAACCGGCACCGATTTTCTTGGAAGAGTTGCAGGCAAAAACATGATGTCACGCGGTAGTGTTTCTTGGAAATGGTAGATTACGTCATAGAGGAGACGTCGCCTTCGTTCCTGGAACCGAGGACGGTTGCCTCTTTCCTGCATCGTCTCGCTCAAGATTCAAATGTTCACGCACTGAGGTATCTAGTATACTTGAATTAAAACCAGAATTGTACACTCCGTTTTAGGAATTTTCTCTCGGACAATAACAGTATTACAAAACAAGATATTTTATAATTGTCTAAGTGTAGTTGACTGCACTTTTATCTGGCTATTAACGCGAAGATTAATTAAGGAGGAAAGTGGCTAGATGTTCGGGGCGGGCGATAAATGGCCTGCAAGGCTAGTGTGTTGTGTCGAATATTTTGTGTCCACTTGAAAATGGAAAGCAGGCGGGAATTTAGTCTTTCTTTAGCTGGAAAAAAATTAAATGATTTGCATATTTATGTTGCTTTATAAGATTAAAGAATCTCATCCATGATGCTTCGCGTGCTCAGAGTTACCGCGGCATTCTTGGAATTTTGGAGAACAAGCGCGCAAAGCATTGTGGTTATAGAGGATTCTTTGTGAAATTTCTTGTGTCCACGCAACTTAGATACTTGAAGGGCAAACGTAACAGCTGCATTGCGGGTAGGACTGGGGGACTTGTTATACCTCGTTATTTTGCACCGACAATGTTGAGACGTGAGCCGCTTATGAGAGAAGCAATAAGCCGAAGGTGATGACGGTAACCGCATAGGAGATGAGAGGCGCACGTATGTGAACTTGAGTGGAACTTAAAGCGCTTTCCATTTGACCAAAAAAACGGAAATTTCGGGAAAAATCAAATGGAACCGCAAGCTTTCGGTAAGAAATTTTCGGAAATTGTGGACAACCTCGCGACGTTGTCCTCTTTTTTTGAAAACGCCCTTAGTGTCGTTGCTGTTCACTTGGACGACAATTCGAAAACTGGCGGCAGTCGTTTTGCTCCGTCAAAGGCTGTGAATGCAATCGATCCTCTGCGAAAACGAAAAGCGATTGAACGAACAAAGAAGAGACGAGGTTACAAAGCTAAACATCTCGCGTTGCCGTCATCCTCCTGGTTTGCTCAAACTCTATTGGCGACTAACGGTTCGTGACTTTTGTATCGTGTTAGTGGTCTTACAACTGTGTGTGTATATAATTCTTTCTTTCTGGGGTGTGCGTGCAGATGCAGGTGCAATCGTGGAAGAAAATCGTCAGTTGCGTGGGTTCAGATGCCCGCAGCTTTGCTGTTCTCTATATCTAATTATGCGTAAATGTAAATATTCGTAAGGCATGGAATTGAGAATTATAAAGTACCGTAGGCATTAAAATAATTTCAACACTGTCATGAAGTTTTGATGCGCTGGTGTCAGGTCAAGCAAGCCCACGATGCGGTCAGTGGAGACCCGTGTAACTGTAAATTTTCGTGTTGCTGCGTGATTTAAAGCGGAAATAATCCGATAGCATTCAACTATTGTCACGGCGTATTTCTGGATAACTGCAACGCTGCTCGTTTAAGCAGACGTTCGTGAGAGTGACGCATGAACAAACAGCGCGCGGAGTCCATCGCTGATGTTATTTCTGAGTGCTACGACCCAGTAAGGGTTTGTCGGCTGAAACTTTCAATCTCTCAAAACAGTTTAAAAATTGCATAGAAGTGATGACGTCACAAAGAAACCATCTCAGAAATGTTGATTTTGACTCGGGACACTGAAGTTTTTGCCTTACGCAGCTCATTTCTGACATTTATCGTCAAACCCACATCCCCCCCTCCCCCCCCCCCCACCAAATCAAAGTTGCCTTTGGTAGTGCTCTCCTTTTGCGACGCCCTCAGAATCCCGAACAGTTGAAAGCTTATAAAATAAGAATTCGGCTGGTGCTCGTTTTTAGCCTCACCCCTTTTTTAGATTATGGTTGATAGCCAACGAGCACCATCATGACAATATCACTCTTTAAAATTAAATTTTACGCGCCCAGGGCGACAATATTCAGTTTTGCCCTTTCAACCTTAAGGGTGTCGTTAACCTCGACTGAAACGCGAATAAACACCCCATCCAACTTCTTGCCTGCGTAGCTTGGAACTACGGCGGGAAAGGGGGAGAGGGCGGGAGTACCCAATTTGACAATTGTGGCCGAGAAGGCCTGAGGCGCAGTGTTTGTTTACAAAAGGGTTTCAGAGTCCACTTGAGATGCTTTCAGTTTTATCCAACACTGAAACGAATATCATTTTTAAAAATAATATCATCACACAGTCCCAGCGTCGATCGATGATTCACAATGGACATTAGAATTCTTTGCTATCGCAGCTGATCAGCGGGACGCCAACGGCCATGGCATTTTGGCAACAAGTTCTGTCAGTTTTGCTTGCCTTCAGAGAAGTTCGATTCTAATTAAAAGGCCACTCATTCCTCAACCCCTCTCTGGCGGCTTTTAATAAAGACGTGCGTCATTACCGATTAGCGCAAGACGTAATATTCAGAAAATTCTGGTCAGGTTAATTTTCAGATTGTTGGGGTTTTCCAGAACTTTCAGATTTAAAAACAAAAGATTCTTTTAAGCAGTGTCGCCCTGACTACTGTCCGTCGTCTCATGCCAGTAAAAGCGTTTATTCAGCTGACTTCTCTATAAATACAAACTGTCATCGTTACAGCACGTATCACTTCCGGAGTAATCGGAATTCCAATGTCAATCAGTTGACTTCATTGAAAAAGAATCCCACAGCCCAATACGAACCAGTAAAATGCGAGGAATTGTCAAATAATGTGAGAGGCCCAAAGGTTAAACGTTGTTTTCAAAGAACCAAATGCAGTATTACAGGAAAATCATAGAAGAAACACGTCGACTCTCAGCCACTTCCGGTTTATTCGGGATTCAACGTTTCAGCTACGAAGATGACGCCACATTTCCACGATTCCAAAAGTCGACCAGCAACGTCCTCAGTTTCGTCTCAACCTGCAGATGAAGAAAACACGACCATGGAGAGAAGAGAGAGGTTCGTAAAGGCCTGGAATGAAACATTTGATGGAACAGAGCCACCAGATTTGGATTTTGGCGATGATTCTCTCTCGCAAAGGCGGGATTTGTGTACGAAAAACCTCCAAGAGGCTCTAACTTTAATGAAGAGAGAAGGGTTCATTCTCAAATGGATCAGCGATGTTTTAAGTCTTGAGAACAGCACTAGGAAGGACCCAGATTTAGACAAAGTCTTGAGAATTTTACTGTATAACTCCACTGGTGACGACCCTAAGTCGGGGAAGGATTTCGACGCTGAATCGCCATCATCGTCGAGCGAACGACCACCAGTAATTCAAGAAAATGGGCACCAACATCATACTCACATTTCCCATCAAGGGAATAGCCTTATATTCGATGTTTGTGACACTTCGCAAGGTCTTAGCCGAGTGAGTCCAGAGGGCAATATAGAGTTGAAGTATGGCCATGTAAACACGAGTGATTCCGCTGTGTCTGGTAGCGGAAGTGTAGTTCATGTGGAGAAGCCGTCAGATGACTTTCAAGACCCAGATGCATCCAGTACCGCTGAATTATTTAGGAGTGACACAAATGAACTAGACGAAAACGAAAATAAGGGAGGAGATGCAGTTGATGTCAACGAAAGTAATGAGGATCCCACCAATGACGGGGCGGAAAAAGTCGAATTGAACGATTGTTATCTTAGCACAGAAGACGTTGTTGCCCGCGGAGGGATACAGAGTCTGTCCTCTGTCGGAATTTTGGAGCCATCAGCGGCGTTGTGTGATAGCTCTTTGCCACTTGATGTTATGTCAGAATCTCAAACTACAGCAGGTAGTAACGACAAAGTGAAACTCTACGGGGAAAACGCTATTAAATGTCGGACTGCAGATTTGCAAGAGGATTACGAAAACAACCCCCCTAGCATTATTATATCTGGTGATCATGAAATTGAAAGTTCTGAAACATTGATCACAGGTTCGAAGTGTTCCGAGGAAGGCCAGAAGGGAATCGAAAGTCATGCTGAAACTCAACAAAACAATTCTGACAAAACGCCTTCGAGTCACGGAAATTTCCTCTCCCACTCGGAAAAGGGAAATGAGGAACAAGACAGGTGTGAGGAGGAAACTCCAGGTGCCGAAATCGAAGTTGTAGACGACTTGATATCTTATTTGGATCAGGTCGAACTAGCGAGCAGCGATGAAGACGATTCACCTGGTGATGACCCAATCCTGTGCATGGCCCGGCGAGGAATACGTTACAATTCAGACTTTAGAAGCCGAAAGCTCGATTCGGTTCGTTCAGTTGGGAATGCGAGCATTGCAAGTATGGACTCTTGCGTGGGTGGCTGGGCGCTTGATCTGGCCGCTAGTGAAATGCATGATTCTTCAGACGAAAATATCATTGGAGATGAAAACACTAAAACCAAACGGAAGATATCGCAGAAGAAGAGCCCAGGTGTAGATGAAGGGAAAATGTTCATTGACCTAAAAGGGGAAGATGGTGATGAGTTTGTTCCTACAAGGCCACCACGTCGAAACAAGACAGAGAAAAGGTCTAGAACGATGGAGTCGCCAAAGAGGTTACATGCTGTGGGAGATGATGATGTTTTTAAACGGGAGGATGATGGATATGAAGGTGAAGTCTTCTATAATATTAAACATACCCTGCCCCCCCCCCCCCCCCCCCCCAATCCCCCTTGCTCCAGACATTTGGGTTGTGAAATCCCCTTTTCACTGTATCTGTAGCCAGAAAAAGTGTGATGAATGGCTTTCAAAAAATATTTTTTGTTAATCATAAATGTTTATTTTTGACATATTATGAAAATAGTTCCCCCTTTATGTATACAGCCATTAGCTTTGCACACAAATACATGTTTTTCATTTTCATCGTACAAATTTCCATAATGATTTAAAATTGCATTTCAAGTGCAAAGAATTTATTGTGTATAGAATTGGTGGTCACACTTTTGATGTGTTTTGTTAAATTCTATTCAATTCAACTTGGAATTACATGAAGTATGATACTTAGAGCAGCTGAATTTGAGAGTACTGTAGCTTTCAATGTTATATATCTGAAATAAATCTGACACTGATCCATTTGTGCATATAATTTATGCTTGTTTGCAGTAGGGTTTTAAAGTGTTGACACTAAAGTTTTATGGATCAGCAGTTGCCTGTACTGTCACACTTCAGCTATTGTTAAAAAATATATATAGATGCATACTGTATAAGGCCTTACTGTACATAACAAAATTCTCTATTAATCCAGAGTTGATGCTTTCTAAAAAACAGTACATTATTTTACTTAGAGAAAAGCTGATGGAGCTATTGATTCTCACTACATCACTTGTTCATGTACATTGTGTCCTTCAGTGGTTAGGAGAGTTTACTTTGTATTATGCCCTTGGCTTCCCTGTTTCTCTCTCTTTCTCTTCTGTCTCCCCTTCCCTCCCCTCCCTTGTCATCAATACTACACAGTATAATTTGGTATCAGTTTCACTATTTAGCTTTTATATTTGCCTAATGATTGATTCACACTGTGCAGGTGACAAGGAAGGAAAGTCTGTGGAAAATAAGGCGGGAGAAAATGGTGTGCGTACACGAAGTCACACTGGTGGCATTGATCACAGGAAGAAGCGAAAAGCTCGAGGTTCAGATGTGGTTTTTGATGGGAGCAATATTGATTTTATGTCATCACCATTTGGCTCCCCTGAGACCAGCACAGCAAATCAGGTATACAGAATGTGTTTTGCATGTCCCCTACACATTGTACATGATTGTATAATGAATAACACATCAAGGCAATTACTGCCTTTCAATGCTCTACCTATAATGTTTAGCTTTATGCAGAGATCTCCCACATTCCTGCCTCATTTTATGCTCTCCCATGAACTCTTGCTTTGTGTAGTTGCCTTGTTGCCTCTCTTATTGGCAGAAATCTGCTTCAACTCTAAATTTCAGTGTATACCCCGCATAGAGTTCCAACCCGGCTTAGGCCCTGGCCTGAATCTCCCCCCTCCCCCACATACACCCCCTCCTCTCCCCCTTGGAAATTTGATGAGTTTGTCATATGCAGGATATTGATGTGAGTTTGGCAGGTCTGCAGATTGTTGTTTTATCTCACTGTCACTTTCACTGTGTAGAACCTGGATGACTATGATGAAGGTGATGCTGAGAAACTTCACAAGAGAAAGTGGGTTGTGTCTGCAGTGCTGGACAGTGAAAAGGGCTACTTAGAATGCCTGAACAGACTGGTCCAGGTGAGGTCAATCAGGTTCATTTCTTTCTTTGCTAGTAATAAAAATATACTCATTTCTTATTGAGTAAATTATGGACCTTTGCACATCTTACAATGACTTTATAGTTGTTTGCAGTCAACTCCCTCTTAACGGACACTCTAAGATGGACAGTCCTTTCTAAGAAGGACACCTGGTAGGGATGGTCCCTGCCGTTTCTTCTGTCATTTACTTTAACTGAATTTATTCTAAGACTGATACCACTTTAAAAAGGACAGTTAGAGCTGGTCCCGAGGGTGTCCATTTTAAAGGGAGTTGACTGAGTGTACGCCCATTTGAGAATGGTCAAACACCTGGGATGCATACAGTAGCACTTGAATTAGGATAAACAGGACAAGCCACATTCTGATTAAAAACAGAGAAGTGTACCCAGGAAGAGCATACATTGCATGAATAGAGAAAACATGCTCATTTTAGTGCAATAGTGGACCCAGATATTCATTCAATGGGTTTATTGATATAGTGTTGTTGTGAGAGGCTGTCTGGCTATTTTTCTTTTGACAACATTACTAAATGTGTATTAAGACACTATGATGATGTTTATAACTTTTTGATTTGCCTTTTTGTGCAGCATATGAGACCACTGAGGTTAACAATTGGAACATCAAGTCAAGTTCTGTCATTGTCGGACTTTGAGAAGATCTTTTACAAAGTTGAAGAAATTCACAGCATCCACACCAAGTTTTACAGTGACTTGGAGCAACGAGTAACTAACTGGAGCATCAGGCAAATTATTGGAGATCTTTTCCTTGCTCTGGTAAGACGTTAAAATAATGCTAATGTTTCTCAAAGTGCCTTGAAAACTTTGTAGTACTACTGCACATGTAAAAACTGAACTTGTTACAACATTCTAACATGTATAATATGTATACAATAGAGTGGTAAAGTGATGACGTCATAAAAATATTACTTTGGAAATAACGGACTTTGCGCAATTCTTCAGAATGGCCTATCTAAAAAAAGTTCACACAGAAAAAATTGGCTCTTTAGTGCATTAAAAAGCTGAGATATAGGCTTTTGAAGTTCAAATTGCTTCATACTAAACCCTCTTATTTGGTGTTGGTTCCTTTGATTTGGAACCAGTGCTAAATAAGAGAGTTTAGTTAAGACTATCTCGAACTTTAAACTTCTCTATCTTCGCTTTCCGTAGGGCTAGCGATTTGAAATTTTGCACATGTTCTTTCAGCAGCTGTGTATATCGCATGATGTGGTTTTGAGATTTGAATGGAAAAGTTTGCAAAATGAGGACGTCACACTTTACCACTCTATACAAACTGCATAATGACACTGTAAAAGAAGTGGAAGATTTTCACTTGGTCTTTGACTTATCTTACAGTAATGTTGGTTTGCCATGTTTGTCTAAGGGGCCTCTGGTGGAATGTAGGTTTCTTTGCAACCATCATTTTCCCAGTCCATCTAGGTTTAATTTAGATAATTTATTTTTTCTTGTGCAGACATTCCAATCTGGTGTATACAAGGAATACATTGGAAACTACAACACTGTGTTGGACACCATTCACAAATGCAAGGCAAACAATGAACAATTCCATGACATATTCTGCAAGGTAAACAAGCTTGCTTTATTTGATGTGAAAGTCGGTACATTAGTACAGGATTTTGATTGGGAGAAGTCAGGGAAGCAATAACATTAATTTGAGTTTTCTTATGTTTTGGTAAGCTACTGTTTACAATACTGTACTTCTACAGAATTGCCACATGTTAACACATTAATTTTGTAGTATTTAAAAGTAACATAGTTTCCACTCTCTATTTATGCTCAATGTGTACTGCTGTCCCCTAATGATATGGGGTCAATAACATTAGATTTGTTTTCTGAAAGGACATGAATAATTTCATAAATTCTTGTTGACATTTCGCAGGAAGTCAAACTACAGTCACTTCAAGAAGTAACGACTTTGGAAGGTGAGAAAGTGGATCCAGTCTCAAGTTTATCTTTTCCTGGACATTTGTACCCAACCCTTAGTGCCACCTGTTTGTTTTATTGAGACCTCATCCATCAAAGACTTGACTGTGTTTCAAGTTTCTCATGTTATTTCTGTGCTTAGTAAAAATGGTATATTTTGTGGCAGCTAATGTACATGCATAATGGCCAAAAGATCTTGGTTTGAAGGTTAAACAGGTTCTCACAAGATATTATAATGTGTGTGTTGTGAGAGGTCAGTCAAGAATAGATATTAGCTGTGGTGCACTGGTTGTTTGTATCATATTGTGTTTTCTGACCTTAAGTGACCGCAATATTGTGCTCTAGCTATCTTCATGAATATATATATTCTGTGTTTAGATTGTATGCATGCGTGCTGAATGTAAAGGAATGCGGTTCTAAAATGGGAGTGGTGTGTGTTTGGAATGACTGTCATGCGGTTAATGTTCAACTATATTGTTCTGGGAATACAGAACTGCATTTCTGCAATGTTTTTGTGATGGGTTTGAGATACTATGTAACTGTGTAATGTGTGAGAGTTTAGAGTAATACAGGTGTTATGTGCAAGATGTGAATGTAGTGTGCAATTGATTGTTTGAGAGTAAGCTTATAGTAATTGTTTTGTGGTTGTGGCTGTGATGGGTCAAAGGCGTGTAATGTCGTCAAAAGAACATGGTCAAAAACAGAAGCTCATTAGGTTGTTTCGTAGCCGTCATTTGTGATCGATATTGAGAGAGTATAGAGGGCGGAAAACCACAAGCTTTTGTTGTCGTCATTCAAGAAGGAAAAATCCTTCACCACAACTCTTCCCCCGCCATGACTTAGTAAAAAAAAAAAACTAATACAATGGACAATCTAAAATTATTATACTTTTACGTTGAATTACAACTGACATCCAAGCCTCCTAGTGTCTGCACTATCTATAGTAGCTAGGAGCGCGGAATAGAGACGATAACAGACTGTGTACTGTGTAAAAAGTAGTTTTTGGAGCGCGTCTCCTTCACGGTGGAGTGACACTGCTTTTTTTTTTTTCTTTTTTTTTTACATTTCAGGACTCTTTAGTAAACCTGTAGACCGTATTGGAAGATACATCACCAATTTCAATGTGAGGGACACTTTATGAAGTACTTTATGTACATATTCACGTTTTCTTTCTCTTCGCTCGTATACTGCTAATTACGGCGTTTCTCACTTCAAATGCATAAAAATAGTAATAAAGCAAAAACAACTTCGCTGATCAAACTCGCCTGTTGCATTGAAAGGCGAAATAAGCTCTCGCGATTCAACTTAGGTGGCTAATTTTGCTGCTTGAGTATCGCGGACGTATCTCAGTAAAACTCCTTTCAAAAATGTCTTCCAGCTTTGTTAAATCACGACCCACATTAGATAATTATTTCCGCTTTATTGATTTGTTCCACGAAAATTTTTCACTCAAACGTGTTTTTTTTTTTTTTTTTTTTTGAGTAATGGAGTGATTTATTTGATTCCATGACAAGCGAGCTGCTGTTATAATTTGTAACAGACTTCATTTAATTGCGACTTGAAAATCAGTCATCCGCAAAGTAGTTTTAATCTTTCAAAAATGAGTGTTTTATATCTTGTTTTAGCACTTTTCTCGAGTAACACAAGATCTGCCTACTGCTGAAAGCTCCTTCTTAATTATCTGTTTTATCTCTCTCGCTCTTAGGATCTGATTAAACAGACCCCTGAAGAGCACCCTGATTTTCCGCTGCTAAAGGACGTTCGACAGTCCACACAGGATTTTCTGGCGAACATCAGCGGCGACCAAAGGGACGGGCCGGTAAGTCACACCAGATAAGTAGAGAATTTTAGAAGACTAAGAAGTGAGTCACGTGTCCAACGTGAACCTTAAACGCACTATAAAAAACCTGCACGGAGATCTTCCTAAGGATGTATCTTAAGATCTTCCTAAGAAAGATCTTGAAAAAGTTTTGATTAAACAAAGTGGTTCCGCTTATAAAGCAATCATGGTGAGATCTCAAAATTGTGTAACCTTCCGCGGAGTTTTACGATCATTCTTTTGGTTTTCAGCCTGCAAGAGTGAAGAAGGACCACAGACTTCTCAAGGACTCGTTCATTGTGGATCTAGTGGGTAAGGGTTTGCATTGATTTAGTTTGGTGAAAGTAGTTGTAAGTAAGGTGTAAGTAAGTTTAAGAGTTTGGTGTAAGTAGTTGTAAGTAAGATGTAAGTAAGTTTAAGATGTATTTGTCTCGTACTCGGTTCCGTATATAGAGGATATTACACGGCGGCGCGAAGATATGAATTTTATTTTTGAGTGGTAAAAACAATATTTTACGAACGAGCGCTTCGCGAGTGAGTAAAATATTGTTTTTACCACGAGAAAATAAAATCCATATCTTCAAGCCGCCGTGTAATTTTCTTTTTATTATATTAGACACGAGTGTTTTACGTGAAGATGGAAAAAACAACCGGGCAAAAGCGGGAAATGATGCCAACGATATCCTCACTAGTGAGGATATGGAAAATACGCCACTCGGGTCCCGGATGTAGTTTCGTATGGATTTTACGCACGGTATATTTTCCAGTAAAACACTCGTGTCTATATAATAAAGTCGGCTATTTAAGTGTGCACTATTGATAAAACTGGGATTTACAGTCAGTAGGTAATGTGATTGTGTGTTGTGGCCTCTGACAGTATAACGTCTAATTTTGATTGTTTCTGTTTATTCCCTCAGATGGAGTTCGCAAGATCCGCCATCTCTTCTTGTTCAATGACGTTTTGATGTGCAACAAGAGGAAGATATCTGGAAGGTATGACATCAGGGCCTCGGTCAGACAGACACGTAAATTCACAGACAGACATTAAGTTGCGGGGGATTTACATGATGCCAGTATGTAACTTCCATTTCGATATACGAGTTCGTTCCGGCTCCCACTTGTATTTCTTACATGATGCCGATACGAAATGCCGCACCGTTACGAATTCACTACGTTTTTTGTACCGGATCTGATCACATTTTGTACGAGTGTCATGCAAACGTGGTACGAGGTTTCGTTGCGGTACGAAAGACTGGAACGGGTAGAGCATGCGTACTGGTGACTGATATCGCTTGAAATAACGAGGGCGCACATAAACATCTGTGTCAGTCCGGTACAACGAACTCCGATATAAACGAAGTCGCACTGGTATCACGCAAAAAACACCTCCTTAGATTCAAACACCTATGTTCCTAGTCTCTAACTCTGTCCCTGTCTCGTTTGACGTTTTGCCTTTTAGGAATGAGACATACTTCTGTAAGTGGTACATTCCAATGTGTGAGTTGCAGTTCCATCGCGTGGAGGACTCTGAAGGTTAGAATTATCTAAATTCTCCCAACTACCACAAGCAAACTGTATAAATTAGGTAATGAGATTTTACAGCTGAGTCAGTTGTCGTCGAACGCGTGATATGTTTGGGAGAATTCTCAACAAAGGGAGATTATCGGGAGAGAAAGGCAGACGTAAAATATTGTTACGTGTGACTCGTTTCCAGGTCCGCAAGTTGTCCCGGTGACAAGTCAGACAGAACTGGACGTGCTCAAGGGAAGAATTGCGAGCACGAAGGCCGAGATACGGCGGGAGAAGGGCGTGGCGTTGTCACGCAGTCCGGAGACATCCCCTTCTCTAAGGGTAGGCGCATTGTGTCTGTGTGTCTCATCTGTTTGTCTGTATATGTGTCTAATCTTTGTGTCTCCTGTGTCTAATCTTTCCCTGAGTTGCTCATCTTTGTATGTGTGGTTTATCTGCTTGTCTTTGTGTGTGTCTGTGTAGGCAGTCAATCAGATAGACCGGGAGCAGATTATACTTCCATTCGCTCTGACGAAGGGCTAACGCTCGAAATGTCAGCTATTGTTACTCTTACGGCGTTCCAGTACCTCGATTAACTTTTCAGTTGATACACCATTGTCGACGCAGTTAATTTAGTTCTCTTAAGAGCTGGCATCGCATTATAATGGAATGCTTGTTTCAGAAAGAATCAGTTTTGTTCTACGCCAGCGTAACGACTTTAAAACAATGCAAGAAGTGGTGTGCAGTAACGAAACCTTGACAGGAGCTTTCGCTCGCCTCAATCGTGGCGAATTGATAAATTTGAATATGACATCGTTTCAGTATCCCGCGTCAAAACCTGACCACAATTCATTTCTGTTCACAGAGGAGAAAACTTGCCAATGCCAAGGTTGTGGAAAAGTTGAAAAAGAAGTTAGCTGAGCAGGTAAGGCTGAGTTAACCCTACTGTGTAGCAGTCACGCCCGCTTACACGAACTCGCACACAGAAACACACGCTCACGAACGGACGCACACGCGCGTGCATGATCTCGCGTCAATTGACTATCAATCTGTCTCATCCTTCAGGAGGTGGATTTACTTCTGGCTACGCCGAGTCTTCCTCTGACACTGTACAGCAAACATGGCAAGGTGAGTAAGATTTGACTATCCGACCCAGGAGAGAAAATCCTACTTTCTGTGCGAAATATGTATGGGTGAGGGAATTCTGTAGTGTAGTCTTGTGCGCTTCTTACTCCCCTTTATACCGTCGTGCTCAGTATAACAGCAAAATGTCAAATTTCGTTAAAGTCCCCCCAACATCCTTTCACTCTGTTTTTCTCCATTCGTTGGGGGATACAGTACCTACATTTCCAGACCCCGTAGATCCTGTCTGAAACTCAGTTTACAGAAAGAGTTACTATACAGTGGAAATTAGAGTCACTCGTTAACGCAATTTAAATCTTAAATCATATCAACTCAAACTTTACTGAAACGTAGCAATGGAGACTGTAGGCGTCGCGTAACTGAGTTATCGTATTATCAGGATTTCTGTATGATGCCGGCACGCCAATACCCAGCCCTTCTTAGCATATTCTTGATCTTCTTTCTCTTTCTTGTGTCACAGTCTTATACGCTGCTGTGCAAGAGTGATGTGGAACGAGCCGAGTGGAAAGACGCCATCGCTCATGAAAAGGAAAACGGTAAGTTTAAAGGAAAGAAACTCCATGGCAAAATCTGTCCACGGCACGACTCTGGTACGTAAAGGCTTGGTGCTATCGCCGTGCCGATCACATTATATGATGGTAGTGTAAATTGTCATCAGTGTCGCAGCTGACGCGATGGCACTGCTTTTGGAATAATTCCGTAAAGGTGCCAGTTCTATCTCGCTCGAATGAATAAGGCTAGACGTTTTTAAATCAACAGTAGTTCTCCATGCGAGCTTTTAAAATGCAGCTAAGTTCGATGCAGCTATAGCGAGACGTTTAAACTGGGCACAGGCACAGTACATGTATGTGCGTCCTGATGACGTACTAAGTATGTGTTTAGCAGCGCGAAGGTGTTCATCATTTTAATATTAGTTACCATATATGGCGCTAATGTTCATATAAACTCACTTGGAAGAATCAATATTTACCTGATATACAAATTAAGATGAAATTAAAGATTTCAAATCTGCGCTTCTGCCGTTTTGTTCAAGTCACCACTAGTTTTTAACAAGCAAAATGACAGTCACAACTCAAGCCACTGTTAATTCGCTTTTCTTATGTAAAAGATTTCAGTTCTTGCGCCAACAGGAAGGCATTGGTGTAGCTGTTTAGCGTTTTGTCAATCAAATAATCGTGCTTTTTTTTTTTTTTTTTTTTTTTTTTTTTTTTTTTTTTTTTTTTGCTTCATCTCAGGGAGTAGCACAGACCAAGCCAGCACGCCTGTCAATATGATTGAGATTCAAGCGATGCTGGAAGCTTGCAAGAAGGTTTGCAGTCATGTTTCTTACTAAAAGTAGCTTTAAACTTAACTCAGGGATTATCCAAGAGTCTGCCTTTGTGATTATAACCCACTGAAATGTTTATATTGAATCCGGAGTAATATACGAGCTATTTTGCAAGCCCATTGTCCGTCGTGTAGGTGACACGTTGCGAAATGTTATCACCGCTATTGACAGTTTTATTGCAAATGAAGATTACTGTTGACATAGACATACGTCAATATGTCAAGCGTTAGTACAAGCACTGGTTAGCAACGAAAGTGCATGCACGTACATGCTATCGAATCGGTTTTGTTGTTCACCAAACCAAGTAAAGTCATGGCGGCGAAAGTGAAATGGCCTCGCTCTCCGAACATGCGGCTCGGGCGCCGAGCTTCTGCGACTCCTGCCGATTTAAAGCCGGCTCTTGTTCGTCGGGGTTCGTGGTCACCGAACTTTCGACTGACAAGAAGGTCGTCTGACTCATCTGCCATCTTTAATGACAAGGTTAGCCACGCAAACGCAGCCGATAGCAGCAACCGTTGTTAAATTGGTTAATTTTTGCCACGCCGCTCTGTCAGGTTAATATATAGGAAATGTCTTGCTCTTGTTAAAAGTTTGTGTTGACTAACTTTAGTTTTAAACCAACGCGGTGAAAATAGGAAAAAGTAGATTTTCGTTATGAAACACGCAACAGTCTGTTCGCTCCGTCACGCTATTTCTGTATAGATCGGTTGCCACTTAGTGAAGCCTTAGGTTTTGTGCAAACAAATGGAATTTGTCGTTTCTAATCTGGTTCAGCTGGTGTGGTAAAAACAATGGAATGCTACTCCTTGTACAAAATAATGTTGTTCCCTTCTCGTTGAAGCAGAGTTCTCGTGTGTGTCTGCGACCTTCTCGTTTACGGGACCACGAGCTCGCCAACCGCAAAAGTACACATATAACGTCTTTAGTGACATTCTGAGGTTACTTACGAGTTTACCTACAACTTGAGAAATAAGAGGCTGATTGTTCTACGAAAAAGCGAACTCAAACACTAAGAGGCGAGTGTGCCGAGTGTTTCCGGAACCGCTTATAATGCCGGACCAGCAACAGCTATAGCTTTATCTATTCCGGCAAGTTTGTGTGCTATACGTTTGTTTATCATTGCTAAATCTGTCTTGTCCTTTTTTACAGCTAAGAGCATGCAAGACTCTCGGAAGAGTCAGCCTCAAACAGGGTACGTATAACGAAAGAAAGAGACTTCACGAGTCTTATGTTTCTGCGTTGCTTTTCTGCTACTTGTTCGTGGAGATGTCCAACATTTTTGTAATGCTTCGTTTTTGTTATGACGTAGTAGATTTGCTGTACGTGTGTGTGAATACTGATGCAGTTCCTTCTTTCGTGTCTTGCGGATTTGCGCCCGGAAACTGAAGGGAGCGAGATAATCTTTATTTGCTCCGCTTTACTCGCTTTTTTAAAACTAATTTTGAGGAGGAAACGCTTGAGTGGTTTTGCTCTATCACCAGCTATTTTTTCGCAAATTCCAAGTTATATATGGTACATTTATTTCGCCTAATTAATTTGCTTCGTGGTTGCAAAAGCGGGCGGTTCTTTGTACATGCGGTGATCTCATGACCAGCTTCATATTTCCTCGCTTTCTACTTGGAAAATTGATAGTGGTAAAGAAACGTTACACTGCTTGGGCAAACGAGTTTAGTTTACTTGCATTTGGTCGGTGTGTGCTCGTTGTAACAAATAAGCTTCCTGCTAAAGCGGGTTAAACCACCATAAGATGACAAGTTTGACGTAGAACTCGACTCTCGGAAAGAACAAACTTTTAATATTCAGAGTCCTCATATTGAGACGAAAGCCTTTGTCACAGGAACGGAATTTATTCCGCTCATCTGCTACGATTCATTTTGTTTGAGAAAGAAATCACTGTCTTGCTAATGATGCGTCGCTGTTTTGGTTTCAGATAAAACACTTCTGAATGGACTCCTGTATGTTCACATCCAGACAGGACGCGGCTTTCACCAGGGTGGTTAGTATTGTTTTAGACTCCCTTCATCCCACCCCCTTTCCTCCCCCCCCCGAATGGTCAGCATTGATTCAGATGAAGAGGTTCCCCCCCCCCACCTCCCATTCCTCGTCCCCTCTCCCAACTCCCCCCCCCCCCCCCCCGTCCCTCATTTGTCCAGTTAACACGGACGTCGACTTGTTCTGAACAAGCCTCGATCTCCCCCTCATATTTTCAAGGCACATTTAAATCTGAAAACAAGTCTCGCTTTGTTTTGTTCTGTTTTGTTTTTTTGTTTTTTCGGTTTTTGTAGATCTGTACTGTGTACTGGAAGTGGATCACTATGCTCAGTTCACAAGAAAAGCCAAAACTAAAACTTGTAAAGCTTCCACCGACCCCGTGTGGGATCAGGTAAGCGATTCAACTCTTTAGCGTCCCGTGCTCCTTCCTTGGTAGTTCTTTGCCTGGTGTGTGTATGTGTGTGTGATGTTATAATTTCCCTTTGCAGGATTTTGATATCGAAATTGAAGGAACTAAAGAGCTTAAGCTGTTGGTTTACTACAAGAGTCGACTAAAAGACGAGCTATGCGGCCAGGGGAAGATCCAGCTGGCAAGAGAGAACTTGGACGACTTCCAGAAACGGACGATTACAATTACCTTAGATAAGCAGGTAAAAAGGACGTAACGTCGATATACCCACCTATTTATAGTTTATCACTTACCCACTGTATTTACAGCCACACTCTCATCCAAAATTATACTTTCGGTTTTGGAGGCCATTTTTGGTGTATCAATTGTCTCTCTCTTTCATGACCTCAAGTACCGAATAAATGCTCGGATTTAGTGAAACGATCAATTTGCAAAATGTCGTCTATTGTGCATATCATTGTAAATTTGAGAGGAGGGCAAATACTCAGTTCATTGCAATTTCTCAACAATTTTGTGGCAGCATTCCTTACCTTTTTGCGCGGGAGTCGGAGAGTGCGTACATACTACACATGGTTCGTACGGGTCATGGAAAACCTGGAAAGTCATGGAATTTTCGAATTTCATTTTCCAGGCCTGGAAAAGTCATGGAATTTAAGTGTGGGTCATGGAAAATGGCGTCCATTGTACGAAATACAATTCTTTTGAATGAAAAAAGCGAAAATGAGTCGGGAAACAGAACCGCGAATTTTATATTCGAAAACAACTGGTCAACTTTAGGTCATGGAAAACTCTAATAGGTCATGGAAAAAGTCATGGAAAGTCATGGAATTTCAAAAGCCCAAAAGAGTACGAACCCTGCTACAAGTACATGAACTTTCACACACATTGACGAATGCGCAATTTCCAAATCTAATATTTAAGCAATATAACACACATTTCCATGTCTTTGTACTCTGGGATGTAACACGTGGGATGTTATCAGAACACGAGAAAAGTTCAAAATCACGAGCCGCTTCGGCGAGTTTACTTGAATTGAAGTGGGACCGACTGGGTTTTGCTGGGACTGTCACGCAGGATGTTAACATTTTGTCACGCATTGCTTACTTCAGGGTGCTGTCACGCTGTCGCTCCAGTACTCCAACACGGCACAAGGGATTGAGAGGAAGAAGTCTCTGAGCGAAAAGGGCGTGTTCGGTGTCGACCTCGCAACTGTGGCCAGGTAAAGACGTCTCTCAAAAGGCCTGCGGTGATTAATTTTCGGTCACGTGGTGAACTAGGGTCATGTGACTTCAACTGACCAATCCTTGTCCTGGGTTTTCAGTTTTTGCTTTTGTTGAAAACCTTTTGCTTTAATTTACCTTGTTTTAATCCACAGACGCGAGGCGAGCGACATTCCACTAATTGTGATTGGTTGCGTGCAGGAAATCGAAAAACGAGGTACGTCTTTACTACAACTGCACCTCTGCTATTTCCTGAAACGTTAATTCTGTGCAGTTCAACAACTCCCATGTGCCCTTGTTCAAATATTTGAATGTCTATGAGAAAACGGATAAGCATTTAGCTAACATTAAGTTATTTGTTCAAGAAAGTTTATGAACCAGGGTTTAGGTTTGTGAAGTTTCGAGGGTCAGGGTGATGTCTCAAGCTTATTCTTTTTATTTGATGCAGAAGCTCTTCCTATTTTGATAACATGCTGGAAGACATTTTTCTACATTTGTGTGACTTTTAGGAAGTGCCTAACAATCTATGGCGCTCAATCCCAGTGGTTGATTTAATCTTCTTCCAGGTCTTGACGAGGTCGGAATTTACCGTTTGTCTGGAGCGTCAACAGATCTTCGGAAGTTGAAGGAAGCTTTCGATGAAAGTAAGTTGCGCTCGAACAACAGCAAGTAGTTTGAACCAACGAGCAATGGAAAGTTTATTTATAGAAGGAATAACACAATTTAAAGGTTGGAGTTAATAAATTAGAGCTAGAAGGTTAAAATTTAAAGGTCAGAGCTAGAAGGTTAAAATTTAAAGGTCAGAGGTAAAAGGTTAAAATCGGAAGGGTTAGAAAGGTATATACCATAAAACATTACGAAGCACAAGTCAACATGACATGGCAATCATATCGGAATCATATCGCCTAATGCCAAAGGACCCACGAAGGACCCAAATCGAGTTATTTGCTGGCATTCTGTGAGATACAAAGTGAGATTCATTACCTCGTCCTTACCATCCTAAAACATAACGGTAAAACGTAAGTCTGACAATGATATAGTTAGCACCTCTTTTAACCATGTTACATATTTAAAAAAATAGTTACAACGTGTTGTTCAGTGCAAGGCAACTGTAATAACCAGAGATTAGACAGTTAGCTGCTTAAATTAAGTCATGCCGTGCATAGAACTGACAGTATGTAGAGGGTCGACTAGTCCCCAGCTTCTAATTCAGTTGTTGTTGTTTTTGTTTCTTCAGACAGTCAAAGCGCGCTGGTTCAGGTGGCTGAGTCTGATATCCACGCTGTGGCCGGGTTGCTCAAGATGTACCTCCGCGACCTGCCAGAGCCCCTCTTCACAGATCGGCTTTACCACGAATTTGTTAAAGCCAAAGGTAATAATATATTGAATTCATATTGATTGACTGACTTGTTGACTGCTTGATTGATTCAATGACTGACTGACTGACTGACTGACTGACTGACTGAATAATGATTGATTGATTGATTGATTGATTGATTGATTGACTGCTTGACTGCTTGATAGTTTGATTGACTGATTGAATGACTGACTGACTGACTGACTGATTAATTGACTGTTGGATTGTTTCTTCGGCTGATTGCGTGATTGACTGTCTGACTAATTGATTTATTGACTGGTTAATTGATTAATTGAATTGATTACATTGTCCTATTTTTGCAGCCATAACAGATGAGGAAGAGAGGAAAAAGATGATGATTGAGCTGTTCCAGTCGCTAGAAACACCAAACCGCTTAACAGCAATTTACCTTGTGGAACATCTGAGATTGTAAGTTTTCTTAACATTTTATTCATCATTTGTAGATCTTTAAAGTTGAAAGTGTTATCAGTTGGACACTGGACACTGAGAGCTCTTGGACATAAAACGAGAAATTCCCGTGACGGCGACAGCGGGAGCAAACAAGCGCCAACTCACCTATGACGTTTTGATCACGTGACAGGGTAAGCATGCACGAGGAAAGTAACAAAATGGGCATGAATAACCTCGCTACGGTGTTCGGTCCCAATGTCTTGCGGCCGTCCTCAACGGGGTCTGGGACCCCTATGGACCTGGCGCAAGGCACGTTGAACGTCATGTCCCAAGTAAGTATATTCCTGTACATCCTCAAACTGGACTCAGACGTCACCAGGCTCCCGAAAGACAGGCCGGCGCTGCTGAGGAGACTGGACCCGAGGAAGATTTCCGACTCTTCCCAGCCAGATTTTTCAGCTAACAAGGACCGGCTCATTTGATTGGCCCGCCAGGTCAGAGATTACCGTGGCCTTGCGGCTTCATACGTGGCTTTAGTTGGTGGTTGTCTTTGCCGTACAGAGTGCAGCAAATTGTTCCTGAAAGAAATAATGTGTAAACCAATACCGTTCTGACTTTATATCTTTGTCTAGAAATTATATTTAGGTACTCGTGAGCTCATAATACAAATTATCCTGGCAATTCAAGAAGGAAATATGTGAGTGATTAAGAGAGAATTGGTAGTTTAATCAGCTTTCATCTGACCTGAGTTCTTTTGACTGTCATATCACTGGTGAAAGAATGAAGAGAGAAGGTTGAGAGTGAGGGGGGAGGCTTGAAGTGGAGATTTACGGAATGTTGAAAAGCTAGCGTTTAAAAGTAGTAAACGAGAGACAAAGAAAGTTGTTATGTAGGGAGGATGGAGGGGGAGGCTTGATCGTCCGGCGAGCTTACAGAACTCCGGACTAAGGTTATTTTAGTAAAAAAAATACTCAACGCTTTGTACTGCCAGTTTGCGGGTCACATTAAAGAAGCGTGTGAGGTTAAAGGATGTGAGTTTATCGACACCGCGGAAATACGTTTTTCGGCCGTGTGGTCATTTATGTAGTTTAGTGTAACGCTCGTAAAACCTTAGAAATTTTTAGCCAAGAAACTCAATACCACGACTTGATACTCAACTATGGATTAGTTCAATGCATTTTTTATAAAATAATTTGTGCACAGGAAATAAGGGACTTGCATACGATGTAAGATTTTACCTCGAATTAGAAGAACTTAAATAGTGATGGCGACGGGCGCTTACGTCACGGAAGTGACGTCAGGAGCGTAGTTCCTCGGTGTCAGTTTTATCCCGAACTGTAGTAACTGAACTGGACACTCCAAAATCAGACGATCACATAGAGCACGTACTAACCAAACCGTAAACGTAACCAAGGGTTTAGATATATCTTTGTTGGAGTTAGGTTCAGGGTTTGGTGAGTACACGCTCTTGAGCGCCTAACATCACGCCCTATTAATTTGGAATACCACTAAAGTTAGATAAAAATAGACTTAAAAATTACGACGATTACCTACATACAGTTGCTTCGTGGAAGCTCACATGAGCTGTATGTGTCGTTGAGAATATTTGTAATAATCAGAATAATATCGAGTTTTAAAGCAATCCTACGGTTGCAAGTTACTTGTCTAGTTTTTGTAAGATAATATTTTGTAAGTGTAGCTAAGAAAACGGGAAAGTGGGGTTTTACAACATCTTTACGTATGTTGTGTAGACGTAAGTGTAGTTCACATACCTAAACTTGCGACTGCGTTTCCACTGAAGTGAAACTCATGCCAGACATTTGATTATGAACTTGAAGTTATCATTTTCCCGCCAATATTACGTAGCGAGTGCGGACGCGCAGAGAGTGGGACGAGGCGCTCCACTCCGCGCACGCTACACGGTTTTGGCGTTAAAAGGAGAGAGAGTGTTCAGTCTAAATTTGGATGAGACGTTCACTTCAGTGGAAATGTGATCTAAATTTATGTATTTATATTAGATCTGATAATTTATTCAATACATGCGAATGTTTAGTACTTGGCAGAAATTCAAGTAAATTCCCGGGTTTTGGAAGTTAATATGGGCTGTTCACACGTGCGACGCACGCATGCGCACAAATACATCCGTAGGCACAGTTATACGCTTATTATTAACCCTCAGTCACAAGGATACAGAAGACTCCAAGATGACTGACGAAGAATTGCGTCGTACACTTACAAAAATAGAGAAAAGGACGCAAGTGCAAGAAGAAAGAATCAAATCATTTATCACAGGGCCGGGGCAGAGAAATCAGCTCAATTAAGTTTTCCATTGTGTAAAGCCATGTAACTGTAGTTAGACGAAGGATACCACAGAACGATTTCACCGCGGGCGCCAACAGAGGCCGCGAAACTCAATCCTGCGGTATTTTTCATCTAATTACAGTATATCTGGTTTTACATAACGGAAACGGTTTATCTTGCGATTGCATTGTCATGCGGGTTCATATTTTTCTTTCGTTTGTACTTAGCTTGGGTTTATTCGTGTGTCGTCCGTGTGAATCAGCCTTATTTGTCCATATATCCGAATGTAGAACGTTGTCTGTGAGTGGTGCGTTACATTTTGTCACTTGTCAATGCAACAGGAGTTGACGCTGGTGGCCGTTCATCAATAGACATCTTTAGTTAGCAAAACCGTTGACGACGGCAACGTTTCTGCCGTTGCGCCCTCTTTTTTCTCTTCAAGAAACCAAACATTTTAATCTTTACTTTGAGAAACAAACGAAAAAGTGAAGCTAGGCCAAAATAAAAGCAAATAGTGTAACAAAAGAAAAGGTAACTCACTAAAACACGCCAGTTTCGTGAAGCAATGTTCTAACACTTCCCGGCGATGTCACGTTCTGTACATACGCCTCTTCCGCTTAAGATTCAGATGCACATGAAAAGGACTGAAAGTTTCTTTAGAGGTAAACTGAGCGTCTACTCCTTATTTTCGCTGATGTGCAATCCTTATATAAACCGTTCAGCATTGCCGCAAATACCAATTGAGCCGAAGAACGCGCGCGTTGCAGTGAATCATATCTGTCACTCGAAATTATCCGGCGTAGTGTGTAATCGTTTACACTCGCTGGTGCGATGACACCATTAAAGTCATGTGTGGCCTGAGTTGAGCCGCATGACACTGCACATCTGACCATAAACGCATTATTCGGCGGATTAGTTTTGACAGAAATCAAATACTGTGTGGCATCACAATTTGTGAAACATCCGTTGTACGCAAAACACCGTAAGTTCCGTCCATTCCCGGTCCCATGGCTCGTTGCGGAAAAACGGCGCACGTACTGTAGAACTGCCCCGAAGTGGAGGAATGTGAATTTTGATACATACCGTAAGTCCTTTCGACAATAATCTTTTATTTTCATTCACTACAAGTTTGTTTACAGTTACGATTGGTATGCTTTTGTTTTCGGCAGACGAGACGACCGTACCAGGACTGGGACAGCAGTACACGTGACCTTGGAGGTAACCCAAAATAGCACGCACTTCCTCGCCACGTGTGAGGCACGCGCGTAACGGCCGCCGGGTGTTCGGTGTTCGATATATAATACATTGTTGATAAACACATAGAGGACAGAAACTACAATGACCTGAACTGGAAACAACACTGAACCACTAATGCTCCAGCCTTCGGTCGTTGTTTTGCGCAATCAAGGGTTTTAAGTTTGAGAATGGAAGGTTTAGTGCTGGAACAAATTCCGTCTAGTTTGTGGGATGTATGCAGGAGAGCTTCCCTGAAGCTTCGTCGGCGTGCTAGCTTCGTGTCTGAAAGCCTCCCTCTACAAGAAGAGACGGAAAATATCCCCAAGGATGTGGAGAGCAAGGTGCAAAAATACTGGCAACTAATCCGAGATAGTCGTTTCTCTCTCCCTTCCACCAGCATCCGCTTCGCGCATTTAAATAGAGCACCTGTAAAACACAGGAGCAAATCTGAGAACTTTGGCCACAATGCAGCTAATAATGGCACCCTGAGGCACAGAAGGATCTCCGAGCCACCGTTGAGTTTAACAGAGGGAAGAACAAATGAAGCCGAGAGACTTCTTGAGGACAAAAAGCCGAGCAGCAGCAAGACAAGCTGGAAGATGTGGGGTCCGTATCTGTCTGAGAGACAGTGGGGCACTGTGCGAGAAGACTACTCACACGATGGAAACTGGTCAGTATTTACTTGTTTGTTTGTTTGTTTGTTTGTTTTGTTTTAATCTGGCTGTCACGACTCACCCAAGGCCAAGTGTATAAAGCTCGGCTGGTGTTCATAGTATCTGAATTCAAACTGAGCGTTAACCCCGCGGTGCCTGACCTTGCAGTGCAGATAAAAAGTGCAGACAATAGCGGAACTAAGTAATACAGTCTCTCCAACCGTTCTATAGCATTTAAACTATTTTATGTCAACCTATATTATTTTGTTATTTACGGCAACATGAAGGCGAAGTAACCCGGTTCGGAGATGTACGTTCAAGTGTGCAAAGTAACTTAAGCTCGTCCTCTTACATGCCTACGTCGCGGTTGGTGCACTCAATGATATTCCTTAATGGCATCTCGGTATTCTCATTGAAAATAAAAACATAGCATGTAAGACTAACACGTCAATTTAAGACTTCAGTCTAAATTATGTAGGTGATGGTTCAGAATGCTCTTTTCTAAATCTTTGGATGTGATCCAGGAAAAAATATTTTAACGTCTGATACAGGTGCGTGATATGTAAGGAGGAAGTGACGTTCGATACTGCTCGACTGAACCTGCATGGAAAAAGCTGACTCATTTAGAGTTTCCATGCCGGGTAAAGCTTCCTCTGGATCAGTCACCAAACGGAAGTACTTATAGTTCTGCGGTATCAGTGGACCACAAGATTTTGTTGGGAAGATGAAGAATTCTTGTTGATTGGCACTGCATCGTTTGTATTGAAGGCTGGTTTTCACTAGCACATATAAAGCATAAGTGCTGCCAGTGAACTGAAAACATCCACATAAGTATAAAGAATCGACGTTTCCATTCTTTATGTCATGTTACTCTGGCACTAATGTTTATGCTTTAGCTTATGTCACTAATGAAAACAGTGGGATAAAACAATAAATTCTAATCAATATTCAGTGTCATTTTTTTTTGTTACCTTAATATTTGCGCATCTCCCGTATAAAAGCTTTCAAGCACCCAGGTATTAAAGTCCAGTAAAATGCATCCAGATATCAAAGTCCAGCAGAATCAATCTCGCTGTCATTTGATTTTCTAATCTAATAAAGCTGTCGTTGAGTTCATATAAGTATTTGCATCTCCGTACAAGTTTCGTACCTACAAACATCATAATATGTAGTGCTTCTTCTTCTTAGAAGAAAAACACATGCACGAAACGTGTGCCTTATTTTTTTTTAAGCCAGCCTAGCTCGTCAGTTTACTGACACAGTGAAATCATTTTTTCGCTTTAATTGCTGGTGTCATTTACAAATCACGAGTTTTTCTCGAGGTCAGAAGCAAAACAATCGACTTCCGGCAAGCACAGTAAGAGCCTCCTTGAGTTTCAACTTGTGAAAAAGTTCCGTCAATTCCGTTTGAAAAAGAAACATGAAGTCAACTGTTTTCACACAATCAGTACGAGCATGTGCTTAAAAATAAGCCAGTATCACAAGGCCATGTCACACGAGGCAAGTTTTCTTGCAACTTGCAACGCATTGCCGTTGATGATCCGATAAACTTACACAGTAAACGATCGAGCATATCTTAACACGAAAGCTCCTTATTTATTTATTTGCAAATAGAGCCGGTCAAACTTTTTTTTTTCCAGAAAAACATGAGAGATGAAAAAGTTGAAAAAGGGGTAATTTCGTCATCCAAAGCTGTAACCGACTTTGGCGCTGTCGATAAACTCGTCGTTTTCCTGCGTACAGTTAATTAGCTTTTATTGACGTCACTCTTCACATGCAATGTCAGAAAGGGAGTGATTACATGAGATTGGTACAACTTCAGATCGGTCTCTATCCGAGTCTTTTGTGTCTGTTTACATGAGATCAATTTGAAAAATCACCGGCTCAGACTGGTTTGACTCATCCCGGGAGCTGTCTTTGTTTTCAGCTGGGACTACTTCCCCCATGACCACGCCCGATCACGTGCTTACCGCTGGGGTGAAGACGGTTTGCTAGGAATCACGGACAGGGAGTGCCGATTGTGTTTTGGTTTGGCTCTATGGAATGAGAAGGATCCTATTCTAAAGGAGAGACTGTTTGGTCTGACTGGAACTGAAGGTATGCTAGAATGTGTAAAAACCCTATATCACGTGGACTGTTTTCATATCACTTTTTTGCCCACTAAGGATAACCTGTAAAAATTACAAAACTTTAATACATAAGGTATGAACAGATTGTTATTGATGCGCTGCCTATATAGCTGCTCAGTGAGCGATAGAACACTTTCTATCCAAACTTTGTGCATAAAAATGAAATAACTGATAGAGTGTTTGAGCTGATTCTTGAGATTCAAGAAGTCATGATCAGCTTTCCTTGCTAAAGTAACGTTGTCATGACTACAGAACAGGTTTTGTATCAGTTGATAGGACTTATATGTTTTGAACTTTGCACATGTAAGGTACCTGCTACATGTACCTCTTTTCTTTCAGGTAACCATGGTGAGGATGTCAAAGAGTGTTACTACTACCTCGACTCCACCTCTACACATTCCTACATGAAGGCACTGTACAAGTACCCGCAGGCGCAGTACCCTTATGAACAGCTGGTGCGCGAGAACAAAGCAAGATCCAGGAACGAACCCGAGTTTGAACTCGGCGATACAGGTGGGTCAGGGGTGAGTGAGGACGCTGAGGCACACAGACAGCCAGGCAAAGAGACAAATAGAAAACCAAACAGGCGACAGTGAGAAACTTGTGAGCAAAGGGATGTTACTAAATGTTCTATAACCCGCGTTTAACTTAGTCAACGTGCAAATTGCCTGGATTCTGTCCCTTGAACTACTCCTTCTACACATATCTTTCGCAGGCGTGTTTGATGACAGTCGATACTGGGACGTGTTTGCAGAATACGCCAAGAACACGCCCAACGACATTCTGATCAACATTACTGTGGCGAACCGCGGACCAGACACAGCGCGCCTTCACGTACTGCCCACGCTGTGGTTCAGGAACACGTGGGTCTGGGGTTGCAAGCACGAGGCGGACAGCACATGGCAACCCAGTCTGACGCAGATTGCTTCCGGCGTCGTTGATTGCCAGCACGACACTCTTGGAAGATATCGGTTTGCTGTTGATGTCGACCAGGACAACAACCTACCGGAAGTGTTGTTTACTGAGAACGATACCAACTGCGAGGTACGGCACGTCCGGTTTAGGATGCTTGAGGTTTTGGATTCAGCGTCTTGATTGCACGTTCTCTGCTTCCTTTTCATTTTTGCCTGAAACACTAATTTGATCACCAGCAATTAAACAATCCCTTAGGCCCATTTTGCACGCATCCACACAATTGATAGTTCAATCACCTTCCACCTAAACAAGTTATCAAAAGCCAAGTTCTCCAAACTGTATGATACATCTCTGGTGAGAAACTAAGGGAGAAAATTAAAGTTGGTCACTCTTGCGAGTAAAAAGGGAGTTAATAGGTAGTGACTCACAGCAAACAAAAGAAAAACCTTTGCAGCTTATCTTCTGGCGACCTTCTGAATTTTACTAATAAGATCACCAGTATATAGCTATTTATTTTCATGCTTTCCACAGCGCCTGTTTGGCACAGCTAGTAACTCTTCCTACACCAAGGATGCGTTTCACAGGTACGTCATTAATGGCGAAAAAGACTCCGTCAACTGCTTGAAAACAGGCACCAAAACAGCGGCTCATTATGTGCTCACGGTACCTGCTGGAGGTCAGTACACTATTCGGTGTCGCCTGACGGCCCATGATGAGAAGGTGCCTGGCCACTTTGGTAAATCGTATGATGATTTGTTTGAGCTACGGAGAATTGAAGCGGGTCTGTTCTACAAGACCATCATCCCAGGTATGTAATGAAAACAATACCAAAAAACAAACAAAGAACACAACAAAATAAAGCAAGGCTAACATGGACGCAACTCAGCAAAACGACAGTAAAATACCACACCATACAATGTGATGCAATGCAATGCAATGCAACGTAACAAAACACGACAATACGATACATTTACTTGGTCATTTTGTATTTTACACAGCCTCGTTGTCAGAACAGGAGGCATTGGTCTCACGCCAGGCCTACGCCGGGTTACTGTGGAGCAAACAATTTTATTATTACGTGACCGAAGACTGGCTGAAGGGCGATCCCAGCATGCCCCTCCCGCCTACTTCCCGCCTGAAAGGCAGAAACGCCGAGTGGAAATATTTGCACAACATGGACATCATTTCAATGCCGGACAAATGGGAATATCCTTGGGTTAGTGTGTGATTAAGGATCTGAATTCTTCACTTTTTATTAAATGTCATCTTCAGTGATTTGTCTCCATCTGTGCTTCAATCAATTAGATTTGTTCACATTTTTAGTACGCGTCGTGGGACCTGGCGTTTCACATGATCCCCTTCGCCAGAGTGGACCCTGAGT
This sequence comes from Plumapathes pennacea, assembly GCA_964036295.1. Taxonomy (NCBI): domain Eukaryota; kingdom Metazoa; phylum Cnidaria; class Anthozoa; order Antipatharia; family Myriopathidae; genus Plumapathes; species Plumapathes pennacea. The sequence continues at coordinate 2,189,015 of OZ038467.1, forward strand.
TTGCCAAGGACCAGTTGTTGATGTTCCTCAGGGAGACATACATGGCGCCAAACGGACAGATTCCCGCCTACGAGTTCGCCTTGGGTGACGTCAACCCGCCCGTGCACGCGCTGGCCTGTTACCGAGTCTACGAGATGACGGGGAAGCCTGGGGAGAGAGACACCGTGTTCTTGTCTAAATGCTTCCAGAAACTTCTCCTGAACTTCACGTGGTACGTGTAGAATTGGAGGTGAAAAGTAGGAACGTGTGAAATAATTGTAAAGCAAAATATGTAGGGCTATAACACTTTATCATCAACAGACTAAGACTTCCATTTTCGTTTCTCCTGGTTGGATTAACTTTTTTTCTGTTTTTATTTCTCGCAAGGTGGGTGAACAGAAAGGATCCCGATGGAAAGAACATTTTTGGTGGAGGATTTCTCGGTCTCGATAACATCGGTGAGAAGAAAATTGTAAAAATGCTCTGTTCTGATGCCTTAACTCTGGTACACACGGCGTTAAACTTGCACATCTCTCACATTCACATTCACCTTCACTAACACAAACGACCAACCCTGACACGGGCAACATGCCCAATTCAGCAACACTAGGCACAGAAACACCAGTCCACTCTTGTTATATATGTTTGTGTTCATAGTTGACGACATCAGGAAAAACTGCCATTTTTAACAATGAGTATTTATGATCCTCGTCCCAGGTGCTTTTGACAGATCAAAACCCTTTTCTGATGATACTCGCTTGTGGCAGGTAAAACATAATGCATTTGTTTTTACTCAAAAATGTGTAATTTCTATCAAGTGTTTGAGTTATCCTTCCCCTGCCTGTAACTATAAAGTCGCAAGCATTTCACGCATTTTCGCTCTTTCACCCGCAGTCGGACGGCACGGCGTGGATGGCCTTGTACTCAGTGATAATGCTGAACATTTCTCTAGAGTTGGCTGTGAACGACCCTGCGTACGAAGACATGGCCTCCAAGTTCTTGGAGCACTTCGCGCAGATCTCAGAAGCAATGAACAATCCGTCAGATGCAGACGGCTTGTGGGACCCTCAAGATGAATTCTACTACGACCACCTACATCAGAAAAAGCAGTCGTTCCCAATACGCATCCGTTCTCTGGTAGGCCTGGCTCCTCTGTTGGCTTGTTGGGTTCTTGATGACCAGTACGTTGCAAAATTGCCTGGATTTCGTGAGCGGTTAAACTGGTTTCTTGAGAAAAGGATAGACCTCGCTTCGCAGGTAAGACCAAGAATAGAGGGACAGACGTTTTGATGCAGCGATGTGCACATCGTAAGCTGACCGCAATACTTAAAAAGATTCGCCACAGGCTGTGCTCAACTTTGCTTCACCTTGCCGTATTTGGGTATCTAGCATGTGCTTGCTTGCACGTGAGATGAAAAAATATACTGGTGCGCATTCCCGCGTGCCAAGCATAGTCGACCGCGGCCACCGGCCGCAAAACTAAACTTCTGAGTTGAGTTAAGGTTTTTAGGACGCAAAGAATCCAAGCACTTGGTCGCCTCCTCACTGTGGAAGCTTTTCGGCGTTCGACTAAACGATAAAAGTGTTCTTCCTTTGGTTTGTCTTCCAGTTACAAGTCCTGAACGGCAAGCATCTCCTGGCGGTTCCCTCCCGAGAACAGCTCGAGTGTTTGTTGTCCTACATGTTGGACGAGGACGAGTTCCTTTCACCTTACGGCATCCGCTCCATGTCCAAAATCCACGAGAAATATCCATACGAGTTGGAGCTGGACGGCGAGACCCTCCGAGTGGACTATGTTCCCGGCGAGTCCAACACGCACATGTTTGGTGGTAACAGCAACTGGAGAGGTCCCATTTGGTTCTGTGGTGAGTAGCAACGGAATTTGTTTTAGTTTCCGAAATTTACTGCTGCATTTTTCTTGTGTCATTGCAGTCCAGAAGATGTAGATAATGCTCTGACATGAAAACATTCAAATCTTGAATTCATTATTGGTAAATGAAGTTTAATACATTATTTATGCATGTAATCCCTTGCGTACAGTGATCGCCCTAATCTTTCAAACGCATGTCTCCTAGAACTGCGTATGGCCACAATATAAAATCGTACTCTTGTGCATTTATAGGCTTTATTTCCATCTCCCATGCGTGTGCATGAAAATGATCAAATTAGCTGATAAAAGGTGGATCGTTTTCAAAATGGCCAACAATACTCCCAAAACGGTGGATCGTATTCTGCGCCGCAATTGCGACGCATCCCTCAGTATCCCTCTTCGTTAGTAAGTTATATATCCACAGAAGGGCCAAATAATAATACCTCCCTTCCTCTCCTCTTCAGTCAACTTTCTTATCGTGGATGCTCTCAAGCGTTATGACGCGTTCTACGGCGACACATTCACAGTCGAGTGTCCTGCTGGCTCAGGTCACGTGATGAGGCTGTGCGACGTCGCGCGTGAACTTTCCCGCCGTTTGGTGTCCGCGTTCTTGCCAAACAAACTGGGGGAGAGACCTTGTCACGGAGGAGAGGACAGATACGCTACCGACGAGCACTGGAGCAAACTAGTGCTGTTCTACGAATACTTTGATAGTGATACGGGCCGCGGATGTGGAGCGAGGTGAGTCAGCTGTAAATAATAACAGAATAAGTGGGAAGCTACTCGTGTCGAGAAGTAAATTATGCCAAAACTGCGATTTTTTATGAGAATTGTAGAGCAAAGCGAGTGTGGCGCCATTTTATATCAAACGTGATTGGTTCATGACTAATACGTCTATTTTAGTCACCAGACTGGCTGGACCGCGCTGGTTTCCTCGCTTCTCGATGATTTAGCTTCGTCTTGAGTTACAGAAAGAAACATGGCGATGGTCTTGGTCATGTCTGCCAATCATGTGAGGTTTTTGTTTGCATAGGATACAATATTCAGTCATTCTGTATCCCATTGATAAGCTTAAAGCTACACGTTTTGTATATACAGCAAGTTTCATTTTGTACTTACATCATTATTTATGGTTTACATATTGGGTAAAACTTTCAAACGATGATTTGTTGAAAATGTACATATGAGCGTCAGACATCAGCACTTTCGAGACAAAGTCACGTGACTGACTAATAACATTAGTTTATAGCTCTTGACTTGGCAGTGTATACCGCACGTAAATCCTTTTTCTCGTTTTAAAAATGGGAAGAAAAGCCAGGACAACTTATTTGGAACTGATCACAACATTGTAAATAGGCTTTTCTAATTTATTTTCTCAACAATCACTTACCGTTTATGAATGGCTGGCTAGACATTAGTTTAAATTAAAGTGTTTAAAATACATTCATCAAATAATGTCTCCACTCTTTATGTAATCACACTGACTTGGGGAAGCGGGAGCACGAGCGGGCGCGGCTGAACTTACAGATATGCAAGTGAGGAGTGAGTGAGCGTGGCTACCATGCAAGAGAAAACGAACTCATTATTTTACAACATTTTATGTTCAGCCTAAAAGAGTGTCGTCTTCCATTTCTTACAAAGACCGTTCTTTCCGAAGAAAAATACTTGGGTCCATTTTGGAAGCGAGTGTCTCCTGCAAGAGCTTGTGCAAACTGGCCAAATGAACGAATATTCAAACATTTACCAGGAAGAAATATCAAAATTGAAATCACGCAGTTTAATTTGGTAAACCACTATTTATTTTCTACAGATCAGATCAGCGTGAAACTCGTCTCAATCATTTTCAATGACTTTTAACAAATAAATAAATAATAAAACTGAAAATGATCTTCATACAGTTATGAAGCAAAACAACAACTAAATGAAGCTAGCCCAAAATAAAATAACCACTTTCATGTCTGCATGTGCCACTTTGCTACTTTTTCTCCTAAATTCACTAACGAATCCAAAATGAATAAATCTGTGCTAAAACAATAAGCAGATCAAAGAAGCGGAGCACTCATGGTCACTTCAATCTCGGTCATGCGCTCCACTCAATTTGTCAAATAAACGGCAAACAAGGGCTGTCCAGCCAGTTTGGTGACTGAAAAAGAAAAAAAAAATCATTAGCAAAGAAGTTTGTTCAAACGATATAGATCTTTCGTTATTGTGTGACAAGGCTGCAACCCTACCCCCATCAGTCTAAGGATTCAGACTAGACGGCCACGTTGAATCAATAATTTGTGCTAAAGTTCACCCAACATGGCCGCCATGACGTCACAGTAAAACCAAGAATAGCCTCACCTCGCTCCAAGGCCGCGCCCGCTTTCAGGACAGAAGTACTCGTAAAAGAGGACCAGCCGGTTCCAGAACACGTCATACCTGTATCTCTCGTCGTTGCCATGGCAGGGCCGGCGCCCGTGTTTGTCAGGCAGGAAAAGCGACAGCACACGGCGGGAAAGTTCCAGCGCTACGTCACGGAGCCTCATGCGGTTACCAGACCCCGTGGGACACTCAATTGTGAATTTGTCGCCAAAGAAATAATCGTAGCGCTCAAGAGCTTCGATGAGAAGATAATTCACTGAAATAAAACACAACAGTTTTATATAAGGAGTTTATCCACATCATCAATTTAGGGCTGCGGAAGAAACTTATTGTCGCCCAAAAAGTCGAAAAACAACGTGCAAAAACGAGAACAAGAGCAAAAGCAAGAGCAAGAGCAAAGGTAAACACAAGAACAAGACTAAAAGTATAAAAGAATAACAAGAGCTACTGTAGGACAAGATCACTAGCAAGAACAAGGACAAGAGCAAGAACAAGAGCAAGGACAAGAACAAGAGCAAGAACAAGAGCAAGAAGAGCAAGAACAAGAGCAAGAACAAGAGCAAGAACAAGAACAAGAACAAGAGCAAGAACAAGAGCAAGAACAAGAACAAGAACAAGAACAAGAACAAGAACAAGAACAAGAACGAGAACGAGAACGAGAACGAGAACGAGAACGAGAACGAGAACAAGAACGAGAACGAGAACAAGAACAAGAACGAGAACGAGAACGAGAACAAGAACAAGAACAAGAACAAGAACAAGAACAAGGACAAGAGCAAGAGCAAGAACAAGAACAAGGACAAGAGGAAGAGCAAGGACAAGGACAAGGACAAGAGCAAGAGCAAGAACAAGAACAATAACAAGGACAAGGACAAGAACAAGAACAAGGACAAGAACAAGGACAAGAGCAAGAACAAGAGCAAGGACAAGAACAAGAACAAGAACAAGAGCAAGAACAAGAACAAGAGCAAGAACAAGGACAAGAGCAAGGACAAGGACAAGAGCAAGGACAAGGACAAGAGCAAGAACAAGAACAAGAACAAGAACAAGAGCAAGAACAAGAGCAAGAGCAAGAACAAGAGCAAGAACAAGAACAAGAACAAGAGCAAGAACAAGAACAAGAACAAGAGCAAGAACAAGGACAAGGACAAGAACAAGAACAAGGACAAGAACAAGGACAAGGAAAGAGCAAGAACAAGGACAAGGACAAGGACAAGAACAAGAGCAAGAGCAAGAGCAAGAGCAAGGACAAGAACAAGAGCAAGGACAAGAACAAGAACAAGAGCAAGGACAAGAACAAGAGCAAGAGCAAGGGTAATAGTAGGGTTTGTCGACATCAGCCTTTCATACTATGGAAAAGACAGACAGAGACGGAGAGAAAGAGAAAGGAGAAGAAAAAAACAAAGCGCGCTTAACTTACTGCACACCCAAATGGGTCCACGCCAGTTGCTGTTCCCGCCGAACATGTAAGTGTCCGACTCTCCTGGAACGTACTTGACACAATAATCCTCCCCGCCCAACTGAAGCGTGAACGGGTTATGCAGGTGAAACTTGGACAGCGAGCGAATGCCGTACGGTGAGAGAAACTCTTCTTCATCCAACACGTACGTGAGGACGCGGTAAAGCTGCTCCTTGGTGGGGATTGCCAACAGATGGTGGTATTGACTGGCGCTGTCCGGGTTCATGTACGAAATCTGCCGCCGAGCAAATGAAAGGGCAAAGGCCGCGTTAGACGTTAACAGGCTTCACTGCCAATTATTTGTGACGTCTAAACTAAACTCAAAAAGAGCAACAACCAAATGTCCTTTCAACAACATCGTTAATGCTGCTATTAGAATGTTTTCGTTGAGAGCTTTTATAATTTGAATAGTTGCACCTCTTGGCTTCAGTTGGCAGGTCAAGAGCTGAAAGTGAACACTCAGCTATTAGGATGTACTCACTGAGAGCTTTCATTTGAATGGTCACACCTTTTGGTTTCATTTGGCAGTCCAACAGTTGAAAATGAACACTGCTATTAAAATGTTTTGATTGAGAGCTTTCATTTGAGTGGTTACACCTTTAGCTTTCACTTGGCATCCGTTCAGCAGTTGGAGGTGAACACTGCTATATAAGAATGTACTCACTGAGAGCTTTCATTTTAATCGGTCATTTTCCGGGTTAATGAAAGCATAAAGTAATTATAGTTGTACTTTTGGATAGTTCTAAGTTGTTCATAGTGAGTCTGAGAACCAGATAATGTCCAAAGGGCAAAAGGCACCAGACAGAGCACGCATATTGTAGTTTCTGGCCAACTGACCTGTGAGGCAAGATCTTTCCTGTTCTTCATGAACCAATTGAGTCGCTTCCGAAATCCAGGCAGCTTGTCCATGTATTCGTCATCAAGAACCAGACAGGCGAGCAGAGGAACCAGGCCTACCATGGAGCGCACGCGTAGTGGTACAGATTGCCCGTCGGTGTCCAAGTGGTCGTAATAGAAACCATCGTGATCATCCCACAAGCCAAAACCGTCAGACATCTGGTTCATAGCGTCAGATATTTGGGTAAAATGCTCGAAGAACTTGGAGGCCATGTCTTCGTATGTTGGGTCGGTCATCGCAAGGTCTAAGGCGATGTTTAGCATCACGACACAGTAAAAAGCCATCCACGCCGTACCATCAGCCTGGCAACGGAAATACGTTCAATGGGCAATATTCACAAACAAAAGAAGATCTCATTTCTGTGCGTTACCAACCGCAAAAGAAAATGTCAATATTAAATGTATTATTGTATTCATTACCTGTGCAAGAACTCCCTGAACTGGAAGATCCTTCGATCGATCAAAAATACCTTAAACACGACAGACAAAGAAAAAGAAAAAGTTGTACTGTATTAGCAGAGCACAACAGCAACAAAACTCGGAGCAGAAATAATTGTTGCTTACTCACCAATGTTATCCAGGCCCAGAAAACCGCCTCCAAAAATGTTCTGACCCTTGGGATCTTTCCGGTTCACCCACCTGGTAAAGTTGTATGAAAATAAATGAGCGATTATGAAATGGCCGCGACAATGAAACGATCATATCGACACTGATGATAAAAAAAAAAAAACAACTGCGAACAGTCAGAAAACATTACAAAATACCACGTGAAGTTGATCATGAGTTTCTGGAAGCAGCGTGACAAGAACAACTCGTCTCGGGCGCCTTTTCTGCCGGTTGCCTTGTAAACCAGAGTGCATGCTACAGCGTGTACTGGTGGATTCACGTCTCCCAGAGCGAACTCATAGGCTGGCATCTGTCCGTTGGGTGCCATGTACCACTCACGCAGAAACAAGAGAAGCTGAGACTTGGCGAACTCCGGATCCACTTTACAGAATGGCATCATGTGAAAGGCCAGGTCCCAAGTGGCGTACTAGAGAAGAAGCGGGTTAAACTTTTAATTCCCGAGGCTTGTGAAGGAAAGTAAAACTGTATCGCAACAGTATTGTGTGTTATTGCACAGAATCTCTGTTAACGGACACTTCCTTCCCTCCACACACGCAAAACAAGAACAAGAACAAAAGTAAGAGCAAAGACAATAGCAAGGACAAGGACAAGAGCAAGAACAATGAAAAGGACACGTAGAAGTACAAAAACAGGAGCAAAAACAAGAACAAAAACAAGGAAAAGTACAAGTACAAGAACAAGTACAAGAACAAGACAGTAACAAGAACAAGAACAAGAACAAGAACAAGGACAATGAAAAGGACACGTAGAAGTACAAAAACAGGAGCAAGAACAAGAACAAAAACAAGGAAAAGTACAAGTACAAGAACAAGTACAAGAACAAGACAGTAACAAGAACAAGAACAAGAACAAGGACAAGGACAAGGACAAAAACAAGAGTTAGAGCAAAAGCAAGAGCAAGAGCAAGAACGAGAACAACAACAACAAGGAGCAAGAACCATAGTGCTACACGTCCCTCACCCAAGGGTACTCCCATTTGTCCGGCATGGACACAACGTCTCTGTTGAACAACTGCTGCCACTCCGGCTCAGAGTTTCTTCCTTTTAGCCGCGCGCTCGGTGGTGTGGGCTGGTCCGGGTCTCCCTGCAACCAGTCTCGAATGATGTAATGATAAAATTGCTTGCTCCACAGCAGACCCGCATAGCCCTGGCGACAAACTGATGTCTCCTCGGTCGAAAGCGAGGCTAAAGGAAAAAAAGGAAATCGCAGAGCGCATGCGCTTATCAGCGGCGTACATTTCGCAACCAGACGGGATTGACTAAATATGACTTGTCGACATTCTCCCTGGAAAAGCACCAGCCAGAATCGTGCACCAACTTACCAGGAATGGCAACACTGTAGAATTCATCAGCTTCGTTCCTTCTCTTTTGCAAAACAGCATCAAAGCTGTCTTTGCTGAAAGACGGCATCACAATCTCATCCTCAGCCATTAATCGGCACCTCAAGGTGCATTCTCCACCTCCAGGAACCACCACTACGTAATAAGGAGCCACCTTGGAGCCCTTCTTTTTGGGATTGCAGGCGCCTTCTTCGGCGTGAATGATGTGCCTATGGAACGCGTCCTTCGTGTAGGTTGTGTAGTTTTCGGTGCCGTCAAACAAAAGCTGATGAATGACAACAAACAACAGTCAAAAAACTGTCCAATTGGGCTGTTCTGCATACATTAGCATAAATTATATACAATGTCCTACAGTAGTTTTGACCTCCAAACTTTTTGTTTGTCTTTGACCAAACCTCCAGTTTGTTCGCCAAGGCTTTACGAGCGTTACATTGAACTACAAAATCTGCCTTAAATCCACAGCTTTGTGCCGCTGACTCAACAATTAAGGTGACCGCACGGCCGAAAAATGTATTTCCGCGGTGAACTGCTCTTAATCTGTTTTCACTCGCCGCTTACGAACCCTACCCTAGATAGAAACAGTGATTTGTATACCATGTTCCAGAGTCGAAGAGGCGAAAAGTATACCCTGTTGAGCGGCACATCACCATATATAGCCCATATGTGGGAGTGCCCCCCTCCCCCCGGGCCTTACCCAAGTATTTGTTTCGTTTTCTGTGAACAAGAACTCTGGCTGCTCGCCATCTTGTCCGACATCGACCTTAAATGTGAACCTGCCCAGTGTCTGGTGCTTGCATTCCACTGTGTCAGCGGCTGTCTGTACCATGTTGGCCTTCCTCGTGCAGCCCTCGTGCTTGCAGCCCCAGATCCACGTGTTCCTGAACCACAGCGTGGGCAGCACGTGAAGACGCGCTGTGTCTGGTCCGCGGTTCGCCACAGTAATGTTGATCAGAATATCGTTGGGCGTGTTCTTGGCGTATTCTGCAAACACGTCCCAGTATCGATTCTCATTGAAAACTCCTATGCGAAACAGAAAAGAATGAATGATTTCCATAATCGACAACTTTTCCCATACAAATCTTTTTAATAGTTCTGAACTTTGGAGTGCTGCCAAAATCAACATACTTGAGAGTCTGTTTGGCCAGGTCACAGAGATGACGAGATCTTACCTGAGTCAGGAAGTTCAAACTCTGGCTCTACTTTTGACCTTGTTCTGTTCTCGCGGACCAGCTGTTCGTAAGGGTACTGCGCCTGCGGGTACTTGTACAGCGCCTTCATGTAGGAATGTGTGGGGGTGGAGTCGAGGTAGTAGTAACACTCTTTGACATCCTCACCATGGTTACCTAAAAATGAAAGCAGATGATAAACATCAATGTCCACCATCTCTCACTTCAGAAGTGAATCATTCCTGCAGAAAGGATAGGAGAAAGGATAGGAGAAAGGCTCAGTATTCAGTTTGGGGGACAGGTCTGGAAAAGGTATGGAAAAAGTATATGTTGGTCTGACATTAGGGGCAGTGAGAACCATTTGTCACTTGAACAGAGGCAGTATGGATTTAAGGGTCAGATATCCATGTTTCCATGGCAACAGAATTATTTTGCAACAAAAAAATCTCTGCACACCAATTTCCAAGTTAAAACAAAGGTTAGATGCAGAGACATCCTTGTTAAGAGTTTCCAGGCAACAACAACATGCTTAGCTCCAGTCTACCACCTTGTAACAAGTATTTTTTTGCAAATATTTATTGGCACAGATAACCTGAATCACTATTTTGATTGGTGCATGAACTTAACACTCTTATACTAATACTAACAAGGCTTCACAGCTCAGACAATAGATGGATTTGAATCCTAATGAAGCCTCAGAAATCTCACTCTTTTGTTTCTGTTCACCTGCTAATTTGGCAGTATTCTGGGAGAATGTGCCAATGTTATACCTGGAAATATCAAATTTCTAACTTTGCTTATAATATTAATAATATTACTTACATTGTAGGGTGTTCTCTGCTTACCTTCAGTTCCAGTCAGACCAAACAGTCTCTCCTTTAGAATAGGATCTTTCTCGTTCCACAGAGCCAAACTAAAACACAACCGGCACTCCCTGTCTGTGATTCCTAGCAAACCGTCTTCACCCCAGCGGTAAGCACGTGATCGGGCTTGGTCATGCGAAAAGTAATCCCAGCTGAAAAATTAAAAGTATATTAATGATAAGCTAATGGGTGCGGCTGATCAAAACCTATTTCAGAAACAAAATGTGTGGTTTCCATACCCTTCCACCTGGGCAAATTCTATCCCAAACCAAAAAAAAAAAAACAAATCTGCAGTCCCTACTAACTCCTACTTGACAGACCAAAAATGTTCAAACTGATACCCCTTGGGATCTGGCACATATCTATATGGCTTCTGTTTGCAAAGAGATGGGTATAGCAGTCAACCATAATTCCCTTGGGACCATTGCTGATTTGAGTTATTATTTTGCATAATTATATGTAAAGAACAAGGATGGATAATTAACCTAAGAATTCACAGTCTGAATACTAGTATGCAACAAAGAAATGCACAGTTTTCATTTCTTTTACTTTTGTCAGTATACTTTCTGGTGTCTTGGACAAACCCTGCAGATAACCTGAATCATTATGTTTTTGTTGAATGGTCAGTACAAACAAACAAAATAAAAACAAAAGCTCTCATATTTTGCATTCTCAAGATTATATATATAGATGTGCAGGCAGCTATAAATAAGTGCCGTCCATGCTTTAAATTATTCCATTAGGCATACAAATGCTCCTGTAAAAGGAACACCTGCATGTAATTAATGTATCATAACAGCTTTTCAAGCACAAATTTAAAAATCTGTGTGCTCACACCTCCAATTTAGGTTGCAGCAAAAGGAGTAATTCAGTTGATTGATATCGGCAGTCAAAACAATAATAAAGCAACCAGAAAAATGTTGCCAAAAATTAACATAATAAATTATACAAGTCTGTACATTGTAAACAGAATTCTGAAATGCACATTTAGATGCTTAGCTACAAGTGTATCCTAGTTAAACGTCGAGAAGATTGACTTGGGACTCTGCGTATTGACCGGCTTGACTAGTTTAACCGAAGCCTATTGTATGTGTAACGGTGACCCTAAATTTAACTCGAGAAAACCTGCATTGAAATGACCGGAATTCGCACCGTTTGATACCGATTCAGCTGCTCTCCCAAGGAATCAGAGAAATTTCGACTTGCTTCTATCAAACCACGTTTAAGTAGAGGCACAGCAACCACTAAATTAAGCTGACATAGTACTTAGTATACTCAGACTGAGGTTCGCGTGACACGCGCACGGGCTGATATTAAGTAAACAACGAAGGTTTTCGCTTTTTTGCTCACGCCCTGCAAAATAACAGTCCATCAGTCAGCAGCTCACAGCATGCAACCAAACTGAGTTCGATATATGTTTGTGATTTATAAGATCAAAATATGCATTTACCAAGATCCATCGGCAGAATAATCCTCCCTCACTGTTCCCCATTGTCGCTCCGAAAGATACGGTCCCCATCGCTTCCAATTTTTTTTCCTGTCCTTGTCCTCCTTCAGCCGTCTTGTTTCAGGGATATCGTGTTCCCAAATGATGGTAGTCTTAGCCTTTTTGCTGAGCATGTTTCGGTTTCTGCACTCGGAATCTGTGGAGCGCACGCCTTCTGCACACTGCACCGTTCTACAGCGATCGACAAACTGACGACCTTCAAAGAATTCAGGCAGGAGTATTTTAAGACTTTAGAGTGCAAAGCGTAAGCACAGAAGGAACAAAATCCAGGCAATATTCATCTGAAAAGTTGCAATACTCCGCCCATTTCAGTGGCCGTCATCTTTGCTTGTCAAAATATACATTTGGCTGTGTGAGAGACTGGAAACTGATTGAAACGCCTCCCTCCCCTCCCCCAATTACCCCGCCCCCCTCCCCCCCACATTAAAACGTCAGATTTGGAACCTTAAATGCAAAACATAATATACACTCCAATGCCTTCAAGACCTCAGTTGAGATATAACTGGCAAATATAGAAATCATTACTGGTCGTCGACGACACAAGAGTTAAAACGCAAACTGACAGACGAACATGTCAATCAAAATATGACTGTCTAGGCCTTGAATTCTTACCCTACCCCAGAGAGTAAGATGAACACGTGGTGCAGAACAGATCCAACATGGCGGACAAAGTTGATAAACACACTTTGAAAGAATTGCTGCCATTTCTCTCCGTTGATGCCCGCGAAGACCTCAAGTTTTTCGCTTTGGATTATATAAAGGGTCTCACTGGATCCGAAGATGGAAAGAGACTCCTGAAAGAAAACGAAGAGTTCCTCAAACAACTACTCGATCTCACACAGGATTCGTCAAAAGAAGCTCGTCGAAATGCTTACGTTTCTCTTGTAAACTTATCAGCCGAAGTAGCTATTGCAGAAAAAATCCTTCGATTTGGCAATATCAAGCACCTTATAGTTTGCATGGTGAGTACAGACGACGACTGTTCGGATAGCGCCGCCATGATTTTATCAAATATGACAAGAACTGCCGAAGCGAGCCAAGAAGTCTTGAAAGTTACCGCTTCGAACCCAGAAGAGTGTGGACTCTACAAGGTTGTGGAGGCCCTTTGCAAGGAGAATCATAATCCCAAAGCTAAACTGCACTATTTGGCCACGTTTCTGTCTAATTTGACTCAACTTCAAGAGGCAAGGGATTTTATTTTGGACAGGAAACGGTGTGTGGTTCAGCGGCTTCTCCCCTTCACTCAGTATGAGCGATCCCTGGTGAGAAGAGGTGGTGTGGTTGGAACGCTTAGGAATTGCAGTTTTGAGACAGGTGTGTGAAGACAGGGGCAGGGTGGATCCGTAAATACTCCAACAAGCCCCCCTCTACAAGATAATTTTCTTAAATAAGTACCATCCCCCCCTCTCCCCCTCATTTCTAAGATATTGACAGGTTGATGATAACACTTTGTGTGTGTTTCCAGATTCTCATGAATGGCTTTTGAGTGATGATGTTGACATACTGCCCCACCTCCTGTTGCCGCTGGCTGGGCCAGAGGAGTTTGACGAGGAAGACATGGAAAAGCTTCCCCCTGACCTGCAGTACCTGGAGGAGACAAAGACAAGGGAGGAGGATCCACAGATACGGCAGATGTTGTTAGAAGCTTTACTTCAGGTAAGGACAGATTCATTTGTGACATTGTAACAGGGTAGTGGGAGGGGAGGGACAGGCTGTGGCACATGTTACTTAAAGGAGACAAAGAAGAGAGAACATCCTGAGTTAGGGTGGGGTGGGGTAGGAAGGGGTGGGGGCAGCAGATACGAGTTGTATCTTGTGGCCTATGTTACTTGAAGGAGACAAAGAAGAGAGAAAATCCCGAGGTACAATTGACCGGTACTATAAGGGCAGATTCATTGAATACAGGAAGGGGTGGGGTGGGGGAGGAGGGGTTGGCAGCTATGAGATGTACCTTGTGGCCTGTGTTACTCAGGAGACAGAGAGAGACAATCCCAAAGGAAGGACAGATTCACTGAAGCCAGGGGGGTAGGGTGGGGTAGTTGGGAGGAGAGGGGTGGGGATAACATACACCCCTTGTGGCCTGCACTACTTAAAGCCACTTCTAAGTTTATCCATTCATTTTTGGTCTCATCCCCAGCTTTGTGCCACTAAACATGGCCGAACAATAATGAGCAATAAAAATGTGTATGTAATCCTTCGCGAGCATCACAAATGGGAAGAAGATGAAGAGGCGAAAAGTGCCTGTCTCAAAGCCATTCAGGTGCTCATCTCTGATGAACCAGAACCTGGCATGGAGAACCTAAGAGAAGTAGAGATTCCTGAAAACGTCAAATTTGATGAAGAGAATTCAACCAGCAGCCAACAATAAGTGCATCGCTGAAGTGTCCAGAAAACTGGTTCACTTTCAGTAAACTATGCTCTGTAGGAACTGACAATTTTTTAGGACTATTTCTACTTAGGTGTTTTCATTTAAACTAATGAGACTCATTTATTCTGAGGAGCTTGAGCAAATAGAGTTGGTTCCTTATGTAATGACATGTACAGTATATCTAAAAACTAAATTCAGTGACAATAGTTTGCCTACATGTTGTAGTCGACAAGTGAATTTGTGAAACATGTCACTCGATGCGTATAACTGTGCCAGCTGCGATATTTCAAGACAATTTTGTTGACGATTAATTTATATTGGTGTCTGTCACCAGATCACAAGTATGAGTCCAAATAAGAACGGCAGTCGTTTCGTTGTTTTTAGCGTATTTTAATGATCTCACGATAAGTCACAGGATTTGTCATCAATTTTATTTTGTCTGAAAGTAATAATCTCTTGTATGTATTGTATCTAGAGCTGCTACGTCTATTGTTAGTGGTCGAAAGTATTGTTGCAGAACGTGTTTCCGCGGTGCCTTCATCAGCTGTGACTACTAAGTAACAGAGACTTTTCCGGCCATTTCATCTTTGTCTTGAATCCGACTCCTGCAGTTCTCCGCTCGGTCACGAATCAATCGGCAGGATTTCCGCATTGCCGCCTATCCGACCGGAGAAACGTTTGACGAAGATAAGTACTTTGACACGAGTTTAGTTCTGAAGGACAACATAATGTTCTTTTAGACTTGTTAACTGCCAAACTCCGCAGAACACAGGTCTCCCAAAAGTTCAAATATGTGTAACTTAGTTGTGATTTTTCTGATGCGAGAGATTGGAGTTGATCCGGCCTATGACAGAGGGGTTAAAATCGAAAACTTTGCTGTCTTTCCCTTTGATTTAAAAAAGGTCGGGTCGATTAATTTGATTTTTTTCTGAACCTCAAAAAAGCGTAATTTTGTCCAAAATCAAAGCAAGGTTCAAAGAACATTGACCCTGCCTCGATAGGCGCTAAAATCCCGTCGTGTTGGATTCCAAATGATTTGAAATGATCGCTGCCGGAGTCAAAATCGCATTTCCGACGAATTTGAAAAGTCTATGAAAGAGGATGAATAATTTAGGTTCCGATTTGTGACTCCTCGAAATTTTATAACATGGCGCTGAGGCTTTATTTCTCTTATTATTTCATTTGTTGTTGCTGGAGAGCATGATATAATGTATCGGCGGTCAGGACCTTTTATCAAAGTTTTTCCTCGCTGGAATTAGTGTAGTGGATTGCTATCGAACGAACACTTGGTGTCAGTCGAAGTAGTTTAACAGCGGTAAGGCCAGATTTTAGTTGCTATTAGCCATCATTGGTCCAGTTAAACTCCGGTTAACTGTTGCACCTACAATCATGGTCAAAACTGTTGAGACGATTTCAAGTTTAATAATAACCAATCAGGATTGTCTAAAAATTGGCCTTACCCTTTCGTTTTCGTCGAGCGTGCGTAGCAAGACGGCGACAAGCACGTGCTTGTGCGGAAGCTATTGCATATAGCATCTCAGAAGTCATAAATCGTAAGAAGCGAAGCAAAAGATTTTCACTAATCGTCGAAGAAAAATGACTATAAGCATCATCTGCCTGGTTAGCTTTTTGACAGCTGCTACCTTTCAGGCCACGAGCAAACGGGCAAATTATCTAATGGAAGGCCAGGATTTTAATCAAAGGCGTTCGGTGGTCTGTGAGTACACCGAGTGCAAGGTAAAAGACCTGTCAACAATTGCAACGATGTTCAAGAGATTCGCCGTGGAAAATGCAAGAGTTGTTCGTTTCTATGTTGAGTCAACTGAGAGTTGTCTGCAGAACCGCAGTATCAATTACAGATCTGATTTGGTCTGGGCTCTCGGTGAGAAGGAAGCGTACATGAATTTGTCCCCCGAGTTTCTACTATTCTCCGATATTCTATCGCCTGGCTTGAGACAGCAGATGAATATTTTCGTGGATTGTGCTGGAAAGGAACGATCTTCTGTCCATGAATCAAACGACACAAGAAGCAGGCTTCACGGAGATGCAGTAACTGAGACTTTGGTTAGAAGTTTGATGCAGTCATCGGGGGGAATATTGTGCTCCGTTCCACAGAAGTCAGAAATCAGAAACAATTCCTACAGTTGTTGCAAGTTTCAGGAAACGACACCTGACATAGAATGCAACTTGGTCCAATTTTCTGAGTTTGGAAACTGGAGTTTAAACGTACTTTGGGCTGTCTTTGCACTTCCGCTGTTAACCTTGTTTCTTCCAGCAGTTGTTTCTTTATTTCCCTGCTGGGAGGTTTCGGAAGATGGTGGGACTCCTTGCATCGTGTTGGCAGCCCCGAGTTCTGTAGGATTGCGTAGCTGGCTGGTTAAGCTCTTCGTCCCTCGAAAAATGGACCGGAAGTTGGATAAGGGAAGGTTTTTTATTTTGAGGAGTATAATTATTCCCCTCCTTATAGTTTCGCCTCAACTCTTTCTATATGTCATAGCTCTCTATTCCCTTAATTCTGCCTTTAGCCTGCAGAACGCATTACAGCAACCTTTTTTACCTTTTATTGCCCTTTTTTTAAGTACTTGTTTGGGTGACATGAAGGCAACACCCGGTGATGGAGAAAGTTGCATCATTTGCCAACGTGTTTTTTCCGAAGAAGTTCACGTCCACAGTAATATGTCCGAAAGAATTAAAAAGCATATGATCTTGCTGCCATCTTTCTTAGAAATGCATTGCCGAGAATTTGGCTGGCACTGTCGGAACTTTTTAAAAACTGTTTGTGATTTCCGCTTCGATCTTCATTGTTGTTCAAAAAAGGAAATTTGTTATTCTTTATGTCGCCTGATTTGCTCTCCTTTTTTGATAGCGGTTGTCCTTGGAGCGGGTATTTTAGGTGGGATTTTGTGCTTTTTGTATTCGTTGTTCATATGCTCTCCATTATATAACTCCCTTAATACTAAACAAGTGTTTGGTAAAATTAAGGAATATCGAGTATGCGTGAAAAATGTTCCTTTGACCGGGAAAGTTATTGAATTTATTACTGAATTTATTGCACCTCTTTTTGTGCTCTGCATAACTTATGCCTGTGCTTCTGCAGGTTGCAAAATTCTTTTATACACTATGATGGTAATTACTGCTAATAGGGATGCTTCTTTTTTTCCTCGCATGACCTTGTTGGTACTCGTTCTGTACTATCTGTACAGCTTTTATTCAGCTTATTCAGAAAAATACCAACTACTGAAAATTAAGTTATATGAGGGAATCCAAGAAAAAAAAAAGGAGAGGAACGCTACGGTGCATTCATTCTTTACACTAAAAGCAAAGCCCCTGCGATATCAGAGAAGCTCTACGAAGCCGCGTGTACAGAGTTTAGTAAGTCGTTTGTCTCGTACAAGTTTCACGTGCTTTTACTAAAGATAGTAGGGGTGATAATCTTTGCTGTTGTTCTTTATCGCTTGGTCATAATTTTTGGTAGTCACACAGGGCTGAATCCTCGAATTCAGGCATTGGCTATTTTCATGGCCGGCTCTTTTCCTAAAATAGCTTTTATGTTTTCTTCTGGAGGAAACACTGAGAAGCTAGAGGAGATAGATATGCAGGAGCGCCTGATCAATCGATGTATCCAGGAATAGCGGATTGTCACAACTGTGTAAGTTGCAGCATAGGAATAATGAAATAATGCAAACACCTAAATGTTGCAATAAATTTTACCGTGTGAATCATTTGTGGGTCTCTCAGAAGGCAGTAAAGCGCGTTTCAACTCTCAATAATTGTTTTTGGATGACTAAGTATTTTTGATTGGAGTGTAGCAGCTGTCGGAAGCCTCAAGTCTTTTCTAACAGGTTTCCTATGTATAGAAGCACCATTGTTTTTAGGTTAGGTTATTGTTAGGTTTGTTTAACATATTGTTTTGTTGGTTGACCAATGGTACGAGACCTTACCGAACTCAAGGTTCATTGACTGTTCCATGCAGCTAATCGAGTTCGGCCAGCTGGTGTTGCAGGCTGCTGTGCCGATACTTGTTGCTGATCGGTCATTTGTATAAGTAAAACCAACTTTAGGTTGTGTTAGCTTTTGGTCGAAACTAACGGCCTGTGTGATATGTAATTATTTTTCAGTAAGGATAAGCAAAAACAAAACAAACTGTTGTCGCACTGCATATAAGTGCATATAGTATCACTTTTATCCTAGCCATTAGCCTCTTAAAGATGCTATTACCACGCTTATACAGTCCTTATATGTAACTCATGTGTGATGTAAAAACAACTTTATGAAACTTTGGAAAATGACAACTTTGTGAAACCTAATAATTAATAAAATCATGTGAACAAAAGATCTAGTGTCTGCATGATTGTGACGAAATCGAACATCGTAGTAACACATCGATAACTACATCGCCTACTCGACATTGTAACACATACAAGTGTGCCAGCTCAAAATCAAAGTATTTTGTCTGAAAGTGTTGATCTTGTATGTGCTGATGCAAATACTCCATTGACGTCACAATAATTGGTAAATATAAACTCGATGAACTGCGTAACAATGTCAAACCAAGTTTCCTGTTGTTTTGTTTTGAAAAAGAAGCCAGACGTAACTCGCACAAGTGCACCTGATATTCCCGAAATTTCCGTGATTAATTCTTGACCTCTTCTCAAAATATACTACAGAATCATCGGGCCAGCAAGTCAATTTATAACGGTGGAAATATCAGTTATCTCGATATGCAGAGTGCTCCAACAAATCATGGTTTATATTCTGCAGTTTGTTTTGCTTAAATTTCTTTAAACTGTCTTCAGCACCGACACAGCGGAAACACGTTTTTCGGCCATGCGATCACCTTATTTTTTTTATTCATATTGCACAGAAATGTGGAAACGACAGGAACTGTGCAGTTTTAGCCTTACAAATTCAGCCGCCTCACGTCGGGCCCCCGCTTGAAGGGGCTTTTGCAGGCTAGTTCAGTTTTCGCAGTTCGTGTAACACTTGTGAAACCTCAAGACTAGCCAAGAAATTTAAAACTAGCTAAGACTCGTTTTTCAAGTATAAGTTAGCTCAACACATTTTCTACAGCAGAAGTTGTGAAAATTTTACACCGAGTTTCTAGGCCAACTTAGATAGTATTATGGTGACCAGCGCTGACAAACGCAATGACGACGTCAGTGGACATGCTTCCGCGGTGCCTTCAGCAGACTCTTCTAGCCATCACTTGAATTATTGGGTGAGTTCACATAAAACACTCAAGTGTACTTGAGTTAGTGTAGTGCACTTTGGTTTTTACGTAAAAAGGGGGTTCACACTAAATGGAAATGATACAAGTGATTGGCACTTGGATAATTAGCTTGCGACGTTCTGATTGAATAAAGGTGAAGTAATACGGGCAACATTTTCAGTGCAACTTGTCGTGCAACAATGTTGCGTTGCAAGTTGCACCGTAATGTTGCGCGTATTACCACCGTGTTGCAAGTTGCAGCAACATGTTGCACGAAGTAGAACCCACTTCTATCGTGCAACATGTTGCTGCAACTTGAAAGACGATGGTAATACGCGCAACATTACGGTGCAACTTGCAACAATGTTGCCCGTATTATTTCACCTTAAGTGCATTCTCAAGGAAAGGTTTGACGTTTCCAAGGTAACTAAGTACGACCAGCCAAGTGGAACGCACACGTTCACACACTGGTACGTTTCAAATGCACTCAAATACACTTAAAATGCACTTAAATGCACGGCTTCAAATGCACTTAAATACACGGCTTCAAATGCACTTAAATAAACTTCAAATGCACTTAAATACACTTCAAATGCACTTGAAGTGCCTACGTTAACCCACTTAGTATTTTATTAATAATAATACAGTACTAAAATAGACTCCTTCCCACATGACTCCAATATGGCCAGTTGCCGGTTTATTTAGAAATTTCTCGTGATCCGTTTTTCGACCCCTTCTTCCTTTTTCTAGAACTGTTAATGTGGTGGCGAAAGTAAATTCTTCGTCACGACATAAGGCGGTTGGCCGGATTTCCGCACAGTAGTCGCCTCTCGGGCCCAGTGTCGACCGAAATCTCAAACATGCGATATCAAATTCTGGGTGTGATCAATTTTCACACATCGGAAGTATCAAGTCACGGAGCTCTCTTCGTAGCTTCAGTGCTGAGTGAAAGCTTATCAAATGACACTACAGTACTCTGCCAAACTTTTCTCCAGTTGGACCCATGAAATGATACAAAAATCAGGAAATGGCATTCCCGAGAGCCAAAATTTGAAAATTTTCTGGGGGAGCATGCCCCCAGACCCCTAGCGAGGAGCGCCTCCGCCGCTCAAAATAGTCCCTTCGTGCGTACAGTTACAAAATCGCTAGCTACGCCCCTGCACAGCTCTCGTTTTCTGATTACTGAAGCGTGTTAAAGCCTGTCACGTACGTCTAACTTGTCAACGTATAAATTATGCGGGCCAAATCACGACCAGAGTGTCGTTTGGTTATTTTCGCACGGCGTTCTGATCGGCTCTGGTTATGGAAGGCTTTCTGTCTCAAAGGGTTCCCTCCGTCTTTTGCGGCATGCCACAGGGCAAATACCGCCGACCAAGCTTTATTTACGAAGGACGCCGGCCTGGTTCGCTTAAAGAAGATTTTCAACAAGAACATGAAGTTTTGGAGAAAATAATCGAGGACTTGAAGTCTGACCACGCGCCCGCCAGACTTCCATCTCGCAAAAAGAGCAGCATCACCAAACCAGGCTACGACGGTCCTAAGAGCCCCGTACACAGGAAGATATCCGTGCCGGCGGTGAGTTTAGAGAAGAGCACAGACGAAGCCGAGAGACTTCTTGAGGACAAGAAGAGCAGCAGTAAGACAAGTTGGAAGACGTGGGGTCCCTATCTGTCTGAGAGACAGTGGGGCACTGTGCGAGAAGACTACTCGCACGATGGAAACTGGTCAGTACAAATAGTGAAAAATCGTTTATTTAAGATTTTGTTTCGCGGTAGAAAAACGTTTTGTTGTTGGTGGTGGTGGTGTTGTTCTGAGATGGTGATATTTAATGTTACACCCGTCGATCACGCGTACACCCAAGGTTTCTTTGAACCTTTGAATGTTTTGTTCATATAATAGCTACCAAATTTTAGCAAGCCACTAAAACCTATCTAACCCAGTTGAAAGCCTTGCTACTTTGCCGATGCCTACAGGAAACGTTGAACTTTTTATGAGCCGAGCAAAATTTGAGCTTATATTTGCATGGAGTTCGGCTCATAAATAGTGGCGACGTTTGAAACGGTCCGTTCTGCCTCAACAACATCATCATCATCAACAGCAACGATATTATACAAATATGTTTCGCGACCGACTAAAATTCCCATACATTTCTTCGAAACCGTCACGCAGGCGCAACAAGGTGTCAGCGGAAGCGCCCACTAAGCTTGGGCTGCCTGTGATGTCTGGATTCGTTTGACCTCCACTGAGAACCATCACAAAATTTACAACATCGCATAATACATTTTTACCAATCTTTGTACTCTTCATTTTGACAAATGGATTGAAAGTGCGGCTGGGAATTTCATTAGATCTGACCTTGCCACTATGCCTTTCTCGCTGAGCAGATAAATGAAATTGAATCGCTAAAATTTTCTAGCATCAATTTGAAGAAATTCGAAATTCGAAACTACAGTATTTTACATCACTTTGAACTCTGCATCTGCTTCGTACTTATTTGTCCACTTCAGACTGGCAACGAAACGGAACCATATTGTAAGCCCGCCTGTATCCCCAGGCTAAGACTGTATATTTGCATTTTGCAATTAGCTGAAAACAATAGTTCATCAATAATCACATCGAATCGAGTATTGTTTTGGATTTTTCTTTGATCGGCTGTGGTTATGGAAGGATTCTTGTCTGGAAAGGGTGCCTCCGCGTTCTGGGGAATGCCCCAGGACAGGTACCGTCGACCAAGTCTCATTTACGAAGAACGCTATCACGGTACAAGAGAAGAGGCACACCAAAAGAGTGGGGCGCTCTGGGAGTAATCTTGGAAGGCTTGAAGACTGGTCGCACGCCAGCCAAGCTTCCGCCTCGCAAAAAGAGTAGCATCACCAAACCAATCAAGGGTCGTGTGAACAGAAAGGATTCTGTGCCATCGGTGAGTTTGGAGGAAAGCACAGACGAAGCAGAGAGACTTCTTGAGGACAAGAAGAACAGCAACAAGACCAGCTGGAAGACGTGGGGTCCGTATCTTTCGGAGAGACAGTGGGGCTCTGTGCGAGAAGACTATATTCAAACGATGGAAATTGGTCAGTATATGAATTTGTGGGTCATGCCGAGTCGAAAGAAAAAGTTTCGGAGACGATTTGTGGAGAGTTGTGCGTAAATCCTGACGGATCATTCACAGATAGCTTAAGATGTGGCTGGAACGTTTTACTAAATGCGGTACGCTTCGTTACCTAACAAATGATCGTCAATTACAAATTGTCTGCCATCTCGGTTACGACATTGTCTCATCACTACACGCACGTACACTATGTTCACGCCTTGCAAAGCTCCGGACAGGACTAATCTGTTTAAAAAGGACTACTGGATTGCAATAAGAAGAGTCACAAGCAATTTTTTTTTTTTTTTATCTTTTTTTTATAAACTATGGACTCCATGTTCCAGACAGTTGCATGTGACGTCATGGAGATTTTGCTTTCTGTTATCGTCATGGCTATCTTCTACGTTTATCTTATATGTATTCACGCAAATGCTGAGTAGATACTGCACTAGATCTATTGGGGTTACAGACGTATTTTTTCGTGAGTGACAAAGCCATGTGTCACGCTATTAAATCAATTCGTACTTGGGAAGTACTAAACTGTTTTCATCCAGAGAACTTTAAGTGTGGCACAGACAGAAATTACAGCGATAATCATTGAGAGAATCAAACGGGAAGAGGACCGCCATGTTTCGCCTGTGTATATTTTCCACGTTTCTTTCTCTCCTTCGCTTATGCTCTTTTTACTAGTCGATTTGTTTCAAGCTACACATGTTTCTTTATCTTTATGCCTCCAAATTTTTCTCGTCATCTCCTCCTCCTCCCAAGAACTATTGCCGGAAAAATACTCGAAAGATATCATCGTTTCAAATCGTAAATTGTTGGTAAATATTTTATGGTAGTGTCGATTTCCCAGTAAATGTAATTATCTTGGGTTTTAGTTTAAGGAGAGTCAATTGCTTTAGGTAAACCGCTCCGTGATTGGTTGACACTCAAGCATCCCTCGTTAATTTCAGTTGGGACTACTTCCCTCATGACCACGCCCGATCACGTGTTTACCGCTGGGGAGAAGACGGTTTGCTAGGAATCACGGACAGGGAGTGCCGGTTGTCCTTTGCTTTGGCGCTGTGGAACGAGAAGGACCTTATACTGAAAGAAAGGCTATTCGGCTTGACTGGAAACGAAGGTCTGTTTTTAGATGTTACTATCTAGCCTGTATTTGGCGGTCTATAGTAGACACTCAGACTTCATTGGCACTAGTAGAGAAATCTTGAAAACCTCTCGATTTTCTCCTTGTTGCTAGGTAACCATGGTGAGGATGTCAAAGAGTGTTACTACTACCTCGACTCCACCCCCACACACTCCTACATGAAGGCGCTGTACAAGTACCCGCAGGCGCAGTACCCTTATGAACAGCTGGTGCGCGAGAACAAAGCAAGGTCCAGGAACGAACCCGAGTTTGAACTCAGCGATACAGGTGGGTCAGCGGTTGATTGTTAACAGACTTGCGCGGGGGAAATACGTTTTCGTTCGTGCGCTTACCCTATTTTACAAATAAAACGCTTCAAAACCGTGTTGTCGCTTTTGATCCGCAGAGTTAACACGCCCACTGAAGGACAAACAAACTCTCCTCTTTTTTCCTCCTTGCAGGCGTGTTTGATGACAGTCGTTACTGGGACGTGTTTGCAGAATACGCCAAGAACACGCCCAACGACATTCTGATCAACATTACTGTGGCAAACCGCGGACCAGACACAGCGCGTCTTCACGTGCTGCCCACGCTGTGGTTCAGGAACACGTGGGTCTGGGGCTCCAATCACGAGGGCAGCACGTGGCAACCCAGTCTGACGCAGATTGCTCCCGGCGTTGTTGATTGCCAGCACGACACTCTTGGAAGATATCGGTTCGCTGTTGATGTCGACCAGAAGAACCTCCCGCCCGAAATGCTGTTTACTGAGAATGAGACCAACTGCGAGGTACGTCACTTTTACTATTGCTGATGCGAATTTTAATTGTCGGACCCGTGAAGCTAGTTTGCGCGAGAATTGTCTACATTCTGTTATTCGTTTAACCTTATTACTTGGCAGCGTTTGTTTGAAAGTGACAGTGCGTCTCCACACACCAAAGATGCGTTCCACAGATACGTCATCGATGGTGAAACAGATGCTGTGAACCAATTAAAAAAGGGCACTAAAGCAGCAGCCCACTATGTCCTCACGGTACCTGCTGGTGGTCAGCACACTATTCGGTGTCGCTTCTCGGCCCTAGATGAAGAGGCGCCGTGCTCCTTTGATGGATCACACAATGAAGTGTTTGTGCGACGAAAGATGGAAGCAGAATCATTTTACAAAACTGTAATTCCATGTAAGTGAATCTTAACTTAGTGTTGGACAGCAGAACCTGCATAAGCGCGCGTCCGTTTAATTGATCTTATAAAATCCACTTCACACATCACGCGCAGTAGCAAATAGTACTTTTTACTCCTGTATAAGCGATTGTCTGTCAAGTAAATCTCTCTACAGAGCTTGGTTTTGTTTTTACGTAATTGCATTATGCCAAACTTTATCATCACGTTTCCCGCCAAAATATTTCAGGCTTGCGAACTGTGCATGATTGTCCAAAACCAACACGTTCACTTTTACACAATGTAAGGTCCACTGCGCAGAGTGCGGCCTTGTTAAAGGAATTTAAAACAATCTGGAATGTACCTGGGCCAGAACAAACAATAATTACGCTCGGGCAAGCACAGCACAATGCAGGATCCATGATTAACAACCTCTACATTCGTCCATAATATTTTCTCGTTCCTTTACAATTTTCACAGCCTCGTTGTCAGATCAGGAGGCATTGGTCTCGCGTCAGGCCTACGCCGGGTTACTGTGGAGCAAACAGTTTTATTATTACGTCACCGAGGACTGGCTGAAGGGCGATCCCAGCATGCCCCTTCCGCCTACTTCCTGCCTGAAAGGCAGAAACGCCGAGTGGAAATATTTGCACAACATGGACATCATTTCAATGCCGGACAAATGGGAATATCCTTGGGTTAGTATCTGATTGAGGATCAGAATTTTTTACTCCTTTGTTGTTGTTAAATTTCATCTTCAATGATTTTGATGTGGTTTTTTGTCTCCATTTGTGCTTCAATCAATTAGATTTGTTCACATTTTAGTACGCGTCGTGGGACCTGGCATTTCACATGATCCCCTTCGCCAGAGTGGACCCTGAGTTTGCCAAGGACCAGTTGTTGATGTTCCTCAGGGAGACATACATGGCGCCAAACGGACAGATTCCCGCCTACGAGTTCGCCTTGGGTGACGTCAACCCGCCCGTGCACGCGCTGGCCTGTTACCGAGTCTACGAGATGACAGGGAAACCTAGGGAGAGGGACACCGTGTTCTTGTCTAAATGCTTCCAGAAACTTCTTCTGAACTTCACGTGGTACGTTTACGCAAATACAATCCTGGAAAATCTATGGGACACCGTAATCATAATTGTCTTCATTACTTTCCTCTCAACAATGTTAGATTTAGAGCACGAAGAAGCACAGACTCGAGGAAGTCACAGAAAGTTTTTAATGTCCAAGACTTTGCGCATGACATTGTTCCATTTTGTTCTTAGAAAAACTATTGAAGCCAAAATTAAGTTTACCACAGCCAATGTTGTTGCTACGGTGATTTCTCTTTATTGTCTCCCTTGCTGTTTTTAGGTGGGTGAACAGAAAAGACCCGGACGGAAAGAATATTTTTGGTGGAGGATTCCTCGGCCTTGATAACATTGGTACGGCACGCGCAGCTTAAACTTCTCTTACGACATTTAGCTTTCCCATATCGAGCTTTAGTTGATGGACCACATGTATTTGCGTGAACTGTTGTATTCTAACAGTATTGATCCTCTGCCCAGGTGCATTTGACAGATCCAAGACCTTGCCTGAGGGAAGTAGGCTCTGGCAGGTAATAAAACAACACACGCTTTAACTACTGACATAATTTCTTTATTGAACCTTATGATGATAGGCCATCTGATTGTTGCCTTTGTTTCAAAACGAGGCCAAGTGCGGCGGTATGAAAATGAGCTTTACCCACATTTTCATTTTCGTTAGCCTGCGTAGCGGCTCTCCCGGGGAAGGGGAGGGGAGGGAGTCCGGTGCGAGCGCGAGGGCGAATGGGGAGGAAGAGGGGGGAGTGGGGAGGAGGAGGGGGAATGGGGATGAGGAGGGGGAGGGAGAGCCTCTCCCTCTCCGGACCCCCTCCCCTCCCCCGGGAGAGCCGCTACGCAGGCTACATTTTCATGCAAATTTATAACCAATTTTCAACGAAAAATTTAACACTGGGCCTTGTCCTGAAACAAACGCAACGGTATGCCAGAGCTGGCTTGTTGATGTAATGATCTGCCTAGCTAAGGCGAACTTAATCATTTTCTTTCATATTTACCACTGACCAGTCGGACGGCACGGCGTGGATGGCCTTGTACTCTGTGGTCATGTTGAACATTTCTCTGGAGTTGTCCATGAAGGACCCTGCGTACGAAGACATGGCCTCCAAGTTCCTGGAGCACTTCGCACAAATCTCAGAAGCCATGAACAATCCGTCGGATGCAGACGGCTTGTGGGACCCTCAAGATGAATTCTATTACGACCACCTTCGTCAGGAAAATCAGTCGTTCCCAGTACGCATACGCTCTCTGGTAGGCCTGGCTCCTCTGCTGGCTTGCTGGGGTCTAGATGATCACTATCTCGAAAAGTTGCCGAATTTCCAAGCCCAACTGAACTGGTTTCTTGAGAAAAGGAAGGCTCTGGCTGCACAGGTAGGTGGATATAAGATGGCGGGCCTTTTAAAATGCGTTGTTTTCTACCTCGCGGTATAGTAATTGACGGCGTAATTAATATCACAAACGCCTGCACCCGGCAATCCTAGGAAATATGGCTGGTCTTGTACAGGCAGCACAGTAGGCCATTTGCAGCAAGAAGTTACATGACACGAATTCACTATGTTATTGAAAATGCAACACCAAGACATTTTGCGTGCCATAAATGGAAAGAGCGTCAAAAAATATGTATACATGCGAAATTTCTGGTCCGTAGCAGTAAAACATGAAATTTGGCGACATTTTAAAATTCAGAAATACTATTGCAAGATCATTTGACCGTAATCTGCAAAAGGCTTGTTTTGTTGTTCAGTGTTGTTTTTGTTGTTGTTGTTGTTGTTTTCTAATTCTCTCAGATCCAGATCTTAGACGGTATGCATCTCCTGGCGGTTCCCTCCCGAGAACAGCTCGAGTGTTTGTTGTCCTACATGTTGGACGAGGACGAGTTCCTTTCACCTTACGGCATCCGCTCCATGTCCAAAATCCACGAGAAATATCCATACGAGTTGGAGCTGGACGGCGAGACCTTCCGAGTGGACTATGTTCCCGGCGAGTCCAACACGCACATGTTTGGCGGTAACAGCAACTGGAGAGGTCCCATTTGGTTCTGTGGTGAGTTGTGTGTGCCCTTTGCATCAGGCTGGTCACATGACCAAAATGAACCACGTGACTGAAATCATAACCGAAGAGCATCAAAAAAATATATTTGGAAATACAACATTTTATATATACATCATACACATCAAATTTGCAAAACTTGGAAGTTTAAAAAAACAGGAAGATTTGTATGGGAAAAGTTGCTAGGACCCAAGAGATTTGCGTCGCGGCAAATACACATAAAAATCTCACATACGTATAATACCTCCTTACCTTCCTCTTCTCATCAGTCAACTTTCTTATCGTGGATGCTCTTAAGCGTTATGACGCGTTTTACGGCGACACATTCACAGTCGAGTGTCCTGCTGGCTCAGGTCACGCGATGAGGCTGTGCGACGTCGCGCGCGAACTTTCCCGCCGTTTGGTGTCCGCGTTCTTGCCAAACAAACTGGGGGAGAGACCTTGTCACGGAGGAGAGGGCAGATACGCTACCGACGAACACTGGCGCAAACTAGTGCTGTTCTACGAATACTTTGATGGTGATACGGGCCGCGGATGTGGAGCAAGGTGAGTCAATATTGGTTATAAAACAAAAACTCAGCGTAAAGAAGAAACGAAAAGTCAAAATTACAATTTGTTGTTATATAAGTAAAGTATTCCATAATCCACATCTTTTGTGCATTTGTCTTGCAGTCATCAGACTGGCTGGACAGCTTTGGTGTCGCCGCTGCTTGATGAACTGGCCGACGAATGCTGAGCCTAAAGTATAAAATTCCCAGCTGAACTTCGTCTTTAAATACGCTGAGCAATCCCGGCGAATGAGGGCCTGGTAGCCTGCGTACAGACGTCCTGTATCCCCGCTAAATTCGGGAATAGGCCCGCCTACCCAAGAAAACGACTGGACTATTATCTTAGACTACGTCCACACTAATGCATTTTCAAAAGTCTTAGTTTTCATAATCATCCGTTTTCGCCCGTATACATTAGTTCGTTTTTATTTGAAAACACATCCGTTTTCGACAGTCTCCACTTTGAGAACCGTTCTTGACTGAAAACTCCGTTTTCATAAACCTCCGTTTTCAAGTCATCGTTTTAGTGTGGACGGAAAGCAAAAACGCATAAAAAAGTATTCGTGCACGTACTTATCTATTTATTAAACATTAATTAGATATTATCCAGTTTTTAAAGCTCTTTTATAGCATTTTAATTTCCAATTTAGAAACTCACTAAGCCTTCTAGAACCCAACATGGCCGTTGTTAAAATGGTAATAGAGAGATGTTAGGGTTATCGGTATAGTTTTATAGCAATATTTTAGACACTGGCAATTCTTGAAAATGATACCATGTTATATGCTTTGGGGGCTAAAGCAAAACAATTAGTCTCCTGAATAAAGAAACGAAAGAGACAGTATACGGTACTTTAAAATACGTCACTGTTCTATTACTTCTATGAAGACTTAGGGCGCGTTCAACTGGGTCTATTCTGGAATAGGAATAGTTCTGCTGATCGGTAAAATTCTCTGGTTTGGAGCTGACTAAAGTTAGGATGAATCGAGAGCTGTTCAAAATGCAAACATCGGGTTTTTAAAATAATTTTGAACGAAATCTACCCCAGAACAGGCAAAACTTTGGGTCATTTTAGCTATTCCTATTCCGGAATAGACTCAATCAAACGCACCCTTAATATTGGCAGTGACGGGTTTTCTGATGCAGCCCCTGAGTCTCTTATTTGCTTGATAAACGACAGAAGGGAACTTGATAACTTGATAAACGGCTGAGTTACACCAACCTCGTTCCCAGGGCTTCTTACTGTTGCACTCGCGTCATTTCCTCTGTACCAGGCCAAGTCACGTGTCCAAACTTTCTCACTTCCGTTTTGGTTCATGAAAACGAGGTTGGCAGTCGCCTGTAGAGATTTCGTGCTCGTTCGTCGGCGATATTTTCGACTTTTGGTGAGCTTCTTGCCTTTTTCGGCTCGATGGGGTCTACAGATCAGGCTGCCCTTCTGCTGAAAAAGCAGCTTGCAGGTTCGTCAAGAGTTCTGCCAGTCCAGAGAGTCTGAGAAAACGCTTTTCGTCATACCTTAACAATTTTGAACATTTATTCAACATGACTTTGTTTCCTGTGCTACCACAGAATTAAACAAGAACGCGACTGAGGGCTTTTCAGCTGGTCTTATTGACGATGAAGATCTCTTTAAGTGGGAAGTTCTCATAGTAGGACCAAGTGAAACGTTCTAGTAAGTCGAGAGTATGCGATTTGCCATGTTGTGTGACTCCTTTGTTACATTACTTCATGTTTTCGTGGTTTTCTTTTGCAGTGAGGGAGGCCTTTTCAAAGCACACTTGTTCTTCCCAAAGGAATATCCACAGAGACCTCCTAAGATGAGATTTGTCTCAGAAATTTGGCATCCAAATGGTAAGACGTGATCTAAAATAACACGTTTTAAAACGCGAAAGTCCAACTTTCTGAATATTTTAATATATTTCTGAAACGGCACCACAAAAGCTAGCTAGTTCTTTCTAGTTGTTCTTATTTCCCCAATTCTGTTGGATGTGAATCTTGTGACAGTAGAGAAAAAGCGTGACTTTTATGCACCAGTTGGCCAATTGTTTAATAGTTACATAACTCATTGAACAGTACTGGACCCTCAGATTTACATGAAGTAAAACCATATATATGGTACCTTTAAACTGAATGTTTGTGACAAAACACTGACCCCATGTATAGTTGTTATATAACCCTTTCCAGGTATGGCTAGTGGCTTTATATGTTACATGATAGTGGATGAAAAACTACCCTGTTTATAGACTTGACGTTCCATGGAGAAAGGAACTTGCGGTATACAACCATTTGATTTTCTATTGAGGTTGGACAAGAGTGCATCATTTTACATTGTGCATGCAGAATTAACTGTAAGATATAATTGTCCGGCTTGTAAACAACAATGTGTAAGCCTTGTGAAAACTAGTTAGAGAATGCATAATTATCACTCCCACACTAAGAACAGTACAGTTAACAATTATTCGCCGAAGTGGAGGTGAATAGCGGTGGATATTTACCGAGCCGTTTCGGCGAGGTAAATATTCACCGCTATTCACCGACACTGAGGCGAATAATTGTTTTAGTATATACCACACAAGTTCAATAGCCAACTCCCAAATAGCTATTTTATTTCCGACAAAAGTGGGCAAAAACTGGGTTCGCGCGCCATTTTGTTTTACCGGAAGCCGCCGGGAGGTGAATAGTACTTGATATTCCGAGATTGAGGAGCCAATCAGAGCGCGCGAAAAGCACTATTCACTTGTTTGGTATATACTAATATGTGATAAACTGTTCCTTTCTTAGTGCACAAGGATGGTGAAGTTTGTATTTCAATCCTACATGAGCCTGGGGAAGATAAATATGGGTACGAGAAGGCATCAGAACGCTGGCTCCCTGTCCACACAATAGAAACTATTTTGGTCAGCGTAATTTCAATGTTAGCAGACCCAAATGATGAATCTCCTGCTAATGTGGATGCTGCAGTAAGTCCATACAGAATTTTTTAAAATTTTCATTTAAATATTTAGTATGTTTTGTACACTGTTAAGAAATTACATCTAGTGTACTATATAATATATAGTTTGCTTACACCATTAATTTGTTCTGTTTTTCCAAGCAGTTCACCAAAAGAACTTTGATATTAAGTCAACTAAAAGTTGATGTAGGAAAGCTAAATACCTTTAAAGAAGTTTTAAGTTTACTTTTTGAGTGCTAGCCCTTCCTCTGAACAAGCCAACAACTAATTCTCACAAGTACTAGCATTCCACAGACTTTGGCAGTTTTGCCGTGTGATGTTACTGATATAGTGATTTGTTGGTTTTTGTCTGAGCAGAAGGACTGGCGGTCTGACTACACTGGTGCATTCAAGAAGAAAGTCAAGCAGTGCGTGAGGAAGAGTCAGGAATAATTCTAACTTATCTGTAGATGTGTCAACCATCACAAAGGAAAATGCCCAATTTTTGCAGCTGTATATAATCTGACATGTACAATAATTATCTGCGTGATGCTGGTGCTCATTCAAGTCATTAACAAAGAGAGAGATAGAAATGCAGTGCATAACTTGTACCACTCCTACATAGCTCGATTTGTGGAAGAGCTGTGGATGTAACCTTTTCATCTCTTAGAAAGGTTTGCAAAGTTGATTGTAAATACTACTAACAGTAAGAAATACTTTTTGTACGTATTTGATTACAGCTTACCGTAATAATTTATATTATTTTTTAAAATGTGATATGGAGTTATGGTTACTGCAGAGCTTGTGTTTTGGCTTGCATAGTAAAGTCTGTGTTTGTCTGTTTTTTTTTTTTTTTTTTTTTTTTTTTTTACACTACACAGCCCTTCCAACCAACCAGACAAAAAAAAGATATGTGAAGACATATACTGTACCAGTTTCAAACTTGATCAAAAAATGATTATTATTGTTGTTAGACCTTTCTCAGTCTTTCTTCATAACTAGCTTATATTGCATGGATAATTAGATGCATAGACGTACTTGTATACAGTGGATCCATATACTGCTGTGCAAATTTCTAGTTGAAATAATATGATATTGTAAAAAAGGCCCAAAATGCATATTAATAGTTGCTCATATATTATTGTTACATTGTACATGTACCATCAAAAGGTTTTCTGACCTGTTATCGCCTTCCCCAGAAAAGTAAATAGGCCATTTCCAAGGTGCCTGTTTCAAACTGAGGGGCAAAGCTAGTGCAAAACCTTTCTTTTGGAAATGAGTTTGATTTACATGAAACTGAAACTTAATTTTCATATGAAAGGTTTTGCACTACAGTTATACCTCATTTTGAAACAGAGCTGGCAACTTGTATTTCAGAAATAGTCCTCATCAACCCCCACCTTATTCCATCAACTATTATTAGTTTTTTTTTTTTTTTTTTTTGGGGGGGGGGGGGGGGGGTAGTACAGCCTGATTTCAGGTCAGATCACTCAGAGTCAATGAGAGATGTACAAAGGAACAGGGCAATGACTTATATTTTATTTCCATAATAATATGGGAATGCACTCAAGCTTTTTGTCCCAGTCTGCTGTCAAACTGAAACAGAAAAAGGCAGACCCCTAAAATTGAATTACATATTTTTGACAACACTTATCTCCAACAGGTTATGTGAACTTCTGTCATCATCCCATACATAATATTGCATAACTAATATATTTTGTCAGAATTGCACAGGTTGCCATATATTGTATTATCCAGGATCACCAGCCTGTGTCACTTGTTGAGGGCACTGGAGAAAATGTTTTTGACATTGCTTCTGCTGGTTGGCATTCATCACCTTTACTATCTAATGAGAGGTAAATTTTTATATCTTGTGCAAGCCCTGTTTTTGTTGTGCACAACTTTATCATAGAAAATCAATGTTGAACCACATTTAACTGATACAGTACCTGAGTATCGGGTCTATATTTTGGGTTCCGTGACTAAGTCTTGAGGTCTTAAGAGTGTTGCACAGACTATGAAAACTGAGCAAAAATTTGCTGTTGTTTCTGTTTTGGTGTAGTGACCTCAGACAGTGCATGTCTTGAATAGAAAATCTGCTTACAGCTGTTTGCCCTTCAAAGAGAAGAGCTTGTACATTTGTTGTGATATATCCAAGCATGTTACAGTGGTGGTACAATAAAGCTTTTTAGGAAAACAAAATAAATCATGGTCAATATTACTTCTTTTGAGTTGTGGAATACATTTTGTTCTTTTGGCAATGAATAGAACTAATGGCCAAAATTCAGCTCAAGCCCTATTCACGGTTTCTGCTGCCATATTGACTTTGATGTCACACTGGCATGGAAGTGAGGCAAGTATTGACTCAAAAGAAGCCATTTTGAAAATTAAAACAAAATTTTTATAAATAATAAAGCATGATGGTAGAAATAATTTTAATGGCTTTAGCATGACTTACAGTTAACACGCAAAGGACAAAATGATGCATCTCACAGTCTGTCGAACACTACTTATACATTCTGCACAGGGTAATAATAATATTACTAACTATAGTAATACTGTATGTATATTATTAACAAATTTAATAAATCTGTAAGGAATAATTATTCAGAAGGAAGCTCAATTCACCCTAAAAATACAGACAAAAACACCCTTTACAAAAATAATACACACCATATTACCCTAATGCATACACAATCATAATGTGCAATAAAGGCTGGTTTACATGTATGACAAACACTTACTGGCATGACATAACCAAGAAAAAGGAGCTTGTTCTTTTCCTTCTTGGCCTGGTTTTTCGAAAGCCGATTAAGCTAATCCAGGATTAACGAAATTCTTTCTGATGACCTCTCTGCCGATAAAATGCAGGGTTTTGTTCAAATATGGATTAAAAAGCTTGTTTTAGCTGAAAACGTATCAAGGAAATCGTTGCAGGACAAAACCTTCACATTTTCAGGCTTATAAATGACAAGAAAGTTTAACCTAATCCAGGATTAGCCTAATTGTGCTTTGAAAAACTGGGCCCTTGTTGTTATCAGTATGTTGCAAGTATGAACTGGGCTAAGCTTAATATCAGTATGTGATATAATGTAAACCAGTCTTATGTTGCATTATTTTATTTGGCTATTGTTGATTGGTCAAACCTTTCAGTTTCGAGTCTGCTGTTTACAGTATCAGGATAAAGGTATTCAAAACAATAACTATTTGAAATAACACTTCTCCCAAAACAAGCAAATGTTTGCACTTTCCTTATCCACTTTCCTTATCCATAACACAAGTGTTCCTTACCTAAACAAACACAACGTAACTTAGTCACAAATTGAAGTTTAATCATCCTCGCTGTCAGACTTCTGCAGTCGTCTCCTCTTCCTACAATTTCTGGCTTGGATTGGTGAATCATCTTGATGCAAACTCCTCCTTGCATTGGTCATACAAAGCTTATTGCTTGCATCCTCAGCAAGTTTAGATGACTGCCCTCTCATGGAATGTGCACATACTCCTTCAATTTTTGTAGTTTGGCGAGGCAGTTCTAAATGTGAGCATCCCTCAGAACCACTGTCCCCGGAACCGTCAAAATTGTAAGTTGGGGATCTGTGGCATCTCTTGGTAAAAATTGAATGATATCTGCGTGGCTGTGGAGTGGGTAAAATGCAATCTTCATCACTTATACCAGTAGTAGTTGAGGTTAAATTCATCTTGTACTTGTTCCTTTCTTTTCTAGCAATGCAACCTTGGTTTTCCATATTACAGCCCTTTATACGAACAGATAGGGGAGATGTTACAGCCTTATTACAGCCCTGTATACAAACAGATAGGGAAGATGTTAAAGCAATTTTGTCTGTTTGTTTGCTTGCAGCTTTTTTGCTTAAACTCTTGATGCTGTTATTCAGAGCTGTGTTGCAGTCCATTGCATCGTCATCACTTCCAGAGTCATGCTTTCCTTCAAGCTCTGAATTACAAGAATTTCCCTGGTGTGATGATGCTCTTGTCAACCCAGTTTCTGTGGATGGTTTAGTCACCTTGTTTCCCTTGTTAGGTTGTTGCATCTTCCTTTTGAGTCTGGAACTCAATGGCATATACCTTAAGTCATCACCATCACTCTCATCTGATCCTTCTGAGGATATTATCAGTACTTGACTGCGTAGACTACCCAACTGGCACGATGGTTTAGTCATCTTGTCTCCCTTGTTAAGTTGTTGCGTCTTTGTTTTGAGTCTGGAACTCAGTGGTTTAGACCTCAAGTTGTCACTCAGTCTTTTCCTAGTTGGATGACCATTAGGTCCTTTCCCCTTTCCTTTAAGTTTACTGTTAGTTGGCATAGTTGGATCGTTGTCACTTTCATCTGATTCTCCTGATGAGATTATCTGTTGCTTCCTGGTTTTCTTCTTGTGGTGTGGTGCTACTGAAAGCTTTCCCAACTGAAGTTTATTGTTGGTTGGCATAACTGGATCATTGTCACTTTCATTTGATTCTCCTGATGAGATTGTCTGTTGCTTGCTCATTTGCTTCTTGTAGGGTAGGGCTGTTGACAGTGTTCCCAGTTGAAGGTTTGAGGAAGAGACTTGGGGTTGTGTATTTCCTTTCCTTTTTGGTCTGGAACTATCTGTGTTATGTACCAGGTACCTGGGGATGTCGTCATCCATTTGTTCAGAATCAGAGGACACTTGCCTTGCTTCTCTTTGGTTGGTCTTTCTTGAGCATCTTCTGCTCGACACTCTCCTGGAACAAACAGAAAATGAACTGTCAAAGGGCCTGTCTGTAAAGCAATATCCCACATGACAAGGGGATTTGCACATAAAAAACCACAGTCCCCTGAGTTGGGTGTTGAGTAGAGATGGAAAATATTGCGTATGATCACATACTGTGGTAGAGAGAAAGAAATCTACTATTGTACATGTATCCAACTAACTGGTACATCACCTTGAGGGAGGCAAGGACCCCATGGCTCGCATGTTCTCTCTTCTGGTATTCATGTTTATCCAGTTGCTGTCTGAAAGGTCCTCTTCTGATGAATCATCTGCCTTTTGGACACGTCTGGATCTGGTGGACACCTACAAAACAAGCATACAATATTAGGATGGGCCTGCAATGTAGAAACTGTCCACTTCAGTACCTCCTCTGGTCATCACCCTAAAGTCTTGTGGCTGGACAACTATGGATTCAGTTACACTGTTGTAGACATTCACCCATCATTTTATAATGCATCAATGCAATCACAGCTATTTGCACAAGATGATGGCAAACAAAGGTACATGTAATGCAGGCTGCACTGCTGTTATACTAAACCAACAGAAAGGATTTGGTGAATGGTACTCTTTTTTGTAATATGTACAGTCAACTCTCTCAAAACACACACCTGAATATGAGGGGGAAACCTCAAGACAGGCTTCAATGGTTCCAGTCAGTTGAATTTCACTTAATATTTGTCTATATCTAAACTCTATAAGCTGGACACCTCCACAAGACAGACACCTATACCAGGCCAAGAGGGTGTCCGTCTTACAGAGAGTTCACTGTTCGTGCACTGGTATGTCTATGAAGCACACCTGGTTCCTCACTGTAGTCTGAGATTTTGGCATCTTCCTGGCTTGATTTCTTGTCCAGGTTTTCCTTCTCATCTGTTCCTTGTGAGCCATTGAGTGGTCAGACCTGTTTTTTCTTCTAGAATTCTGAGTACGTTCTCCAGGGGACATCCACCACTGCTCATTGTCTAAGTTTAAAAATAAATAAATAAATAAACAAATAAAATAATAACTAGGAAAGATAACTAGGTCAGAATACCATGTCCTTTCCACCATCACATTTACAGTGAAACCTCCTATAACAAAGCTTGGTATAAGGAAAACCCTGATATAACAAACGATATTCTTCAGCCCGTTACGGCCCAGTTACAGTAAAATGTATGGAAGCAAAACTTCGCTATAACGAAACCCCATCATAAAGAACACATTTTCCCAGTCCCTCGGCCTTCGTTATATTGAGGTTTCACTGTAGCAGGTACAGTACAGTATCTTTATCAATATCATCACATTGTGACAATGAGACTGAAATAACCAATGGTTAATTGATTCAAAACTCACCACTATCATCTCCACTGACAACGAAGCTTCCTGTAGTCGCAGGTGATGGACAATCTTCATTGACCAACTCTAAAATGCTTCATGTAGGGAAGGGTTCACATTTATCACAAGCATAAAGTTGACCATTTTATATGACTGTGTTCTCTTAACAGCTATTTTGACATCCCTTGCAAATTTTAGTGCTTTTTTAATTAACCTTGTCCAACCTGGTCCAAATTTGAAATGTATATTACAGTATTCCTGATTGAATAATGAAGATTTGCAGGTATCTTTTCTGGGAAATGTATATGAGAGGTTATGTTGACTTTTACAAGCTATAAGCATCACAGGCACATCAATGGCAGTCAAACTACTACATGTTTTAACATGGCCATCATACCGTACAATAAGCTACTCTTACCTGTCTGTTAGACTAATGTTTCCAACTGCATCACCACGTCTTAGTAAGTATGGACTTTCCCTTGGTAGTACTACACACTCCTCATCATCGCTGGTTTCGTCACTTTCATTATCTTGAAAATGTGTTTGCTCAGCACCATCATTGATGAAAGAATCATCTAGGTCATATTGATCCAAGGCTTCTGCTGGATATGGTCTCCTGTAAAAAGCCTATGAATAAGAAAACAGATGTAAATGACACTGGGAGGGACAACACTTCAAAACAGTCCCTTATGAAGTTGTCATGGGGTCACTTATAATTATTCAGAAGCAGTAACCTGCACAATGTGGCAATCTTTAGAAATTATTCTTGTCAATTTTTATGCTACCTGTATAAAATATTAATATTGTTGTTATTATTATTATTATTATTATTATTATTATTATTATTATTATTATTATTATTATTATTATTATTATTATTATTATCATCATCATTATCATCATTATCATTATCATTATCATTATTATTATTATTATTATTAATATTAATATTAATATTAATATTATTATTATTCTTATTATTATTATTATCATTATTATTATTATTACTATTAATCAAGCAAGGACCAAGTGGACATATGCAGTATGGGAAAAGGCATGGTAAA
The DNA here is from genome assembly GCA_964036295.1 of Plumapathes pennacea. Taxonomy (NCBI): domain Eukaryota; kingdom Metazoa; phylum Cnidaria; class Anthozoa; order Antipatharia; family Myriopathidae; genus Plumapathes; species Plumapathes pennacea. The sequence goes on from OZ038467.1 coordinate 2,227,779, forward strand.
TGGTAATGTGTGATGCATATCATGAACTTTGTGTTACTACCTGTCTAGTCCTTGTCCAGGGGTTGGTCACATGGACTGGAGGCTCATAGTCATCATCAAAGTCAGATAAATAAGGGTTCACACTCAGGTCAGCGTAATCGTCTGACACGATATCATCATCTTCATTCCACACACGCTGATCTTTATCTTGGACACGCACCGTCTTGGGTGGAGACTTCAATGTATCTAAATGGGTCTGAAGTGATATAATCAAATATTGTGGATTCACCTTTACACATGTTTGCCATGTACATCATAAAAACATTTTGAGTTTGAAAACTCAACAAAGTTTTCTGCTGAAATATTCTTCGTCTGCAACTGACATCATGGCAGCCATGTTGGAGGAACTTTAACAAAAGATTGCTCATTAGCCTCTAATGTACTTGAAAATCTCTGACACGCTGCAGTGGGGGGTGGGGTAGGGGTGTATGGTACATGTCAGAAACTTCAGAAAGTGCAATAAAGCGTGAATTACATTTCTCATAAACAACAAGAGGTCGAGACATGTCACACGATGCATGTTTTGTAGAAGCAAAGAGGTTCACAAAGCAACGAATCGCTGCATCCGATCCAAGGAAATCACAAGCGCCGCTAAATAACTACATACCTTCGTGATGCAACGAAATCTCGCTTTGCATACTGGGCATGTGTTGGTATTCTGTTAAAGAGAAATTCTTTGTCAGAAAATAAAACGCGCGCTTCCGAGAACGGTGTTCTGTTTCGTTCTCACCTTTGACCATTCGAAAATGCAATGAAAACAAAACCAGTGTTTGCAAACACTGAGCCTGCCACGACATGAAACTGTATCTAAACAGATGATGCAATTTGAAGGTTGTTCCTCGTTTTCTGTACATTTTCTTTGCGGGTTTCCTTTATCTTTTGCTTTTCTTTGGCGAAGCATGTCGAGAAATAATTCACAAAATGGCGCCTTCTTCTGGTCATACAAATATACAAATGCTGATTGGTGGGCGAAATAACAGCCAATGAAATTTCGTGTTTGAGAATCCGCGAGGAGCTGGGGCGAGGAAACGTTGTTGATATTAGCCGCTGGCTAAGTCACTCGCAGTCAGTGCGGCAAGCAAATTTTCATCGAAAACATGGCAGACATCGCCAGTATGCTAGTCACTACTGGAATAGAAAGCCCGAACAAGAGGGCGAAGATGGATAGCGGACTGTTAGCAACGAACTTCGATGAGTCAAAGTTTGCCAGATATTACAGAACTGAGACTGTGAATCCATCGACGAGTCCTGATTCTTCTCCAGTGGTCAGCAACACATCGGCATATTATTCATACCCGTACACGTACGCGACTTCCTTCTCTGGCTTTTCGCTCCCCTATGGACATCCGACGGACAGTTCATCAGTATACACATACCCTACATCCTATGGCTACAACTACACACAGCTAAACGGCTACAGCCAAGAATTTTCAGGTGTGTCGTTTCGGCTTTATGGTGAAATATCATTAATATTTCAACTCACTTGTCTTGTTTTATGTTGTGCTGACAATGGTGGGAAGTTCTTGTGTGAGGCAGGTATTTTTCCTATGCGAGAGGAGCGATTATTGTGGTATTTTTAGGTTTTTCTTTGAGCGGTATGAAGGAATTCGCTCCAAAGGAGGGCGGATACAGGATACGAAACACGAAAAGACTCTGAGAAAGCTTGCGGCGTCGCTTGTTTCCTGTCCCTGTTGTCAGGATTTGTTTTCAATTTTTATATTTCATATATTTTTAAACATACGGTGCGTTCTATCAACAAGCCATATTATTTCCGCATAAGTCAAAAAACATTGGGAATTGTGTGTGAGTTGAACTGGTGTGCATATGTGCGCTTGAGAATGGAAGGAAATCTCATGTCTAATGTGCGGTATGTGATTACATTTGCGAAATCACTGACAGCTCGGGGCCATAAAAGCATTTTTAGAGATTTTATTTTTCAAGAAAAGCTTTGAGGAATTTTGATTCCATATAATACAAGTAATCTGCTCAGCCGGCACCAAGACAGTGTATGTGTACAATTCTCTTCTCTCGCCAGACTTCACATAATTGGTGAAATGAATGAAAATGCTAATGAGGCGAATGAAAAACCTGTGTCCATTTAAATTTTGTTTCCATTTTACTTATTTCTGTAAACCTAGAGGTTAAGACTGTGATTTAATGCGAACCATTTTCGTTTGCATGATCTCGAAATTGTTCCTGCAGGAAAGGATTATAAATATAAGGCTATCTGTTTGGGGGTTCATTTCCAACGGAAGTCAACTTGCAAGACTCGTGCCCTTTGAATTGAAATAAAAGCATAAATATTCAGTATTGCGCTAATGACTTGGCCTATTTTCTATGAGATAATTGTGCGTCTGGTTTTGAGGTGAAAAGGACGCAATCTCATTCGTGATACAACCAGTTCATCGTGAAGTGCTTACATGGCGCAATCTAAAATATACCTTCGAAGGCGTGGAATCCAATTGAAGGACCTTTTCAAGCACAGAGCGACCTAAAGTCATTTATGTTTGGCGTGGATTGTTTTGTGTTGTCTACTCTTGTCTGACTAAATGTAATAGATTTCCACACAGGCAGGGTGCCTATAAAAACAAAAAAAAAGTGGACATATCGCCGAGCGAATTTCTGATATTAGACAAGGCCAAAGGAGTGAAACATTTGGAGACGGTGAATTCAGTCCAATATGTGAGTAAGCGATAAGCCAAGACTACCGGGCACTCGCCGAAGCTTTGTGGGATGAATTCGTCATCGAAATTTTGCACTTCCAGCAAAATGAAATGTAGTCTGTCAGATTTTTTCTTCGTAACGTTGGTCTAAAACAGAAAATACACAAACAATGTTTGCATGCGTTGAATCATCCGTCTCCAGCGATAGCAGACGTGAGGTCAATATAATTTGATCCAAGGGGGATAAAAAAAGAGTCTAAATTGCACGTCAGCTGAGTGAGGTGACAACACCATAAAAAAGTCGTAATATTTTTTTACTCTCCAGAAGATCTTTATTTCAGATATATTTCCCACCAGTATAGCTTTTAGGTGGCCTTAATAATAATTTATTTAGAGGGCAAATGTTTGCTGAATTGTGGCAGCATATACTCATCATGGCGCTGGGCATATCACATATCTGTTCTGAAAATATCGTTTTGTTTTCATAATTTTTTTTTTTTTCTGCTTGCATCTATATTCTACTGCAATACAGTAGCATCTCGAGTTATCCTTATCTCTGCAAGGGAATGTGATCACCATTATATCTTTCGAAAGCAGCATTTCATTTTATTTTGGCCTGCGGTGACCCTTAAGATGTGCATTCATCAATTTATGCCAGCTGAAGCATCCTGTTTCTGTTACTTTTGGCCTCAGTGCTGTTGTTGTAGACATGATACAGCCTAAAAATTTATAATCTATATATGTATAAGAGAAATAACAGATTGATGCCAAAAAAATACTCTCCAGGAATTTGGGCTTTAAAAAGCCCTCATGACAAGGCTCATAGAATGCAAATTTTGATCATGCAACTTTCCTTATTTGGAAAGGGGCAAGACAGCCATGTGTGGAAGTACCTTTTTTTTCTGCATAACAAAAGCAGTCTGCTACATGTATTTTGTACAACCAAATCAAGGTAAATGTCCATAACCAGTGACAGGTAGACTATTATGGACATATAGCCCTTTATGAGATCACCAAAAGCTTTAACATAGTGATAGCAGATCAAGGCAGAAAGACAAATTCTTGTACTGTTGAAGGATGAGTAATGTATTGTCTGTACCAGTAACAACAATAGCTTCAATCCACTGAATGTTGATGGATGCATACTGAGCTGCATTGAGTTTAGCCATGGCCTGAGCAAGAGATATAATATAGAAAAAGCTCTTGTCCATTTTAATAGACAGACTGTCATCTGAGAACAATAACAAATGGCTCAGAGGAGGCATTGATAACCTGTTTTGTGGTAATCCATGCATATAATCTATTTCTTTTGAATGATTGATGTTTGAGAATTATCAGACTTTCTCTATCCCCCTTCTCTTTTCCTGTTTGCACTCCTTTCTCCTTTCCCCTCTCTCCCCTTTCTCCCCTCCGCTCCCCTCCGCTCCCCTCCGCTCCCCCCCATACTATTTACCCCTCATTATACCCAAATGCATTGTTTGAAGTGATGCAAATGTATGGCCATCTTATACCATTAATGCATGCCTTGACCAAAATAGCATTCTGTTCTTTACCATAAATTGTGCTGAATGAGAGAGACAGAAAGATTGTCAAAGATGGCAACAGAGACATATGTACAGAGATAGGAGCAGAAATAAAGACCAAAACAAACAGTGTACAATATTTAAACATTTTTTTAGAGAAAGACTGGGAACATATTTACATAATTTATAGATGTGAAATGGTTTGAAAATGTTATGTGTGCTGTGATTTCTTTTCATCTGGATTGCAATATTGTTAAGTACATGACAGTGTTAATTGGCCCACATTCAACACCATTTCCAGAACATATTTAGCATGTCATGCCACTGCAATAATTACCTTTGTAAGCTGTGGAATTATACTGGTTTATCCCTGTGCATTTGTGAACTTGTCCAGGAAGCCATCAGAGAGGCATGTAGCTTCAAAGATTTATAGGTCTATCACAGGATTGTCTTAAAATACACTTTACATGGTATTTTTTCCTGATAACTTCTCATAGTTGGATATGATAGCTGGTGACTCATCAGCTTTCTGTCAGAATTAACTAAGTTGTCTTGAGTACTAAAATCTTCTTACTCGATGATGTACATGTTTTGGTTGAAATAGTGAAAAGGGAAACTTCTGGAGTTATAATATGACAGGAGCTAAAAGACTTTGTATTTTACCAGTTATAGATGGTCTGGTATTTTAGTGTAGATTATGTTGAATTTCCATAAGTGGCTGGCTTTACCTAAATGTAAAAAGCACAACAGATCAGTACTATATACATATAAACCTTGAGGTTCTGGGTATGGACCAGAAAGCCCATGCAAAATAATGTGTGTATGGGGAACGGAAAGACTGCCGTTGGTCTTTGAGCATGAAACCAATATTGATGAAAGAATCTGACATGATGGCGCCAGAAACTTGCTTCTCTGTATCGGATCAGGTACAGATGGCAGGTTCTTTATTCGTGCCTTACATGATTGGTCAAATGGACACGTAGAGTGATTTTTTGGATGACTGTTGGAAGTAATGACAATAATAATAGTAGTAGTAATAATAATAATATTTTAACAGGAAGATTTTCAGAGAGGTTCTGTGTGTCCCATTGTTTGCTTTCTTTTGACGGCCATCCAAAAAGTCCCACTCCAAACCACAATCACAAACTACTGTAAGTATGAAGCATGCATAAGTCATTAAAGTGAGATTCTCAGACAGCGGCTGACTAGAGATTGGCTGCATGTCTTCATTTCCCACGTGCACCTTGTGGCTCGATGGTTTATCAAGAGATTGACAATTCAAACCTGCTGGTACCCAAGGAATGCTGAGAATTGAGTTTAATTGTAAAAATTAACCCTTACACTAAGGTGGCTACTTTTGTAAATTTATGCCTGGCTTTTACCAGTTGATCATTTACCAGAGTTTAAAAAGCAATATAGATAAATTGAAAGTACAATTTCATCAATTTCTAACCTGTTCTCTAACAATTCTCAAGTTAGTTATGTTTGTGTTCCAGACCTACCGTATCTCAGACTACCAGGCTATATTTTAGCAAAGCAGCTGACATATTATCACAATATAGGACCCTGACCCTTGTACTGTAATATTTGTTGATGGGTATTTTTAATGCTTTTATTGTGAGCTTGTGTCTAATATGGCCATTTTCTCTCAGGTTATTCTATTTCATCTGCACCCTGTCAAGCCAAATCACCATTATCTGAATGTCAATATTCCACATCAGCTGCCCACCATAACACTCCACCTTCACGCGTCATCCACTGCCGAGCTGTTGCTGATGGTTGTAAAGAAACAGACTTGATAACTGTATTACAGCCTTTTGGCAAAATTACGTAAGTATTATAGGAGTTAGATGGAATTGACAGCTTTATGGATGTGTTTTTGTTATATTTATCACTCCCAGTGCAAATTTGATCTCCAACTATCCAAATAGAAAATAATGTTGATTGCAGTGAGAATTGGTAGTTCATCAGTGTCTGAGCATCAAATGTCAAATTATCAGTATGGTGTGAACCATCTCTGGTGGAAGACTGAAAAAGAAAATTGAAGTGATAATACTAAAAATGGTGTGCTCTTATATTATTGTAAGTGCTAAAAGGATATAACCCCAGGAAGGTGCATTTCAAGTAGCAATATACATGTATTAGGTCTCAAGTTAAGTGCCAGGGTTATGCAACACAGTTAATTTCTGTCAGACAAAATGCTTCAGGCCAGCTGCTTTCACTGTTTGTATTTGGGATTTAGTTTCTGAGATCCATCTTCTGATTAATTTAGGGTTTCAGCACTACCATTGTATTTTCAAAAGGGGTTTCAATTAAGGCTTTTGTTTTGAATTAAAAACATGAGCTGAACATTCTATTTTTCAGCTAAAACCAAAAATTAAGATAGAGAGAGGGGAGAGGCGGACATCGAATACTTTATGAGTACTGCAATATAGACTGAAGAAAAGAGATAGATACCCAGGCATGCAATACTGAAGACACTGCAGGCATACAGTAAATGCTAGTGTGCTATTTTTATTGCTATGGTATTATGATAATTTTTAGAAACTATTTTATCTGTTTCCCCAGGGGGTACTTGAAGCTATTGACAATAATCTCAAATTTATCATATACATGTTTGAACTTGAATATGAATGACTGCATTGTTACAAGAGATTTGCATTCCACATGGTTGGCTTAAAATCATCTAGTTTTCTTCCTGATAATCTGTATCTGTCTTGGGAAACTTCCTTATTAGAGGATGTTAGGTGCAAGTCCAATTTTGATTATTGCTGTATTGCTGTATACACAGCTACTGCTCCTCCCTCGCCACTGTTTGATGTATTAGGACAATTGGATATGCAAATGCTGTGCCAATATGAATATTGCCTCAGGTGGCAATAAAGTCATGCAAGCATATCTAGTCGCTATAAGATAAAGAAAAAGGTTCTCAGACTGATAAGCACAGATTTCTATGCTTACTTTGGCAAGGTCAGCTATAAGGACAGGTATTTTCTTTTGCTGAGCTTTTATTCTGTTTTAATTGCGGGAGGTCAGGTAATTATTTTATATCTTTGTGATCAAGTGTGAGTGTGCAGGCAAATTGATGGAAGGGTCCTTCATGGTTAATGGTCCATGAAACAATGTGGAGCCTGTGAGTCATGCCCAGTTATTTTGGATAAATCCCTCAATGAATTTATCAGTCTTTGGTTTAAAATTAATGACAGAGCTTGAAGAATCACTGAGTTCTGAATGAATAAACATATTTTTGTATTTTGCTTGGGTAATTTTTTTTCCGATATCTGAATTGTTCCAACTTTGTCAGCACTTTTGTCCCGACGAGAATGTTAAATATGCTTGTAAAGCACAAGTGCTGTAACTACAGTACAATGTATGCTTCAAAGTTGGGAGAAAAATCATTATGGTCGATGAAAATAGCTGTTACAACAACTCATAGAAATTTTGATGTTTGTCACATTTGACCAAGGTCAAGCCAAGAGTTATTACTTAACAAAGTAGAATCCATAGATTTACACATACTTTTAGCACAGGTGGCCAAATAATTTGTCTTTTCTCAATTTATTTGCAAGACTCCAAACAATCATCCGTCAATCTACAATATCGCTGTACATAATACACAAGACATCTCTTGCCCTTGCAGGAGTAAAGCAATTTGCAGAACAGAACATTTAAATCTGCTCTTGTACAAAACAATATAGCATCAATCCAAATCTACAAATAATTATTGTCAAAATTTTGAAGCAGTCTTCCAGTCTCTAATCTTTAAATTTCTGTCTTAATAGCACTCGATCTGTTAGCTGATGACATGTTATCATGACCATGCTTTTAGTAGAGAGTGATCACTACAACCAGCAAAACACCTTTGAGAATTTACAAAATTTAATTTAAAGTTGTTGAGATTTGACTGTGGTTATCATTTGAGTCTACATTGGACAGTATGTTTATAAGGTTGGCTTAAATCAATTTAAAAAAAAAAAAAAAAACATGAACAAAAGTACGTACTGTACGACAGTGTACCATGCAATGATTTCCACCTGTAATGTATTGATGAAAAATTGGAATAACGTTTTCAAAATATAAGAGAAATAGTCCAATTCTTTGCCTTGGTTTGGTTGATGTATAATCCTTTCAATGACCAAAGTCAATTTCTCCCTTCAATCTCTCACCAGAGATGTATTATACAGTAAAGAATTTGAATTGAACTGTCAGTTCTCACTACATCACTCATACTTTTCTTTCTTTAATGGTTGGGAGAATTTTGTGTTTTGGAGCTCAGTGGTGAAAGGTTTGAACAGGACTTTGATGACCCAAAACCACAGGAATGCACTTAAGCACAGCTGCCCCTACAAGATCAAGTGGATTATATAATTTTCAGTCAAAAATGACTGTTATCACAGTCGTGAGTGTTGAATAATATATTATACATTGAGGCTGGGGCTCTGGGTATTTTTTAGGCCAAGCAATCAAATATCTATAAAAGACCTTATCAGACTCCATTTAATAATATTTTAGAGAATTTGATTGTCTTACCAAGTCAAACCCAATTAGCAATTAAGAGATCACCTGTCATTTTCTTCAGAGCAACATTGCTTGGGCACAGTCCCCTGTAGGTATTCTGTATGATTACTGTTCCTTAATTTCCTTTGTTGGTCAACAGGTATGTAACGTTACTTCCAAAGATAAGACAGGCACTTGTGGAATTCGAAGTGAGTAATTTTCAGTCACTAGTTTGTTTTATCTCCAAATATATTTTATTCCCGTCTGGCCCAGTATATCGTGGGAATTACTAGTTAAAACTGAAGGTGTTCATGGTTTGCGTGTCAGCACTGTAGACATGAACTGGCTCACACTTGTCCTTCCACTTCATTGTTTTGCAGAACATTGACTCAGCCATAGCACTCGTGACATATTCGCAGGTAGGACAAGCTTAATTTCCAATCCTGTAATTTATGTTAGAAGTTTTGGCTTTATTTATATTATAAGTAAAACTACAAGCAGACCACCTGTAGACTCAACTGTTGTGTTATCTGCCATACTTTGTGTTCACACAGACTCTACCATCAAAACATAATTACAATGTAGCACAGGCTATTGCCTTCTAATTAAAGTTAACAATCTCTTGTCTTTTGTAGACAAATTCTTTGACAGTCTTAGGTCGACAAATGTTTGTAAACTACTCCAAAAGTCAGGAGATCAAGAGGTCAGTGTTCATGTATATTATGTAGCAGTTCTTATTTTATCTGCCATCTTTTTTGTTTTACCAGTTTGTTTTGTTCTAGGGGTGTTCCATTCTTCACTCCCTTTTGTTGTGGTTTTGCATGTACACAATTGCTCATATTGAATTATCTATTGTTCTTTGTACCATTAACTCACTGTGTAGGGACAAAGTCCTGAATGGAGAGAGCACTGCCGCAGGGATGGAAGCAAGCAACATTCTTCTACTTACAATCATCAACCCACTGCATCCCATAAATGTGGTGAGTGGGAATACACAGTAAAATAGATCAAAATATGGTTTCTCCCAACCCTTTGATAATAAAGTTTATGAGTGTTGTAGTGAGAATTGATTGTCCAATCAGCTTTCATCTGAGCAAACTGTCAAGTGGCAAATTCTCCTTACTGTATAATTATCTCTGGTGCAAAACTAAAGGAGAAAATTGAAGTTGATCACACTTGGGAATGAAAGGGTTACAGTGAAGGAGGATTCGCTACACTGTACAGTATTTATTTTAACAGTAAATTTATGAACATTTCATAATTCTTTTCTCTTTTTCTTTTCCTTTTCAGAGAGTACTTCACAAGATATGTTTGCCTTATGGCAAAGTTCTGAGAATTGTAATTTTTCATAAAAATGGTCTTCAAGCATTAGTTGAATATCCTTGCATTCAAGTCAGTCAGTGTTGTGACATGATTTGTGTAGTGTGATTCACGAGATGAAGTGTCTGGTGATTGTGATACGAGGTGTGTTGTCATGTAATGTGTGATTCAGTTTCACGAGGTGTGGCATGATTTGTGTGGTGTGATTGTTGGGTGTGGCACGGGGTGTTGACAATATGAGGAGTGAACAGAGGATTGTGGCGTTGGTGATATTGCCAGCCAAACTAGCTATGTCGTAGTTAATTTTCGCTCTTAATTTGTCTTTATCGAATGAATTTAGTTTTCATTTCGTAACTTATTAATTCCGTCGCGTTGAAATTAACCTTGGTTGTACTTTTGCTCTATCGCTCTGGGTATTCGCTGTATTGCACTGCCCTCGGATCATAGAATAAGCTAATTTTGTCGCGATGTTGCGTGGAGGTACTTAGTCTATATATAGAGGATATTACACGGCCGCGCGAAAATATGAATTTTATTTTCGAGTGGTAAAAATAATATTTTACGAACGAGCGCTTCGCGAGTGTTATACTGCCTTGACCTTGTCTACATTTGAGACCACAGAAGCGGCACAGCGGGCATTATCTGGCTTAAATGGGCAGGACATCTACTTAGGCTGCTGTACTCTAAAGATCGACTATTCCAAGGTAAAACATCTTAGCGTTCTTTTTTTCTTTCCCCCCCCCTTTCCCCCCCCCCCCCCCCTTTTTTTTTTTTTTTTTTTTTGGCTTTTCTTTTTTTTCCTTTTTTTACATACCTTTATTACTTTGTTTGCTACGAATCTTAATTCACAGAGCTCAGTAGCTACTTATATTTTGTTTACAGAAAGCCAAAAAACTGAATGTTTTCAAGAATGATGATGAGACCTGGGACTACACCGGAGCTCTGACAAACGTAGTGACAGGTGAGTGAAATTTTAAGGGAGCCCGCGATACTGCATTTTTACCTGTACGATTTTTTTGTTTCTATTTTTTAAATTTTAACGAGTCAAATACAGTTGAAGCTCCAGTAAGCGGACACCTTGGGAAGTTGAAAAAGTGTCCGTAACTGGAATTGTCCGCTTTCGTGAATGTGTAAATACAGAAATTTGACTAAGCTAGAGTTTAAACGGGGTTTCGGGCAGACACTCTCGTAAGCGGACAGCTGTACTTACGGACGCCTATACGAAACCCTGTTTAAACCCTGACTCAGTCAAAGTCTGTATTTTACACATTCTCGCAAGCGGACCGTTCCAGTTACGGTCATTTTTTCTGCTTTTCATGGTGTCCGCTTGCGGGAGCTTCGGTTTTCACGTGCGTGGTCACACCTGGTTTTTTTTATGGCCATCGGTCAGGGATTAGAAATTTTATATATCGCCTTTAGCAGGACATATAATTATTGCCTCTTAACGGATAATAGGTTTAAAAAGTTTCATCCCTGTAACAAAGAGACAAAGCCGGTAATGAGAAAGAATGACTGTTGAAGAGGCTCAAGATATTTTTCTTGTGATATGTTCCTAATATTTTGTCATGATCACCAAATAGTTTATATGGGATGGTCGGAAATTTCATCTTGGTGAAGACGTTTGAAACAGTCTGGGATGCAACGAGTCTTTTGATATCTCGTCTGGTGCTCAAACTAGTTGGCCTTCCTAATGGTAACGCGTGTGCCAGTCATGTTGTCTTGGGCAGAGCTGCGAACAGAAGAGGGTCGGATTAGACCCAAAGAAACGCCAAGGTGTGGCCGCAATTGTCACGATCTCAAAAAACTTCGTGCGATTTTCTGTCAAGTTTCATCTTGAGGTCAAACGGGTTACGTGTGTGGTTTTATGTTTTACGAATCTGGTTTTCCTGAATGAAAAGTCGAAGATTGTAGCGTCAGCTGCGTTATTAGTTAAAACGTCTTCAGAATTTGGGGATTTTCACTGCAAGAGAACCTTTTATTTTCCTTACAAAACGACCTTACCGGCTTTTCAATTAGTGTTTGATCAATACTCTACATTTGCTGGCAAGCAAAAGCCCTGAATTTCTTCGTTTGTCGTGCAGCTCACGGGCTATTTCTAGATTGGGGTTGTATTATCCAAAGAGTTAATTACCGTGAGAAATTTATTGTTTTGACAACAATGGACACCAGATAATTCTGTTGATACCGGACCCCTCTTTCCGAAACAATAGTATCCTTTAAAGACTACTCACTCACCGCCGCCGCATGCTTCCTGGTGTTGCTTTGTCTAAGTACCTAAAACGATTTACGCGCACGCATGAGAAATACACGGACTGATGCGATAACTACGGTTAGAATGTACCCACCGAGAGCTTTAATGAATTTGAGTGGTCACATTGTTGGGTTTCATTTAACAGTTCAGGAGTTGGAGGTGAACACTGCTATTTGAATGTACTCGTTGAGAGTTTTCATTTGAGTGGTCACATTTTTGGGTTTCATTTGACAGTTCAGGAGTTAAAAGTGAACACTGCATGCTATTTGAATGTACTCGTTGAGGTAGCTTTCATTTTAGTGGTCACGCTGTTAAGTTTCATTTGACAGTTCAGGAGTTAAAAGTGAACACTGCATGCTATTTGAATGTACTCGTTGAGGGAGCTTTCATTTTAGTGGTCACGCTGTTAAGTTTCATTTGACAGTTCAGGAGTTAAAAGTGAACACTGCATGCTATTTGAATGTACTCGTTGAGGGAGCTTTCATTTTAGTGGTCACGCTGTTGGGTTTCATTTGACAGTTTAGGAGTTAAAAGTGAACACTGCATGTTATTTGAATGTACTCGTTGAGGGAGCTTTCATTTTAGTGGTCACGCTGTTAGGTTTCATTTGACAGTTCAGGACGTACCCGGACTACCATTCAGTTTTGGGTGGAAAGTTCAGGAGATTCCTTTACTAAATTAGGCTTTGTTTTGGTTTCGCCAAGACATTCTTTTGATTCCCAATTTTCCCGCTTCCGATTCATACCACACCCATTACATCTGAGCGGGTTTTTTGTAACATTGTTATGATATCGTTTTGGTGCCTGCCGAGATTCCCGAAAGTGAAGAAAGCACTTCAGTAAACACACAGGGCCGATTTTTAAACAAGGTTTAGACCGCGGTTAAGAAAGTCCTGCTCTAAACAAGATTTAAACGACAGCCATGCTTAATGGACAACGGCCAAACGTTGTCTTTATAAACTGACTCCGATCCATGTTCTAAAAATGCAATTTAACGTTTTCTAACCCTGTTTTACAGCGTCCGTTTAAACTTTAATTTAGCGATAAACCAGGTCTAAGTTAGACTTTGTTTAAAAATTCGGCCCAAAGTCTTTTCTTTGAATCTCTTTTTTCCCGTGATTGTACCCATGATTATCTGGGGGATTCAAGAAATATCGTGAAAAAGATGTATGCAATAAAAAACAAAAACAAAAACAAAAAAACAAGTTGAACAGCAATAGTTGTTGCTGTGGTTTCAGGGGGAGGCATGAGAGAGTAAGCCGTCTTCAAAACATGGACGAAATTCAACCCGAAACGGACCGTATTTGATCTTTGTTTCGAGGCCCCTGATCTTGTATCTTGTATTTGCTGCCCTGTTTACAGGTGCCAACGTTGTACCGAGTAAGGTGTTGCTGGGATCAAGACTTCTCTCGGCATTATCTGGTAAGTCGGACTGTGCTTTCTATAATTTAGGTGAGATGTATGAAGGTGCGCACAGCTTTGCAATACTGGATCTGGGGCTTTAATTGTGTGAAAGGAAAAGGAAACTGTGGCTTTCTTTTTCTGGTTTGCATTTCCTTTCCTTCTGTTTTTTCGTGTCTTTTCTACTCCCTTCTCTAACTCATGTTTGTATGATTTGTTTGTAGGAAGTGACTCTTCTGAAAGCAGTCTTTCGTCATCACCACCAAACGGTGTACCCCTCAATGGGAAGCTAGGTAAAGCAGAATGTGTGCTGTATGTTCTGTGTTTTGGGACTTGGTCGATTTACATGCCCATATATCATGGTGTTGATTTATACGGTACGGTTCGCGTCGCAAGAAGGTAGTTGCATTCGAAAGCTGAGGTAAATTGGCCTTCAGGTCTCCTGAATTCTTGTTATTGTTCCCTAGGTATGCAAAATTCCGCGATCCCCATCACGAACGAAGCTCTAGCAAGAGCGGCAGCCTTCCCTACAGTACAGAGTAAGTGTGCGTTCGTTAACAACTCTCGCGTTATTGTTTGATTTGCGTCACCCTTGAACTCCTAAGCTCACAATATATATTCTCCCAACCTTTCTCAAAGAGAATGTGTGAGTGACGTGGTGAAAGTTGATGGTTGTATTGGTGTTTATGTCCTTTTTGTTGATCACTGTCCTTCATTTTCTTGACTCACATCTTTGTGTCCCCGTCTCTCCTTTGTCCTCATTTTTCTAATTGCATTGTGCCATCCTCTTGTGTCTTGTGTCTGCCTCTTATGTTTTTCGAACTTAATTTGCCTTCTTTCAATAAATAGACACATTTACACACGGTTGCATGTTTGGTTTGCTAACAGGTATCTTGGCGAAAGTCGTGTCATTACAAAGCCCGGGCTCCATAAGCCCCACCTCAGGTAAGTTTACTGAGTATGAGTGGGTACTAAAGAATGTGTTGGCTCATTTTTCGAGCGTTAGTCGTTAGAGCAAAAAAACAAAACAAAACAAAACAAAAACAAAAACAAACAAACAAACAAACTGAAACAAAAAACAAACAAACAAACAAACAAAGTCTAAATTGATGCGTTTAGCTTGCCCAAAACCTTACGTTGATATTTCTATATGTAGCCAAGTTTTCTTAGGGTCGAGGCACGTTTGACTGAAGTGTGAGTTATTTTTACTGGGAGATACGTCCGATTGTGATTGGTCAGTTAAATTATTATTGTTGTCTCCGTTTTTATCAGAGAATGATCTTTTCTGCTCTGAAGCTGGAGTAAAGAAGTTGGGAATTCTGGGAAGTTCGCCGTTCCAATTAGCGCAAGCTGGTATGATGGGAGCTCTTCCAGGGGTCCTAGCGCAGCAACAACAGCAACAGCAGCAGCAGCAACAACAACAACAACAACAGCAACAACAACAACACGAACAACAGCAGCAAAATAATCCACAGCAGCAGCAACAACAACAGCAGCAGTCGCCGCAGGCACATCTCATGAATGGCACACATGGTCCCAGTGTGAGCCCCCAGTCTCTTAATACAAGTAAGTAGTCTTATGGCAAATAGCACTTGGGCTTATTGAAACCGATCCGTTGCTTAGTGGGACTTATGACCTGTAACCTGTTTCTGCTTCTTTCGGTATATTTATTTGCCACCTTAGCTGAATATACAATTACAAAATCAATGTTAAAAGAAAAGAAAAGTGGCGAGAGAAAGCCCGAAAGAAACCATGGGGCTTATGGGTATTGGGCTTTCTCGATGATAATCTCCTAGGTTAATAGCACAGTAAATGGCGGATGATAAATACACTGCTGGTAATGTAAATACACACACACACACACACACACATGCAGAAGTATCAAGAAAGAAGGTATTGTTTCATTTTATGATTGAAAGCATTAACACTGACTGAGTTCTGGGCTAAGGGAGTTGAAAAATTTGGGTCCTTGATACTGAAATGAGAACAGTCTTATATTAGTTCTACATTTAGGAACATAGAAAGAACTGGTATTTCTCGTGTTATAGCCATGAACTTGACTTGTTAATGAAAACATATCGTCGAAACTATTTGGGAGCAGCCCAGCTTTAAACTGAAACATCTTTCCTATTTGAGCCAAGTAAATTAAGTTCCTTAAAGATAGGACCAGTATGAGCGTCAAAACGGGATTTGCTAATTATTCTAATAGCTCGTTTCTGAACCACAAGAAGACGGTTTAAATTTGTGGGATATGTTGACCCCCATACACTTGGATAAATAAGAGAAAAATAAAGTTTTCGTAGAGCAGGTTTATGCAGGCAAAAACTTGATTTATAAATAATACCTAAAGATCTAGAAAGTTTACTGGAAAGATGAGCGATATGTGATTTCCATGAAGATGCTCGTCCAAAATAACTCCTAAAAATACAACTTCATTCACACGGTCAATATTAGAATCACATAATTTTATCGTGACGTTATCAAGTGTTAGCCTCTTTTGCCTTGGCTTAAATATCATAAATTTAGTTTTCTTTAGGTTTATTGAAAGCCTGTTAGCCTGGAACCAACAGGTTAAGTTAAACATCTCTAGATTTACTTTACGTATTAAAAAATTAAGCGTGTTTAATGTGACCTCTGAACTGTTTCCTTGATATCGTGTTCAGTGTGACCTCTGAACTGTTTTATTTCTTGATATTGCATTCAGTATGACCTTTAAACCGTTCTTATTTCTTGATATCTTGTATGTAGTATGACCTGTGAACTGTTTTCTTGACATCGTGTATAGTGTGACCTATGTACTATGTTTCCCTTTTCTTGCTGCAGCTGGCGGGACCGGTTGCGTTCTCATGGTTTACGGTTTGAATACGGAGCGGATGAACTGTGAGAGCATCTTCAATCTGTTCTGTCTTTATGGCAACGTGATCAAGGTAGTGCGTGGTTTCTATTTGTGTTGAATAAGCTGCTAATGGAGATTTTGGCTTGTTACAGTCAATACTGTAGACAACTTGCGACCAGGAAGTCATTTTGCTCCCGTATACAAGTTCTTCATACTGTTTCTTCATGAATTGTGGGGGGAATTGTATTTCAAGAGGTCTATGAGTTTGTTTACACCAACACCAGAGAATGAAACTATCCTCCAAAATGTCTGTGTTGACTCGGCCTCGCACGCGAAATAGCGGACATAATTCTTTAACCGTTCTTCCTCTCACCACATGCGGTTTCTTTGCAGGTGAAATTCCTGACCAATAAGCTGGGATCATCCATGGTACAGATGTCTGATAAGATCGCCTCTGAGATGATTATCAGGAACTTAAGTGGGGCGGTCGTCTTCGACAGCAAAATTAACATTGTGTAAGTGGCGAGTTCGCCCACGTATCGCGAGAGACGGTAAAATCTGTTTGCACAGCAAAGAAACAGGAGGCGATAAATTCTACAGGCCAAGTCAGAAAAACTGGACAGCACGGTAACTCTACGATAATTTGTTTCCCTTTTTAGATTTTCCAAGCATCCATTCATCGCCGACTCGTCCGTGGTGACAGGACTGCACGACGGGTCACCTTCAGCCATGAGCTTTGCAGATAACAGGAACAACAGATTTAAATAGTGAGTAAAAACCAACTCGTCTGGGACCTCCTTGCGTCCGAACCTTCTCTTACTTCGCTTTGCATTTGTTTTTCTCTGTAGTCTTCCGGAAGGGCAAAGTCTCAAGAACAGTATCCTTTTTATTACGGATGATGCTTATCGATTCTTGTGCTCAGAGGTTTGTTGAGATCCTAAAACGTGAAAGCCCTAATTCTGTTCTTCACTTTCCAAAAATCTTGCCAATAAATTGTTTCTAGGAAGTCGTTTCCAGGAAATAGTTTCTGGGAATGTGCGAGTATGCACTGAAGATTCGATTCAATTGGTCGGACGATAAAATGAACTTTATTCCCTTGATCAGTGCAATTGCAATAATACGTGGGACGGCTGTGGAACTGTGCTGACTTTTATCCAATTATATTCGATATCGGATTCTACATCCTTCCTCCAGTCAGTTGTTCTTAACTGATCGCCAGGATACCAACCTCCTACTCGAATGTTACACTTTTTCAACGCTCCACCTAACTGCACTGTTGAACACTTGAAAGAGGTATGGGCTTTCGCTTACCGTTTGTCTCTCTGTTTGTCTGTCTGTTTGTCTCACACCACTTAGTTAATCGCCATATGGGCTTTTTTGTCTCTGTTCGTCTGTCTGTCTGTCTCACACCACTTAGCTAATCGCTCACCTTGTGTGGTCTTGTTGTCGTCAGGTGTTCTTGAAGGCCGGCTCGTTAGCTCCACTAAAAGGAACTTTCTTCTCTAAAGGTGAATATGTCAAAGATAATTTACGCCGCTTGATAAACGACACAGTAAACGACACGTATATTGCAGTTAGCTTCGTTTGTTGTCCCATTTCGAATTATATGACGATACCCTTAGAATGTTGCTTGGTTGTGTCTTTTAAGACAAAAATTTAGTCATGAATTATCAGGTATTTTGTGATTAGCAACAAAAAGAAATTTTCGAAGGGAACTGTCACCTGGCTTGAAATGGACAACAAATAACGAATAATTGCCTACAAATAGTTCAACGGGTTCCTCGCGTACAATGAACAGAAACAAGTGCGCGCATATTCACTCAAACTGTGTTCAGCAAGTTATTTATGAAGTAACTTAAGTCGTAACAAGCGGTCTCTTAGAAAAGTAGTTATACTACTTGTAGGTGGGTACTCTAGTCTACTAACCTTCTTTACCGTAATATTTAGTAGAACATGTATGTAGTTATGAGCAATCAGAATATAGCCGAATTTATCTACAGTAAAAACGTCGAGGTCCCTAAACCCAGTTTATTTTCCTCTTGTCTAGCGAACGCCAAGTCGTCGGCAGGATTGTTGGAGATGCCAGACATCCGCTCAGCCATGGAAGCTCTTGTGCTGACGAACCACTTCACCATTAACCCTCCAGGTCAGGCTCTAATAAAGACTTTTGCTGGGTCACTTTACAAAAGATGCCGTTTTCGGATAGCTGTCGAAAGTAATCGTGTGGTCAGGCTTTCACGAAACACTATAAAGACTTTTGCTGGGTCACTTTCAACCTCGTTTCCAGGCTCTTTCTTCTCCCGGCAAAGAGCCTGGGAACGAGGTTGGGTCACTTTACTATATAGCCGTTTTCGGAGGTCTGTCGAAAGTAATTGTGTGTGATTGATTCTCTCGCCAGGTGGAGGTTCCTACACGCTTAAACTCGCTTTCTCGCCAAGTTCATCCATTTCACCGACTGCACCAACAGTGGCGCCCGCGGTCGCTGCTGCTGCGGTAGCAGTCGGCGTCAATCCGTTGGGGCCTATTGGCTCCCCAGTCCACTCGCTGGGCTCCCCAGTCCATTCGCTGAGCATGCCGGGAAGTCCCGCCAATTCCTTGTCGAATGGAGTCATGGAGATGAACAGCGATGGCGAGAGGCATGGATCGAGTCCAGAACAGCTGTCGTGCCACAGTCCCTAGGCATGTCGGGAAATCGTGTCCCAACTTCATGTCAAGAATAGTAAGCTCTATGTTTACGTCACGGGGATAAAAAGTTATTAATAATTGTCAATGTTAGTCCACGTACCGAATGGTGCGTTGAGGTATCTCTTCTCATGCTGCTGACAGCTGCCGAGGTAGATGCTGGTTAAAAGTAACGCGGGCTCATTCATGCAGGTCTATGATAAGAAGCCGGTTGTTCACCATTTGAGTTCGCTATTTTTTACACACTGGAATTTAGTTGGTAGAAATCTCGCCAGCGGTGTCCGCCAGACGTCACTGGAATGCGCGAACAATTCTTTTTTTCAGCTCTGTTTGCTGGGTCAGCGGTTGTAACCTAGTGCTCCTGTAGCACCACCACTATAAAATAATGTCACGTGTTAAAGAAACGTGGACTAGATGCAGAGAATGAGCAGGAGTTAATTTGAAGTATTGGAGGGTGATAAATGTACCCATTTTTTTTAATCCAAGTTAAAATTATGTACACAATTAACCTTTCCTACAGAATATTGAATTCGAATTAGAATTTATGCAGTACTGACTATAAGTAAAAATCAGAAATTTAAATGCGACAAACAATGCAAACAAGTGGTCAAAAAATAATAGTATCTTTTTAGACACTAAAGAATAATATTCACAGATTTATCAAACAAAGTAGAAATCAAGAATTTCAAATCAAAAGAAAAGCAAAACTTCAGGGTTTCCCCGTAGTGTTTATTTATAAACCATGAACCTGAGAGGTTCCCGCACTTTCCTTTTCACGCCTTGTTTCAATTTTCGTATTCATCAACGAGACATAACTTGTGCACTTAACGTGAGATCACGAAAGCGCTCTTTTGATAAGGGAGGCAGTTACAGTTTTGCCTTCCACAGAAAAAAAAGTAGAGTTTTCGATGTTGTTCGTTAAAGTATTTTGGATTTTTTATACGTTTGTTATTGGTTGAAAGTCTTTCAATTTAAGAATTCGTTTGAAAATATTTCATGTGTTTCCCTTGCGCACTTATCAATTTCAATATGAAATATTTCGATGTAACAATTACGCTCAGCAAAAGAAAGGTTTTCCGATTGAAGTTATAATGGCTTCGGAGAGATGCTTCATTTGGTATGTCGTTCGTCAGAGAGGTTTTAATATAAATTGCGCTGCGTATCTTTTCCTTATTTTTGCGTACTATTGTACATAAAGTAGAGCTTTAAAAGAAAATATTCTGCTATCTATCAGAGAAAAACACACTAGAAAAATTGTATTATTCAAGCGTATGCTTATTTCATTCTACAGGATTATTTTATCAATAGCGTTAAAATCGAGTTGCTTTGGCTGTTTCATATTAAGGTTTATTATGTAGAGATATTTGGCAAAGCTTACTCCAAACTTTAAAAACATTAGATGTAGTTGTCATTCTTAATGTTATCTTGTAATTTAGAAATGTCTTTCTGCACCATCCGTCCAAACAAATGGGCAACCATAAAGATATTGTGTGAATTAGCATTTGACTGACTACCATACTGGTGGAGAATTAGAAAAAATATCTATTTTTTCTTCCATTTTTGGGGCACTTTTTGGCATAAGCTGGTGTAGGTAAGGTTCTTCTATATCCTTCTTTAACCCTTTCACCCCAAGCTTAAAATACAGATTCTCCCAACCTTTTCAGAAGGAACTGTATGAGGGATGTAGTGAGAATTGATAGTTTAATCAGCTTTCATTTTAGCAAGGTATCAAAAGCCAAGTTCTCCTTACTGTATGATATATATATCTAGTGAGAAACTGAAGGAGAAAATTGAAGTTGATCACTCTTGGGAGAGAAAGGGTTAAGCCTCGGCCTTACTAGCATTTCTTTATTCACAACCAAGCACATTTTCATGGTGACGTCTCTTTTCTGTGGCTACCAGAATGCTTTACAGCCAGGTTTTGGTTCAGATACGCCTTGGAGAATCACGTGCACGAGTCTGCATAACAAGTGGATTGAAAGGCATTTTGGGAGCTCTGGTAAAGTGACGCCATCTTGAAATGTCTTGTAAAGACACTATCTCGCTCTGTAGCAACTAACTTTATATTTTGCAATTGTTTTTCTGCCTTGTTTTTAAGGAAGTGCTTGCATTAAGTAGACTAATGCCAGCATTCTTTAGCACCAAATATTTTTTTCACTTGTTCATTTTTGCCAAGCAAACTGGCGAGTTAAAGGAAAGAAGCCAAGAGGCTTGTGTTATGGTGCCCGCCCCCAAAACCACACAATTCTATGTACTGTTGTTTTTGTAGTTGCTAAGTCGCCAAAAAGTCGCTCTTGAGGTGTGGCACTGCCAAAATATTCATGACGTTTGTCGTGACGAAATGTTGATACTCCTAGCTCTTACGTAGTATCACAGTACTGAACAGCAGTAAAAATATAATAACAACAATGTTTGTGGTATTTCTGTCTAGTACCGCTTTGGAGCTTTTATAACCATAGTTTTCCCGGTTCCGCTATACTCGAGAACCTTCCCGACCTATGTGCGCTAAAATTAACCACTTAATTTTTCTTTCGCTGTATTGATAAGAATGCCCTCGTCTTTCACCACTCTAACGGCTTTAGCCGAGTCCTTGTTAATAGTTCCCAGTCTTAGTTTCTGGCCTCATACGTTGTTGCCATGGCTGCCACCTTAACTATTTTTTTATCAGTCAATTCATGGTAACAAAACAACGTAAAGAATACAAACTAAAAAGGTGTTGTAAAGAACTTAAAAACTGAGATTATCACCACCATTACCAACAAACTTCCTCTGACGGGTCCGTCTTAAGGTATCAGGATACCCTCGTGAACGACATGCGTTCAAACCCATTTTTTGCGCTAGCGTTACATTTAACTAATAATAAAGTATATATTTTCTGAAAGCTCAACAATCACAGATTTAGGTTGAAGCTTTATATTTTTTGAATTTGCTAAAGAAAGAAAGTTATCAGCTTCCGAGTGAATTTTGACCTTGCCTCATCAAAAAAGCCTAATGTCACTTTGATGTTACCCGATTTGATTATTTATTGTTTCAGCCTACTGTTGACACAATGAAGAAAAAAACGTGTCTCCCAATTTGGGTGTTACTAAAACGCGAAACAACGAGACAGCGAAACAGCTAATTATTAACTAAAATTAACAGTAATAACTAATACCGAGATTATTACGGGGAAACAACGAATTCTTAACTAAAATTTACTGCAATAATGCGGTTGCGGACAGCAAAGGGTCAGAAATTAGTGTCCATATTATAGTGCTCTCCGCATTATAGATATTAGGTCATTCTAAAACAAAATCCTAATACAACAACAACTTTATAATCATAACAAGGCTAATTGGCGACTGCGGCTTTTATTGTAAGAACAAAAGACGATGGATTACATTTTTATAATCTCTTATCACTCTGTCACAAATAGGAAATTGTTACAGCCGTTTCGGTTTCAAGTTTGGTATGTAGTCTCCTGTCGAGTTTCTGACCGTTTCGGGCATTTTTTTTTTTTTTTTTCGTTATGCATTGCCTTGCTGAAGAGGTGACAAGCAATAAAACCACTAAGCAAAAAAACAGTAAACAGGGTTGCATTGTGTGTGTGTGTGTGTGTGGGGGGGGGGGGGGGGGGGGGGCCTGGATTGAGTTCCTCTGGAGCCATTTTATCATTAGAGTATTCTGTTCTTTGATGCTGTTTTAACTAAAAAGAATGAATGCGTTACAACACTCCGGAAATACCGAAAATACCAGAGCTCAAAGACAGATGACAACGGGCTTGTTTATTTGACCAATGGGTTCAATAATCATCCTTCATATATAGGTATTAGTTATTGCAGTAAATTTTAGTTAAGAATTCGCTGTTTCCCCGTAATAATCTCGATATTAGTTATTACCGTTAATTTTAGTTAATAATTAGCTGTTTCGCTGTTTCGCGTTTTAGTAACACCCTCCCAATTTTGATATCTTGTCCATATACAAAGTTATTGACTTTTAAAGTTGGCCGATCATATTTCTAGCTACGCGCAAGACAAAAGCGGACCCCGGGGGTGGGGGGGGGGGGGGGGGGGGGGGGTACTCAATAAATTTTTGGTAGGGGTGTTCCGCTGACTCTATAAAACCCTGACCCTATTTAAGACACAAAAAATGGAAATTTTGCTACCCTGTCTAAGACAAAGTGCTCTAATTTGATACCCTGTTCAAGGCTAAGTTTAGATAAGTTAGCCTGCGTTGCACGCGTTTCCACTGGAACATATGAAGAAATCGCGCGAAAATGACGAGAGCAAAAATGTGGTTGAAGGGGGAGGGGAAGAGGAGAAAATCTTGAGAAAATAACCCTGTTTAAGACACGAAAATGTAAAATTTGATACCCTGTTTAAGACAGAAGACCCTGAAAATGATACCCTATCGGGCGGAACATACCTAGATAGGAAATATATGGGAGTACCCCCCCCCCCCCGGGAAGCGGACATATCTTCCGAACGAAAAAATAAATAAATAAAATCGGAGACACCTTTTGTAGCTTTGATATTGATTCACATATTTGCCAAGTTTCAAGCCAATCGATTAAAATCCATTGAAATGCAGGTTTCCGAAAGAAACACTTTTCCGCGTTTTAAAAACACCGAGAAAAACACATTTAAAGATTCTGACCAGGGAGCCGGAAACCTGTTTACATAATCGCCTCATCTGTCAGCAATCTGTCAAAACACCGCAGTTAGTGATTTCGCATAGAGGCTTTCCAGGCATCTTGTAGGTAATTGAAACACGCAGCACAAAAGACCGCCGTAAAAAGCTACGGACATCAGCGCTTCGTTCGGGTAAGTTTCGTAACATCTATTTTCCCTTCACAGTTGCACTCACCACTCAACACCAATTCAACCTTTTGCAGCCACAGTTGGAATTCGGAATGAGTTCAAGCAAACGACAAACTCGTTCTAAAAAGCAGGAGTGGCTCTTGAGCCACCACCATCGAGCATATAAATCGGCATTGTGCAAGAATCACACGTTGTGACATTTCGTCGCTCACGTGGTTATATCTTATTTGTTTCAGCGTAAACATAGAAAAACGTTCACAAAGGCGTACAAAGAAAGATTTCGGACCATGTGTACTTTAGCTCCCGTCGACCGACACGTCGGTCGACAATCGACCGACGCGTCGGCCGACAGTCGACCGATGCGTCGGTCCACCGTCGGCCGACGCATCGGTCGACAGTCGGCCGACGCATCGGTCGATTGTCGACCGATGCATCGGTCGACTGTCGGTGACAAGACTATCGGTCGACAGTCGGTCGACGACAGACTGTCGGCCGACTGTCGGCCGATAGTCGACCGACTGTCGACCGACTGTTAGCAGACGAGTGTTTTTTGAGAGGAGTATATATACCATATTTCTCAAAAAACGTGTAAAAATAAGTGGCTGATCATACGAGGGGTATCTTGCACTTTCGCCAACAACTCATCCATTACGATCTATGCGCCTAGGAACCTAAAAATCAGAATCCTATCCGCCCCTGCTCATACACGTATGGCTGATCGCGCTGGCCTAGTGTAAGTGTCGCGCGATGCAAGAATAACGAAATGCGACAAGAACTCGCATCTCCTTCGTTGCAAACAAAGAAACGCTGTTATACTGAATTCAATTAAAATAGTACATGAGTGACGGAATTTCACAACACATTACACTTGTGAGTTTTTCACAACTGCGATTCATACGTTATAAACGCGACAAATCGGACTTCTTTGAGCTATAAACGAAACATTCCAATCGCTCAAGCTGGCCACAAAAACAGATTTCTTTATCGACCGCTATTCCTGGCTCTTTCGTGTTCCAACAAACAACATTGTGCATGAAAACAGATTATCGTTGAATCGGAATCTTCAGAGCAAGACGTTCAATATGCAAGACTCCCGCAATATGTATTTTTTAATTTACCCAGAGACGACGTACAATCGCCGATTAATGAAAAATCTTTTTAGAATTTATGCGGACGCTTGTTATTATAACAATTCATAAAATGATCGACCGACTGTCGGCCGACGGTCGGTCGACAGTCGGTCGACTGTCGGCCGTCTCTGAGTCGACCGACGCATCGGTCGACAGTCGGTCGACAGTCGACCGACGCGTCGGCCGACAGTCGACCGACGCGTCGATCGACGGTCGACCGACGCATCGGTCGACTGTCGGCCGACGCATCGGTCGATTGTCGACCGACGCGTCGGTCGACGAGAGCTAAAGTACACATGGTCCAAGATTTCTTGCGGCATTTCGCTATTCTTGCAGATTTGCTGTTAGTCATGCGTTACCCGTCGCGCGGCTAAAATTTGTACTTTATTGTTTTGCATGACTGACGCGCAAGCCGCATGCTGCGCAGTTACGGGTAGGTAGTTTCCAGTGAGAAAGAGGAAGATAAAATCCTTTCGTTTAAATATCTCGGTGGAAAAATAGGTATCCAAATTTTGTTTTCAGAAACACAAGGTAAAACATGTATTAATTTCGTTAAGCCAAAAAATTTTTTTTCGAATCTAGCAAAGTCCGGAGGGTATCCTGATACCTTAATGGTCCGCGCGGAGTAGCTCTTTAGTTAAGGTGGTTTATCGCAGCATATGTTCGCCATATGTCTAAGCTTGACGTATACGTGTACATGCGTAGCACAGCGGTGACTGCATGCTAAACAAAGCTTTTATAACAAACGAGACAAAAAAACCTTGAAGAACGACATCACAAGCTACAGTGGTTAGTACGACTAAACAGTGGTTTCACCGCAAAGCTACGCTTGACAAAGTTCGGTTTTGCCTTTTGGGCTCTGGCAAAGTGTTTTCATCAGCAGCTGCTCCTTACCCAGCCTTCGCGCTAGGTTTTTGAAAAACGCGGACCTGCAGTTAAAATGCGTATGACGGTCTGAAAAATACGTATTACCATAGCTCCGGTCGCACTCGTAACTTCAACGACAGTAAAAACGCGTCAGCAAACGCATCGCGTCATTAAAAATGCTTTTTCAAGAAAAAATATGCGTAAAAAACGCACGTTTATGCGTCTAACGCATAGGCTGCTTACCGCAACGCATACGACTTGTAGAAATTTATAGATTTGGCTAATAAGAGCAGACGGTCACTACAGACAATTTTACATTTTTCAAAACTCTCAAAAGGAATCAGCATGTCGTCGCCATTGTGGTTCTTGGTTCCTGGCGTTTTAGTCTCCATTTTAACAGTCGCTGGAAATGGAATGGTTATCTTTCTGATTGTGACGAGGAAACGACTCCGCAATCCAGCTAACTGGATTATCCTGTCACTTGCTTTAGCAGATGTTTTTGTTGGCGCAGTGTACGTGCTAATTATGTACTATGGCCCCCTAACCCACACATTTCAGTACAGCGTAGTTTCATTTCTTTTTGCCGCGTCAGCTCTCAACCTCTGCTTGCTGACGCTTGACCGCTAGATTTTTATCACCAAACCTGTAAGGTAAGTCACTTTGATGACCACCAAGAGAGTCGTTTTGTTCATATTCACCGTATTTTATTGACTAATTATTTTATAAAAGAAATATATAACGCACGTTTCTGTGTAATATAACCTCGTCTAAACACTTAAGAGGCGGGGAGAACACTGGTTTCCCTCGCTACTCTCGTGTTCGCCCAATTTCCCGCGTGTTTTAGATGACGCTATATTACATAGCCTCCTGCGCAGACGTTCTGAGCTCGTCACTAAAAAATGCTTCCCCCACGAACGTCTGCTTAAACGTGGGGGAGGAATTTTTTAGTGACGAGCTCAGAACGTCTGCGCAGGATATATTACACGGAAACGCGGTATATATTTCTCAAAGGCAGGCAGGCAATTGATCATACTATTCTATTTTTCCCCTAGTGAAACTGTTTTGATTGTTGTGTTTTATATGTTGCAACTTGCCTCGGAGAGCCGTAAAAGACAAATGAATGTTATAACGCGTGGTAAAAAAAACTGATCGAAATCAAACAAACCATTGAGAGCGAGTGAGTTGTAAGACATTGTATTAAGTGACGTCACTACAGTCAGCCTAAATTTACTTAGTGGACTTTATTAGAAACAGTAAACAAACGTACACGGCGAATCTTCCAGAAACGTTAAACATGTCCTGGCAACTATCCGTTGTTCAGGTTTTGCGGCAAAAGTGCACTAGTTTTTTGTTTTTTTTTTTTATCGGAAAGTGAGAACGCCGTATATGGTCGTGCCTAATTGAATAGTTTTAAAAGTTACATTAAGGTGTACATAGCCGGATTAAATTTCAGTTGAACAAGCAAGAGGTTCAAGAGCTTACTACAGAAGTATTTGTATAGTACTTATGTATAGTTTTTAAAATTATAATAAGAAATGGAACGCTCTCGTTAACGCGGTTAAACAGGTGTACATAGCCGGATTAGATTTCAGTTGAGCAAGCAACGTCAGTCAGTCGAGAAGTTACTACAAAAGGACTGATTCTCAGAGCGTAATTGGCCGTTCCCATTTGGCTAACTTTCTGTGATTAAAAGGTATAAATTTTCATCCTAATGCGTTTTTGTTATTCAAGTAATCAGCTTGTCATAATGTCATAATGAGGAGGCCAGGTGAGTGACAGACAAATCGATTCACGCATTATTCAAACCAGCTTTTTGAGCGGCCCTTTTCAAAATGCAGGTCATTATAAAATTGGCTTCTTTTTTTTTTTTTTTATTCACTCGGAAAACGCCTTGCTCTTTTGGTGGCACGCCTGGAAAATCGCCCAATAGACTGCCCACTGACAATTATCTTTTTATGAGCAGCTGTGTCAGGTTTATATCTACGGGATCTTTTTCTAGAACAAAAAAATACTGAATTTCAATAGCCATAAACAAAAATAACTTTGTCTTTCAAAGGAAAACGACAACACTGCCGTTGCTGTAAATTCACTTCTTGGCGCTGTTCTGATTATAGTTTTTAATTATAGCGAATGTAGTGGGAAAAAGGGAAGACCTTCAGAACTCTTCGCTTCGCTGACATGGTAACTATTTTTAGATTTGTTCACAATATGTCTCAGATTAACGCATGCGCATCACACCACCAGACTGCATGTTAAATAGAGCTTTCAAACAACCGGAATAAAGAAAAGCTTGAAGAACGACATCGCAAGCTACAGTGGAGAATATGACCAACATGATACAACCGAAACAGTTGCTTTAACAACGTTATGATTGTCAATCGGTTTTGCTTTTAAACCGGCACTGACAAAGGCTCAGCGCATTCGCTGTACGACTTGAAAGGAACCAGCGTGATGCCACTGCCAATGTGGTATTTAGTTTCCGGCGTTTTCTTCTCCATTTTAACAGTCGCTGGAAATGGAATGGTCATCCATCTTATTGTCACCAGAAAACGACTTCGCAACCCAACTAACTGGATTATAGTGTCACTCGCCGTTGCAGATGTTTCTGTCGGCGCAGCCCTTGTATTAACCATGCAGTACTTGAAACAGCAGCCAACCAGTAACTTTTGGTACAGCGTAGTTTCATTTCTTTTTGCCGCGTCAGCTCTCAACCTCTGTTTGCTGACGCTCGATCGCTACATTTTCATCACTAAACCTTTAAGATACGGCACATTGATGACCACCAGAAGAGTCGTCTTATTCATATTCACCGCTTGGATGGCTTCCTTTCTTCCGCACTTCATATTTTACCTGAAAACCAGCATTCTGTCCGATCCCAACGACTTCAAGAGATTCAAAAATTTTGATTTGGTTGTTTTGGAGATTTTACCTGTAGTGATATTAACGTTTGCTGCTGGACATATTTTCTACATTGTTCGACAACAGTCGCGTCGAATGGAGATGCAGATGGTGCAGCTGAGTTTTAATCCAAGAGCTGCAGGACCCAGCCCAGAATTTTCCACACAAAACAAAAGGAATTCCTCGATGAAGGTGATCTGCGTTGCAGTCACAGTGTTCTCGGTTTTCTCCTTGCTCAAAATCGGTTTTACGCTCGGTGTAACTATTACAAGTAATAAGAGGCCGCGAATCGTTTTGGGGGATTATTGGCAAATCGCAGACCTACTGGGCATCGTAAACTCATTCATCAATCCGGTTGCATATGCTCTCTTCAAAAGTGATATCAAGAAAATCTTCAGGAGTGTGTTCCGTTTCAGGAAAAGAACCGATCAAAAAAGTCATAAATTTAACACGAAAGAAACACAATCAGACGATGGTACATCGTTTTATCACAGGTCCATTCACCAAAAACAAGAAATAGATAGTACTAAATAGAATTTTTACTTCTCTAACCAAAAGAGCAGCTGGGCAACTGCGTTTATTCTGAAATTCTATTGATTGATAGACCAGGATCTTCCCGCGTGTGAAACTAAAACTTATAGTGAGTGAATCAGCTTTCCTCGGAGAGCCATAAAAGACAAGAGTACAGTTGTGGTGTGTACAATGGTAGATAGGATACCTTAAAGAGAAATTTGTTAAAGCAGAGTGAATTGTAACAAATTTCAATAATTTATTTATAACTTTTTGAGTGACAGCTGTCAGGCTGTGTGTACATAGTAGACTTCACTAGAAAAATAAACCGGCAGACGAAAAAGTTCTTCCATAAAAGACCAGAACTCCGGGTAACGTTTCGTAGTTTAGATGTCGAAGCTCTCGTAAGCGACCACCTCGGGAATTCGAAAAAGTGGTCCTAACTAGAGTTGGCCGCTCTCGTTACGAGACCGAGATCGTTACGTACCACGCGCTATAACGCTGATCGCTTACGAGAGCTTTCAACATAAAGCTGCTCGAATGCCCCAACCGAAAACCATATTTTAATTAAAGTTATATCATCAAAAGGTAGGAACGAAGATACAGCAATGTTCCTACGTTTTTTTAATAAGAATTAGAACGATATATCTAACGTGGGTATAACAAATGTACATAGCCGGAATAAATTTTTAATTAAGGACCGACTCTCAGAGGAGTGCAAGATGGGTGTGGCAAAATAGAGAATAGATTTTTTCTTCTTAATTCATTTTAGCCTTGTTTCTGTCAACTCAGCTCAGGTGCATAAATGATGTGTAAATATTCGGCACTGTTGTGATAATAAATGAGGAGTTAGAAGAAGAAAATCGATTCTTGTTTTACGCATTAGTCTTACAAGCGACTTGCTTCAAATGCAGATCATGAAATAGTTTCTTTTTTTCACTTGGGAATTTGCCGTGCTCTAGAGGTTTTATGAACATGCCTTGAAATTAACTCGCACTTCCGAAAGCCGCACTATTCTTTGTTTGACTGGCAGCTGTGTCCTTTGTATCTATTCATCGCTGGTCTGTGTTTTTAGCACTAAAAAAAAAAAAAAAAAAAAAACAAACAAAAAAATTATAACAGCCATTACTATATACCAAACAAGTGAATAGTACTTTTTGCGCGTTCTGATTGGATCCCGAATTTCGGATTAGCACTGAAACATTATTCGCCTCCTGGCGCCCTTCCGGTGAAACAGTCTCGCCCGGGAACCCGATTTTTGCCCGTCTTCAAAAAAGAAATAGCTATTTGGGAGCTTTTTGAACGTAAGCAAGTACAGTAGATGCTGGGCTGGCTAACCTACCGTGATCCAATTCGGATTAAAGTTCAGCCGACGGCAATCGAGAGGTTACTACAACAGGGTCTTTTAGCTAAATATTGTGACAACAGTTCATTGTTCACCTAATGCGTTTTAGTGTTTTATTCAATTCACCGGATGTGTTGTTGTTGATGTTGATGTGCAATTACCAGTTCTACATTTATAAGCGACTCGCTTCAGAAAAGCAGACTCATAAAATGCCGGGCAGTCTTTTCATGTTTTACTTAAACGGCGCCTGTTAGTTCCTGAGTCTGGTGTTATGAACACGCCTTGAAAATTACTAGCATGGCGTGCCTTGTAGTGATCCACTTTTTGTTTTGTTGGCAGATGTCTCTTTAAATTTTTTTTTTGTTTGTTTCGAGCGTTAGAAAAAGCCACTATGCACTGACAGTCATCAGTATATTCGAGAGAGTATATTAGATTTAAAACACAACAATTTTTACTGGAACGCAGTCGGAATTCCTGGGAATATCTCCGTTGAATTTTATTTGCTTACGTGCTTCTTCTGACAGGAAATTATTATTTCAATCACCGAGGAAAAGAGAAATTACTGAGTCAACATCGTTCACTTCGGCAGTAGAGAGAGCTGACGCACGCATTGTGCATGCGCGGCCGCGCAGCCAAACTGTTTACCGGGGAAACCGGCGCGGGTGTCCGCTCCACTGAATCCCTTTGTATTTTTGAATTATGTACGAAACACAACTTCCCGTGGGGTTTTTAAAAAAAGTTAAGACGCAGAAGCAAAAGTTAAGCTACAAATTTTTAGAGTTTGCAGTTCAATAGTTTTTCTCTTCCTGAGCTTTTGCACCTACCACTTTCCTCCTTGCACCCGTGGTGAAAATTGCAAATGAATTCGTCCTTGTCGGAGCGTTTTCATCGCCATAGCGGCCGTGGTAATGCTGCGTTCCGTGATAGTCGTAGATGTATAAAAGGACAATATACTCAAGGTGAAAGGACTGGTCAAGCAAAGCAATGAAAAGGAAAGTTCTACTCCTTCTCAGAAGGACTGGCCAAAGGTTCTGGGCTCCGAGAAAATGATCCAGTAGTTTGCCGTCACCACTGGGACGAATTACGACGGAGGATACTCGTTGCTCTTGTCCCAGAGAGGAACTTAAAAAACATTACACCAGAAGCCAATCCCAGGAAGATTTCATTCCGTATTTGACTGCATTGGAGCGTCCTTGCCATTCTACCGACCTGGGACTCGCTAGTGCCGTAGCTGTAAAGCCTCCAGATAATGTTGATAAAACCCACCCACTGTACAGATCTCCTGCTCTCCGAGCAACTCACCAGGTGAGCCAAACTCTCAGGCTTTAATGCAAAAATGTAAACTTTCGAAGGTTGGTGAATTAAAATAGCGGACGGACTGATGACGTCACCAACGTGCGCAATGCGTTTGTCAGCTCTGTCGTGGCAGTTAGCGTGCAAGAGCAAAGGCGCGGTAAGAAGGCCTGAGACGAGGATGCGTGAAATGGCATGAGACCTGGGAACCAGTCGGAGGCAAAATGGCAACCTCCTTTTTACTCTCGGTTTCCTTTCTCCTAGTTTTATATTTTAGCAATGTCTCAGCCGAGAGTGGCAGCTGTAGCGTAATGAGAGAATTGTTTGGAGGTGAGTTTCGCATGGGAACGGATGCAGACGACGGAAGAGATGGAGAAAGCCCGCCTCGTCTTGTTCGAGTGAGCGCGTTCAAGATCGACGCGTGCCCCGTCACAAACCAAGAGTTTCGGAAGTTTGTGCGCGAGAACAAGTTTAAGACAGAGTCCGAGAGATTCAGCTGGAGTTTTGTGTTTCACGCTTTTGTTCCCGAGGACATCAAAGCCAAGATCAAAGATGCGGTTCAGGTGAGTGATAAACTGCCTTCACCCTACCCCCAAAGATCTCGAGGTGAACTATTCTAAATAATATTTTCGAGTTTTACCTCTACAACACCCAGTGGCCCAAAATCCACATCCTTCCGCCTGGAGTTCAGATATAAATTATTTTATTTTATTTTTGTCAATGTTTTGTTTCAGGGTGCCCCATGGTGGTTACCAGTTCGTGGTGCTTACTGGCGGCAGGTATAATAGAACATGTGACAAGTTTTTAAAATATCTCTTGAAAAACTACAATGGTAGAATGACTAAGCTGCAACTCCTGTTATGATAAATTAGCTCACAGTGATCTGTGATCTTCCCCTACTTAACCTCCCCTCTCCCAAACCCTTTTTGCCTTACTGTAGTTCACCAGATAGTTATACATGAGGGTTTGCACGACGTCCATGTTGGATGGCAGGAACAATTGAATTCAATTCCTCTGGGAAAGAAATGCTATTGATATGGAAAAAGGTTTCTTGTTCCTGCCCTCCAGTATGTCCACCTTTCAAACCCTCTATAAATGAACTCCTGAGTCTACCACATTGTAACAAGTAATTCTTTGCAAAATTACAATATCGATCAGCTTGACTTGAAAATCACTGCAGAGTTGGCATGCATAGTTCTGCGCAATAAACTATGGATTTAGGATTTGATCAAAGATTTCAGGTTTAAGGGTCTGATATCCATGTTTCCATGGCAACAGAACTATTTTGTGACAAATAACAAATCCATAATTTCTTACACATGACTATGCGTGTCGACTCTGCACACTGAGGACAACTAATGGCTTCAAACAATTTTATGCTGCATGGTGATGCTACTTTTCAACACATTAATATGGGGCACCAAGAGATTGGATGGGGAAACCAAAACATGACAACTATGTGATACAGTCTAACCTCCCCTCCCCTCCCTCAAGGGCTGGCTGCCCTCATTTCCAGGTTCTTTTTTCTGACCAGTCTATAAACCAATATTCAGACATATTTCTTGTCTTGCTCAGCCAGGAGGTCCAGGGACCTCAATCAAGGAGAAACTTCAACATCCTGTTGTCCACATTAGTTACAATGATGCCAAAGAGTATTGTGCTTGGATTGGGAAAAGGTTGCCAACAGAAGCTGAATGGGAATTTGCTGCTCGGGGAGGGAAGAAGGGTGAGTTAGCAAAGTTGTACAGTATATTCTCTCTCTGAATTTTTGACAATATCAAACTGAGTGTTCTTCGGATTTGAGACTCATATTTCTTTTGCAACTGACTTGCAGAGAAGGAGTATCCCTGGGGTGACGATTTTGAGAAGAAAAGGATGAACATCTGGCAGGTTTGAGGCCAGAAATACTGTACTGTCTAAAGTTCCCTTGGCTTGCTTGATGTGTTGTGGTCATGGTGGATGCCTCATTTGCTAGCATTTATTTTGTTGTATTTTGTGCCAGGGTGAGTTTCCTTTTGAAAACTCCCTGGAGGACGGATACCACTGGTCTTCACCTGTTGATGCATTTCCTCCTCAAAATGATTATGGTCAGTAGTCTAACTTTTACAGATTAATTAATCTATCATTCTCTGTCTGAGAGGGTTCCCCTAAAGTTTCTGTATTCCTTGGTCCAGACATAGTATATAGTATAGGGACTCAACTTTGTAAAGGTGTGTTCTTTTGGAACTATCGCATTCCTATTCTGTTATAAGAAGCACAGAACACACAGAATATCAATTTCCAAAAGACCAGACTTTGTGCTATTCTGAAGACAGAATAGCTGATGTGACAAAAAAATTATGTAATGAGACCAAGGAAATGTGGGTATGAGACCAACATCTACATCAATATTATTAAGTTGGTGAAATCTTTCAGATATAAAATTTATGTACATGCAGTCTACAGTATCTAACAGACTGCATTTATGTCTAGTTTATCATGTTTTATTTCACTTTAGGAATGTATGATATGCTTGGAAATGCATGGGAGTGGACATCTGATCAGTTTAACGAAAGACAAAGCAGTGCATCCAATGAGAAGAAGTTTGTGTTGCGTGGCGGATCATACCTGGACACTGTTGATGGCAAACACAACCATAAAGTCCGGGTGACCACACGGTAAGCAAATCACTTGTTTGGAGAGTCATTGGGGTTTAAAAAGGGTTTATTCAGAGATTCCGCTGGACTCGTCCATCAGCTGGTACAGAGTACCGGTAGGAAACATTATTTTTCTGGTACGGAGATAATCATTTCTTCTGCTGCAGCGAAACTGGACACAAGATAATCGAGCTTTCGACCGTTTCAGTGCATTTCTTTGGTAGAATGAGTAAAATATCCAGTGTGCCATCAGAAACAAATTTTGTACTTCATATTTTCCGGTATGGAATACTAGCAGCCTCGTTTTTTTTTTTTTTTTTTTTTTTGGTACAGTATGATTTTTATCTGTAAAATACCAGCATATGCTGGTCTAGCAGAATCTGTTATTAGAAAGATGAACTGACAAAATGTAAAATAGAAAATACAACACCACACATCTAATGTGGTGTCATTTGTCTTGTTTCTCTACCTATTTTGGTGCTCACAGATAAGTGTTTACTTATTTCTTTATTTAAATGACAGGATGGGTAACACAGCTGATGCTGGGTCAGATAACATCACCTTTCGTTGTGCAAAAGATTCTGCAAAGGAAGAGCTCTAATAATACAGTAATTTTGAAGAACCCAGCGGTAACTTCCTGTTTTTCTATCCATCACTTCCTACGTCTGGCCTGGCCAGTAATAAATCGCGAAATTCAGCATGAATTTGCTGACGAGTGACAAGCAAGCCTGGGAAAGAGCATTATGGACAAATACAATAACAATCATATGATGAACATGCACGATATTATAAAGATTATTGGTAAATAGATTACTTACACTATAAATAGACTTGTTTCTGTGAGCTCAGACATGAAAGGGTTAGTGTACAACTAGAGGTACTGTACACATGCTTAGCATGGGTAATGAATAGAGAAGTGGTGGTACAACATTAACACAAGCCTTGATCATCATTCTTGTACATCCTTTTATTATATAATAGTTTTTTCACATAAAGCTCTATATTACAATAATTTACAACACACTATTGTCACTCTCCATAGACCTGCATGCAGATATTTATGTTCTCAGTCACTTCTTTATTCTCACGTCAATCACGTTCTCATCCTCCATGTCAAGTTCTTCTGGTGTCTCTTTGCCAGCAAGCACATCACCATCAAACAGAAACACAAGTTTATTTCTGGAGAGATTTCTAAACTGACAATACTCAACCATGAGTTCTTCTACTTTGTGGAACTGAAACAAAAACAAGAATAAAGTAATAGTTGTACATAATGACTGACAGATTTTTTGAGTAACAAACTATAATAGAGGATACAGACCTTTTAGCTTACCTCATTTTGTAGCTGATTTGGAGAGAATATTGTGAATGTATTCCACGTAAAATATAAAAATAACCTTATTGTACTTCAAATTGGCTACATTCCCATGATGTGTTAACACTCCTCCAAAAGATAACATAATAATATTAGCCTTCTGTCCTCCCGGCCCCCCTGACATTTCAGTACTTTCTTACCTTTGAGACTCTGAATGTCTTCTTTGATGCATTGTCACCTCCTTGCACTTTTATCGTGATCATGTCTTCATCACTTTCTTTGTCTGTCAATGCAGGCTTGGATTCCACTATGATGCATTCTAGAATAAAAAAAAAATTGTATACACATTCATTATATTTTACCTAATTGAAGTTGCAAAGTTCAGAAACTCAGACAAAATGTAGAATGGAAGCTCAGGCAGGTACTGTATGATATTTTATCAGTATTGTTCTTTTAATTTAGTTACCAAGTTGGTACCTAGAAAACTACTTTGAAGTGCTTCTTCACATTATGTCTGTTGGGTCATAAAATACCCTGCTATTTACAGCAACCTTTGAAATATCTGTACCCCAAATTTCCTCCTCACTTTAACAACTCAAATACTCCTGTTGGACTCCTTCTCGGACCTAAGACACTCACCTATGATGTCAGCTACACTGAGGTTGACAGACAGTGGGGTGTCATGGCCCATGATGTTCTTGTCTCTCAGAGAAAGCATGATGTTTTCCTCGGGGACATTTTCTTGCTTGGCAAGTTGTATAATTATCACTCCAAATGGTTCCCCCTGGACAAGATAATACAGACAACAAGCATGAAAGTTGAGATTTTGGAGAGAGCAAAGCCAAACCTACATGTATGTGGACTTAACTCTGGCCATTTTTGGACTGAACCACTTGGTGGTGATTCAGCAAATAGGCCCACTCTACACATCTATATCTTCCATAGCACTTACTGCCTTCATTTGTAATCTTTTGATGCCTGAGCGCGTCCGTACTTTCACAGTCATGATGCGCCCTGAAGGAAGGATGGTCGGACTATCCAGATCATCTACATTTATGGTTCCTTGTTGTCTTCTTGTGAATGCAGGGGAGATGCTGCTCGCACATGCTGCTTCTTGAAGGGAGGATAATACATTGTCTAGTTCTCTGTGAAAAGAAAACAAAGTTGGTTTTATTTTCAGACTTCAACTCACAGCAAGTACTAATATGCCATCCTTACAAGAAAGAAAGGATTCATTGCAGAGGCAGATGAAGTATTGGGCATTTTTCTGCCAAGAATTATTTGATAGAATACAGTTTGACTGTTAGTACTTTTGCACTGCACATAATATCTACTAAACCTAAATCAAATCCATGATCAAATAGCTGAATTTGGCATGCGTCCATAATCGGCGTAAACATCTGAACTGAACCTTAAACTATCTATTGAATGTGCTTTCAATCTCGTCAGTGACAGTGTGATGCACACAAAGCTACTCTGAACCCAATTCAGCATAACATCTTAATTACCTTGTCTTAGAATTCTGCTGATTAATCATTCTTAAATATGTAGTTGTGGAGAGTTCTGGAGGAGGAGAAGGAGAGTTCCTCAGATGAA
Source organism: Plumapathes pennacea (assembly GCA_964036295.1). Lineage (NCBI taxonomy): Eukaryota > Metazoa > Cnidaria > Anthozoa > Antipatharia > Myriopathidae > Plumapathes > Plumapathes pennacea. The sequence continues at coordinate 2,265,379 of OZ038467.1, forward strand.
AAGAGTTCTCTCCTTTTTCAGGTCCCTGGCTGTTGTCTTCCTTGTTATTGTATTGAACCCTAAAGAGCATAGAGTGCAGAGAAAATGTTTTGTATATATGGTGATGTATTGGCACTACACATAAGTTTTTTGAAAATGCCATGAAATGAATATCAAGACCCAGGAATTATGATATTTGTGTTTTCATGGCCTAAAAAGCCATGAAAAATACATTCATGGATTTTTTATGGCTTTCTGATTGGATTTCATGGTACACTTTTAATATTCTTCCTATTATTAAAATGTAATGAATATTCTGTTAGAATTCTTTGAAAATCCCATCAAATTTCTCCTAGGTTTTGAGTTCATATTACAGGTACAAAATTGAAACATTCTTTCAAAGGAATAAAATTGATAAAATCTTTATAGCAAAGATGTATTTCCATCATTATCATTATTTTTTGTGTTCAAAGGAAAGCCAAACCATCTACAAATAACCTGAACAAGAAAAAGGAGTGCAAAATGTACAGTAATGCACCCAAAGTTAGCTGAGACAAAATGGCCGTTTTTATACTACAGACGACTAATTCGTCCAGATGCATTAGTCGTCTGACTGTTAAGTTCGACTGGTATAAAAACGAGTCGGAGAACTCACTCCATGCACGCTGCTTTTTTGCCGAGATTTCTTCCCTCGTGCCGCCATCTTGAAACTGTCAAATATCTCGATTTGATACTGAAACATACGCTTCTGGTATCCAGTTAAGTTTGACTCGTTTTTATGCTAGATGCATTTTTCGTCTGAGACGAATTAGACGTCTGCTAAGTGCTTCAGTCGCACTTAACAGACGCATAAGAATTTAAGTGCGTCTGTCCTGTTTTCCGTTTTTATACCAGACGCATTAGTCGTCCGAGACGACTAATGCGTCTGAGACGAATTAGCCGTCTGTAGGTATAAAAACGGCCAATGTTTCCTTTGTACTTGTGACTATAAATGCAAGGAATAAATAAATGAATCAATAAGTGATGAGTAACGTTATTAGTGTGTCAGTGATGCTAAAGGTAGCATCACTGCTAATTGGGAACACTAGAAAGTACAAGAAAACCGCTGTGAATAAAAAATTGAATGGATCATGAAAAAAATATAGTAAGTTACACACATACACATCGTCTCACTTTCACTTTCAGGAAACGTCATTATTTTTAAACATCACATTACCACCTGGTAACAACTGTTCAGTTTGTGTCAATCAATTTAGAATAATAAAATTATTACTTCCAGAGAAAATTTATCTGTACAAAATGGTACACAAGGCTTTTTTTCTGCATGTTATTGTTGTCATGGTGTTGTTGATGGCTTTTACTATAAACTAAATTTATATTGTTGCTTGCCCGCATGACAGCTCACTCATTTTGTACTAATGTCTGCAGGATATATTTTACTGTGAAACTTTCGTTTTTACGACATTTTGTTTTTCAAGTGCAGGAAAAGTAGGTTGGACATTTTAGCTTGGCATATAAAAACAATACACTTTCTCAACAAACGGCTCGACAAACTTACTCGAACGAGTCGTCATAGTTGAACCCATCTTCCTCTTCCTCTTCCTCATCTTCGTCCTCAACATCAATCGGCTCGTTTCTTTGCCAAGGATCGTTTGAAGGCGCGAAGTCGTCCTCAGATTCAGATTCAGAATCTATGAAGTGTTTCGGTACGACTGCATTTCGGAAAGAAAAGGTATCGTCGGTGAATTTGCAGACATCGCTCAGCGCGCTAGCCCTTGGACGTTTTCTGCTTTCTTGGCGGGTCGGGTCTTCGCACATGATCGATCGGAAATGAATTGAAATTTGAACACTGTTGTCACAAGAAGCGGGAAGCGCTCTGTCCGTTCTGGCTTGGTAACCTCTCATCCCCAAGGTGTCGTCCTAGGGTTAGGGGCCGGTGGGGACTTGCCCAATCTCACCTCGAATTGTACCATTCTCGCGACCATGCTTTCGCCATGGAAGTACGCTTGGGGGCAAAATCGTGCCTGCTTTGGAGAATCGAAGGGAAAGCGTGAAATTACTTTCTACAGACTAAATTGCTAAAATGAGAAACCATGCCTTGTACGCTCCCCTCTCCCCACGGGTGAAATCAAAGAGAGGCTCAGCTCTTCTTTGGCCTTTGAGGATAAAACACGTTGGCTCGAGTCGTTGCAACAGTAAGACTTGCTATGTTATAACGTGTTTGGTAGTTTGCAGTTCTTGGGACAAGTATTAGAGTATTCTAAATGTAAAAGAATCATACTGCCACCTCTTGAAGACGGCGGAACGATACACTGCTCCCTAACACAACCTCCAAGCAGTATGTTTTTCTCATATTTCTTTTACATTTAGAATATTCTAAAACTTGTCCTAAGAATTGCAAAATGTGACCTGAATAAACTACTGCGATATTTTACTTTCTTTAGTTTAGTACATCATGACGGATTGCATCAAGCTTTTGCGAGTTTTGCTGTGCTTTGCTGGTGTGACAGTGTCCATGTATGCTCTACATGTGGAGTCGTCGAAAGTGCACAACAGTAACTACAAGGCCATGTGTGATATCAATCAGCATATGAGCTGTTCACGAGTGTTTGCTTCAAAGTAAGTAATAATACCCTATTTTAATTATTATTACTTAAATAATTAAAATTAAGTGGCCACTCTCTGGGAGCAAGTGGCCACTTAATAGGTTGGCTGCTAAAAAGGTGGAGTTCAACTGTATTATGGTTCTTGCATATTTTGTTCATTCATATCATTTCAAAGTTTTGCATGAAAATACACCAGGTGTCATACAGATCACAGTAAAAGATTTAGAAATGAAATAGAAAATGGATTTAGAAATGATAGAAAAGGTGACGCCAATGTTTTTCATTTACAAAGAAACAGTGATAATTCATACTTTCATGGCTCATATTTGTGAAATGTTATGAGAAGCTTTTGGTAATAAAACTTTCCTTTTTTTTTCAGATACGGAACAGGCTTTGGTTTAGTTGAACCTGTTCTAGGAAAGGAGTCTGTGCTAAATGTTCCAAACAGCATTTTTGGAATTTTGTTTTACTTTCTTATTGTCTTTTTAGGTAAGCACTTTTTCTTTGTACTGAAACCATGACTCGTAATGTATCACTGAACAGTTGGAATTTGCAGTTTTTCTGTACCCAATCCAAGTCTTAATAGGGGCATGGATAGAGATCAGGTGGAAAGAGATGAGACACAAACAGGCACCTAACAAGTGAGTGTGAAGGATGGAAAAACCTCTGAAAGCAGCATTGAGAATCTCACTATTGCTGCCCCAAAGGCCAGGGTACAGCGCTCGACCTTAATGGTTGCCCGCTTGCCCAGGGCAACTAAAACTTTTGGTCGGGCAGGTAAATTCTGGGCCAGGCAATCAGAAACTATGAAACTTTCTGTAGCTTGAATTCAATCTACAGTCCGAAGGGCAACCAACCTAAAACCTTAATGTCGAGCACTGGGGTATCATTTCAAGCATTGAATGTTGAAATAGGGAATATATTTGTCTCTTTGTTCTGGAATGAGGTAGCAGATTTTTCTTATTTTAGGGTGCAAACATTGAGGTGCTCAAATAGGGTAAAAAATTGAACTACAGGCCTGAAATAGGATTTTAAAGGGTTTTCAGAACCGGGTGGCACATCCCCAGGGGTCAGGTATAATATTTGTACCTTCTTCTTGCTGATTGGCTTCCGTTCTTAATTTTTTAGACACATGAGTCCAATCACAAACCAGTTTTATAAGAGTGGTCCAACCATTGCTCCCAGAGTTTTTTCATCCTTCAGGCTTGCTCACTCATTGGTTGGAGAGTTTGCTAAAAGAATGGAGCTGGTACCCAATGCACCTTTATTGTTGCATGGCAATATACACAGTTGACTTGTGTTGGGGGGGGGGGGGGGGGAGGGGAGGGGAAATTATGTGGTGGGAGAAGGGGAAGGGCAGAAATGTTAACCACAGCTAATGTTATGGACAAGAAGTTCAGACCATGAGTCTGAGAGCACCCTGGAGTTGGTAGGTGTAAAATTACGAGCTAAAACTAACTTTTGCCGAAATATTGAGTCGAAATGATTACCCTTATGTAGCTATTTTAGGCCGTGTAAATTATTTATCTAAAAATTAAAGTTCTAACTAGTTCTGTAAAGCGGGAGATTGGCGTGCGTAGGAAACGAGGGTATGCGGGAGCTAAACGTGATTTCGTAGGAGACGAAGCGTGTACGCGTGAGTGACGTGATTTCGCGGGAGACGACGTGACTTCGTAGGAGGTGAGAATATGTGGGAGATTGGCGTGATTTGCGGAAGACGAGGGGAGAGTGACGTGACTTCGCGGGAGGCGAGCATGTATGCGGGAGATTATTAACGTGATTTCGTAGGAGACGAGGGTACGCGGGAGATTTGCGTGATTTCATAGAAGACGAGGCGTGTATGGAGGAGAGTGTCGTGATTTCGTGGGAAAGGATGCGCTTATGCGGGAGATTGACGTGACGTCGCGGGAGTATGCGGGAGATTCCCTTGTAAAGCAGGATATTTGGCAAGTCTGGGAAGGGGTGAAGATTTGTACAGACAGACACACAGACAGAGAACGATTCATGGCATGTTTTAATCATGTCCACAGGTTTTTCCAGCAGCAAGCTCGTAGCTTGGGTGATGTTCCTTTCTTCTTCAGCGTCCTGTGTGGGTTGTGTTTATCTCGCCTACATTCTGTACTTCATCCTTGAAGATGCTTGTGTGGTGTGCATTACGAGTTATGTCATCAATGCAACTCTACTAGTCCTGAATTCTGTAACCCTCAAGAGGGCTCATGATGCTAGCAGGAAGAAAAAACAATGAGAATATAAAAATAAAATCACTATACATTAATCCACATTAATAGTTTCGATACACTCACTACGAGTTGACTCTAAACTAAAAACTAAAGGCGTCGTCGGCATATTCACTGACTTCCCCGCTTGACGTCCAATTCCAAAATATGGACGTAAGTGCGGGGATTTTGGGGAAATGGCGAGACTATCGCCGAGCAGAACTCGCAACAGCGCAAGGAAACACACACCCAAAACAAAATACGTAAGTTCCAGCTTTCAAATTCCTGTAAAATTCAAGTTTCGCGATAGAGTAAGGTAACTCATACTCTTTTCGTATAAAGTAGCTTAGGAACAAGAAAATTGAAGATAAACGTTGAGGAGGAGGAGGGGGGGGGGGGGGGGGGGGGGGGGGGGGGTTGACCTAAACGTCCAGTGGACGTAAGCGGGGCACCAATGAGCAGGTCGATGGCCCCTAACTCTTGAGTTCACTCCCAATGCCAGCAAGCCTCAAATGGTCCATTCACACGTCAGACCTACAGCGTCAGACGTACAGTGGCGGGTATCTGGGGTAATGGGTCCAACCACAATGACACCGGCAAGGATCTCGTCCCCCCCCCACTTGTCGGAAGAGAAAGAAGGGACTGCGTTGCAATCTACCCCCATTGAGGTCCCCCCCCCCCCCCCCCCCTAAAAGACAAAAAACAAAAATCGAAACAAACAAAAACCCGTCCAGCTCTCACTTAGGGCTCATTTTTCCACCATTTATTTCAATTGTTACCGATCTTGTATCATATCGGAATTGCGAGCTTATAAAAGATACTGTCCAGTTTTGAGCCCCTTGGCACATGCTGCAAATTACGTCTGTAGACAATTAACGGTTGAGAAAAGTTTTCCCTCTTGTCTGGTTTACGTCATTATTTCCCTCTTCTCGTGTCGATATCATTGGCTAATGATGACATCACCTGTTACTAAATTTAGCATCTGTATAAAACCCGCCTGATTTGTATGCGTCGCAAACAGTCAGTGCTGTACAGCGGCCTCCCAGTGCCTGTTATCACTCTTTGTACGGGTAAATGGCTCTCATTCGAAGCACTGCAATGTACTATACGTGTTGCAGTGCAACCCAGACGAACTATCCAAATACCTAGTGATGGCAAAACGCACCTACACAGTCAAGAATAAGAACTTTGAAGTAAAATTCGAGCTGGATGCCCGCTACGAGCTGCTGGAGGTCATAGGAAACGGTGCTTACGGAGCGGTTTGTTCGGCCATTGATACTCGAACTGGCTCGAAAGTAGCGGTCAAGAAAATCAGTCGTACTTTCGATGTCTTGACGACTGCAAAAAGAACGCACCGCGAACTGAAAATCCTCAAACACTTCAACCATGATAACGTCATTTCCATCATGGATATTCTCAAACCACCCGAAGATTTGGAACAGTTTGACGATGTTTATGTCGTTCTGGATCTCATGGAAACAGATTTACATCATATCATCCATTCCAAACAGGAGTTAACTGATGAACATGCTCGCTATTTTCTGTATCAAATTCTTCGTGGTCTCAAATATATCCACTCTGCAAGCGTTCTACATCGAGACCTTAAACCAAGCAATTTGTTAGTGAACGCCAACTGTGACCTCAAGATAGGCGACTTTGGTATGGCCAGGGGCCTGCATTCATCGCCATCTGAACAGAAGCGAGTGATGACTGAGTATGTAGCTACACGGTGGTACAGGGCACCGGAGCTGATGCTTTCACTGAGTGAATATTCAGAAGCCATTGATATGTGGTCTGTGGGGTGCATATTTGCTGAGATGATTGGACGGAGGCAGTTGTTTCCAGGTGCTAATTACCTCAATCAGCTCCAGGTTAGTGCAATGATAATCCACATCAATCAATTCCAGCTGTACATCCCCACCCCTCCCCTCTCAGGCACAATACTTGCTCATAAATATATAAACAATAAACTACTTTTGGCTTTGGAAATATGCACGAATAATTGTCCAAGGATAATGATATTATCTGTTCCGAGAATAGCGTCCAAGGACAATTATCCGTGCATATTTCTGAAGCCAAAAGTAGTTTATTGTCAGTAAATTATCCTTCAAATATTTCCTCTCGCAGCGCAAATAATGGTGCAAGGGCTGTGAAGTTCTTTGGTGCTTTCTGCAACTGCTTTTTTGACAAATGAATTGATGTCCTCTGCGGTAGTCATCTCGCAATGGTTTTTTGTGATTAATATATAAAACTGTGTTTGGATATTGTCCATAAATGGCGATAGTTCCCCAGTCACATGTCACAATTCCACCAATCACGCACGGGAGAAAATATTTGATGGGTCATAAACTCCGCTATATTGCACAACTTCCTGTATGATGAGAAAATTTATTTTGTTCATTTGATTTTAGCTCATACTGAGTGTTACTGGAACACCATCCGACTGCTTCATCGAACGGATGGGAGCTGAGCGTGTGAAGACTTACCTTCGACATCTACCCAGAAAAGAACCAGTTCCTTTTGAAAAGCTGTACCCCAGTACCAGTTCAGATGCAATAGATCTGCTTGGAAAGATGTTAAAGTTGGATCCAAGAGGGAGGATAACTGTAGAGGAAGCTTTGGCACATAAGTATTTTGAGAAATACCATGACATTGACGATGAGCCTTCCTGTTATCCACCCTTTGATTTTAGCTTTGAAGAAACTCCGCTTTCCAAGGAAAAGCTAAAGGAATCCATTGTAAAGGAGATTATGGATTTCCATAAGGAACCACTGAATCTTTCCCAAGTGCCCTTATCTACCCAGGATGCACTAACCAACAGCACATCACCGTCATTGGGAATGGGGACTTTGCAGCATGCCAGTAAGTTTAATCAGAAACTAGTGCCCCATAATATTAACAATCCAATTGACCAACTTCAATTTTCTCTCCTCATTCTCTCACCAGAGAAATACAGTACTAGAAATACAGTAGCATATTTTACACTCGGCATTTGATAGTTTGCTTGTATGAAAGTCCATTCTTTCTTTGTCATTTGCACACTTTCTTTATATCATTGCTACTCCTGAACTGTATCACCACTGAAATATAATAATCTACTGAGTACATTCTAGCATTATTAGTGTAGTAATATGATTTATATAATAAAGCACATATATATGAACTGTGGATAGAGTATGACAGTGAAAGTGACCTCAGTTACAAAGATACAGTAGCCCAGAAAAGAAATTGAAGCTTCAGTGTTCATGTCAATGTTACTTTTTGCAGCTGGGACAGAGAAAGGGTTTTAATAGCTAGGAGAATAAATGTAGAGAGGCTATCAAACACCAAATTTTCCACACAGTGCAGTGCAGTACAGCCCATCTCTGGTGAATGAAAAGACAAAATTAAGTCTCAAGAGTTAGAGGTTGATCACATTGTTTCCAACACAGGAAATGTTTCAGCACTAACTCTGGCAGCAGTTCAGCAAAAACGGGAGCAAAATCTAAAGAGAAAGCAAGAGAAAGCAGAAGAAAAGAAAAAGAAGGCAAAGCTAACCCAACAAGACAAAAAGACAACTACAGAGAACAAGAATGAACTGAGTGATGCAGACAAGCAGATGCTGGAGAGGTGGGAGAACATGAGGAAGAAGACCAAGCCTTTTGTCCATCCCATCAGGAGATACATGAAGGATCTCCAGGAATTAAAGGAGGAAGAGTTAACAGAGGATGAAAATGCCATGTCTGGCGATGGTACCAAGAATCTCACACCAGTAGTGCAAAAATTTCAATTCACCCATTTTGTACCCCAAGATAAAAATGGCAATATCGCAGGGTTGAAGCCCATCAAAGTGACAACTCAGGTTGCTGTGGCCCCTCAGGTAGTGGCAGGGAGTCAAGGACAGTCTGCTCTTGCAACAGGTAAAGTTTTATCTCATTACAGTATGTTGTCTTTACATAAACATTATCCACTACCAGAAGCTTCAAATTCGATATATTGTGTTGGCCTGAGCAAAATTGCACCTCAGAGCAAAATATTGTACTGCAGTTGACAAGGTTACAATATAATATACAATGTAGCTCCTGCTTTTTACTTACAGGCCAACCCAAACTGGTCCCAGTCATCCAGCCTGTGGCAGTCCCCTTAGTGGCTAAGGATCTACTCATAAACCAGCCTGTTTCCATAGTAAACTCACAAACTATGATGGCACAACCTGTTAAGTGGCAACAGTCATCTGTAAGCCTAAGTACTACTTCCAAAGGTCAAGCCAAACCCACAGCAACTCCTTCAAACCCTTTGGTGCCAGGGATTACTGCAGTAAATGCAGCTACTCCAAAAAGGAATCCCATAGTGAAATCAGTGACTCCTGCAGTATCATCTGTGAGCACGGCAACTATTGTGAAGTCACATGCCTGCACACCTGCACTGTCACAGCCATTGTTGGGTAACAGTGTGGCCAGAACCATGGTAACCTGTGGAAAAAGCAGCATTCCTGCCACTAGATGTTTATCTTCATTACCTCAAGGAGTGAAACAAGCTGTTGTCGCCATTCCTGTGATGCCAACCATTGCATCTAAGCTTGCTGCTTCCTCAACATCCTCCAGTGCTTCACGACCTGGGAGCTTTAGGAATCCCTCCTCCACTGCATTAGCTGCACACACAGTGCCACTGGTCCAGGTTTTGCCAGGCACCAGTGTAACTCAGCCAGCCAGCTCAGGTGTGAAACTCACAACCCAGGTTGCCATGTCAACTGTGGATCATACTAAAGTACACATCCAAGCCCCTGTATTCAGTGCTCCTTCACTGACCGCCACAGCAAATACATCACTAACAACTGCATCAAGTTATCGATCTTCAGTTTCCTCTTTATCAACTGATATGTCACAGGTAACAAGTTCAGCTAGCCTGCCCACAATGACTCAAGCTGCTTTTCCAGCTCATCTTTCTGAAGCTGTTAGTGGTTCACTGAGCAGGACAGGTACGTTTTCAGGTCATCAGCCTTCTGTAAATCTGTGTACAGAGCCTAGTGCACTTAACACTCAAATGACCTGTCCCACTGCACAGTTGCCTATGTGCTGTCCTGTAGGTAGCATCAGCAAGGATTTCAATGTTGTCACTGGAAATCCAGTCTCTTCAGAAGGTTTCACATGCTCACAATCAAACACTCAAACCACAGAAGGGGATCCTGTGGCGATCACATCCAGCCTTCAACTTCAAAATAGTCTCCTCTCTCCAAGAACAGTAGAAGCTCTAGCATGTCTATCCAGCAGTACAGCAGCAAGCTTGTTAAGTACCGTCAGTTCGACATTCATGTCTTGGAGTTCCCAAGTGCATTCTGTTGACAAGCAGATGGAGAGAAATGGTGAAATTCCAGGCTCAGTTTTCTCCTTCAATCAGCTCCAGGCAGCAGCTGGCTTACAGACATTAAATCTTGGAGAGGTATCCTCATCTGAGCCAGTGGCAGTACAGGCAAAAGAAAATGTCAATCACAATGATAATGTACAGCCTAGAAATTCTACAACATTCACCAGTGTTGATGGTGCAAGTGGGCATCTACTGCAGGAGCAATCCTGCATCGCTGTTCCTTCTGGTAAAGCTATTGATAACCAAGGGGATATTGGAGAAAACATAATTTACTCGACTGTGAGTGGATCATCAATTAAGCCACTTGGCAGTGGCTATGGACTGGGCATTGATTTTGATGAATTATTCTCTACATCAGGACAAGATGCCTTCAATCTGTGAGTATTTCCTGTCTCCATTGTGTACATTATAGTGTATGTAGTTATTTTAGTATTTAATTAGTTATTGGTGGTAGTAGTTGTAGTAATAGTAGTTGTTGTTGTTGTTGTAGTAGACTAGTATAATACTAGAAGTAGTAGTACTAACTGTAGTAGTAGTAGTAGTAGTGGTAGTGGTAGTGGTAGTGGTAGTAGTAGTAATAGTAGTAGTTTTAGTAGTAGTAGTAGTAGTAGTAGTAGTAGTAGTAGTAGTAGTAGTAGTAAAAGTATGAGTATGATAGTTGTAGCAGCAGCAATAGTACTTTAGTACTGTAGTTCAGTATTAGTAGACTTACATGATTGTAGTAGTAGTAGTAGTATTGACAGTCATACTATCACTAATACTTACTTGCATGTACATGTACAGGTGTTATTAGTATCCAGTTCAGCTAAAATTGATTCTCCCTCTGTTTATTAGGCTCAGCCCAGGTGAGTTGGCAAACTTCAACTTCTCTGGTAGCCTGCCCACCAGCCCTGCACTGTCAGCATCTCTATTATCTGATTGGCTAGATGGTCACGACATTCCACCAATGGACATGGAGGAACTCCAAAAGGAACTCCAAACAAATTCAACCCTGGCTCTGTCCCAGGACCCAGCCAGTTGATGGCTCTTTGTTAATGTTTTCTTGGTGTACCAATTTTTGGGTCCTCGAAATTTGCCACAATCTTTTTACTTATGAGCATGTTATTTAAATTCTCGTAACCATTCATGGAGAAAATGTATGAGTGATGTTTTGAGAATTGATGGTTCAACATTGACTTTCATTAGAGTGCCAAGTTCTCCCAATATCTCCAGTGAGTCATGAAGAGAAAATTGGGTTAATATTTGGCTGTGCATAAAGAATTCAGAAATGATGAGTATGTTCAACATCAAAATAGGTAGGATTTTCTTGCTCACGGAAGACATTTTAATCTGGTAGCTAATGTGTGAACATAAACAAGTTGAGAAGGGCAAATTCTGTTAGCTTGTTTGACCACTTCATCACTTTCTTCATAGTATTAGATGGAGAGTACAATGAAATCATGCATGGTGTCAGTGTAGCAAAGAGTAAAAGGACATCTTTATTTTCCATTCTAATGCCATACAGTATTATGTAAAAGACATATCAGGTCAGTTTTGAGTAGTTACAATATATAATTATTATTTTGAACTGATCTTTGTACAAAGCTCTTCACAATATTTTGTTGTGAGGAAATAGAAAACATTATTTTCCAGGAGCTGTGTTTTCTTTCTTCTTTCTCTTGGCCCGTGGGAGAGGAAGTGCAGGAAGCTTGAACCTTGTCCTAAACAAACAAAAACAAAAACAGGAAGAATGGCTCAGGTAGCACAAAGAAGTAATATTGTTAGGAAGTTATTGTACTTGTGTGTGCATGTGACAGGTGAGTGGTATGTACTGTGTAGGTGTGGTACCTGTTACACTCCACCCCCCCCCCCCCCCCCCCCCCCTCATACAAGTACCTGAGTGGTATGTACTGTGTGGGTGTGGTAGGTACTTGTGTGTGTGTGTGTGTGTGGGGGGGGGGGGGGGGGGGGGTGGAGTGTAACAGGTGAGTGATATATACTGTGTGGGTGTGGTAGGTACTTGTGGGGGGGTGGAGTGTAACAGGTGAGTGGTATGTACTGTGTGGGTGTGGTAGGTACTTGTATGGGGGGTGGAGTGTGACAAGTGAGTGGTATGTACTGTGTGGGTGGTTTTGCACGTGTGTCTTGCTTTTGCATTGGGACTTTTCAGAGCACTACAGTAAAAATCACTCAAATGAGAACTTACTGGCATGTGAGACATTTTGGAATGAACTGGCAGTAAACTGAAAACAACACAGAAAGTTATTCAGTCTGCATAGCCGCACTTTAGTAGGATTCATCTAAAATTATACTTGGATAATGTTGTCCAGCATTCACACTGTCAAAAACTCAAGAAACAAAAAGTTTAACAGACAACATAACGGACAGTAAAACTTCAGGATTCCTAAATGTGCTACACATACATGTACAGTACATTATTGGACCAATTCAGGGCATAAATAAGAGAAAAAACACTTAACAACTTACTTGATAAACAAACAGAACAAACAAAGCCAATGTCCACCAGCTTTCTGTGGCAGAAGCAAGCTGCTCTGTAGTCAATGTGCACTGAAGATGGAAGGACAAGCATGTCTCTGACAGAAAGCTCCGGCAAGAATGTCCACTATGTGAGGAGGACACACAATATTGATCAGTTTTGTACAGGAAGCAGAACAAAACACCTGGCTTGATGCACATAGTCTACTGTACTAGCATCTCGTTACAAGTGAGCTTGAGGGATGAGACTTTTGGAAACAACAACATTGATGTTGCATCTAACAAGTTCCAGGTACAGTACCTCACTATTTACTGTATAAATACAGAAAGAAATACTCTGATGGAATAGATTTAGTGTCATGTGTACATTTGTTTCACAGAGTAGTATACTTACCAACATATACTGTAACAAGGCCATAGTCTGAGGTATTTTCAAATAGGTTCCACCAGTAATGTCAGTAGCCTGAAAAAAAGGTTTATATAAAGTGGACATCACTACTAATAGTAATAAAAACATAAGTAATTATCATTACTTACTACTATTACCACGACATATTGTAGTTGTTTTTATAGTTTATCAAGGTTAAATATTATTTACCTGCTGCAGATATCCAGAGTGTTCATGCAAAACACAAGCATCGATAATAATGTTCTGAAAGAAGAAGTTGAAATTTTAGTCACAATATTGCCAATTAGTTTTAAAGTACAGTAGCTATAAGCAAACACACCAGTGTTACCATTTTGTGGTTCCACAGTACATTTCAACGATTAAATACCAGATTAAAATATTGTCGACTTAAATAGAAAACTTACACTTTTCTGAGCAGCAAATATACAGTTCATAGTCAACATGTATTGCGAAGAGGCATCTGGGGAAGCCTTGACCACCTAAATTGATTTGATGGAGATAAAATAATAATAATAATAATAATAATAATAATAATAATAATAATAATAATAATAATAATAATAATATTACAGCTTACTGACATGACATGCTACAGACTCCCCAGGTGGCTTTCATTGAAGACCACCCCAGTACTTTTACATAAGTTACCGACTAGACTCACCAGAATGCGAGATTTCAACTTTTGGCCAACTGAAAGGAAAGTGAAATGATTAATTTAAATAAATGGTTATTAAAGCTTGTGCACATGAAATTGGGACATTGAAATATCCAGCACTAGTAAACTGATATTTTTTGCAATATTATTACTTGTTTATTATTTGTATTTATTTATATTGTTGTGACTTACCTAACATAATTAACAGTAAGAATGACTGGAAAAGAAATAGAGCAAAATACTATAAAATAATGGAACACATTAATACCTGGGCATTCCTTCTCTGCTCTGTGGATGTCTGTCCAGAAAAGTTAAGGAACAAATGAAAAGAAACCATGCATGCAGGTGCAGACATTGTGTACATTATACAACTATACATTTCACCAAGCAATAAGATTATTCCAGTGTACTTATTATAACCAACTCATCAAGGATACAGCATAATGCCATTGCCAGAGCTCCAGACAGGAGGGATGGGGGATTTTCGGAGGCACTGTTACCTGATAAAATTATATTCAAACATTAAATAAACATGTTACTGTCATCAATGAACATATTTATACTGGCCATTAGTATTATCTGGGCACCCAATAGGCTTCTCATCAAATTACACTTACAACTTTGCATTGAATAAAGCACTTACTTTGCTCATTTGATAAAAACATTTGCTTGAGGTCACCAGCAATTGCACCATTCACTATTGCAAACCGTTCATATCTTCCATCAATAATTACATCACTTGTACTTTTAGACTCATCTTTTGACGGGAAGAGAAATTTGCTAAAACAGAAGAGAATGTGCAGTTCAAAGAAAACTATAGATTTTAGCAATAATTTATAATTACTATTATAATAAAAAGATATTTGCAATTTTGGTCAATATACATCTTCGATATAGCATATACTTACCTCTCTTGTGTATGCGATGCAATGAAGGCCAAAGAGTTGTTGTGTTTCAGTGACAGATGCATATTACAGAAAACCAGCAAGCTTTCTACACATCCTGTCAGTGTAACCTAAACAAAACAGCCAAGAAGAAAGTGTGGGCAACTTCTTTTGAGCAAGCGATCAAACATCAAGTTCTCGTTACTGTGTGACAACCCAGATTGAACATATTGGCAACCTCAAGAGTGTTAAAGGTATTAGAGGCCAAGCCTTTGTCTTTATCACTATTACCTGACTAATACTTTGCGCGTAACTTTAATTTCTTAAAAGAGATTTTCACCTCATCTGCGTGCTGATTTGCAGTAATCCGTCCCCACCACACGGGATTTACGTCCAAAATCACAACAAGTAAGTTACAAATGTTTTCTGGAAAAAGAATAAACAAAGACACGAATTTAACATTGTAAAATCTGAGAATCGGAGCAAAGCACAAAACAAGTCCATACCGTCCGCCATGTTGAATCTTGTCTTCGTCCCCAGGGGCATCCGCGGTCTCTCTCACGCGTAAGACCCTGGGGATGAGTTCAAAGGGCCTGGAAACAAAACTGAACAAAAATAAGGTTGATGAAGCAAACGCATAATCTATGTAGTTTATGCTGACAAACTCTTCCCAATTTACCAATATTTAGGTTCTCAAGCTCACTTAATGACTTGAGAGAGCCCCCGAGCGGCTTCCATTTTCCGAGTAGCCTCGCCTTGAAGGTTGTCTTCTATTGGTCCGTTCGATTACAGGTACTGCCAGATCAACAACCAATCAAGCGGTTCATTTTGTGATTTCAACCGTTGGAGTTTACTTTCCTTCAAAAGTCTGCAAGTACCACAGCCTTTTACTGGAAGAACTTCCGATCAAACACAAGATGAACACGCGGAGCCGAGCGCGCCATGCTAAAGCGGACGCAAGCCGAGAATTAGAGAAAGAGTTACGAACGGGAATCTTCGGCGGAGAAAGCAACTCCACTCCCTCAAAATGTTCGAGTGGATACTACGCAAAGAACCCATCCTTCTGCTGTAGTAGTGGAGAAAGAACAAAATCACCCCCTGAAAAGTCCTATCAGCATTTGAAAGAACTCCTTGGACGGCAAACATTGATTCGAGAAGCTGTAAGACGAGTTCTAGAAAGCCGATCTACAAAATACGATCGCGGAGTTGGAAGCCGAGAAGCGTCGACTACGCTGAGACGAAGGCAAACGAAGCCTTGATTGAACGGCACAATCATTAAATTTCACTAGTGGATCTGTGGCTCTGTCTATTCTCTGCGGTGGATGACTGATACTGTCATGAGACTTTTTTGGTCCAAAGTTCGCGGTGGCTAGACTAGCAGTTCATTTTGACTCAAAGTCCGTTATCTCTGATGTGACACGATCTTTAGCAGAAGAACAGAGATCTTTGCAGGCTGCTGTATAAAACAAGTAGTTGGATATTAGCGCCATCAAGGAGTCGTCTACTTCTACAATTACTGTTGCTGAAGTGTGTGATGCATAGAATTGGCGAGGATTAATTTTCCAGGTTTGAACATGCAGGGGAAATTAAAGGAAAATGCAGAATTCTTTGAAAAACGTGTAAGTGTGAGACTACTGCCCTGATTTAGCCAGTACACTTTCCAGTTTTGCAAACTTTTAATAAATAAACACCATTAACACTTCAGTTTGCTGAAAGCATAAAAAGCGATATTATGACAAAATGATCGGCTTTTAAACCTGTACTTGATCATTACCTTTGACTCAGAACCAGTATTAGAACAAATTATTTGCTTGAGTGAGCTTCACTACACTTAATACTGTCTGTGACTTCTTTTGATTATGACAAGCTACAATCATGGTCAAAATTGTTGGAACGATTTCAAGTTTACCCCCTCCCCCCATTTAATGTTGGGTAGTTGAGCATGGTTTGACTCGTAGCTGCACCACGGGCCAACATTGAGTGGAGGGGAGGGGTAGGGACTTGAAAACAAGAAATATGAGACCCCCATAGGTTGTACGGATTTACATTGTGCTCCGGATGTGCGTAAGGGGAGCGTCCCAACGACTTTTGACCATGATCGTAGACTTCACTTGTCGTATATTGCATCACAAAATTGTACTTGTGGAATATTAGAGGTGAATATGGGTACTCCATACTTTCACAGCGAAGTGTCAAAAGATTCCTTGTTTTCTGTAGTACAAGGTTTAAGACTGTGAAAACTAAGAACTGGGCATGCCTGGCGGCTTATTACCTCTGGTCTGTTCCTCACATCCATCGCAGGCACAACTCGTGTCCCGGTTGAGCGTCTACAGACGTAACGTAGCACTGCTTGTCGAAAACTCGGCATTCTGAACGAGTAAAGTATCGGATTCACCATGTGGTTCACATAAAATAACAAGGTCGCACAATTAAGGATGTGGAGAAAACTGTAAGTTGATAAATTTTTAAGAGAGGGTAAATATTTAATAACGACGGATAAGATGATGGACGAAAATGACGCAATTATTGACGCTGCTGTGACGTAGGACAATGACGTCGTCAGTTTTCGGTTCTGCGTAGTGGTCATGTGATGCTGAGGATGTTTGTAACGTTTGATCTTACTCCAAATGCATAAGTAACTGAAAACGATTACGAGGAGAAAGAAACAGGTTGAAAGCAGCCAGGTGTAGTTAAACGCAGCGAACGAAATCTGACCGTAGCGATGTGCTATTCTAACGCAAGGCAAGAACAAGGGTAAAGTCCAACTTATCCCTATCATCACCGTGATAATGTTTTGCGTTAAGCACGCGATGTTTCAAAGGCCACATAGTTGCGTACATCCTTTCTAGTGAGACCATTGACAGGTTGACTAGTGAGGCCTGCGACGCAAAAAGGGAAGCGATTTCCGAGGCTGTATAAGTGTAAAAATTAGGCTTGTAGCCCCACAGGTCGCACCGCTCAGTCAAATAGTACAGCCAAAATGGTACTGCCAAGGCCCCAACGAGAAAATCAAGGACTGCTAAGCTGGAGAGAAGCCAGTAACATTTCCGTTGCCTTAGCTGCCTAGCTCTTGTGAAGACCACAATGACAATTGCGTTTCCGATTATTGTGATGAGAAATTCGACAATAAATGCGGTAAGATACACGATGCCGTCAGAGCGAGGAAGAAGAATCACTGGCTGTGTTGTCGTGTTCGCCGCTCCTGTTGAATTCTTAATGTTCGCCTCCATGGATCTTATAAGACATCTGAAGCACAAGGAATATTATGATTACCTTAAATCATTACTGTTAAGAAGTCCCAATTAGTACTGAACGCCGGCGAGAAGCAGCAACTGCAATTAACGCACCGACTTTGGCCGAGAACTTTTTTCATTTAACTTCTTAGCTTGCTTGTCTCGTCTACACGGCTTCGAGGACTAAGCTCAGTCAACTAAACAATTAAGTACGAATTCTAAGGCGTTGATTATAGTCTTCCAAATGTGAAGTTCAATATACTAAAGCTTTAGTGATTGGGCTTCAGAAGGTGTATTTTTTAATTGGGCATTTTCCAAGTCACTATTGTTCTCAAAGTTTTTGGTCCTAATAATTTATTGTTTCACTTGAACAAACCTTACTAATTAGGCCTCCTCCACACGAATACGTTTTCAAAAGTTTTCGTTTTCGTTTTCATTTCATTGAAAATGGAATAAAAAGTATTGCCTCCACATGACATCTTTCTCAGATGAAGAAGTCACAAGTTTGCGTTTTCAGTGAATTTGATCGTCCACACGAAAACTAATCCGGGGGCCGTATTCACAAGTTTGCGTTTTCAAAGAATTCAATGTATCGATTTCTCGAGAAATTGGATCCGTGTGGACGCAGCAGTTTGACTAAGTACAGTTTGGCGAAAAGTTGATAAGTTGCTTTTATTCGGCCACTCTCTAAAGTCCATTGTTATGCAGAGATTGTTTTATGTTAATATTGCTGCTGCTGTGACGTTTTAACACGTTTCTGACAAAATATTATTTCCTGTCTTGATTACGATTTTACTGCAATTTAGTAGTTTTTCATTTATTCCTAATGAGAAAGAAGTGACAATAGAAATATAACTTTAATCACTGATGTTAGTATCATTTTAAAGGTAATTTCGATGTAACGCGGAGAATTCAATAAACATTTGTCTGCTTAAAGTTTCTCACATGGGAAAACTGACTACAATACTATTGCTAAATATTGTTGCACCTATGTATTTGAGACCTATATCTGTAATGTTTTTTAGACTTTTGTCAGATTAGAGTCCGTGTAGTGGTGTTTGAATAATGGTCCAACTTGTAAAAGACACTTGTAAATTCAATGTTTATTGAATCGGTCCCTTGTTTTAATTTTTTTTGCGGTGTCGCTTTGATTTGTCACCGGGTCAATTGATAATGACAAAGAGACTGAGCCTTTACGAAATGGGACTTTCACCGGCGGCCGGGCCAACTGAAACGATCATCAAATTTTGTGGAAGGGAGAACCTTTACAGGTCACAATAAAACAAAACCAGACTGTGCAATGACTTGAATGGCGCTCAAGCCGACCGCAAGTCATGTTATAATCACGGTACCTCAAACAACATGGAAACAACATGATAAATTACTGACGGGCCGTTAGTCTATCTCGTGCCGTGATGCTTGTTACGGAGAGCCCGTTTCCTGACAAGATCATGTAACGAACGCGGACCCTTCTGAGGCACCTCGTATTTATTTTGATTTATTGGGTGCCCCGCCGAAAGGCAGGGCGACAAAAAATTGGTCTATAGACTCATTGAGTTGTTCTCCTCCACGGAAATCTTTAGTAAAAGGCGAAAGATTTATGCGTGTATGAAGGAAAACCAGAGTTAAAGAATTCAAGTTACGAAAAGCGAAGCTGTCACCAAACCTAAGCTAACACATGTGGGATGATTTTATAATTGATTTATGCGCAACGTTGCTTGTGTTCTCACAATTCCGATTGCGAAGTCATTATGATAGCATTTGCTAATGAGTAAACTCGGACCTGTTCAATTCTGTAAAATTTTTGCTCCGGCTTCTTGCTGGTCGTTCTTCCCCTCCAATACTACGTTGGAAATACGTTCTTGACGTCACTTCCGTTAACCAAGTGTGCAAGCCCCGTTTTTCTTGTGCACAACGAATGTTATAGAAAATACATTGAACTACCTAATAGTTCCGATTCGAGTTTCTTTGCTCAGTTTATGAGGTTTTACATTGAACTACAAAACCTGCACTTGAATCCACAGTTCTATGCAATGACCGCTGAAAATAAGGTGACCGCACGAACGAAAAACGTCGCGGTGTCTGCTACGTTGTGTGACCGAAAAACTTGATCAGATTTATACTTTGAAGCCCTTTGTAACAAATCTGAGCGCGGATTATAAAGCGCATAGTGCAACAGCCGAAAAAAAGTAAACGACGTACGCATGCGCATTTAAGAGTTGGGATAAAATAATATACAAGCATCCCACACGTGTTAGAGTATGTCTGGTGACAGCTTTTCTTTTCGAAACTTTTCTCGGGTAACTCTGGTTTTCCTTCATACACGCATAAATCTTTCGCCTTTTACTAAAGATTTCCGTGGAGGAGAACAACTTAATGAGTCTATAGACCAATTTTTTGTCGCCCTGCCTTACGGCGGGGTACCCAATAAATTAACCGAAAAGTAAGACAAATTCTTACGATTTAGATGGCGGAATCGAATAAGCCAAGGGAGGCGATTGACCTTTACAGGTCACAATGAGTTATGCAGAAACAAAACCAGACTGCGCAGTGACTTGTATGGCGCTCAAGCCGACCGCAAGTGATGTCATAATCAGGGTGCCTCAAACAGCATGGAAACATGCTGTTACGGCAGCTCTATCTCGTGTTGTGATGCTAGTTACGGAGAGCCTGTTTCCTGACAGGATACGAATCCGTCAGAGGCGTATTTATTTTGTTTTATTGGGTGCCCCGCCGAAAGGCAGGGCGACAAAAAAATTGGTCTATAGACTCATTGAGTTGTTCTCCTCCACGGAAATCTTTAGTAAAAGGCGAAAGATTTATGCGCGTATGAAGGAAAACCAGAGTTAAAGAATTTGAGTTACGAAAAGCGAAGCTGTCACCAAACCTAAGCTAACGCATGTGGGATGATTGTATAATTGATTTATGTGCAACGTTGCTTGTGTTCTCACAATTCCGATTGCGAAGTCATTATGACAGCATTCAACTAATGAGTAAACTCAGACTTTCGTAAAATTTTTGCTCCGGCTTCTTGCTGGTCGTTCTTCCCCTCCATTACTACGTTGGAAATACGTTCTTGACGTCACTTCCGTTGGTCGACAGTCAAGCCTAACTAAAGTTCACCTCGTGTGCAAGCCCCGTTTTACTTGTGCACAACGAATGCTATAGAAAATGCATTGAACTACCTAATAGTTCCGATTCGAGTTTCTTTGCCAAGTTATGAGGTTTTACATTGAACTACAAAACCTGCACTTGAACCCACAGTTTCGTGCAATGACCGCTGACTCAAAAAAAAAGAAAGGTGACCGCAAGAACGAAAAGCGTTGTGGTTCTGCTACGTTGTGTGACTGAAAAACTTGATCAGATTTATATTTTGAAGGTTAGCACGCTTTGTAACAAATTCGAGCGCGGATTTTAAGCGCATAACGTAATAACCGAAAAAAATAAACGATATATGGATGCGCATTTAAGAGTTACTTGATAAAATAGTTTACAAACATCCCACACGTGTTAGGCTATGTCTGGTGACAGGGTTTCTTTTCGGAACTCGCTCTAGGTAACTCTGGTTTTCCTTCATACACGTATAAATCTTTCGCCTTTTACTAAAGATTTCCGTGGAGGAGAACAACTCAATGAGTCTATAGACCAATTTTTTTGTCGCCCTGCCTTTCGGCGGGGCACCCAATAAATTAAAAAAAAAAAAAAAAAAAAAGCAAAGAGGAAGAAGTCGGTAAAACCGGCTCTTTCAATTTAGATGGCGGGACCGAGGAAGCCAAGGGAGTGTTGACTATGTAGGATGTTTCAGCATTGTGTCTATTTTGAGTTATTAGTTCCCTCGTATACTCCTGGCCTTTGTTTTTTTTATTTCTTCCACTGCTGTGTGCGGCAGAACTACAAAGTAAAATCGGTGTTTGATCGATCGACGCGACATCAAACAACTGATCCACGGCCTGGCAAGTAGCGACAGTTAGATTTACTTCACAACACAGGAAATGTAAAAACAGTACTGTTAGCTTCTGTATGGATGAGTGGTGAACGTGTCTTTTATGTAAATCTCAAGCTCGTTTTTTACTGAACGGCTTGCGGCCCTCCGGCCGATATTGATACGGCCGCGCGTCAACGGGGCACTTGAAGTTGTTATGTATTCTGCAGGTTTAGTTAAGCCCTTCATGTATAAAAAATTACTTATTTAGTATCTGTAATGATTCCGAAGGCACTTTGTTATAAGTTTTAAGCAATTTACATCCTGTCCTTTAATGTAAACACCCGGCTTTGTTCTAGCGAAGCTGGCGTCAGTTATGCTACTGTCGAATATGCGGACTTTATATAAACTACTGAGAATCAGGGGCCGGATTCAAAAAACTTGCGTACGAACTAAAATGGTTCGTAAGTATAATTTACGCATCGGAACAATGACTTATACGCATACTATCTTGCGCAAGATAGTATGCGTAAGTCGTACTTACGATGCGTAAGTCATACTTACGAACATTTTCGTTCGTACGCAAGTTTTGTGAATCCGGCCCCAGGCAACTAAAATTTGCAGCACTCATTGGACATATCCATCTATCCTTACATTAATGACTCTGACAAGAAACTTAACAGCCTCCGTTTTCTCTTGGCACGAGTAAATGAAGCCGCTATAGGGTCGAGATCTTTTTATTGGGCGGACAAGTGTCTTGAGCAGACAAAGTGTTTGCACAGAAAAGAGTTCAATAAACCAGCCACATCATGTTTCCTCACTAATTACTATTTAGTTAACTTTGCCTCCATGTGAAAAAAAAAGTCGATATTTTGAAGAAGTTGGCTGCGAATTGTTTTTTAGACGTTTCAGTCGGTGCTCTTTAATATGTCAGTGTTCTTGGCCCCGACAAGAAGCCATATGATGGCGAGACAAAAACCTGTTTTGTGACCTGAATGATACAAGCCAGGCGAATGAGACACGAAAAAGTTGCATGGATTGGAAACGACAAGAAAAAGTTCATTACCTTTGTAGATTAAGTCAGAACGCGGTGGTGCCAAGTGTTTCGCAGCTCCAACTCTTTTTAGCCGGTTGAAAGTGTTGATAGGTTTGAATATCCGCTTGCTTGGGTCGAGTTTACGGTTGACGTCATTCCCGTCAGCAGCTGACGTGTTTATGGCCACCTGTACGAACTGGGAGAAAACTCGTTGAGGCGTCAGTCCCTCTTCAAAACTTTACTTTCGAGCTGAATACACAACTTCGCTGATCAGATGTGAAACAGATCTCTGTGTGGTGTGTGCGCGCCTTGGTATAGACGCTAAAAGAATTAATCAAGAATTGGCCGAGACGTTACTACCTAGCGACACCCGTACAGAAACTAACGAAAAGGACGCGCTCTGCCAGTTAATTAAAACTTTTCGGCATAGTTTACGAATAATTAAAATGTACTAAACACGTATCAAACTGATAGACAGGCGAGCGCATTATAATTGGCTGGCTGTAAAAAGGGTCTTAAGGTAACAAAAGACATAAAAAGCACCTGACTACTAAAGTGCGTAGTCAACAAAACTAGAAAGAAATACCACATTACATAAGTGTTAGAGTAGAGCATTTTATCGAGCCCTGAGGTCTTTAAACAATAGAAATTCACACAGCTAGATAATCGATAACAAAGCAATTGTGCATCGCACGAAAGAGTAGCACACAAACTACTGTACCCCCCATCCCCATTTCTCCGAATTGCATTTCCCGTCTCCTTTCCCTTCTTCCCTACTGTGCACACTGACGGGTATGTAATGGGCGGAAGCGCTCGTTCGTAAAATATTGTTTTTACCACTCGAAAATAAAATTCATATCTTCGCGCCGCCGTGTAATATCCTCTATATCTTTTTTCCAATAAATTTTTTGCCCACTGCGTTTCCCTGGGATTACGTCACACACCGAAGCGAGGTAGTGAAACCAACAGGGAGTAAAGGCTTGTTCATTTCTGCAACTGAAAATGAATGGAAATGAGTGCACCCAAAACATCACAGTCTGAATTTTGGAATTCAGTCACAGAACAAGGAATATTTTTACAGAAGGACCTTAAATATGTTGTGGACATCGTTCTACCCCCTCTTGGTGCTCAGGATAATTCCGCCATCTATGAGCACGGTCACAAGTTTGAAAGTTCCGCCTCGAGTTCCGCGGAACTCAGTAGAAAATTGCTGGCAGCTTGTGCAGCCCAGAACAAGCCTTACTACAAGTTCCTAAACTATCGTCAAAGAGCTATAGAAGGGTTGTGGTTGTTCAAGCAGCAGAGCATTGATAGTTGTTCAAGGAGTCAGCAAGCCAACGAAGATCGTCGTGAGCAGACGGAAGTCAAAGCGCAAGGAACGGATATTTCGTTTTCTTCTCATGTTAGCCTGCTTCTTTTGCTGCCTTTATTGCAGTCCCAGAGTCGAGTGGACCGTACACTTGCTGGAAACTGTACTGGTATTTTGTTGGTTTGTTTACGGGAGTGCTCTCCGAATTCTTTGAGAAATGAGCCGCGAGATTGTATCGATGGTTTGGTGCAACTTCTTCGTAGCTGGCTGCAGGAGGCGACAACCAGTACATCAAATGATTCACAACATACACGTAGCAGAATCAAGCAAGATAGTGTTGTGGCTGCTCTTGTGGCATTAGCATGTGGAAGGTCGGTGATTAATATTTAAAATATATTTATAAATAGCATTGGCAGCAAATTGCAATATGTCGACGGATTATAAGTTTAATTGCCACTTATAAACATTACTGTATAATTTGCATACTGGATCATGCAGTACTCTATATATAAATCTACTGAATGAAGACAGAAATTCTATTCCAAACTGAAAGTAATTCAATCCATACAGTTTTGGGTCAGTATTAATTAATGGAAAGTGAAATATTAAAACAGACAAACTTCAGAATTTCATGGGCTATATCCCTGCAGTACGTCTTATAAACTTCTAAACTAGATTACTATATTACTATAAAATGCAATCACCATCAAGAGATAAAACAAAATTCCTAATGAAAGTTTACATTTTTTATGAAATAAATAACTATAAAATATATCCGTGGACAGTAGAAAAAAATGTTTGGTTTTGCAAAGAGTATATGAGAGTATGATCTGTTTGATCTGTTAAGTATCATTCATGCAGTACTTCCAAGCAGTGAAATAAGCTTGTTCTCTCTTTCTACAGATTATCCATTCGTTTGTTTCTTGAGGTTCTGCACATACTACAGACCTGTAAAGACAGCCTCACAAGGCTTGAAGTCCAACCTTTGTTGAAAAGGGCTCTGGAGTATGAAAGAGCTGGGAATTTTGTTTCTCCATGCCTTCTCCTGACTTCTCATCTCGTGACGAGCTGGCTTTTTGAGGACTTCCCTACCCAGTCCAAGTTTGATGTAGACCTGATGAAAAACTGCCACAGTCTTGCATGTGATGGACGCTTCCTTTACATTACAGACACATCAGGCAAAGGGCTGTTGAAAGTTGGCACTGGAAAGCATGGGACAGTTAGGTGATATGAAAGATTAGCAAGCATTTCATTAACCTGCGATCAGGCCCTCCTTTTTCTCCATGGTGGCAAAAAATTTGAAAAGTATATAATTGCCTGTGAGAGCCTGGGGACAGGACTGTCGGGAAAGGGGGGCCTGATTGCAGGTTAGCACTTCATCAGCAAGTTGTCATTGAAGTAACTGTACACTACAATATAGAGTCAACTCTCTTAAAGACAGACACCAGTATAAGACGGACACCTCTATGAACCTGAGAGGGTTTGTGTTTGCCAGCTGGGGGAATTTCACTTAAAACTTTTTTATGTTTTTAGGGGATGTGTTTATGCCAGAAATTCTGCACTTGAAGAAGGATGGGTTTGCAGTGTACAAGATTTGCTTTTGTTTCGTCCACAATCACTTGATGCCAAGAAATCTGCAGATGTTTGTTTTCTGCTGAATCCCCTTACACTGCAGGTACCAGATCAATATTTCATCCTCCTTCCAGGATGTCATCAAATTAGTTTTAATCCCTAGGTAGCATACTGTAGTTTCTTATAAAAGTATAATTTCTATGGTACATTTGACCCCTGTAGGTCCCTCTTTATGTGATTTAGAAGGCTCAGCAAGCATCCAGGAACTGTATTCAAGTATTGATTATTCCTAATATGCTTTAGTTTTACTTCAATCTTATATATTACTATAGTGTGCAGGAACCATCAAGTTTCAATCGCAGCTGCACAGTGGAGCAGCTGGGCGAACTGAGTGTGCAGAATACAAGACGGTCCAGTTTCTTAGTGATGGCATCAATTTGTATTGGCTTTTCTGCAACATGACACCTGTCAGCAACCAAGAGCCGGACACATCAACCAATCAAGTGTTCAAACAATCACTTAACTTTTACTTGCAAGAGTGTTCGCTTGAGGTGAGGCAGGTGAAAGGCAAATTTCTCTGCATATTGTATAATACACTCTTGTCTTGCTCCAATGAAAGGCTATTAGGTTATAAACGTCAACTCAAAATTCTCAACGCTGTCCAGTTTTTGCACCCCTAGTCAGTTCATTGTATGTTTTCCTCCTCTCCAATGCTGTCCAAAACTGTCAGTCTGACTGTGTGTGTTTTTTTCACAGAAAGGTGCAGAAGGCAATGAAATAATAGCTGTCCCTTGCAGAGATGCAGTGCTTGTGAGGAAGAAGAAAGATGAGACACCAGACACATGCATGTCACCTACTCTCCTGTCAAGACGAACACATCAGGCAAATACGGCGACAAAAGATGCTGAGGGTAAATTGGACAGCTGTGATTTGCAGTATCTTACATGATATTGGCCAGATTTTGCATAGTCTTGGCAAGATCTTACTTGATATTACAGGATCTTGCCAGGATGTTCAACTTGGTTTATCCCCATAAAATCAAGAACAAGTCAGAGTTTCTTCAGTGGTAAAATATGGAAAAGAGAACCAAGCTAAAGTTGAGATCTTTGGTTGTTGAGTAAACATTGATGAATGTAGTGTACAGTATGGAAGGTTTTGTTGAGCTATGTAAGCAAGGTAACATTATTTGGCATTGTGCTTCCTGTAGAAATGACCAGCTGTGGCCTCACAGTGAGTACTCTCCAGCAGACGGCCATGTTTGTGAGCAGCGACACTTTAGTGATGGTAATGCCGTGCCATGCTGGAGGAGAAGGACAGGTGTCTCATCCTCTCAGGACAAGCAGAAGTAAGTAGATTGAGTCCATTGTGTGTATGCTGGAGAGTGATTGGCCTTTGACATTTACTCTTAGAATGTTTTTGTTTGACCTATGACCTTTTTAGTCAGTTCACTCCCATGTTTCTTTCTCATCAGGTCCATTAAATCATTGTTTCTCTGCTGTTGATGGATCTGAACTAAAGCATGAGCTAGTTGTGAACAAGCCACTGCCTTCCTGGCTGGAACTGGTAGTTATTGGACTGGGTTAGTTGTCAATTTTAAAGTACTCTGAGCTTCTTTGAACAAGGACTTAAGAAGTGTTGGAGTAGACTTTTTAAAATTTAAAATGTAAATTAGCATCAGTTCACGATTCTTTTGGTTCACACATGGCTAGAGGCCAGACTGGAAAGGAAGGTTGCATCTTTTCTCATTGTTCTTACTGCTTTTCAGGATATGTTTTAGGGTTTGGTCTAGGTGTACTTGTTTTACAGGTTTTAGGGTTAAGTTTGGGTCTTGGGTTACTTCTCTCAAATGACCTCAGCTTCAAATGCAATGTGAATTTTGTGGAATCTGCTCCTGAGTCATGTGATTCTTTCACTGAAAATTCAGTGAATAGACCTATAGACCTCTTTCCTTCTTTTGCTGTAGGTATCTGTCCTGATCCACTGAATGGCTTGCTGTGGACCTTTGGAAATGGTATCATCTGTGAATGGTCCTGTGGGGGGTACCCCTCTTATAGCTGCATCAGGAAGCTGCTAGGGGTGCTGCCATCATCTGAAACAGGTACAGAAATAAAGACAAGATGTCTGACACAAATTCTCTACTTGGTTTTCTAATTGGATTCATTGGCCAAGTGGTGGCTACCACTGAAGTCCCTTTGAAAGTTATAACGCTAATGTAGACTTCCACTGAGTCTTGTATACTATGTTGTTTCTTGGGTAATTCTTATGTCTAAGTTTGCAAACTTGTTCCTTTTGTTTTAAAACTAAAAAACTTGTTTGAATAGTTTGACACTGTAAGAATAATGGAGAACAAAAGTTCCATATTGTTTACTGCACTGCCTCATACTGTCCAAGTACTGCAAGTCACAAAAAGAATGATATCAGTGGACTTGACTGTAAATGGCCTTTAACCAGTTTCATATAATGTACGTCTTTGCTTATTTGTGGTCCACTAAAACTTTCTTAATCTCTCCTTTTTTGCCAGGAGATGATGTAGCTGAAGCGGTTTCATCTATTGCCATCCAGATTGCTTTTTTGTGTAAAACTGTGGAAACCGCTATTTCTACTGAGTCAGTGGACCGTGTGTCGCTGTGTGACCAGGACAACATGTTAGATGAACAGTTCCTATCACTGCTGTGTGATACACTTCAGGAAGCCGTGACCAAACACCAGCATCAAGTTGTTCTTTGTGTTCTAACTGCCCTCCAGGCTTTGCTGAAGATAGCATCTCTTGCTAGTATCTGTCTAGAGGACAGTGCTATCAAGCATCTCAAGACAGTGGTGTGGACACTGGTGGCTGGACAGACAGACACAGTTGGACAATGTGTCCAGAAGGAGGCTTGTGTGGCTTTGATCGCAGGTTTGAGCTTGTTCTACCCTAGTTCACAGGAAAGAAGTGCCATTTTGGTGGAGCTGTTGTCAAACGTGGACAGCGCAACAGGACTGGTCTTGTTCAGAGACTTGTTGCTCAGCCATCTTGCCAGTAAATTCGCCAGCGACAGTCAGCACGACACCAACAGGGAACTCAGGGGGTAAGAATGTTTGATATACAGCGTAAAGGTCAAAGGTCGAACTAACTTCAGGAACAAAGGTCATTCACGAATTAGAACTTGCATGCAGAATTGTAGTTTGAGCTGTGTCGTGTTGTAAAAGTGTCACTTTCTTTTACTTACTCTGCTCTACTTACTATGGACGTTGGATTAACGTTTTTTTCTAGCTCTGTACTGCTTTGTTGCTTGAAGATGTCGTGACTTCATTATTTATCAGGACTTTGTTAATGTCATATATGCCGTCGTTTCCAGGCTAGCACAAGATGCCGCCTTCAGGGTTCTCCAAACTTGTGTGAAAGAGTCTTGTGAGACGGTGCTTTTGTGTGGCAAATGTGACGAAGAGACGCTTCAGCAACTGGTGGCTAAACACCCGGTACAGAACACTGTGTTATGCCCCGGTTTACAGCTGCTAGCCTGCAGTGTTGTGTACTAGAGTCATTATGAATAGAGCCGTTTTCGCATGACTGTCGAAAACCAAAACCAAAACCAAAGTAATCACACAGGCCAATCACAGAGACTGATTTATAAAACAGCTCAGCCAATTGGAAGCCAAAGTAATTCGCGTTTAGTCTGGCGTTTGGTTTTACTTTCCAATCAGCAGTGCGAGTACACGCCATCGTTTGCGTGAGAAGTGTTTGGTTTTGGTTTTGGTTTTGTCTCTGATTGGCTGAGCATGCTGACAAACTCGTGTGGACCAATCCGAAAGCGAAGCAAACGCAAAACCAAAGCAAGCACACAATTACTTTCGACAGTCATCCGAAAACCGCTCTACTTGAGAACTAAATATTAGAATATCTTCAAATGTTAGTGTAAGCGGAAAGAACAAGTAGAAGACCTAATAATGCCATAAAATAAACTGCACATCCACGGACGTACATGGAAATGTTCTTTTATTGTTTTTATGAAATATTGTACAATGAAGATACCACCCTGGTATTTCATCAAGAAAATGGCGCGTGTGTACGTATGTAGGAAAATACTGAAGCATGGAAAGAAATATCAAATAATGGCGAGGTTACGATTTCATTTTGAAGTACTCGAAAGTGAATGTGGTTTGCACAAAAAAGCCTATGACATGTACGGATTTCTAGAGTTGAGCAACAGCTCTGTCAAAGTGAGCGTTTTGTGGTAGTGTTGACCTCTGACCTGTGCACTTTATGTTGTCTGTCTTTACTTGTAGATGCTGTCCCCTGCACTTCAGTACATCACCAGCCTTACGACTGCTGTGTGGAAACAGCAAATGCTACGAGAATATCAGGATGGGGACCACATTGCGACAGAGGTTTGAAGATTCGACTATTATTTGTTCCACAAGGCTTTAGTTTTATACATGGTTATATAAATGTTGGCTATTTCGTGGTGTCATTCGTAGAAGCAACTCTTATCATGGGCGTTCTCCTTTTTATAGGTACAGATTCTCACTTCAAGGATTCTGGACGGCTGCGAAGAGGTAACGATATCAGTATGCTGTATTTTTAGTGACTTTTGTATCATCAGTCTCGTGATTTCCTTCCACTGTGTTTGGATTTAGAGCCCAGTTAATACCGTTTCTTTTGATAGTCATAGATGAATTTCTGTTGATACCAGGAGATAGAGAAAGCTGTTCAGTATCCCTCTATCAATGTCGTTTGTGAGTTCGGAGGGGGGGAATTCCCTAAAGGGCTAAACAATCAATTGATCAACTTCGTATTGGCGGAGGGAGTAGTGTCAACAGTTTTGTCCCAAGAATGTAATCTGCGACTGGTTGTCTGCAGTGTTGCAAATAAACATATTTTCTCTTAAAACGGAAAGCAGTCTCCGACCACTCCAAAGTTGTATTTAAACAACTCAAAACGCTTTCCGTGTCTTTCTGGTCGTCTCTTAGATAAGCGCGCGGGATGTTGGGAGAACACAAGGAAATGTTAAAAATCACGAGCCGTAGATGAGTGATTTGTAACTTTTTCGAGCGTCCAGTGTTCATGTAAGAGTGCAAAGACGTGAAGAGCGTTTCATATTGCTCTTATAAATTGGCTAAACGGCCCGTGTCTTTATCGTGGCGTAGTACATCAGTTATTTGACAATCGTTTATTTTTTGGTCAGGTGTTAGGCGTAGTTCTTGAAGTAATGCAGAGTTTGGCATCTGACCCGAGTGGCTGCGTGAAGTCGAGGCTTAGCGATCTTGAGCACGTGTTGCAAGGCACGCTGGTCGGCTCGACCCTGCCGCTACTTACAGCTGTCATGTCATCTGATAAGCTTTGCCAGCTTCCCCTGGTTAAGAACTCCCTGGCTCTTGCCAACAGTTTGACGGCTATTTCAACGAAGGTTTGACACCTGCAGACATTTGGCATTCATTGGTCAAGTTTTCTATGCTTGCTTGTTTGTTCGTTAGTTTTGGTCTTTCTCTCGTGTCTTTTTGGGGTGTTTTATCTTCTTGTGAAACCGTCTGTCCTTTACGTCTAGAACATATGTTTTATTTATCGTGATGCTTGTACGATAATCATGCGTTCACATGTCCATTCTTAGTACTGATGTCTCGCTGGCTGTGTTGTCTTTATTGTTCTCTTTGTATTTTGTGTGTTTAATGTTAGCACTATTATTTTGCTTTCAGTATATATTTACCGTTATGCTGTGATTTTCAGGTGGCGTGTATCATGTACCAGCTCACCTCCTCAGACTCGGAAAATACACAATCAGATAAACTGTGCCCGCTGCAGTCATCATCGCACGTTCTCTTCCCTTGGTGCAGTCCTCGTAGGTTGGAGAGCATCCACCCGGTCAGGGATGGCTACAAGTTCAGTCGGACAGTGCGTCTTCCTGGAGCCAAGTGTTTGTACGTCAAGTTTGACCCGAGGTGCGCTACTCAATACGAGTATGATAAGGTGAGCAAGAGCGGGAAATACTCCATAATCACTAACCCATCACCATCATTATTATTATTATTATCATTATCATCATCATCATCATCATCAGCATTGTCATCATCGTCATTATCATTGCCATCATTGTCATCATCATCGTCGTCAGCGTCATCATCATCATTAGCATCATCATCGTCGTCAGCGTCATTATCATCATCATCAGCATTATCATCATCATCATCATCATCATCATCATCATCATCATCATCATCATCATCATCATCATCATCATCATCATCATCATCATCATCATCATCATCATCATCATCATCATCATCATCATCATCATCATCATCATCATCATCATCATCATCATCGTCATCATCGTCATCGTCATCGTCATCGTCATCGTCATCGTCATCGTCATCATCATCATCATCATCATCATCATCATCATCATCATCATCATCATCATCATCATCATCATCATCATCATCATCGTCATTATCATCATCGTTATCGTCATTGTCATCGTCGTTGTCATCGTCATCATCAACATCAGAAGCAGCAGCAGAAACATTAGCATAACTATCGTCAGCAACAGCAACGTCATAATCATCGTCAAATTGTCATTATCATCATCATTATCGCATCATCGTCATCATCACCTCCATCACCAGCCGTCTTCATTTCTCATTCTGATTGTATTATTTTCTCATTTGGGTTCAGCTGCTTGTGCACGCCGGCCCAGACTCTAGCTGTCGCAAGGTCGGCGAGTATGGCGGAAACCCGTACGGTGTGGGAGGACGAGGCGTGCTGCGGCTCTGCTGGCCTCAAGAGGTTCTCAAGGTGAGGCTGAATATAACATAGTGCCACAGTGGCCGATTAAAGACGCCAGCACCCTTTAACTCAATCAAACCATTGCATTTTTCTGACTCATTCTCAGATTGAGGGTGATTCGGTTACCATGGTGTTTCTGGTGAAAAGCACGCGGGAGTGGAACACACCGGACAAAGCTGTGTGGGGATTTGCTTGTACAGTCAGCTTAAAGGTTTGTGAACACATCTAATCAAGACACCTCAGACAGTTTATCACTGATGAAAACGAGACGTTTTGATCGAGAAACAATTGTAGAACCGTTTTAGCAGTATCCCAGGGCTACTAACCTGTGTTACTTTGAGCAGATACGTTTTGTCCACTAGACCAGAAACTCTTTTCCATCTTTTATTGTACATGACTTCCAAGGAGGAATTGCTCTCCAACTACAGTATAGTTTTCAAGAACACCCTGAGACAGCTTCGATTATTTACGGCCAAATACTTCATGAGTGAAGTTGTGGAATAAGATTTGGGAGAGCAAAATCTTATCCGAGTTTCAGATTTAATCGATTTGATTTGATTTTTTTTTTTGCAGGAGGGGGAGGAGGAAGAGCCGGAGAAGGGACTCCCTTTCTTGGCTGATGTTTCTCTTGGGCTGTCATTCCTGATGTATCAGTTCCTGAATGTTTTGTATCATGGCCCAAGTAAGACAAGTGAAGAAGATGACTGTCAGCACTTGCTCAGCTC
Organism: Plumapathes pennacea; assembly: GCA_964036295.1. Lineage (NCBI taxonomy): Eukaryota > Metazoa > Cnidaria > Anthozoa > Antipatharia > Myriopathidae > Plumapathes > Plumapathes pennacea. Next base: position 2,298,506 of record OZ038467.1, read on the forward strand.
AAACCTTTTGCAAAGGTGAGAAGAAGGATGTTCTGAACACTCACTGTTCTTTGGGTTCCGAATAAATACGACAGGATACTGAAAAAAGGCGACCATTACCAACCACATCCCGACCACGTACCGACTACATCCCGACCACGTATCAACCACGTACCGACTACGTGTCGACCACTTACCGACCACAGGCTTAGAACCTTCGAACTTCGAACCACCGGATTCTGGACTCTTTTAAATGAGAACGTTGTGTAGAGTTTTTGTTGTAAGGTTTTTGAGTTTGATTTGCACAGTAAAGTGTTTAATGTAACTGTGATAATAGTTGTTTTTAGAACCCCAGCCCCAGTAAGTTTTTCTTAGTGTTGATAGCGATTTACTTGCAGGTGTATGTGGCCAAAAACAGCGAAGTCGGAAGTCGCTTCAGCGGTGGCTTGTGGAATTACGATAACAGTCACTCCGGACTCAGAAAAGCCCGCACCAACTCCAGATCCTTCCTTGTCCAGGACGAAAGACAAGCTGTCGCCTGACCTACTGAAACATTTGAGAAGGATCTCCCGGTATATGAAGTTCTATTCATGGCTAAATGTCCGTCTACCATTCATTCACATCTCATCAACTTAGTTCATGTTTCACTTTGTATAGCAGCATTATTAACCTAAACTCCTGATAGAATACAACGTTTTTGATCGTGTTTTTAGGACCCGGGCCCCCGCCATTCGCCCCAGTCTCCACGCGGCGCTCCAGCTGAACGCGGTGGAGGAAGTGACGTTGCGGGCGGTGATCAAGCACGTGGGTCTGTCTGACTCGATAAACAGGCTTGACTTGTTAGAGGCGACGCAGCCGGAGAGTGAGGAGTACAACTACGTGTGTGAAGTGATGAACGGAGTTTACAGACGGCTGGACGGACTGGTCAGGCAGCTCATGGCCATGGCAGAGGCGGAGCAGAAATGGGCACGCGAGGTGGAGGAAGTGCGGGAGGGAGCTCTGCAACCAAGTGCCGCGTTCTTTAATGATTACCATCTGCAGGAGGTAAGTTAACATCATGTTACAACGCACTACTGCCATTTTGTTGTTGTTGTTGTTGTTGTTGTTGTTGTTGTGCACGCTGACCTTCTGACCATATTTATATGTAAATTTATATTAAGCAGCGAACTGTCTAGTCTAGCCTCTGGTTATTACAGTTAACTTGCACCGAACAACATGTTGTAATCATTTTCTTTTCATTTAACATAGCCAAAATAGGTGCAAAATAAACTATTGTCATTGTCATTTTCTTTAATGATTACTTTCTACAGGAGGTAAGCTGAATAACCCTCCTCTCTCATCACAGGCCAAATCCAAGGAACTCGAACTGCTGTGCAGCTTGAAGAATGTGAATCTGGATCCACTGGAGCAAGAACAAGGTGTTGGGAAACTAATGTAAGTTCATGCTGGACTGAACTTTGTCGACGTCTCTATCGCGCCTTTTATATCTTACTTCGACATTTCTTTTTACTGTTGTTGTATTCCAGTGAACGACTAGAAGCGGACAGCAAGCTGGATAAAGAGAGACTTGATCAGGAGGGCACTCCACTGGACGTCATGCCGGTAACCAAGTCGTATCTCTTCTCCGTCATGGAATGTGGAGAGTTACTGTGCCGTGTCACCATAGGGTCAGCGCAGACCAGAACCGTACCAGGCAGAAGCGTGTCGCACTGTACATTCACCGCGGGAGACCCAAAGCAAGGTCAGAAAAGTTCCTTTTCCTCTGTTGTCAGTTTTTTATGTGCACCATTTTATTCAATCGATTTATGTGAGCTAATGTGTCAATCCTGTCACTTCTAAAGACGATTTTGATTCAACCTAGAAAAGTGCTGTTAGATTGTTTTCAGTGAGAGCTTTCATTTGAGTGGTCACACCTTCAGGTTTCATTTGACAGTTCAGCAGTTGAAAATGAACACTGCTATTAAAATTTACTCATCGAGAGCTTCCATTTGAGTGGTCACACCTGCAGATTTCATTTGATGGATGTTCAGTTGGAAGTGAACACTGTTATTACAACGTACTCAGTGAGAGCTTTTACACGTGTGAAGGTTTAGGAGCAGGACGTTTCAAATAGTTGCTTCTTACCTTAGGAACGGCTGATTCGCGACGTCGAACAAAAACAATCTTCAAACAAACGGCAGGCAATGTTTTGAGTAACTTAAGCCTGAATTACTCCTCAGAGGCACCAGAGATGCATCTAGAAGTGTTTCCTCCTTCCTTCACGCGGTCTTTATCTGCGCCGTCTAAACTGGACCGACCAGCCTCAGTGGAACAGGGGATTCAGGACGTGTTGAGGTTACAGCGCTGGAGGGCAGCTGTGCAGAGGAAACACAGCCATCTGACGCCAGCGGACCAGAGCACCCCGCAGCAGCAGCAGCAGCAGCAGCAGCAGCAGCAGCAGGAACACACGTCGCTGTCCACTGTGGACGAGATCTTCACTTTCATAGGCAGTGACCCCGAAAAGGCGGTAAGGTTTTTCTCGCAGGTTTACTTCGAATTAAGAACGAGGCGACGTCTTACTCGCGACCACTCGCCTCGTTTTACCTTTCAGGAGTGATCAACTTCAACTTTCTGTTTTCAATATCTCATCAGAGATAAGTCACACAGTAATGAGAACTTGGCTTTGATAGTGTGTTCAGATGAAAGCTGATTAATCTACATTATTCTACTTAAGAGGCTGGGAGAATCTGCATTTGAGCTTGGGAGTGAAAGGATTAAACATTTTGGACCAGGACTTTAACGACAGCTTTACGATGTATGGGCTGCAGCGTTTGCTGACCCCAACTGTTTACTATTAATGCATGTACAAATCGCTCCATCTATAAATCCTTCTGTCCCAGGTCTCTTGCTCCAGCTTCCTGGCTGCAGCGGGTGTACGTAATGAGCGGGGCCTGGATCGAGTTGAAGCCCTGCGGTACATGCGCGAGCTGGTGGCCACGTGTGCGAGGCTCGGTGGTCACGTGCCGCACTTGCTGGCCTGTGTAGCGTCAATTCTTTCAGAAGGGCCCAGGTACGTGCGTGTGTACTCGCGTGGATGTAAGTGTGTACGTGTACGCGCGAGATGATCAGCAAGTGGGCTAACGGCTCAATATCTCTCAGGTCTCAGGAACTTCAGTGTGGTGGACTGGTACAAGAAGTACGGCACGAGTTCTCGAGCGTGGTGCAGGCTGTTGTTCAACAAGCCTCGACCAAGGTCTCCACGTATAGTGACACTCTCATCGTGCTGTCCACGTGTCCGTTCACGTGGCACGAAGAACGCTGCCTCGTGCGCAGCGGGCTCATTCTTCTGCTGGACAAACTCTGTTGCTCGAGACAGACAAACGGCGCGTCTGCAAACCTGTCTGCGATGGCCTGGGCCGGATTCCAAGTTCTGATTGACCGTTTTGTGCGATGGGAGGGAGAGAAAGGTGAGACTGTGTGCGAGTAAAACAAATTTAATCGAGAGCTGCTCTAATAAAATTTCTGTAAGCGATGTCTAGTGAGTCGACCTATGAGGGTCTTCAGTTGTTTTATATAATTCTCTGTAGGTTACCGACCAGGTGAGATCTCGTGGTCAGGTCTAGCCTATCAGGTGTCGACTCTCCTGACAAACTACTTGAACTTTACGCTGGAAGAAAGGCGCAAGGACGAGCTACGAGCCAAGGACGCGCTACAGTACGTCATGGAGCTCCTACACAACATCGCCAGGTACTGGCCAAGCTTCATGAGTATGTACATATTAATGCATGAAAAAAAAAAAAAAAAAAAAAAAACCCTAACATTCCTGTGATTAAAATAATTTTTGTGCTTTTCCAAACTTCAGATTCGTTGAATTTCACCAGAATATTACTGACATTGGTTTGATTAACAATTTCATTGACAATTGTCAGCCATAGAGTTGAACATGGTCCGTATCTATCAATCCTAATTATGGACACTCTCTAGTTAGTAATATTCTGATGAAATTCTACAGAGTTGACCAGGTGCTGAGATATTATTGTTATCTTACAAAGGAGATAGGACAGCCATACGTATGGCAATAAATTGAAAAGCTGTAAAATACCAGTAAAAATGCTAAAACCATTAAAATATACGGGTGAGCCCTTTGAATCACATATAAGTCTGTTGTCTACAGAAGCCGACTTGGTGAAGCAATTCTCCGTGAGCCTCGTACGGTCTCCACCCTACTCTCACTTATCCTGGACCGGCGCGCTCCGCCCAAGTTAGTCCTCGTGATTCTCAAGCTATGCCGGTCTGCTCTACCACTGATGAGCGCCAAATGCTGTGAGGAGGTCACACTCCCTCCCTCGGTGAGACAGTACGTTGGCGACAGAGCAGGCCAGAGGGAGGTGAGCCCGGTCGTTAGGGTCGCAAAGCTACTGCTGGCCAAACTCGGCGACTTCGTGTTGCCGTCTGTATGGAGCGACTGCCCGGAGGTGTCTGAGGATGACGTTAAAAGTCCCACTGGAGGGCCACAGGAGGAACGCGGGGAGGAGTATGGTGATGTGGTGTCCTTGTACGTGCACAAGCGAGAGGATCAGCCGGCTCACGAGGTCGTGCAGAAAATTCTCAGGTTAGAACTGATTCTACACCATTCACCACATTATGCAGTAAACTCCAAGACCGACACCATCGAGACCACCTCCAACTGTCCGTTTTAGAGAAATGGCCGTCTTAAAGAGCGTTGGTTAGAGGAAACGACCGAAGAAACAGGAGGACCGCTCCTATCTGGTGTCCGTCTTAGAGAGACGTCCGTCTTACAGGAGTGTCCGTTAGGATGGAGTTTACTGTAGTCCGTTTAGTGTTGTGAGAATAATTGTTCGACTTGTAGAATACGGATTTAAATGTTTATCGAATTGGCCCCAGAATATAGATCCATTACTGTTGACTTTTTTCCAGCACGGATGGCACGGCATTTATTTTTCGGATTGGCCAAGGATCCGAGGTGGAGCGTGCGATTAAAATGGACCGCGAACTGAGTCAGTACGGGAAGGCGGAGGTGATGAGCGACAGACTTTCCTCATGTCTCAGAAGAGCCACCAGCTGGGCCCAAACGGGGCTGGTGCTAAGTGTGGGGCCCCAAGGACGAGGGGCTCAGGAGGAGGAACAAACTCAGTCCCAAAGCAACGATCCACAGGTTGTCTGTTTGAAACGGAATCAGCAGCTTACAAGGTAAAGAGTACAGTCAGCTTGATCTCAGCCACACCACCAACCACGGGCGCTGTATTCACCAAGCGTTTCGTGAGGTAGTTCGTACGAACAAAAACATCATGAAGTTTATAAGAGAGTCTGTAAGCCTGCAAATGCGAAATGCTGTTCAAATGCAAAATCCATGCATGTCAACTCTGCACTGGTGATTTTCTGTTCAAACCGATGTATATTTGCAAAGAAATTCTTGTTTACACGGTGGTAGACTGGAGTTTGTTTATTGTTGTTGCCTGGCGCCTTTTAACAAGGATTTCTCTGCAAATATTTATCAATTATTTAACCTGAAAATCGTTGTGCAGAGTCGACGTGCAAAGTTCTGTTTAGGTTTGGTACGTTATGATTTGAGTACCGTGAAGCACTTGACGTACGAAAGTGAAAACTGGTGCTATAAGATGAAAAGAAAAATCCAGTCACTGTTGAAGTTTAATGTCTTGAATGAAATATGTAGTGCCTCTTGAAAACTCTTAACCCCTCCCCTCCCCCCTCAGAGCCGAGTCCAGCCGCCCGTTTATTAGCGGACAAGTGTCATATAACATGGCGTCTGAAGTGATCTCCCTTCTACACGGTCTGCTGTCGTCAGCTGCATCAGACACGGCCAAAATCTGGGCTACTGCTGTCAGAGAAGTGCTGTGTGACGCACTGGACTGTGTTCCAGGTCTGATTGACGCGCTTTCCGCTGACATCGAGTCCGCTCGGAACGAGGGCTCGGAAACTGAGCTTTATGAGCAGGAGCTCGCTGCTGAGAGCGACGAGTGGGCCTTTAGGGCACGTCATGTGGTAGCAGCATTGTGTGCCTTGGGAGGCTTTAGACAAAGCGTGAGGACGGGTTGCGTGATTCAGGTTTGTGCACGCTGTCGCTCGTATGTTTCGTGTTTATAAACATTTGCAATTGGAATTTACCAACCACAATTTGAAAGGAGCACTTGTGTAAGGGACCAACAGATCTCTAGATGTAACAAGAAGTGATGTATGTTGGTTATGATCGTCCGGGTTAGAGTAGTCTTCAGGAAGACTGTTGTTTTCTTATTTGAATCTGAAGACGACTTGTGCTCAGGTAGTCGAAGCGTCAGTGTCCAACAACCGTACTGTTCAAACTCCTGGTTTCAAACCATTTGCCAAGAAGGGGTAGTCACACGAAACGTCACTGTACGCAGTTGTACGAGAGGTGACCACTGCCTCTATTTCGCCAGGTGAAGGGAGAAGACATGGTGCACCTGACGGGGGAGGTGGTCAGTACATCGGAGCGCCAGGGCCTGGGCACAGTGCTGCTGGACAATTCAGAGGGGATCACTTACAGTGAACGAATTCAAGAAATCCCTCTGTCAAGACTGGACATACTGGACAAGCAGGTCTGGCCTGTACCTCTTGTAGTCTCTGTGATATAGCGCTCCACAAACATTACGACGAGCACTAACGATTTGATAGAGCCAAGCCTTGAACCTAGAGTGATAAAAACGAAGTTCTCCTTTTCAAAACATAGTCAGATGTACGTAGTTGAGTGTGCAGAAAATAGAAGTTGATCTGTTACTTGGGTTGAAGCTGGTCAGCAGTTGTCCTTACACTCGTACAGTTTGTCAGGGTAATTATTTCCGCATCATTATCCTGTGTTATGGCGCTTTTGGAAGTTGGTTGTCTCAACCACAGGGACAGGAAAACTGATGGCATTAGTTAAGAGCGTTTTACATTTTAGTTGAGTTCCTGACAAAGTAAGCAATACCCTACTTAATTCATCGTACCTGTAGGTACTGGCCTCACCAGCACTTCCGTCACAACGTGAATAACTCCACTGTGACGCTTTATTGTCGAGTTTTCTTGAGTCTGTTCCTGTCCTCATCACACAGGGTGTCTTTCTCACCGAACTGACAATGGTCGACCAGGCTCTCACAGCGATAACACGAATCCTGGGAACCAGAGAAACCCGGGAAAGTGAAGCACAATCCGAGTCTGGTGAAGCATCAGCGCCAGGATCTCCTGCAGCTCGCATTCTCGCAGAGCTTAAGACCAGGTGAGTTGAAAAACCGTAGAAATACCGCGGAAATACGTTCTTCTTTATCGTCTCTCCCATAACGTACTCCTGACGTCTCTCCTCAGAGCAAGTTTTTTACTTTTATTTTGTCACTTTAAGTTTTTATTTCTTTTTGCAATTTACACTGTTCCATATGCATACAGACACAAAGCAAAGTACAGTACATTTTCACTCACACGCATACTCACAAAACACACTAGGGGCTATTATAACAAATATTATGAGCTGACATAATATACTAACCTTAACTAGTAACAACCGACTAGTTACTTACTGTTGATTTGATCTGAAGCAAAAACACGATTTAACTTTTCCCATTTCTTAACATGGAGAGGTAGCTTGTCTTATTTTCCTGGCGTTATAGAGCTCAATATTAAATATACGTCCTGTCCTCAGAGCAAGTATGGTGCTGGCCTCGCAGATGAAGGACGCGTCCTTCAGAGCAGCCATTCCTCAGCACCCGACGGGAGTGCTGACGCAACTCAGAAGCCTCGCTGCTCAGAGTGATCCGGGGCAGCGTCTGCCCGTAAACGAGAGTCACTGTGAACAACTGAGACAGCTTTTCAAGGAATTTGTGAAATCAGATGAGAGCGCGAGGGAACCCAGCCCGCCAAAAATGGTGCTAGACGCCGCTCGCTCTTTCCCGCCAGTCTGTGGGGCCATCTTTACTGAAGAACAAACGTATGTTCATTTCCTGGCTGACCCCACCCCACTGGAGTCAGGCTTACCGCGCGGGACGTTTCTGTACGCAAGTTCTCCGTTACCGCTGAAGGTAAGCACTGCAGGCGCTGCACCCGGTGATTAGAGAACACGATTGCATTCTTATAATCTGGCCCAAGAAAGTTGTGTTTAACCCAATATGCGGGTGGATACTGTGAGTAAAGTTACACGGGGCAGAAAAGAGGATATTTGGCCTCTAAATGAACTGGTAAAAGGCGGCGGATTTTAGTTTCGAATGCCACCCACCCATCCACCCACCAAATTTCTATTGAATAACCCAGGTTTACAATCAACCTGGGTGATGTCTATTTACCACTTACCACTATTCACCTTTCCCGCCTTTTGGTAATTTGTGGTTTCCAGGCTCCGTCCTTTTACTGGGAGGTGGAGCTGTGCGGTTTGGGCGAATCAATTGATCAGGACACTGGGCCGAGCATCTCTGTCGGATTAGCTCCGCCCGCAGTGCCTTCGTCCAGCGGCTGGACTTATTCCATTGGCTCTTGTCTGTTACACAGGTAGCAAAACTGTCAGTCATGCATGCCAAACTAGGACGACATTTTTTGTCTCTTTGTAACCTCGGCTTCCTCGTCTTTGCATATTGTTGCGTAATCTCTTCCGTTTTTGCCGAAGTTCAATACGTATTTGCTAATGCCAATTTTGGCACGTTCCAGTGTTTTGGGGGGACAAATTGACATTGCTCGGTCACAATTTGTTTCATTGATTATCAAAGTAGCATGTTGCGTTCATCGTCTCTTAGTCGACAAAACGATGCTTCATTTCTCGCGCTCTGCCAACGAAAGGACACCAAGTTGAGCTCATTTTCACATATCTCACACATAAGAGACAGTTGACCATATCCTTGCTGCTTTCTGCCTCCCCTGCAGCCATGGCCGTGCAGTTCTCTATCGCAGCGGTGGCTTTCTCCAATGGAAGACTGTCAGTTTTAACTTTGTCATGAAGGCTGGCGACATAATAGGGTGCGGCTACATGGGGTCTGAGGAGAACCCGGACAAAGGAATGGTTTACTTCACTTGCAACGGAACACGTTTAACGGAAGTGCTAGATGGAATATTTGCTGGACTTTGGCCTGCAATTCACATACAAAAGAAGGTGAATTCAGTGTGCATTTGTCCAGTTTTTCATATTATGTGCACTCAGTTGATCTTCGGCTACTCGAAGTATACCAGAACTTTTGAAAACACATTCTATTAAAGTACTTCTCTACACAATCTAAGTGTCTAAAACATATTCCAAGTACTTCTTTACGCAATCCACGTGTCTTGATTATGGCGAGTGTTGCGTTTAGTATGTGACAATACACATGGTAAGTCAAAGTGCTACGATAGCTTTATTCGTAAATAAATAAAGAAAGAAATAAAGAAAGAAAGAAAGAAAGAAAGAAAAAAAATAGAGAAAGAAAGAAAGAAAAAGAAATGGGGTTGGATGAAGAGTAGTCTGAATTGAGTTATGGCACCAGAGCACCACCTCGCTTATTGAGCTTACTAAGCTGGCCGTGGGACCTTCCCAACTGTGACGCAGCCACAAGCATCCACTCTCCTGTTACAGAGAATGTCGTCTGCTCATTGCAACTCGTCAAGCCTGTTTCTGATGTACCCACTCCTTGAGTTACGAGGACACCCATCTGGGGTGGACTGCGGCCCTTGTCTCAGACCTTCCCAGGGGTAGATGCAGGAGCGCAGGTCTCCTCGGAAGTCACCCCCTTAGCGAGCATTTCATCCAACCCCACTGTACTAGTGGTCCAATTCGCGTATTTATATCTTGTTGTTCACTTTCTGTAACACTTATGGGATGTTCTTTAAAAGTTAATTTAAAGCTTTTGTGCTTCTGCTTTTCGATCAATCATTACTTTTCGCTGATCTGACGGAAACCTGACCCGATTAGCTAAAATAACCCTAGAAATTTTGAAAATAAGTCGATTTCTGTACAGCGCATGCGCAGAGGCTCAAAAGAATTAATTTGCCGTTTGATGGCTTTTCTTTTAGTTAAGTCTATCTTTTGAAGGCATAAAACCCAGGTTGGCGGGTAGATTGTTCACTATCAAACGTGTGGCGGTAGTTTTTGTTTTTAAAATGGAATTTAATAAAACCAGAAATGTTTTTTCTGCTGAAAGTAGGTGAGTTTTGTTTTTCTGCTTTTGTAAGTGCGCGGCAACCTATTTGATTTTACTTTCAGCAACTAGGGGTCTTTTCGACGTTTTAAATGTCATTTGTTAATAAAACGCTTTTTTGTTAAATGTAGGACGTTCGTGTTCGTGTAAACTTTGGAGGGCGACCGTTCATGTACGCGGAAGGCTTCAAACACCGCGCTGCAGCCGATCTGTCGAGCGATGCAATGGAGGAACTGCGAGAAAGTTTCTGTGAGCTTCCTTTTGCCTGTGAGCCGTCGATTACTGAGACCGAAGACAAAGCCAGTTCACATGCGAAAGAACAACAGCCCCACCCGCCAGAACTTTCAGCTGCTGTTCTCAAAGGTTGGTTCGAGTTTCGGTTTTCAAGCGAACAACTTCGCTGATTGAAAATGTGACCGTAAATAAAACTAATCTATGTACCATTTAAGAAAGGAGAGTTTAAATCAATTGGTTTGTTTTCGCGTTTTGTCTAAGAGATCTGAAAAGTCATTTCTTTTTACCTGATCCTGGCGTTAATTTGCTGTTGCGTAGTGTGCCGTCCCACACCATTCCGTTCCGTGTGTTGTTGTGTTGTGTTGTGTTGTGTTGTGCTGTTGTGCTGTGTTGTGTTTCTTGTGTAATGTGTTGTGTTGTGTAGCTGGGTTATACGTTGTTCAATGTGACGTGTCTTGTATGTTCTGTGCTTTGCTGTGCTGCATTGCATTGCTGTGTTCTGTTTTACCGTGCATCACGTGCTGTGCCGTGCCGTGCCGTGCGATGCTGTCATTCTTGTATAGCCTTTGCAAAGCTGATATACATTTGAAAGCCAATTTGTGTATTAATCAGGTTGATCTCCGCTTCACAGGGTATGATTCATCGGCCTCGCTGCGGTACAAACTGGCCAGCAGTTATGACCAGATGGTCGATACAAGCCCTTTAGAACACATGGCACCAACTGAAGATGAACAACACGTGACCGACCCTCGATCCCAGGACCCAACTAAGCTGCTCGTGAAGGCCTGGGAAGAGAGGGTGTTCCCCGTCATCAGGAGGAGGTTTAGAAACAACGCCGATAGACAGTCGGGCCTGGAGCAGATCAGAGGCGCTTTACTTGCAGGTAAAGCCCCCCCCGGCCGTAGACTGCACAGTTGCTTTGTAACCCTTTCACTCCCAAGAGTGATCAACTTCAATTTTCTCGTTCAGTTTCTCACCAGAAATACATTATACAGTAGGAAGAATTTTGCATTTGATAGCTTGCTTAGACGAAAGGTGATTAAACTATCAATTCTCACTACATCACTGATACTTTTTCTTCTTTAAAGCATTTTGAGCTTGGGAATAAAATCGTCAAACCAATGGCTGCGTTTTCAAATAAAAACGCATTAAATAATGTGGGCGTGACCTGAATTTGTCTTGCAATTTCATCGCAGGGATGACCGAGATCGCCATCTCCGCCGTGTCAGACTTGTACGAAGACGATGGCGGCGTGCCAGCGAGTTTGCAATTCCCGAAGATAGAGGACGTGAAGGCGGACGCAAACAAACTGAAGGTGGACACAGTGCGACCAGGAATGACTATACTCATCAATACCTTCAGGCTGCAAAGTTTTCTGCCAGAGTTTGCTGTCCCGGATATGAAAAAGACCTTCGGACTTCTAGGAGTCGTTCACGCAGTTGATAAGGTAAGCTGTTAGGTCCGTTAGGGCTAAACAATGGCTCCTGGTGACCAAAGTGTGAGGTTTTGGCCAGTAACATGTTACACGAGGTATGTTGCAGGGTGACTAGAACAATCTACTTTTCACAACGTTGCGTCCGAGTTCCGAGCGTCTCACCCCACAGCAAATTGTTTTCCTGTCATCAGAGTTGCGTTGTAGGATGCAGGGAGAATTGCTTCGTTTAAAATGGTTTGGGTTAGGTTTAGGAGTTAGGCTTATGCTTAGGTTTATTGTTTCACTTGACAAAAACAGTCAGCTGACTTATAGTCACAACACGCTCAACACTACGGCACTGTACAACTGGAAAGTGTTTAACAAAGCGTGTCCACTGGTGTTTCCCAGGCAAATGGACTCGTCGAAGTGGAGACGTACAATCGTCAAGAGGGAACACTCATGAGATTCTGGTATCCGATTACAACTCTGGAGAGGCCCAGCCGTGGCTTGCTCAGATCTTCCTCTCACGGTCTGTGTGGCGAGAGCGCTAGACCCAGTGAATTACAACGAGAGCTGCTGAAGGTCGAGGCTTGCGTCACACGCATGTATTGTCGAGCCGCTTTCACTGAACTGGTCAGTGGAGAAAAACTTGTAGGAACACCAGGCAAGTAACATGAGAAGTAATTTTATTTTTGGTGTTCAGCTCTTTATTGTCTCACTTGATAAAGACAGTATCACTCATTTGAAACATAAATTTTCCTTTTGCTTCAGCAGCGTTTTTTTCTCACTTGAAGAACATACTTTATCCTTTTTCTTGGACTACATTTAGGACTTTATCTTCTGACTTGAGAAGTACCTTATCGTTTTGCTTACAAGCAACACTTTATCCTTATTTGAGAACTTATCCTTTTCCTAGCCATCTCACTAAAGGATTCTTGTTGATATTTCTAGGTGGATCTGAGGAACTGACGCTACTGCGCTTCCTGGCAACTCAAATGCTCGCACCTCCCCAAGCTGATGGAAACATACTCATGACGTCATCACAGTCGGCTCCAGCTGTGCGGGATTGCCTCGTTTCCAAGACTCTCCGACCCAGTTTGTTGTTTTGGGACAAATGTGAAGGCCTGGTGGCTGAGGTTCGCCGGCTGCTGTCCGTGGCGGTGTCAGGCGGAGAGGACGAGTTGGTGAGACTGGTGAACAGCGTTGGTTACGTGTTCAAGGAACGGGCTTCTCAGGAGCTCGAACACCGGGAGTTTGTGGTTAGAGCTGGTTCCCAGGACGAGAATATTTACTTCCCGACTGCTTGCCTGGTCATGTTGTCATGTCTGGAGAATCTTGAATGCACGATTCCCAGGTGAGGTGGCAGCGAATCTAGAAACTGTTTTGTCGATCTCATGTTTAGTTTTCTGACTTGTGAGTCTTTGTAATAGGACTACATGCTGGACCCAGTTGCTTAAAGTAAGATTAGACTAAACTTGAATAGGTCTAAATTTGTTGTCATTTTTAGGCCTGAAATGAGAAGTTTTGGCTGACAAAACAACTTCCTCGCTAAGTTTTGAGCCAGAACAAACTTTGGTTAGTTAGTTAATAAAAAACTATCCGCAGTTTGTTGGCCAAAAGCGCGAGAGAAACAATTTGGTTTAGCTTCATCGAACTTCGAACAACCGGGCCGGCAGTCCTCCTGTCTAATAGTTTCTTGCGGTTGCGCGCGCATCCAAGCTGACGGGCCGCAACTTTCGATGAAAGAATTCTCAAGTGAAAATATAGAAAACGTAGTCAGCCCAACTCGGAAATGAGTGCGTCTATATCGAGGCTGAAATCAGTCTGCTCCGCTCGGTGTTATTGAGTCATATTTACTGATACGTGACTCTGCTTTCTGTCAGTGGAGGATCTTCTCAGCGTAGCGATGCTCACGTGTCGGTGTTTGCGCACCATGGTAGAAAAAAGTTGACCCGTGATGGTCAGGTGGCGAGGTACAAAGTGGCTCAGTATCCCGACACCGAACCAACAAGGCCGGGAATAATCGCTCATGCAGACCACTTTCCAAAGAAACTGCTTCCTTGCAACCGTCTGCAGATTCACTTTCATCCCACTGCACCCGACCAACTCGTGCTGAACGTAGATGCCTTTTCTGTTAATATTTTCCTGGCAGTTCTGTTCGCTGAGGTCTTTACGGCGGATTTTGTCCAAAACCTGGGGAATGGAACGGGAGAACGTGCGAGTGGTTTGACCCAATGCCGGGAGGAAGTTGATAAACCCGGCTATATCACGAGGATTGCTGCGTTCCATCTTTTGGACCAGCTCAGTTCTTTTCTTGTTGATGCCCCGCTGCCGTCCTTCATGAAAGAAATTATTTTCCATATGCTTGCGCAGCTTCTCCGTGCTGGTAACAAGTCAGATTCGATTCAGCAACCCCAAGAAGACGCCACGACGCACTCATTTGTGTTTGGCTTGATTGTCACTCGATTATCTCCGCTCCGAGCGGAGCTGCAGAAGTTGCTGGAGAAGGAACTGTCCACCAGCTCTACAGCGCTGGACTTCATACTCAGTTGCAACTTCGAGAACAGCAAAGTGTCGTCCTACTTCCAGGCGCTGTTGGAGCTTATGCTGGCGATGAACGAGGTTGGACTGCCTGTTCTCGAGCAAGATGGAGAAGGAGCAAGCGTAAAAGCGAGCCGGAGGAGTTCTTCCTCTGACTTGCCGGATCAGGTGAGCTGGACCGTCTTCAGAAACCGTTTATAAGAGCGGCACAATATGCGTACGCTTAATCTACAAAGTTAAGCGCTTTTTACGAGTATCAGAATTCATAAGTGGGGCGCAAGTTTCATCCGTTCAACCTTTAATGGGCTCCTCGCACAAGTTTTTCCCTCCCCCTGCATTCATTGTTAGCTTCTCGTGCAAGCATGAGTCGAACAATACTCAACTACCCAACATTGAACTGGGAGGGGGTAATTGTCCCAACAACTTTTACCATGATCTGGAGTCACTGATTTACGTCGAGTTTTAAGCAATCTACAGGGTTTCTTAGAACTTCATATTCAGATTGGTACTTTTCAGTGAAGTGCATGTGAGAAACTGATGTCATGTATGTACTAAAATATACGTTTCGTTTAATTTTAAGCTTGATGGTGCGAGCACTGCGTCTGCTGACGGCCCTAGATCAGCTCCGCCCGTAAATACAGCAGGAACGGTGTTTGAATTTGACGTTGGAGTTGCGGCCCACTCCAGTGCAACTGGTGCTGACGCTCCCCCAGCAGCCATTGCGTCACTCGCCAGAGCTCGGAACCGCGGCAAACGGGCGAGTCTTCGTCGACGCAAGAGAGGTTACGCTCACGGTCTGACGTCTCCTACAGAGAGGATGCCATGGCTTGACAAAGTGATTTCTTCATCCCTGATGCTTCAAAACCTGATCCACGGGAATTCGCGAGGAGCGGCACATGTCAGTGAAGGCTTAAGCTCCGTGGTTTCAACAGCGTCAAGCGTTCTTCAGCGGCTTTTGATAATCACCAACATTTGCAAGACCCTGACGAGGAAGACTGTTGTGGAGGCTATTACGAAGTCTTGTCGAGCTGCTGGTGGTATCGGCGAGTGTGGGATTTATCTGGGCGAGAAACCGGCTCACACTCCACTTCATTCGGCTGAAGAGACAGATACGGATCACGTGGAGACCTTGAAGAAGTTACTGCCGAGCGCCCAGGAAGACAGACCTGAGCATAATCAGGGATACGCGGTAGTTGAACTGAGAGGCGGTAACCAAAGCGAACTAGCTTGTCAAGCTATCTGTGCCAACAAGGTGTTGAAGGATTCAGCTGAGGATTGCGCTGAAGCAGTTGGAGTCGCGCGAGTGAACAAAGAACTCTTCATGGAGGGAACAAACGAACTTGTTGCTATCGCAGTTTTCGATGAGTTCTTAAACGCTAAGCTTTTCGCCGACGAGTCGAAAGAGACACTAGTTTCAGGTGCGTTGGACGCGTTTGTGGAGATATTTTCCAGTTGTAAACGCGTAGCTCAAGAGCAAACAGCCTCTTCAGAGCTGCGCAGTGCGGATAAACGCCTTGAGCAGGAACCCGAGAGTTCGAGCAGCAGTGTGGATCAAGGCGGGCAAATGAAAATTCCCGAGTCGACGGCAGCGGTTGTCGAAACGACAGCTGAAGAAACAATCACTCATTTGTCCGAGGCCACGTGCGGTTCGCGCGAAATTCCTGCGGCCGATTTTCTGACGAGAGACCAGGTTTGTAATGCTGTCCCTGGTAACCTGTTATTCCTGTTCTTCAATGCGATCCGCCATGAAAACGAGCCCATGTCAGATGTCGTGTCTAAGTTACTGGAGGATTATGGGACGCCTGTCGAAGGCGGTCAAGCGGAGAAAGGCCTGGTACTTAATGGCCTTGTGGATTGGGTCGTTGCACGTTCGAAGCAGGATGTGAGGACGATCTGGAAAGGACTTACATCTTGTGGATACGACTTCAGTTTCGAAAGGTTAGTGCAGGGCTATTGCTAGTGTAGTGTGGAGAGATTGACAGTTGATGTGCATTGCTCTTGTTATTCTTGTTGTTGTTGTTGTTGTTGTTGTTCCATCACGATCTAAGTATTTCCAGGGTCAATCAAACTTCTCTTTCTTCTCTTCCCCTCGCACTAAAACGATGCCTTCGAAAGGAGTTTTTCAGGAAAGGTTCGTTTTCAAAAGAAGCGAAGGGATTTGAAAACGTAATATGGACGAGTCCTTAGACTTCATCTTTTGGTGAAAAATTGCTGCAGGAACAGGTACACCAAAGAAACATCACAACTTTGTTACTGCTTGCTTCACATTCTCTTCAGATGCACACACGTGTTCCCACAGGAGGTGAGGGAAGACCACAAGCGATGGTGTCGCGCTGGAGATGAAGCTCTTGTGCTGTACGTAGACTCGTCGTGCCGCGCTCTCTCCACCTCTCCATCAAGACTAATGCCCGACGAGATAAGGCTGTCAGACTCCGTGCTCGCCAACCGCCAGTTTGAACCGCTTCAAGGTCAGTCCCGCACTCTGCTCTGACGAAGGACTGACGCTCGAAACGTCACTAGATAGCACATTTACAGCGTGCAGCATATCCAGATAAACGTTACGTGTTTTACCGCCATGCCGACACAGACCACGGACTAATATTTCAGTGTGTCATTGCCGCACAGTTTGTTTATTTTCTTCTCAAACTGCTCGGGCGTGCAGTTCTCAACGAGGGACGTAGTTGTGTCATTGCTTTGGTTGGCGTTAGCTGCGATTTTGATTACACATTTACTTACACATTTCTCGCATTGGAAACTGGTCTGAAAACAATCCTTTTTGTTTCCAGGATTGTCTCTCCGAAGCATCAGGTCTCGTTTTGTCTTCCTCAAGAATCTCAACCAAGACGTTGAACGCATTTTGCTGCCTTTAACAGACATGCGCGTGTGCACCACGCACAGCTTGAGCACCGCTGCCCTGCTCAGACAAGCCAGCGGTTTACTCTTTTACCACACCAAGGTAGCGTTCTTAAATCACGTGCTTAACCAGACGGCTCACCGTGGCCCAGACGAAAGTGCGCCCGAGATCTCCATAGATCCCTTGGAAGCACTCGAAGGTAATGTACTAGTGAGAAGGGTACTGTGAAGTTGTCGTTAGTAAGTAGAATACGGTGAGATGAGAGTGATTTAATTTTCTCCCTCAGTTTCTCACCGGAGATATATTATACAGTAAGGAGAAATTGGCTTTTGATACCTTGCCCAGATGAAAGCTTATTAAACTATCAGTTTTCTTTACATTACCCATACAATTTCTTCTTAAAAGGTTGAGAGAATCTGCATTTTGATCTTGCGAGTTAAAGGGTTAAACTTTTAAGACTTGTACGAAGATTTTTTTATTCGTGTGACATCATTATTCAGCTAAGGAAATCCCATGTAAACTTGTGGCTAATTGATGTTAATTTCAGCCCAATTTTTTCTGCCTAATCCCCTGTTGATTCTCAAGTCAAAATTTATTATTTCAGCGGACAAGGTTTCGTCAGCAGGCCCCCAGTTCTGTCAAGCGGCCCGGCACTTGTCCTCCGTCCCCTCGGCTGGTTTGCGTGTTAAAGTAGCAACTGGAGGAGACCCGGTGTTTCCGCTCAAAGTTCGCCTCAGAGGCGAGCAGGTGCTGGGTTCAGGTAGCTGCTTAAATTCTTCATAACTGTTCATTTTCATTCTTTATCCACAGTTCATATGTTCAAGGTTTCTCCTTGTTTTGTTCTTTTTTTTTTTTTTTTTTTTTTTTTTTTTTTTCAGGTGGTTCGTTCCGTCACTTCATGTGGCTCATGGCGCGCGAGCTTCAGGGTCCGCACGTGGGTCTGCTCATCCCCTGTCCAAGCTCTGCAGCCAATAAGAACAAGGTGAAACTAACAAACACTGCTGACCATGTCTTGCGGACTCATAGACCATTTTCATGCGAGATTTCAACCTTTGAAATTAGCAAACTGGGTCATCACACAGACCTCGTATATACTATATATTTTTGGAAAGTTCTAATAGTATACGTTAGGACGACGTACAAGTATGTATATGACGGACGAGATTTACAGACTTTAGTACCGCGGTATATTGCAGTCACACTTTTCTCAGAGAAAAGTTCCCATTAATTTGACAACCTAGTGCGCTCTTCACAGCGTAGCTGTCTATAATATTTTGTACGAGATAGCTACGGAAAAAGGTTGATGTTCGAAGCATTTCTAGACAACCTCAGCAGAGCGAGCTTTTGTCTTGTTATTCTTCAGGGCAAGTTCATTTTGAAGCCTGGTCCGATGACATACACAGAAGAGAAACTGCTGTTGTTCTTTGGCCAGGTAGGTGCAATTGAACATTAAAACAACCGATGCATTGCTTACACAGTTTTATAACATTTATCATTGAATGCCATTGTTTAAAACTTGATAACATGGTGGTTCTGTTGCGTCAAATTATGTTCAGGGCTACAGCAGCGCGTTAAGTTCAAGGTCTGGACCCGGTGTAACAGTCCGTTTTGGCCCCCCTGACCAGAATGTTCCCCAGACATTTTCCCCGGGGGACAGTTTGGCTCTGACCGGAATGTCCGGCCGGACAAAAAATTGGAGGACATTTCAGATTGCTGCACCGGCAACAAACTGTAGGGTTTTGACCAGGAAACAACCAGAACGTTTTAAAAATGTGTCATAGAAGCCGTGTTGTGAGCGAAATATTCCTATTTTGAAGCTTTAACACGAAAAAGATGATTACAACTACTTAAAGATTAGCCTAAGCGTGCTTTGGACAACCTCTTGGTAAACTGAAATGACCAAATTAGTGTTTCCCTTCAAGAGGAAGAGATGTTCTATTGCAAGTCCGTATCAAACCATTAACATTGGAATAAATCCATGCTTCATGATTCACAGGCCGCGTGCTCGTTCTCCACGCCTTGTGTTTGATTTTGTGTTCATCTTGTAACCATTTCAGCTGCTGGGCATCGCCTTGCGTTCGGACGTCCCGTTAGCTATGGATCTGTTGCCAGTGTTTTGGAAGAGTCTCCTGGATCTACCACTCGACCCTCAAGAGGATCTGCGCGAGACCGACATACTCACGTACAACTACTTGCGAAGATTCACCGAGGTAGGGAGCGAAAACACTAAATACAAAATAACGTGACGTCAGAGTTTTCGAAAAGTTACTTTTTCGCCCGTCTACACTACAGCAACACGAAATTTGCGTTTTCAAAATTTCCATTCTGGATAGCGTTCACAAAATGTTGCGTTTTCGTGACCGAAAATGGCGACATAGTGCGGACGAAACAAAAATGGGTTTTCAAACGAAAACGGGCTAATGTGGATGGGGCCTAAATCTCTTCCAATTCCACGACATTAGTGTGTGATTTGTGACAGCCCACCAATAACAACGATTATATTTATCAAATTATTATCCAATGCAGGTGGCAAGTCCAACAGAGTTCAAGACTCTCTGTTTTGAGGCCGATCTGTGTCCGTACCGATTCGTGTACACGTCGCTTGACGAACAGGAGGTGGAGCTATGCGACAACGGGGCTAACGTGGCGGTCACGTAAGTACATGTTTTCCCGCCAAGGCTGTGTTCAATACGTCAATTAGTTACAGCCAATCAGGGCTTAATGTCCAGTGCTGGATCGTGAAAACACGGCCATTATTCGTTCGTTTTATTTCCTCCTTTTGGTTGTTAAAGGTGGGAGAATCGTTTGAATTATGTGCAGGCCGTTCGTAAGCTGCGCATGCGTGAGCTAAGATGTGATTCTCGGATGGCCGCCGTTCGCTGCGGCTTGACATCGGTCGTTCCCGTGGAGGTTTTGTGCGTCTTTACACCTCTGGACATGGAGATTCGCACATGTGGACTACCTTCCTTGGACTTGGACTTTCTTAAGGTGAACTCTGTTATCACAAATCACAACAACGTTGGCCGTGGTCACATTTGCGCTGGAAGTGCGTTTACTATTCCTTGACCTTGCCATATTTGGTTTTATTATATAGACACGAGTGTTTTACTGGAAAATATACCGTGCGTAAACTACATACGAAACTACATCCGGGACCCGAGTGGCGTATTTTCCATATCCTCACTAGTGAGGATATTGTTGGCATCATTTCTCGCTTTTGCACGGTTGTTTGTGCAATTTCTCGTAAAACACTCATGTCTAATATAATAAAAAGAAAATTACACGGCGGCTTGAAGATATGGATTTTATTTTCTCGTGGTAAAAACAATAGTTTACTCACTCGCGAAGCGCTCGTTCGTAAAATATTATTTTTACCACTCGAAAATAAAATTCATATCTTCGCACCGCCGTGTAATATCCTCTATGTCTGGCAGATGCTTCAAAGAACCGATGCACAGCCCGCGTGCTAAGCTTGGTTCTTGTGCAAGTGTGACCACGGCTATAGGCCACGTCCACATTGCTGTTTTCATATGAAAATACATTCTTTTTGACGCGTTTTTGTCATCCATCCACACTAAAATGATGACTCGAAAACTGAGGTTTCAAATGAAAACAAATTAGTGTTGGTGGGTGAATTCGAAAACGGAGGTTCCTTGAAAACGCATTTGCGTGGACGTAGCCTTAGACAACCATCCATGCAATGTTCAATGAAGAAAAAGCTGCTCACTACTTTTGTCGAAATGTTGTGGCTAAATGTTCACCCTGTCTTTTCCTACTTATAGGCCCACACGACATACGTAGCAGGAGTGAAGGAAACGGATCCACACATTGAGTACTTCTGGACTGCAATGGAAAGCTTCGCTCAGGTAATTTGTTAGTCCTATGTTTAGAGCCGTTTTCGGATGACTGTCGAAAGCAATCGTGTGATTGCTTTGGTTTTACGTTTTGTACGCTTTCGATTGGTGCAAACAAGTTTAGCAGCAGTCTTCGCCAATCAGAAGCAAAAGCAAAACACTGTTGGCTTGTGATTGGTTGAAATTGTTTCTTACAGCCACTGTGATTGGCGGTGTACTTTGTTTTTCGGCAGTCATCGTAAAACGGCTCTATTTGGAATGATCTCAAAGTTAACAAGAGTTGATTTAACCTTTTATTTATTTATTTATTTATTTATTTAATTATTTAATTAATTAATTAATTATTTTATTTATTAATTAATTTTTTCAGGATCAGCTCAGAAAGTTTGTTAAATTTGCTTGCAACCAAGAGCGCTTGCCGAGCAGATGCACTTGCCAAGAAGGAAACCCAAGCACGGCACAAGTTCACGTGCCGCCGTACCCTATGAAGATAGGTCCTCCGGACGGAAGAGGTAACGGGTTAGACCAACCACTGTGAAGATTCGTTGTTCTCTTTACTTTAAATTACGCTTTGCTCGTGCAACCAGCTTGTCTCATCGGTTCAGCGGTATGAATGGGCAAGTCTCGTGTTTGTTTTGGACTGAGATCAAATATTGTGAGCCGTTCCGCTATGGAGTAGAGACCACTTGTCAAGCGTTCACTGCTGTTTTCACAGGTGCTGCAGACGCGCGGTACATCCGTGTTGAGACGTGCATGTTTATGGTGAAGTTGCCACAGTACTCCACCCAGGAAATCATGACAGACAAGTTGCTATACGCCATCAACTGTCGTGAGGACCCCCTGACAGACTTGTAATGGAGTTCAAAGTACCGCATCTACATTTCGGAGAAAAAAAAAAGTTATGGCACAATCGACGACTAAAGTATATTTTTGAAATTCTTATTATGTCCCTCGAGTGCCATTTTTTAAATACAAAGTATGAGAGAAAACAATGCTAATTGACGCTGCGAATCTTTCATCTGACACTATCTAAAAAGACGCCTTTCAGGTATCAGCTGTTTCCTGTGTGCAAGTCTGTGTGACAACACTCTGAGTTTTATACTCTGGTCTTCAGTCTTGGTATGTTTCACAGCAGTTGGCAATGCTCTCTCCACTGTATCGAATTTGGTGACTTCTCATTGCGTCTCTTCTCAAACGCGCACAAGGTACACGCCATCAGAGACAAAACGTTAAACGAGAACACATTGTGGCGGCAACATTACTAGCAAGCGCGCATGTTTCCCAAATGTTGTCCTGTTTTGCCACGCGCGAAACATTTGTTGCGGACACAAATTTGTGTCCTGGACACAAAAAATGTTTCTGAAAAACTTCAGAAACATTTGTTGTGTCCGCGCAGAGCGTAACAATGTTACCGCACGTTTTGCCACCCTGGAAACATCGAAGGACACATTGTTGTCCTTTTTTTGCCAGACCATTAAAATGACGGCAGTTTCGAGCGGGAGCGATGTTAACAAAGGGCTTATATTGTGGCCACATTAACATTTATACAATTCACGCACCCGCACCCATGCGTCACTGGCATCCTTCAGTGCAGTAACTTCTTGTGTAAGGCACTCACTGTCAATTTGCTCAAACCATAGCTGCATCGTAAAGATCTCTCCGAATCCTTGCCATGCAGTCGGATTACTTTTATCTTTTGAGTTAATCTAGTTTATTGTGTTTCTAACAACGATCTGATTAATGATAGTGACCATCGCTGCTTCACTATCATTCTATGTGCCGCAGTTCCCAAGCTCTTTTGGGAGCGAGGTTGCATGTATATGTAATTCATCTATATAATACTCCCGTATATTAAGTATATAATATTACGTGTCGCAAATACGTACCTCACTTCATTTTTGTTTTTCTCGTTTCATTTTTGTTTTTCTCTTGTGTTTGCCTGTGCGCGTACGTGCGTGAAAGAGCATTATTTTTAGGTGGCATGTGCAGTGGACACCTTTGTCCACATTTGATATAAGCAGCCTTGGTATTTCCGGTTCAGCCCACCCAACACGGTGTTTTAGCATCTCCATATCGCCGTTACATTCAGTGCTACGGTGACCAAAATTTGTAGTTCTCACACGGACACCGTGATCTTTTTAGGCCCTAGTTTTTATACTTTGTGCAACTCAATTTCAAACCTTCGTTTAACGTGAAGCTCGGTACACTCCCAAAGCACGATGCTGATTTAGATACCGAGCCCATTGACCGTGGACCGGAGTGCGTTTCACACTTACCAGCATCATTCAGAGCGAGTTACCGATAGCGCGAGGGTCCATGAAAGGGCAAGTAAAGCGTTTTCAGTAACTCGAAATAAGATGCGCCTTTATGACACGGAGACAGAAGAACAGTTTTTTTATTCAAGTGCCACCTTGCTGTCGCCGTTTTTTTTCTCTACATGAATCCGCTGTCGTTACAAATAACTACCTGCTTTACTGCCTTCGTTCTGGAGCTTTGCATCCCAAAACGTATAAACTCCCCGTTGTGGGCACCGGGGTAGCCGTTGTAGTTACGTTCGAATAAATTACATCCTCTGTATTCACTTAATAAAAGTCCTTTTTTTTTTTAATTATTATTTTCTCAAATATATTTTTTCAACGCGTACAAAGAGAGCTCACAGTAATAACAGTATCCTGAATACACCAACAGTGCCTTTATTGCGATTCGTATATTTGTGTGTTGAGCCAAGAGGCTAGCAGAAGATATAACAGACGAATAGCTATCTAATGGGACTAACGTAATACTAAAGCAGAATTTTACTTTTTTGTACTCGTTTGCTGCGAGTACTTTTATAGTTAACCAACGATGCATTTTTTTAGTAGCTGGACCTTTTACCAGATGACCTTCTTACCAATTTTAGCCGGTAAAACATACAGCGCTGCAAACCTGCACATTTTGCTACGGTGCTGTTTAATCTCGAAACGGAAAGTTCAAGGCAAGTGTACTATTTTGATTTCTGTGGAAGTTTCAGTTTTCAGTCAAAATTAGGCATATGTACTAAAATTACATTCTCGAGTAAGATAAAATTGTGCCATGACACATGTGGAAACTGAAGTATCAGTCACGACATTTGTAGATAATCTTTTGCAGCTTGCGGGGATTCATTCATTGAGATGTTTCACAAAATATCAAATGGAGTAACACTTCATGCTTATCCGGATACGCAACTTCATCTTTGTGCCTTTTGTGCGGCTTTGGAACTATTCGGGAAAGAAACTTCTGCACGCAAGTTTGATGTGACGTTCTTCAGACCTGTTCCCAGTCTCATGGGAATAGTACTAACTCCATCGATTCTGCTCCCTGCAGAAACCAAATTATAACGATTTCGTTTGGGACGGCCGGTGATTCGTGTCAGCCCATTTCTGATGGAATATCACAAATAATATTCGTTTGGTAATTGGGCTTCTGCTATCGTATACAAATAAAGAGAATAGTCATCCTAATTATCGCATGCAGGGACAAAAGAGCCCCTTGTCAATGTAGTTTAAATAGTGGACATTCCATTGGCGGGTGACGCATTACCTAAAGAAGTTCAGACGGATAAGATTACAGGTACCAAGCCTGAAACGTTTACCCAAGCACGTAGTAAGTCTTATCAACTGAAGCTGAACATTCCAGACAAAAAGTTTACAATGACAGTTAGTGAGTAACAGACCTCACCATTACCAGAAAACGAGTGAAGCGTCACTTTGTATACTATAATAATCACCGTTCAGATCAGAAATTGCCACAAATGACCAAAACGAACAAGATTAAAAAAAAACCGACCACATGCAAACAATGCAATACTTAATTTAAAATTTACCTATCTGCATTACTTGAAGGGGCTATGTGATAAAAGCCACCCGGTCAAGATGTCAGAACGGTGCTGTCCTCCCGTCAAAGGAAATTAACAGCAAATCATTAACACTGTCGCAACTGCTTCGTAAAAGTCAGCCATCTGATTTTCAGCACGCCGCACGAACGAACTTTTTGTGGCCGAAAACGAAAAATCAACAGAGATGACATCTTTGTTTTCTCCACGACTAAAAATTAATTAATCACAGAAACAACGCCCTCGGAAACAAATTGCCACACAAGGCAGCCCTCCGGGGAATTTGCGGTGACCGATAAAGGATAAGCCAACTTTTAGAGCACCAGAGGGAGGTACAAGTCGCAAAATTAAAGGCCCACAGTCTTGTATAACAGGATCAGGCCTTGGCAGTTGAAATATGCAGTTCCACAGCCAACACACACTTGATAAGTCCTGAAAGACAGAGATGTAATTATGCTTTTCCGGTCTCCTGCGATGAATATATATTTGCATATTCATCACATAAACACACGAAACAGCTCGCATCGTTTCACTTCGCTTGTTAAACTGTCAATAACAACATCAATCTTAACTTTTTTTTAGACTAGACCGAGTTGTCCTCTTTGTGCTGTCGTTCTCTTCGTCAAAATGATAAAAGGCTGGCGCAAACGAATGAATCTTCCGCCCCAACCGTCAACCGATCCGTCAGTTTCGGTTCAAATGTCATTAGCCCATCATATAAAAGGCATACCGAAGCAGATGTTCAATACCTTTTGTCGGATTCAGCACCGCTTTGAGTTTTCACAGTTTGGGATAAGGGCTTGTACCACTAACAAAAGCGTCTGGCGAAACGCGAAGGCACTGTCAACAATATTCGTGCGAAGCAAAGGCAAGTGTACTTTCAATTCGCCGTCCAATCTCTCTGAAAATGAGAAACCAAACAAAACGTAAGGCACTACAATAACCCACCTGCCTTCTTTCCGCAAATTGCAAATTCTACATTGTAAAGGCTACTGTAAAGCAAAGAATTCTCCAAGACATAAAAGTCAAGTCGAAAATGGCGACTCGAACTGCTGGCGTCCCTCCAAAATAGAGGCGTTGCAAATGTCATTAATCGACCAATCAGAATAGGCTAGGTTGTCAATCAACTTTATGAACCAATCGGATGAAGACAGCTTTTGCACATGGAAGGCACGTGATCACTGTTATTACGACATGAGGTATGAGTGGAGGCATTCTGCACTTTTCGCTTTCCGACTTCTGGTCGATGTGTTGTTTTGGGTAGGCTTCGCATCTCTCAGTTGGGGACTGAACTAGGGAACTGTCGTCTTAAATGCTGAGTTCATCATTCTTGTGCCCCCTTGTGATTTGGTGTCGTGGAAGAAGCTAGGTTATTGAACCGTGCTTTTATTGAACCGTGGCTGAAGTGGAGCATCGGACTTTGAGCGAGGATGACAACCTCTCAAGCTTACTCTTCACTTAGACGAGCCCAACTCACTTACGAGTACCTGCACACAAACAGGTAGAGTACAATGCACTCCGGTGCCTAATGTTCGTGCCAACACTTCGAGAAGGCCGCATTTTCAAACTCGTGCTTCAAGTCTGCCTTCTGTCGTAGTACATTAAATCTTGTTGACAATTTCGCGGGTTAGTTTATGTAGTTTGTACTGGTGTATTCATTGCCTAAAAGGTCCGCTGCATGTAAGATTATTTGCTCGCTTGTTTTTCTAACTTTCGGATGGCGGTGTAGCTTTTGACGACAGCCCTTTCCAATTCTCGTTCCCAGCACAACTCACGAGTTTTTATTTGGAGCTTTGGCGGAACTTGTAGACAACGCCAGGTAAGTAGGACAGTTGTTTAATGTGATATTAAAGAAGAGCAATCATGAGTGGAAGGTGTGATCTTTCGAATTGATAGCAGCTCGAAACTTGTGACTGCGGGAGACTGTGCGTTCATAAGGCGCCGAGGGGGGGAGGGATCGATATCCGCACAGTCCCAATTTGATTGACTTGAAGTAAAATAGGAAATTAACGACCGCGCTCCACTGACGTTTATTTGGTAATGTTAACATAGCAAATAGTTCCAAATAAGGTATTCCACTTAGTAATTATAGATGTCTCTTATGTGAATGTTTTGATGTCTTTGTTTTGAGAGCAACATGAATTAACATCTGTCTTAGTTTAATACACCGTTATGAACTTTACAGTGCTATTTCTCTTTCATTTCAGGGATGCATCTTCGACCAGAATTGATATATATTCAGGTTTGTTGAGTATGAACTGTTGAGAAACTTGCCAATTGATATGGGTGAATTACTGACATTACCGGCAATAAATTATGATCCTATGACTATACCATATGGCATGAAATTGAACACTCCTACGAATCCTTTGAGCACTTTTCTCACAATGTTCTGACACCTCCACAATCAAACACTTGAAGACAGTTTGCAGCAATTATTAATAACTTTGCATGTCTGAACTAATGAGTGCCTGGGGAACAAATTCCTGCCCTTTCATTTTCTTTTAGCCACATTGGAAAAGTATTCCAAGGATGCTCTGAAAACTGAATTTTGACTTATGTTTCTCAATACATTAAAAATTCAAATTAGTTTGGGCATGTTTTTTTTTCAAGACAGAACACATTTGCATATATCTGTCAAAAAAGTGCCAATTTATGCACCAGGTGACTATTATTGTCTTTTAAACCACCTACAAGGGTCCCTTTTCATTAACTTCAGTTTCCTTTTTCAGTTTCACCAAATATCACATAATTTGGATAACTTTTGTTTTGGTATCTACTGTAGCTCAGACAAAAGCTAATGAAACTATCATTAATCTTTTCACCACATCACCTGTGCTTGAGAGAGTGCAATAGAACTGAAGTGAGTAGCCACTGTTTAGGTTGCTGGCACTGAATTTAGATTTTTTCTTTGTGTTTATTGACATTACAAAATATTCTTGATGTATACTGGTAGAATTAGTATGCTTTGTTTTCATACAGAGAAAGTCCTTACTCATTGCCAAAGCTGTCAACTACTTCTGCCTTGTTTTTATCATTTTATGCTTCTCAAATCAACTACTTTATATAACCACTTTCTATGACCTCTATTTAAAAGTGAGGTTCGGGGAAAAAGTTGCTGCCTGGCTTAATGTAATACATGTTTCATGCTTTGCAGTGCTCATGGCTTATCTAACTGCAATGTGTATAATGACTTGGTGTCATTTAGCTTGTAAATGCATTTCATTTATTTTGTGCTTTGGCTATTATAGTAGTTGTGTTTTTTGTATTCTTTTGGATTCTGTAGCTAATTGTTTATTTATTTACTGCATGCAAAAGGTAATAATAGTGACACCAATAATTATATTTATAATTTTGATAATAATAAAGTGGTGGCGAGTCTTGTACTTCACTACCTCAGTAACTGTGCTATCACAAGTGGTAATATTAATGAAGACTTTATTTAACGTAGGTATACTAATGATAGTGGCAATTACACTAATAGACTTGTGGCCCCCAACCTATATATTAAGAACCACTAAAAACTACTCTAAAAATAAATACATGAAATATATAATACAAATACTATAAAAGGTACAATTTTACTACGGATTTATAACCTATGGATTAAAGTGATGAAGCTTATTGTAAGCTTTAAATACTTGACAGTTCCTTTATACGGATGTCTGGGCACTTGTAGACACGGAAAACGTCCGCCCGCCTTCTGTCTTCCGTTAATACTTCGTTCAAGTTTCAAATTACAGAATCTGGTCAACCTAGAGTGTAGCCTGTCTAGCAGCCGATATTGCCACGCAACGCATCTCGGCCAATAACGGCTGCGGGGGAGACTACCAAGAGTGTTGCTCGCTGTTTAATCTGAGCATGTTCATTAGATATGATGGTACCACAAGCTTCGTTCTTTTGTTTGCTACTGTGCACTTGGCAATCTCCGCCTCCTCGTAGAATGGAATCCATTTCAGTTTGTTAACACGTGATTGTTTAGAAAATGAAACTATTCGAACCCTGCCCTCAAGGTTATTTTGTTACCACAGACGTTGTTTCCTTTGTTGATTGCACACTAAAAATAGATGCTATAAAGGTTCGACCTTAAAAACTGTATATTTTTATTTTTCTCCTCTGTAACCACTTTACCTTTTATTGGTACATTATATCCGTCTGCCGGAATTCCGAAGCCGAACTTCGCTTGATAGCTTGCAGATCAATGTAACTTTTTGTGGCCTCGTGTGTCGAAGTTTATTGCTTGTGCATGTGTACCACATGCTAAATAATCTGGCTTTTTGTCACATTATAGATAATGGGCTTTTAGTGGAATGTGAAACGAAATGTTTGGAAGGTACGTGTAGAGCGTGTAAGGTTCAGATTCGAATAAAGTGTTGTGTTCCTCTGCAGTTCCAAATGAATCACTTCGCGGGAAATTCTTGTTATGTTTCCTCGATGATGGTGATGGTATGGACCCTTGTAAGTACGAATTTCCTTGATTCTTGTACGTTTAAGCCATCACAGAGGAAATCTCAAGTTCGTCATAGACTGTAGAAGCACAAACGTTCTCAGCTATAAATAAAACCCACAAGTTTAACCAAACTGATTAGGCAAAGGAGTTTAGATTATTTGATAAGCCTCCTTTTGAAAAATCGATTTAGAAAATTAGTTTTTGGTTGGGCCGTAATTTGAGATTCTTGTGTTTTTCATTGAATTGCAGCGGAGGTTGCGAATGTTGTACAGTTTGGACGTTCGGTCAAGCGCCAGGTGGATTCAAAATTAATTGGCCAGTATGGAAACGGCTTGAAATCGTAAGTGAGCGAAGTTTTACTACTCAGCTGTTGTTTAATTCAAGTCTCAAACAGTCTTCTTACTTTTGTTAACAGTGGCACAATGAGAATAGGAAAGGATATGATTCTTTTTACAAGAAAGTAAGTGAAATTGTTAATTATACAAGTTAAAGTTATAGTTAAAACTTCGGTAATGGTGATTGAAGAACGCATGATATTGATTGCATTTTCAGGGCCCAAACGATGAGTTGCTTATTTCTATCAAGGACTTTCCATGAAAAAGAGAAGATCGAAGAAGTAAGGGACTTCACTGTTTGGTTTGATATCTTACTTATTGTCGTAGCTGCTGCTACTGAAGTTTAAAAGTCTTTATTCCTATTTGGCATGCTTTAGGGGAGGGAGAAGATCTTGCTACAAAGAGCGTCTACATTTACTTCTGTGATTAGTGATACGTGGGTTGTTTTTTTGTTGTCAAAAGGTCGTAGTCCCAATGCCTTCTTGGAATGCGAAATCGAAGAAGCCTCTAGCCAGCACAAGGAGTGAGCTTGAAAAGGTAAAGAATGGTATAATGACTTTCGTAAGCTGGCGAACTAAATCCGGCAAGAGCTAACATGGATTACTGTTCTATCGTTATAGCACAGCACAGAAGTAAATATCATTTTAAAGCACTCTCCGTTCAAGACAGAGGGAGAACTACTTGACCAATTCGCCAAGATCGGAGCAAAAGGTAAGGGAGGATATCTAATGTTGAGCCTTTACGTCTTTTGGCTGAACCTTCATTGCATTAATTTTTTTAAGGAACTCTTGTCGCTGTCTACAACATGAAGATGATGGACAATGGAGAGCCAGAACTTGATGTAAGCAGCTTCTGTAGTGTGGTTCTGAAGTACCTCGTATTATTCGAATCGTCAGTTCGACATAGTTTAACTAAGACGTGAAATTTAAAAGTCAACTAACCATAACGTAAAGAATGATGGTAACAGCAGTGCGAGCTTCCAAGATGTTGATGATTGTGTGTTTATGTCCGTGTAAGGGGTGTATTTATGTGTGTGATCGAGTCTCAAGGCAGCGGAAGTAAGGAGTTTGGATGCCTGTTGGCGATGCACACTACACTGACTTCCCGTGGTGCAACCATCCTGGGGACTTTTCTTGTCGTTTGCGTGTCAAGAAACTGTATTACGTTGGAGTTGGACAAACTTGCTCTTGCCAAATTTCCTGTGTAAATTATGACTGAGGGGCGAGGTTATTGTGCGTTGGTTGAAAGCAGTGGTCAAATAACTTGACGTTGAACAAGGAATGGTGGAGTGGATACTCCTCGTGAAGTTATGCTGTGGTACTGTGCCATCGTGTGTCGTGTCGTTTTAATGAAAGTCATGGGAAAAGTAATGGACCGTGTGTCTAAGCAAATACAGCTCACTGGCAGGAGAGAGTTGTCAGATTAGTGGATAATAAGCTGGTTCTGGACAAGTCCATCTCACCTTCAAATACCGGCAGACTCGAAGAAAGTTGGGACTAAACCGGCTACTTAACGTGTGGAAGAAACCTTTGATCAAAGCGTCCAGCTTCCTTTTGAGTTTAGTATTCAGAGATTTGCCTTTCCAGTTCTACACAGGATCAGAATGTTTTGGAATTAGTCTGTCTTGCTTATCGTACGCTTTTTGTTCGTGTAACCGGTTGACATTGTGCCAAGTCACTGCGACTCTTTTGTAACTGCACTTTGTTCTTGAAAATGAGTCTGCAACGTTACTATGATACTTGGTGCTAATAGAGCCAAAGCTGGCCAGAGAAAATTAATATTAGGTATTTTCCCTATATTCGGTGAATATCTAACATACAAAAATCTGGCCTAATTTGAATTTGCGATGTAACAAAGTTTGTTGCCCGAGGGGCAAAGGTCTTCACACCCATTCACAAGACTCAAACTCGAAAGAGAAGAGTGGCTAGTCAAGAGATTTTGCAAAGTTACGAACACAAATTACTCTTTCAAATTATCTCCCGTACTGTAAACACGAACTTACTCGTAATAGCATGCATTCGTGTGAACGCTTTCTGGAGACGGCTCCAGCGGGGGTTTCACGAAGTCCGCATTCGAAACTGTTTTATTGCATCATGTTCGATAGCTGTATCGCCTACTGATGGATAACTTCATCTACTGGGAAATATTTCGTCGCCCAAGAAAGATGATACAGTGCAATGCCAGCCAATGTGAGAACATGTCGGCGATGAAACGCCCGTGTTAAGGTTTGTTGTGGGCTTGCAGGACGTCCTAAGTAATGTGGTGGCCAACGTTTCAAGCGTTTTGCCCCACTTCGCAAGGACGACCGTTTTATGCTTTGAACACAAGGAACAAAGTGTTCAGATGTTTTCGTCTTCGAGAAGGTTCAAGCTTTTCAAGAATTTCATCCCAAAACTTTCTGTTTCGAGATCGAACAAAACTGAAAGGTACTAGAAAAACCAAATGCTGCTTAGAAAAGTTAGACGTTACTGTGACATTCGTCCTTTTTTTTGCCCACACAGTGGTAATTCCCCGTACACGTTATGATGAGCTGTGTTTTCATGATAACATATCAAAGTCATAACCTCGATTAAGTCACCTAGATCGTTGGCTACATTAACTCGTGTAGAGTGAATATTGGGTTCGTAGGTCAGGCCTATGCTGTTTCGAATTGTGAAAAGTGGTTGTCTTGAAGATCCTGCGGACGGCCTTCTCAGGCACCGCTTTTGATTGGTAAGGTGGTGGGTTTTGTCTTTTGTGGCTGTTGTTTGAGAAGAAGTATAAACACATGACATTTCCTGACAGTCAGACAACGCCAACTCTTAAAATAGTCCAGCCTGGTCTACAGGCACCAACAGACACCCTAAATTACTGATCCTGAAGTAAAGTATAAAAGTAAAGAGCTCTAATGACTTCGTGTATTGGAGAAGATCGCATCTGAACGTACAGCTTTATCTGCGCTGGTGTCCTGCAGATCTTGAGGTGGTGTTATACAAGGCCTCGTGGTTTCCCTACGCTACTCTCGTTTCCTCCTGAAAGGCAACGGCTATCGGTACAGCATCTTCAGTCCAGGATTGAGGTCCACAAGTGCTCTTTCCTCCGTTTAAGCTATCTACAGGCAGTTCTTGATCACTTGTAGCTTCTAAGTTTTGCGTTTCTCTCAGGCTTGGCAACTAAAGCTATCATGGGTGCAGGTAGATAAATTCTCTCGTCTTCATGTGAAGAGTATGATGGTCGTTTTCGTCTGGTTGTTTTCTGTAGCTCTGTTTTTCTTGTCCACATTGTTGTTTATCCCTCTTGGCTTTGAGCTTCTGGAAATATATGGCCACGGACCCTTGAAAGCTGATGGTGTTATCACCATTATCCTGTCTTTACGTCACCTCGGAGGTAGACTCCAGGACGATTCGCTCATCGGAGGAGTTTTCTTTGATGTAAAAGAGCTTGCGAAAAAGTACTCACTGAATAGGATGGGAAATTAATGGACCTCGAGGTCATGGAAAGAGCATTACTTCCCCTGATGTGTTCGGCGTATGCTCTTCTGGATGTTTTAACTAAACCAAGGGGTGTACGATGATTTGATGCTGTTTAACTGAATCATGAGTCAGGAGCCTAAAACATTCCTATGAGAAACAGGCCGGATAAAGTGGGCGAGTTCTGGTTCGACTCCTGCTTGGAACCAGCCAGCACAACACGAGATTTCTCAGCATCCAGTAACTAACAGAAGCGACCATGACGTGAACTCTGGTGAGCGAGTGGATCTGGATAAAGAAAGATATGATGGAATCTCCCTTTCGAAGTAAAAAGGATCAATGACTCGTGAAGTAACAGCCGCTTACGGCTGTGAAACAAAGGAATGAAATCCACCTTTCGTGGGTTGGAATTGTGCTAACGCAATCATGCAGTTTGAAATATTGTCAGCACTTGCGACGCTCAACACAAATGATGACAAACACTTTTTGATGTGATGGTATTTCTACACTCTGACACAGGTCACCAGCGACCCACGTGACATCCTCATGGGAGACCCCTACGCGGACGGCAGAAATGAGTATGACATGTACGTAAGCTAATGTCGTCCTTTTGTGTCTGGTGCAAAAATTAGTTTTACTTGCATTTTCAAATCAAAATAATATCCGCATGAAAGATTTTGCACAAGGCCTCGTTGGTGTGAAACACCCTCAAGAGGCAACCCGGAAATGGTCCATTAGTTTAAAATCAATATAGAGGGAGATAAAGATTTTTTCGAGTTAGAAGTGATAGTGGAAATAACAGAGTTCCTAAGGCGCAGTTCAGACATTGTTCTTTTGATGCACCCTTCGGCGTATAAAAAGATCGACGTTTGAACTGGGCCTAACTTGCCACGAAAAAGGTTTCAGATAGAACCATAGGACGTCACTTCTAGTCGTAACAGATAGCAAGAGTTGACTCCTCTATTGACCAACAAGAATATACAGGCAGTCCCCTCATATGTTCGCGATTTACCATGTGGCTGGTGGTGTTTGCGGGAACCAATTTTTGCATTTTCCAACGATTCGCAAAAAAAAAAATTGTTCCCGCAAAAAAATATTTCCCGCGAATAATTATTATAGTCAGCACTATCCTTCTGTTTGCCTTTGAGTGCATTTTTGTAAACGATAAGATTATGGAGTCAGTAAAACCCTTGGGTGACATGTGGAGAATTGTTTGAGAATTGTGACTGATATCAAGTCCACTTTCTAAAATCGAAAAATAATTCTTTTGGAGAAACTGGGTCCCAGGAAACCATTCCAGAGGCGAACCGCAAACACAACCAGCTGTATGAAATCTTAGATCGTCGGTATAAGAGAGATATAACAGGTTTGTTTTTTCGAGTAATCTGATTGGACGATCCGCCTTTCCATATTAGGGTCATGCCAGAACGAAAGTCCTTCAGAGCTTACACAGCGATACTTTATCTCGATCCAAGAATGAAGATATACATCCAGGTTTGTTGTTTGTG
This sequence comes from Plumapathes pennacea, assembly GCA_964036295.1. Lineage (NCBI taxonomy): Eukaryota > Metazoa > Cnidaria > Anthozoa > Antipatharia > Myriopathidae > Plumapathes > Plumapathes pennacea. Next base: position 2,333,077 of record OZ038467.1, read on the forward strand.
ATGAACTAATCTTTGACAGAAATAGCGCAATTTTACGAGGTAGTATTCCCTGTTTAATAAATTTCCACTGGTTTGCCGTGGTGTGGACTCTTATTTACCACGATTTACGTCATCACATGGTCAAAATGTTGTGGACTCACGAGGCGTTTCGCCGAGTGAGTCCGCAACTAATTTTGACCATGTGATGACGTAAATCGTGGTAAATAAGAGTCCACACCACTGCAAACCAGTGGAAATTTGTTTTTTACCACAACATTTAGAAATATACAGGAAACTTTCGTTGTATTTCGCTGCAAAACGTGACATGCTGGCGTCAGCTGGCGTCAGCATCGTTGTCTGGACTCATATTTACCACGGTAAATCGACCAATCAGAGAGTGAGAAACTAGCGTGTTGTGGTAAAAAGTCTTCTCGAGTACAAGCAGTTGACTGCGTAATCGAAAGGAAAAGTTTGCCTTGTCGAATCGTTCGTATTTTGCATACGGATACTCCTTCACCGTAGTTTCTGTACGTGTACATAATCTCATGTGTACGACCTCCCTTTTTCGTAATCTTAACATTGTTTTAATGATATCTGCCGAATGCATCTCAGAGCTCAGTTGCTTTATCATTTAACAGCACAAGAAAGTCCAGACGAAACGGCTGATGTCTTGTCTGTATAAACCAAGGTGACTTCTTTCTCTTTTGTCTTTTTTCTCCCTTCTGATTCATCCGATTCCTTATTCTGTTTTCTTTCTCGTACTCTTCATGGTTTGACGTTTTTAAAGGTGTTACCAGTTTACGTCCAAGCGGTTTAAAACCAGATCAGAGAAAGATACGGAGAAGGCGGAATTGGCAGCCAAATTGGGTAGGCATTTCTTTTTCACTATTTTAAAATGCCTTGTAAGTTCAAAGGATTGCTAATATTTTTTTGTTTGAACGTTGACTCCATCTTTCTTGTGGCCAGTGTTGTACGGTCATTTCTCACTAAGCGGACACTTTAAAGGGCGGACAGCATGCAGATTTGGTCCTTGCCGATTTTCACTTGTTTCTCTGTAACTAAACTCTCTCTAAGGCGGACAGCATGCAGATTTGGTCCTTGCCGATTTTCACTTGTTTCTCTGTGACTGAACTTTCTCGAAGGCGGACACTAAATTTTAGTCCTAAGGGTGCCCGCCTTTGAGAGAGAGCCCACTGTATATTAAATATTTCATTAATTCCTATTTCTTACTTTTAAGCTCTGGAAAGGGCACGGGAGTTGGAAACTCAAGCAAAGTAAGTACCACGTGATCGGGAATACGGATGCAGTTGACTTAAGGGAAACCAAGATATAAAAATGCGGACTTGTACAGCGGTTTTGTGTGAATTTCGATGCAGACTGTAGTGTCACTCGTCGCACTATATTTTCAGTCAAAGAATTACCGAGACGGATATTTTTCCCTGTTGAATCCGTTCTCGAAAGTGTTTTTTCGCATTAAATTTAATTTAATGGTGAAACTAACGTCCGTTCCAATCCAACATGGCCTACGCGCGCAAAGCATCATGGGCTTATTAGTCCGGACTGGTCGTTTCTCTGAATACTCGCACAATTGACATGTGAGCATCGGTTTCTCGTTTCCAGGGAGATTCAAGAAAGGGGAGGTCAAACATCAAAAGACACCAGGGTACGAGAGTTCGTTACGGTCCTTTTTTGTATCTTGTTTGAGAATGCCCCATTTGCTATATTTGTGAGGATGTGAAATGTCTTACGTCATTAGGTGGAATTGAGACGGGCACAAGATGCTGCTGCTGCAGCAAGAGCAGAAGCCAGCTTGAAGACAAAGATTGCAGATGCCAAAAAGAAGTACGTGTTGTTGGATGATCGTATGATTCATATGCACATTTCAATTTGGCTGCATCGTTTGCTTTTGAAGTTTCAAAAAGAATATGTAGTCTGTCATCAGCTGCTTACTAATGTTGTAAATTGTTCCACTAGATCATTGAAAGAACCAAAAACGCTCAACTTCACCTTTGGATTCAACATCGAGAAAAGAGCGTGTTACGGCGCGTTCATCTATAACTGCAGCCGGTAAGTCCAGTTTGCTGTTCTGGTTTAGCAAAGTGTCAGGTGTGATGAGTTGTGTGCTGATATCAGAGCATCTCGTTTTGTTTTGCAGGTTAATAAGGATGTACGAAAAAGTAGGTCCTCAGCTCGAGGGAGGCGTGTAAGTCTCTTGTTCTGTGTTGGTCTGGTTACGTACATTCACAAACACAGCGCCGATTTAGGATGACTTAAAACGACAATGACGTAAAACAAAAAGACAAACAAACTCTATGCAGTACCAATCATAAAGGTTGTAGGAAAGTATTTTTAACTAAGTAGAAGTCAAAGTATTTTGCGATTGGTCTTACTTTGAACAAGAGACCAATCAGCAATACGACAAAACGCCATCCGTATTTATTTATTTATTTATTTATTTATTTATTTATTTATTTATTTACTTGCTTGCATGAGAAGATCCCAGTCGGGTTTTGCTTTTGTTTGTGATTGCAAGAATGCTGCTTGGTGCTAAACTTCTTAGGACCAATTTAAAAGCATAGCAAACGCGAAACCACAGCAATCACACTTACCTTTAACAGTCATCCAAAAATGTTTCTACGCGCAGACTAGCTCGTGTTCACACACGAACAAAAACACGCACACAGGTAAACACAGACATACACACTCGCGCACGCTCATATCCAATCACGTACATTTATTTATGGAGGCATGCACACTATGCGTGCACACGCACACACACTTGCGTCTTTATTACAGTGTAGCTGTGGCTTTTTTTGTCATAATCGAATTTCGTTTTTGTTTACAGAAAATGCTTTGGTGTAGTTGGTAAGTAATCTCGGCGTTAGATCAGGAGAACAATTTCACTGCAGTTGGATATTCATTAAGCCGTGAGCAGCTTTTAATGGCCCTATATGTAACCTATATGTAACCTAGCACAAAGCTTTGTCTTGTGGCTCAGAAAACAAATACGCATCGTGGGAACGGCTTTGTCCCTCACAGTAATCCTGCAGTCGGAAACGGTACACCCCAGAGAACGTACCAAGACAAACCTGTTTTCAAACATCCTGATGTGGACTCGTACAAAAGTAATAGAAGCTGGGAAAAGGACATAGTGAAATGGTGACTTTTTTTTCTAAACAAGACAAAACTTCTTTTGTTTTGTGGGATCGACCATATTTTAGTTTCCCCTGAGGATGGAATCATATTGTTCAGCCCTCGGCTTTGTATTGTGGTGGAAGAACCTTGTGCCGTGGCTGCTGTATTTCTTATATATATATATTTATAAGTTATATAAGTTTTATATGACGAGAGAATGAGTTGATGAAACTATTTGCTGAAAACTCGGTTTTGTTTGTTTTCAGGAGTTGTTGATGTTCCTTACCTTGTTCTGGAACCCACCCATAACAAGCAGGACTTCGCTGATAACAAGGTAACACTGACTACTCATTCCTATACCCTATTCCACTACAGACCTTTGATTTCATTCCGTTCTTTTCTTTCTTTCTTTCCTTTTTTTTTTTTATTTTTTATTTATTTTATTTATTTTTAATTTTTTTATTTGATTTGTAGGAGTTCAAACACCTCACAAAATCACTGGGAGAACATCTGGAGCAATACTGGAAAGATTCACCAATAGGGTGTAAGTTTTTTAAATTTTCAGTCGGTTTGTATGACCTGTAAAAGTAGTGTGAAGTGTGTTCTGTAGTAGTTTCGTGTGTTTTTCACGTTTAGTCAACTCTTTAATTGCTCAGTAAGATTAATTTTTCTTTGTTTGGTTTTATTCTATTCCTGACAGCATCTGTTGCCAAGTTCTGGTAAGTAATGCCTGCTGAATTTGTGTGGGCTGGTGTGAACTTATCGTCGGAGGCAAGAATATTTCGATTTCTTGGTGTTGCAATTGGGCGAGAACATCCTAACACAATTTTGGATTATTTTCCGAATTTTGCATATTTTTGTTGCTAAAACTGGTCTTTTAGTTAGTAATGTACCATCTTTAATTTGAGATTCTCTGCAAGCAGAAGTTCTTGCGTTTGCCTCGAATAGTAATTACTCGGACCATTGGCATTTGATTCAGAATTTACCATTGGTTTCTTTCTTTCTTCCTTTCTTTTTTTTTTTTTTTTTTTATTGCCGAGAAATGGCGCACGTTGATTGGTTATTGCGTCCTGTTAATCACGCAATTCGCTGGCCAGAGTAAAGGTTTAATAAAAAAAAGTTTGATGTGATCTTTTCATTTCTCGGCTCTTTTCTTTAAAAGGGAGGATTTCGGTTATGTAAGCAGCAAATGGACTGACGATCCGTCCAGCGAACAGAGGTACAGCAGAAAGCGCGCCATGCAGATTCCCTTGTCCGTCCAGTGCGGTGAGTCAGAGACTCTGTCTAAAGCTGACTTCAAACACGAGAACCGTGAAACTAAAAGGGTTATCTTCCGTGTCCACAGCTTCCTGCCTCAAGTGGCGCCAACTGCCGTTTTCGCAGCGTAACGTTGGAAGAGAGTTCCCAGAAGAATGGTGCTGCACTATGAATCCAGATCCTAACCACAACAAGTAAACACTTTTGATATTTATGTGTAGTGAGCAATGTTCGTCCGCGTAACGTGTAGAGTTCATGTGTGTAATGTGTTGTGTTTGCAAGTGTAGTGCGCTGTCTACCACCATACATTCAGCTCGTAATTTTTAACTTTGTAAATTCCTAACTTTGTAAGGAAAACATGTCGCTTTGATTAATTGTATTCCTACCTATCTTGAAGTGCTTTTTCACTCAGTGGTATTAATTTGTTCATTTGGGGAGTTTTCAGATACCCTGGTGAACCCTCATTGCTACATGGGTCACAGAGGATAGCGTTGAGTTCGAACAAATTGTGTCATTTCAGGTGTGACAGTCCGGAGCAGAAGGTGAACATCCCCGTAGGAATTCTACAAAAGCAAACGAAGTCAGTCGAAGAGAAGTCGAAAGAAATGGAGGAACAAATCAGAAAGAAAAAGGAGAAACTGGAGCTGTTGAATGTACGGGCAATTTGACAGTTCTGTCAGTGGATGCGTTTCTGCCATAAGCCGTAGAAAAGTCGTTCTTTATCAAACCGCCACTGTGGACGTTTTTCGTTCGTGCGGTCACTTTATTTTTGAGTCAGCGGTCCTTGCAGAAAACTGTGGTTTCAAGTGCCGATTTTTTAGTTCAGTGTAACGCTCGTAAAACCTCAAGAATTAGCCAAGAAACTCAATACTAGGACTCGATACTCAACTGTACGTTAGTTTGATGCATTTTATAACTTGGGTTGTGCATAAAAAAAAACGGGGCTTGCACACGAGGTGACATTTTTTATTTCTTGTTTTTGTTCGTTATCCGTGGTCGGTCTATGGCAACATCAATGTATTCAATTCACAGTAAAAAGGTTAAACTTTTGTTTTTTTGCTTTTTGCTTTAGAAACAAAGTAAACCACAGAGAACAAGAACAGACGAACCGGTGAGGAAACAGCCTCAAGCGACCACCGCCGACAGAGCAACTGCTGTCAGACATTATTCAGTAAGTATTTGCGGTAGTTCTGTCCCAAGTTTTACCTTTTTCTCATTCATTCCATCATTCACCCATTCATTCGGTGTTCAACTTCTAGTCGCCTCGCTCAGCGTCTCCCGTGACCCAACAAAGGCCGTCCAAGGAAGCGACGAGACCAGTGAGTTGCACTTTCAGTTTTGTAGCTTCTACTGCTGTTTGAATTTAAGTTTTAGTTTTAGTTGCAGACCAAAACTAGTTTTCGCTTGCATTATTTCAGTTACTTTGAAGTTGATTTAGAACTTTCGACATTTCCTCTGCGACTGATATTTACGTATTTATGTCTGTTTTTACGTGACTCTTACAGGCTTCAAGAAAGACGTCTGCTCAAGCGTCAAAAGAGCCCGCCAACAGAGCAAAACAACTTCAGGTGAGATATCCATCATATCAACACAAAACACGGCCTTGGATGTTGTTGAGGTTTTTTTTTTATTCATTTTTACCGAATCCTCTCGACAGGTTCGTCGGACATCTTCAGCAGACAGTACAGATTCTCGAGCGTTCAACAAGAACAAGACAGATGAGGTAACTAGGACGTTTTCCATTGGAAATAATGCATAGGAAATCCGTCCAGACACCATATGATAAATCGACGAGTAGTCGATGTGTGAAAGTTAGATAGCCGCATCCGGACTAACGTGTTTAGTTCTTATGCGGCGCAGGCTTAAGTTGGGCACCTTAAAATTTTTAAAGCTCAGTGACGTTTCGAGCGCTAGCCTTTCGTCGGAGCATCGCATCCAGGCACTTACCTATTCTATTGTTACTTGTTTGCCCTAGCACTCAATACGTCAGCCAAAACGTTTTTTTACGGAGTTCAGCACATCCATATTCATTCCATTCATTTCGTTGATACGTTCCTGCGTTTCACCCCTATGCCGACGCAGAATGAAACTTTTCACAGCAAATGACTTGCGAGCTTTTTGGGATTGGCATTTTGGATTCACCTCATTCCTCTTGTCAGTATTCTATTCGGACAAGAATGTTGTTGGTGTGTGGACAAAGCATCACAAGTTTTGCTGCCTTTTATTTCTCAGACGCGAACACCAGCGGCAGATAGCACTGAAAATCACAGCAATCAAAAAGTAGTCAAGGTATGCTATCGAAAAGAACCAAATATGGAACAATCACAAATGGACAGACTGAAACACGCTGTCAAGCGTTGGAAACAAGTTGCAGGGAAGTTGCCTTGTGTAACATGGCCTTAACAGGGCCTGTTCAATTAGTTTTAGATTCAAATACAGTATATTTAACTGAGTAAGCTGTGGTTTACGCCAGCTCGCCAGTTTTTGTTAGTCTACAATATTCGACTCGTGCCTGTGAACAGGTTAAATTCAACCTGTATCCACAGAGTACAGTAAGAGAACCTGCTATCCGGTACTGTACAAATACAAAACCTGGTTCAACTATATATTATCCCGCACTGTTTTCATTATTAATGGTTCTAACTTGACTGTTCTTTACAGGCAACGAAGCGACCACCAGCGGAGCCTGCAGCAGTGGCCGAGGTTAGCTTTGACTTGTAGCTCCACGATTTGTAGTATTTTCATTCTGTTTTAACAAAAAGTACGCAGGTCGGAGTGGGGTTAGTCGAATAAAATAGAACGCCGACACGAAAAGCAACCGAACGATTGACTGCAAATCTTTTTTCGAATGCAACACGTTTGGCGAGATGTCTAGCACTGCTTTGATGAAATGTAATTTTATTTCAAGACTTGACGCTTTATTTAGGTCGCTGAGACCTTTTGAACTGGGGCCACTTCAATAAACATTTCAATGAAATGCTGGTCCACGTTGTAAGAACTAGTTTTAATCAAGAGACATTTACACAGGTATTTTATAAGTTGAACCATTCGAACACCACTAAACGGATTTTAATCCGAGGGAAAGCTGTAAAAGATTACGGATACATGTCTAACATGCATAGCTGCAAAAGAACTTGGTCATGCATGCATTGGATTAGAATGTGTTTCAACGTGTAGACAAATTGGTCCAGCCTGTGCAGTTTACCTGGACTCTATACCTCCTGTGTACTATATTTATAACGATGTATAAACCTCTCCACAGGAGGAAGTTCAACCAAAGAGGCGGAAAGAAGAAGTTGTTCAGGCAAATGTATGTCTCACTTCTCACTTCAATTCCCTGTGATTGCTCTTCTATGCCAGATTTGTTAGTTACAATTCAATACTTCGCTGAAACTGCGGTATTATAGTGTCAATGAAACAATCTTGTGCTGTTATTAAGTGAACGCTTGACTCTTTCCAGGGACAAGATAGTGACAGCTTGGCGGACACTGGTGAAGTGGAGTGGAGTAGCGATGCAGAGCCGGTGTCCTCTGGTTCACCTAAAGTGCCTGGTTTAACAGAAGAACCGTCTGGCCGTAAGTATAGTCCACGGTATAGATTGATCCCTACCCTGAAATTTCCGGGAAAGTTATTCTTTTATTCTCTATTCTTCAAGGTGAAGTCGCCATTTATTGAACCCGTGATGTTTAGTCTTTTTAGAATGTTTCATTCACAGAGGAGTTTCAGTGTTGCACAGGAAGATAGTTTATAAAGATTAGCGTGACTGCTCCTTTAAAGCGATCTGTCTTTATTCAATCTCTAACTTATCATTTCTTGCAGTTAAAACTGGAAAAAAAGTAGAGGCCAAAGTGAATGGCAAATGGTAAGTCTTAATGGGCCCAACCTGTTGCTTGTCACTCATTAGTACGATGATCATAAGAACGAGCCAGGCCGGATGTTTGTGTCGACGGCCGTTTTAAAGCCATTATCCACATGTGTGTGTAAGCGGTTTTATCGAGAGAGCTTTGTCAAATACCTGTTCTCCTTACCAAAGTGTTTGTTACCCAGGCACCTGTAAACCTTTAGCACCGCAATATATCACCCACGTTTTCTAGTGTTGGTCATAATAAAACAATCTCTCGAGTTTGATTGGACATTGCTAATAAGGATACCCTTAGCGTAGGGAACTTAACGTTTTTAGCCGACGTACAGCCCTTCATCTGAGCAAGTACGTTTTGGCCGCTTCGCCACTTATTTATGACCATCTGCAATTTGTACGTTCACTGCGGCACTTCTGGGCCCGGTTATTCAAAGCTCGAATAAGCTAACTCACATTTATCGCGTGCTTTTGGCCAACAAAACTGCAGAGTAAAGTTTATTCTAGCTCAGAACATAGCAAGGAAATCGATTTGTGAGAGAAGGCTTCACATTGTCATGGCGATAAAGTTTAGACCTAAACACAGGATTACCTTAATCGTGCGGCTTTGAACAACCGGGTCCTAACTCCCAGAGGCACGGAGGGTAAAAAACAGATTCTTTATTGCGTTTCAGCACATCCACGTGAACCTTTAGTAGACAGGATTACCGACATTAAACAAGGGCATCGCTAGTGCATATTTCACAACAATAGCATTCCATTGTATCAAAGTACGTCTTGGATTAACAGTGACCTGTCCTTCACTTTGCAGGTACGTGGGTACAGTTGTCACAGTGAAGGCAAAGAAAGGTCCCATCGATCGTGTACGAGTCAAGTTCGACAATTATCCGAAGGATAAGTACGACAAGTGGTAAGTGAAACACGTCCCAGGACGCTTGCAGCTTAGGTTTTCAGGGCCCAGTTGTTCACAACACGATTACACTACTCCTGCATTTTTGCTTAGACGAAGGGCTAGCGCTCGAAACGTCAGCTTCAAATTCTTTCACAGCGTCCAGTTTTCACACATCGACCCTCGGTCGATCCAAGTTATACGTATTTCTCCACGCCGACGCAGTCAATCTAGTTCTCTTGAGGTCTAAAGAAATGTTGTCACCTTCAAGCCTAAAAACCACAACACGACTTCCTTCATATGTTTTGAGTCAGAGAAAGATTTTCTCTTTCATTCGAACTGCATTGTTTTAAATCTTTTAAGTGGTTGCTTCTTGATCTGTAATTGACCATTCCCGTGCCAGTGACCCTCCCAGGACTCTTACAGATAGTTCACTTACTCCCTGTTTAGGTTTGACCATCCAAGCAACGAGCTGCGTGTGTTGGAGGTAAAATTAACGCCAACAGAGTCGGATTTATTGCACTTCGTTAACATTCAGTTAGTTGTAGTGCTAGAAGTGTTGATATGTGTGTGTAGTTGTTTAGATATATGTATTGTTAGTTACACAAAGCACAACACGAATTGAAGACAGCAAAACAGATGGGTCACATTTTGTTATCCAGACCACTGTTGATTCGCCGTCAATCCGGAGATCACCGAGCCCCAGCCGAGAGCTGCCGAGCACCACGACGAAGGATCCGCAGCCGACAGCGAAGGAGTCAGCTGCCCGATCTGAACAGAGGTTACTGGCTCAGTCGGTTCAGTCTCCTGATAACAACGTTTCCTCTATGACAGAAGACACGAGGGCAGTTGACCCTGCTGTTACTGACATGGCACTTATACTAAGGTAAGCTGGATCAACGTCTTTCGGTCGCTCTGAAATAGAGCGGTTTTCGGAAGACTGTCGAAAGTAATTGTGTGATTGCTTTGGTTTTGCGTTTGCTTCGCTTTCGGATTGGTCCACGAGTTTGTCAGCATGCTCAGCCAATCAGGAACAAAACCAAAACCAAAACCAAACACTTCTCACGCAAGTGATGGCGTGTACTCGCACTGCTGATTGGAAAGTAAAACTAAACGCAAGACCAAACGCAAATTACTTTGGCTTCCAATTGGCTGAACTGTTTTCTCTCAGTCTCTGTGATTGGCCTCTGTGATTACTTTGGTTTTCGACAGTCATCCGAAAATGGCTCTAAGCAGCATAAGCAAAAGCACCGGCGTGGAAATAAGGTGACTTCACTTTGCTAGTATATCTGTCAAAAGGTTTAGAAAAGACAAGACTGGAGTTAAAATCGTACCTTTCTTTTCAACGGTTCTCAAAACCCACGAATTGCATTTCTGGATAGATAAATCTCGATTACTTCGTTTTAGAATGAGTGTTTCGAAAAATGTCCTTTGTATGAAAACCAAATGACTGCTATATCTGTACGTTTGAAACATTCGTTTGGATCACTGGAATTCTGAATCACGTTTTTGTTTCAGGCGCTGTCTGTGTTATTTCGCTCCTCCTTCCTTCAGTCTCGATAAAGACGGCATCAAGGAGTTGTCTGTTGACGATTTGAGAGAGTTTTCACTGGTAAGTTGTCATTCTGCATGTGACTTCGTTTTCTTCGCTTTCTAATGCATCCTCCTTTCTTGCAGGATAAATTCTTTGATGAGTATGAAAAAGGACTAAAGGAGGTGATTACCCATATTAGCCTTGTCTCTTATGTATGGCGGGTCACTCTTTGCAGAACGCGAACTGAAAAGCTTTTCACGGAAACCTGTACAAATCCTTTAACCTTCCCATTTTAATGCGACACAAACTTGTCGAGTCTAGTCGTCACACACAAGTTGCATTTACGTAACAAGCTGAGACGTTTAGTGTGGTAAGAGAGTTGTCGTAATGATGTTATGATGCGATGATCAGCAATGTTTGTCATCATTACCAGCTCATTGGGACTTACATGTCAGGACAGCAGGCGGCGCTCAAGGAAGCCAAGGAAACTCAGGAGAAGTTACAAAGATCCCAAAACGAGAACAGACAAGTCACAACTAAACTCAGAAATCTGAGAAGAGTTTGTGCAAAGTTAATTCGCTCTTTGAATGAGGTCAGTAGAAAGGGGAAGGTAAAAGTCTTAACAGATGCAGCGTGCGCTGTGCCTAGCGAAGTGCGCATGATTGTAAAACCAAAATGAGCATAATGTTTTTAAAAGTTCATCCAAAATGGCCGCCATGACGTCACATGAACGCAAATCAGACGTAGTTTTGTTGTTTCGTGAGTTTGCGAGAGTAGCACAACTGAGGGCAAACGCTTCTTGGCAAGTTTTTCTACTGCGAGCTCTGAGACCTGAGCAAGTGTGTAAATATGAGAAGGCAAATGAGTGAATTTCTTCGTATTGTTTTCAGGACCCTGAAGACAGCGGTTTTGGTGTGGACGATGACTCTGAAACCGTTGACAGCATGCTGGAAGCTATTGCTGACCAAGCACAAACCCGAACCTAAACAAAAACACGAGAAAGCCACGGAGAAAAAGAGATGTTTACGATGGCTCTAAACTAAGGACACTGCCTCAAATACCTGGCATGGCTGACATCTGTGAAGCTACAGAGAAAATGATGTCGACGATAATTTCAATTTTATAAAAATATTAAGGACTATTCATCTCAGAAGCCACTTCTCCCACAGAATCTCCAAGGATAACAATTTTGGTGCAGATGGACACTAAAGACATTTAAGAGCATGATGGTGATGCGACTGATTTGGAACTGGCGTGGATTACCCGGACAGCGTGTAGACTATTCAAAGAATACACGCGGCTATCTATCTCAGTTTTCAGTACCATGGAGATACGCGGCTGATTTAGAACTGGAGTGGTTCACAGACAGCCGAAATGCATACAGACGATTCCAAGAAACATACGCAGCTATCTTTTCAAGACCCAGTGTTCTGTTAACGATGGCTCAACCTCCCAAATCACACGCATGAATATTATTTTATACCCTTGATCTTCCTTTACCTCATGTTAATTTTCCTTTTATGGTGTGCCCGTTGTTGTTGTTGTTGTTGTTGTTGTTGTTGTTGTTGTTGTTGTTGTTGTTGTGTTGTTTTGTTTTTCTCTTAACTCTCGAATAGAGAATTGTAAACTAGCATTTTTGTATGGCGCTTTTTGGAGCCGCAATTCTCAATATTACTATACGAAAAGCGTATTCTCGACTAATCAGAGCGCTCGTTGCACGAGCAATTTTATACTGCAAAGATTATTTATTGAAGTCACTTATTATACGTAATCCGTCGATGTCTTTCTGTGAGCAGGAAAACCATCGACGTTCACGCAGGTATCATATATGTCGCTCACAACTTCGCACAAGGTCTTTGTTCACGATGCTGTATTGTTGGAAAATACGATGACACTCACAGGATCGTGTGTGACATAACTTCGACAAAGATTAAATAATTACTTTCGTGCAGGTTTGTTGGTCTCTGTTGTAGCGACATCTCTATATAGTATATACAACACAAGTGAATAGTGCTTTCCGCGCGCTCTGATTGGCTACTCAATCTCGGAATAGCAAGTATTAGTATATACCACACAAGTGAATAGTGCTTTTCGCGCGCTCTGATTGGCTACTCAATCTCGGAATAGTTTTAAAACAACTATTCACCTCCCGGCGGCTTCCGGTAAAACAAAATGGCGCGCGAACCCAATTTTTGCCCACTTTCGTCGTAAATAAAATATCTATTTGGGAGTTGGCTATTAAACTTGTGTGGTATACACTAAAACAATTCACCACGTACGGTGTGCCATGTCATGTATCAAATTGTTGTCAAGCAGTGATTTTGACATATTCTCACCGAGCAATCGAAAACGGGATGTCGTGAATCACGGAGAAAACCCTCATTTACTTTGTACTCTCAAAATGTCCGATTGTGAAAAAGAAAAAAGAAAACGTGGAGCCGACAAACTGTGACGTAATCCGCATTACGAAGAATGCAAAGTAACCTCTGCCAACGCTTTTCTTCTTCACATGCCCAGATGCAGGGAACTGCCCACAACCGAACACGGAACGAACATCATCATGCTGGCCCCGGGTGTCAGGCTAAGGCGAGGCCTGGGTTGGAGTCCGGCCGCATATGTCTATTATTTGCAGGAAGCGGGAGTCATTACAATTGCTGTCCGAAATAACGGACGTTTATTCGCCAGGTGAGAAGAGACTAATATTACTGCTACACAGTAGCATGGATGACTCGGTCTGTTATAAAGAGAAAATGCTTCCATAAATATACAGATCAAAATGGCAGGTGATGAGTTTAGGGACCTTGGACTTGAACATGGGTTCTATAATAAACGAAACACACCGCAGAAGCAATAACAAACAAAACAACAAAAACTTCCCTTGGGTTTCTTGTGAATCGGTGAACGGCATGTAGTCTTGTCCAAGATACCCTGTAAACTTGGAATAAACTCTATCGATATTGCGAGAAGACAATTTTCCCAAAAAGGATAAAGAGACTGAATGCTTTGTATCCTATTAAACTAGGAAAATCTAATGAAATGATTAAAACCTATTTCGCGTATATGCTTTTGCATAATAATAATAATAATACAGTGGAACGAAGAATACGTGGTACTACTAGTCTTACTAGCTAATGCAAAAAACGAAATCTCGCGAATGTCTAAAACCATATCAGTACGCTACTTTCACCCTACCGTTAACGTAAAATCACAACCGTTAAGCTATTTACAAAACTAAAACTATTTAAATGAATCACGCGATATGTTTTGAAATATTTACGTTATAGTTCAAGCTTTCCTAAAGTGTAAGAACTCTGCTTTCCTAAAAAAAAGGCTACGCTGCTTTCATTGCCAATTTCTGCTTGCACACGATAGCAGCAAATGAGCATAATTTCTAATTTACGATATGAAATATTTTGTATAATTTGAGTGCTGCAAAAAAAAAAAAAAAAAAAAAAAAACGTTTCTAGATTCCCTTATCAAATCGGCAATAAACACGCACAACCCAACAAAAACAGCCCCTTTGTTGCCCAGCAACACATCATGACCACACTGGCCCTTCAACCTTGTTGGGCTGCCACAGGACAGCAGTCGTGGATGAGGACTGAGACTGTCCACTGTGATGTGAAAGTTATATTAACTTTCATATCACAACTGAAGAGTGACTAATTTATAAATGGCAACAATCAGAGATGCAATGTTACCTTTCACCCCCATACTTACCTATTACTTGGTAATAACATCACTGGCTTTGGTAAACTTTTTAAGGCACATATCTTTAACTACAGCACAGCTGCCTCAACAGCTGATACGGGCACATCCTTTGATTTTTGCATTCTTCTCTTCTTCAGCCTCATCATCAGAATGAGGCCTCTTTCGGTCATTTTCCTTGCCAACTTCAATATCTCTTATGCCATTTGGTATCTTTTGCTTTGTATCATCATTTGCCTGTCCATTCATCTGCTCGTCTTCTGCTTTATCTGTTGAAAGCTCTTCTTCCTCTTTAATTTCCTTTAATTCATCTTTCTTGAACATTTCTCTTGGTTCTGTGTCATCATTTTCCACGTCAATCTCCTCATTTTCATCATCACTCTCATCAGTGTCTTCACATTTTCCCTCACATTCAGCCTTTATACCATTCTCTGTCTTTCTTCCATCCAGAGTCTCTGCATCTTCACTGCTTTCAGAAGAGTTCCCATTGCTTTTCTCTGAGCAAGATGCAGCAGCCTCGCCTTCTGCTGCGTTACTGAATGATGTTTGTGTTGCCACGGAAACTGGTGACAGCTGGGACTCAGCTTTCTGCACCTTGCTCCCTGCCTTGACTGCCTTGTCAGAGCCAACAACCAGTTCACTTTGAGAAGTCTTACCTTGAAGATCATTAGTCAGTGCCTCAATCCTCTCCTTCATCATATTGTTGCTTATCGTCAACAAGTCCCTTTCCGCTGTTTGTTCCACCTCAGATTTCTTGAGGGTCTGTCAAAAAAAGACAAATAAAAAAAAAATGGCAAGGGGCTGTTAGTCATCAGAGAGCAAACATGAAAACTTTGAATTCTCCTGGAAAATGGACAGCCTCAGTTTAATACTGCATTATTCTATTGATCTGGGTAAATGTTATTGCTGCAGCTGTTAT
This sequence comes from Plumapathes pennacea, assembly GCA_964036295.1. Taxonomy (NCBI): domain Eukaryota; kingdom Metazoa; phylum Cnidaria; class Anthozoa; order Antipatharia; family Myriopathidae; genus Plumapathes; species Plumapathes pennacea. Next base: position 2,348,354 of record OZ038467.1, read on the forward strand.
TGCTGTTACATTTCAAATATATTTAAAACATGATGACTTTGAAAGATAGACCAAAAATATTTAGTCCATCAATCATTCATTACAATGCATGGTACCACTAAGAATAATATTAAAATATTATACAACATTTCACTTTAGATAGCACCACTGCCACCATAATATTCAAGTGTGTTAACTCTTGATGGACAATGAGGAAATAATAACTTCAAGTGGAATATTGTAATACAAATAAATTGAATTAAAGCTTATTAAACTGCATGTTTTGTAAGAAAGAATTCACAAAGATCAAATTAAAACATAAATTATATAATTTTTGCTGAGCACAATAGAGCTCTGCTTTGAAAATAATAATAATCTTGTATACCTTTGTCTCAAACTGATTGGAACAACTAGCATCAAAGCCTCATCACTTCATTAATAATTTATTATATTAATTAATATTGTTTACAACCACAAATGCAAATTAGAAGCAAATGATTGCCAAATATTGCAAATTGGATAAGAAAAAAAATAAAGGCAAACCGCATATGTTGTGATTAAGAACCATCCCCCAAATGTTTTCAACTGCTTGATTTTTTTGCTCTTTTTTTTTTGTGTGTTTCTTTCCACTACAATCTAACTCAGTCTATTAATTCGAGGTAAGATTTCACAGTGTGCAAGCCTACTTTTTGTCTTTGTGTGCATCAAAATTTTTGTGTGCAAAATGTATTGAGTTTTAGTTTTGAGTTTTACACGCGTTGCACAAACTTCTGAAACTGAAATTGAATTTGCTGTCATTTCACAGTTTTTTTGCATTGACCGGTGACTCAAAAGTAAGGTGATCACACTGGTTGAAAAATATATATCTGCTGTACCCTCAAAGAAAATGAGAATTACAGTATTTTCATAAAAACTATGTGAAAAACAACCTGTGAAACAAATTTCATTTTTATGGGTGCGAGAGTGACAGGTCTAAAAACAGAAAACCAATCAGTGGCAAGGTTCAATCCAAAACATACTTGGGTACAAATTAGGTATATTAATACAGTCATGAAGTATCTCAGATACATCAGGTATATATGAAGGCTGGACTGTGTGCTGATCAAAAACGTTCAGTGGTCTGAGTGACGTTTAGGTAATAAAAATTCTAAGATATTTTATCTATAGTTATGCAAATTAGTTTGGTCCGACTTCGTGATTTCGTTTGCAAATACCCTGTAGCACTAACGAGACACAAAGTAAAACCGGACTTTTTCGACACGCAGCTCTTTAAACCGTGTCCTTTCTTCATGTGGAAGATAAGAACGCACCAAAATTAGTTATGTCGTCGTCAAAAATAGATTTCACTGCCGATTTGTTTCCATATAAAGTGTGACGAGCAGTGACGACTGACCGATCTCTTAACAGGAGGTCTGAATCGGGCAGATAAGATACCTGTACCAGCAGGGTTCGCCTGCTTTTCAAAATTGGAAGCCGCACCGCCTTCGAAAAGAAGGAAAAATATTCGCAAGCCCTTTGTTTACATCTCGCAAAACTCGGTGTGAAAACTACTCAACCGGAAAGCACGACTGTGTCTTATTTTGTACAATTTCGCCTCTCAAACCGAAGCTTTCACGCCAGACATGCTGCTGTCGGCTGCGGAAAACTGCGCCGAATTGCGTCACTCCGAAAATCCAGCCGATTTTCGGGGTTTTCAACAAAGCCCAAACTACGGCTCGTTTCCCGTGGGCGTCACCATTGCATTGTACTATTTTGTAATAATCAACCGCCAGGCGGCCAGAGGGTTTTAATCTCCCACACCTCGGCAGAATAGATTTTTATTATGGGTCGACAAAAATTCAGGAGAGCGACACAAGGAAAGTAGACTTTGCGCAGGTTGCCCAAGGTGTAAAACACTTGCCTCAGCACGTTCTTTCAAATTCAAATTAACGCCCCCTTGTGTCGGCACTGAACTAAAGCTGCCCGACTTCGGAATGTCCACTATACATCCGATCACCCACCTGAATATATTTTAGAGCCCCTCTTAGTATGTTAAGATTGGACGTCTTCTTTTCCTCCAGGTTTGGAACTTGCTTCTTTAAAAACTCAAAGCATTCTTTCAAATGGGCTCGTCTGCAAAATAAAAACCATGCATAAAATTCGACGTTCTGGTTTCAGCCTGCGATGTGTACGTCTTTCCTACTAAACTATACAGGAAAAGGATCTATCGGAAGGTATGAAGCGACACAGAAAACACGCAAGTATGAAGAACACGATTCGCTCGTCGTGTAGCTATAATCTCGAATTTCTAACCTGTTCTTCTCAAGCTTGTTATGAGTTTCTCTTGTCCCAGCTCTGAAACGAGAGAAAATACATGTTGTTTACAAGCGACGTCGAGCAAGAACCGCTTCTGATGCCCGCTGCCAACGCTCACATTCACGATCATAAAACATAAACAAGACAAGTTGAAAGCGCACGCACCCGCCAGGCCGTCTTCGTCGCTCGTGATCGGCTGACTCTGACATGGCTCTTCTTCGTTCAAACAACGCTCCAGATTGGTTTGCTGACGGAAGGAAGAAAGACGGAAGTCAGTGAAGAAAAATCGGACCAAAGATCGGCTCTTGACACGCAAGTTCGGCAAGTCATGAATCGCACATGGCTACTCCATCATACCACGTGGAATTGCTGTGTCGTCCTTCGATGTTCCCTTCGTCGATTTTTCCAGGTACTTCGCCGCCTCGAGCAACGTATCCAGACTCATCGCGAGGGTTTAGTGAGACAAAATTATCTCATGTACATGTAATCGCACACGTAAATATCGACCTAACTGCGTTTCCCTTGCCTCGGTCGACGATTTCTTGTTCAGCGCTCTCATCCACTGACAACAAAGCAGCGTGAAGGAACGTTGCGATGATTGACAACAGATAAGCCAATCAAATCACGCCAAAACGTCACTGGGTAGGGATCAAAGCCTGGTAACGAGGGCTGTTGGAGCCGAAAGTGTAAGTCAGATATTTACGGGGGCGGGACCCAAATCGAAACTTCTGTGAGGTCCAAAACAGGAAGGCTTCCGGTTATGTGATGCCATGAATTTAGACTCCAAAGCCCGGGCCAAGGTCACGGTATCGGTGGGGGTTTCTGAACATGTGCTGGTTTATCACAGACTTACTTTATTGTTCGCGTCCCATTTCGCCTCGTTCAGGCTGTTCGGATAAAAAAAACAGTGCTGTGGAGCAAATCAGTGGAACAAAACAAATGTCTCCTCCCCCCTCTCCTCCCCTCAGGTGCTATGTCTCAGTTTATTGTTGCGTCATACTCTCACCAGTTCTGAGTGGCTGACCTGCAGGAGCGGCTGCTAATCGACTAAAAAACATGGCGGCAAGTTGTTTTCGAAACTTGGAATGAGGTGCGAATTTCATATTTATTGCCTAGTTCGGTGAGTTACCATATTACTGTGCAACAGCGTCTTCTTCGCAAAGTCAAGGATGGAAAATACCGGGTTTTGCCGGAATATTTCTATGTATCTTGACCAATGTACAATAGCCAGCTACGTGTCGTCTTCACAGCAGTTGGCATTGTACGGCAGGTGTACTTTTATACTCTCTTTGTTTTTGTCTTTCAGATATTGGTAAGGAATGATGTTTGAATGCAAGTGCTTCAGAAACCTGGTCGGATTTGCAGTCTCGCGCCCACCCTGTGTGATTTTCACCGTTTGTTTAGCCACGTTTGCAGTGGGTTTGTTTTCACTCGGCTACTATGTCCAGACTCACGATATACGCTCGCAGCCACCCAGCAAGATAAAGGTAAGTAGGGCACTCGGTCCGTGTTTGGATAAATCGAGGAAATAAAATTGATCCTAGCACCCATACTTGAAGCTCGGGAAGGGAGCAGGGGATTTGATCATTCATTATTCAGAAATCACAAACCAAAAAGTATAATCTTGTAAATTGATTGATATAACTGCCTAATATAATATTCTTTGAAAAGTCTGCAATAACAATGCACCTATAATTGTTGAGCCCAAGGGTGGAGGAGAGAGAGAGAGGGGGGGAATTGTCAAAAAGTTCAAATGTCCTCACCCTGGGGCCCATACTATAGGTCACGTTCTCAAGGATGGATATCACAAGAACAATCAAATGCCACACCCCCCTGCCTCGGGCTTAATAACATTAATAGGCTGCATAAGTATAAGATCAGTTTACAAAAGGTTTTTTATTTTTTTTATTTTTAGAATTATAGAAAGTATTGTCAGGTTGTAACATACTTATTACTTTGTTTGTCTTTTAGGAGTGGTCATCCTTTGTTGAACATTTTAATGCCAAGTATTTTTGTGCTTCTGAGAATGCAAGCTTCCACTCAACAGAAAACCAGAGTAATTCTGCTAACTCTTCAAGGCTCATTCATTTGAATATCCCTGTGGTGTTAACCTTGTATCCATCGGAGATCTTCCGTGGTGTTCATCAGAACATTTCTCATGTGACAACAGTTGTGCAACCATATGAGCTTGGGCTGAAAGGCAAGTAACATGTTCAAATACTTCTATTTGAACTTTAGTATGGAAGGAGTATGGGTTGTTTCTTGTGTTTTTTGTGTAACTCAGTTTCTCATTTTGTTATTATTTTTTTGTAGGTGTACCAAAGTCTCACCTCGTGAACATTACCTTGTCCTTGTATGATTTGTGGTCTCTAGGTGAGTATGGTATATTATTACCAAAATATGCACTCTACCTGTGAACTATTTTGAAAGAACCAGTTAAACTGTGGTAAATACAAATGTGTGGTAGTATACTCTGGTAAAATCGACCTTAGTTGGCACTGACTGTAAAAATATGTTACCAAAGCACATTCAAGTTGTTTTTCAATCACTAAAACTGCATTATTTGACACTGGTTGTGGCTCAAAGCTGGATCTCAATTAGGCCTCCCATGGTGAGAAATTCCCTTAAGCAACCACCTCCTGTAAGTGACCACTTAGAGACAACAAAGGGTGGTTGCTTATGGGAGGTTCCACTGTGGTAATAGAACATATTTCCATGGTGCTCCAATATGCAAGCTTTGGAATGCTTTGAAAAATAATGTATTTTGCAATTTTGCGGGCTGTTTTCCCACAATTAATTATTGGAGACAAGCAGCTTATACAGTACATTTATCTGAGGAAGTGCAGCAATTTATAATATAAAAACCATAATATATAGTAATATTTATAGTAACGTCTGAGTCCTGTCTTTTTACATATTATGCATAAAGATTGCCCACACAAGAAGAAGTGTGAAGTAGCTGCCTTTGAGACATGTGGGTCTCTCCTGCTTCCTGCTAAGATTGTTCCTCATGATATGTAAGTAAACTAATGCATCACCAACTCCAATCCCCCAGTCAATTCCAATCCAAGATTTTTGAGTCTACTCACAGGTTTTCAAGTTAAAGCACTTTGTCTTGGGGTAGTGAGACAATCAAAAGTTCATGGAAAGTGAGAAAGTGCCCGAATACTGTTTATAATATTTAATATGTTAAACTTGCAGGCCACAGCATGTCTGTAATACCAGCTCAGTGCAGAACACTGCATTTCTGCAAAGTTCCCCTAAGCCATCTGGAGGCAAAGAAGCTTGTGCTGGTGGAGTGGCCGTGAGAATAACGATACCAAGACCAGTGGAACCCCCAGTCAGTGACAATCCAATCTCTATGGTAATGTTGCTTTCTAACTTCTGCAACTCTTTTATTGGTACTATGCTGTAGGTTTTTAGCTACAAATTATTGGTTTTTGTCATGCCTTTGAAAATTTGATGAAAAGAATAAATTGTCTTGAACAAAATAATGCAACTTAGGCCCATAAATTTATTTGCTCTTTCCAGTGGCCCCACTTTTACCAATCTGATTATGTGTCACTGTCCTATTTACAATTCAGGTATCTTAAATATATCTACATCTAGTTATTAACCAATTGCACAGTTTACGGACCAAGTTTCTTCCATGAAGCAAGGAAAAAACACAATGTTCCATAACTTACACTATAGGACCAAGCAAACAAGGTTGATAAGATATTATTTTATTGTATGGCACATTCCACTGGGAAAATAAAGTGTCGGTCCATAATGTAAGTTTATGGACCAGTAAATTGACAAATCAGAGTGTGTGTACTATCTGTGCTGTGGTTAGTGTTTCCTAACATTATTTCCATTCATCCTTGTATTTTCTCACACAGGTGGACTCTTCAACAGTGAACTTACGCCTCCAGTATTCCGGCTATTTTCTTTTTGTCTTGGTCATTAGTAGCATTCTTTACGGAATGATCAAAGGCAAGCCAGTCAAGCAGATGCAAAAGAAGGCTGCTATAGACTTGACAAGGCAGTTCTAGGTTAAAACTGGGCATGGTGAAAGTAGGCAAGGAGTTTCTTTGGAGGATCGATTCCTCTCTAGTGTGCCACAAAAGCAAAATTTCAAGGCAGTTTGGATAATAATATTGAATTATTTACAAGGAATGGCTAAGTCTTCAGTTCCTAAAGTTGCCCATATTTAAAACTCATTCCCATTGTAGACACAACCTATTGATTGAAATATTGTGTTTGGAGGATTTAGTGTCTCATAGAGTTGGATTTTGAGAGGTCCTTTCTTCATATGGCAACTGCTACCATACAAAATGAGGCAGTTAGCTTACTGTGGCACTAACCTTTGATAACTGTGGGTATCAAGCATACATGTATCGTATTAATAGAATTGTACCTGGACCTAGAGCAAGAGGTATGGTCTACATTCTCTGCACTAACTGTGCTATACATGGCAGCTGTGTTCAAAATAATACTTTAATTTGTAAGAAACAAAACTATTGACCCCTGTTGGGCATCAAAAGGCTGCTAATGTTCCCTTTCCAATCCTCCTGAGTAATCAACTTTACCACTTCCATTATTCACCAGATGTCACACAGTAGTAAGGAAAACTAGACAACTGAAATAATGGTCTGAGCATCAGGATTTAGCTGTGTTTTTTTATGCAATGCATGAAACATAAAGAGAACTGGAGGTAATAGCAAGTTCCTTTTGCCCACTGTACGTACAGGGACTCCAAGACAAAAAAGTGAACTGGTGCCATAATGGGCTTGTTTTTTTAAAGGTATCTCTCGTTCGTTTGCTGTGTTCACTAGTGAGAGATATCATCAACACTAACAGATAACATTTGTATCTCCAATCAGCCATGTAATATCCTTTGACTCCTGATTTCAAATTGCAAATTCTTCCAGCCATTCAAGAAGAAAATGTACAAATGGTCAGTGAGACTAATGTATATCGCTGGTGAAAATTGAGGGAGAAAGTCAAACTTGATCACTCTCAGCATCTCTAGGAGCTGTCCAAGTTCAACTGTTAGGTGGGAAAGTAGGCAAGTGATATTATTATGAAGACTAAATCCATTTCATGTTTATTTGTTCAGTTATATTATATACACATGATATTTCTTTCCATTCAAGTCATAATGAAGCAAGTGATAATTTACAAGAGTATAGTGTTGAGTAGTTTTTGTATTATTATTTTGTATGTACAATATTGCAACTGCTCCTTGGTTCTACCGGTATGTAAAGAGTCTAGTGCATATCTGTTTATCCAAAGACTGTGATGTCTGTTCTATTTATTCAGGGTGCCACTGGCACACGAGGCATGTGTTCTGTAGATGACCAGGCAGTGTTTCTGCATCCGAGGTTAAAATAGCATGGGGTCAAATCAGACAATAAAAAGAGTTTTGACAACTTTGATGTACCTCATGACTGTATGTAAAATGAACCAAATTACTTCCCCAAATTACAGTTTTCTACGTTGCAAAATTGCTAAGAAAAATATCCCTCGCAATCAGTGCAATGTTATTGAGCAAACCAAAACTACATATATCCCCCAAGCTACCCCACCCCCAAAGAGCTAAGCTCCAATTAAAGCGTGCCCTGCTGACACTGAAACCAGGCACTTAATTGTGTCATCAGTCCTCACTGATTCTTTCACTATTTTACAAGGTCATCTAAGCCACAGCTACAGTAGAGAGCCAGTGATACCTTGAAGGTTCATTGCCTTGGGTGGGGCTTGAACCATGCTTGCAGAAATTAATAGGAAGTTTGTCCTGCTGACTATAACTGCCCACCATACATTCACACATTGAGAATTTTTTAGAGTGTCCCTTTTGGAAAAATAAACATAAATCTGACATTTGTCCTGCCCAACCAAATTGGGACATATTTGAAGAAGGTGTTCCACACCTACTACCATCATTGTAATAATAAGAGACTATTATTATTATAACTCTTACTCTAAATGTTATATAGTTAGCATAGTGATACAATGGATATCTACATAGCCCCTGTAATGACCCTAGTGTTCTGCTTTTTCATAACAGTAAAATATTGATAGTATGAATGAAAGGTTGATGCAGATATGCAGATGTCATTGTGGTCTACAATATACCAAAGTAGGGCAAGACAGCTAAGTAATTCTTCATGGCATTCAGCACATCGAAATCAAATTTTTGTTTACCTAAGACTTTTACATCAGTAATCATTAGAAAGGCGAGTGAATCTTGTCAAGCCATTGGGTAAGGGAGCTGAAACATTACAGATGACATTGCCAGACTTTTGTACACCCTCTAACTGAAGTGAGACCGGTATCCACTCATTATTCACCCAAGTGAATTCCACATCCAACACACCAATCTGCTGTGGTCCCTCTACATAACAGCAAGCCTTCCATATTTCCCCTTCTTGATCAGGATCTGTTTCTGACTTCCTGGTCCCACTCTTGGCTGACGGGACATCGTGAGCCATCTTGTCTACTACTTGAACGGGGACGTGGAACCCACTAAGTCTAACTGGTTTGCCAAATCTTTTGAGCACGCCTTCTTCGTCTCTCAGTTTTGCCCAAATCTTCATAAAAGCATAGTCTTTGTCTCGTAGTTCCCTGGCTCGTGTCTCAACGTCGCCTCCTTTACGGATGTTATAAAAGGCCAGCATTTGGGTTTGAAACTCGGATCGCTCCACCGCTCCCTGGCTCGGGGGAATCTCTCGTTCTTCTACATCAACATGGATCAAACCAGCCATGTAACCACCATAAATAATCACAGGAACGACCCAGAATATTCCACCAGTGAGAGTCAAGATGCCTTTAAACACACGCCACAGCTTGCTGCTAAAGCCTTCTCTCTGTGATGAGTACGAAGCTAAATATTTCACACGAAGCAATGGAACGCTGTTGCCGGGTCGTGCGATAAAAGGATGTCTGATTATCGAATTGGAATTGCACCTACCCGCGAGAACAAATCTACATATCGGTCGGCGTGGGTTCATAAAACGAGTATTTGCTCTACATAGGAAGAGTGATTCTATACAACCCAAGTTATTAACACCTGAAAACGTTAAAAAGCGGCGAAAGAGAAACATGTCGCCGGAAGAAACAGAAAGACGACGAAATATGGTGAGCGGAATAAAGTACTCTATGTTACGTGTCACAATATGTCCCAAATCTGCGGGACCTTGGGTGTGATGTAACATAATGTATCTGAAAGGCGAGATCACAAAATGGCGGCCGGAGCGGCCTCACATCTCACAAACGGACGAATAAATGTCGGACTTCTACGCGAAGTCGCTAGAAGAGAGCTGCTCCAGTGCTTAGATAAACATCCTGGAAGTAAGGTATGATTAGTATAAAATCGCATGCTGCAATTTGTTGGGTAAATTCGTGTGGGGAGAAGTACACTATATTTTTCTTAGTCTGCATGCAGCAGTTATTAATTATGACACGATACAATTCAAATGGAATACATGTATGTACAGGTAACTCATTTATGACATGTCTTATGTCTAAATGAACGAGACATCTACCCACAGAAAGTTTTGTTAAAAAGGTTCCAATGACTGTTCTAACCAAAGCAACAAAATAGGGTATTGCATTGTTGATCAGTTATTGTTGACAGTTAGTTGTACGCCCTGGTGCATATGTTATTTATGCAAACAAAATGATAATAATTATGTTTTTGTTCTGTTGCTGCAAAAGGTCTCACAGCCTCTAATAAACATTATTTTATAGCATTCTCAGGAATAAGCTACTTATACACAGTCATGTGCAGTTCGCAAAGCACAGGTTTTTCTGGCGGGCCACCAGATGATAAAACGTGGTCAGCAGAGTGTCTATCTTATTCTATTGTTCTAATGCAATTAAATATAGACACAAAACGAAGCCCAACAGAGAGATTTACTTGACAGACACTTGTTTATGTGGGCAGTAAAAAGTGCTACTTGCTATTGTGTGTGATTGTGAAAGTGGCTTATTGTTATCATACTAATAAAAGTGTTTGGGTTTTTCGTTTTTCGTTTTTTTGTTGTTGTTGTTGTTGTTGTTGTTATTTTTTGTTTTCTGTTATTTTTTGCATTTAGGCACTGGTATGGGATGATAAGCTTACTGGTCCCTTTGGATTGATTGCACAATATAAACTCCTCAAGGTACAATATTAATATCATGAACATCTGTACTTATGATCATAGTCACAAACTAAGCAAGATTTAAATGAAGAGATTCAGAGAAACAAGATTCCTACTGCCAAATGATTGTCAAGTGGTTCAGTTTATCTACACTCTAGTTTCTACATTCTCAGAGTAATCCAGTCTTTGTTTTTACCAGGAGCATGAAGTGGATGCAATGTTTCCATTACGTGCTGGACGACTTCCGCCAAACCAGGTCCAGACAGTTATTTACATCACAAGACCCATACCGTCTCAAATGGAAATCATTGCAGACAATGTGAATAGGTCTGTTTCAGCCAAGGCTTACTGTTCAATGTCCAACAAAGCCAGAGTTTTTCCACTACCAGAAGAGAAAAGGAGATTGTTCACAACTGCTCCTAAAGCCATAGGCAACTCTGGCAGGGGGGGGGGGGGGGGGGGGGGGGGGGGAGGGGGAAGAGGGGGGTGGTCTGTCACACAGTGATATGTGATACCTCTATTTTGCATAGGAAAATCACAGTTGGAGATTATAATAAAACATTGTATGGAAGATTTGTTTTTTGTGTTTTTTTTTTCCAAATTTATATACAGTAATACTACTTCAACCCCCCTCCCTCCCTTCTGATTTCCTCCACTTGGGGTAAGTGCATCTCATGTTCTAGCTCATATATGTTTTGTGTTGTTTTTGACTAGAGAGGAAGGGAGTAGAAGGGAATACACAATTTTGTTTGTGCCCAGGAAAACCCTGCTGTGCGAAAGGCAGCTACAGGTCAGTGAAAAGTACTGAAATGTTACACATGAAAATGGATATGGTGTTCAATTTTGGGCACTAAACATCCTAATGTTTAGGATGTTTTCTGTCAGCAGAAAAGGATATTACAGGTGTGCATATAATAAATTGCAGTTTATGTTAATCACATTTGATTGACATTCATTATATAGTTGAAGCAGTAGACTGTGACTGCCTGCTAACACAGTGCAGTTCTGTTGTACATGACTGTGTTATTTATTGTTTCATCAATAGGAACTTAACATTTCATTTGTGAATGTTGAAGAATACCCACTGGAGCTAATACCTCTGGACAATGATTTGCTTTCATTAGAAATGGAATCAAGTTTTAAGGTAAGTCAGGTAGGGTAATGTGGACACTGAGAGATGTTGAGTGATGAAGTGACTCTCGTGACATGTTTACATTTTTCACAGGAGTGCTGTTTGGAGAACGATCTGACGTCTCTCTTTTATGTCGCCAACTCACTGATGACACTTCAAACGCTGTATGGTGTGATCCCCAAGATATATGCCAAGGGAGACATGTCAAAGGTTGTCAAAGATATTAGTGAATAGTAACTTTTCCCTCCTGAGAAGGATCAAATGCCAGTATTCTTACAAGAGACATGCAGTCTGGAGAGCTTGTAGCTTGCTCAGATGAAAGTTGATCGAGATATAGTTGATCAAAGTTGATCGCTTAGCAGGGACAATCTTGAAAGTGAAAGTGTTGAAGGATGTGACCCTGTGCAAGCCCTTCATACAATGGAAAACTAGCAGTAAAGAGAACTAGATTTTGACTGCATCACTATATTGAATTGTATAAGGGTTGATGTGTGAAAGCTAGATGCCCAAAAAGAATTTGAAGCTGATGTTTCAGGCATTAGCCCTTTGCTCAGACGAAGTTTATCTGAGGATGAACCGTGTTTGGTTCTGCAGCACGTCCTAGACATGATGTTAAGGAAGAAGAGAGAGGCTGCAGATTCAGAAAACCAGGTCTCCCCACAGATAGACAGCGTGCTGCTTCTGGACCGAAGTGTGGACTTGCTTACACCTCTCTTCACTCAGCTTACCTACGAGGGTCTGATTGATGAACTCTATGGAATTCAGAACAGTAAGTTACTTTGTAATATGCCATTACACATAAGGGATCTAATCGATCGGTAAATTGTGAACAAGTTGCACTGATTGGTAAGTGGTCGGTAAGATTACTCATGTGGACGGCAAAATCGCTGATGTGTTTATGAGCGCTAAATGAATCATATGTATACACAATACTCAATTCGACGTAAAAGTGTCCGTCTTTTTGTCGTATAGCCACTGGAAAGTTTCCTGCAGAGAAGTTCCCTCAACCAGAGGAGAAGGGTCCAGGCCCCTCGCAGCCCCAGACTGGCCCCAAGAAAGTGGTACTGAACTCCAGTGACGAACTTTATGGGGACATCCGGGACCTGAACTTCTCGGCTGTCGGCATCCATCTGAGCAGAAAGGCAAAGGAGATTAGTGCTGCATTCGAGGTCAGTAGAAGGCGCACGTACATAATTCGAGAAGGGTAATAGTGAACAAGTTGTACTGGTCGGTATGTGATCGGTAACCTGGTTGGTATGTGGTCGGTAAGTGAATGAATGAATGTTTATTATTATTTATACACGAAAAAATTATTATTTATACACGAAAAAATTCTAACAACCATAGTTGATTTACATAGAAGCCGTGTTAAGTGATCGGTAACCTGGTCGGTATGTGGTCGGTATGTGATCGGTAACCTGGTCGGTAACGCGCTCGGTATGTGGTCGGCAACGTGGACGATATGTGGTCTATGTGATCGGTAACCTGGTTGGTATGTGGTCGGTATGTGATCGGTAACGTGGTCGGTAACGCGCTCGGTATGTGGTCGGCAACGGCGCCAACGTGGACGGTGTGTAGTCGGTAAATGGGAAAGCAAAAAAAAAAAAAAAAAAAAAAAAAAAGGGAGTATTTTCAAATCGCCATGCAAATCAAAGAAAGTTGCTAATGGGTGTTTCGTCTAAACAGTTGTAGTAGCCTGCGCCGCATCCGAACTAAATACCGGTGGTGTAGGAGAAGTCTGACATTTTCTGTGTTATTAACAGGAGCACAAGTCGGCCAAAACAGTCGGTGAAATGAAACAGTACGTGCAGAAAATCCCCTTTATGCAGAAGGCAAAGGCGTCTCTGGCCACTCGTAAGTCTTTTTACTTTCAATGTCACTAACTAATTTAAGCTACTCATTCAAGCATACACCTTTTGTGCGCTAACTTTTTTTTACCTCGTAACTTTTCAGACACCTCGATAGCAGAGCTTGTGAAAGAACAGACGGATGACGACAATTTTAGAGAGAGGATTCATGTTGAACAAGGTCAAGCTTGTTTCTGGGGTTCAACTTCAGTAATCCGACCAAAAGAAAATATATCTTTAATTTTTTACTTTTGTGCCCTTTAATATCAAGAAAAAATCCCAAAGATGAGAATGGATAAATATCTCCCTTCTCCCTGAGAAGTCAAGAGGCTAGTTGTTTCATCTCGGCTTGTAAGCTTCTGAAGGTTTTGTCCTTGATTTTTATGACGTCAACACTTCTTATTTGTAGAACTGGCGCAAGGCCTGGACACAGATAAAACAAATCCATATATCGAGAAGCAAATTGGACTGAAGAAGCCTCTTATTCAGGTACAATTTTATGAAAGATCTTGTTATCTTATTCAGGTTCTATCGCGTGTAAAGAGCTCGTGAAGTAAGCTTCTTATCCAGGTGCAAGTTGTTGTGAATCGAACGTACACAACAGAAAATGAAATATTTTAAAGAAAGGTATCCAGCCAATTTTGTGTATAGCAGAAATTACACTTGAGGACACACGTTTAATGTCCTTTTTTTTTTCTTTTGTCCTTTGATTTCAGGTGTTACGCCTTCTGTCTATTCAGTGTCTCACAAACAACGGCTTCAAGCCAAAGATGATGGAGTTTTACATCAGGGAAATCTTGCAGGTAAAGAACTTGCTGCCTTCAGCCTGAGTCTTGCGTGGTTATTCTCTTAAGTTATTTGTGAGAAAAAAATACACGAAGATGCAGCAGGAGTTGGTTGCTCGACCGGCTTTCATCTGATTATGTTAGAGATGACTCGGTCCAAGTTTCGGTCATTAGACGAATGATTCAAGTTTTAACATAAGGCCGTAATTAATTCAAACTCGGCGCAAGTGGTAGGTCCCTACCTACTTCCCTCCTGCGTCCACAAGTTTAACTAACACTAACAAATGCAAAGGTTTGTAAGTCACTCTTTTATTTTAGACGTACGGGTTTGAGCACGTGTACAAGACCATAACACCACTGGAGACCGCTGGATTACTGCGCCCACAAGCGGCTCGATCCTACACTGTACTGCGCAAGTCTCTCAGGTTGGTGGTGGAGGATGTCCGTGAGCAGGTAAGGGACTGGTGTCCAAAGTACGAATGAACGCGCTTGTTTCGCCATTGTTATGTCGCATTCGTTCAAAGGCTGCAGTAGAAAATACCCGTCCACTCCAGTTAGGTATTACAAACACTGCCTCCCGCAATCGGCGGTCTTTCGACGAACGAGAACTACAGACCATGGTGGAAGGTGTATGTCTCCAACAAGCAGGCCATGTCCGAGATGACTGATTCCTCTGTTTTAAAACGAGCCCTAATGCAAACCTTTCATATAAAAATAGTTTGACTCGCATGTTCACCTTCATGCAAATCAAATTCATTTTCATAAGACATGTTTCGCAGAAGGCAACAGGCATCTCAGAAATGGCCTATTAAATTACCGATTTTCGAACCTAATGTGCCTTGAAACTTGGACAGCTATTATTGTCTACTTGCTTTTGTTTAAACGTTCGTTTTTTCTTGTTACATCATAGAATCCCAATGACATTGCTTACGTATTCTCTGGGTACGCACCGCTGAGCGTCCGACTGGCGCAGTTCCTTTCCAGGCCCCAAGGTTGGCGCGGACTTGAGGAGGTGAGGTCGCTGAGCTTCGGACGTTTGATACGTCACAGCACGTGGTCGTCTTGTAGACTGCCCGCTGTTATCCTGTGAATGCAGCCGTCTCACGTTGGGCAGCTTCCCAGCGCGAGGCGGCTTTATTCGCAGGCTAATCCGCATTCTAATCTCTGAACCCAAACGCTTAGATTTCACGTCTTGTAAACTGAAACCGCTGACAACAGCTACAAGTACTTTTGCTCTTTGTTTCTTCTCAGGTTCTTCGCTTGTTACCAGGCCCAACGGTTGAGGAGGTCCAGCGGTTACCGCCAGGGCTACAGAAGAGTGAGTAAATGAATGACCGAATTTAAAGCGTTTCTCGTGCTGGCAGCGCATCTGCTGTGATTTAAAAAAGAAAAAACCTCGCAATATGCACCTAAGACTTCATAAATAGAACTCGCAATTACTGAGGTGTGGAAAACCCTAAAACGTCGAGCACTCAGAACCTCACACGACGAAAGGCTAGCAGATAAATATGACGGACAGAGTTGGATTTTCCTCAGTTTCGAAACGAGGCCCAGAGAAAAGCTTTTATCATTTTCACATCTAAGAAAAAGATTTAAAATTTGATCTCATGGTTTGTTTTGTCGCAGGGAATTCTGGTAACGAGAATGGTGCCGAGGCTCCGCCACGTGTGACGCTGATTTACTTCATTGGCGGATGCACCTACGCCGAGGTGGCCGCCCTCCGGTTTCTTTCTCAGCAGGAGAACAGTAAGTCAAAATGCGTGCTCACTTTGAGTTCTTTTACACACACGGCGTTCCTCCCTCGCTTGTTCTCCTAAACCTTGGCTTGGCTTTACAAAGAATCTATGCGTTATATAAAACTTGTAGCTTATAGAGATCTTAGCAGGTTGTGTGATCACTTGTCAGTCTTCCTACTGTTCTACATGTCTCGGGTCAAAATATTAACCAGGATCATTTACTTTGATCAAGAAAGAGTTCAACTTCGTTGACTCAACCCAGCTGCTTTTAGTATTCTGTCGGAAACTTTAGTCTGAGGACTGAAATTACTGTTGTATTGGTTCGGCCGAGTAAGACCCGTTTCAAACGTCGCGCTACTGCCGTGCCGAACTCAATGCAAATTAGCTGAAACAAAGGATTTTGCTCATTTACACTGAGTTCGGCACGGCAGTGGCGCGACGTTTCAAACGGGCCTAAGTGTGTGATCAGTTCATTCCCAAAATCTCCGCTGATAATGTTCTTTCCTGTACTTTCTATACTTCCAATTTGAAAGCTATTTTACCGCCGCCCTACGCATTTTTCTAGCGCCCATGTGTCATGCAACACCGCGCGTTAAAAAACATGCTTCGCGCCACACTGCGCGTTTTTAGACCATATTTCCCGCCACATTACGTACTGGACCGCCGTTGAAACAGCGCGGTGGTCCTTTGTGTTTCTAGCTGCACTAGCTGAACGGCCATGCAGCTTTACTTAGCTTTACTTAGCTTTACTTAACGTTCTTATGACAACAGGGTTGTGACACAGCTCTGTAATTTAATGGCTGTGTACTCTGAAATCTGACATGACTTTTTATTCTCCTGCTTCTTCAGGTCCCACAGATTTCCTTGTCGCGACAACGAAGATGATAAACGGCTCTACTTGGATAGAATCCCTGATGGATAATGAAGAAGTACACAGCCACACCAATCCTTTCACATGATACGTTCAAGTTCACTCAAATTGTGAGGGAAGAAAGGCTTATTGAGAAGAAAGGGCCGCTCGCGTGTCGACATGATTCATGATTCAAAACCAACTGAAGACAAAGTTGAGACTGTAAAAGAAAGGATTCCTCTTGGCCTGGGCATCCGTCATGGTATCCTTTTCAGTTCCAAGTGTCACCCATGTGTCCAAACTAAACTTAAAACTGAATAATTCCCCTCAACAACAACGTGACCACTCCAAGATCAACAACATGTTTATTTGTATTATTTAAGAAATGATGTGATTAGTGATTAGGGGAGGAGAGAAGAAAAAGGAAATGGTATTAGAATGTATCGTCGGCTTCCATTGCCGGGTAACAGCCTTCAGAGCAGACTACCGACGTTAAATAAAATTACTTTACTTTACTGTACTTGTTGAGAGCTTTCATTTGAGTTGTCACACAAAATGAAACCTAAAGTTTCGTTTGACAATTCAGGAGGTAGACGTTTTGTGTAGGTTGAGTCAAATATTGTCAAAATACCGTCTAAAAGCATCATTCGGATAAACCAGGTGTGCTAAACCTGGCTAACACAAGTGCAGCCTGCCTAGCGGCTCTCCCGGGGAAGGGGAGGATAAGGAACATTTGGGCTCCTCCCAATTCCCCCTCCTCGCGTTCGCGCTCGGAATTAATTAGTCGTTATGCTTTTGTACTTTAAAGAATAACGGCAAATAAAGATCAGTCCAGATTAGCAATAAGCAATTTTAATTAAAACAAGAACGCTACCATTGTCTTCTAATCCTAAATTCTATTACATAATTGTCTTCCGTAGCAATTGTGTGGGAAGTCGGGCATGCGTGAACAGTTGTTGCATCCGTTTGGCCAGGGCTTAACACCTCTAGATTGAACTTCCAAGTCGTAATTAGCTGCTCAATCCTTTTATACCGGCAGACAGTTATTGCCAATTATCGGCTCACAAGGAAGAGCTGCTCACCAGCAAAGAGCCGTAAATGTAAATGCAAATATTTCTTCAATAATCGATTGAAATATTAAATTGTGTTTGCCATCGACGAAACCTGTCTAGACAAAACTGATCTTTGTCTGAGCGAGTTGTTATGTCTTGTGCCGTCGAGCCCTGTAATGACCTCGATGTTTGCTACTTTTTCGCGCTTTCGTCAGTATTCTTCGTTGGTTTGTCTGAACAAAAATCGTGTTCACAATTGCTTTCTAGTACTATTCTGTCGCTGTAAGTCTACTGAAATATGCTTTCTATGCTGGCAGCCATATCGGTATGTGCCGTCTAAAAGGGTATGATTTTCAGCATTTTAGTCTCGGTTGGGGGGCGACTGTAAGTTGACCATCCACAGACAAAGGGAAGAAAAAACAGACAGTTTTATCACTGAGATTCATCCTCCCCAGGAGGAGTGTGCCATCTGCTTCTCAAAACCCTAGCCCTATTTTAAAGTACAATACAGTCAACCTTCTCTAAGCGGACACCTCTCTAAGGCGGACAGCAAATTTGATCCCTGCCGAATTTCAATTGTTCTCTGTAACTGAACTCTCTCTTAGGGTGAAACCTCTCTCAGGCGGACAGCGAGAGTTGGCTGTATATGGATTCTTAATTCAGCCCTGTGCCCCTCTACCCCAATTTTGTACCCTGCTTTGGACCAAGTATCTTTAAAGCGCCAATATCTGCAACTGCATATTACGTCAATCACAAGAAAAAATCCCAGACTCCGACAAAACAAATAAAGTCTGAGAACTACAGGGAGCTGGAAAATCATGTTTTGGTCAAAAAAAAAATTGGTCAGCTACGATCCTTCTTTGTAACTGCATGGTCGTTTGTTTTGAGCGATGTGCGGATTTGTGCATAATTTGCAGACAACGAATTTGTACTTTGCAAGCGCCTGGAGGGGGTACTCCTCGTTATTATTTCAAACCGAAATCATTATCTCGTACATCCGTGTGAAAATCGTGTCCTATCCCAGAAAAAAAGGGCAAATTCTATACCCAACTTCAAACTAAAATCCCCAGACTAAAAAGTTTGAAATCGCCGATCACGCGTACGGAAATTGTTACATAACCAAGCGCACGTGTTAAGCGGATGCGAGCTTTTGTCCAAAACCTGTCAGTCCGGTTTATTGCTTTGCCAAATAAATAGCGGTCGGAACCCTGAGCACGTCCAGTCAAGTCGCTGTCAGTGTACGGTACTTTTACGCGTGGAAGAAAAAGTGGAAGATTTTCAGGTCGTGTACGTCGCTCCGCAGACCACAAGTTGCAGCAATGTCGCATGTGAGTACAAGCATTTCTTCAATAAGAATTCGTTTTTATTAACTTGCGGAACCGCGTTTTGTTTTCTCGTCGACGAAACCTGGTATTTCACTGAACACTGTCCAGATGCAAAATTTGCGGTACTTTTTGCATGGAAGCAAAAAAGGAATCAGTTACGGGGTTCTCAGCGGCCGGTGTTTCAGTCGCTTCACAGACACGAGTTTAATATTGGCTTTATCAAGATTCGCAAATGTGATTGTCGGTGACGAAACCGATCTGGACAGAAAAAAACGTATGTTTCACTGAACGGTCTAACGTAAAACGAGCGCATGACGCGATTTCTTTTTTGGTGCTCATGTGTCTTAAAGCATCAAGCCTGTAAGACTTCGATATTTGCAATTTTTTCACGATTTCTTCAGGACGTAGATATTGTTATAAATTATGATGGGAAATACCTGCCATAATAGCACGTGAAAAAGAAAACATTCATCGTTGGTGTCAACAAAAGTTGTTTTCGCAAACGTGTGCGGTGTATTTTTTGCCTGGAAGTTTCTTGTTGGAGGGGCTGAAGTTTTCTGGTACGTCCTGTCAATGGAAACTAATAAAATGTGCTTTCTAGGCTGGGATTAGTGTCTGGCGGCTGGAGGGTGGGAGTGGCAACACCAGGGGCTATTACAGCATTTGCATTCCTTTTTTATTTTAAATCGAGTATGCAAAGGGTGAATAGAATAGTACAAAGGATAATCAGCTGTATTGTGCATTTTCAGCTTTTATGCTACGTCACTGGAACATATCTTAATGATATTTAAACTCTTCCAGGTTACTAACGCTGATGTGCAGAAGAAGTGTCCTGCGTTCATCGGAGGAGGCTGTCCTTACTCCAGCTTGCCCCAGGACAAGAAAGGCATAGCTGGCAATTGCCCCGCTTTTGCCAAAGGAGCCTGCCCTTTTGCTGGCTGCAAATCTGTAGGAGAGTTTCAAGACAAACTTGGCCAGATGAGGGATCAGTGCAAAGGAGACGGCGCCTATCAGGAATTTCTGAAAGCGGTTATGCTGACTTCCCAGCAGAAGGAAGTGGAACTGGGTCGTGGCTGTCCTTTCTTCAGCAAAGGCTGCCCTTTCTCTCACGGGAAAGACATTCTGACACCTCCGGTTGCTGCGGTGAGTGTTTCTTCTTCTTCTTTTTATCACTTTTTTCTCTGACAGTCTTGAGGAAGAGTTGCATGCAGTGAGTCATTTGCAGCCTCGCATCAGGTGACCGGAAGAGGGGCGGGGAGTCTAAGAACGTGTGAAATCTTGCGTCAAAACGTGTCTGAAAAAGTTTAACAAGGGATTCTACAGGCAGCCCACACGGTCTGATAAAGTCACTGCCGATCGGTTAATAGGGATTTGTACGGGAGATTTTCAAATCACAGTTAATGCGTGAAAATCTTACTCCTGAAATTGGTCAGATAACAGACACGAATCATCGCTAAATCGGCGCCAAATCGCCTCGAAAGTGTATGTGCGGGTGATTAGTGATAGTGTTTTAAGAATGTCCAGTTCATCTAAGCAAACTATCAAAAGCCAAGTTCTCCCTACTGTATCATATATCTCTGGTACGAGGCTGAAGGAGAAAATTGAAGCTGGTCATCTTAGCTGGTCCTCGGGATTCGCCGTTGTGCAGTTTATGCATCACAGTGTGATTGTTTAATGTCGTTGTGATCAGCAAAAATTAACGAAAGAATTCATTAAAAATTGTTTGCTTTGCATCATCCCCAAGACATCAAGTGAACTGTCGTACCAAATGTTATTTCTCTTCTTGCAGGCTCCTTTCTCCGTGAGCCACTGTGAGCTGAAGTGCAAGTGCCCTGCTTTCAAGGGAGGGGCGTGTCCTTATTCTGCACTTCCCCAGCAGATGAAGGGCATTGCTGGAAACTGCCCCGCCTTCAAGAGCGGCTGCCCCTGGAAGCATTGTACCACTGTGGGAGAATACTTGGAGATCATGACCAAGATGCGAGACACCTGCAAGGGCAAGGAGGCATACAAGAAGTTCTTTGCCAAGGTGCTGGAGGTGTCCAAAGCAGGCGAAGCCAAGCTGGGTGTGTGTCCCTTCCAAAAGCACAAGTGCCAGTTTATAAATGATGCTCACGGAAAAGCCATCATCCCTAAGTAAGGAGAGATTCCTTACACCAACTCAGCTTCACTAAAGAGTTGGGATTTTCATGGCAGAAAGGTTCAATCAGTCGTAATTTTTTTGTTCTTGGGGAGATAATCAATAAAAAATGCCTTTGCACTAAGTATCTACTTTTTTTCTTGCAAGGTAGCGCGCTCCTGCATCTTTTGCTTCTTGTCTCAGTCCAAACAATGCATGTCGCAGCCAGTTGTTCTTCACATTCTTGTTCAGCTTAAAAGGTCGCTTGACTGTAACAGAAAGGAAAAATTCAGCGAAACACGCTGAAATCGCTACAGCAGCAAGAAAACCACCACCATAACAAGGTTAGCAAGTCTAAGGTCTATTCTCGCAATATTTTTCGAGTTATCGATCGACTAAAATCTCCCATACATTTTCTTATAAAACCCAACCGTGACGTCACACAGTCAATCAAAGCTTGGGCCGCCTGTGGTGAGGATATCGTTGGCATCATTTCCTGCTTTTGCACGGTTGTTTGTGCAATTTCTCGTAAAACACTCGTGTCTAATATAATAAAAAGAAAATTACACGGCGGCTTGAAGATATGGATTTTATTTTCGAGTGGTAAAAATAATATTTTACTCACTCGCGAAGCGCTCGTTCGTAAAATATTGTTTTTACCACTCGAAAATAAAATTCATATCTTCAAGCCGCCGTGTAATATCCTCTATATATTTAGTGAGCAGGAGATCTCTGCAAGCTCGGGTTCCTGGCTTTTCTGAGGAGATTTTTATCAGCAAAACTGTAACAGTGTTTCTTTTCGTTTTTTCTAAGCAGTCATTAATGTACTGTGGTACTTAAGTACAAAATCTTTCAATTGCTTGATTTTCTTCAATGTTTTGGCAAAGCTGTTCCATATGACAGCACCTAAAATTAATATTCATAATAAAATGCATAGCAAAGGTTTCACACTCCAAGTGTGAGATAAAGCAAACCCTGCTACTCCAATCGCCAATAACTCCTAAATTTCTGCTTTATAGCCTAAAAATCATCTCCAAATTCGAATACCTGAACTCCAAAGCAACACATAATGTGTCTTTACTTTTTGGAAAGCACAAATTTCTACCAGCAACTTCCACTGTCTGCATCTGTTCAAGGATCAACACTGACCCCACTTTATTCAGTATTGGTTGTTTATCACAGTGGACTGGTTTCCTTTACCAGGGGAGGGACAAAGTGGCACTTGCACAGTTGGCACGTGCAGTACAAACTAACAGTGGGTACATGGAGTATAATGTTTTCAATACTTGATTCGTTATCGACCAAGAACACAAAACAATCTTTGCTTCAAGCAGCATTGAAGAATAGCACTCGCTCCCCTGAGCAGCTATCAGTTGTCATGTGACTTATCCTTGATGATCTGAAGTCAGGTCTCAAGAACCTATTTCTGCTGTGACAGCTAGTGTGCTATCAGTCAGGTTTAAAGGTTGGGGATTTGTCATGTTCTACTAAACTTTGGTTCTGTTCCATCAGGTTCACACTTGGAACATTTGAAGATAATGTGCCAAGGATTACCATGCGGCATATGCCAAGTACCTCAACAAGGATCTAAATGATTTAAGAAGTTCCTCTTCTGCTGCTGATGTCAAAAGCTTGTATGACAAATGGGCTTCAAATTATGACAAGGTTAGAGTGATTTTAGGAGCAATTAGTGTTAGCCAGCCAATTTTTCATACAATCAGTAGGCAAGAAAAATTATTCAATGTAATTAATATT
Organism: Plumapathes pennacea; assembly: GCA_964036295.1. Lineage (NCBI taxonomy): Eukaryota > Metazoa > Cnidaria > Anthozoa > Antipatharia > Myriopathidae > Plumapathes > Plumapathes pennacea. The sequence continues at coordinate 2,371,349 of OZ038467.1, forward strand.
CAATAAGTTGATGAATACACCACTGGATCCTAGCATGGGAAAAACCTGTGAAAACCTCTTCACAACATTTGGGTGTGGGTGTGGGGCTGTTGCCAAAATGGGGACGGGGACGCGGGGACGTGACCTTGGGGACGTGGGGACGTGACCTTGGGGACGCGGGGACGTGACCTTCAAAACAAAAACCCTTCTAACTCCCTTAGTTTTTCTCCTATTGGCTTGAAACTTTCACACAGAACAGAGAATTTGATTTATTCGAAGCGCTCATAAAATTCAAGGCGTCTCGTGAACGGACGGGACAATCCGCGGATTGCAGGTTGACATGCTTGGCTGCAGATTAAATTTGCGGGTCAAATATGCAGGTTAAATTTGAAGGTTAAATTTGCAGATCAAATTTGCAGATCAAATTTGCAGGTTAAAATAAAAGTCCAATTAGTTGAAATACCTTCAATGCCAGCCTTAATAAAATCGTATTTCGCTCACGTTCGATGCACTTTTTTCGTGCTATTCGATTGGAGGTCAGTTCGATGCGACTTGGAGCACGCGTGAAAGCTACCGACGGTCTCGTGGCTATCTCTGTATGACTTGAGAGCAAGAAATCGTACGTGGGGGGTACCCCGGGGCAGCCCATTGCCCTGGGGTACCCCTCACGTATGATTTATTGCTCCAAACATGGCGGCAAAACCCGAAATCCTTTCTACGGCCCGCAAAACGGTCAAAAACGTGAATAAACCTAAAAAGCCACTTCAAGTCATACAGAGATAGCCACGAGACCGTCGGTAGCTTTCACGCGTGCTCCAAGTCGCATCGAACTGACCTCCAATCGAATAGCACGAAAAAAGTGCATCGAACGTGAGCGAAATACGATTCTATTAAGGCTGGCATTGAAGGTATTTCAACTAATTGGACTTTTATTTTAACCTGCAAATTTGATCTGCAAATTTGATCTGCAAATTTAACCTTCAAATTTAACCTGCATATTTGACCCGCAAATTTAATCTGCAGCCAAGCATGTCAACCTGCAATCCGCGGATTGTCCCGTCCGTTCACGAGACGCCTTGAATTTTATGAGCGCTTCGAATAAATCGAATTCTCTGTTCTGTGTGAAAGTTTCAAGCCAATAGGAGAAAAACTAAGGGAGTTAGAAGGGTTTTTGTTTTGAAGGTCACGTCCCCGCGTCCCCAAGGTCACGTCCCCACGTCCCCAAGGTCACGTCCCCGCGTCCCCGTCCCCATGTCCCCGCGTCCCCGTCCCCATTTTGGCAACAGCCTGGGTGTGGTGCACAGTTCCCAAATTCACACTTCAAAATATGTGACTTTCTATCCATTCTTCATGGCCTTTTTAGACATATTTGCCGTCTCATATCAAAATAGCACTGCATATTTCAGACCAAACAGACACAATCTATGGCCATGTTTCACCAAAATTCAGCTTTTATCTAAGCAAGGTATCAAAAGCTATTAGTTTTCCTTGTTGTATGATATATCTCTAGTGAGAAACTGATCGAGAAAACTGAATGTGATAACTCTTGGGAGTTTAAGGGTAAAAACAATGCCCTTTGGGGTGGCACATACCTGCATGGCATATATTATAAGGGAGTATTCCTTCCTTCCCCCCTGAACCGGGTGTCAGGTGAACAGTCTTTTTAGAAATGGCAAGGATCCTGGTTTTATTATAACAATTCAAATTCATTCAGCTGATTTCCTGAATTTTAAGTTACTTTGTCTTTACATATCTTTCTGTCCTTAGCAAACTTTTGCTGCTGGTGCTGTGGTTCACAGCCTGTTTGCTGATGCATTCGACTCTTTACCCGGATTGAGTTCTAAGAAAAGTTCCAAGATAATTGATGTAGCTGCTGGTACTGGATTGCTTGGGCTTGAGCTTTATAAACGAGGTTACACCAGCCTTGATGCCTTGGATGTGTCACAGGTGAATAACTCTTACACCTTACATGCTCTACTGAAAATCTCCTGGGGGGGGGGGGGGGGGGCATACTTAAAATTTGACCTTAGTGGGGAAGGGGGGTGGGTGTATTTTTTATCAGCAAAAAACTGCATAAACAATCATTCATGTCCTGGCAAATCCTTTGCCAGAGTCTCTAGGTATGAACTTCTGGTATGGTGTTTTTTCAAATTGTTCAAATGATTTTGATGACTTCATTCTCTTCTGATGCCAGCTCTTACACGAAGTAAATTAGGTGTCGGAAATTTAAGTTCAAAATACATCACCAAGCATCTATGTACATCATTTGTCTTGTTTCTTTACTAGTTTTGCTGCTTTAAGTCAACAGGATGAAGGTGGACTTAATTGAGAGGAAGGCTTATTTCAAAAATTAACCTAGTAGAGAGGGCTTGTTAGAGCATTTACATTTTTTGATTCGCTAAATCGGCACCAAATTTTCTGTTTTCTGACCGATTTTTAAGATTAAGATGTTTTTATTTTCACGCGTAAATTGTAATTTGAAATTCTCCCATACAAATCCTCATTAACCGATCGGCCATGACGTCATCAGACTGTGTGGGCTGCCTGTGACCATAACGCTATGAGCATGCTGTTGGCGTGTACTGGAAGTCTTCGCCCAGATGTGTGCACTCAAAAATCGTCCGTGATTTCATCGCCACTCGGATTGCTGTCATCTTTAGTAAACGACAGTCCCAGGAAGCGGGGGCTGTATTTACAAAACTTTCCGAAAAAATTAGAGAACATTTCCAAGAGTAATTTTATAATCCTCGACATAGATATATCACAAAACGACGTTCAGCGATGAAGAGAGACATCGTCAAATCAACTCAGTCGGCGGTTTAATGGAAAGCAGTCCACCGCTTGGAGTCTCAAAAAGCGCGATACTACAGCATTTAATAGCGTCGTGATTATTACCCTCGGGAATAATTATGTACTTAAGAAAACAAATCGAAAAATCTTGACTTGAAGCTAAGCTTAAAGAGTACATCCTATGTAGCATTGTGTTTTTAAACAGGGAATGCTGGATGAAGCCAAGAAGAAGAATGTGTATGATAAACTTCTGTGTGCCGCCATTTCCGAGGACCCTACTCCAGGAATTACAGCAGAGGAGTATGACGTAGTAATTCTGAACGGTGCATTTTGTATTGCTCATGTGAAGCCTGGGGCTGTGGACGAAATGTTGAGAATTGTTAAACCAGGTAACGGAATTGTTGATAACCATACGTTCTAAATAAACCCTTTCGATGTACCGACAGGGAATCGGGTGAAATGAGAAATTTCAAAACTCTTATATGATGCACCAAACACGGTTTCAAAAACTCTTGTATGATGCCACATTTGCCCGAGCTCTGCGAGGGTAATAATTAGGACGTTATCTCGTTTATATATAATATTCTTGTCAGTCTGTCAGTATTAATGTACTTCAGTGAACATCCTCGGAGATCCATCGGTCTCTCCCCTGGGTCTCCGAGGATGATACTTGAATGAATTGGTACAAGTTTCTGCAGCACTCAGACTTGAACTTTGTCCCAACAGGAGGTTTGGTAAGTTTCACTATCCGACCTGACGAGCTGCCGAACTATGAAGGAAAATTCAAAGAATTGGAGGAAAGCAAGCAATGGACGCTGATCAAGCGTGATACCCTGAAGTATTTTGAAAACGAACAGTTGCCAGCTTCTTGCATCTTTTTTGGATATACGAAGTGCCACTAGATTGAAGAAACTCCTACATCGAGGCGTACATAAGAAACAACAGGACAATCGACAGGACAACAGAACATCAACTGACCAGTAATGAAACACAACCGCCGGAGCCAACTCAACCAATCATAAGCCGACAAAACGGACCAATCAATTCAACGACCAGAGAGATAAATACCGCCATCTGACGAACCCTTTTCACTTGACTCTGAAGATGACTTCTGCTCAGGGAGTCGAAACGTCAGTCACCAACAAGTCTTTCTGGAGACTACTCTAACCCGGACGATCACAACCAACCTACTATAAGAAACAACAATACAAACCAGGCAACAATCATTCGCAGTCGCCTGAAATTCTCGACGTTATTTCCTTAAAATAGGAGAGTCCACTGAACAACTACCTGCACCAGGACTTTTACAAGTAGTTCGACTGAATCTCAAACCAAACTAAAAGAAAGCTTTTTTTTTTTTTTTTTTTTTTTTTTTTTTTGACAAAAAGGTTTGTAAGTCATGAATGATTAAGCAACATGGCAAAAGGTGGCCGTCTTTGACGGCATCTGACCCATGCAGACCAGGACACGCGCCCATACTTATAATTTACCCGGAACGCCGATATTGTTGGACATATTGTTGATATTGTTGTAATTCGATCCATTGAAACATAACCTGAAATGAAAAGTCCCTCAAACTTTGTCTATTTGTTCACCAATACCAGATCGTCTAATAACGCAATAAAAAGATGGAGTACCTGGAACAATAACAGAGTTTTCACCAGCCGAAATACCCCCACATTCTACCTTTATTGTCAGTGTATATTTCATGACAGACTAGAGCAGATTGACCCATATTTTAAACGATGTATGTGTGATACTTCGCTTCTCATTTGCACCTGTGACCTAAATAATTCACGAACACAAAATCTGATTTTTGGAAGAGTAAATGCTGCTAACTGATACGCAGATTTCTTGCCAGTGAAATCACTCTTTGACGGAGTTTGCCAACTTGGATGAGCCGGGTCTTTTTCTCCGGTCCTGTTCCAGTGATACGTATATCAAAGTCAATATCTGGCATACGTAGTCTTTTTAGTGTAAAACACTAAAACGTGCAGGTGAAAATTGTTATAACATGCGATATTCTCTATTTGCAGTTCAAACTGCTCTATACGAGCCTTCATGTGAATCACAACGTTTATAACGTAACATAACATAAACTTTATTTAACGTGGTCAATACACTTAGCTCCAAGGATCTTCCTATGCGGGATGGTCCAGCTAATTTACAGGACTGAACAGTCCTGAATGACGGGTAGATAAAGCATAATACTTCGACTAGAAGCTGCCGCGCAAACCCTGTGATACTTTCACGTGGGATGTTGCTAAGGAGTAACACAGGAATAGAAAAGGTGGATCTCTATATTAGTGACAAGTTATATACACCAGGCACATATTGCACCAACATCTGCATCAAGGAGTGTGTCACAAAACAATGCGTCATGCCAGATATTGTAAGAACAAGATAACATAGAAATGTGGAGAGATCAAACTCGGGCCGCTCGCATTGGCGCAGTATTTGCACCTCGTTTGCACGTCATTGGTCTAGTACGTGCTCGGGCTTTATATTCCGTCGATATCGTACATTAACACAACATGGCCCTTGTCAGTGACGTGAAAGCAAAAACCTGTTAATCCAGTTTTACACTTGTTAAAGTCCTATAAAAGGCGGGAGGTGTACGTGTGTCCCAGTTAATCTGCAGTTAACATTTTACTTAACGCCATGTCGCATGTAAGTATTACGATATACTCAGTTCGTCTTTCCTTGTTAGTTACGTTGGCAGCCGGATGCTTAGCGGCATTTACTTCACATACTTCCACACTTCTGTCTTGCAGTTCAAATCTGATCCTTGTGTCTGCATGAGCACAAAAACAATTGCAGCTGATTTGTCAAATTTGTCAAGTTGCTAAGCAATACCTATGAAAACAAATAAGCTCTGAAAGGAAAGTTCGAACAAACGCCATGATTTTGCCGGGTCAAATTTTATTCTGGTCTTGATAGACCAAAATAAAAAAACAAACAAAACTTATTTACTAGGATGGCAATGATATCTGTCAGTTCGATATTTTATTCTCTCAACCTTCTTGTATAGGTTACAAACACTGATGTGCAGAAGAAGTGTCCTGCGTTCATCGGAGGAGGCTGTCCTTACTCCAGCTTGCCCCAGGACAAGAAAGGTATAGTTGGCAATTGCCCCGCTTTTGCCAAAGGAGCCTGCCCTTTTGCTGGCTGCAAATCTGTAGGAGAGTTTCAAGACAAACTTGGCCAGATGAGGGATCAGTGCAAAGGAGACGGCGCCTATCAGGAGTTTCTGAAAGCGGTTATGCTGACTTCCCAGCAGAAGGAAGTGGAACTGGGTCGTGGCTGTCCTTTCTTCAGCAAAAGCTGCCCTTTCTCTCACGGGAAAGACATTCTGACACCTTACAACGCTGCTGTAAGTAAAGGGTTCCTTCAATATGGAGTTATTCAGTCCATATAGCAAAGCGCGCGTCTTTGAATTCAGTTTTATCGTTTTATATCATAGGCTCCTTTCTCCGTGAGCCACCAAGAACTGAAGACCAAGTGCCCCGCTTTCAAGGGAGGGGCGTGTCCTTACTCCGCACTCCCCCAGCAGATGAAGGGCATTGCTAAAAAATGCCCCGCCTTCAAAAGCGGCTGCCCCTGGAAACATTGCACCACTGTGGGAGAATACTTGGAGATCATGACCAAGATGCGAGACACCTGCAAGGGTAAGGAGGCATACAAGAAGTTCTTTGCCAAGGTGCTGGAGGTGTCCAAAGCAGGTGAAGCCAAGCTGGGTGTGTGTCCCTTCAATATGCACAAGTGCCAGTTCATGAATGATGCTCACGGAAAAGCCATTATCCCTAAGTAGAAGGGTGACAAGAAGAACTTCACGTCTAGGTCTTTCTGAATCACTCTAAGTATAGTTCACACTGTTTATATTTCATTATGAGCCAATTAATAAAACACGTTTGACATGATCTTGGTTGTTGTCTTCTAATTTTTTTTTTTTTTGTTTGTTTTTTTTTGTTTTTTTGTTTTGTTTTTTTATAATGTGTCCCGTCAGTCTTTTCACCTTGCTCGCGTATTTGACGTTATTGGAAAGTTCTTGAGGAGGTGCATAATCGGCATTGGCAGTTTAAAAAAAATCTGGTGAAGGGGACGTACCACTAAACGGGATCAATTCTAGAAAGAGGCGATGCGGCTTCCTTTTAAGTCTCACTCGGGAAAACGTGTACTACATATATATAGTTGTAAATGCAGATCAGATTTCATGCACTTTAAATGTAGACTGAGATGCAGGTGTTAATTTAAAAAAAATATCCGGGAACGGGAATTAAATTTTTGTCGATTTTATTCAAAAATCCCAAGCTAACTTTTTCGATTTTATTTTTTATTTTTTTATGTTTTCGTTCCTGTGTCATCGAACGATCTTCATCTAGACATCTACATTTTATTCAGTCAGAAACTGATCCAAAAACATCGCACGTTCAATTATAATTTCTTCATAACTGAGACTAATAATGATAAAATTATATGCGTATGACATCGCACCCGGCCCGAACGTGAACTATAAATGTTTAGAATAAAAATAAACGTATCTGAATTAAAAATAACTAGATGAATTATAGCCTTTAAAATATCAAGTGAATCAGAGGAGTGGAAATCTGTGCAGGGGGAGAATTCCAGTCAGGAATAGTTCTAGGAAAATAAGAAACTAAAAAACTTCCATCTTTTGCAGTAGTTGATGCTCTGTACTTCAAAACTGGCTTCCACGTGTTCGTGCTTTGATATGCAGGGCTGGATATTTATCGTTTTTGCTGTTCATTAAACTGTGACTAAGTCTGTACATAACAGTTAATCAATATTTCTTTCTAGTCTAGTCTGTAAGCTGTCCCATCCCAGGTCCGCAAACATGCCGGTGACGCTTACTGGGAGAAGCTTGAACTTTTAAGCAAAAGCCTGTCGCCCTTCTTTGGACTCTATCTGTATGTCTATAGGAAAGCTATATGTTTCTTATAATAGATATCACAAGCTGCACTTGCGATACTCTAACTTCTGGCTGTACTCAATAATTTTTGTTATAGTTAGAGTGCAGTTGTATGCAGTCTTTCTGCGGCACGTGCTTGAGGTAGTTCCATGGTATTGCGTCTTGCAATTCCAAGTGTTTTGTTTTTCCGGGGATCGGTGAGATATTTTGGGCCCATTTCAATTTACTATTTATACGCCTAGATATGTGATCGATTCGATTTGTTCCAATTGCTCAAAAACATCCAGTCCACACAACAGAGGCTGTACATGTACTTCTTTCGTGGTGGGTCATTTTTATTGGCAATACATAAGAGTTTGCATTTTGAAGGATTGAATTCAGCCGCCATCTGTCTTCCATACTGCTACTGCAATGTCTAGATTATATAGGTCAATCTTTAGTTGAAGGCGCCGGTCACTGCAATCGGTATTGCTTGTAATTGACACCAGCACAAGTAGGGCACCACCTGCAAAAAACTCAACATGCAGAAGACTGCACGGAGACTGCAGGTCGTCTGACAAATTGTAAATGTATACAGCAGGAATGGCTCCAGTACCGTCCACTTGGCTTGGCTTGACTTTATAAATAACGAATTAATCATTAATTCTCGTCGGGCGTTGTATAAGAAAGAAGTCAGTTAAAATTCAGTAAAGTTTCGTGAATTCCCGTCAGTAATATTGCAACCTTTTCAAAAAGCGTTGGAGCGCAACCTGGTCAAAAGTTTTTGAGGAGCCCAACACTGCAGCTGGTATTTACTGCGCCGGACTCCTTCATGTTGAGCTGGTGCATAGTGTGCTGTGTTCAGCATAAGCTGGGTTTCCGTTGATTTTTCGGCCGGATCAAAGTCCATGCGGACAATCCGTGAGCCGGTTATATTGTTCTAAGTGTTTTGTAACATAGCTCAAGCTAGATGTTGGATGCAATACAAATCAGGGACAGTCGGTTTGCACCAGTTCGTGAGGTCGGCCGGATCCGTTTTCTTGGCTCTTGGCTTGAAGATTCCAAACACGTTAACAATTTTTCATCTGGACGGTACAATTCTAGTATTTAAGGAGTTCCGAAACGCCCCATGCACTATGCATAGGAATAAAATCTTAAACGGAGCGAAAATTGTCGATGGTGTTTTAGTCAAAAACTTATTGAATCAGTCCGATAGTTATTTTTGGAAAATTTTTTGAATGAAGCCGACGAAAGTTTTTATTCCCGTTTCTGATAGTCTGCTCTTAAAGTGCATAAACAAAGTTAACACCGGGGGCCAGATTCCTCAAACATGTTCGCATCGTACAAAGTATTGTGGACTAGGGGAAACTGGGACTAGTTTCACTCCACTCGACTCAGGGTTCCCCGGCCTGTCAACGCCTCGTTTCCATGCCCGACCCAAAACAAAAATGGCGCTTCCAACGTTGCAACCGTACTGGATGAAAAATTATAAAAGTCGATCTGAGGGACTTCTTGTCCGCAGGACACAACATGAAGCTGATAGAAGAGAAGCCTGGGATTCCAATGCCAAGTATTTTCAACGGTCCAACGTGGAAGCGACGAAACAAAGAGCTTGGGGATCGAAAACTTCCTACGAAGAAAGGTCAGTGATATTACACTACAGTATGTGTTGTTTGTTAAAATGCAGTAGTTGATGGGGTTTTTTTTCCAACAATGATTCCCTGAGCACAAGATTTTGTAGCTGAGTACGGATTAGGGGCCGTCTTTATGCAGTCGTTGGACTTGTCAGTGTCACACGTAAATTAAACCGTTGTTTATAGATTCGTCTGTTGCTTGGGAATGTGATTGATTTTATATTCAGTTCGAAGATTGTAGATCTCTATTTGTCTGGTGTTCACCACTTCTTCAGTACTTAATATATGTAGATACTGTAGATATAGGCCCACAAATATCCAGAAATGTCGCTCTGAACTATTCAGTTTTTTTGAGTCTGCACACACATCGCATACCAGTGATATTTTTTGTAGTGGTCATCAGAATCTAGAAAAATTTTCTCATATGTCTTGTCAAGGGCTGTTATTTTGTCAAATAATGTATTTTCTATTGGTTGATGAGAAATAGTTTTTTAGTAGAAACTTAGAAATTCTAGAGAATCTCAGAGTGCTAAGTGTAGAAGCAGTGTTGAAGTCACTCAGCCAGTCACTTGATACTGCACACAAAAAATGATGCCATAAAACCTCCATGCCATACATTTCATGAATATAATAATATAGTCAACTGCTCACCAGCTGCTGGTGATAGCCACACATACTGGGTGGAGTGGCTAATGTTTCGTTATTACATATTCTCTCCAACAGTATGGAGGCCCTCAGTGATGTGTACAAGAAGAAGACGAAGAGTGAGAAACAAGAGCTTTTAGAGGAACGAAGAAAGAAGTTGTCCAACTTGTTGCTAAAGGAAAAGAAAGAGCATGAGGTGATGTTTTGATAAACAGTTTTGACACTTCTGCATTTTACACAGTGTCCAAAGTCATGTTCTAAGTTTTTATGCCACATGGTTTTAAAACAGGATCATTTAATCACATATGAATGACTGTATGGTTGAGTTGTAACTTAATATTTTAATAGTTTGTGTCTATTTCAATAATTTAGACAATAGCTTGTATTGAGCTACTTTAATTCACAGTCATGCACAGTTTGTGAGGCTGAGTTATTTTGGCAGGATAGCTCATGATAAAACTTGAACAGAGTGGAGAAATGCTGAAACAAAACCAAGCTCAGCAGAGAGATTCACTTGACAGACATTATTTTATAGTATTATTTTGCAACATTGTAATATATTGTATTTGTCAATGCATTATTTATAAACCTGAATTAGTTGTTTCAATACTAAAGAGTATAATAATAAATTGCAACTTTGGAAATCATGTCCCCAGGCGGAGCTAAGAGAACGGCGTCTTGGAGGTGCAGGGGGTCTTGTTCACATGAAAGACAGGTAAATACTGAAGGTGCTGATGTAAGTTTGTGTTCTGGAGCAGAAATAGGTGTGTAGTACATGTATTAGGAAAACAAGAGTGGTGGTGTACCCATTTAATTTGTCAAATTTCCAAAATAATAACAATAATTGACTATTAGGAGCCTTATTATTAGTGTGGACATGCAAGCAGATCCTGGAAATTTGTTGGGTGGGAAAGATTTTGCCCAGGGTATACCCAAACAGAAGCAAAGAAAGCCTACAAATTGAAACGTCTTACAAATTATTTTATAAGCTGCACCACAAACTTTGTCTGTGGGCTTGTCCAGAATAATGTCTTGCAATTGCTGCAATTTATCACAGCGTAACTGAAGGATGGTTACCATGGTTTGAACCCAGGAGTTTAAACAGTATTTACCATAAGTAGAGTTATGCTAATGGTATTTTATGTTCACAGGGCTGAGGAGTTAAAATCACAGCGAGAATCAAGGAGAAAGGAGGTGAGCATACAGTTATAAAAGTTACCTTCAACTGTATAATAGAATATAAGTACAGTATTAGTTTATTAGTGTTCACTGAGAGTTGACCTTTCAAAACACCAACACGTGACACAAGGAGTTATCTAAGTCCCTACAGGATAATGAACTTACTCAGATGACATGATTGTATCATACTCTTTGTGAAATTTAATACTTGAAATGTTTCCCACCCTTGTTTGTCTTCAGATTGCTGATCAGAAGCTTTATGAACACTGGAAACAAAATGCACCAGAACTAAGACAGGTACAGAAAGAATTGACATGACACAGTTTGAACACTTCACAGCTACATAAAAGTCAATGATTTATTGAATAGTGAGCCAAATAGTAATGCCTTTTCTGACAAGTTTTGCCTGATTGTTTGCCAAATTTTGATTATATGAAAAGCTAAATAAGTTAAGTGTACTAATATTATCAATTAAAATAATACATAATGTAACCATGGTGATGGTACTTTGATAAACTGTATTATTTGTTTGTAGGCTTTCTTGTCGAATAGTAGAATTTTCTGACAACTTGTGCTGTCTGGTTATTAGTGAGTCATGATTACAGGCTTGCTGTTAGGCTTAGTGTACTGTAGCTCCTTCAAAAATGCATCAAATGCTGCATTGATTTTTTCCAGATTGAGTCAGACCAGTTGAAACAGTATGTGGTTGAAGGCTGGAGTGAGCAAGTTTCAGACAAAGAAAAGGTACAGTTACTGTATGCAATGTGTGTTTATGATTATTAGAACAGCACCCTGTCACTCCAAATAATGATTTTTTTATATATATAATTATTCAACTTGATATTTAAACATGAACATTCAACTACTTAGTTTATTTTGTTCAGGGCAGATTAAGAGAATTTGGACCTCAGCTCTTGAAGTTTAACCAGGTTCTCTCAACCATTTAAGAGGAAATTGTATTAGTTATGTAGTGAGAAATGATACTTAAAACTCAGCTGTCATCTGAGCAAGCTATCAAAAGCCAAATACACCATATCGTGTGATATATTTCTGGTGGGAGACTAGAGAAAATTGAAGTTGATCACTTGTGGGAGTAAAACAATATTATTGAAGCACAGTTATTTTTAATTCCTTTTTTGTTATCTCTACTTTATGTGCAACTTATTTATACTTTTAGCATCTGAAGACAGCAAGGGAGGAAGATAAAAGGTATGCTCCATTGTTGATTGATAATGTTTTCAAAATTAATGTGGAAAGAAGTATATACTTTATGCTCCCCCAACTTTCTCTGTAAGTTCAAACTATTATTTTTTGACAGGATTGATGCAGCCATGGAAAGGGACCGACAGCTGGCCATACGAAAGGAAAAACAAAAGGAAGAAGCAAAGAGGAGGTATGACTTTCTCATTGCTCAATTGCTATTTTCTCTTTTCCATGCTGCATGCACGTGTTGTGCTCACTGCCTTAAATGGAATGTACAGGTGACCAGTGTTAGCTCACGTGACTAAAGTCTGTGCCCTGTTATTACTCTTGACATTCTTCTTTACTTTTATCTGCTGTAGAGAGGACAAGGAAGCTGCAAGTGAGCTTGAAAAACAGATGGAAGAGTTGAAGCTTCGTGAGGAAGAGGTATGGCAACTTAAAACTGGAGTTTGACTCAACCCTGCAATGTTCACTGATTATAACAGTAGTTTCACATCACATAGAATGGAATGAGAATGACTGCATGTACAATCCAGGTCAAAAGTCATGTGACACTTAGCCTTTTATCTGAACATTATGACACTTTCACTCTTCCCACCCCCCTCACCCCCCTGCAATGTTGACTGAGTATGCTCAAAGTGCACTCCCTTTAAGCAACATTGTATGGGAGAAGGGGGGAGCCGCTTTTGTTGTTGAACAAGGAGTTATGGTGCAAAAATAGCATTTTTTGTAGAGCGTCCCACATACTTTAGACCAGGATTGTAGTTACCCTTGGTATCAGAGGTTGAGGTATCCATGGCAACCCTGCCACATCCCATCACGCAGAGTCCAGAGTCCAAGGTGCTTGGAGAATGGAGAGTCCTGTGACAGGGTGACATGGAAGTGGCATGAGCTGCTAAAGTTATCCATGAGATTTAGGCTGCGTTCCAAGTTTGTGCTGAGTACAGCTCTTGCTGGGCACTAATGTGAACACATGTCAGAATTTGGGCACGAGCACTGAAGTGGGCAACAGCTCCCAGTGCATGTGCATACGATTTTTTTTTTTTTTTTGCTGTGGGCTTGGTTTGCTCTATTTAGTTAGTTTGATGATTTTTCCTAACCAATCGCCATTTCCTTTGTAGAGCCTCATGTTGAAAAGGGAGCAAGAGATTCTTACTGGTGAACAACGGAAACTGGAACAAGCTGTGAGTATTGGACTGATTTACAGGTAGTGAGGCCTTTTGTGCATAAAGGGACATGACAATACTGAATCCTCTACGCACCTTCCTTACACGTATGCATCTTCCTTACATGTATGCATCTTCCTTACATGTATGCACCTTCCTTACATGAATGCACCTTCCTTACATGTATGCGCCTTCCTTACATGTATGCACCTTCCTTACATGTATGCACCTTCCTTACATGTATGCACCTTCCTTACATATATGCACCTTCCTTACATGCATGCACCTTCCTTAGATGTATGCACCTTCCTTACATGTATGCACCTTCCTTACATGTACGCACCTTCCTTACATGTACGCACCTTCCTTACATGTACGCACCTTCTGTACATGTATGCACCTTCCGTACATGTATGCACCTTCCTTACATGTATGCACCTTCCTTACGTGTATGCATCTTCCTTACATGTATGCACCTTCCTTACATGTATGCACCTTTCTTACATGTATGCACCTTCCTTACATGAATGCACCTTCCTTACATGTATGCACCTTCCTTACATGTATGCACCTTCCTTACATGTATGCACCTTCCTTACATGTATGCACCTTCCTTACATGTATGCACCTTCCTTACATGTATGCACTTTCCTTACATGTATGCACCTGCCTTACATGAATGCACCTTCCTTACATGTATGCACCTTCCTTACATGTATGCACCTTCCTTACATGTATGCACCTTCCTTACATGTATGCACCTTCCTTACGTGTATGCACCTTCCTTACGTGTATGCACCTTCCTTACATGTATGCACCTTCCTTACATGTATGCACCTGATTACATGGTTTGATGATGAGGTGATGATTACAAAGAGCTACTTAGCCTTGGGCAGGCTGGATTTGACTCGAATATGTTGTTTTGTTATAAATGTGCACACAGTGAAAATGAAAAGTGCATACAGAGAATATCTTCGTATAGAATGATTTACCAGAACTGATTTTGTTTGTGAGTAACACAGACTAATTTCATAAAATAAAAATTTAAAACGCTGAATGAACAGCTTTTTTAGATTATTACGAACGAAAGAGTAGGCAAGGGAGGTTTCTAAATGAGCAGACGGGGATGTTGGGATAAATTTATTGTTGCAATGGATGGATCATGACACGAGCTGATACTTTTATTTTTTCAAGGAGGAGGAACGAAGACAACTAGAAGAAGCGAGAAGAAAGAGAGAGCTGGGGTGGGTACAGATAGACGTGTTGGAAGATATATATATATATTTAAACTCTAGTGATCGAGGCGTGTTACACATACTCAGTACTTAATTATCAAACAGAGCCCCAGTTGCAGAGCCTGAGGACTGCTGGTACAACATAATTCATTACAAGCTATAAGGAAAGCTCCCGTGGCTGCTCCAGATGAACTTGTCATTGGGCAAATCCGTTAGGCCAGTTTTCTGGAAGAGAGACAGTCTACTAGTGGAACGAACATTTCTTGTTAGCCCGATGTCGATTTTCCGATTTATTTGTACACCAATCTCTTGCAAACTTATTAACAGCTTTTCTATTGTTGCTGTTGTTTTCCACTGCTTTTTCATAGTACTGTATTTGGTTGACATTACGTACAGCTTTAAACGTGTTGTTTGGTTTTCATCTTAGCCGTGTGCTAATTCGTCAACATAAAGCGCAAATGAAGAGGAAGAGCCAGCAGATTCAAGAAGCTCTGGTGAGTTCGACCCGCCTTATCTACAATCGTTAGACCAAAATTTTCACTTGAAAAGGAACTACAGCTGTGTGGACGGGCGACGTCGAAAACGGAGGTTTCTAAAAACGTATTAAGAGTGTGGGCGGGGTCTTATACTTGTGGACGTTTAACGATTTCTGTCCGGCCATTTTCGTCAGATTTTTTTTTATTATTTTTTTTAATCTGAGATGCACTAATTATGTAACTTTACCTGTAAATCGGATTGGTCTGGATCTGTGTGTTTAGCAACGCCGTCTATTTCTAATCGTTTTATCCATAGCTCGTACTACATATTCACACAATATTGAAAATGACTAAAGCAAATGAAAATGTTCTCTTTTAGGAATTGGACTTGAAGATTTTGGAAAGTCTGGCTGCCAAGGTTAGTCGATTTAGATCATCAGCATGTATGTACATGTGTGTCAATGGTCGAAGTTATCTCATTTTAAGATATGTCTCTGGCGAGAAACAGATAAGCCTCTTTCACAAGCATGCACAATAGAAAACAGCACTTTAACTGACGCCATAAACGAATGTATGTCAAGTATATCTCTCTGCTAAACTTGGCTTTGTTTCTCTGTTGCATCATGACCGCGCTACCTACCATGTGGCCCGACAAAACATCTCAGCCTCATGAACTGCGCATGACTGTGCAAGTGGCTTATTGAAAATGGGCGCTCCTGGTAGTGAAATAGCACAACGTTCAGCTTTGTTTGTAGGCGTTTCTTTGTTATCTGAGAGAACGGCCGTGCAGTCAGCTGAGGAGAGCATTTTTATGACCTGTAGGAGGCGAACTTTTTTTGTGACCGTATCGTCATTATTAAGGAATATCATGTTTTTCAGGAAGCAGAAAATAAGGAAGTACAAACAGCTCGACGAGAGAAAGCGCGAGCGGATGCCAAGTATATGAAGGAAGTGAGTTGACCGGTTGTTAAGATCTGTTGGGAGTGGAATGGGAGTAACACAGAGTATGCTCCCACATACGAGTCGTTTGGATCTGGAATAGGGTGTTGATTTTGTAATTTTGGTTTGGAATGGGATGTAGATTTTATCGTTTGGATTTGGAATAGGATGTAAATGTTATCGTTTGGATTTGGAATAGGGTGTAGATTTTGTCTTTGGTTTGGAATAGAGTGTAGATTTTATCGTTTGGATTTGGAATAGGTTGTAGATTTTGTCTTTTTGGTTTAGAATAGCATGTGAGTTTGATGAGACGACAAAATATAGGCTACGAATTTGGGGGGACAGGTCTGAAAAAGAGTATCAGACAATCGAAAATATTGGTTTTAAAGCGTGCAGCACACCCCACCCAAAAGTGCAAAGGGTATTCCCCCTGCTCCGCCCCCCCCCCCCCCCCCCCACCCCTAAACAGCACGTATCATTTGTTCAAAGTGAAATGATATAAGAATCTAACAAAATCTGTCAAAATGAATTCCTTGGTTGGTAACTTGTATTTGTTGTACTGTTTGCAGGTTGTCGCGCAGCAATTGAGACTGGAACAAGAGCGAGAGGCGGAGTTGGACATGCTCTACAGGTAACAGTAGGATTGAGCGATTTGTGAGTGAATGTCCAAAGTAATTGTGTGCTTGCTTTGGTTTTGCGTTTGCTACGCATTTTGATTGGTCAAAACAAGTTGGAAACAGTACTTTTGGTCACTCAGAGACAAAAGCGATACGTCACTGCTCAATCCATGTAAGCAAGCAAGTTAGGGCGATAGCACCACTAATTGGTCTCGTCAAAGTAAAAGCAATCACAAATTTCTTTGACTTCTAGTTATTTTGTTTGTGGTTTACGAAAACCATACGAAAAGCGCTTTAAACCGGTGCCAGTATCGTTTCAATGTTCAGCAATTAGACGTACACCATCTATCCCTCCTCCATCTTTGAGGCCGAACACTTGCGCTGATGGAAGAGCGTGGCTCTGTTGACTGAATGTGGGCTGTTTAAGATCTTCCTCTTTTCTCGCTGTTCGGGAATTGTTGCTGAGTTTGTGGCGAAATCTTGTTTCAGGGACGAGGCGGCGCGGATGTGGTCCAAGAGAGAAGCGGAGTGGGAGAGAGAAAGACAGGCGAGGGAACGGCTCATGGCGGAGGTAACAGACACGATTTTATATCCACACTGATCAGTACAGCGAACCTGGTGGTAAAGGGAGATTTTACGTGGAAGTGTTTGTTAAAATGACCAGCTCTCTGCACTGCTGATCTTCCCGAGCTCTTTGCGATTAGTGTAAACGTTCTTTGGTCTTGCCATAAGACCTGTCCACTCCATCTAACTCTCGTTGAATCCTCAGTTGAGCTGCAAAACACGATGTATAAACACGAAGTGTGAATAATCCTCGATGCGCGAACAGGCATCGAAGTTTAGTGTTATTCTAGAGGTTTTGGGGGAGCATAAGGATTCAGACCTTTTATCGTTTTGGTACTTATTCCGTAACGCAGAGATGAAAATCCGTAGTATTTATTTTGATTTTCCTCAGGTGCTGGAAGGTAGAAAACGGCAGCTTGATGACAGAATGGAGGAGAACAGACGGCGTCAAATAGAGTCGATTGAGAGTCGCGAAGAGTTGCTACGTGAACTGGAGTCGGTGCAGAGAATGACAGCACGAGAGAAAAAAGAGGAACAAAAACGACGCAGAGAGAGGGAAGAGGAGATGCAGGCACAGGTGAGAAAGGTCAACAACTGTTAACACAGAGCATGAAACATCCACTAGCCCGCCAGGGCTAGTAAACTTGAAATCGGGCTAGCAAGAAATGTTCTTTTTGGGCCCGACGGGTGAGGAGACATTCTCTTTTCCAGACAACAACTGTCGACCCAGAACTCGAAACATCTGCTAGCCTGCCGCCTGTTGGTCCAGCGAGAAATGTTCTTTCTTTGCTCGACGAGTGAGGAGACATTTTCTTCTCCAGACAAGTTAGCAGAACCTTCACAGAAGTTTTTTTGTTCAGGGCTAGAGTTCCTCGAAACTGTGCTAGCCCATCGCCAGTCAGGAAGAAGATTTTCAAGCCCTGCTGTTGTCCTTTTTTAATCTCTTGCCGAGTGGCTTCTCCAACAGCGCCTATATTTAGTGCGACGAAGAATCAATTATATCACTTATAAAATCACTATAATGATACTGCCCACAATCTGATTGATAGTCGTTTAGTTATTCTATAAGTTAAGCAGTGCAACACGTTGCTTTCTGCGTCCTTGTACTCTATCTAAATACTTGGGACGTTGGGAGAACACTCGAAAAAGTTAAAAAATAACTGCAAGTGACTTTTAACTTTATTTCGTGTTCTCCCAACATCCCGCGTGTTTATATCAGAGTACAGGGTGTTTTGTATTACTAGAATAATAATTGTGACCCACTGGAGCCAAAACGGGTAAAGAAGAGTAACATAATCTTCGACTCCTATCAATGAACCTGGAACTATAACTTACAACAAGTGTTACACTTTCTTGCAGCTCACCTCCAGGAGAGAAAAAGCGCTTCAAGAAAGAGTGCGAGAGAGAGAGCAACTTGACAGGCAAAGGTACATACCAAGGGTACATACATTTACCATTTCCACTAATGGCAGTCGTTTCGTTTACTTTGCTACACATCTCTGCTGGACCTGTCGACACCTTTGTACATCGTCTTAAATGGTGTCTGTAAAATCAAACAAAGCTGTCTCATTTTCTGATGGGTTTTTTTGTGGCACAGGAGAGAAGAGGAGGCGTATGAGGACATGATAAAAGGCGAAGCAGCGCGCATGACAGCTCGAGGACCACACCCAAGGGTAATGCGTTAGTGATATTAGAACCCTTTTTCAGGTGACTACTGTCGAAATAGTCTACGCGTTCGGATTGGTCCAAACAACTTTAGCAGCATTCTTGGCCAATCAGGAGCAAAAATAAAACCAAACGCGAATTACTTTGGCTTCTGATTGGTTGAAAGTGTTTCTAATATCCTCTGTGATTGGCAGCGTACTTAGTTTGGTTTGGATTTTCGACAGTCATCCGAAAACGGGTCTGTACAGAACTTATTAATCATCTAGAAACTAAAAGTGCCAGAAGATCAAACTGCTACAGTTTCCTTTTTGCTAGATATTTACTTTGTAAGACCTCTATGACTTTTAGTGTTTATTTATTTTCAGTTTGTGCCCAGGCGGAGGACAGCATTTGAATAAGATTGTACGGCCAAATGAATATCAGCTGCAATAATTCAGACAAAAAAACAGCCGGAGGCCAACTTCGTAAATGGATAGAATATTTGCGAGGCTGTTTAGGTTCTAAGGTGTCACTATTATATTTATCAAGGTCCGTGCACAGTCTGTACAATCAGCCATAATAATCTAGGAATAAACATTGCATTTGAATACAGTACCACTTTCAAACAAGGAACAAAGTTTCAGTTCGCTTCTCGTCTTATCAGTAAAAGCATAAGTCTCTTAGGCCCGGGTTAAACGTCGATCTTAGCATGCGTGGAACTTAATGCAAACGAGCAAAATCCATTGTTTGAGCTCATTTGCATTGAGTGTAACGTTAGTTACTGCTCCCACTCCACGTTAACACGGGAGCGGTTACCGCTCCTGCTCCCGATCTACGTTAGTTACTGCTCCCGGTTACTGCTCCTGCTCCACGTTAATGCGGGAGCGGTTACCGCTCCTGCTCTCGATCCACGTTAGTTACTGCTCCCGGTTACCGCTCCTGCTCCACGTTAATGCGGGAGCGTCAACATAAATCACCGCTCCTGCGCCTGCCCTTCCTGCCTCTGTCAAAATGTATCATTACGCCAAAGATCTCGCTCGCCGTGAATTATATCAAGTAACCACCCAGGGGATTCCATAAGAGTAGCGATTTAGGTATCAAGTAACAATCAAGGGGACACATTGCTAAGGCATTAAGTTACAACCAAGGATGTCGCGTGTCTTGAAGTACTGAGCAATATAGTGAAAAGCGGCCAAACAGATTTACGTTAGTGCGGGAGCGTCATCATAAGTCTACATAAGTCAACATAAGTCCCTATTGCCACTCCCAACTATCACTCACAATTACCATTCTCGATTGTGAGTGGCAATCGGGAGTGTCAATTACCACCACGTAGCAAGAAACTATACATAACTATGCCCTATTCTTTGAAACGGAGGTGATGATTTGGTCTTATTACTTGCAAACCACTCCATGAAATATCACAAATGTTATATCAAAAGCTTTGCTATACTCCTAGGAACATTTCCTAAAACTTTCATACAATTCTGAGACTGGGCCAAAAACGACCAATTTTGGAGAAAATGGTAAGGTTATACCCATGGTTTTTGCCAGAGGTAGCCAATTTTCAGCAAAATTTTAAAACTCTTTAAACTTTCAGGAAACCTTCCTGGGACTATGGTGAGACTTTTTACAACACATTTGCCTTACTGTTCTTGAGCCGCTGACGAGATATAGCAAGAAAACTAGTATTTTGTCAAAATTCCAAGATTTTTCGACCATCTCAGAATCGCATGAAACTTTCAGGAAACGTTCCTGGGACTATGCCGACAGAGTTTGCATAGTTTTTGTAAACTTTTAGCTCGCGCGTCGCGAGAAATTACAGCAAATTACAGCAAATCATGCACTAATTAATTCATCACACCTTTCGAGTTAAGCTGCTATATCTCGGCAACAGATGAAGATAGATAAGGAAAATGTATTGCAAAAAGTCTTCTTATAGTCCAAGGAAGGTTTCCTGAAAGTTTCAAGAGTTTTCAAATTTTGGCCAAAATCGGCAAAAAAACCTCTGCTATAGCCTTAGTATTTTGTCAAAATTCCAAGATTTTTCGACCATCTCAGAATCGCATGAAACTTTCAGGAAACGTTCCTGGGACTATGCCGACGGAGTTTGCATAGTTTTTGTAAACTTTTAGCTCGCGCGTCGCGAGAAATTACAGCAAATCATGCACTAATTAATTCATCACACCTTTCGAGTTAAGCTGCTATATCTCGGCAACAGATGAAGATAGATAAGGAAAATGTATTGCAAAAAGTCTTCTTATAGTCCAAGGATAGTTTCCTGAAAGTTTCAAGAATTTTCAAATTTTGGCCAAAATCGGCAAAAAAACCTGTGCTATAGCCTTAGTATTTTGTCAAAATTCCAAGATTTTTCGACCATCTCAGAATCGCATGAAACTTTCAGGAAACGTTCCTGGGACTATGCCGACGGAGTTTGCATAGTTTTTGTAAACTTTTAGCCCGCGCGTCGTGAGAAATTACAGCAAATTACAGCAAATCATGCACTAATTAATTCATCACACCTTTCGAGTTAAGCTGCTATATCTCGGCAACAGATGAAGATAGATAAGGAAAATGTATTGCAAAAAGTCTTCTTATAGTCCAAGGAAGGTTTCCTGAAAGTTTCAAGAGTTTTCAATTTTTGGCCAAAATCGGCGAAAAACCCTGTACTATAGCCTTAGTATTTTGTCAAAATTCCAAGATTTTTCGACCATCTCAGAATCGCATGAAACTTTCAGGAAACGTTCCTGGGACTATGCCGACGGAGTTTGCATAGTTTTT
The DNA here is from genome assembly GCA_964036295.1 of Plumapathes pennacea. NCBI lineage: Eukaryota > Metazoa > Cnidaria > Anthozoa > Antipatharia > Myriopathidae > Plumapathes > Plumapathes pennacea. The sequence continues at coordinate 2,393,110 of OZ038467.1, forward strand.
GTAAACTTTTAGCCCGCGCGTCGTGAGAAATTACAGCAAATCATGCACTAATTAATTCATCACACCTTTCGAGTTAAGCTGCTATATCTCGGCAACAGATGAAGATAGATAAGGAAAATGTATTGCAAAAAGTCTTCTTATAGTCCAAGGAAGGTTTCCTGAAAGTTTCAAGAGTTTTCAAATTTTGGCCAAAATCGGCAAAAAACCCTGTGCTATAGCCTTAGTATTTTGTCAAAATTCCAAGATTTTTCGACCATCTCAGAATCGCATGAAACTTTCAGGAAACGTTCCTGGGACTATGCCGACGGAGTTTGCATAGTTTTTGTAAACTTTTAGCCCGCGCGTCGTGAGAAATTACAGCAAATTACAGCAAATCATGCACTAATTAATTCATCACACCTTTCGAGTTAAGCTGCTATATCTCGGCAACAGATGAAGATAGATAAGGAAAATGTATTGCAAAAAGTCTTCTTATAGTCCAAGGATAGTTTCCTGAAAGTTTCAAGAGTTTTCAATTTTTGGCCAAAATCGGCAAAAAACCCTGTGCTATAGCCTTAGTATTTTGTCAAAATTCCAAGATTTTTCGACCATCTCAGAATCGCATGAAACTTTCAGGAAACGTTCCTGTGACTATGCCGACGAAGTTTGCATAGTTTTTGTAAACTTTTAGCCCGCGCGTCGTGAGAAATTACAGCAAATTACAGCAAATCATGCACTAATTAATTCATCACACCTTTCGAGTTAAGCTGCTATATCTCGGCAACAGATGAAGATAGATAAGGAAAATGTATTGCAAAAAGTCTTCTTATAGTCCAAGGATAGTTTCCTGAAAGTTTCAAGAGTTTTCAATTTTTGGCCAAAATCGGCGAAAAAACCTGTGCTATAGCCTTAGTATTTTGTCAAAATTCCAAGATTTTTCGACCATCTCAGAATCGCATGAAACTTTCAGGAAACGTTCCTGGGACTATGCCGACGGAGTTTGCATAGTTTTTGTAAACTTTTAGCCCGCGCGTCGTGAGAAATTACAGCAAATCATGCACTAATTAATTCATCACACCTTTCGAGTTAAGCTGCTATATCTCGGCAACAGATGAAGATAGATAAGGAAAATGTATTGCAAAAAGGCTTGTTATAGTCCAAGGAAGGTTTCCTGAAAGTTTCAAGAGTTTTCAATTTTTGGCCAAAATGGGCAAAAAACCCTGTACTATAGCCTTAGTATTTTGTCAAAATTCCAAGATTTTTCGACCATCTCAGAATCGCATGAAACTTTCAGGAAACGTTCCTGGGACTATGCCGACGGAGTTTGCATAGTTTTTGTAAACTTTTAGCTCGCGCGTCGCGAGAAATTAGAGCAAATTAAAGGAAATCATGCACTAATTAATTCATCACACCTTTCGAGTTAAGCTGCTATATCTCGGCAACAGATGAAGATAGATAAGGAAAATGTATTGAAAAAAGTCTTCTTATAGTCCAAGGAAGGTTTCCTGAAAGTTTCAAGAGTTTTCAATTTTTGGCCAAAATCGGCAAAAAAACCTGTGCTATAGCCTTAGTATTTTGTCAAAATTCCAAGATTTTTCGACCATCTCAGAATCGCATGAAACTTTCAGGAAACGTTCCTGGGACTATGCCGACGGAGTTTGCATAGTTTTTGTAAACTTTTAGCCCGCGCGTCGTGAGAAATTACAGCAAATTACAGCAAATCATGCACTAATTAATTCATCACACCTTTCGAGTTAAGCTGCTATATCTCGGCAACAGATGAAGATAGATAAGGAAAATGTATTGCAAAAAGTCTTCTTATAGTCCAAGGATAGTTTCCTGAAAGTTTCAAGAGTTTTCAATTTTTGGCCAAAATCGGCAAAAAACCCTGTGCTATAGCCTTAGTATTTTGTCAAAATTCCAAGATTTTTCGACCATCTCAGAATCGCATGAAACTTTCAGGAAACGTTCCTGGGACTATGCCGACGGAGTTTGCATAGTTTTTGTAAACTTTTAGCTCGCGCGTCGTGAGAAATTACAGCAAATTACAGCAAATCATGCACTAATTAATTCATCACACCTTTCGAGTTAAGCTGCTATATCTCGGCAACAGATGAAGATAGATAAGGAAAATGTATTGCAAAAAGTCTTCTTATAGTCCAAGGAAGGTTTCCTGAAAGTTTCAAGAGTTTTCAATTTTTGGCCAAAATCGGCGAAAAACCCTGTACTATAGCCTTAGTATTTTGTCAAAATTCCAAGATTTTTCGACCATCTCAGAATCGCATGAAACTTTCAGGAAACGTTCCTGGGACTATGCCGACGGAGTTTGCATAGTTTTTGTAAACTTTTAGCCCGCGCGTCGTGAGAAATTACAGCAAATTACAGCAAATCATGCACTAATTAATTCATCACACCTTTCGAGTTAAGCTGCTATATCTCGGCAACAGATGAAGATAGATAAGGAAAATGTATTGCAAAAAAGGCTTGTTATAGTCCAAGGAAGGTTTCCTGAAAGTTTCAAGAGTTTTCAATTTTTGGCCAAAATCGGCGAAAAACCCTGTACTATAGCCTTAGTATTTTGTCAAAATTCCAAGATTTTTCGACCATCTCAGAATCGCATGAAACTTTCAGGAAACGTTCCTGGGACTATGCCGACGGAGTTTGCATAGTTTTTGTAAACTTTTAGCCCGCGCGTCGTGAGAAATTACAGCAAATCATGCACTAATTAATTCATCACACCTTTCGAGTTAAGCTGCTATATCTCGGCAACAGATGAAGATAGATAAGGAAAATGTATTGCAAAAAGGCTTGTTATAGTCCAAGGAAGGTTTCCTGAAAGTTTCAAGAGTTTTCAATTTTTGGCCAAAATGGGCAAAAAACCCTGTGCTATAGCCTTAGTATTTTGTCAAAATTCCAAGATTTTTCGACCATCTCAGAATCGCATGAAACTTTCAGGAAACGTTCCTGGGACTATGCCGACGGAGTTTGCATAGTTTTTGTAAACTTTTAGCTCGCGCGTCGCGAGAAATTAGAGCAAATTAAAGCAAATCATGCACTAATTAATTCATCACACCTTTCGAGTTAAGCTGCTATATCTCGGCAACAGATGAAGATAGATAAGGAAAATGTATTGAAAAAAGTCTTCTTATAGTCCAAGGAAGGTTTCCTGAAAGTTTCAAGAGTTTTCAATTTTTGGCCAAAATCGGCAAAAAACCCTGTGCTATAGCCTTAGTATTTTGTCAAAATTCCAACATTTTTCGACCATCTCAGAATCGCATGAAACTTTCAGGAAACGTTCCTGGGACTATGCCGACGGAGTTTGCATAGTTTTTGTAAACTTTTAGCCCGCGCGTCGTGAGAAATTACAGCAAATCATGCACTAATTAATTCATCACACCTTTCGAGTTAAGCTGCTATATCTCGGCAACAGATGAAGATAGATAAGGAAAATGTATTGCAAAAAGGCTTGTTATAGTCCAAGGAAGGTTTCCTGAAAGTTTCAAGAGTTTTCAATTTTTGGCCAAAATGGGCAAAAAACCCTGTGCTATAGCCTTAGTATTTTGTCAAAATTCCAAGATTTTTCGACCATCTCAGAATCGCATGAAACTTTCAGGAAACGTTCCTGGGACTATGCCGACGGAGTTTGCATAGTTTTTGTAAACTTTTAGCTCGCGCGTCGCGAGAAATTAGAGCAAATTAAAGCAAATCATGCACTAATTAATTCATCACACCTTTCGAGTTAAGCTGCTATATCTCGGCAACAGATGAAGATAGATAAGGAAAATGTATTGAAAAAAGTCTTCTTATAGTCCAAGGAAGGTTTCCTGAAAGTTTCAAGAGTTTTCAATTTTTGGCCAAAATCGGCAAAAAACCCTGTGCTATAGCCTTAGTATTTTGTCAAAATTCCAAGATTTTTCGACCATCTCAGAATCGCATGAAACTTTCAGGAAACGTTCCTGGGACTATGCCGACGGAGTTTGCATAGTTTTTGTAAACTTTTAGCCCGCGCGTCGTGAGAAATTACAGCAAATCATGCACTAATTAATTCATCACACCTTTCGAGTTAAGCTGCTATATCTCGGCAACAGATGAAGATAGATAAGGAAAATGTATTGCAAAAAGTCTTCTTATAGTCCAAGGAAGGTTTCCTGAAAGTTTCAAGAGTTTTCAATTTTTGGCCAAAATGGGCAAAAAACCCTGTGCTATAGCCTTAGTATTTTGTCAAAATTCCAAGATTTTTCGACCATCTCAGAATCGCATGAAACTTTCAGGAAACGTTCCTGGGACTATGCCGACGGAGTTTGCATAGTTTTTGTAAACTTTTAGCCCGCGCGTCGTGAGAAATTACAGCAAATCATGCACTAATTAATTCATCACACCTTTCGAGTTAAGCTGCTATATCTCGGCAACAGATGAAGATAGATAAGGAAAATGTATTGCAAAAAGTCTTCTTATAGTCCAAGGAAGGTTTCCTGAAAGTTTCAAGAGTTTTCAAATTTTGGCCAAAATCGGCAAAAAAACCTGTGCTATAGCCTTAGTATTTTGTCAAAATTCCAAGATTTTTCGACCATCTCAGAATCGCATGAAACTTTCAGGAAACGTTCCTGGGACTATGTCGACGGAGTTTGCATAGTTTTTGTAAACTTTTAGCCCGCGCGTCGTGAGAAATTACAGCAAATTACAGCAAATCATGCACTAATTAATTCATCACACCTTTCGAGTTAAGCTGCTATATCTCGGCAACAGATGAAGATAGATAAGGAAAATGTATTGCAAAAAATCTTCTTATAGTCCAAGGAAGGTTTCCTGAAAGTTTCAAGAGTTTTCAATTTTTGGCCAAAATCGGCGAAAAACCCTGTACTAAGCCTTAGTATTTTGTCAAAATTCCAAGATTTTTCGACCATCTCAGAATCGCATGAAACTTTCAGGAAACGTTCCTGGGACTATGCCGACGGAGTTTGCATAGTTTTTGTAAACTTTTAGCCCGCGCGTCGTGAGAAATTACAGCAAATCATGCACTAATTAATTCATCACACCTTTCGAGTTAAGCTGCTATATCTCGGCAACAGATGAAGATAGATAAGGAAAATGTATTGCAAAAAGTCTTCTTATAGTCCAAGGAAGGTTTCCTGAAAGTTTCAAGAGTTTTCAATTTTTGGCCAAAATCGGCAAAAAACCCTGTGCTATAGCCTTAGTATTTTGTCAAAATTCCAAGATTTTTCGACCATCTCAGAATCGCATGAAACTTTCAGGAAACGTTCCTGGGACTATGCCGACGGAGTTTGCATAGTTTTTGTAAACTTTTAGCCCCCGCGTCGTGAGAAATTACAGCAAATTACAGCAAATCATGCACTAATTAATTCATCACACTTTTCAAGTTAAGCTGCTATATCTCGGCAACAGATGAAGATAGATAAGGAAAATGTATTGCAAAAAAGGCTTGTTATAGTCCAAGGAAGGTTTCCTGAAAGTTTCAAGAGTTTTCAATTTTTGGCCAAAATCGGCAAAAAACCCTATGCTATAGCCTTAGTATTTTGTCAAAATTCCAAGATTTTTCGACCATCTCAGAATCGCATGAAACTTTCAAGAAACGTTCCTAGTACTATGCCGACGGAGTTTGCATAGTTTTTGTAAACTTTTAGCCCGCGCGTCGTGAGAAATTACAGCAAATCATGCACTAATTAATTCATCACACCTTTCGAGTTAAGCTGCTATATCTCGGCAACAGATGAAGATAGATAAGGAAAATGTATTGCAAAAAGGCTTGTTATAGTCCAAGGAAGGTTTCCTGAAAGTTTCAAGGGTTTTCAATTTTTGGCCAAAATCGGCAAAAAACCCTGTGCTATAGCCTTAGTATTTTGTCAAAATTCCAAGATTTTTCGACCATCTCAGAATCGCATGAAACTTTCAGGAAACGTTCCTGGGACTATGCCGACGGAGTTTGCATAGTTTTTGTAAACTTTTAGCCCGCGCGTCGTGAGAAATTACAGCAAATTACAGCAAATCATGCACTAATTAATTCATCACACCTTTCGAGTTAAGCTGCTATATCTCGGCAACAGATGAAGATAGATAAGGAAAATGTATTGCAAAAAGTCTTCTTATAGTCCAAGGAAGGTTTCCTGAAAGTTTCAAGAGTTTTCAATTTTTGGCCAAAATCGGCAAAAAAAAACCTGTGCTATAGCCTTAGTATTTTGTCAAAATTCCAAGATTTTTCGACCATCTCAGAATCGCATGAAACTTTCAGGAAACGTTCCTGGGACTATGCCGACGGAGTTTGCATAGTTTTTGTAAACTTTTAGCCCGCGCGTCGTGAGAAATTACAGCAAATTACAGCAAATCATGCACTAATTAATTCATCACACCTTTCGAGTTAAGCTGCTATATCTGGGCAACAGATGAAGATAGATAAGGAAAATGTATTGCAAAAAGTCTTCTTATAGTCCAAGAAAGGTTTCCTGAAAGTTTCAAGAGTTTTCAATTTTTGGCCAAAATCGGCAAAAAACCCTGTGCTATAGCCTTAGTATTTTGTCAAAATTCCAAGATTTTTCGACCATCTCAGAATCGCATGAAACTTTCAGGAAACGTTCCTGGGACTATGCCGACGGAGTTTGCATAGTTTTTGTAATCTTTTAGCCCGCGCGTCGTGAGAAATTACAGCAAATTACAGCAAATCATGCACTAATTAAATCATCACACTTTTCAAGTTAAGCTGCTATATCTCGGCAACAGATGAAGATAGATAAGGAAAATGTATTGCAAAAAAGGCTTGTTATAGTCCAAGGAAGGTTTCCTGAAAGTTTCAAGAGTTTTCAATTTTTGGCCAAAATCGGCAAAAAACCCTATGCTATAGCCTTAGTATTTTGTCAAAATTCCAAGATTTTTCGACCATCTCAGAATCGCATGAAACTTTCAAGAAACGTTCCTAGTACTATGCCGACGGAGTTTGCATAGTTTTTGTAAACTTTTAGCCCGCGCGTCGTGAGAAATTACAGCAAATTACAGCAAATCATGCACTAATTAATTCATCACACTTTTCAAGTTAAGCTGCTATATCTCGGCAACAGATGAAGATAGATAAGGAAAATGTATTGCAAAAAAGGCTTGTTATAGTCCAAGGAAGGTTTCCTGAAAGTTTCAAGAGTTTTCAATTTTTGGCCAAAATCGGCAAAAAACCCTATGCTATAGCCTTAGTATTTTGTCAAAATTCCAAGATTTTTCGACCATCTCAGAATCGCATGAAACTTTCAAGAAACGTTCCTAGTACTATGCCGACGGAGTTTGCATAGTTTTTGTAAACTTTTAGCCCGCGCGTCGTGAGAAATTACAGCAAATCATGCACTAATTAATTCATCACACCTTTCGAGTTAAGCTGCTATATCTCGGCAACAGATGAAGATAGATAAGGAAAATGTATTGCAAAAAGTCTTCTTATAGTCCAAGGAAGGTTTCCTGAAAGTTTCAAGAGTTTTCAATTTTTGGCCAAAATCGGCAAAAAAAAACCTGTGCTATAGCCTTAGTATTTTGTCAAAATTCCAAGATTTTTCGACCATCTCAGAATCGCATGAAACTTTCAGGAAACGTTCCTGGGACTATGCCGACGGAGTTTGCATAGTTTTTGTAAACTTTTAGCCCGCGCGTCGTGAGAAATTACAGCAAATTACAGCAAATCATGCACTAATTAATTCATCACACCTTTCGAGTTAAGCTGCTATATCTGGGCAACAGATGAAGATAGATAAGGAAAATGTATTGCAAAAAGTCTTCTTATAGTCCAAGAAAGGTTTCCTGAAAGTTTCAAGAGTTTTCAATTTTTGGCCAAAATCGGCAAAAAACCCTGTGCTATAGCCTTAGTATTTTGTCAAAATTCCAAGATTTTTCGACCATCTCAGAATCGCATGAAACTTTTAGGAAACGTTCCTGGGACTATGCCGACGGAGTTTGCATAGTTTTTGTAATCTTTTAGCCCGCGCGTCGTGAGAAATTACAGCAAATTACAGCAAATCATGCACTAATTAATTCATCACACTTTTCAAGTTAAGCTGCTATATCTCGGCAACAGATGAAGATAGATAAGGAAAATGTATTGCAAAAAAGGCTTGTTATAGTCCAAGGAAGGTTTCCTGAAAGTTTCAAGAGTTTTCAATTTTTGGCCAAAATCGGCAAAAAACCCTATGCTATAGCCTTAGTATTTTGTCAAAATTCCAAGATTTTTCGACCATCTCAGAATCGCATGAAACTTTCAAGAAACGTTCCTAGTACTATGCCGACGGAGTTTGCATAGTTTTTGTAAACTTTTAGCCCGCGCGTCGTGAGAAATTACAGCAAATTACAGCAAATCATGCACTAATTAATTCATCACACTTTTCAAGTTAAGCTGCTATATCTCGGCAACAGATGAAGATAGATAAGGAAAATGTATTGCAAAAAAGGCTTGTTATAGTCCAAGGAAGGTTTCCTGAAAGTTTCAAGAGTTTTCAATTTTTGGCCAAAATCGGCAAAAAACCCTATGCTATAGCCTTAGTATTTTGTCAAAATTCCAAGATTTTTCGACCATCTCAGAATCGCATGAAACTTTCAAGAAACGTTCCTAGTACTATGCCGACGGAGTTTGCATAGTTTTTGTAAACTTTTAGCCCGCGCGTCGTGAGAAATTACAGCAAATCATGCACTAATTAATTCATCACACCTTTCGAGTTAAGCTGCTATATCTCGGCAACAGATGAAGATAGATAAGGAAAATGTATTGCAAAAAGTCTTCTTATAGTCCAAGGAAGGTTTCCTGAAAGTTTCAAGAGTTTTCAATTTTTGGCCAAAATCGGCGAAAAACCCTGTACTATAGCCTTAGTATTTTGTCAAAATTCCAAGATTTTTCGACCATCTCAGAATCGCATGAAACTTTCAGGAAACGTTCCTGGGACTATGCCGACGGAGTTTGCATAATTTTTGTAAACTTTTAGCCCGCGCGTCGTGAGAAATTACAGCAAATTACAGCAAATCATGCACTAATTAATTCATCACACCTTTCGAGTTAAGCTGCTATATCTCGGCAACAGATGAAGATAGATAAGGAAAATGTATTGCAAAAAAGGCTTGTTATAGTCCAAGGAAGGTTTCCTGAAAGTTTCAAGAGTTTTCAATTTTTGGCCAAAATCGGCGAAAAACCCTGTACTATAGCCTTAGTATTTTGTCAAAATTCCAAGATTTTTCGACCATCTCAGAATCGCATGAAACTTTCAGGAAACGTTCCTGGGACTATGCCGACGGAGTTTGCATAGTTTTTGTAAACTTTTAGCCCGCGCGTCGTGAGAAATTACAGCAAATTACAGCAAATCATGCACTAATTAATTCATCACACCTTTCGAGTTAAGCTGCTATATCTCGGCAACAGATGAAGATAGATAAGGAAAATGTATTGCAAAAAGTCTTCTTATAGTCCAAGGAAGGTTTCCTGAAAGTTTCAAGAGTTTTCAATTTTTGGCCAAAATCGGCAAAAAAAAACCTGTGCTATAGCCTTAGTATTTTGTCAAAATTCCAAGATTTTTCGACCATCTCAGAATCGCATGAAACTTTCAGGAAACGTTCCTGGGACTATGCCGACGGAGTTTGCATAATTTTTGTAAACTTTTAGCCCGCGCGTCGTGAGAAATTACAGCAAATTACAGCAAATCATGCACTAATTAATTCATCACACCTTTCGAGTTAAGCTGCTATATCTCGGCAACAGATGAAGATAGATAAGGAAAATGTATTGCAAAAAGTCTTCTTATAGTCCAAGAAAGGTTTCCTGAAAGTTTCAAGAGTTTTCAATTTTTGGCCAAAATCGGCAAAAAACCCTGTGCTATAGCCTTAGTATTTTGTCAAAATTCCAAGATTTTTCGACCATCTCAGAATCGCATGAAACTTTTAGGAAACGTTCCTGGGACTATGCCGACGGAGTTTGCATAGTTTTTGTAAACTTTTAGCCCGCGCGTCGTGAGAAATTACAGCAAATTACAGCAAATCATGCACTAATTAATTCATCACACTTTTCAAGTTAAGCTGCTATATCTCGGCAACAGATGAAGATAGATAAGGAAAATGTATTGCAAAAAGTCTTCTTATAGTCCAAGAAAGGTTTCCTGAAAGTTTCAAGAGTTTTCAATTTTTGGCCAAAATCGGCAAAAAACCCTGTGCTATAGCCTTAGTGTTTTGTCAAAATTCCAAGATTTTTCGACCATCTCAGAATCGCATGAAACTTTCAGGAAACGTTCCTGGGACTATGCCGACGGAGTTTGCATAGTTTTTGTAAACTTTTAGCCCGCGCGTCGTGAGAAATTACAGCAAATCATGCACTAATTAATTCATCACACCTTTCGAGTTAAGCTGCTATATCTCGGCAACAGATGAAGATAGATAAGGAAAATGTATTGCAAAAAGTCTTCTTATAGTCCAAGGAAGGTTTCCTGAAAGTTTCAAGAGTTTTCAATTTTTGGCCAAAATCGGCGAAAAACCCTGTACTATAGCCTTAGTATTTTGTCAAAATTCCAAGATTTTTCGACCATCTCAGAATCGCATGAAACTTTCAGGAAACGTTCCTGGGACTATGCCGACGGAGTTTGCATAGTTTTTGTAAACTTTTAGCCCGCGCGTCGTGAGAAATTACAGCAAATCATGCACTAATTAATTCATCACACCTTTCGAGTTAAGCTGCTATATCTCGGCAACAGATGAAGATAGATAAGGAAAATGTATTGCAAAAAGTCTTCTTATAGTCCAAGGAAGGTTTCCTGAAAGTTTCAAGAGTTTTCAATTTTTGGCCAAAATCGGCAAAAAACCCTATGCTATAGCCTTAGTATTTTGTCAAAATTCCAAGATTTTTCGACCATCTCAGAATCGCATGAAACTTTCAAGAAACGTTCCTAGTACTATGCCGACGGAGTTTGCATAGTTTTTGTAAACTTTTAGCCCGCGCGTCGTGAGAAATTACAGCAAATCATGCACTAATTAATTCATCACACCTTTCGAGTTAAGCTGCTATATCTCGGCAACAGATGAAGATAGATAAGGAAAATGTATTGCAAAAAGGCTTGTTATAGTCCAAGGAAGGTTTCCTGAAAGTTTCAAGAGTTTTCAATTTTTGGCCAAAATCGGCAAAAAACCCTGTGCTATAGCCTTAGTATTTTGTCAAAATTCCAACATTTTTCGACCATCTCAGAATCGCATGAAACTTTCAGGAAACGTTCCTGGGACTATGCCGACGGAGTTTGCATAGTTTTTGTAAACTTTTAGCCCGCGCGTCGTGAGAAATTACAGCAAATTACAGCAAATCATGCACTAATTAATTCATCACACCTTTCGAGTTAAGCTGCTATATCTCGGCAACAGATGAAGATAGATAAGGAAAATGTATTGCAAAAAGTCTTCTTATAGTCCAAGGAAGGTTTCCTGAAAGTTTCAAGAGTTTCAATTTTTGGCCAAAATCGGCAAAAAAAAACCTGTGCTATAGCCTTAGTATTTTGTCAAAATTCCAAGATTTTTCGACCATCTCAGAATCGCATGAAACTTTCAGGAAACGTTCCTGGGACTATGCCGACGGAGTTTGCATAATTTTTGTAAACTTTTAGCCCGCGCGTCGTGAGAAATTACAGCAAATTACAGCAAATCATGCACTAATTAATTCATCACACCTTTCGAGTTAAGCTGCTATATCTCGGCAACAGATGAAGATAGATAAGGAAAATGTATTGCAAAAAGTCTTCTTATAGTCCAAGGAAGGTTTCCTGAAAGTTTCAAGAGTTTTCAATTTTTGGCCAAAATCGGCAAAAAAAAACCTGTGCTATAGCCTTAGTATTTTGTCAAAATTCCAAGATTTTTCGACCATCTCAGAATCGCATGAAACTTTCAGGAAACGTTCCTGGGACTATGCCGACGGAGTTTGCATAGTTTTTGTAAACTTTTAGCCCGCGCGTCGTGAGAAATTACAGCAAATTACAGCAAATCATGCACTAATTAATTCATCACACCTTTCGAGTTAAGCTGCTATATCTCGGCAACAGATGAAGATAGATAAGGAAAATGTATTGCAAAAAGTCTTCTTATAGTCCAAGAAAGGTTTCCTGAAAGTTTCAAGAGTTTTCAATTTTTGGCCAAAATCGGCAAAAAACCCTGTGCTATAGCCTTAGTATTTTGTCAAAATTCCAAGATTTTTCGACCATCTCAGAATCGCATGAAACTTTTAGGAAACGTTCCTGGGACTATGCCGACGGAGTTTGCATAGTTTTTGTAAACTTTTAGCCCGCGCGTCGTGAGAAATTACAGCAAATTACAGCAAATCATGCACTAATTAATTCATCACACTTTTCAAGTTAAGCTGCTATATCTCGGCAACAGATGAAGATAGATAAGGAAAATGTATTGCAAAAAGTCTTCTTATAGTCCAAGAAAGGTTTCCTGAAAGTTTCAAGAGTTTTCAATTTTTGGCCAAAATCGGCAAAAAACCCTGTGCTATAGCCTTAGTGTTTTGTCAAAATTCCAAGATTTTTCGACCATCTCAGAATCGCATGAAACTTTCAGGAAACGTTCCTGGGACTATGCCGACGGAGTTTGCATAGTTTTTGTAAACTTTTAGCCCGCGCGTCGTGAGAAATTACAGCAAATCATGCACTAATTAATTCATCACACCTTTCGAGTTAAGCTGCTATATCTCGGCAACAGATGAAGATAGATAAGGAAAATGTATTGCAAAAAGTCTTCTTATAGTCCAAGGAAGGTTTCCTGAAAGTTTCAAGAGTTTTCAATTTTTGGCCAAAATCGGCGAAAAACCCTGTACTATAGCCTTAGTATTTTGTCAAAATTCCAAGATTTTTCGACCATCTCAGAATCGCATGAAACTTTCAGGAAACGTTCCTGGGACTATGCCGACGGAGTTTGCATAGTTTTTGTAAACTTTTAGCCCGCGCGTCGTGAGAAATTACAGCAAATCATGCACTAATTAATTCATCACACCTTTCGAGTTAAGCTGCTATATCTCGGCAACAGATGAAGATAGATAAGGAAAATGTATTGCAAAAAGTCTTCTTATAGTCCAAGGAAGGTTTCCTGAAAGTTTCAAGAGTTTTCAAATTTTGGCCAAAATCGGCAAAAAACCCTGTGCTATAGCCTTAGTATTTTGTCAAAATTCCAAGATTTTTCGACCATCTCAGAATCGCATGAAACTTTCAGGAAACGTTCCTGGGACTATGCCGACGGAGTTTGCATAGTTTTTGTAAACTTTTAGCCCGCGCGTCGTGAGAAATTACAGCAAATTACAGCAAATCATGCACTAATTAATTCATCACACCTTTCGAGTTAAGCTGCTATATCTCGGCAACAGATGAAGATAGATAAGGAAAATGTATTGCAAAAAGTCTTCTTATAGTCCAAGGATAGTTTCCTGAAAGTTTCAAGAGTTTTCAATTTTTGGCCAAAATCGGCAAAAAACCCTGTGCTATAGCCTTAGTATTTTGTCAAAATTCCAAGATTTTTCGACCATCTCAGAATCGCATGAAACTTTCAGGAAACGTTCCTGTGACTATGCCGACGAAGTTTGCATAGTTTTTGTAAACTTTTAGCCCGCGCGTCGTGAGAAATTACAGCAAATTACAGCAAATCATGCACTAATTAATTCATCACACCTTTCGAGTTAAGCTGCTATATCTCGGCAACAGATGAAGATAGATAAGGAAAATGTATTGCAAAAAGTCTTCTTATAGTCCAAGGATAGTTTCCTGAAAGTTTCAAGAGTTTTCAATTTTTGGCCAAAATCGGCAAAAAAACCTGTGCTATAGCCTTAGTATTTTGTCAAAATTCCAAGATTTTTCGACCATCTCAGAATCGCATGAAACTTTCAGGAAACGTTCCTGGGACTATGCCGACGGAGTTTGCATAGTTTTTGTAAACTTTTAGCCCGCGCGTCGTGAGAAATTACAGCAAATCATGCACTAATTAATTCATCACACCTTTCGAGTTAAGCTGCTATATCTCGGCAACAGATGAAGATAGATAAGGAAAATGTATTGCAAAAAGGCTTGTTATAGTCCAAGGAAGGTTTCCTGAAAGTTTCAAGAGTTTTCAATTTTTGGCCAAAATGGGCAAAAAACCCTGTACTATAGCCTTAGTATTTTGTCAAAATTCCAAGATTTTTCGACCATCTCAGAATCGCATGAAACTTTCAGGAAACGTTCCTGGGACTATGCCGACGGAGTTTGCATAGTTTTTGTAAACTTTTAGCTCGCGCGTCGCGAGAAATTAGAGCAAATTAAAGGAAATCATGCACTAATTAATTCATCACACCTTTCGAGTTAAGCTGCTATATCTCGGCAACAGATGAAGATAGATAAGGAAAATGTATTGAAAAAAGTCTTCTTATAGTCCAAGGAAGGTTTCCTGAAAGTTTCAAGAGTTTTCAATTTTTGGCCAAAATCGGCAAAAAACCCTGTGCTATAGCCTTAGTATTTTGTCAAAATTCCAAGATTTTTCGACCATCTCAGAATCGCATGAAACTTTCAGGAAACGTTCCTGGGACTATGCCGACGGAGTTTGCATAGTTTTTGTAAACTTTTAGCCCGCGCGTCGTGAGAAATTACAGCAAATTACAGCAAATCATGCACTAATTAATTCATCACACCTTTCGAGTTAAGCTGCTATATCTCGGCAACAGATGAAGATAGATAAGGAAAATGTATTGCAAAAAGTCTTCTTATAGTCCAAGGAAGGTTTCCTGAAAGTTTCAAGAGTTTTCAATTTTTGGCCAAAATCGGCGAAAAACCCTGTACTATAGCCTTAGTATTTTGTCAAAATTCCAAGATTTTTCGACCATCTCAGAATCGCATGAAACTTTCAGGAAACGTTCCTGGGACTATGCCGACGGAGTTTGCATAATTTTTGTAAACTTTTAGCCCGCGCGTCGTGAGAAATTACAGCAAATTACAGCAAATCATGCACTAATTAATTCATCACACCTTTCGAGTTAAGCTGCTATATCTCGGCAACAGATGAAGATAGATAAGGAAAATGTATTGCAAAAAAGGCTTGTTATAGTCCAAGGAAGGTTTCCTGAAAGTTTCAAGAGTTTTCAATTTTTGGCCAAAATCGGCGAAAAACCCTGTACTATAGCCTTAGTATTTTGTCAAAATTCCAAGATTTTTCGACCATCTCAGAATCGCATGAAACTTTCAGGAAACGTTCCTGGGACTATGCCGACGGAGTTTGCATAGTTTTTGTAAACTTTTAGCCCGCGCGTCGTGAGAAATTACAGCAAATCATGCACTAATTAATTCATCACACCTTTCGAGTTAAGCTGCTATATCTCGGCAACAGATGAAGATAGATAAGGAAAATGTATTGCAAAAAGGCTTGTTATAGTCCAAGGAAGGTTTCCTGAAAGTTTCAAGAGTTTTCAATTTTTGGCCAAAATGGGCAAAAAACCCTGTGCTATAGCCTTAGTATTTTGTCAAAATTCCAAGATTTTTCGACCATCTCAGAATCGCATGAAACTTTCAGGAAACGTTCCTGGGACTATGCCGACGGAGTTTGCATAGTTTTTGTAAACTTTTAGCTCGCGCGTCGCGAGAAATTAGAGCAAATTAAAGCAAATCATGCACTAATTAATTCATCACACCTTTCGAGTTAAGCTGCTATATCTCGGCAACAGATGAAGATAGATAAGGAAAATGTATTGAAAAAAGTCTTCTTATAGTCCAAGGAAGGTTTCCTGAAAGTTTCAAGAGTTTTCAATTTTTGGCCAAAATCGGCAAAAAACCCTGTGCTATAGCCTTAGTATTTTGTCAAAAATCCAACATTTTTCGACCATCTCAGAATCGCATGAAACTTTCAGGAAACGTTCCTGGGACTATGCCGACGGAGTTTGCATAGTTTTTTTAAACTTTTAGCCCGCGCGTCGTGAGAAATTACAGCAAATCATGCACTAATTAATTCATCACACCTTTCGAGTTAAGCTGCTATATCTCGGCAACAGATGAAGATAGATAAGGAAAATGTATTGCAAAAAGTCTTCTTATAGTCCAAGGAAGGTTTCCTGAAAGTTTCAAGAGTTTTCAATTTTTGGCCAAAATCGGCAAAAAACCCTGTGCTATAGCCTTAGTATTTTGTCAAAATTCCAAGATTTTTCGACCATCTCAGAATCGCATGAAACTTTCAGGAAACGTTCCTGGGACTATGCCGACGGAGTTTGCATAGTTTTTGTAAACTTTTAGCTCGCGCGTCGCGAGAAATTAGAGCAAATTAAAGCAAATCATGCACTAATTAATTCATCACACCTTTCGAGTTAAGCTGCTATATCTCGGCAACAGATGAAGATAGATAAGGAAAATGTATTGAAAAAAGTCTTCTTATAGTCCAAGGAAGGTTTCCTGAAAGTTTCAAGAGTTTTCAATTTTTGGCCAAAATCGGCAAAAAACCCTGTGCTATAGCCTTAGTATTTTGTCAAAATTCCAAGATTTTTCGACCATCTCAGAATCGCATGAAACTTTCAGGAAACGTTCCTGGGACTATGCCGACGGAGTTTGCATAGTTTTTGTAAACTTTTAGCCCGCGCGTCGTGAGAAATTACAGCAAATCATGCACTAATTAATTCATCACACCTTTCGAGTTAAGCTGCTATATCTCGGCAACAGATGAAGATAGATAAGGAAATTGTATTGCAAAAAGTCTTCTTATAGTCCAAGGAAGGTTTCCTGAAAGTTTCAAGAGTTTTCAATTTTTGGCCAAAATGGGCAAAAAACCCTGTGCTATAGCCTTAGTATTTTGTCAAAATTCCAAGATTTTTCGACCATCTCAGAATCGCATGAAACTTTCAGGAAACGTTCCTGGGACTATGCCGACGGAGTTTGCATAGTTTTTGTAAACTTTTAGCCCGCGCGTCGTGAGAAATTACAGCAAATCATGCACTAATTAATTCATCACACCTTTCGAGTTAAGCTGCTATATCTCGGCAACAGATGAAGATAGATAAGGAAAATGTATTGCAAAAAGTCTTCTTATAGTCCAAGGAAGGTTTCCTGAAAGTTTCAAGAGTTTTCAAATTTTGGCCAAAATCGGCAAAAAAACCTGTGCTATAGCCTTAGTATTTTGTCAAAATTCCAAGATTTTTCGACCATCTCAGAATCGCATGAAACTTTCAGGAAACGTTCCTGGGACTATGTCGACGGAGTTTGCATAGTTTTTGTAAACTTTTAGCCCGCGCGTCGTGAGAAATTACAGCAAATTACAGCAAATCATGCACTAATTAATTCATCACACCTTTCGAGTTAAGCTGCTATATCTCGGCAACAGATGAAGATAGATAAGGAAAATGTATTGCAAAAAATCTTCTTATAGTCCAAGGAAGGTTTCCTGAAAGTTTCAAGAGTTTTCAATTTTTGGCCAAAATCGGCGAAAAACCCTGTACTAAGCCTTAGTATTTTGTCAAAATTCCAAGATTTTTCGACCATCTCAGAATCGCATGAAACTTTCAGGAAACGTTCCTGGGACTATGCCGACGGAGTTTGCATAATTTTTGTAAACTTTTAGCCCGCGCGTCGTGAGAAATTACAGCAAATTACAGCAAATCATGCACTAATTAATTCATCACACCTTTCGAGTTAAGCTGCTATATCTCGGCAACAGATGAAGATAGATAAGGAAAATGTATTGCAAAAAAGGCTTGTTATAGTCCAAGGAAGGTTTCCTGAAAGTTTCAAGAGTTTTCAATTTTTGGCCAAAATCGGCGAAAAACCCTGTACTATAGCCTTAGTATTTTGTCAAAATTCCAAGATTTTTCGACCATCTCAGAATCGCATGAAACTTTCAGGAAACGTTCCTGGGACTATGCCGACGGAGTTTGCATAGTTTTTGTAAACTTTTAGCCCGCGCGTCGTGAGAAATTACAGCAAATCATGCACTAATTAATTCATCACACCTTTCGAGTTAAGCTGCTATATCTCGGCAACAGATGAAGATAGATAAGGAAAATGTATTGCAAAAAGGCTTGTTATAGTCCAAGGAAGGTTTCCTGAAAGTTTCAAGAGTTTTCAATTTTTGGCCAAAATGGGCAAAAAACCCTGTGCTATAGCCTTAGTATTTTGTCAAAATTCCAAGATTTTTCGACCATCTCAGAATCGCATGAAACTTTCAGGAAACGTTCCTGGGACTATGCCGACGGAGTTTGCATAGTTTTTGTAAACTTTTAGCTCGCGCGTCGCGAGAAATTAGAGCAAATTAAAGCAAATCATGCACTAATTAATTCATCACACCTTTCGAGTTAAGCTGCTATATCTCGGCAACAGATGAAGATAGATAAGGAAAATGTATTGAAAAAAGTCTTCTTATAGTCCAAGGAAGGTTTCCTGAAAGTTTCAAGAGTTTTCAATTTTTGGCCAAAATCGGCAAAAAACCCTGTGCTATAGCCTTAGTATTTTGTCAAAAATCCAACATTTTTCGACCATCTCAGAATCGCATGAAACTTTCAGGAAACGTTCCTGGGACTATGCCGACGGAGTTTGCATAGTTTTTGTAAACTTTTAGCCCGCGCGTCGTGAGAAATTACAGCAAATCATGCACTAATTAATTCATCACACCTTTCGAGTTAAGCTGCTATATCTCGGCAACAGATGAAGATAGATAAGGAAAATGTATTGCAAAAAGTCTTCTTATAGTCCAAGGAAGGTTTCCTGAAAGTTTCAAGAGTTTTCAATTTTTGGCCAAAATCGGCAAAAAACCCTGTGCTATAGCCTTAGTATTTTGTCAAAATTCCAAGATTTTTCGACCATCTCAGAATCGCATGAAACTTTCAGGAAACGTTCCTGGGACTATGCCGACGGAGTTTGCATAGTTTTTGTAAACTTTTAGCTCGCGCGTCGCGAGAAATTAGAGCAAATTAAAGCAAATCATGCACTAATTAATTCATCACACCTTTCGAGTTAAGCTGCTATATCTCGGCAACAGATGAAGATAGATAAGGAAAATGTATTGAAAAAAGTCTTCTTATAGTCCAAGGAAGGTTTCCTGAAAGTTTCAAGAGTTTTCAATTTTTGGCCAAAATCGGCAAAAAACCCTGTGCTATAGCCTTAGTATTTTGTCAAAATTCCAAGATTTTTCGACCATCTCAGAATCGCATGAAACTTTCAGGAAACGTTCCTGGGACTATGCCGACGGAGTTTGCATAGTTTTTGTAAACTTTTAGCCCGCGCGTCGTGAGAAATTACAGCAAATCATGCACTAATTAATTCATCACACCTTTCGAGTTAAGCTGCTATATCTCGGCAACAGATGAAGATAGATAAGGAAATTGTATTGCAAAAAGTCTTCTTATAGTCCAAGGAAGGTTTCCTGAAAGTTTCAAGAGTTTTCAATTTTTGGCCAAAATGGGCAAAAAACCCTGTGCTATAGCCTTAGTATTTTGTCAAAATTCCAAGATTTTTCGACCATCTCAGAATCGCATGAAACTTTCAGGAAACGTTCCTGGGACTATGCCGACGGAGTTTGCATAGTTTTTGTAAACTTTTAGCCCGCGCGTCGTGAGAAATTACAGCAAATCATGCACTAATTAATTCATCACACCTTTCGAGTTAAGCTGCTATATCTCGGCAACAGATGAAGATAGATAAGGAAAATGTATTGCAAAAAGTCTTCTTATAGTCCAAGGAAGGTTTCCTGAAAGTTTCAAGAGTTTTCAAATTTTGGCCAAAATCGGCAAAAAAACCTGTGCTATAGCCTTAGTATTTTGTCAAAATTCCAAGATTTTTCGACCATCTCAGAATCGCATGAAACTTTCAGGAAACGTTCCTGGGACTATGTCGACGGAGTTTGCATAGTTTTTGTAAACTTTTAGCCCGCGCGTCGTGAGAAATTACAGCAAATTACAGCAAATCATGCACTAATTAATTCATCACACCTTTCGAGTTAAGCTGCTATATCTCGGCAACAGATGAAGATAGATAAGGAAAATGTATTGCAAAAAATCTTCTTATAGTCCAAGGAAGGTTTCCTGAAAGTTTCAAGAGTTTTCAATTTTTGGCCAAAATCGGCGAAAAACCCTGTACTAAGCCTTAGTATTTTGTCAAAATTCCAAGATTTTTCGACCATCTCAGAATCGCATGAAACTTTCAGGAAACGTTCCTGGGACTATGCCGACGGAGTTTGCATAGTTTTTGTAAACTTTTAGCCCGCGCGTCGTGAGAAATTACAGCAAATCATGCACTAATTAATTCATCACACCTTTCGAGTTAAGCTGCTATATCTCGGCAACAGATGAAGATAGATAAGGAAAATGTATTGCGAAAAGTCTTCTTATAGTCCAAGGAAGGTTTCCTGAAAGTTTCAAGAGTTTTCAATTTTTGGCCAAAATCGGCAAAAAACCCTGTGCTATAGCCTTAGTATTTTGTCAAAATTCCAAGATTTTTCGACCATCTCAGAATCGCATGAAACTTTCAGGAAACGTTCCTGGGACTATGCCGACGGAGTTTGCATAGTTTTTGTAAACTTTTAGCCCCCGCGTCGTGAGAAATTACAGCAAATTACAGCAAATCATGCACTAATTAATTCATCACACTTTTCAAGTTAAGCTGCTATATCTCGGCAACAGATGAAGATAGATAAGGAAAATTTATTGCAAAAAAGGCTTGTTATAGTCCAAGGAAGGTTTCCTGAAAGTTTCAAGAGTTTTCAATTTTTGGCCAAAATCGGCAAAAAACCCTATGCTATAGCCTTAGTATTTTGTCAAAATTCCAAGATTTTTCGACCATCTCAGAATCGCATGAAACTTTCAAGAAACGTTCCTAGTACTATGCCGACGGAGTTTGCATAGTTTTTGTAAACTTTTAGCCCGCGCGTCGTGAGAAATTACAGCAAATCATGCACTAATTAATTCATCACACCTTTCGAATTAAGCTGCTATATCTCGGCAACAGATGAAGATAGATAAGGAAAATGTATTGCAAAAAGGCTTGTTATAGTCCAAGGAAGGTTTCCTGAAAGTTTCAAGGGTTTTCAATTTTTGGCCAAAATCGGCAAAAAACCCTGTGCTATAGCCTTAGTATTTTGTCAAAATTCCAAGATTTTTCGACCATCTCAGAATCGCATGAAACTTTCAGGAAACGTTCCTGGGACTATGCCGACGGAGTTTGCATAGTTTTTGTAAACTTTTAGCCCGCGCGTCGTGAGAAATTACAGCAAATTACAGCAAATCATGCACTAATTAATTCATCACACCTTTCGAGTTAAACTGCTATATCTCGGCAACAGATGAAGATAGATAAGGAAAATGTATTGCAAAAAGTCTTCTTATAGTCCAAGGAAGGTTTCCTGAAAGTTTCAAGAGTTTTCAATTTTTGGCCAAAATCGGCAAAAAAAAACCTGTGCTATAGCCTTAGTATTTTGTCAAAATTCCAAGATTTTTCGACCATCTCAGAATCGCATGAAACTTTCAGGAAACGTTCCTGGGACTATGCCGACGGAGTTTGCATAGTTTTTGTAAACTTTTAGCCCGCGCGTCGTGAGAAATTACAGCAAATTACAGCAAATCATGCACTAATTAATTCATCACACCTTTCGAGTTAAGCTGCTATATCTCGGCAACAGATGAAGATAGATAAGGAAAATGTATTGCAAAAAGTCTTCTTATAGTCCAAGGAAGGTTTCCTGAAAGTTTCAAGAGTTTTCAATTTTTGGCCAAAATCGGCAAAAAACCCTGTGCTATAGCCTTAGTATTTTGTCAAAATTCCAAGATTTTTCGACCATCTCAGAATCGCATGAAACTTTCAGGAAACGTTCCTGGGACTATGCCGACGGAGTTTGCATAGTTTTTGTAAACTTTTAGCCCGCGCGTCGTGAGAAATTACAGCAAATTACAGCAAATCATGCACTAATTAATTCATCACACCTTTCGAGTTAAGCTGCTATATCTCGGCAACAGATGAAGATAGATAAGGAAAATGTATTCCAAAAGTCTTCTTATAGTCCAAGAAAGGTTTCCTGAAAGTTTCAAGAGTTTTCAATTTTTGGCCAAAATCGGCAAAAAACCCTGTGCTATAGCCTTAGTATTTTGTCAAAATTCCAAGATTTTTCGACCATCTCAGAATCGCATGAAACTTTTAGGAAACGTTCCTGGGACTATGCCGACGGAGTTTGCATAGTTTTTGTAAACTTTTAGCCCGCGCGTCGTGAGAAATTACAGCAAATTACAGCAAATCATGCACTAATTAATTCATCACACTTTTCAAGTTAAGCTGCTATATCTCGGCAACAGATGAAGATAGATAAGGAAAATGTATTGCAAAAAGTCTTCTTATAGTCCAAGAAAGGTTTCCTGAAAGTTTCAAGAGTTTTCAATTTTTGGCCAAAATCGGCAAAAAACCCTGTGCTATAGCCTTAGTGTTTTGTCAAAATTCCAAGATTTTTCGACCATCTCAGAATCGCATGAAACTATCAGGAAACGTTCCTGGGACTATGCCGACGGAGTTTGCATAGTTTTTGTAAACTTTTAGCCCGCGCGTCGTGAGAAATTACAGCAAATCATGCACTAATTAATTCATCACACCTTTCGAGTTAAGCTGCTATATCTCGGCAACAGATGAAGATAGAAAAGGAAAATGTGTTGCAAAAAGTCTTCTTATAGTCCAAGGAAGGTTTCCTGAAAGTTTCAAGAGTTTTCAATTTTTGGCCAAAATCGGCGAAAAACCCTGTACTATAGCCTTAGTATTTTGTCAAAATTCCAAGATTTTTCGACCATCTCAGAATCGCATGAAACTTTCAGGAAACGTTCCTGGGACTATGCCGACGGAGTTTGCATAGTTTTTGTAAACTTTTAGCCCGCGCGTCGTGAGAAATTACAGCAAATCATGCACTAATTAATTCATCACACCTTTCGAGTTAAGCTGCTATATCTCGGCAACAGATGAAGATAGATAAGGAAAATGTATTGCAAAAAGTCTTCTTATAGTCCAAGGAAGGTTTCCTGAAAGTTTCAAGAGTTTTCAATTTTGGCCAAAATCGGCAAAAAACCCTGTGCTATAGCCTTAGTATTTTGTCAAAATTCCAAGATTTTTCGACCATCTCAGAATCGCATGAAACTTTCAGGAAACGTTCCTAGTACTATGCCGACGGAGTTTGCATAGTTTTTGTAAACTTTTAGCCCGCGCGTCGTGAGAAATTACAGCAAATTACAGCAAATCATGCACTAATTAATTCATCACACCTTTCGAGTTAAGCTGCTATATCTCGGCAACAGATGAAGATAGATAAGGAAAATGTATTGCAAAAAGTCTTCTTATAGTCCAAGGAAGGTTTCCTGAAAGTTTCAAGAGTTTTCAATTTTTGGCCAAAATCGGCAAAAAACCCTGTGCTATAGCCTTAGTATTTTGTCAAAATTCCAAGATTTTTCGACCATCTCAGAATCGCATGAAACTTTCAGGAAACGTTCCTGGGACTATGCCGACGGAGTTTGCATAGTTTTTGTAAACTTTTAGCTTGCGCGTCGTGAGAAATAAGAGCAAATCATCGACTAATTAAAACATCACACCTTTCAAAGTTTTAAGCGGTTTTCCTGTTATACCTCGCTAACAGATGAAGTTACATAAAGAAAATGTATTGCATAAAGTTTTCTTATAGTCCCAGGAAGGTTTCTTGAAAGTTTCAAGAGTTTTCAATTTTTGGCCAAAATCGGCAAAAAACCCTGTGCTATAGCCTTAGTATTTTGTCAAAATCCGGTCATTTTTTGGCCATCTCAGAATCGCATTAAACTTTCAGGGAATGTTCCTGGGACTCTGCCCACGGAGTTTGCATAGTTTTTGTAAACTTTTAGGGCGCGCGTCGAAAGAAATGAGAGTAAATTAGAGCAAATCATGCACTAATTAATTCATCACACCTTTCGAGCAGGGGAGCCAAATTTAAGCAGCTATATCTCGGCAACGGATGAAGATACATAGAGCAAATGTATTGCGGAAACTCTTCTTATAGTCCTAGGAAGGTTTCCTGAAAGTTTCAAGAGTTTTCAATTTTTGGCCAAAATCGGCAAAAAAACCTGTGCTATAGCCTTAGTATTTTGTCAAAATCCGGTCATTTTTCGACCATCTCAGAATCGCATGAAACTTTTAGGAAATGTTCCTGGGACTATGCCGACGGAGTTTGCATAGTTTTTGTAAACTTTTAGCTCGCGCGTCGCGAGAAATTAGAGCAAATTAAAGCAAAGCATGCACTAATTAATTCATCACACTTTTCGAGGGAGCCAAATTTAAGCTGCTATATCTCGCCAACGGATGAAGATAGATAAAGCAAATATATTGCAAAAAGTCTTGTTATAGTCCAAGGAAGGTTTCCTGAAAGTTTCAAGAGTTTTCAATTTTTGACAAAAAAGTATGTGCTATAGCTTTGTATGGATACCTATCCTATGCCCTATTGTTTGAAACGGAGGGGATAATTTGGTCTTATTTCTTGCAAACCACTCTATGAAATATTAGAAACGTTATATCAAAACCTTTGCTATACTCCTTGGAGTCATATTCTGAAAGTTTCATGCAATTCTGAAACTAGGCCAAAAACTGGAAGTTTTTGAGAAAATGGTAAGGAACCAATTTTCAGTAAAAGTTTAAACTGTTGAAACTTTCAGGAAACTTTCCTGGGACTATGATGAGACTTTTTGCAATACTTTTGCTTTATTGTTCTTGAGCCGTTGACGAGATATAGGAAGAAAACTATGCATAATTATGCCCTATTCTTTGAAACGGAGGGGATGATTTGGTCTTATTACTTGCAAACCGCTCCACACAATATCACAAATATTATAAAAAAGAAACCTTCGTTACACTTCCAGGAAGATTTCCTGAAAGTTTCATGCAATTTTGAGATTAGGCCAAAAACGGCCAATTTTTGAGAAAAGGGTAAGGCTATAGCCCATGGTTTTTGCCAAAAGTAGCCGATTCATGATTTGCATATTTTTCTTGTCACCTCAGCTCAGGCCATTTTCTGTGGATCTTCAAATCCACGGACGTGTGTGAAACTGATACTGTACAAAGAGGTTATTACACGGGAAGGAGTGCAATACGGCGGAGTAATTTACGAGTCGGTTTTACTTTTTCGAGCCTGCTTCAGGCGAGAAAAAATAAAACTGACGAGTAAAAGTACAGCCGTATTGCACGATTTTTTTGTGTAATAAAATGTTTATTATACGACAAACGAAGCAGGGCCAAACGTTCTCGCCGCGCGCAAAATGGAACAAAAAATGCCACGTTCATAAAGTTTGCAAATTGATCACGTAAGCCAATAAACCAGTTTATCTGGTTCCTGACGAGTGCAATACGCTGTCATATTTGCACTCGTTTTGGCCTTTATTTACACTCGAAAATATGAAGTCGTGTAATAAATGACATTATGTCTTCCTTCTTGAACAGGGTTTCAGCCTTTTTAAATCAAAATTTAAGGACTTTTCATTTTTCCAGGGACTTATATTACCTGTTGGTCTCCGTAAAATGTTCAGCACTCTTTGAATGATTCCAGTTTTTAGTTTCTCCTGAACTGACTGCATCTGAACAGTCCCCCCCCCCCCCCCCCCCCTTTTCAAGATTGTACGAATCCTGTTGGACATTAAAGGGTAACACTAATGAAACGTTGTGCTTTATGTCTAGAAATGTGCAAAAAATCTGAACAGTTTTAGTCGAAAAGAAATGTCACTTTTTGTTATAAATTATCAAATACCATGCCATTAAATCCGGAGGCCAAAGCAGTTGGACCAGAAAGGAATTTTCATATTCTACTGATAATTGTCGTAAACTCATAAAAATTTACATGTGTAAGTTAAGCCATAAATATCCTGACTCCACTACAGGAGATTTTCATCTGATGAAAATCTGTAAATGTCTAAGTCTAACAAATGACAGCTCTACTAGTATTTGGTCATGGTATTAGTTTAAAGTGTGTTCAATGCGTGGAGAAATCAGTCAGACTTGTAATTACACACATGAATGTTTTGTAAGCCCATGCAGGTATCTCCCATTGTTCCACACAAGCACTAGGGCATCTTCTGTATCACCTGCTAACCTTGAAACAGGTGTGTGGTGATTCTGTTTGCTCAACATAGAAATAATAGAATACTCTTTGGTGATCAAAACGTACAGTACTGTCATTCCATCCTAGCTGACCCACCACCATCTTCCATAAGGGGAATGCACAATTTGGCCTGTAGATCCAAAGTTCACTCGATGTACAGATCTTGTGTTTTGACCTGCACCTTAGCTGAACTGTGATGTGGGACTGTTGCAGTTGTCCAGCATTCTTTCTGATGTGGAGCCATTTACTGTAGCATCATTAGTCAGCTAGTCTTAAAAGTGTCATCTCTTGGAAGCTGCTTTGACTTTTGCCATCAAATCCTGCATAACAATACAACCCAAACCAATCAGCATAAATGCACGCACAATCACCACACTGTGTGTGACAGGTCTCCACTGAGAAATCGAATAAAAAAGAAAAAAATGATTGTAACCATGGATACAGTACCTGGGTTACCCTGATGCTGTCATTGGATGGTGCCCCAACTCCACTCATCATTGGTTTCTCTCTAAAGCGAGGTCTTTTCACAGCTGGTTCATCAGGACTGCAACAAAATCAAAGCAGTGAGGAGGTTGTAAGCTGACCTAGTCTGTTACAAGATACTTTTCAAGACTTTAAAAGAAGGAATGTTTTAAATCTCCAGGCTTACAAGACAAAAACGCAGATTACACCAAGTATTTCCCTCAACCTCTTAACCCGCAAATCACAAGGAAAGTTATGTTTTCAGTAAAACGCCCCATTTTCAGGCTTCAAGATGACTTAAGAGTTCAGACCTCAACAGGATTACAGTAGCCTATATGATGCTTTGAACATCCAGGCCCAGGTGCTGTACTGTAGTACTATATGCCTTCCTTAGATTCTAGCAGGCAAAACCTACTGCTTACCCCAGAGTATCTGAATCATCAAAGATGGGGCTGTCATCAGACCTGCAAGGTATTGCAAACAAAATTAGGATTCAAATACAAAGAGGGCGTCTGGGAAATGCAACTCAACTTTCCATCAAAATGTGGAGGAAAGCAACCCAAAACTAGACTTCAAAGAGAACTGGCAAAATCTCACTGGATTGATCACAATATTAAATTCTCTGGTGGTTGCTAGAGCATACTATACTGTAGCAGGGAAAACACAACACATAAATACCAAATCATAAAATGATCACTTCACAAATTTACTGACATTTAGCAGGTAATTCTTCACTGTACCTTGATTGCGGTGGACTGCCACTTTCCCCTGCTCCGCCTGATGTCTTCTTGAGCATGCTAATGAAGAGAGAGGCTCTCCTGCGACGCTCTAACTGGATCTGTTTGTCGCGTGATTCGGCCTCCAAACGCATAACTGGAAGGAAACCATTTGTTCAAGATAAGTATGATGAAAAATGTGGGACATGATGTTATGGAGATAAATGAAAGACAAGCATGAAGGAAAGAGAAACAGACAAATATGAAGAATAAAATGAGCACGAATATAATGAAAATGAGAATAATAGAAGTAGAAGACATTTATGAGAATATGATGATTCAGTAGTATGTTCTCCTCTTCATCCTTCTTGTCTTCATCATCTTCATTGTCATTTTTATCGTCATCCACATTGTCATCCTCATCATAAGAATAAACCACACACTGGTAATAATACTGTGAACAAGTTGCACACATGCCACATAACCATAAATTATGAGTAATCTTACCAAACACCAAATACACATTGACCAGTGCAACTTGTTCACAATATTACTCCTGCAAACACAACTACTACATGTAGTATATCCATCCAAACACTACACATTATAAAATCGTGTGTACAACATGAAGGGGGGGAAGCATCATACACACCTTCTCTTTCTGCAGCTTCAATAGACATCATCTGCTCCTTCAAGTTCCCTGCATCTGTATTGTTAGCTTGTCTGGTTTGGTTTTCCTCGTCACTCCCTGCTGTCTCTGGAATGTTCCTCTTTTCACTGTTGCCATTTCCATTCTCAGTCACCTCTTTTCCCTCCTCACTCTTTTCTTCATTCTCTTCTTCATCACTTTCCCCTTGCTCATAGCTCTGTTTATAAATTACACTCGTCCTGTACTCAATCTTGGGCTTCTTTGCATCTTTGGCCTTGATAGAGAAGCTGATCGGACCTTTGACAATCGTAGAACTAGTAACACTGTCTGGATCAGAGCCTGGCACAAGAGAAAGTCTTACTTCAGACAAGTAGTGCTGTGCTATAGTACAGAACCACAGTTTACCCTTTCACTCCCATACAACATTTCCAAATCAAATTTAAGGACTTTTCATTTTTCAAGGACTTAAAATTACCTGTTGCCTGAGAAAAGAAGGTAGCATTCTTTTCATAAACTTCTCCTCGATTGACTACACTACATCTGAACAGTCTTCCATGCTCTTCTTCAAAACGTGTTTGACTTGGTGGTCAAATGCCAGTACATAAATTTCTAGATAAACTATTTCTTAGAAACTCATGACCTTTTCAAGGACTGTCACCCAGAATCAAGGGCTTTTCAAGGCATCATACAAATTAAGGACTTCCCAAGACAAGCAGTCAAATTCAAGAGCTTTTCAAGATTGTATAAACCCTGTCTTGGTTTTTCAAAATGATCCCAAATAACCTATTTTAGGTCTGATTATTGTTCCAGTAGTGGCACCTTTCTTACCTAACCCTTGTTTTCGCTTCTCTTCCTTACAAAGCTGCTTCTTGTACAAATAGTATGGATGATGAACATGCCATGGATTAAGGAATGCAAATCTTTCATCATTCTTCTTCTTCACTATGGCCTCAAAATCCCCACCATTCCTCCCCACATAGTCTGCCAGCTTATCTATGATTGGCTGGATGTCGGGGGGTGGTGGTACAATCTCTGCACTCCGTGGAACAGCAGAGACCCTTGGAGGAGCAGGCGTAGTGGTAAAGGTGCCAGACATTACCTCAGGCAACAGGAATGGTGGCAGTGGAGGTGGTGGCAGAGGGGAAAGAACAGAGGCACTAGATGTGGAGGATGCATCCATCCATTCCTCTGTTGATAAGCAATGTGCCAACACACATCAATAAAATACACTGAAAACGTGTCATAACTTCTTGCTGTAAGTGCTTTCATGTTCTGATCATTTCCACTACTTTAGAGCTCTGCTGGCAAATGCATTTGAGTCCTTTTGTCCTTGTTGGTGTTGTTTTCATTTTGCAACAATGTAACCAAAATGCACATGCCTAATCAAGGTCACGCCTAATCATGCATAATTCATAGCTTTCATCTAAATTGGTGACCGTCATACTGCGTGTTTGCCTGTGCACTCAGAAGATACTGCATATATTTCTCATCCCTGGACTTATCCCTTTCATTCTCAAGTTTAAACCAGTTCCATACAAGTGATAAAGCAAGAATATATAATTTAATCAGCTCATGAGTGTATTAAAACAGTGCTTGACATTAAGGTTTTAGGTTGGTTGCCCTTTGGACTTTAGATTGACTTCTAGCAATTGGATGTTTCATAAACTCTGGTTGCCCAGTCATGAGTTCATCTGCCCTACCATATTTCTTGCTTGCCCCAAGCATAGCGGGCAACCAATAATGTCGAGCACTGCAGAAGTTCTCCTTAATGCATAATAAATCTCTGGGCGAAACCGACTCTTGGGAGTGAAAACTTTAAAGGGTAAGGTGAAGGTACAGACTTTAGTAGAGAGAGAAAAAAGAGAGAGACCCCACAATATGGATTAAGAAGTTGAAAGAGAAAAGTATCACTTATACCTTCAAGGGGCCCCTCCCCAGGGGGAGGGGGTGGAGGAGGAATCATATTTGCCACAGAAGTGCTAAGGGGCTGATAGTGATATGCTGCAGATGTCATATAGGACTCAAATGCAGTAGGACCATAGGCACTCAAACTGACAGGAATGTCCAACGATCCTAAAACAGGAAAAGAACAAAAGTTACTTCAATGCACAATGCAACACCAGTCCCTGCATGGGACAAAACGCGATGACACAATGTTCCTTCAAATTCCACAACGTTAACAAAATGAGCATAGTGAAAATAATCTGGTTGCAGAGTAGGTAAACTGTTTCTGAATGAGAGATATGGCATCAGTAGTCTGAAGATATTGCCGGATACTGTGAAGATGATCACTAACCTTGATTGTGATACATACTGGCTGTAGTGTACCACATATTGTGTCCATGTTGATCAACATGCTCTTGGGCTTCACTTGTAAGACGAGAATCCTCAACACCTGAAGTTACAGGCGTGAGTGAAGACGGTGCCCCTGCAGGTTGAAAGGAGCGCACAAAGCTTGTGCCAAGCATCTTATCAACACCTGGTGATGACGATGCTGACGAGGAATTCCCAATTTTCTTGTGTAAAGATGCTTGAAGTAGAGGATGCAATTCGTATTCCCCATCAGATTCATCATCATCTGAATCTTGTGGTTTCTCTGGCTCTTTCGGTTCTTCAGGAGGAGGAGATGGTTCTTTTGCCACTTGAGGTGTGTATTTCCCTTCTTTCACACAC
Source organism: Plumapathes pennacea (assembly GCA_964036295.1). NCBI lineage: Eukaryota > Metazoa > Cnidaria > Anthozoa > Antipatharia > Myriopathidae > Plumapathes > Plumapathes pennacea. The sequence continues at coordinate 2,423,647 of OZ038467.1, forward strand.
TTCAGCATGTGTTTGTAGTACGGGTTGAGCCAGTTATCGAAGTTCAAGAACTCAAACTGGGGATTACCTGATTGTTTTGCTTTGATAAGGATCTCCATCTGTTGACCCTGCTTGCTGACAAACAGGGCTGTCTTCTCCACAATGGCATTCATCTTGTCAGTTTCAGGCTGAGGACAGAGAAGGCAGCATGATTTACAATGTGCTGATACTGTAGTTTCTAAGCAGTCACAAAAGTGTGAAGACATTAACCTACAGAGTACAGTACAGTGAACTCTCTCAAACCTTTTCACTTAGTGTAACCCAACAGTGAGAGGAGGCCATTGCATCAACTGGCCATGTGTCATACTGAGCTCAAGGTCAGCATTGTTACACCCGTTTCAAATCAAAACTCAATGACTTTCCACAACAAATTTTCATTTTTTCAAGGACTTAGAATATTACCTGTTTCCCCTGAGTAAAATGTTCAGCACTTTTTGAAGATTCACAGTTTCTGATCAGTTTTCTCCTGCACTGTTCTTTGAATGGTGTTTCTATTTAGAAATTCACAAACTTTTCAACAACTGCTGGCTACACTAAGTTCAAGGACTTTTCTAAGACAAGATTATCCAGGAATTTTATGACCCAAGACTGTATGACCCATTCGTAAAAGCAGCCAAAGGTAGAGCTGCCAAGTTTGAGGTCTGCAGCATTTTTCCCTTGCAATCTTTACGCATGTTTCAGAGAGCTCTATAATGAGCCTACACAAATCTACAACAAGTAGTGTAATGTCTGAAACAGCATAAAGTACATGAGTTGCTAAGCTTAGCTACTCACAATCTCCATATCTTGAGGGACATCGAGCTCTACTGGTGGCACAAATGGTTCCAGTTCCTCTACCACAGCTTCCTGATATCCTGTCTGAACTTCGGACAGCTCTCCAGGCTGCATAGCTTGTGGGCCTTGCCCTACAAGTTAGTTAGCATTTGAAATAAGTTAGACCATAAACATGTCAAGCAATAACAGTGCAAGAGTGGACCAGGCTTTCTGGTTCATAAGGAGACAAACTTTTGTTTTGTCTTGTTTTGTTTTTGTTTGTTGTTGTTGCTGTTGCTGTTTTTTTTTTTCTACTTTCTATCAAATAAAGCTGCTTTGTAAAATAACAAGGTGCAGGACACAAATTTGAGAGATATTGTTGTCCTTTTTTCCCAAAAGTATCCTGAATCTGAAATCCAGCAGAGAAACTGAGGACAAATTTTGAGCACCTGGTACAACTCTTGGGAAATGAGAGCCAAAGATGCTCGGACCATATTGTTGTTGTTCTTGCTGTGGTTCCTGATTAATTGCTGAGCTGTCTCCATATGAAAAAGGTGCTGCATTGTAAGCTCCATCATATGCCACTGCTTGCTGAAAACGTTTCATTTCTTCTTCTGAAGTTAAGAAAAACAAAACAGGTCATACAGTTAGAGCATTTATCAATACTGAAACTGTCAAAATCCAAAACCAAAGTAGCCACATGCACACTGCTAATCACAGAGGTTATAAGAAACACTTTTAATTAATCGAAAGCTATTAGAGCTGTTTTCACATGACAGTCAAAAGTAATAATTTATTGTGTGATTGCTTTGGTTTTGCATTTGCTCCGCTTTCCAATTGGTCCCATTAAACAAGTTTAGAAACATTCTTGGTCAATCAAGAGCAAAAGTAAAACCTGGTTGCAATATTCTCATACAATAAAGAGTGTGGCAATTGTGTGTTCTTACACAGCTGATTGGATAGTTAAACCAATCACAATATTACATGGTTTTGGTTTTGCCTGTACTTCTAATAATTATTGGTCTGACTTGCTTTGCAGTCATCTGAAAAGTGCTCTAATAAAAATTCTCATTTGGTTTAAAGAAAAGACAAGTGAACAGTCCAAGGTAACAACATTCTCACTACATATCACTACATTATCACTGTGGCTTTTGCATTCTGATACCTTGGTGTATGTCATGCTCACTCATGTCTTTATTGAGGTCACAATATCGTTCCTCCTCACAAAGCCTTTCCATTTCCTCTTCCTCTGGTGACAGTTTCTCATTCTGCTCAGATGATTTAGGTGCAAACTGTGATTGATCAGTGAAGTGTAGCCTGGCATCATATCTGAAAGAAAATGTGGAGTAAACCACATTTAGTGAGTGTTTAACGGAATGTCTATCATATACTATAATAAAGTTAACTTACAGTAACTTTAAAGGTTGTTAAAATACAAAAAATCTAAACCTGTCTAATGGCAGTAAATTACTCAACAAAACTATATATGTATATTTTTACTTGTCAGTTTATTACAAACCTGTACAACTTAACAAACTAACTTTTTACAATCTTTGCAACTAAAAACCAAAGCAACTACTGTATCATGGATTCCTCATTACTAAGAGCATATTGGCCATGTACTGTGCATTAAAACAAAACCTTCCCACAATGGTCACAAGGGCAAAACAGCATCGGGTTCTCTGGTATAGAAACAATACGTCCCTGAAAGAGTGTCCATCGTGGGAAAGGTCCCACTGTATTGACTTTATAAACATAAATAAAGTCGGCGTAATGATCAGCTGACTTTTAATAATAAGGAATTTCATATTATTATATTCTACATGTTTTACTTACAGACATGTTCCATTTAAATTCTTGTGATTTCCTTTCCATCCCGTGGGTACTTACCTTAAAACGTCTTCGATCAACTTTTCTAAAATTTGAACGGTTATAAATAATCTCACGCGCTCTAAAAAAGGTTAGAACATTTTTATAAAGTCTGACGATCGATCCTTGGGAGTCTCACTATTCCCAGGCTGCGTTGATATCCCCAGCAAATGACCTACAAATACACACGGACATCGAATGCCTGCCGAAGACAAAGTTCTTCGTTTCGATTCGGGAAGAAAGTTTCTGAAACAGACGAGTTTAGTTCAAATCACAAAGCGATGCTTTATTTCAATTCGTAAAAAGCCCCATAACAGACCTGTCTATAAGAAACGTTTCGTCCCCCATCCACGGTATGAGATGTTTCTGCTGTTCAAAGTACAAAGCCTTGGACGAGTCCTCGTGAATTGTGCACGCGTAGCCAAACACCAATAGATCGTCCCTCTTCTTTCGCGGTGCAGGCTGCGATCTAAACTTCGGTTTAGTGAGTCCATTGTTCAGCTCAGCAGGGCCAAATAAAACAGACATCGTCCTGCTTTTTATTGTTCCACTTGTTTCGTCCTTCCTCTCAATATAACCCCGGTCTTTTTGGATTTGAAGAGCATCTTTTGTCCACAATAATCACATCCTCGATATCTAAACTGAACTTGGTTGACGTCAGGAAGTGTTTTCACTGCAAGTCCCACAACACCTTGCGAGGCGTGCTGTGGAGCGGTGGGGAGGGGAGGGAAGGAAGAGGGATTAATTCAAAGTCTGCGTGCGTGCACGACTGCGTTTGTGTGTTACTGTTGTGTATGATTGTGTGTGTGGCGTATGTATATATGTGTACTTGTTCCATTTTTAAAATTCTCAATCCGAACGATTGCTGTGGGTTCCAACCGAAAGGGATTGCGGAAGTTGAGCGAGCGGGATCTGAGGAGAGCCCGGATAGGGCCGTAACTTTCGTGTTCGGGCATCGTACATTTTATGTTGAACGGTGATATTTCTGTCGAAAAGAGCAGATTACAAAACACAACATGAAGATAGACTAATACCAACTGGATATTCGGCCTGGATACGACAAAATAACAAAAGTCAAGAAACAGAAAGTTACGCATGCGCTTCGTTATTTTGCATCCCACATGTTTGCGAGATTAAGCACCGCAAAGGATAAATACACGCGAAGGAACAACTTATTATTGAGGTCCGGCAGGTTGAGGGTTATCACATGAATTCTGATCCTCCCCTCTTCCAAATTATGACCTCATCTTTTACACTTTTTAAGTATTTCTTTTTACACTTGCTGATCGATCTGTCGAGAACCAGAGCGAAAAATACACGGATGCAGACAAACAATGCAAGAGAAGCAGAGAATTCAGACAATGTGTCGGTCGGAGTCGACATAGAAATACACTGTCGTGACAATCGGTTTCAATTTAATTTTCACAAAATCGAATTCAGCAATAATGATGCGTGCATCGGTTAGAAACACTGTTTAAAGATGGTGTTACACTGGTCGATTTGCAACGACGATTTGCAACGATGCGATGTTGCGCTAAAAATCGTCGAGGTGTAACACCCCATTGCGAACGATTTTTTGCGATGTTTGCAGTGCTGCAACGCGTTGCAAATTTTTGAAAGCGATTCAAAAACTTGCAACGCCGTTGCGTGGATTTGGAGCAAATCGGCGTTGCAAATCGTCGTTGCGAATCGACCAGTGTAACACCACCTTAAAAGTGTGCGTTGTGTCAACTTCCGTTAACGTAAAAAGCAGTACACAGAAAATGTAGTAGGACGTGCGATTACTAAGGTTTACTAGTTAGAAACGGTTAGGCACGAGGTTCGGAGGTGAGATAAATAAAACCTTTAAGTTTATATTCCCTAGTCTTCGGTTCCCTCTACAAGAAAAAGGGGGGGGGGGGGGGGGGAGGGGTTGAGGGTGTGAAGCGTGTACGGCTCATGCAAAAAAAAAAAAAAATGTCAAAATCACTAATTTAAATCTAGTTGAGCAATCATTGACATATTCAGTGAAGTACATGCATGCACACCGATTTGTATTCTGTCAGATTGCGGCCACTTTGTTTTCACCTGCAAGTTAAGTCGGATTCGTAGTGAAAACTCAATGTGAAAAGACATGCTTGTTGGGTTAAAATTGATGACTAAATTTTCTTTGGTTGACTGTGTTAGAGATAAACTATTAAAACAGTATTTCGAAATCATCAGGTTACATTCCAGGCAGAACTCCTCAAGCCTGCAAACTGTTCCACAGGTAAGTCAGTTGATCCAACGTTTGGTGCTTGCGTGTTCCTGTAAATGCACGGCGAACGATTTACACTGGGTATAGCGGTTACACTGGCTGCTTTCTTCAGTCTTTTTGTGGCTATCTTGCGGCTCAATTTAAAAGAATTTGCACATTCATATTTGGATCGAGATGTCATGGTCTAGTTCAAGTTTACAGAAGACCTGTCACTATATATCAGGAGTTATTAATTGAATAGCTGACAATTATGACTAATTAATGATCATATGCGACACTTCCTTGGTCCTCAAAAGCCTAAACTGATGCAATTTCTTCATAAAAAGACGAACGACTTTATTTTATGTTTAAGAGCACGTGAATGTATAAGAGTTTCCAATTGTTTTTGTTACCAAGGGACCTTTTGTAGACTCATCCGTCTCTCTCAGACGCTTCGTCACCGAGTATCCCGGTTCCTGGTTTTAAACATAGCCTCATCGTCCTAAACCTCATCGTGCGTCTGGCTCGTTACCTGGCGCAAGTCGGTATTTAATACATGCTGTCAGCGAAGCTATGCGACTCATCAAATATATCAAGTATTCATTGTTCCTTCTTTTTCCGAGTCAGACTTGCAGCCATTGCTTGTTGGCCTTGACATTCAAAGAGAAAATCGCAGAGTGGACTTTAAGCGGTTTTTTTGGCGAGATCGGAGGATCAGTACTATCATTGCCCGGGTTCATCTGGAGTTTAATAGAAATACTCCGTAGATTAATCGTTGATTATTGGCCGATCGAGAAGGAGTTTCGACCCGTGAAGATTGTACGAGAACTGTCTCAATGGCAAAAGATCCGCAAGGGGTGCAAGGTAAACAGATCAAAGGAACTAGTCGAGTTGAAAGAACTTTTCGACAGTTTCAACACAAGCACTGACAGTCAGATAGTAAACGCTGTTTATCTGAGAGGATTGCCTAGTACAGGAAAGAGCGAGCTTGCTCGACAGTATGGGAATCTCGCGTCGCTGACAAACATGGTGTCTCCACAGTCATTACTTTAAACGCTGAGAGCGAAGTTGCCTTCCGAAAGGATCTAATTGCTGCTATACTCAACTTAGCAGGCAATCAAAAGAATGCCACAATGAAAGGGGCGTTAGAAAGAATTAAAGATACAGAGAGCCTCCGTGAAATGGAACCTACGGGAATCACTGAGTTCACGGCCCAAATGGTTGCTGATTCGTGGATAATATTAACAAGTCAAACATTGAGCAGCAGAACTTTTTTAAGGAGCTTCCAGGTCCAGGAACGCACGACACATGGGGAAACGGACACATGCTTTTCACAACAATTCCAGCTGACGGGAGAGAAGAGTGAACACGCCAAAGTTAAGAATACAAACAAGGGAATGACTCCAGAAGACGCAATAAAACTATATTGTGTATCCTGGTAAGAATTGGGAATGAAAATGGAAAATGTCCTGATGAAGAGGCGGGGAAAATAGTCAATAAACTTGAGCGTCTTCCGTTAGCTATCTTTTCGGCAGGAAATTTTATCAACGCCAGGAGGCACATGTTTTCGCACTGCTCTCTTGCCGAATATCTGGAGAGACTCAAGAGGGAGATTCATCAAGTATTAAATGATCCAGAGCTTGCAGATTCTGGTTATCCACACACAACGTTGAGTGCTGTGATGTTATTTATTCGGATTAGCATGGAAGGAGACTGGACTGGCATCATTAAGGACTTTTGTGCTTTCCCTGTTTTTCATGATCTGCGGGAAGTTTCGCCTTCTCTAATGGACAGGTATCTTCAGACGCTCGGGCATAACTTGGCGAATATCACAAGACTGATGAAGAAATTCGCTCTGGTGGACTTTGTGGCAGAGAAACATATATTTCAAGTCCATCAGGTTCCACTCTATGCATTACATGCATCAGTCGACAAAACAGACCCAGAGAAAAAGTGCCAGAAACATTTTACACTTTCTATACCGTTCATATATTGGAAAAAGAAATTTGGACTCTCGAGACGATGTCACTCCTTCGACAAGTCCATCACCAGCGTAAATTTGATGACATCATCTCGTCAGATGAAGAATTAGAAGCTAACTTCCTTCTGGTGGTGTAAATATATATTATGGGGTATACACTATATATATTTCGAGCTCCATGCCAATCACACTGTCTCTGGACAATTTAGGCAGAACTAAAAAAGCCACGGACTCGAGACCCGGAGAGGCGCTCTGCAGGCTATTCGAAACCGTTGATGCGATACCGTTCTGTTGCTTGTCTCCTTTTTTGAAGTAAGCGCGACGAGCGATTTATACTGACCGGAATTCATGCTTTCTTCTTTTCTAATGATAAAATGCACCGCAGGTAAAGAAGGAATTTGCGCATGCACCTAATTTCGGGCCTTCCAAGACAAAAAACTTGTGATGAAATTGTGTTTCCTATTAAATAAATGTCTTTTACGTTATTTTGCTATGTTCTTCTTGTCTTTTTACTACCTGTAAAAGGAGGCTGAATGATCGGCACTACCTTCAGCAAAAAAAAAAAAAAAAAAAAAAAAAAAAAAAAAAAAAAAAGTTCAAAATCAAATCATCAAGCAATGCATTAGACAGAAACCTTAGTAGAACTTATAGCAAGTTCAGAGACAAAAAGTCCACGGGTTACGGATATCCAGCAGCACATTGCACACACCCACGTACACGGAGATTAACTTCAGTGCAGAGCGGTACTTCACTGATTAATGACAAGCAATCTCGAGTTTGTTTGGCTCTTGTAACGTTAGGGTTGTTGCCGTAGTGTAAACAAGACTGATACTGCGTACACCTGTGTACACCTGCGTAGGTGTAACAAGAGTGCGAGAACTTTTGTCCCAACCTGCGGAGCCAATCACCAGCGCACCAGTATAGTGTCACCTGACTCGACTGAATAGAAGACCAGTTGTCTGAGGTCGTCATCCAGCTCAATCTCTCGACCAATCTACAAGAAGAAAACAACAACAAGAAAGAGAAACATAGTAGACATCAACCGGTTGCTTGCCAAGCCCCTTTCCTTGGGATATGCCCTGCGGTGGAACCAAACCAACACCCTCCTCGACCACACCATGGATGCGCAATATCAAATCTGATTCGCTATCAATCTCAAAAGGCATTCATTACAACATTTCACTTCAAAGATGAATCGTTTTCTGTTAACGTTGTATCGTTAGAGCACAATATAATTTCTTTATTTCCAAAAATATGTCAACCTATTTTGCAGGATACAAACCTTGGAGTCAACATACGAGAGCTTCTGGTCGGCGCTGTCGACCTTGTAGAGCCGGTGAAATAAACCTTTGAGTTTTCCTATCGTCATCGTTCCTGAAACAAAAAAAATAAGCAAACAAACAAATAAAATAGCTACAATCTAAATGTCTTTGAGATTCCTAAATTCTATAAAGCCCTTCTTAACTGGAGGTTGGTTCTATCTCAATTTATTGTTTTACTCATTCCACTCCCTCCCTCTGTCTATACACACCAATAAACAAACAGGTACACACGCAGCAAGCACACACAACACATCACAACACACCCACACACGAACACAACACACCACACACAAACACAGTGGAAGCACGAACTCGTTCAGATTGTAGCTCTTCGCCAAAGCAAGCACACTACTCTAAGTATCGAACACACACACAAAAGAGCAAAGCCCACCTGGTAATTTCTTTGCAACTTGTTTTTTCTCAGGTGCATCTGGGCATTTTATGTTAACAGCTAAAAACTGGGGGTCAAGGAATGTATCAAATTCGTTGAATCAGGATCAAGTCGAAGTATTCTGGTTCAGTGATAACAAATTTGGCGGCCAAGCTAGACATGAATTGCGAAGGATACAAATGAGAGAATCCTTAATCGTCTTGGTTATCGTCTGACCGTCATCGGGGGGCGGTCCATGTTCTTACGGAAAGGAACGAAGCAGCAGTGAGAAAATAATCGACAAAAGTAACGAGACAAGGTGTATAAATGGATCACCAGATCAGATGGGCGGATAAGCCGCATGCGGAATAAAAGACACGAAAAAGATAGTAACTGACCCTTCAGTCCCAAGAATTAACCAACCTAGATTTTCTCCTTTAATTTTCTCACATGAAATATATCATGCATTAAGGAGAATTTGGCTCTTGATACCTTGCACAGATGAAAGTTGATTGAAACAATCAGTTCTCACGACATCACTCATACGTTTTCTTCTTAAAAGGTTGGGAAAAGCATTTTGAGCTTGGGAGTGGAAGGGTTAAGAAACAGATGGAAAAAAAAAGGAAGACGGAAGTGTTAATCGAAAGTTATGCAAGCCATTACCCACGAAAAAGGTATAATCTCCAATCTCAGGCAACAATGTCACTGTCTACACAGTATCCCGCTGCATACAAGTTAGAGTTGTGGATAGCAAGATAGTGACACTGATTCCAAGGCATTGGGACTGATAAGGAAAAAGAGTAGTCCTTCTTGTTGAAGATAGTTATACAGATGTGATTGTTTTGTGGAATGCTATACACACCTCTGACGAGCTGTAAATATCTCGGATGCTGCTCCAAGAATTCTTGCTTCAGGTTGCCACTGTTGAAGTCTTCTGAATTTCCCCCAGCTTGGAACCAGGCTCTCGCGTACTTCTTCAGATAAACTCTCTCCGCCTCCTGACGCTCTCTCGTGCCGACCTGAGAGAAAACGCGGGAAAATAACAAAAAACATCTCATATTTATCACGAAAGCTAAATTAGAAAAAAAAAAAGATATCTGTCACTGTCAAATCTGAATTTACTGAACAAAAAACTTCCACCTCCTGAACTGCCAAATGAAAACTAAAAGTGTGACCACTCAAATGAAAGATTGTTCGCTCCTATTCCATGAAATTTTCCGGTGTCTCTACTATTTCTGAGCAGCTTTTAACACTTTAGCCAAGAACTGGGACACTAATTTTAACAAAGTCAAAGCAAAAATTTAATGAAAGCAATCAGCAGGGTGGAAGATGAATGTAATTTGTTATATAACCTTTTTACTCCCAATGTCGATCAACTTCAATATTGTCTCTTTCAATCAGTCGCCATTATATATCATACCGGCCGTGTGAAGAACGTGGCTTCTGATAAGTTGCTCATGCAGATAAAGGCTGATTGAACTATAAACTCTCACCACACCACTCATACATTTTTCTCTTGGAATGGTTGGGAGAATCTGCATTTTGAAAGTGTGTTTACTCACAGAACTCCCATTAAGAGTCTTTAGTGATCCTATGCGTGCAATGAGTTGTTGTCGGCTGTCGTAACTGGTTTCGTCTGAAAGAAAACAGATCAGAGGAAACAATTATGAGATGACAACAGGTCAGAGAAACTGTATTCTTGATCAACAAAACTCGCATTTACAATCAGTTCTTGTTCAGGCAAATCCTTTGCCAGTGTTTCTCAGCATGATCTTCTCATATCGTGGGATTATTTCATCCTCTTCTGATGCCAAGGGACCCACATCTCCAGGCGGTTCTTACATGAAGTTAGGTGCAGGGAATGTAAAGTTCAAAAAGACATCACCAAGAACCTAATGTGCGTCATTACAGTCGACAGGATGAAAATGGGGGGAGGTGGTTATTTTAAAAATTGACCTCATAGAGGGGGGATTATTAGAGAATTTATGGTATCCCAATCTATATCCTGGAATATGCCATAAATTAACAGGTAAAATCTGCATGACTCATCAGAGTTCTCAATTGACGGCCAAACAATTTCCTATCAGGAATAAACGCTGTTTTAGAATCGAAGAAGCACAAACGTCTTGGATTACCTTTGAAAACAGGGTTGTCCTTGAATCTAAGCTCCACCAGTGCCGGGAGAAGGTTTAGTTTATTTACGCTGGCTAGCTACAAAATGAAGATCAAGAAGTCGTTAAAGCAGCTTCCAGGTGACTATCAAAAGTAATCGCGTGATTGCTTTGGTTTTGCGTTTGCTATACTCTTGGATTGTTGCAAACAAGGGTGGCAGCATTCTAGGCCAATCAGGACGAAAAGCAAAACCGGATTGCGAACTGCCCATGGAACCAACCAAGAGGCGATGCAGTGAGAGAATTAATAGTTTAATCAGCTTTCATCTACGCAAGCTATCAAAGGCCAAGTTATCCATACTGACTATCACATCTCTGGTGAGAAACTGAAGATGATTAATTGAAGCTGATCAAATGTTTTGGAGCGAAAGGGTTAAGATGATAAATTTTATCTCCAAACCAATGCAGATTCAAACTAACTGATATGACAAGGACTAGCACTCCATTGTATACAGAACAGCGATCTTCTTACCTCCGTGATTTTATTTTGACTGAGGAAAAGGGATTTCAGGAAACCGAAGGGCTGCTGTTCATCTGAGACGAAAAAAACAACACATGAAGAAGGAAATATATGGAACAAAAGTGAACGGAAAGGGAATGGACAGAACGATCAAAGAAAAGATGAATGGATGGAATGATGGTAAGAAGAAGAAAATAATCAAACTCAATGTAAATATGTCACAAACAAGAATTAATTTATTGATTGAGGTCTGATGCAACCTTCCCATATACAAGCTCAAAATCTCACTATGGCACTCACTGTCACTTCCAGTGCTTGCCTTGATTTTGATATTAGATATTCCATTATCATTTAGGATCAGGCTCTGCAATCTAAATAAAAATGCAAAAAAAAAAAAAAAAAAAAAAAAAAAAAAAACAGGGTGTAATAATATTACTACTAACCTTGTAATATTGTTACTCAACACACTATTGCTGTCTTTAAATATGACTACAGTAGTTCATTTGCATACCTGAAAGTCTGTCTGTAACTTTCTCCACCACAAGTAATCCAAATTTTCAGACATTTTCACCACCATAGGGTAATCAGAATTTTCGGCCAGTTTCACAACACTGGGATCATCAAATTTTGGGCAAGTTTCCCAACCCTGGGGTCATCAAAATTTGTCAAAAATTTCACCACCTTGCATTTATCAAAATTGACCAAAATTTTACCACCCTGCGGTCACCAAATTTTACCATGAATTTAACCAATTCGCAGTCATCAAATTTTGCCAAAAATGTCACCAGCCTGGCGGTCATCAAAATTTGCCAAAACTTTCACCGAGTAGTCATCAAAATTTGCCAAATTTTCACCTCCCTGTGGTCATTTATCTCAATCATACCTTGGTAAATAACCAAGAACCTCTTCCCAGTTGGACAGCTGGTTTCCTTGGAAATTCAGTGTTTGAATTTTTTGAAGACCCTCTAACTTGTGTTCAGCAATGTTCTCACAGCTTCATGAAACAAAATCAAAGTGTGAGAAAAATATAGAACTTCCTGCCATACTTCTGCACAAACAAATAAATGTGTGAACACATACCTGAGGTCTTGTATGCAGTTGTGACACACATGCAGTTCTTGTAGTGCTGGTAGCATGAGAACAATTTGTTTCACCTTCAAAAGCAATCACATAAAATATAGTTATTAACTTGCAGGAACATAGATATGTACTAAATTTTCAAATTACAAGAAGTTTCTTTGTTTACAGAGAAGTTTCTTTGTTGTTATTCTGGAGAGTTTTTTTTATAAGTAATTTTCTTAACAAATCTGATTTGATCTTGATGTGGTTTATGATACAGGCCTTTTGAAATAAACACTATTTGTCATTTGATATAAGTTCCAACTTTGTTTTATACCATATTCATTGTATATAGAGAATATTACATGGCGGCGCGAAGATATGAATTTTGTTTCCGAGTGGTACAAACAATATTTTACGAACGAGCGCTTCGCAAGTGAGTAAAATATTGTTTTTACCACGAGAAAATAAAATCCATATCTTCAAGCCGCCATGTAATTTTCTTTTTATTATATTAGACACAAGTGTTTTACGAGAAATTGCACAAACAACCGTGCAAAAGCGGGAAATGGCGCAAACAATATCCTCACTAGTGAGGATATGGAAAATACAGCACTCGGGTCCCGGATGCAGTTTCGTATGGATTTTACACATGGTATATTTTCCAGTAAAACACTCGTGTCTATATAATAAAGTGTATTTATTGTCTTCTGAAAGACGTTGCCCAAAGTTGTTCTCAAAACCATTATAAATATAGACAATTCAAGAGGGCAACAAAAATTGAATGCTTTAGAAAACTAGTGCCTGTTGTATTTCTCCTTGTTTTGATTGCAGTTTTGTCTTTCTCTCAGATACCTGATCCCAAGTGAGAGCAGATCTGTTGATGAAAAGTGCAGATATTGTGCTGAAGGATGGTAACAGGCTCCTTGGATCACCTGGCAGCTGGAGGAAATTCTCACTGAAATGAAAGTAACCAGACAAAGATAATAAACAAAAGATAATAAACAAAAGATAATAAACAAAAGATAATAAACAACCAATTCAATTTCAGAGATTCCAACAACCAGGTCAATTCAAGGACTATAATTACAATTCACCAAACATTACCTTACATCCAGTAACCTTAAATGTTGAAGGTTTGTTGTTATTTCAGCAATGGCCTCCCAACTTGAAAGTAGGTTTTGAGCAAGATCAAGTTCAGTGACATCTTTTGCAGTGGTCAAGGAATGCAATAAATCGCATTTAATATACTCGAGTAATACTGAAAAGATGTAAAAACTCCTACCAACATAGTAAGCACAATAATTCCTAAAACAATACTGAGAAGCACAACCAATAAATGATTCCAGTAATTTAGTTACAATGAAAATTATAGTAACATTTAAAAAATATTTCCTTCAGGAGCGAGACCTCATCTGGGCAGTTTATGTCATGACTAATGTATATAACAGAAAAAAGTTGCTTAGTTGGAAACAACAACAATAACAACAACAACAACAACAATAATAATAATAATAATAATAATAATAATAATAATAATAATAATAATAATGATAATAATAAATCAGACAATTTTTTAAATTCCTTTGTGCATCTGCTTGCTTGTGTGCTTACAGATAAGTCACTAAATATTATATGTTAGTTGTCAATTAACCTTCCTACATTTAGGAACAGTTTTAAGCTTGAAAATGTCTCACTGGACAACCTCTGACCTCTGATAACCCTCTTCAAATTAAACCAAATCTAGAAAATACAGTAGCTCTAGTCAGTTTAACATTATTGCAGTATAAGCTATGTCAAAAGGATACTTGGAGATATTCTGTAAAATTCAACTTCTTTATCAGGTCCACACACCAACAAATTCCTCAGACTCACTTCTTTCAGTTTTTCAAATTGGCTGGAAATTGAAATTTCAAAAAAAAAAAAAAAAAAAAAAAACACCTCAATTCAAAAAAATTCCAGTTTTCTTCTGTTACAGCCACAGTTGGCCAGAAAATGCATACTGCAGAGTACCCATTTTTTGTGATTTTAGAGATAAACTCTATTTCAGAATTGGTCTGACCAATACTGTGCTTTGGACAACTTAAAGTCTCTAAATTAACCCTAACCTATGATATTACCTATGATCTACCCAGAAAGACTTCTGTCCTGTATTAGGTATAGTGTACAGTATTATACCACTGAACTACATGACTGTACAGCAAGTTAATACTTTGGTTGAACCTGTTTTGCTTGCTATTATTTTAATTGGGCACTTTTCAATATAATATTTTGGACAGCATCCACAGTATCCACAGAATCCCCCTGGACCCAAACATCAGTTGAGTCCCCCCCCCCCCCCCCTCTCCCCCAGGAGCAAAACATGCATGATCAGTGATTAGACTCTATCATAGTATTCCATGTCAAAAATGTATGTTCTTCTTCAATATTTATATTGTTTGATACCTTTGTTGCTCCTGGACAGAATCTTCTCCAACCATCTCCACCATCGTTTTCTTGCCATTACAAATGAGATACAGCTCATCAGGATTGAGTTTATCACTGCTTTTACCATATCGCTGGTACAGAGCCTGCACCACTGATATTCCAAAGTTGACTTTCTTTGGTCTGACAAAAGAGCCACCACTGGCATGCCTGAAGAAAACAAATAAGTTCACAAAACATGTGCACATCTCAGACTCATGGAACCAGTTTGCAAAATGAACCAAAGTAGGGTTAGTACAGTAAGGTTAAAAAATTCTCACAGTAAACAAACTTGAGGCATTTGAAACAGTTCACTAGAATTTAATTCTCCAAGCTTTGTAGTGCAAGTCAAGTACTCAAAAGTTCAATTGCTATGTAGTGCATATAAACCCCAAAATGATAACTTTTTATCAACATGCATCTTTGCATGATCAATATTCTCCAAACACTGCATGCATACAGTTTCTGATCAAAAATGGTTGGGATAATTTGTTGGCTTGGGGTAACATCTGGTTCTAACAAATATATTAAGCAGTTTCAAATATTTCACTCATTCCTTATACACAAAACTGTATACATACCGGCATTGAAAGTACTGGACCCCTTCATGCGTCCCACTGTGCTTGCCACGTGCCTTGTCATCCCACTCAATACCGTACCACTCACCTGAGAAAAATTTAAATGTTTGTGTTTGTACTGTACAGTTCTACGCAAGACTGGGTAACAAAATATTAAATTGAAAGTGGCGTGGCACTTTCATTCTTTGACAACATACAGTGTCTGATGTCTGTTCCTTTGACAGAATCTTGAGCGCTTTTTAAAAAAATATCTTTTCTTAATATTTTGATATCTGTGGAGTCCAACCAACCGAAGGAGCATTTGGCCATGTTTTCTGCCCGTACGGTGCGGTGGAATTGACGGACAGTTTTCAAAAAAGTCAAATGCCCGGGGACTGTGATAACGGAAACTAAAGTTTATGGAAAAGGTAAAAGACAGTAACAGTTACAGTTCAATTGCCAAGATTGTTTGGCTTGCCAAGTCTAAAGTTTACGGACCCTGAACAGTATTTACAGTGCTGTACCAAAGGTATAATGAAGTAAATACAAACAAAACCTCAAGGAAGCTCAACCAAAAACTGCACTAGACATGCATAAATGCTGTACGTTTTTTGAGACAGAACGTCAGAAGAAGAGCGACAACTCAACTGGAACGCATAATGTTTTCCACATGTGAGATCATCGATGTCAACATACACGGGCATACAACAACATGCGATAAAATTCAATACGTGCTGAGTATTTTGGCATAAGATTCTACGTAAACAGTAAAAACATAAGGTAAATACCTTCTGTTTGTGGTACTGGCCCAAAATACCTCACGGTTCCTCGGTGTCCTTCACAAATGACTCGACAACCTACAACCCCTTTAGCATCCGCCATTTTGTTAATGAGCACACACTCATTTGGGCCAGCAGCGACGTTATACAAAACTAGATAGTATGCAGATCGTTATTGGCTGAGACTGTCTGAAAGAAAAAGAACTAATAAGAAACGTGGTAAGAAAATTTACTTTCAGAATTGGCGGGAATCTCCTTTGCCAGGATGGGTCGAAGAGGTGGAAAGCGCAAAGTAAAAGATACAGAGAAAGAAACAAAGATACCTGTACCTACCGAATCTCAACACCAGGAAGAAAGTCCAGCCAAAAAGAGGAAAGTAGAATCGGGCGGAAATAAGAAAATGCAGATCAAGATCGAACACTGGTGGGCTTCATTTTCATTGATCGTGCCTTCCAAAAGCATTTATGTGCAAGTTATAATTTTCAGATTATATTATTTTTGTTTGCAGCAAATCCTGACAGGTTTACAAACGCAATGCAACTCAGCTCTCATCAGAGTTGACTGCAGAGTTTCCCGAGTGTGAGGTATTGATAAATCCCAGCAAACCCCGTTCCAAAAGTTTTGAGGTGACTCTTCTCAAGGAAGATGGAACAGGTTGGTTGTGATGGAAATTTTTTAAGTTCTTTGGTGCTTACTTTGGGGGAAGTACCCTCTCCCTCTTTCCTTGTCAGAAGTGTCTTCAGCCTGTGCAGTTTGCACCACAACTTTATTAGTGTTGCATAATCAACAGTGTTGTTGTCAGAGCTGTGAGTGCAAAGCATCACTGAACAATATTCTTTGTTTCTACAGAGGTGCTTATTTGGACTGGGATAAAGAAAGGACCTCCACGTAAACTGAAGTTTCCTGAAAGTGGCAAGGTGCTTGAAGACATCAAAGAAAATATGTAGTTTGACTTAAGAGCAGAAGCAGGGTGAATCATTTTTATTCAACTTTTTGTCCAAAATAATTAATTGTAACTATACCCTACTAAGGCCCTCCAACTTGACTGGGTTAGTCATGTTCGTGTCCCAGGCACTTTGGAAGTGTATGCTGCAGTCACTTGTTTTTGCTTCCCGGCATACAGTATGACAGTTTGTGGTTAAAGAACCCAGTTGCTATCACAAACTTGATGGAGTATTGGTGGATTGCAATAACATGTGCTGTAAAATCAGCACTGATCATGACCTGGACTTCTGATCTGCAATGTTGCATTTATGAATACTTGGAGTATTCTGTTTTGTTCTTGTTAGCAAAGTTTTAGTTAGGCCCATACCGATATATCCAGGGACTAATTTCCCTACAAAATATGAATATTTTGAGACAAGAGAGAATAATAAACTATTGATTTTGTTCTTCGTTGTGTTTATTCCAACACATTGAGTACGCCTTCGGTTTGTAAGGGTTCTTTGGGGTGATATTTGGAACAGAGTTTATATTACCTTGGTCACAGAGGTTTTCTAATTTTCCTCAGCAGATTAGGAAACCTCTGGGTGGACTAATGCTTCCAAATGGACCAGAAACTTTGAGAACAATTTTGAGAAGTGTGTAATCCATGCAATCCGATCAACTCCACGTGAACCATGCAGCTGATGCATACTGGGTTCATACTTTATGATCACTTGCCATGCTCATAATATTTTTACAAAATAAACAAAGAAAACCAATGCATTATTCAAAGGATAATTTATGCACTATATATTTGCTGGTTGTAGACAAATTTGCATATTACACACATCACCACTTTCTTATTATTATTATTTTTATTTATTTATTTATTTATTTTAACTAGAAATAGTCTGTAAACCCAACAAATGTGTTCTTGAAGCCCGAAGGAAATTATCACGACTCGGCTTCAAGGAACTGCATGAACGCAAACTGAGTTCAAGTGGTTACGCTAATTGCTTATATTATGGCAAAGTAATGCTAACTTATCAAACCCAACTTTTTGATCGAGTTGTATTGATCTGGAATTTCCATCAACGCGTGAAGAGCAAAAGCTGCGTCCGGAAACTTGACATCTTGGACAACTTGATTAAACTCGATAAACTGAAAATTATCGAAGCGTCGTTCGGGTAGTTTGACATCATATTCATGCATCTGATCCCACGGTCCATCACCGACACCGACAACAATGATCGATAACGGGTGATGAGAAGCCTCGACAATTGCTTCTGCAGTTCTCTCGTCTTGCTCATCAGCGACTTGGCCGTCAGCAATTATGACGAGAATACTGTATTTCTTCTCTTGTTGAATAATCTCAATCGCTTGCTGGATGATTGGAGCAAAGCTTGTGGGCCCACTCAAAGCAACACGAGTTACAACTTCGATGTACTTCTCGAGAACAGTGTGCAATCCTTTGCATGGGGAGCCATCTTCGTTAAAGCTGAACACACTATGATCCTTGCACTCAGAATCCCCGAATCCAAAAGCACGAATTAACTGCAGTTCATCAAAAGGTTCCAGTGTTTTGCCGATGATCTGAATTACCCGTTGATATGGGTTCAACTTTTTTGCATTTCTCGACAAATGGTGCAGATTCTTTCCGCCGAAGCATTTCCGCCCTTGCCATTCGTTGCTTGCGGTAAAATCCACACCGATGATTAAGTTGCACGATTCCACACCCGCAGTTTTGATGGCACCAGCTACTTCTTCAAATGACGAAAACCGGTCTTCGTTCGAGTGAAATTCTCCGTTCAGACCAAGAGCCTCGTACAAGCTTGAGCGGCGAAAGCGTGATGATACTCTTTTGTACGCCTTGAAGGTTTCTTTCGGGCGAAAGCAGATTGCATAAATGAAAAATCCAACCACAGCAGAGGCGAAAAACAAGATGACATCTACGGACAGCCCGAAAACCATCTTCACATGCCGTTGTTTTGTTTACTTTTGATCAATCCGAACTTTATCGTGATCGATTGTTCAGATGCCCTTATTTGGAACTGTGAACAATAACACAACCATGTGCATATTGCAAATTTTAATATCATGGCAATTATCTGCGTCGCGTCGTGTCCTTTTTACAAACTAATTTGGCTCCGACATATCAAAAAACTAAATATCTAACTTGACAGTCAAATGAAAAACAAACTTTAAGTTTGCTTTGTCTAGAGGACATGCGACTGGTGCACATAGGCTTCCTCTCTCTACACAGGCGGCCCAAGCTGATTGACTGTGTGACGTCACGGTCGGGTTTTATAAGCAAATGTATGGGATATTTTAGTCGATCGATAACTCGAAAAATATTGCGAGAATAAAGCTTAGACTTGCTAACCTTGTTGTTGTGGTGGTTTTCTTGCTGCTGTAGCGATTTCAGCGTGTCTCGCTGAATTTTTCCTCTCTAACAGAAAAAATTTCGTGATAACTTCGTGATGAGAGCACGCGATGTGTCAGCGGCCATAGAGTGGCGTACATTCTCTCCAGTGCGACGACGGTCAGGTTTACCAACGAAGCGTAAGAAACGAAGTGGAAAACGGCGTTGCTTACCAGAACACCATGGGGCACCCACAAATCGCAGTACAAAGCCAAACCATACAACCAGGATGGCCCTCCAGGAGCTCCGACCAAAAGATCCGCTACTGCTAAGCCGATAGTTGGCCAATAACATTTGCGCTGCCTCAATCGATATTCAATGATAAAAGCCACGACATATGGAATGCTTTGAGAGCGGGGAAGGAGGTCAATAGGCTGCCTTCTATCTTCTTCCATGTAAAATTAAGGATCTAAAACACTTAATAAATTTTATTACTTCATACGACTCCATAAAGCTTTGTAATCAACCTATTATTTACAAGTATAAGCGCAAATAGCATTTCATGGTGGAGAATTGGAGTGTTTTGCGGGAACCTTTCTTTTTTTGTTTTGGCTTCAGGGCATTTGCCGTCAGCTGGCGCTGTGAAAAAAAAAAACACGACATCTGGAAGAATAAATCCGCCTCTTGTATTTAATACGCCGGCCATGCATTTAGTGTTTAAGATAGTCAACAGAAAATTGCCACGATGGTTAGATGCGTTTCACATCCAAGGAATACTTTCAGTCGGTTTGCTAGTCCAAAGGAGAGAAAATATATTTCGAATGCAAGACCAATGAAGTTTTAATTCAACTGACTTTAGATTTAGAATTTTCATAAATGAAGTATAACTAAAATAAATAGGAAGAGCGGTCGATATCAAGCTAGGCATCTTGAGTATATAATATATATTCACGTTTACGCTGCTGTTGGTTTAGTTTTTTATCATTCAGTCAGTTGAAACACTGACCAGTTCATCCCCGGTGCATGAACGTTGTTGGTAATTACATGGAACCCACTGACTACTGCTCATTAGAGGTTTTGTAGCTGCGTTCAGTAATTACTCACCGCCAAGCCCTTGTTGTGTCCACAATATTCGAAACATGAGAGCTTCTATATACTGCGGCTTAGCCCTTTATCAACTCCACACTTTGTAAAAGGGGCATGTGTTAAATTTTAAGGCGTTTTATTTTTTTCTGATCGCTTATACACAAATTATCGGCTAAACGTCAAACATTTGTCACTTGGTGACCAGGTGGTTTCAGTGTGACAACCACAAAAAAACACAAATCACGTATATTGTGTTCTGATCCTTCCTGTTCTGCATGGTAAACTGAACGATTACAATTTGCCTTATGTTCTTTGCTTTCTACAAAACTCTTGAAGTCTAAATAACGGTAACTGTAAATGAGGGACTTTCAAAATGTTCCAACGTTAATTTAAATCATCCGCGAAAGCCGATTCTATAATTTACAAGAACAGAATGCGATTTGATAGTTGCGGTTAGCAAATAGACTATCTTTTAATTCATAAAAAGTTTATTTTTGAGGTCTTGGATGTTAATCAGAATGGTGTTGGGTTACTTCGGCAATTCTTAAATTTCCGTGTGCGGTTAAAAAACCGTTTATGGCAGATAATCAATAAAGATTAATATTGACTTTCAAGAACCGATATAAAGTCTCTTTAAATGAAACGTTGCAGGGGGCCTGCAGGAAGAAGGAATAACTTTACTGCCCGGCGATGTTTTCTCGTAATATAATACAATATTACACATGTGAACTTCTGTTAAAATTCTAACTTGCGTGGCAGCCGCGTTCGTTTAACTAGCACTAAAACCCACTTAAGAAAACCTTGTACTGGAGCTTGTTTGAAAATGTCTTTTCGTTTAAAGCTTCGTGGCGCAGGCCACGCTATTGGCCGCCATGTTCGCTTCAGGACGCGGGGAACAAACCACTGCGCATGCTTGTCGGTTCATTACCTCTGGCCTGTTCCTCATTTCTATCGCCTGCACTCGTCTCTCATCTGTGCGCCTGCAGAGCAGACGTAACGCAGCTCGTCGGAACTGCGGCATTTTGAACGAGTAAATTATGGGATTGACCAGGGAGTTGGTAGAAATCAGAATATTTAAACAGTTATACATATGGTTAAAACTATACTTTGACAACACCCGAACAAGGATGTCAGCATGAAGAGAAAGAACTACAGCAGGTAACCAAGTTACTATGGAAACTGCTGTGGCAAGGAACAGAGTGGCCGTCAGCTTACGATCTCGTGCAGTGGTCATGTGATTTTGGGGATGCTGATAGAACCTAATCTTGATCCAAATGCTGATGTAACAGATTAAGATAATCAAGAAGAAGAGTAGGTTGTAGGCTAGCCAAATGTATTTAAACACCACAGCTGAAATGAAACCATAACGTACTGCCAGGTCGAGAAGAGGAAAGAATATCGGTAAAATCCAACCGAACCCAAACATCGCGTGATAATAACGTGATGAGAGCACGCGGTGTTTCAGCGGCCATAGAGTGGCGTACATTCTCTCCAGTGCGACGATCGTCAGGTTGATCAACGAAGCGTAAGAAACGAAGAGGAAAACGGAGTTGGTTGACAGAAAACTAGCCGGGGAGTTCTGCTTCCACAGATCGCTGGTGAAAGAAAAAGTACTATAAAGCATTGATGGCCCTCCAAGAGCTCCGACCAGAAGATCCGCTACTGCTAAACTGGTAGCTGGCCAATAACATTTGCGTCGCCTCAACTGTCTGGTTCTTGTGAACACAGCTACAACCACCGCATTCCCAGAGATAATTAGGAGAATTTCAATAATGGAAGCCATGACATATGGAATGCTTTGAGAGCGAGGAAGGTGACCATCTTCCGTATAGATCTCTGAAGTGCTCATGCCTACTCTGTTAAAGAAAATTTGCAACAAAAATAAATGAGAATTTTAATGATTGAACTGGTAGGCTTTTAGAGGCCTTTCTTTCTTTATGTCAACACTATTCTGATTTGTGTAAGATCACATATTTTTAGGTGATTATAAAATAGCCCGAGATAAAATATTTATCAAAAATTTATGCATTGTCTTAATTTTTTTCTTTCTTTGTTTATTAAAGTTATTTTTAGTTAGAATGCCGATTGTCACAATAGTCAAACTAATCAGACGGCCGAGTTTCAACGTAGCTAGCTGCAGCTAAACAAACTGAAAAATACAAATTCAGTGTCTTGAAAAGTCGCTGTATCAGGCCGCTGATAAACAAGCTTGCGGATTCCTAGCGATAGTTTTAAATGTGTTATAATGGTCAGACTTTCATTATCAAAGTTTCAAGAGTCACGAAATGCGTTCAAAATAAAGGAATTGCTTAGAACTCCTTCGAAGTCTACAGACGACTATTCTATGGTCTTTATTTAGCATTGCCGTAAAGTAACAGTGTGGCCAGTATTTCCCATTCTTTCGACGGACAAGGAGCTTTGAAATAACCTTGGCCTTTTTTATCCTACGCTTTATATTTACATGATGGCGCGTAAGCCTTAAGCTGGTGTTACACTGGTCGATTTGCAACGACAATTTGCAACGCCGATTTGCTCCAATTTTGCGCAACGGTGTTGCAAGTTTATGAATCGCTTTCAGAAACTTGCAACGCGTTGCAGCATCGCAAAAAATCGTGCGCAAAGGGGTGTTGCACCTGAACAATTTTTAGCGCAACATCGTATCGTTGCAAATCGACCAGTGTAACACCACCTTTAAGGCGCTGTTACACTGTGCAATTTTTTCAGCAACTTGTTTCGCAACGGTTGAAAAAGTATCGTTGCAGTTGCGGAGGTAGGGTGTTACACTGTGCAACGCGATCTCAACAACTTGCAACGTTTGATGTCGAGGAAAGTTTGGAAAAAATTGCGATTGGCGCGCTGCAAGTTCCAGACGTCAACACGGTGGAATTTGAATAATTATAAAGAAGGCGCACATGCGCTCTTGATCGCGCCAAGGCAAAAATTGCGAGACAAGTTGCTGGAGGGGTGTTACACTGTGCAATGGCGTTGCGAGTTGCTGCAACGCGTTGCGAAAAGTAGAACTGAGTTCTACTTCGTGCAACGTTGCGCGCAACAAAAAAAATTGCGACACAAGTCCTGTTGCACTGTGCAATTCTTCAGCAATTTGTCTCGCAACGGCGTTGCGAGACAAGTTGCTGAGAAAATTGCACGGTGTAACAGGGCCTTTAGTTTTACGAGCGACTAAGTACAAGCAGGAGAATTTTCATTCGGTCACAGAGCGGAGAACCCCAGGCTTAACGCAAGTACAAGCACGAACATATGTCATTTAGACCATTTAGTTCACAGAAAACAGCCGCTATAGCACGACGCACGCAAGCACACACAAAAAGAACCCATATTCACAGGGAAGACAGACTCGACGCAAGGGCAAGCGCAAGGATCAAAACATATTTAAAAGTTTCCCTATCAATTCTGCTTGCGTCGCTTGGGAAACCGTCTTTAACTCCCAGAAAATAAAAAGTATAAGAACGGGAAACAGGGCAAGGAAACTTTACTGTTTATTAATCTGCATCAGCTGGCACCGTAAGTGACATCTGGAGCCAAATCAGTAACACATTTATACGGTCCATTAAGTCAGACCAGCTTTCTCACACGGCGCTAAAATGCACTTTAATCCAGTTACCCAACTCACCATGGCAAATACTGTTGTAGTTATGCATTCGAAACATTCTCTGCAACATTCTGTGGACTTAGTTTTCAGTTCAGCTATAAGATGGTCCAACTCGTAAAACACACTTGTTTACTGAAATTTTCAGTGAATTAGCCCCTGGATAAATATATCCACCTCTTACATGAACACGGTAGCAACCCATTAAACACCAGAAAAAAAAAACCCGGTTAGATGCGTTTATTAGCTCGAAGGGAGGCTTTCAAACGCTCTGTTCTAGGAGATAAATAAAGTAGTTCAAACTGCGTGAGCAAGCTTCAATTTAAAATTCACATTATTTAGAGTTTATTTATAGCACGAGTTACAGCCGTTGCCTGAGAATATGCTGAGGCCAATCTAATCGAGTCGGCTGGCAGCTATACATTTAGAGTTGGTCAGTTAACTTTTTTTCTAATAAATGCTGGAATTTTCTCGCCGAATATTCAGCGATTTGTCCCACAGTAAACGTTGGAAACAGATGTACATGGAACCCACTCACTATATAGCTCGTAATGGGTTTAGTAGCTGCGTTCAGTAATACTCACCGAGTACACCAGGCCCCTTGTTGTGTCCACAATCCTTGAACAAAAAGATATCTTTCTCTTCTATATACTGCGGCTCAGCTTTTTTTTTTTTTTATCAATTCCGCACTTTGTGGCATGTGTTAAATTTCAAAGCTTTTTATTTCTCTAATTGCTTATTAGCTTATACACACACCATAAACTTCAAGCATTTGTCATATTTTACTGATGACCGGGTTTTTTTTTTGACAACCACAGATCATGTATACTGTCAGTGATAGTCCAGCCTTTCTTGCATGGCGAACTGAACGACGACAAGTTGCCCTAAGTTCTTTGCTGTCTACAAACTCTGAAAGTCTAGATAACGATAACTCCATAAATGAAGATCCAGTGTTAATTTAACTCATCCGCGAAAGACGATTATACTATATTAACAAGAACTTTATCGCTTATTAGCATATCATCATAAACGTCAAGCGTTTGTCATACTTTACTGGTGACCGGGTGTTTTTTTTTGGACATCCACCAAATACAGATCACGCATACTGTTCTGATCCATCCTTTCTTGCATGGCGAACTGAACGACGACAATTTACCCTATGTGTTTTGCTTTCTACAGACTCTGGAAGTCTAGATAACGCTATAAATGAAGACTTTCCAGATGTTCGAATGTTAATTTAACTCGTCCACGAAAGCCGATTTTATGTAAATTTTTACAAGAACAGAATGAAAGTTCACAATTCCCCTTTAAATGATTTTGATGTTGTAATACCTCTCCAGTGTTTCCTTCGCTGTTATCACTATAAACGTGCATGGCTTGTACAAGCTGTTTTGCTGAGAGATCTTTTTTTGAGGAGTTCTATTTCGATGTTCAAAAAATTAAATTCCCGAGACCTGTGAGAAGTGTCTTATCCATATGGTGTTCCTAAAAGTTAAATTTTAAGGCGTTTTATTTTTTTCTAGTCGCTTATACACAAATTATCTGCTAAACGTCAAACATTTGTCACTTGGTGACCAGGTGGTTTCAGTGTGACAACCACACACACACACAAAAAAAAAAAAAAAAAAAAAGAAGAGGAAATCACGTATATTGTGTTCTGATCCTTCCTGTCCTGCACGGTAAACTGAACGATTACAATTTGTCCTATGTTCTTTGCTTTCTACAAAACTCTTGAAGTCTAAATAACGGTAACTGTAAATGAGGGACTTTCAAGATGTTCCAACGTTAATTTAAATCATCCGCAAAGCCGATTCTATAATATTTACAAGAAAAGAATGCAATTTGATAGTTGCGGTTAGCAAATAGGCAATTTTTAAATTCATAAAGTGTATTTCTGAGGTAGTGGATGTTAACCAGACTAGTGTTGGGTGACTTCGGCAATTCTAATTTCCGTGTGCAGTTTTAACCGTTAATGTCAAATAATCAATAAGGATTATTATTATATAGACACGAGTGTTTTACTGGAAAATGGATTTTATTTTCTCATGGTAAAAACAGAGATTACTTCATGGAAAGTGCGCGCGTACGGTTTTTATTCACGAGTTGTGAAGTATCATAAAACGAACGAGCGAGGCTTTGCGAGCGAGTGAGTTTTATGATACGAAACAACGAGTGAATAAAAACTGTACAAAGCACTTTCCATGATGTTTTCTGTTTATTATATACATACTGAGACATTTATGATGGGACCGGGAAACCCTTTAAAAGTAGTGAAAAATCGTCGTTCGCAGCTTGTAATTGGACGAACGATTTTTTTCACGTGTGAAAAGCGTCGTTCGCGGCCTCTCATTGGCTAGAACTCATTTGCGCACGAAATTTTACGATATGGCTTTTTCGTGAGTATGTCTCAGTATGTATATAATAAAATATTTTACTCACTCGCGAAGCGCTCGTTCGTAAAATATTGTTTTTACCATGAGAAAATAAAACTCATATCTTCGCGCCGCCGTGTAATATCCTCGATATATTATACATGTGAACTTCTATTGAAATTCTACTTGCGTGGCAGCCACGTTGGTTCCACTAGCAATGAAACCCTTGTAATGGAGCTTGTTTTAAAATGTCTTCTCATTTAAAGCTTCGTGGTGTAGGCCATGTTATCGGCCGCCATGTTCGGTTCAGGACGGGAACGAACCACTGCGCATGCTTGTCGGTTCATTACCTCTGGCCTGTTCCTCATTTCTATCGCCTGCACTCGTCTCTCATCTGTGCGCCTGCAGAGCAGACGTAACGCAGCTCGTCGGAACTGCGGCATTTTGAACGAGTAAATTATGGGATTGACCAGGGAGTTGGTAGAAATCAGAATATTTAAACAGTTATACATATGGTTAAAACTATACTTTGACAAAACCCGAGCAAGGATGTCAGCATGAAGAGAAAGAACTACAGCAGGTAACCAAGTTACTATGGAAACTGCTGTGGCAAGGAACAGAGTGGCCGTCAGCTTACGATCCCGTGCAGTAGTCACGTGATTTTGGGGATGCTGGTAGAATCTAATCTTGATCCAAATGCTGATGTAACAGATTAAGATAATCAAGAAAAAGAATAGGTTGCAGGCTAGCCAAACGTATTTAAACACCACAGCTGAAATGAAACCATAATGTCCTGCCAGGTCGAGAAGAGGAAAGAATATCGGTAAAATCCAACCGAACCCAAACATCACGTGATAATAACGTGATGGGAACACGCGGTGTTTCAGCGGCCATAGAGTGGCGTACATTCTCTCAAGTGCGACGATCGTCAGGTTGATCAACGAAGCGTAAGAAACGAAGTGTAAAACGGTGTTGGTTGACAGTAAAACCAGGTGGTTCTGCTTCCACAAATCGCTGGTGAAAGAAAAAGTACCATACAGCATTGATGGCCCTCCAAGAGCTCCGACCAGAAGATCCGCTACTGCTAAGCTGGTAGCTGGCCAATAACATTTGCGTTGCCTCAACTCTCTTGTTCTTGTGAAGACAGCTACAACCACCGCATTCC
Organism: Plumapathes pennacea; assembly: GCA_964036295.1. Taxonomy (NCBI): domain Eukaryota; kingdom Metazoa; phylum Cnidaria; class Anthozoa; order Antipatharia; family Myriopathidae; genus Plumapathes; species Plumapathes pennacea. The sequence goes on from OZ038467.1 coordinate 2,451,201, forward strand.
CAGTGATAATTACGAGAATTTCAATAATGTAAGCCACGACATATGAAATACTTTGAGAGCGAGGAAGGTGAACATTTTCCATATGGATCTCTGAAGTGTTCATGCCCACTCTGTTAAAGAAAATTTGCAACAAAAATAAATGAGAATTTTAATGACTGAACTGGTAGGCTTTTAGAGGGCTTTCTTTCTTTATCAAAAATTTATGCATTGTTTTAATTTTTTCTTTCTTTGTTTATCAAAGTTATTTTTAGTTAGAATGCCGATTGTCACAATAGTCAAACTAATCGTACGGCCGAGTTTCAACGTAGCTACAATCATGGTCAAAAGTCGTTGGGACGCTCCTCTTACGCACATCCGGAGCACAATGTAAATTCCGTACAACCTATGGGGGTCTCATATTTCCTGTTTTCAAGTCCCTCCCCCTCCCCTCCATTCAATGTTGGCCCGTGGTGCAGCTATAAGCCGAACTATGCTCAACTACCCAACATTGAATGGGGGGCAGGGGGTAAACTTGAAATCGTCCCAACAATTTTGACCATGATTGTGTTTGTTCCTCAGAAGTAAAATCGCCGTTTAAGGTTCTTGGGGTGAAGGGACGGGAAATATTTTGATACACCTTGGCAGATATTGTGTCAATAAATCATTTTACGTCTAGTTTATAAAAAATTGAAACGAGAAACTGTCCGCTAGCAGAAAATAGGGCCCACGTTAGGCTTCTAAAGGTTAAAAGGTCTTGTGACAGGAAATTTATATATTTTTAAGTAGCTACATTTTACAGTGAGACGATTGACTGTATTGAAAAGATGCTAAACATATTTAGGGTAAAGGAAAATGGATCCTCGTTGAATTTTCTACTTGAAAGGGAATACAGTATTCACGTATGCCGAGTCTGGTACCGGGGTGCAGCTGTTTAGCGGCGGAAATTCGCCGTGACGGCAAGTTTCATTCACGGATTTTTGTTATAGGACTTGCTTATAAGACCTGATATTTTGATGAATCGAATAATAATTCATACAGCTTGCGAATAGCCGTGTTATGGCGGCGACAACTGTTCATGTGACGTCACACGGAGATTGCTCAACATTACACCAGACAATACTCCGTTGCTTGTTGTCAAATTCGGCCGTTTTAAAACAGTTAAAAACTGGAAAAGCGTATTACCGGGAATAGTTATATCTAAAGCCCATATTGGTGCATAATCCGCTTAATGTTTCCCTCGTATAGAAGGAAAAACAACAATACTCCGCTGAACAACAAGAAAAGAGATAATTAGATTCAACTTCTTTGTTTGACTACAAGGGAGTAATGTTCTAAACACAAAAAAATCTGCCGTGAAATTAGTAAAAAAATGCACTGAAAGATTTACCTAACGTTTGTCAAACCTATCGCGTTTATAGTTTTGTTGAAAATGTCTTGAATCTTTTTTATTCAGCATTTTACTGTGGAGTATTGATGGGAGTAATGACAAACTGGGCCAGACGAGGTCAAACAAAGAATCAAATTTCACTCGAGAATATCGTACCGGCTAATCCTTTTACTCTAATCTCTATGATGGTAGTAGGGGTGCAGATTCGGAGACTATTACCTCCTTTCTTAATGATTCCCTTAAAATTCCAAAACTAACGGAAGATTTAAGAAGCGATTGTGAAGGTAAATTAGGATACAGTGAATGCTATAATGTTCTGCAATCCTTCCAAAATAACAAATCCCCTGGAAATGATGGTTTAACCGCTGAATTTTACCTTGCCTTTTGGCCTTTGATTGGAAGATTACTAGTTGATAGTATAAATTATGCTTTCCATCATGGGGAGCTTTCAAACTCCCAGAAACAGGCCATTATAACTTTAATTGAGAAGAAAGGTAAAGATAAAAGATTAATAAAAAACTGGCGTCCAATATCTCTAATTAATGTAGACGTTAAAATAGCTTCAAAAACTCTGGCAAAGCGCGTTGAAAAGGTGTTACCTAGTATCATTCATTATAATCAGAATGCCTTTGTTAAGGGGAGAACTATTTTTGATGCAATCAGAACAATCGACGACATTATTGACTACACTAAACATAAAGGCTTGTCAGGTTTCTTAGTGGCCATTGATTTTGAGAAAGCATTTGATACAGTAAACTTCAAATACCTATTAAGAACATTGCATAGCTTTAACTTTGGTCCTTCTTTCATTCAGTGGATACGAGTTTTATATGAAAACGCTTCTAGTTGTGTAATGAACAATGGTTTTACAACAGGGCATTTCGCACTAGGTAGAGGGGTACGGCAGGGGGATCCTCTTTCCCCGTACCTGTTTATAATAGCACTGGAAGTCTTGGCTATAAAGATTAGAAATGACGACCATATTCAAGGGATTACAGTTGGACAGGAATCAACTAAGCTCTCTCTTTTTGCAGATGATATGACATGTTTCCTGAAAGATGAACTGTCTTATACGAACCTATTCCGCACTCTTAAGGCCTTCGGGGAGTGCTCCGGCTTAAAAGTAAATCACGAGAAAACAGAAATTTTAGTACTTGGCTCTGATCATGCATCGATACGAGAAAGGACCCATCGAGAGGACTTTTCTGACATGCCCAACCTCAGTGAGGTTATTAAGATTCTAGGCGTTTATTTTGGTTATGACGAAAACCAAAGGGATGATTTAAATTTTCGACAAAATCTAAAATCAATTAAAAAGATAATCAATTTGTGGAAATGGAGAGGTCTCTCCCTCTTGGGGAGAATACAAATAGTTAAAACCTTTGTCATCCCCAAGCTTATGTTTCGAGCATCAGTTACTTCAATTCCTAATGAACTAATTAAAGAGGCCAATTCAATCTGCTACAATTTTATCTGGAATGGTAAAGATAAAGTAAAACGAAACGCTCTTGTCTCTGATATTGAGAAAGGAGGCTTAAATATGCTTGATATCGACTCTATGATTCGAACAAAACGAGTAATGTGCTTAAAAAAATTTCTGGAAGACTACCCGAGTCCATGGAAGACAATTTTAAAACAGAGGCTTCTGCCAGTTGGTGGTAGTTTTGTGTTGTACTGCAATTTTGACACCTCTAAATTAAGTGTGAAACTACCATTTTATTATAAGCAATGTTTTGAAGCATGGTCAGAGCTAAATGTAAGGGAGCCAAGCTCATTTCAACAGATAGTTAATGAGATTATTTGGAACAACAGGTTTTGTTGTATCGAAAAAAAGTCTATATATCGGAGAGACATTGCAAATATGGGTTTTCTAAAAGTTGGAAATTTATTTTCGGCTAGTTCTTTTACACTTAAATCAATGCATTCGTTCTTAAGCCCTGAACAAAACTTCTTGATTATGAGGATTGTAAACTCTATTCCAACAAAATGGCGCTCAGTTATTAGAAACTCCACTATGGAATTAGAAATTGAACCGATCCCTAAAGTTCCACCTATTAGGATAGAGGATAAATCGGTACCAATTCTTGACGTCTCCTCCAAACAAATATACCAGCTCTTCTTGAAGAAAAAACATACTCCTCCCACTGCCAAACAGAAATTAATGACCAAGTACCCAAACATATCCATAGACTGGAATAAAGTGTATTTATTAGCCTTTCAAACAACCCTAGAATCTAAATTAAGAGAATTCCAGTATAAAATTTTAAATCGTATTGTGTTTACAAACGAAAAATTATTCCGTCTTGGTATAGTAGAATCACCAAAATGTGATTTCTGTCAAGATGAAGCCGAATCCATCGAGCATTTACTCTTCTCCTGTACGATATCCAGTGAGTTTTGGAAACACGTCCTGTCCTGGTTACGAGACAATAATATCTATATGGGAATTTTGACCGAAACAGATCTGATTTTTGGAAAATTTGATGTGAAAGAAGATGTTATCTTGATCAATCATATTTTGTTGTTAGGAAAATATTATATTTACTCTAGGAAATGCCAGCATAGTAAGCCTTCTCTTAGAGGTTTTATCGCCAGAATAGAACGTATATTTAATATTGAGCTCTATATCGCCAGGAAAAGAGACAAGCTACCTCTTCATTATAAGAAATGGGAAAAGTTAAATCACATTTTTGTTTCAGATCAAATTGACAATTAGTAACTAGTCGGTTGTGATGAGCTTAGTTTAGTATATATTAAGTCAGCCTATAATATTATTTTCTATACTAGCCCTTAGTGTGTTTTGTGAATATGCGTGGGATTGATCTTTGTTTGCTTTTTTTTTCCTGTGTATGTATGTATGTGAAACAATGTAAAGTGCAAAAAGAAATAAAAACTTGAAGTGATAAAAAAATAATAAAAAGAATGAAACTGTTATCTCCGAGGTCTGAAACACGTATCGCATGCTTGTTACACTGCATGATGCTCTGATATCAGGCAGAATACAGTTCCTAAGCACACAATGTGACAAAACGGCTTTAAGTAACGCAATCGGCACTTAACGGTCAAATATTATACACGTTTGTGAATGGACTTCAACCAATTCTGAAATCATAGTTGTCTTCTCTATAGAGCACTCCTAAACATGCCCAAGTTTGGTGGTTGTAGCTCTTTTTCCCTTAGTTCCAGAAGCGTTTAAACATTTTTTACCGTTTTCAGACTGTAGCTCCAGCTGAACAGACTGAAAAATACAAGTTCAGTGTCTTGAAAAGTCGCGGTATCAGGCCACTGATAAACAAGCTTGCGGATTCCTAGCGATAGTTTTTAAATGTTTTATAATGGTCAGACTTTCATTATCAAAGTTTCAAGAGTCACGAAATGCGTTCAAAATAAAGGAATTGCTTAGAACTCCTTCGAAGTCTACAGACGACTATTTTATGGTCTTTATTTAGCATTGCCGTAAAGTAACCGTGTGGCCAATATTTCCCAATCTTTCGACGGACAAGGAGCTTTGAAATAACCTTGGCCGTTTTTATCCTACGCTTTATATTTGCATGAAGGCGCGTAAGCCTTAGTTTTACGAGCGACTAAGTACAAGCAGGAGAATTTTCATTCAGTCACAGAGCGGAGAACCCCAGGCTTGACGCAAGTACAAGCACGAACATATGTCATTTAGACCATTTAGTTCACAGAAAACAGCCACTATAGCACGACGCACGCAAGCACACACAAAAAGAACCCATATCACAGGGAAGACAGACTCGAAGCAAGGGCAAGCGCAAGGATCAAAACATATTTAAAAGTTTCCCTATTCAATTCTGCTTGCGTCGCTTGGGAAACCAGTTTTTAACTCCCAGAAAATAAAATAGTATAAAAACGGGAAACAGGGCAAGGAAACTTTACTGTTTATTAATCTGCATCAGCTGGCACCGTAAGTGACATCTGGAGCCAAATCAGTAACACATTTATACGGTCCATTAAGTCAGACCAGCTTTCTCACACGGCACTAAAATGCACTTTAATCCAGTTACCCAACTCACCATGGCAAATACTGTTGTAGTTATGTATTCGAAACATTCTCTGTAACATTCTGTGGACTTAGTTTTCAGTTCAGCTATAAGATGGTCCAACTCGTAAAACACACTTGTTTACTGAAATTTTCAGTGAATTAGCCCCTGGATAAATATATCCACCTCTTGCATGAGCACGGCAGCAACCCATTAAACATCAGAAGAAAAAAACCCGGTTAGATGCGTTTATTAGCTCGAAGGGAGGCTTTCAAACGCTCTGTTCTAGGAGATAAATATAGTAGTTCAAACTGCGTGAGCAAGCTTCAATTTAAAATTCACATTATTTAGAGCTTATTTATAACATGAGTTACAGCCGTTGCCTGAGAATATGCTGAGGCCAATCTAATCGAGTCGGCTGGCAGATATACATTTAGAGTTGGTCAGTTAACTTTTTTTTCTAATAAATGCTGGAATTTTCTCGTCGAATATTCAGCGATTTGTCCCACAGTAAACGTTGGAAATAGATGTACATGGAACCCACTCACTATATAGCTCGTCATGGGTTTAGTAGCTGCGTACAGTAATACTCACCGAGTACACCAGGCCCCTTGTTGTGTCCACAATCCTTAAACAAAAAGATATCTTTCTCTTCTATATACTGTGGCTCAGCTTTTTTTTTTTTTTATCAACTCCGCACTTTGTGGCATGTGTTAAATTTCAAAGCATTTTATTTCTCTAATTGCTTATTAGCTTATACACACACCATAAACGTCAAGCATTTGTCATATTTTACTGATGACCGGGTGTTTATCATGTATACTGTCAGAGATAGTCCAACCTTTCTTGCATGGCGAACTGAACGACGACAAGTTGCCCTAAGTTCTTTGCTGTCTACAAAGTAACTCTGAAAGTCTAGATAACGATAACTCCATAAATGAAGACTTTCCAGATGTTCCAGTGTTAATTTAACTCATTCGCGAAAGACGATTATACTATATTAACAAGAACTTTATTGCTTATTAGCATATCATCATAAACGTCAAGCGTTTGTCATACTTTACTGGTGACCGTTTTTTTTTTTGGACAACCACCAAATACAGATCACGCATACTGTTCTGATCCATCCTTTCTTGCATGGCGAACTGAACGACGACAATTTACCCTATGTGTTTTGCTTTCTACAGACTCTGTTAGTCTAGATAACGCTATAAATGAAGACTTTCCAGATGTTCGAATGTTAATTTAACTCGTCCGCGAAAGCCGATTTTATGTAAATTTTTACAAGAACAGAATGAAAGTTCACAATTCCCCTTTAAATGATTTTGATGTTGTAATACCTCTCCAGTGTTTCCTTCGCTGTTATCACTATAAACGTGCATGGCATGTACAAGCTGTTTTGCTGAGAGATCTTTTTTTGAGGAGTTCTATTTCGATGTTCAAAAAACTAAATTCCCGAGACCTGTTAAGTGTCTTATTCATATGGTGTTCCTAAAAGTTAAATTTTGTGTGTTAAATTTTAAGGCCTTTTATTTTTTTCTAGTCGCTTATACACAAATTATCGACTAAACGTCAAACATTTGTCACTTGGTGACCAGGTGGGTTCAGTGTGACAACCACACACACACACACACACACACACACACACACACAAAAAAGAGGAAATCACGTATATTGTGTTCTGATCCTTCCTGTCCTGCACGGTAAACTGAACGATTACAATTTGCCCTATGTTCTTTGCTTTCTACAAAACTCTTGAAGTCTAAATAACGGTAACTGTAAATGAGGGACTTTCAAGATGTTCCAACGTTAATTTAAATCATCCGCGAAAGCCGATTCTATAATATTTACAAGAACAGAATGCAATTTGATAGTTGCGGTTAGCAAATAGGCTATGAGGAATTTAATTCATAAAGTGTATTTCTGAGGTAGTGGATGTTAATCAGACTAGTGTTGGGTGACTTCATCCATTCTTAAATTTCCGTCAAACACTCCTGACGCACGGAGACTTTGATCAAGACTAAAATGAAAAGGATGTAAAGTGCGAAACTGCTCGCAAACAATTTATTGTTTTGTTTGTATTTCGTTTGATCAACCACCTGCAATGCCGGGCATGACTTGGGCGTAAAGCTCTAAATTAAAACCATTTGAGCTGTAATTCTTTCACACGTCACTCTACAATTGTTCGGCACCGTTTCTTAAGCAAACCTAAGTAAACACGAGTCAACTGCACATTCGCTGTTCTTTGCTGTAAGGAAACGGCAATTTGACATTCTGTTCACCAATAATATTCATATACGGTTTTTGATTTTGAGAAAATTAATCAATTCCCTCTGTTCTTAACATAATTCTTAACGTATTTTCAACAGAACGGCATTCTGTCGGTTGTTCGCGAGTCCCTCTCGGGAAAAGATCATTGTAGCGTTACAATTTAACGTTCATTATAGTATCGTTGTAAAGGTCTTGGACTGCAGAATATAGATCTGATGTTATGGTTTTCAAGCACACTAAAGTTGGAGTACGAGTTAGGTTAATTTTAAAATTGATTGTTTCGGAAACGGGATTTAAAACTTTTGTCGGTTTGATTCGAAAATGCTAAAACGACTTTCTTCCAAAACTCAATAAAGTTTACTAACAGTACCGTGTCAGCGAATTTCGATCCGTTTTGTTTTAAGGATTTTATTATCTTTTAAAGTGGAGAGAACCTTTTGGTATCCGTTTTTTTATGCAAACTGTTCATTAGAACAAGAACGAAAAAAAAAATGATCGAAAATTGCTGACACAGTATTTGAGAAAAACTCGTCCGTTCTGCCTCACGAAAATTCTACACATTCCATTCTTGCAACAGACGGAGCCGTTTCATTTTTAAGAAAATGCTTATTTTTGACCTAATATCAGAAGGGCATAAAATCGGCCATTTTTTAGATAAAAGCACTATTAAGTAAACGTTTAGCGCATCAATGTGAATATTTAGTAGTGTAGTGTTGTGTAAAATTGGCCATTCTCGACTTTCCGTGCGCTTTTACTCAGCTAATCAATATATAAGGATTAAGGGTCAGTTCTCGTGATTTTAGAAGCGGAGTTGTAATTATGTTGAGCTGAGCCAGTTGCCCTTTGTTAGTGGCCAGCGATTAGCAAGGCAATATCAGAATACGAATCGGTAAATATTGTAATGCAACTCGGCTGCGCATAGTGGGAATAGAAGGATTCCCCGATCTTTCTGGAAATAATACAATATTTCACATGCAAACTCTTTTGAAATAGAGGGCTTGCTTGGCAGCAACAGTTAGTTTTAAACACAATGAAACATTCTTGAACAACATAAAGTTATTCTTTATTTAATTTTATTATGTCCGCCATGCACACAGACAGGACTAAACGTGGTTAACAATCAATAAAACAAATATAGCAAATGGTTTGAACCCAGGAGTGTGAACAGTAGGTTGGTTGTGATCGTCCGGGTTAGAGTAGTCTCCAAAAAGACTGTTGCTGGTGACTGACGTTTCGACTACCTTAGCGGAAGTCATCTTCAGAGTCAAGTGAAAAGTATTCGTCAGATGGCGGTATATATGTCTCTGGTCGTAGAAGTGATTGGTCCGTTATGTCGGCCTATGGTTGGTCGAGTCGGCTTGGTTGTGTTGATGTTGTTGATGTCAGTGGACTCTGAAGATGACTTCCGCTCAGGTAGTCGAAACGTCAGTCACCAACAACAGTCTTTTTGGAGACTACTCTAACCCGGACGATCACAACCAACCTACAAAACAAATATAGTTACGTTTCAAGTCGCTCCAATCCGTTACTTATTGACATCGTACTTTAAACAGTATTAGAATCTGAACACCAAACGATTGTAATGAAATGAACCTGCGTAGTTTACAACTGATCACTGTTTCAATAAATACAACTGTAGCATCGGCATATTGTAGTGCCTTTCTAACAGTTTTAGATGGTTAAAGTAAATAAAAGCATAAGCTACCTTTCTATAACATTATCTTGGGATGGAACTTATTTGACCGTGTCATTCAAAACTTCGTGGTGCAGGCCATATTATCGGCCGCCATGTTCGGTTCAGGACGGGCAGGAACCACTGCGCATGCTTGTCGGTTCATTACCTTTGGCCTGTTCCTCATTTCTATCGCCTGCACTCGTCTCTCATCTGTGCGCCTGCAGAGCAGACGTAACGCAGCTCGTCGGAACTGCGGCATTTTGAACGAGTAAATTATGGGATTGACCAGGGAGTTGGTAGAATTCAGGATATTTAAACAGTTATACATATGGTTTAAACCATACTTCGGCAACACCCGAGCAAGGATGTCAGCATGAAGAGAAAGAACTACAGCAGGTAACCAAGTTACTATGGAAACTGCTGTGGCAAGGAACAGAGTGGCCGTCAGCTTACGATCCCGTGCAGTGGTCACGTGATTTTGGGGATGCTGGTAGAACCTAATCTTGATCCAAATGCTGATGTAACAGATTAAGATAATCAAGAAAAAGAATAGATTGCAGGCTAGCCAAACGTATTTAAACACCACAGCTGAAATGAAACCATAACGTTCTGCCAGGTCGAGAAGAGGAAAGAATATCGGTAAAATCCAACCGAACCCAAACATCACGTGATAATAACGTGATGAGAGCACGCGATGTTTCAGCGGCCATAGAGTGGCGTACATTCTCTCAAGTGCGACGATCGTCAGGTTGATCAACGAAGCGTAAGAAACGAAGAGAAAAAAGGCGTTGGTTGACAGAAAAACCAGGTAGTTCGGCTTCCACAAATCGCTGGTGAGAGAAAAAATATTATAAAGCATTGATGGCCCTCCAAGAGCTCCGACCAGAAGATCCGCTGCTGCTAAGCTGGTAGCTGGCCAATAACATTTGCGTTGCCTCAACTGTCTGGTTCTTGTGAACGCAGCTACAACCACCGCATTCCCAGTGATAATTACGAGAATTTCAATAATGGAAGCCACGACATATGGAATGCTTTGAGAGCGAGGAAGGTGACCATCTTCTGTATGGATCTCTGAAGTGTTCATGCCCACTCTGTTAACGAAAATTTGCAACAAAACTGACTAAATGAGAATTTTAATGACTGAACTGGTAGGCTTTTAGAGGCCTTTTTTTTCTTTATGTCGGCACTCGTCTGATTTGTGTAAGATCACATATTTTTAGGCAATTATAAAATAGCCCCAGATAAAATATTTATCAAAAATTTATGCATTGTCTTAATTTTTTCTTTCTTTTTTATTAAAGTTATTTTAAGTTAGAATGCCGGTTGTCACCATAGTCAAACTAATCATACGGCCGAGTTTCAACGTATAGTAGCTAGCTCCAGCCAAACCGACTGAAAAAATCTGTACAAATTCAGTGTCTTGAAAAGTAGTCGCGGTATCAGGCCGCTAATAAACAAGCTTGCGGATTCCTAGCGAGAGTTTTTAAATGTTTTATAATGGTCAGACTTTCATTATCAAAGTTTCAAGAGTCACGAAAGGCGTTCAAAATGAAGGAATTGCGTAGAACCCCGTCGAAGTCTGCAGGCGACTATTCTATGGTCTTTATTTAGCATTGCCGTCAAGTAACAGTGTGGCTAATATTTCCCATTCTTTCGGTGGATAAGGAATTATAAAATAACCTTGGCCGTTTTTATCCTACACCCGGATGACCGGGTGGTTTTTTGACAACCACAGATCACGTATACTGTCAGTGATCCAAACTTTCTTGCATGGCGAACTGAACGACGACAAGTTGCCCTAAGTTCTTTGCTGTCTACAAACTTTGACAGTCTGGATAACGATAACTCCATAACCAGATGTTCCAGTGTCAATTTAACTTATTCGCGAAAGACGATTATACAATATTAACAAGAACAGAATGCGATTTGATAATTTTGGTTTGCAAATAGACTATCTTTTAATCAGTCATAAACTTATCTGAGGTCTTGGAATAATCAGAGTATAATGCTGGGTGATTTTGGCCATTCTTAAATGATTCCCGTGTGTGTAAACCGTTTATGTCAGATAATAACAAGGGTTAATAGTGACTTTCAAGTTTCCTTTGGCTCCACTGAAGTTGGTGGTTTCTCCTGTACTTTTCTATACCATTTTGTTCACATAAATAAAAGAAAAGTGTAGATCGGGTCTGTATGCCATATGCTTGCAAGATTTGTACTCTGAAATTTTCTTGTTTACGATTTACGCACGGCATAAAATATTACCGTTCGGTGCAGGTTTCAATGATCACAAAGTCGTGTAATAAATCTGTTATTGAGGCCGAGTTTGCTCGGGACCGTACTGGGAGAATATCGGCCCTCGGTCTTTTTTGTACGGACAATAAGCCATATATATATATATATCGGCAGCGCAAGAGGCTGACTGTGATGCCGAAGGCTGTAGAGAACGTATAGTCCAACGTTCCTCTTCGTGGAGCGCTATTTTGCCTGTTAAAGCAACCCTTTAGTTTCTCAATCAAGAATCAACATATAATTTATTCCCCTGTTTGTTTATCTGCATGGTTAAGAATTTTATTGACTGACCTGGTAGGCTTTTAAGCCTTGTCCTCACTAGCGCATAAGCATAAGCATAAGAATAAGAGAGCGACAGTGGCGACATAAGCATAAGCATAAGGAACGAACATGTTTGATTTTTATGCTCATGCTTATGTCGCCACTGTCGCTCTCTTATTCTTATGCTTATGCTTATGCTTATGCGCTAGTGAGGACAAGGCTTTAGAGGCCTTCCTTTCTTTCTTTATGTAGTCTCATTTGTGTACTAAGATTACTTAATTTTACTCAGCATTTACGAAATAACCACATGTGAAATGCATTGTCTTAATTCTTTCTTTCTTCGTTTATTAAAGTTATTTCAGTTAGAATGCCGGTTGACGCAATAGCCCGGCGATTACTAATCAGATGGCCGAGTTTCAACGTAACATAGCTCCAGCCAAACAAACCGAAAAATACAAATTCAGTGCGGTCTTGAAAGGTCGCGCTTTCAGGCCGCTGATAAACAAGCTTGCGGATCCCTAACGAGAGTTTTCAAATGTGTGTTTTCCTCCGTGTATTAGAAACGCCACGAAACAGTACATCCATGCTTCGAAAGTCTGTGTTTAAATACATGTTAACGGCCAAACTTTCAATATCAAAGTTTCAAAGTATCAAAGAGTCTTGAAATGCGTTTAAAATGAAGGGATTGTGTAGAACCCCGTCGAAAGTTTTCACTAGGCGACTCTTCTATGGTATATATTTAGCATTGCCGTTAAGTAACTACTGTACAATGTGGCCAGTTTTTCCCGTTCTTTCGGCTAAGGCCAGAATTTCAAAATAAGCTTGGCCGTTTTTATCCTACGCTTTATATTTGCATGAAGGCGCGCAAGCCTTAGTTTTCATGAGTGTCGTAAGCACAAGCAGAAGAATCTTTATTCAGTCACAGAGTGGAAAACCCCAGACTCGCTAAATAATCAGAAAATTGCCGGTAAGATTCCTATTCTTTTAGCTCGAAGGGAAGCCTTTAAACACTCTGCTCACTCAGCAAGTTTCAATTCAAAATTCACATTACTTATAGAGTTTTTATACATAAAGCGTAACTTAGTCACAGGTGATGTTGGCCGAGAATAAGCTGAGGTCCATCTACAGCTCTCGTAGGCGACCACCTCGGGAACTCGAAAAAGTGGTCGTAACTGGAGCTGGTCGCTACGAGAATGGGCTGTCGTAAACGACCACACGCTAAAACAATAGAGGCTGTTCGTATACAAGAGCTTTTAGCATAAAGCCGCTCGGTGCTCCACCCAAAACTCCCTTGAAATTTTAATTCGAGATCTTTGTATTAAGCGAAGCATTAGCGCAATTATTATTACTGTAAATGCGTTCAAGTAGTGTTCACTTTCACTAAAGTGTTGACTAATACAAGTCAGACCCTTTGAGTGGTCACTTACAACTAAAGCTGGTCGCTTACGAGAGTGGTCGCAAGGAGAGCTTTGACTGTAATTGAGTCGGCTGGCAACTATGTATAGTCGGTCAGTTAGCTTTTTTCTAATAAATGCTGGAATTTCATCGCCGAATTCTGTGCTGGCAGGCGTTTTATTTTTCCTTTACTGCTGGCTGAGAAAAATAGCACTCATTTCGGGCCGCTCGTAAAATTTAGCCTTGCATAGCCTGCGAAAATAGACAGAATTTCCGCCTACTGCTTTGTGCCTACCCATTGTATTTGCACAAGGAAATGTATTTTGAGAAATATCCTCGTTGGGTGCTCTCGCACGTATATACTGTCAGTGAACCATCATTTCTGCATGGCGAACTGAACGACGACAATTTGCCCTAAGTTCTTTGCAGTCTACAAACTCTGAAAGTCTAGATAACGATAACTCTATAAATGAAGACTTTCCAGATGTTCCAACGTCAGATTAACTCATCCACGAAAGACAATTATACCAATATTAACAAGAACAGAATGCGATTTGATAGCTGCGGTTTGCAAATAGTGTAGCGTCCGACGTCTCACAGAGTAGAATCACTTAACTACGCGTCAAAACAGTTTGTTACTTGAAATCTCCTACACCTCCACGTGGGTCCGATTTGATCTTCGTGCGCATGCGCGCCACAAATAGCTATCCCAGGGGAGGGGTAGGTCCTCACGCCGCTACACTGCTCCCCCTCCAGATAGCACTGACCTCAGTGCTCCTAACTGCAATTTGTTCCTCCTGCAAGGACTGTGCTGTCCACATTGGTTCCAATTTCACAGTACTAATGGTCGGTTTCTCTGATTCCTGGCCTTCCTCACACTGAGACTCCGACTTGCTGCGGCATTCTGTTTGGACTCCGACTTCCCGACTGGTTGGGTGTTCAGCCCTTTTCCATGTTTGGCACCATTTGCAACGATCTGTGCACGGCCTGCGAGACATAGCATCTGCATTCGTGTGGTTAATCCCTGGACGGTATGTGATGTCAAAGTCCAGGGTACTTAGGTGTGCGATCCAGCGGGCTAATTGTCCCTCGGGGTCTTTGGTCTTGAGGACTGACTGCAGTGGGGCATGATCGGTGCGTACAACGAACTTGCGACCTTGGAGGTAGTGTCGGTGTTGCTTAGTAAACTCGACAATTGCCAAAAGTTCCCTACGTGTGGTGCAAAAATTTCTCTCCGATTTTGAGAGTGTCCGGCTTGAGTACGCTATTGGCCTTTCCATGCCGCCCTGTTTCTGCGACAGCACCGCACCAATTCCGTGGTTACTGGCATCTGTGTCCAGAGTAAAGTCAGCATCTGGTTGTGGGTAGGCCAGTACCTTAGATGACGTCAATAGCCTCTTCAGTTCATCAAAGGCCTGCTGGCAATCGATGGTCCACTGGAATTCTTTGGTGTGTTCAGTGAGCTGATAGAGCGGCCTGGCCACCGTTGCAAATCCTGGGACGAAACGCCTGTAATAAGCTGCTAGACCAAGGAAGCTCTTCACTTCCGATGAACTTTCCGGAGTAGGCCAGCTGGAGACTCTTTCGACCTTAGCAGGGTCAGTTTGGACTCCTTGTGGGGTAACAATATGGCCCAGGTAGGTGGTCTTCTGTTGGAAAAGGGCACATTTCCTCGGCTTAAGTTTAAGTCCTGCTGATGCAACTCTAGAAATGACTTCCTCTAGTCTTTCCAGATGTTGTTGGAAGGTGAGGGCAAACACAATCACATCGTCTAAGTAGCACAAACAGATTTTGAACTGCAGTCCCTTTAGCACCAAGGTGATGAGCCTTTCGAATGTTCCAGGTGCGTTGCTCAGGCCAAATGGCATCACATTCCACTCATACAATCCACTGGTAGTGACAAATGCAGCCTTTTGTTTTGTACGTGGATCCATGCCAACCTGCCAATACCCAGAGGCCATGTCCAGGGTGGAAAACCATTTGGATCCTGACAAACAATCGAGGGAGTCATCGATACGTGGCAGTGGAAAAGCATCCTTAACTGTAACAGAATTCAACCGCCGATAGTCCACACACAACCTCTGACTTCCATCCTTTTTGGTCACAAGGACCACCGGTGAAGCCCATGGGCTAGAGGATTCCTGTACCCTTCCTTCGTCCAGTAGTGAGCCAACTTGTCTTTCAATCTCTGACTGTTTCCAAGGTGCGGTTCTGCGGGGTCGCTGTTTTACGGGTGCAGCATTTCCAGTATTGATGTGATGTTGGACTTGATTGCTAATCCCCAAATCCGTATCCGACAACGCAAAGGGATGCTCATACTTTCCCAGCAGGTTGACAAGCTGTTGTCTTTCTTCCTTGGTCAGATTATCGCAGCTTCGATTCACAAGCTCTCGTAGCGGTTGAGGAAGTTCGGTTTCGTCCTTCCAATCATCCTGGTTTACAGCCGGTTGAGTTTCTTCGCCCTTTCCTTCTGTAACGTCCGGCCATTCTACGTCAGCTATATGGTGGATAGGCTTGGCCACTGCAACTACTGTGTCTGCCTGCAGTGTCTGGGGCTCGTCGGTAAGATTTAGGATGCGAGCAGGAGCGTAACCAGTGTTCTCGACGTTCACCAGAGTCCGTGCGACAAATAAGCCCTTCTCTGGTAAGCGAGGGCTACCGCAGGGTTCCAGGACACGTAATCCTTGTTCTGTTGAATTAGACTGTTGCAACCGTCGCTTTTTGATGCATAGCGGAACAATGGTTTCAGACTTTGCTTGGATGACGACAGTTCGACGAATCATACATCTGTAGCTAAACTGCTGGTGCTGGGAGTCAAAGCAGTCAATCTTCTCGCCACTGATAGTGATAGTACCCTGTGCCATGTCAAGGGTTGCGCCGGTCTGAGACAAAACATCCATGCCCAGAATAGCGTCGTCCCTTATGTCTGCAACAACGACGCTTATGGCCAGGTCCTGATTGCCTAATCTTAGTAGTGTCTCCCCTGTGCCGCAAGTGCGAGCCTTGTGACCGTCTGCGAGGTAAATCTCGCTGTTCTCATCTCTCAAACAAAATTGCTGACTTTCTGGTAGTTTCTGGTACGCCTTGCAAGACAGTATAGAGCGCACTGCCCCTGTATCTATGAGCCATTCGACACGTTGCTGTCCAATGAACCCGGCTAAGTAAAGGCCACGGTGAGCGGGTGCTAAGCCCGGCCGGCTGCCTTTGTCCTGCTGTTCGTCATTATTGCTCAGGCCAGAATTTGTAGAATCCCCCAGGGTTGAAGCATTCAGGCGTTCCCTTGGGTTGCAGGAAACGCCCTCCATCCGTTTCCCGGCATCCGGCTTTGAGAACGATCCTCTGTCAGAGATGGGCAATCCCGGCGGTAGTGACCCTGATTCCCGCAGTGCCAACAAGCTGTGTTTGCAAGGTTTTTCTGTCGAGGAGAATCCTGGTAGTTTCCTCTTTTGTAACCTCGGCCTAGGAGTGTACGAGGCCTGCTATCGCGCTGGGAGTAGTGCTGCACCTCGTCTGCGAGCTGACGCAGAATCTCCTGTTGGGCTATGGACTGTTCCTGCTGTGTCTTAAGTTGTAGCTGCAATTCTTCCAGTTTCTTCGCCAAGTAGCTGGTCTCGCTCTCAACACTTTCCACAGATCTAATCCTTGGTGCAGCTGTCTTCAGGCCAGTGTCTACAAGCCGAAAGGCCTCAAGCTCACATGCATTCATGAGAGCCTCATCTAAGGTACGTGGTTTGTCCCTGCGTAGGCGCATGCGGTCGTCCCTGTCTGATATTGCGTCAATAAAATGCTGTACAGCGAACCTTTCTTGGGCGTGGGGGGCTAAATCCTGGTATGCCAAGCTGGACATTTCTCGTATATCTGCTGCGAGGGCCTTCAACGACCCGCCGTCCCGCTGTTTCCGATTCAATAATTTAGCCTGGTGAAGCTCCACCTGTTTATCTACTCCAAACCGAAGCTCTAGCCGGTTGACTAGTTTCGTGTAGTCGCTGCAATCTGTGTCTGTCAAGCCATGTAGAATTTTCTGTGCTTCGCCTCGAAGGGCAGCTGACAAGAACACAGCTGATTCTTCGGCATCCCATCCGTTCACTACAGCACATCTATCAAAGTGACGGAGGTAGTCTCTGAGACATGTTTTGCCGTCGTAGTCTCCAGGTAGTTTGACTGGCTTGGAGAAGGGACGAGTCGAGCGCCGCGGCGGTACGGACACATTGTTTACATCGGGTAGGTTGAAAACACTTGACGAGCTGTTCTGTTCTCCGACGTGGTCCTGTTCGTTACGGAACGGGTTTCTCGATTTGGAAGCTGGAGAATTCTCTCCCGTACATGAAATGGTTTTGAACGGGTTTGACAATCTGCTCGGCGGTAACGGGGTCGAACAGCTTGGATACAAGCCAGAGTCGCGTTCGCTCGTCATAGCGATCGGTGCACAAAACACACGAGCCTTCAAAACTTTATATTAACAGAAATAAATGCTTGCCTTAGGTTCGGGAGGCTCGCCACCGCTGCCACCAATGTAGCGTCCGACGTCTCACAGAGTAGAATCACTTAACTACGCGTCAAAACAGTTTGTTACTTGAAATCTCCT
The DNA here is from genome assembly GCA_964036295.1 of Plumapathes pennacea. Classification (NCBI taxonomy): domain Eukaryota; kingdom Metazoa; phylum Cnidaria; class Anthozoa; order Antipatharia; family Myriopathidae; genus Plumapathes; species Plumapathes pennacea. The sequence continues at coordinate 2,469,047 of OZ038467.1, forward strand.
ACACTTCCACGTGGGTCCGATTTGATCTTCGTGCGCATGCGCGCCACAAATAACTATCCCAGGGGAGGGGTGGGTCCTCACGCCGCTACAATAGACTATCTTTAATTCATAAACTTATTTCTGAGGTCTTGGATGTAAATCGGAGTATAATGTTGGGTGACTTTGGCCATTCTTAAATGATTTCCGTGCATGTCAGATAATCAACAAGGATTAATACTGACTTTCAAGAGCCGATATCAGCGGGTCAGTTTTCGTGCTTTTTGAGGCGGAGTTAAAAGGGTGTTTTTTAAAGTTTCGGAGTGAAAGTCTTGAATGTTAGTCAGAACAATGTTGGGTGACGCGAAATGATTGGCGGGGATGTGTTTCTATTGGTGGGCTTACTCTTTCCCTGATTTTCATTGGTTCCTTTGTGCTTTCCGCAGCTGGTGGTAGAAAAGCAATTTTCAGTCTCTTCAAATAAAACTTTGCAGGGGGCCTACAGGAAGTAGGATTAATTTTACTGCCGATGTTTCCTCGAAATATAGATACAATATTACACATGCGAACTCCTATTGAAATGCTACTTGCGTGGCAGCCCGTTGGCTGCTCGCGGGGGCCTGGGGCCCAAGCGAGCTTAAAAATGGGCATTTTTATTTTATTTTTTTTCCTTTTTGTGGGTCGAGAATCAGCACACGGTGATTGGTTCATATTATCACGTGCTGGGCGATGACGTAATTGACTTCGCTAAATAACTCGAGATGTGGCCAGTGAATTGCTCATTACTTGTGTGTAAAAGTTAACTGCATCCCATCCAAACTCAACACCATTTGGCTCTGTGGAATATGCACGGATAAACTGGATTTTCGGGAACGATTTTGGCTCGCGTTCACCGCGGAAGCTTTGAGAATAGCCGTAAACAAATATTTGATGGTACCGCTGTCGCCGATATCAATCTTTATTTCAACACGGTATTTCTCTCATACAAATGCTCTTCTAGAAATCCGTATAACCTATACTAATTGATAATAATAAATAATAATAATAATAATAATGATTATAATAATTGCAAATATTTCAAAACGCTAAAAATGTATTACATACAATCATTTAAATTCTAAAAAATACATTATATCCTAGTATAAAAGTTCCCCTAGAGTTATTGTCCTATTAAAAACTATGAAGACTAAAATGGTTATAAAAGATTTAAAAAGGATCTTAAATTTGTCTGACTTCTAAGGTCATTCGATAGGTTATTCCAGAGAACCGCCCCTCTATAATGGAAGCTATGTTTCCCTGCTTCAGTGTGTGGTCTTGGTACAAATATGTTATATGACGAGTTTCTTAAATTATAGCAATGTACAGAGTTTGTACTATCAAAGATTTGGGTCAAATAGTTTGGTACAATTTCATTAATTGACTTGTACATTAATATAGCTAACTGTTTTGACCTTCGTGTCCCAAGATTATTCCACTTAAGTTCATCCAGTATGTCAACTGACCGCCTATCATAATTTGAGAGGGTCACCACCCTGGCAGCTCTGTTTTGGAGGGTTTGTAGTTTGTCAGCCATCCCTTTCGCACAGCTTCCCCATACTGAACTACAGTAATCGAAATATGGTAGTACAAGAGAGCTGTACATCGTGAGTAATGTATCATATGGTACAAGATGTCTGACACGCCTTAGAGCTCCAATCTCTCCTGATGCTTTCTTTAAAATTTTGTCTAGTTGCTCCTTCCAAGTTAATGATTGGTCTATCTCAACTCCTAGATAATTATATGTTGTTTCCCTTAGCAGGGGTTTGTGATCTACCAGTACTTGAAGCAACTACAGTATATCGTAGCTGTGTTCACGAAAATGGAAAACTTGAAAACCGGAAAACTTGAAACACAACAGTCTCGCGAAGCTCGTCTTCAAAAGAGAAGGGAACAGGCACGAGCAAGGCGGAATCGTGAAACGATCGAACAGCGCCAAGTTCGTCTCGACAAAAGACGGAACTATGACTGAAAAGAAAACAGCGCATGAATGCCGATCAAAAGCGACATGAAGAGAAGCGGGTAACACAGACAACTCCGCAAAGAGAACAGCGCTTGAAAGCGAATCGAGACCTTTAGGAGAAAAAGCGGGCCGAAGAGAAGACTCCGCAAAGACAACAGCGCATGAATGCCGACCAAAAGCGACATGAACAGAAGCGGGTAACACAGACAACTCCGCAAAGGGAACAGCGCTTGAAAACAAATCGGGAGCTTCAGACGCCGTTTTGTGTTAAACTCAGATACTTATTTAGAAAGGACAAGCAACAAAGGTTAGTCAGTGGAAATCGAACAATCACCGTGACAAATATATTGTATCCCGTATAGCTTGTAACTCGATCACTTCAAGAATGTATTAAAATCTGTATGCTGATCATTTTCCCTCGAAGTATTGTTTTACTACGCTTCTGTCGCCAGTTTCGGCTACCGTATTCGCTCAGAGCAATCGGAACTTGGAGTCTTGAATGATTTAGTCAGATGTCTTATTTTTCTGTAATCTGACACGCGGTGATTGCAGCGAGAATCGTTCACAAGCCCTTAGAAGTATTACTAGGTCTGAAGCCCGTGTATAATTTGAAGTAAACTGTTCAAGTTTTGCTTTGATTCTGGGAGAAATCTTGCTGTTTTGAGTGGGTTCACATACAAAACAATTCGAGCCTATTAAATATGCATGCCTGAGTCTGGAGCATGCAGTCCAGAGTAAAAATCAAAGCAGCGATGCCGCTGTAAGGTCGGCTATCTTTTTGATTGGCAGACTTTGGTTGTGGTCTAGTCCGTACAACAGGCTTGTGTCTTAACTGCTCTAAAGTAGGGACTGCCTTGAGTGAATATAGTGGTAAAGTGATGTCACAAAAAATATCGGATATGGATTTTAGACAATTCTGTGGAATGCCCTGTCTAAAAACGGTCACACAAAAAATTAGCTCTTTAGCGCATTGAACAGCTGAGATGTGGGCTATTGAAGTTCAAAATTGCTCAATACTAAACCCTCCTATTTGGTGTTAATGGTTCCTTTGATTTAGAACTGATGCTAAATAAGAGAGTTCAGTATGGAGCTATCTGGTTGCTGTCAGTAGGGCTAGCGATTTGAAACTTTGCACACGTTTGTGCAGCAGCTGTGTTATGTTTAGAGATTCGAATGAAAAATTTTGCAAAATAAGACGTCACGCTTTACCACTGTGAGGGCAACACGCTTGCACTCAATCAAGCGTAACATGCATATTTAATGAAGCAATCGGCTCAGCTCAGAGAGTCAAATAACTTCTCGTAAACCTCAAAGTGGCCTAATCCCCTCAACTCAAAGCGAACATTGACAGGATATATTCTAAAGTGCACAAACCTTGCCCGCTTTACCGGTGTTTAAATCATTTTGAGCGGCGTTATTTCCTTCCAAGCGGTATACATATTCACGGTAATAACTCGGGTTTCAAATGACGACGAATACAAAATGCTTTTTGAGTGAAGTTTATTATAGTCACATGAATGACCTGTCATAGAAGGTTCACATATTTACGGTCTCGGTAATCCGATGAAACAGATAAATATTAACCGGATGACTGATACGTACATACGTACAAGAATGTGTTGTTTTCTTGCATAGTTCGTTCGAGCGAACTCTTAATAATATTGTAACTCATTATCAACGAAGAACACCAAAGTAACCTTTCGTTCAAGGGCTTCGGCATACACAATATACTTCAAGTCTTGCGGTAAGTTATCCAGGCAAATTTAAACTGAGGAAATTGTAAACAACTAAATCGCGCGCGTCCACTGCACAATGAGTGTCGATAGAGATGAACGCCGGGTTCCTGTGTACGGTCAACCGACTGAAACATTCACACAAAATAATAACTACACGATCGATATAAAGTCCGTACCGTTACGCCAGTATGAAATGTTGTTTTCACACAGAGTTTATCAGGAAAATCGGGCGATGCTTGAAACACTCGAGGTATCGGCCAAGAGCAAGTATAAACCTTTGGAGCATCTTCCGCATTCATACTTTCACCAAAAGCCGTGATTAAAAGGTCGTATAATTCCGTGCCTTTAACTTGAAATGTATTTCATCATGCGTGATCGTGCCCAAATTTGGAATAAACTTCCTAATTTGGAAGTCTATTGTTGACACAGATGACGGACTGACTGACTGACGGTGTCGTGGCCGCAACAAGGTCGTGCTTCTCACTTTCGTGAGACGCCGACCTTAACAAATCGCACAGGAAGCCTATTTAATTGTACTGCCTATGAATTCAAAATTGGAAAATCAGTGTTCCTTTTTTCCCGTACTACGACGGCCGACCAACTTCAAACTTTGAGTATTAAATTTTGAGAACGTGCTTGGCAGACTGTATGAATTAATTTGACGTGCCGACCGTGGGAAATACGTACTTTGTCACGCAATCGATTCCTTTTCCAACGCAAAAATATAACACATACCATTCTTTTTCTCCTTCCTTTGCGTGTAGCACTTGAGTTCGAAGAAAAGATTGAGTCAACATTTCGGTAAAACAAAGGCTACTCTTGTTGGGAGTTACCAAAGTAAAAGTCCCATCAATGGCAGAGTGAGGGGGTATCTGCGATTATCGTATTTCTAGTAATGGTCAGACTTTCATTATCAAAGTTTCAAGAGTCACGAAATGCGTTCAAAATGAAGGAATTTCGTAGAACCCCGTCGAAGTCTGCAGGCGACTATTCTATGGTCTTTATTTGGCATTGCCGTTAAGTAACAGTGTGGCCAGTATTTCCCATTCTTTTGGTTGATAAGGAATTTCAAAATAACCTTGGCCGTTTTTATCCTACACTCGGATGACCGGGTGGTTTTTTGACAACCACAGATCACGTATACTGTCAGTGACCCAAACTTTCTTGCATGGCGAACTGAACGACGACAAGTTGCCCTAAATTCTTTGCTGTCTACAAACTCTGAAAGTCTACAGATAACGATAACTCCATAAAATAATGAAGACCTTCCAGATGTTCCAGTGTCAATTTAACTTATCCGCGAAAGACGATTATACAATATTAACAAGAACAGAATGCGATTTGATAATTGCGGTTTGCAAATAGACTATCTTTTAATCAGTCATAAACTTATTTCTGAGGTCTTGGATGTTAATCAGAGTATAATGTTGGGTGATTTTGGCCCTTCTTAAAGTGCACATAACCCAAAAATGATATCTTTACAATCGAATCTACATGACGGAAATATGTTGACTATTAGAATAAGTCTGCGTTTTAACGCTGCGCCTTTGAGTTATAAAGAAGGAACAATTTATTATACAAAATCTTGTTGGCAGAGATAATTGACATTTTATCAACGTCCATTTTATATTTGAATCCTGTGTAAATGATTTTACCAAATACTTTGTATGAATCTGGAAACAATTCCAATCACGAAGAGAAAGAAATAACATTGAATTACTCCTTTGACGTCACGTCATTACCATATTCGAAATATAAACCTCTATAACTTATAGACGCAATGTTGAAACACAGAAATAATCTAATAGTCAACTATTTATTTTATGTAGAATCGATTGTGAAGATATCATTTTTGGGCTTATGTGCACTTTAAATGATTTCCGTGTATGTAAACCGTTTATGTCAGATAATCAACAAGGATTAATACTGACTTTCAAGTTTCCTTTGGCTCCACTGAAGTTGGTGGTTTCTCCTGTACTTTTCTATAGCAATTTTGTTCACATAAATAAAAGAAAAGTGTAGATCGGGTCTGTATGCCATATGCTTGCAAGATTTGTACTCTGAAATTTTCTTGTTTACGATTTACGCACGGCATAAAATATTACCGTTCGGTGCAGGTTTCAATGATCACAAAGTCGTGTAATAAATCTGTTATTGAGGCCGAGTTTGCTCGGGACCGTACTGGGAGAATATTGGCCCTCGGTCTTTTTTGTACGGACAATAAGCCATATATATATATATCTCGGCAGCGCAAGAGGCTGACTGTGATGCCGAAGGCTGTAGAGAACGTATAGTCCAACGTTCCTCTTCGTGGAGCGCTATTTTGCCTGTTAAAGCAACCCTTTAGTTTCTCAATCAAGAATTAACATATAATTTATTCCCCTGTTTGTTTATCTGCATGGTTAAGAATTTTATTGACTGACCTGGTAGGCTTTTAGAGGCCTTCCTTTCTTTCTTTATGTAGTCTCATTTGTGTACTAAGATTACTTAATTTTACTCAGCATTTACGAAATAACTACAGGTGAAATGCATTGTCTTAACTCTTTCTTTCTTCGTTTATTAAAGTTATTTCAGTTAGAATGCCGGTTGACGCAATAGCCCGGCGATTACTAATCAGATGGCCGAGTTTCAACGTAACATAGCTCCAGCCAAACAAACCGAAAAATACAAATTCAGTGCGGTCTTGAAAGGTCGCGCTTTCAGGCCGCTGATAAACAAGCTTGCGGATCCCTAACGAGAGTTTTCAAATGTGTGTTTTCCTCCGTGTATTAGAAACGCCACGAAACAGTACATCCATGCTTCGAAAGTCTGTGTTTAAATACATGTTAACGGCCAAACTTTCAATATCAAAGTTTCAAAGTATTACAGAGTCTTGAAATGCGTTCAAAATGAAGGAATTGTGTAGAACCCCGTCGAAAGTTTTCACTAGGCGACTCTTCTATAGTATATATTTAGCATTGCCGTTAAGTAACTACTGTACAATGTGGCCAGTTTTTCCCGTTCTTTCGGCTAAGGCCAGAATTTCAAAATAGCCTTGGCCGTTTTTATCCTATACGCTTTATATTTGCATGAAGGCGCGCAAGCCTTAGTTTTCATGAGTCAGTGTCGTAAGCACAAGCAGAAGAATCTTTATTCAGTCACAGAGTGGAAAACCCCAGACTCGCTAAATAATCAGAAAATTGCCGGTAAGATTCCTATTCTTTTAGCTCGAAGGGAAGCCTTTAAACACTCTGCTCACTCAGCAAGTTTCAATTCAAAATTCACATTATTTAGAGTTTTTATATATAAAGCGTAACTTAGTCACAGGTGATGTTGGTCGAGAATAAGCTGAGGTTCATCTACAGCCGAAGCTCTCGTAGGCGACCACCTCGGGAACTCGAAAAATTGGTCGTAACTGGAGCTGGTCGCTACGAGAATGGGCTGTCGTAAACGACCACACGCTAAAACAATAGAGGCTGTTCGTATACAAGAGCTTTTAGCATAAAGCCTCTCGGTGCTCCACCCAAAACTCCCTTGAAATTTTAATTCGAGATATTTGTATTAAGCGAAGCATTAGCGCAATTATTATTACTGTAAATACGTTCAAGTAGTGTTCACTTTCACTAAAGTGTTGACTAATACGAGTCAGACCCTTTGAGTGGCCACTTACAACTAAAGCTGGTCGCTTACGAGAGTGGTCGCAAGGAGAGCTTTGACTGTAATTGAGTCGGCTGGCAACTATATAGAGTTGGTCAGTTAGCTTTTTTCTAATAAATGCTGGAATTTCGTCGCCGAATTTGGCCATTCTTCCCACAGTAAACATTGTTGGAAACAGATGTACATGGAACCCTCTCACTATATAGCTCGTCATGGGTTTTGTAGCTGCGTTCAGTAATACTCACCGAGTACACTAGGCCCCTTGTTGTGTCCACAATCCTTGAACAAGAAGATATCTTTCTCTTTTATATACTGCGGCTCAGCCTTTTTTTTATCAACTTCGCACTTTGTGACATGTGTTAAATTTCAAAGCTTTTTATTTCTCTAATTGCTTATTAGCTTATACACACACCATAAACGTCAAGCATTTGTCATATTTTACTGATGACCGGGTGGTTTTTTGACAACCACCAAATACAGATCACGTAGAGGATCATCGGAGCTGTCCCGCAAAATACGTTCCACACAGCACTCTGTGCTGGCAGGCGTTTTATTTTTCCTTTACTGCTGGCTGAGAAAAATAGCACTCATTTCGGGCCGCTCGCAAAATTTAGCCTTGCATAGCCTGGCGTTTTATTTTTATTTTTTTATCGCTTATTAGCATATCATCATAAACGACTAGCATTTGTAATATTTTACTGATGACCGGGTGACTGTTTTTTTACAACCACTAAAAACAAACCACGCATACTGTTCTGATCCATCCTTTCTTGCATGGCGAATTGAACGACGACAATTTGCCCTATGTTTTTTGCTTTGGTGACAAACTCTGGAAGTCTAGATAACGCTATAAATAAAGACTTTCCAGATGTTGCAATGTTATAACTCGTCCGCGAAAGCCGATTTTATATAATTTTTACAAGAACAGAATGAAAGTTCACAATTCCCCTTTAAATGATTTTGATGTTGTGATACCTCTCCAGTGTTTCCTTCGCTGTTATCACTGTAAACGTGCATGGCTTGTACAAGCTGTTTTGCTGAGAGATAATTGTTTTTAGGAGTTCTATTTCTTTGTTCAAAAAAACTAAATTCCCGAGACCTATTAAGTGTCTTATCCATATGGTGTTCTTAAAAGTTAAATTTTGTGTGTTAAATTTTAATCCATAAAGTGTATTTCTGAGGTAGTGGATGTTAATCAGCAGTGCGGTTGGGTGACTTCGTTCATTCTTAAATTTCCGTGCTGTTTTAATTGCTGATGTAACAGATTAAGATAATCAAGAAGGTTGCAAGCTAGCCAAACATATTGAAACACCAGAGCTGAAATGAAACCATGAAGTGCTGCCAGGTCGAGGAGAGGAAAGAATATTGGCAAAGCCCAACCGAACCCAAACATCACGTGATAATAACGTGATGAGAGCACGCGATGTTTCAGCGGCCATAGACTGGCGTACGAAGAGGAAAACACGGCGAGGGTTGACAGAGAAACATGGTAGTTCTGCTTCGTCCACAAATCGCTGGTGAAAGGAAAAGCATTGAAAAGCGCCGATGGCCCTCCAAGAGCTCCGACCAGAAGATCCGCTACTGCTAAACTGGTAGCTGGCCAATAACATTTGCGCTGCCTCAACTCTCTTGTTCTAATGAACACAGCTACAACCACCGCATTCCCAGTGATAATTACGAGAATTTCAATAATGAAAGCCACGACATATGGAATGCTTTGAGAGCGAGGAAGGAAAGACTGCCCTGTATTGTTTATACTGGCGGTAGGGTTCATGCCCAGACTGTTAAAGCAAATCTGAATGAAAGTTCACAATTCCCCTTTAAATGATTTTGATGTTGTAATACCTCTCCAGTGTTTCCTTCGTGTTATCACTGTAAACATGAATGGCTTGTACAAGCTGTTTGCTGCATGAGAGATATTTTTTTTTTGAGGAGTTCTATTTCGATGTTCAAAAAACTAAATTCCCGAGACCTGTTAAGTGTCTTATCCATACGGTGTTCCTAAAAGTTAAATTTTGTGTGTTAAATTTTAAGGCGTTTTATTTTTTTCGAGTCGCTTATACACAAATTATCGGCTAAACGTCAAACATTTGTCACTTGGTGACCAGGTGGTTTCAGTGTGACAACCACAAAAAAAAAAAAAAAAAAAAAAAAAAAAAAAAGAGGAAATCACGAATATTGTGTTCTCGTCCTTCCTGCCCTGCACGGTAAACTGAACGATTACAATTTGCCCTATGTTCTTTGCTTTCTACAAAACTCTTTGTAATTTGATAGTTGCGGTTAGCAAATAGGCAATTTTTTAATTCATAAAGTGTATTTCTGAGGTCTTGGATGTTAATCAGAATAGTGTTGGGTGACTTCATCCATTCTTAAATTTCCGTCAAACACTCCTGACGCACGGAGACTTTGATCAAGACTAAAGTGAAAAGGATGTAAAGTGCGAAACTGCTCGCAAACAATTTACTGTTTTGTTTGCATTTCGTTTGATCAACCACCTGCAATGACTTGGGTGTAATGCTCTAAATTAAAACCATTTGAGCTGTAATTCTTTCACACGTCACTCTACAATTGTTCGGCACCGTTTCTTAAGCAAACCTAAGTAAACACGAGTCAACTGCACATTCGCTGTTCTTTGCTGTAAGGAAACGGCAATTTGACATTCTGTTCGCCGATAATATTCATACACGGTTATTGATTTTGAGCAAATTAATCAATTCCCTCTGTTCTTAACATAATTCTTAACGTATTTTCAACTGAACGGCATTCTGTCGGTTGTTCGCGAGTCCCTCTCGGGAAAAGATCATTGTAGCGTTACAATTTAACGTACATTATAGTATCGTTGTAAAGGTCTTGGACTGCAGAACATAGATCTGATGTTATGGTTTTCAAGCACACTAAAGTTGGAGTACGAGCTAGGTTAATTTTAAAATTGATTGTTTCGGAAACGGGATTTGAAACTTTTGTCGGTTTAATTCGAAAATGCTAAAACGACGGCTTTTTTCCGATACTCAATAAAGTTTACTAACAGTACCGTGTCAGCGAATTTCGATCCGTTTTGTTTTAAGGATTTTATTCTCTTTTAAAGTGGAGAGAACCTTTTGGTATCCGTTTTTTTATGCAAACTGTTCATTAGAACAAGAAAGAAAAAAAAAAATTATCGAAAATTGCTGACACAGTATTTGAGAAAAACTCGTCTTCTGCCTAACGAAAATTCTACACATTCCATTCTTGCAACAGACGGAGCCGTTTCATTTTTAAGAAAATGCTTATTTTTGACCTAATATCAGAAGGGCATAAAAGCGGCCATTTTTTAGATAAAAGCACTGTTAAGTAAACGTTTAGCGCATCAATGTGAATATTTAGTAGTGTAGTGTTGTGTAAAATTGGCCATTCTCGACTTTCCGTGCGCTTTTACTCAGCTAATCAATATATAAGGATTAAGGGTCAGTTCTGGTGATTTTAGAAGCAGAGATGTAATTATGTTGAGCTGAGCCAGTTGTCCTTTGTTAGTGGCCAGCGATTAGCAAGGCAATATCAGAATACGAATCGATAAATATTGTAATGCAACTCGGCTGCGCATAGTGGGAATAGAAGGATTCCCCGATCTTTCTGGGAATAGTACAATATTTCACATGCAAACTCTTTTGAAATAGAGGGCTTGCTTGGCAGCAACAGCTAGTTTTAAACACAATGAAACATTCTTGAACAACAAAGTTATTCTTTATTTAATTTTATTATGTCCGCCATGCACACAGACAGGACTAAACGTGGTTAACAATCAATAAAACAAAATATAGTTACGTTTCAAGTCGCTCCAATCCATACTTATTGACATCGTACTTTAGACAGTATTAGAATCTGAACACCAAACGATTGTAATGAAATGAGCCTGCGTAGTTTACAACTGATCACTGTTTCAAAACATACAACTGTAGCATCGGCATATTGTAGTGCCTTTCTAACAGTTTTAGATGGTTAAAGTAAATAAAAGCATAAGCTACCTTTCTATAACATTATCTTGGGATGGAACTTATTTGACCGTGTCATTCAAAACTTCGTGGTGCAGGCCATATTATCGGCCGCCATGTTCGGTTCAGGACGGGCACAAACCACTGCGCATGTTTGTCGGTTCATAACCACTGGCCTATTTCCCATTTCTATCGCCTACACTCGTCTCTCACCTGTGCGCCTGCAGAGCAGACGTAACGCAGCTCGTCGGAACTGCGGCATTCTGAACGTTTAAATTATTGGATTGACCAGGGAGTTGGCGAGAAGCAGGAACATTAAACCGTTAAACAGATGGTTAAAACCATACTTTGCAAAAAGGATGTCACCTCGAACAGAAATATTTACTACAGCATGGTGACGGAAACAAAAACCATTACTCATGCTTGTCGGTTCATTACCTCTGGCCTGTTCCTCATTTCTATCGCCTGCACTCGTCTCTCATCTGTGCGCCTGCAGAGCAGACGTAACGCAGCTCGTCGGAACTGCGGCATTTTGAACGAGTAAACTATGGGATTGACCAGGGAGTTGGTAGAAATCAGAATATTTAAACAGTTATACATATGGTTAAAATTATACTTTGACAACACCCGAACAAGGATGTCAGCATGAAGAGAAAGAGCTACAGCAGGTAGCCAAGTTACTATGGAAACTGCTGTGGCAAGGAACAGAGTGGCCGTCAGCTTACGATCCCGTGCAGTGGTCACGTGATCTTGGGGATGCTGGTAGAATCTAATCTTGATCCAAATGCTGATGTAACAGATTAAGATAATCAAGAAAAAGAATAGGTTGCAGGCTAGCCAAACGTATTTAAACACCAAAGCTGAAATGAAACCATAACGTCCTGCCAGGTCGAGAAGAGGAAAGAATATCGGTAAAATCCAACCGAACCCAAACATCACGTGATAATAACGTGATGAGAGCACGCGGTGTTTCAGCGGCCATAGAGTGGCGTACATTCTCTCCAGTGCGATGATCGTCAGGTTGATCAACGAAGCGTTAGAAACGAAGTGTAAAACGGCGTTGGTTGACAGTAAACCGAGGTAGTTCTGCTTCCACAAATCGCTGGTGTAGGAAAAAGTACCATACAGCATTGATGTCCCTCCAAGAGCTCCGACCAGAAGATCCGGGAAGGCACTATTTAACACCCACCAAAACCATGTGAGCCGAAATTAAATAATTTACTGTCAGCGGTCATGACGTCAAGTCTAAGCAACATGGCGGCAGAGGCGAGCAATGTCACGAACTTGCTTGCAGCGCTTTGCAGTGAATGATACTCTTGTAGTGTAGGTAAATAAAGTGAGTCTTAAGACAATTTTCATTACCTAGAGCATATTTTTATCGGGTTGTTCTCCGTTCCTGCACAACCATGAACATGGTTCTGAAGGTCGTTATCTATTTACGTAACTACAGTAAAAAGTAAATGACATCCGCCAAAACCATGTAAGCTGAAAATTTAAAAAAATGGCCTTCTGTAAATTCATGGATCCTTCGATTCTTTCAATGGTTTATACACTTCAACGCTCGAGAAAGCACTGGAACTCATTAAAGTGTATGAGATAGCGACTACTTCTCGTTATGCTGCAAGCAAAGACTTCGGAATGTCTGGTAAGTGGCCTGAACATGTAAAAGCTTAATCTAGAAATAAATGGGAAACATGCATGTACAGTAAGTGTAAGTATAAATACAAGATGACCAGAGATGTGCTAAAATAAACCCCTAATCTCTGTTTGGCTTTATCTAACAAGAATTTGTTTATATTGACATTTTAAAATAGCCAGCTCAAAGGTTTCTTTGTCACATTGATAAGGCCGGGGGAATAGTTTATTATATACATTGTAAAGGACCATTCCTTATTTATGAAATAGGCTGGGTGTGGAAAAATTAATATTAAAGGACAAGATTCACTAAGTCCCCCCTTCCTCTCAAAGTCCATATTAAAAAGCAATGACCCCCCCCCCCACACACACACACACACACACACTTTGTTTATTAATTTTCAATAACAGTTGAACTCTGTGTAATTTAACAATAACTAACTACTCAGCATAATATTGACTAAAAATATGCACATGACCAACCCCTACCCCCCCCCCTGCCCCCCCCCCCCCCCCCCCCTCCCCTCTTTCCTTCATAAATAATGACCAGTCCCTAAGGATCCGGTCTCTGACTGTAACAATATTGTATAATCATTAAGGTGGCAAAAAAAACAAAATTCTATGGAAGGAAGTCAGTACAGATGGCCCTGGTATAGAGTTTGATGGGATCCCATTCATGATCATTGGGAAGAAAGTCCTGGAGTGCCACCATGGTCCAAATAGGAACAAGATTTTAAAAGCAAAGCTGGCAAAAGAGAGAGGTAAATTGTTGCAGAAAATAAAATCATATATGATTTTATACTAGACAATTTTTTTAAAGCAACATCACTCATCTTTCATACCATCGGTGTTTATTCCTTACAAAGTATCAAAACAAATATTAATACAGTATTCTAAACAGAGTGAAAAGTAGTCAAAATCATAAAGCAAAATGCCTTATGTCTACACAACTTGCATAGCACATATTGTCTAGAACTGCTGAAGTCTGGTATCTTCTTATTTAGAAATAACTATAACTGGTATTGAGATGTGTAACATTAAAATTTTGTCTAACAGGTAAATGAACAAAGTGACCATGCCTTCTTCAGGTGCAAGACACCAAGAAGTATGATTGCCCAGCAAAGATATACATAAAAACCTAACATAACCCCAACCACCTAGTAGAGAGAAGAATCTCTGACGTGGCTTTTACAGAAAGGCAGTCTGCACTTCAACAGTCAAGAGTGACCAACAGGAATTTTGCTGTTTGTAACACAATACCAGCCGTCAGTGTACAACTTAAAAGAAATTTTAATGAAACACCCCCCCCCCCCAGCCCCCCCCCCTCTATTCAGCATTGGAACCTGCATGACAGCCCAATCCACTGAACAAACATCATAATGGAACTCGTCAGTGAGGGGAATGCAAGAGGGGATCAAACATGCATTCATGTGTGAGCAGAGCACACACATTAACATTTCTGTTTAGAATAATTAACTTAGTCAGAACTATATTGATTTCTTATCTGATTGAAACAGAATTGGAACTGGGAATTATATAATTCATATAGAAGGTTTTGTCATGATGTAGTACATGGCCATCAAAATCTGTGATATTAATGTTCTCAATGCCATTTATAAAATCTGTTCTTTTTGCTTCAAATAGGTGGTCAAGATGTGTATTTTTGTCGGTCAATGGCAGTGACAGAAAGTGCAAAGTGACTTTAAGTTTAAAATTTTGCAGCAACAATGATGAAGTTTGATGGCCAGTTGCTAAAACACCCCATATGTATTATTATTTACTGCCAGTTTACATGGACCAGTAATCGGCATTATGATTACAACACCTTATTTTTAGCGCACGCTACATGGTTTTGGCGGATGCTATTTACACCATTCACCAGAGTAAAGAGTAAATAACATCCACCGAAACCACGAGCTTACGCTGGAAATAAACTAATTGTAGTCATGATGCCAATTTCCAGCCAAAAGGTGAATCGGTAAAATTCAGTGCTTCCATAGATTAACAGAAGGCCATCTCTTTTTTTTTTTTAATTTTCAGCTCACATGGTTTTGGCGGATGTTATTTACTTTTTACTGTAGTTACGTAATTAGATAACGACCTTCAGAACCATGTTCATGGTTGTACAGGAACGGAGAACAATCCGATAAAAATATACTCTAAGTAATGACAACAGCGTGAAAATTGTCTTAAGCTTGACTTTACTTACGTTAACACTATAAGAGTATCATTCACCGCATAAGTACCGCAGATCGTGACAAGCTCGCCTCGGCCGCCATGTTGGTTAGTCTTGACGTCATGACCGCTGACAGCAAATTTTCAATTTCGGCTCACATGGTTTTGGTGGGTGTTAAATAGTGCCTTCCGAAGATCCGCTACTGCTAAACTGGTAGCTGGCCAATAACATTTGCGTCCCCTCAACTGTCTGGTTCTTGTGAACACAGCTACAACCACCGCATTCCCAGTGATAATTACGAGAATTTCAATAATGGAAGCCACGACATATGGAATGCTTTGAGAGCGAGGAAGGTGACCATCTTCCGTATAGATCTCTGAAGTGTTCATGCCCACTCTGTTAGAGAAAATTTGCAACAAAAATAAATGAGAATTTTAATGACTGAACTGGTAGGCTTTTAGAGGCCTTTCTTTCTTTATGTCAACACTATTATGATTTGTGTAAGATCACATATTTTTAGGCGATTATAAAATAGCCCCAGATAAAATATTTATCAAAAATTTATGCATTGTCTTAATTTTTTTCTTTCTTTGTTTATTAAAGTTATTTTTAGTTAGAATGCCGATTGTCACAATAGTCAAACTAATCAGACGGCCGAGTTTCAACGTAGCTAGCTCCAGCTGAACAGACTGAAAAATACAAATTCAGTGTCTTGAAAAGTCTAGGTATCAGGCCGCTGATAAACAAGCTTGCGGATTCCTAGCGATAGTTTTTAAATGTTTTATAATGGTCAGACTTTCATTATCAAAGTTTCAAGAGTCACGAAATGCGTTCAAAATAAAGGAATTGCGTAGAACCCCGTAGAAGTCTGCAGGCGACTCTTCTATGCTATATATTTTGCATTGCCGTTACGTAACTACTGTACAGTGGCCAGTTTTTCCCATTCTTTTGGCTAAGGGGAGAATTTCAAAATGATCCTGGCCGTTTTTATCCTACGCCTTATATTTGCATGAAGGCGCGCAAGCCTTGGTTTTCACGAGCGACGCAAGCGCAAGCAGAGGAATCTTTCTTCAGTCACAGAGCGGAAAACCCCAGGCTTGACGCAAGTACAAGCACAAACATGTCATTTAGACCATTTAGTTCACAGAAAACAGCCGCTATAGCACGACGCACGCAAGCGCACACAAAAAGAACCCATATTCACAGGGAAGACAGACTCGACGCAAGAAAAAGCTCAAGGATCAAAACATATTTAAAAGTTTACTTATCAATTCTGCTTGCGTCGCTTGGGAAACCGTCTTTAACTCCCAGAAAATAAAAAATATAAAAACGGGAAACAGGGCAAGGAAACTTTAGTTTATTAATTTGCATCAACTGGCGCCATAAAAAAAGTGACATCTGGAGCCAATCAGTAACACATTTACAGGGTCCATTAAGTCATACCAGCTTTCTCACACGGCGCTAAAATGCACTTTAATCCAGTTACCCAACTCACCATGACAAATACTTTTGTAGTTATGCATTCGAAACATTCTCTGTAACATTTTGTAGACTTAGTTTTCAGTTCAGCTAAGATGGTCCAACTATTAAAACACATTTGTTTACTGAAATTTTCAGTAAATTAGCCCTGGATAAATATATCCACCTCTTGCATGAACACGGCAGAAACCCATTAAACATCAGAAAAAAAAAACCCGGTTAGATGTGTTTATTAGCTCGAAGGGAGGCTTTCAAACGCTCTGTTCTAGGAGATAAATATAGTAGTTCAAACTGCGAGAGCAAGCTTCAATTTAAAATTCACATTATTTAGAGTTTATTTATAACATGAGTTACAGCCGTTGCCTGAGAATATGCTGAGGCCAATCTAATCGAGTCGGCTGGCAGATATACATTTAGAGTTGGTCAGTTAACTTTTTTTTCTAATAAATGCTGGAATTTTCTCGTCGAATATTCAGCGATTTGTCCCACAGTAAACGTTGGAAACAGATGTACATGGAACCCACTCACTATATAGCTCGTCATGGGTTTAGTAGCTGCGTTCAGTAATACTCACCGAGTACACCAGGCCCCTTGTTGTGTCCACAATCCTTGAACAAAAAGATATCTTTCTCTTCTATATACTGCGGCTCAGCTTTTTCTTTTTTTTTATCAACTCCGCACTTTGTGGCATGTGTTAAATTTCAAAGCATTTTATTTCTCTAGTTGCTTATTAGCTTATACACACACCATAAACGTCAAGCATTTGTCATATTTTACTGATGACCGGGTGTTTATCATGTATACTGTCAGAGATAGTCCAACCTTTCTTGCATGGCGAACTGAACGACGACAAGTTGCCCTAAGTTCTTTGCTGTCTACAAAGTAACTCTGAAAGTCTAGATAACGATAACTCCATAAATGAAGACTTTCCAGATGTTCCAGTGTTAATTTAACTCACATTTGCGAAAGACGATTATACTATATTAACAAGAACTTTATTGCTTATTAGCATATCATCATAAACGCCAAGCGTTTGTCATACTTTAATGGTGACCGTTTTTTTTTTGGACATCCACCAAATACAGATCACGCATACTGTTCTGATCCATCCTTTCTTGCATGGCGAACTGAACGACGACAATTTGCCTTATGTGTTTTGCTTTCTACAGACTCTGGAAGTCTAGATAACGTTATAAATGAAGACTTTCCAGATGTTCGAATGTTAATTTAACTCGTCCGCGAAAGCCGATTTTATATAATTTTTTACAAGAACAGAATGAAAGTTCACAATTCCCCTTTAAATGATTTTGATGTTGTGTAATACCTCTCCAGTGTTTCCTTCGCTGTTATCACTGTAAACGTGCATGGCTTGTACAAGCTGTTTTGCTGAGAGATATATTTTTTTTGAGGAGTTCTATTTCGATGTTCAAAAAATTAAATTCCCGAGACCTGTTAAGTGTCTTATCCATATGGTGTTCCTAAAAGTTAAATTTTGTGTGTTAAATTTTAAGGCGTTTAATTTTTTTCTAGTCGCTTATACACAAATTATCTGCTAAACGTCAAACATTTGTCACTTGGTGACCAGGTGGTTTCAGTGTGACAACCACACACACACACACAAAAAAAGAAAAAAAAGAGGAAATCACGTATATTGTGTTCTCGTCCTTCCTGTCCTGCACGGTAAACTGAACGATTACAATTTGCCCTATGTTCTTTGCTTTCTACAAAACTCTTGAAGTCTAAATAACGGTAACTGTAAATGAGGGACTTTCAAGATGTTCCAACGTTAATTTAAATCATACGCGAAAGCCGATTCTATAATATTTACAAGAACAGAATGCGATTTGATAATTGCGGTTAGCAAATAGGCAATTTTTTAATTCATAAAGTGTATTTCTGAGGTAGTGGATGTTAATCAGACTAGTGTTGGGTGACTTCGGCAATTCTAATTTCCGTGTGCAGTTTTAACCGTTAATGTCAAATAATCAATAAGGATCATATAGATACGAGTGTTTTACTGGAAAATATACCGTGCGTAAAATTCATACGAAACTACATCCGGGACCCGAGTGGCGTATTTTCCATATCCTCACTAGTGAGGATATCGTTGGCATCATTTCCCACTTTTGCACGGTTGTTTGTGCAATTTCTCGTAAAACACTCGTGCCTAATATAATAAAAAGAAAATTACACGGCGGCTTGTAAGATATGGATTTTATTTTCTCGTGGTAGAAACTATATTTTACCACTCGAAAATAATATTCATATCTTCGCGCCGCCGTGTAATATCCTCCATATATTACACATGTGAACTTCTGTTGAAATTCTACTTGCGTGGCAGCCACGTTGGTTCCACTAGCAATGAAACCCTTGTAATGGAGCTTGTTTTAAAATGTCTTCTCATTTAAAGCTTTGTGGTGTAGGCCATGTTATCGACCGCCATGTTCGGTTGAGGATGGGAACAAACCACTGCGCATGCTTGTCGGTTCATTACCTCTGGCCTGTTCCTCATTTCTATCGCCTGCACTCGTCTCTCATCTGTGTGCCTGCAGAGCAGACGTAACGCAGCTCGTCGGAACTGCGGCATTTTTAACGAGTAAATTAGTGGATTGACCAGGGAGTTGGCGAGAAGCAGGAAAACTAAACCGCTAAACAGATGGTTAAAGCCATACTTTGACGACACCCGAGCAACGATGTCACAATAAAGAGTAAGAACTACAGCAGGTAACCAAGTTACTATGGAAACTGCTGTGGTAAGGAACAAAGTGGCCGTCAGCTTACGATCCCGTGCAGTGGTCACGTGGTTTTGGGGATGCTGATAGAATTTAATCTTTATCCAAATGCTGATGTAACAGACCAAAATAATCAAGGAAAAGAGTAAGTTGCTGGCTAGCCAAACATATTTAAACACCACAGCTGAAATGAAACCATAACGTCCTACCAAGTCTAGAACAGGAAAGAATATTGGTAAAATCCAACCGAACCCAAACATCACGTGATAACTTCGTGATGAGAGTACGCGATGTTTCAGCGGCCATAGAGTGGCGTACATTCCCTCCAGTGCGACGACCGTCAGGTTGATCAACGAAGCGTAAGAAAAGAACAGGTAAACGGCGTTGGTTGACAGGAAAACCAGGGAGTTCAGCTTCCACAAATGGCTGGTGAAAGAAAAAGTATTATAAAGCACTGATAGCCCTCCAAGAGCTCCGACCAGAAGATCTGCTACTGCTAAACTGGTAGGTGGCCAATAAGCTTTGCGCTGCCTCAACTCTCTTGTTCTAGTGAACACAGCTACAACCACCGCATTTCCAGTGATAATTACGAGAATTTCAATAGTGAAAGCCACGACATATGGAATGCTTTGAAAGCGAGGAAGGCGACCATCTTCCAAATGGATCTCTGAAGTGTTCATGCCCACTCTGTTGAAGAAAATTTGCAACAAAATTAAATGAGAATTTTAATGACTGAACTGGTAGGCTTTTAGAGGCCTTTCTTTCTTTCTTTATGTCGGCACTCGTCTGATTTGTGTAAAATCACATCTTTTTAGGCGATTATAAAATAGCCCAAGATAAAATATTTATCAAAAATTTATGCATTGTCTTAATTCTTTCTTTCTTTGTTGTTGCCGAGCGCATGCGCGAGGTAGCACATATTCTGGTCATGAACGAGATCAGGGATCTCTAGATGTTCACTCATGTGGCAGCTGATGGCCATATAATGATGCCCAGGGGACAGTGAGTGTTTTTCTCCGACGTCACTCGAAAGTCGAAGCAAGGATCGAGTATTGAAGAGAAACATCGCCTGATCTTCCTGATGATCTCTGCCAAACAACAACACGCCACAATCGCGATGTACCGGCTACAAGCGGTTTGTCTTTCGTGTCAATGCGCCCCTCAATGTTTAACTGTTTCGTCATTTGGCTTTACATTTGTTGATCCATGTGAGTAATAAGAATAAACTACAGTCTGACTTGAGCTAACAATTTTTTTGTTGTCGGTTAACGCTCGTTTCTTCGCTTTTGAGTCGAGTCAAGCCGCGTTGCGTTACTTAATCCACGATAAAATACATGTTGCGAGGGGTCAATCACGGGCATTCACTGCTGGCAATCCATTTCTTGTGCAAAATTCAAAGCAGTATGGACACATGTATTTTGTGTGGAACGATTTATCGAGGCCCACGAGGTTTGTGTACGTATAACAGCTGTCGACTCTTCTTGAAACCGAAACCTGTTCGGCCGTGTTAAATTTCAAAGCATTTTATTTCTCTAGTTGCTTATTAGCTTATACACACACCATAAACGTCAAGCATTTGTCATATTTTACTGATGACCGGGTGTTTATCATGTATACTGTCAGTGATAGTCCAACCTTTCTTGCATGGCGAACTGAACGACGACAAGTTGCCCTAAGTTCTTTGCTGTCTACAAACTCTGAAAGTCTAGGTAACGATAACTCCATAAAATAATGAAGACTTTCCAGATGTTCCAGTGTCAATTTAACTCATCCACGAAAGACGATTATACAATATTAACAAGAACAGAATGCGATTTGATAGTTGCAGTTTGCAAATAGACTATCAATGTTGGGTGACTTTGGCCATTCTTAAATGATTTCCGTGTATTTAAACTGTTTATGCCAGATAATCAACAAGGATTAATACTGACTTTCAAGTTTCCTTTGGCTCCGCTGAAGTTGGTGGTTTCTCCTGTACTTTTCTACAACATTTTGTTCACATAAATAAAAGAAAAGTGTACTCGGGTCTGTATGCCCTATGCTTGCAAGATTTGTACTCTGAAATTTTCTTGTTTACGATTTACGCACGGCATAAACTTTTGCCGATCGGTGCAGGTTTCAATGATCACAAAGTCGTGTAATAAATCTCTTATTGACCGAGTTTGCTCGGGACCGTACTGGGAGAATATTGGCCCTCGGTCTTTTTTGTACCTCGCTGCGCTCGGTCCATACTGTCAAGACCTCGGGCGATATTTTCCCAGTACGGCCCTCGCACTCGGTCAATAAGATATATATATATCGGCAGCGCAAGAGGCCGAATGTGATGCCGAAGGGTGTAGAGAACGTATAGTCCAACGTTCCTCTTCGTGGGAGCGCTATTTTGTTTGTTAAAGCAATCCTTTAGTTTCTCAATCAAGAATCAACATATAATTTATTCCCCTGTTTGTTTATCTGCATGGATAAGAATTTTATTGACTGACCTGGTAGGCTTTTAGAGGCCTTCCTTTCTTTCTTTATGTAGTCTCATTTGTGTAAGATTACTTATTTTTAGGAAATTACAAAATAACCACAGGTGAAATATTCATCAAAAATATATGCATTGTCTTAATTCTTTCTTTCTTCGTTTATTAAAGTTATTTTAGTTAGAATGCCGGTTGTCGCAATAACCGATTACTAATCAGATGGCCGAGTTTCAACGTAACATAGCTCCAGCCAAACAAACCGAAAAATACAAATTCAGTGCGGTCTTGAAAGGTCGCGGTACCAGGCCGCTGATAAACAAGCTTGCGGATCCCTAGCGAGAGTTTTCAAATGTGTTTTCCTCCGTGTATTAGAAACGCCACGAAATAGTACATCCATGCTTCGAAAGTCTGTGTTTAAATACATTTTAACGGTCAAGCTTTCAATATAAAAGTTTCAAAGTATCAGAGAGTCTTGAAATGCGTTTAAAATGAAGGGATTGCGTAGAACCCCGTCGAAAGTTTTCAGGCGACTCTTCTATGGTATATATTTAGCATTGCCGTTAAGTAACTACTGTACAGTGTGGCCAGTTTTTCCCATTCTTTCGGCTAAGGCCAGAATTTCAAAATAGCCTTGGCCGTTTTTATCCTACGCTTTATATTTGCATGAAGGCGCGCAAGCCTTAGTTTTCATGAGTCAGTGTCGTAAGCACAAGCAGAAGAATCTTTATTCAGTCACAGAGTGGAAAACCCCAGACTCGTTAAATAATCAGAAAATTGCCGGTAATATTCTTTATTCTTTTAGCTCGAAGGGAAGCTTTTAAACACTCTACTCGCGAGGAGTTAGAGAATGCAGTTCAAACTGCGGCAGCAAGTTTCAATTCAAAATTCACATTATTTAGAGTTTTTATATATAAAGCGTAACTTAGTCACAGGTGATGTTGGCTGAGAATAAGCTGAGGTCCATCTACAGCCAAAGCTCTCGTAGGCGACCACCTCGGGAACTCGAAAAAGTGGTCGTAACTGGAGCTGGTCGCTACGAGAATGGGCTCTCGTAAACGACCACGCGCTAAAACAATAGAGGCTGGTCGTATACAAGAGCTTTTAGCATAAAGCCGCTCGGTACTCCACCCAAAACTCCCTTGAAATTTTAATTCGAGATCTTTGTATTAAGCGAAGCATTAGCGCAATTATTATTACTGTAAATGCGTTCAAGTAGTGTTCACTTTCACTAAAGTGTTTACTAATACGAGTCAGACCCTTTGAGTGGTCACTTACAACTAAAGCTGGTCGCTTACGAGTGTGGTGGCAAGGAGAGCTTTGACTGTAATTGAGTCGGCTGGCAACTATATAGAGTTGGTCAGTTAGCTTTTTTCTAATAAATGCTGGAATTTCATGGCCGAATTCGGCCATTCTTCCCACAGTAAACATTGTTGGAAACAGATGTACATGGAACCCTCTCACTATATAGCTCGTCATGGGTTTTGTAGCTGCGTTCAGTAATACTCACCGAGTAGTACACCAGGCCCCTTGTTGTACCCACAATCCTTAAACAAGAAGATATCTTTCTATTCTATATACTGCGGCTCAGCTCTTTTTTATCAACTCCGCACTTTGTGGCATGTGTTAAATTTCAAAGCATTTTATTTCTCTAGTTGCTTATTAGCTTATACACACACCATAAACGTCAAGCATTTGTCATATTTTACTGATGACCGGGTGTTTATCATGTATACTGTCAGTGATCCTGATCCTTTCTTGCATGGCGAACTGAACGACGACAAGTTGCCCTAAGTTCTTTGCTGTCTACAACTCTGAAAGTCTAGATAACGATAACTCCATAAATGAAGACTTTCCAGATGTTCCAGTGTTAATTTAACTCACATTTGCGAAAGACGATTATACTATATTAACAAGAACTTTATTGCTTATTAGCATATCATCATAAACGTCAAGCGTTTGTCATACTTTACTGGTGACATGCCGGGTGTTTTTTTTTGGACAACCACCAAATACAGATCACGCATACTGTTCTGATCCATCCTTTCTTGCATGGCGAACTGAACGACGACAATTTGCCTTATGTGTTTTGCTTTCTACAGACTCTGGAAGTCCAGATAACGTTATAAATGAAGACTTTCCAGATGTTCGAATGTTAATTTAACTCGTCCGCGAAAGCCGATTTTATATAATTTTTTACAAGAACAGAACAGAATGAAAGTTCACAATTCCCCTTTAAATGATTTTGATGTTGTAATACCTCTCCAGTGTTTCCTTCGCTGTGTCGGAAACTGAGTGATACGTGTGAGTGAGTGAGTGAGTGATGTGACGGAAATAATTGCCATATTTTGATTTGTGAGTCAGAATGAGTGTACCTTTGTAGTCTAATGTGTTAACTAATCGTCTTGAACAAATAAGTAATCATAGGCGCGGCCTTTTAAGGGAGATTTTGTAATTAAATCTAAGGTGATTAGAGATAGTTGAGCGAGAGCACGGGAGAAGCTTTTGAGACCGAGAGAGAAAATACAATCATTGTGATAATCGTGACCGTGTGGGTTTTCTACCTCGTGTTCCCCACATTACTGGCACCTCCGACGGGGAATAAACCGTATACCTGTGACAGAATTCTGGAATCTCAAGTACAGAATACTACTGCGGAACATCATGTCCCTCAAGAAGCAACTCGGTGAGTTGGACTCAAAACTAAAGGCACTTCATCTTCGACTGAAGAAAACTAAGGATGTGCTTGAGAAGAAAGACCAGTTGGCTATCGAAAGACAGCGCTCTTCGATTGCTAAACTTGCTGGAGAGATTGATCTTTTAAGAGGGTCAATCCACGAGACTAAATTTACATTAGGCGAGACGGAAGAGAACATCGAGGAATGGTCGGAGGAGATCGACGGAGACCTCTCACTCGCAGACGAGAGCTGCGAAGAGTTGGCCAAATGCCTGAAGGAAATGGAAAGTCAGGCACGACACGCCGAGCAAGACCACATCCACGAAAAGACCATGGAGCTTGAGAAGCAACTTCACCAACAGAAGCTAGAAGCTGCATTAAAGCAGAAGGAGCTTGCGGAACAGTCTACGCCCGCCGTTAGGTTGCCCAAGATCTCTATTACAAAATTCAATGGCACGCCCTTGGACTGGGTACGCTTCGAGGGGCAGTTCAAAGCCATGGTTGACTCCCAGAAAGTACACGGAGTGACTAAGTTTTCACATTTAAAGGAGCTTGTGGAACCGCGAGTTCGGAGCGCGCTGGACTGCCTTCCCTTCACGGAGGAAGGCTATGTTCGAGCCATGAAGTATCTTCAAGATAAATATGGTCATCCGAACGAAGTCGCAGGCGCCTATGTGATCAACCTACTGGAGTTGGAGCCTATATCTGAGAGAGATGTCGGAAAAATACACCAGTTCTACGAGAAACTGCTGTTTAACGTGGAGAGCTTGGCAACGCTGGGGAAACTCGACACGATTCAGGGCGCTGCCTTCTTCGTGATTGTAAAGAAACTCGAGCTCCTCAAGAGGGAACTCGTGACCCACGTGGCCGGTGACTGGCGTGACTGGACGTTCACGGAACTGATAGAAGCACTGAGAAAGTGGACGGAGACGAACACGATCACGAAAGTTGACAAGCGCGTTGTTAGCAAGCGTAGTTCTGGCCTACCACAAGCCCGCGCCTTCCAGTCACACGACCGTGACGTCAAGTACGGCTCCTACACATGCGTTTATTGTGACAGCGAAGATCACCGCGCTTCCAACTGTGACAAAGTGACTTCACCAGCCGAGCGCAAAAAGATCTTAATGCAGAAGAAATTATGCTTCAACTGCGCTGCAGGGCAACACAGTGCCAATGCCTGCAAAAGCAAGATGTCGTGCCGTCTCTGCCATAAGCGTCATCACACGTCAATTTGCCAGACGTCAGAAGAGCCAGGATTGACAACCGATGTCGGAAATGCCTCAGTCGTGCATCCGGTGGTATTAGTGGAGATTAACGGCCGGAAGTTTCGAGCGCTGTTGGATAGTGGTGCGAGCCACTCATACGTGTCATCAACCGTAATTGATTTGACACACGCGCGTGCCGCCAGAAGTAGCACGCGACGCATTGCGACGTTGTTAGGAGTGACAACAACGAAACTGCGTGAATATGACGTCTGTCTGAAGGCGCTCAAAGGCAATTTCGCGCTGAACACGCGAGTCACGCGAATTAACAAGAAGGAACTATTTATGCTGGATAATCCTCACAACGAGTGCCGAATCGCCAACTACCCGCACTTGCGGGGCGTAGAGTTAGAAGGCCGTGGCGGGAGATGTGCGTAAGGCATTCCTGCAAGTACGCGTCAGGGAAGGGGAGCGGGACGCTCTCCGCTTCCACTGGCTACGCGACTTGAACTCGACAGAAGTCCAAACTCTAAGGTTCACCAGGGTGCTGTTTGGTCTTGCGCTCTCTCCGTTTCTGTTGGGCGGAGTCATTGAGTAACACTTGGAGAGCTGGAGCGACCGACTTCCAGAGATAGTGGAGGAAATCTTGCGCAGCCTCTATGTTGATGACCTTATTTCAGGTGGGCCCACGGTGAACGAAGCCAGCGGTCTGAAGCGGGACGCAATTACCATCTTCGCCGACGGTGGTTTCACACTCCATAAATGGCATTCCAACGAACCCGAGCTGGAGTCCAATCAGATCCTACCTCCTGGCGGTGATGGAGAAACAACCTACGCCAAACTCCAGCTAAGTTACGCCTCAGGGGAGGGGTGCAAGCTACTAGGCCTGGGTTGGAACAAAGCAGCAGACACATTGAGTGTTTCCATCCCTGTAGGAGAAACTGTGCCTTCGAAAAGAGGAATCCTGGGCAAAGTGGCCCATATTTATGATCCCATAGGACTCGTCTCGCCAGTGACTCTTCAAGGGAAGTTCCTCTACCGAGAAGCGTGTGAGCTGAAGCAAGCATGGGACGCTCTTCTACCGAAGGATCTCGCCGCAAAGTCGACGAGATGGGAGAGCGCCCTACCTAACAACGTGACCACGAGAAGGTGCCTCGCCACCTATCGCGAACCCATCGACGCGGTGGAGCTACACGCGTTCGGAGATGCGAGCGGACGGGGAGTAGCTGTTGCAGTATACTCCGTAGTCCGTCAATCATCGGGACCAACTCAAGGGCTGTTAACAGCAAAAGCACGTCTGGCTAAACAGGGCCTGACGATACCGAGACTCGAGCTGGTAGCGGGACACATGGCCATCAACTTAGTTGAGAACGTACGCCGCGCGCTGGTCGGGTTTCCTGTCACGTCTGTTCATTGCTGGCTCGACAGTACAGTCGCGCTACATTGGATCGGCGGCGGTGGAGAATACCGCCAGTTTGTCGCAGATCGCGTTCGGAAGATCAGAGCGTGTAAGATCGACGAATGGAGACACGTGCCGACCGATCAAAACCCGGCGGACCTCGGAAGTCGTGGCGGGTCAGTCGACTGTCCACTCTGGTGGGACGGGCCGGCGTGGCTACAAAATCGTGACGCATGGCCGGCCAACCCTGTGACGGCCGCCACTCCGGAGTCCAAGGCCGAGTCCCGAGTGATTCGAGAAATGCTGGTTGCAGCGACCGTGGACAATAGTTGATTTCGACAGTAGTGCTTGAACTTTGAACTGGAGAGAGAGAAAATACAATCATTGTGATAATCGTGACCGTGTGGGTTTTCTACCTCGTGTTCCCCACAGCTGTTATCACTATAAACGTGCATGGCTTGTACAAGCTGTTTTGCTGAGAGATCTTTTTTTGAGAAGTTCTATTTCGATGTTCAAAAAACTAAATTCCCGAGACCTGTTAAGTGTCTTATCCATATGGTGTTCCTAAAAGTTAAATTTTGTGTGTTAAATTTTAAGGCGTTTTATTTTTTTCTAGTCGCTTATACACAAATTATCGGCTAAACGTCAAACATTTGTCACTTGGTGACCAGGTGGTATCAGTGTGACAACCACACACACACACACACACACACACACACACACACACAAAAAAAAAAGAGGAAATCACGTATATTACGTATATAATGATTACAATTTGCCTTATGTTCTTTGCTTTCTCCAAAACTCTTGAAGTCTAAATAACGGTAACTGTAAATGAGGGACTTTCAAGATGTTCCAACGTTAATTTAAATCATCCGCGAAAGCCGATTCTATAATATTTACAAGAACAGAATGCAATTTGATAGTTGCGGTTAGCAAATAGGCAATTTTTAAATTCATAAAGTGTATTTCTGAGGTAGTGGATGTTAACCAGACTAGTGTTGGGTGACTTCGGCAATTCTAATTTCCGTGTGCAGTTTTAACCGTTAATGTCAAATAATCAATAAGGATTATTATTATATAGACACGAGTGTTTTACTGGAAAATGGATTTTATTTTCTCATGGTAAAAACAATATTTTACTCACTCGCGAAGCGCTCGTTCGTAAAATATTGTTTTTACCATGAGAAAATAAAACTCATATCTTCGCGCCGCCGTGTAATATCCTCGATACATTATACATGTGAACTTCTATTGAAATTCTACTTGCGTGGCAGCCACGTTGGTTCCACTAGCAATGAAACCCTTGTAATGGAGCTTGTTTTAAAATGTCTTCTCATTTAAAGCGATTCTATAATATTTACAAGAACAGAATGCAATTTGATAGTTGCGGTTAGCAAATAGGCTATCAGGAATTTAATTCATAAAGTATATTTCTGAGGTAGTGGATGTTAATCAGACTAGTGTTGGGTGACTTCATCCATTCTTAAATTTCCGTCAAACACTCCTGACGCACGGAGACTTTGATCAAGACTAAAATGAAAAGGATGTAAAGTGCGAAACTGCTCGCAAACAATTTACTGTTTTGTTTGTATTTCGTTTGATCAACCACCTGCAATGCCGGGCATGACTTGGCGTAATGCTCTAAATTAAAACCATTTGAGCTGTAATTCTTTCACACGTCACTCTACAATTGTTCGGCACCGTTTCTTAAGCAAACCTAAGTAAACACGAGTCAACTGCACATTCACTGTTCTTTGCTGTAAGGAAACGGCAATTTGACTTTCTGTTCACCGACAATATTCATATAAGGTTATTGATTTTGAGAAAATTAATCAATTCCCTCTGTTCTTAACATAATTCTTAACGTATTTTCAACAGAACGGCATTCTGTCGGTTGTTCGCGAGTCCCTCTCGGGAAAAGATCATTGTAGCGTTACAATTTAACGTACATTATAGTATCGTTGTAAAGGTCTTGGACTGCAGAATATAGATCTGATGTTATGGTTTTCAAGCACACTAAAGTTGGAGTACGAGTTAGGTTAATTTTAAAATTGATTGTTTCGGAAACGGGATTTAAAACTTTTGTCGGTTTGATTCGAAAATGCTAAAATGACGGCTTTTTTCCGAATAAAGTTTACTAACAGTACCGTGTCAGCGAATTTCGATCCGTTTTGTTTTAAGGATTTTATTCTCTTTTAAAGTGGAGAGAACCTTTTGGTATCCGTTTTTTTATGCAAACTGTTCATTAGAACAAGAACGAAAAAAAAAATTATCGAAAATTGCTGACACAGTATTTGAGAAAAACTCGTCCGTTCTGCCTCACGAAAATTCTACACATTCCATTCTTGCAACAGACGGAGCCGTTTCATTTTTAAGAAAATGCTTATTTTTGACCTAATATCAGAAGGGCATAAAATCGGCCATTTTTTAGATAAAAGCACTATTAAGTAAACGTTTAGCGCATCAATGTGAATATTTAGTAGTGTAGTGTTGTGTAAAATTGGCCATTCTCGACTTTCCGTGCGCTTTTACTCAGCTAATCAATATATAAGGATTAAGGGTCAGTTCTGGTGATTTTAGAAGCGGAGATGTAATTATGTTGAGCTGAGCCAGTTGTCCTTTGTTAGTGGCCAGCGATTAGCAAGGCAATATCAGAATACGAATCGATAAATATTGTCCCCGAGCGAAGCGAAGCGAAGTGAGGGTAATAATCACGGCGCTAATGCAGCAAATTCGCTTTGTGTGGAGACTCCAAGCGAGTCGCCATCTCGAAATCTAATGTTCGTCAGTCAGTCTGTCAGTCTGTCAGTCTGTCATAGGGCGACCTCTAAGGCAATGACGTAATAATAATTATCGATTAGCATCAAAGCGAGGTCAAACAAAGGTTTGAACGAAGCAACAACTGTACGTAACTGCGTTCACGAAGATGAATTTGAAAACTGGAAAACTTGACACAGCACGGTCTCGCGTAGCTCGTCTGCAAAAGAGAAGGGAACTAGCCGGGCAAAGCGAAATCGTGAAACAATCGAACAGCGCCAAATAAATACGTCTAGAGAAAAGACGACAAACATTTGATAACCGACAACATCATGAACGGAAGCGTGCCGAAGAAGATCAAGCAAATCGGGAGCTTCAGACGCCGTCTTGTGTTAAACTCAGATCCTTATTCAGAAAGGACAAGCAACAAAGGTTAGTCAGTGGAAAGCGAACAATCACCGTGACAAATATATTCTACCCATATCTTGTAACTCGATCACTTGTATTAAAATCTGTATGCTGATCATTTTCCCTCGAAGTATTCTTTTAATACGCTTCTGTCGCCAGTTTCGGCTACTGTATTGGCTCAGAGCAATCGGAACTTGGAGTCTTGAATGATTTAGTCAGATGTCTTATTATTTCTTTCAAGACTAAAACTGTAACAAATACTGTAATTTGACATGCGGTGATTGCAGCGAGAATTGTTCACAAGCCCTTAGAAGTATGACTAGGTCTGAAGCCCGTGCATAATTTGAAGTAATCCGTTCAAGTTTTGCTTTGATTCTGGGAGAAATCATGTTGTTTTGAGCGCGTTCACGTACAAAACAATTCGAGCTCATTAAACATGCATGCCTGAGTCTTGTGCATGCAACCCAGAGTAAAAACAAATTGCACAGGAAGCCTATTTAATTGTGCTGCCTATGAATTCCAAATTGGAGAATTAGTGTTTGTTTTTTTCCCGTACTACGACGGCCGACAAACTTCAAAATTTGAGTATTAGATTTTGAGAACGTGCTTGGCAGACTGTATAAATTAATTTGTCGTGCCGACCGACCGTGGGAAATACGTACTTCGTCACGCAATCGATTCTTTTTGAAGCTATTTGCAATATGCAAATAGCTTCTATGTCGGCGTTTGGGCGATAGTTGAATCGCCGTTCGGCCCATCTCATTAGGTCATTAAAATGCTCCCCCTCTAGGGGGCAAAAACTACTGAGTGGGGAGGAGCATGAAGTGCTATCCATATAAAAGCCGCCGTGGTACAGGTCCTGTGAGAAAGTTTGTCTTTTATTATCTACTTAACACAAAGAATGCACAGAGAGATTTCCAGTGAAGGGTTTCCGTGCTAATGTTATAACTTTGCAACAGAATGTCAGAAGCTAAATTACCTCTCCGGGGAGGGGTTTTCTAAATATAATTGGCTCTCTCGCACGTGGAAGTCATTATTTAATGGCGGCTGTGAGCGTTGCCGATTCTTTGGTTGCATGTGGAAATCTGCTCCCCCTTCAGGCCCCGGCTGACATATCCGTAGTATCTGGCAAACAGGCGACACAGATTCACATTTAGAGCGACATTTCTGGACACATTTGCGAATATACGCTCCGCTCACAAAAGAAGGAACACAGCTGTATGGTGTGACCATGACATATGTTTTGGCAAAGGTAAAAGCTTATTCCGAGTTTTTTGCGTTCGCTGATATGTTTGTTGACACATGATTTCATGCCATAATTGCAAATGCAGATCGACTGTGGTATGTCTGAGTTGTTTGTTTATAAAATTGTCCCGAGCGGATTCTGTCACTAATGAAAAATCGACAGGAAATTTTACTGTGAATCCTTTTCACCACCGTTCGAATAGCACGAGAAACAGGTTTGTTCGGCTGGAGTGTGTTACGTTACGAAACTACTAGAAATACGATAATCGCAGATATCCCCTCGCTCAGTAGTGGGTTTTCGGAAAGCGGGATTCTTGTTTATTTTCCGTTCGGAGATTATTTAAATTTTTTTTGCAAACCACGGCTGTGTAGCGACGTCACCAGTCGGCCGCTAAAAAAAATCTTTGTCACACGGCAGTCTGGTTTAGTTCAGACAACGTGCACAGTCTGCAATTTTCGTAGACACTAGCTGAACTTCAAAATTCGCTGAGAAAACATTTACACGCAACTACAGAATACACCCGAGGCTTGAAAGCCAAGCAAAGTCGATCTTGGACACCGAAGTTTTTATGAATTTCAAGAAAAGCCGCGATTTCTTCAGCCAATGCTTTATCCTAACCACATACGTGTATGTTTGTTTTTTTTGTGTGTGTGCCAAATTTAGAACCGTCAAAGCGAGTCGCTTGTTTACACGCTTTCGAAGTCTCGGAATCGTGTGAATTTTGGCAGGGATTCAATTTTGAACACAACAACTTTTCAAACTGCGTTTGACGATTTTAAAATCTTTGACAGAAAAAAAGAAATCAAGTCACTAAATAATACAAGGTCCGATTTTACTGAGCGAGCAAACCCGGTCACTAAATAATACAAAGTCCGATTGTGTTGAGGGAGTATCTTATGGGGGGCCCGCTAGTGGACATATTGTTTAATTTGAAAAGCAGTGGCCGGATATTTTCTACTTTAATAGCCTTCAAAAAGCACAAGCATTTTAACCCGGTTACATTTTATCCTTGAATACAGTGTGCCAACAAACGCGGCGACAAAACTTCACAGCATGTGTCAGACTGTCAATGAAATTATGCAAACATGTCAGGAATCGGATGACACAATCTTGCACGAAGGCACTCTGAAATAGCTTTGAAAACCAGCGAAAAGATCACAGTATAATCCTACTTGGCCTTCATCACAGTTCCCGGGGCATCAAACGACAAAATATACGGCAATTTGTTGAAATACCAGTGGTAACACGACCGTCGTTTAACAAAAGTGTATTTAACGTTACTTGATGTAAATTTTCAAAACTTACCGGTTCCTGAAAGCCATAGCTTTAGCTCTTTTCCAGCAAAGGAAACAAAACCCAAAACACTATTGTTTACGTCTTCAATGACTTCAAAATACACTGTATAGAATAGTCTTCATACAGTACGAAAATCCCACTTTCCATTGTATTGTGTTGTCATCTTGTCAAACTTGGATTCCTGTTATTGCGAAAGGTGAAATTTGCCACAGTGATTGTTCGATTTCCACCGACTGTATTTTGCTATTCCTTTCTGAAGAAGTGTCTGCGTTTTAACACAATACTGGCGTCTGGGATTGTGTTCAGGTCGACCAGTTGGGCCTTAAAGAATCCGTTTTACGTCTAGTAAAGCTTGCCTCCCATGCACTGGCAAAATATCCGAGCAATTTACAGCCGTCCGTCGAACTGCTTGGCCTTGTATCTGCATCTTGTTGTACAAAATCACTTCAGCTCGTACTCTACCGCATGTCACCAAGAAAATGGCGGATTACAGTTAAGCTGCCTATGTAACCTCGCCTGCTGTGGTCGCTCGGAGGGCCTTGGGACGAGGTCGTATGCCACACACAAACACACGAACATTAGATTTCGAGATGGCGACAAGCTTGGAGTCTCCGATAAGGCGATAATACTACTGCATTAGCGTCGTGAGTATTTCCCTCACTTCGTTCGGGGATTATAACGAGTCAAAATCTGGTTTACCTCGCATGATATGTTTGTTGACACATGATTTCATGACCAGATCGACTGTGGTTTGTCTGAGTTGTTTGTTTACAAAAATTGTCTCTAGCGGGTTTTGTCGCTAATGAAAAATCGACTGAAAAGTCGACAGGAAATTTTACTGTGAATCTATTTCACCACCGTTCGAAGAGCACGAGAAACAGGTTTGTTTGGCTGGAGTGTGTTACGTTAATACGAAACTACTAGAACGAGTCAAAGTCTGGCTTACCTCGCAGAAATTTACAGAACGACTTGAAATATTTTGGCAAGCTATACTTTCCTCCTTTTATGTCGATCAGCTCAAAATAATCATATAATAAACTGTCATGTTTGTGCATTTGTGTTTGGTCATGCATAGTACGTAGCTGGCATAGTAGAACATAGTGTAAAACCCCGATCAAACGGTGATAATATTCGATGATAGTTCGTGCCCCGTTGTGACACGAACTACCTATCATAGACTATCATCAACTAGCAAATAGCTTCACGTACGCTTTGCGGACCTATGTTTTTCAACGCAAAAGTATAACACAGACCATTCTTTTTCTCCTTCCTTTGTGTGTAGCATTTGACTTCGAAGAAAAGATTGAGTCAACATTTCGGTAAAACAAAGGCTACTCTTCTTGGGAGTACCAAAGTAAAGTCCCATCAATGTCAGAGCGAGGGGTATCTGCGATTATCGTATTTCTAGTAATGCAACTCGGCTGCGCATAGTGGGAATAGAAGGATTCCCCGATCTTTCTGGAAATAGTACAATATTTCACATGCAAACTCTTTTGAAATAGAGGGCTTGCTTGGCAGCAACAGTTAGTTTTAAACACAATGAAACATTCTTGAACAACATAAAGTTATTATTTATTTAATTTTATTATGTCCGCCATGCACACAGACAGGACTAAACGTGGTTAACAATCAATAAAACAAATATAGCAAATGGTTTGAACCCAGGAGTGTGAACAGTAGGTTGGTTGTGATCGTCCGGGTTAGAGTAGTCTCCAGAAAGACTGTTGCTGGTGACTGACGTTTCGACTACCTTAGCGGAAGTCATCTTCAGAGTCAAGTGAAAAGTATTCGTCAGATGGCGGTATATATGTCTCTGGTCGTAGAAGTGATTGGTCCGTTATGTCGGCCTATGGTTGGTCGAGTCGGCTTGGTTGTGTTGATGTTGTTGATGTCAGTGGACTCTGAAGATGACTTCCGCTCAGGTAGTCGAAACGTCAGTCACCAACAACAGTCTTTTTGGAGACTACTCTAACCCGGACGATCACAACCAACCTACAAAACAAATATAGTTACGTTTCAAGTCGCTCCAATCCGTTACTTATTGACATCGTACTTTAAACAGTATTAGAATCTGAACACCAAACGATTGTAATGAAATGAACCTGCGTAGTTTACAACTGATCACTGTTTCAATAAATACAACTGTAGCATCGGCATATTGTAGTGCCTTTCTAACAGTTTTAGATGGTTAAAGTAAATAAAAGCATAAGCTACCTTTCTATAACATTATCTTGGGATGGAACTTATTTGACCGTGTCATTCAAAACTTCGTGGTGCAGGCCATATTATCGGCCGCCATGTTTGGTTCAGGACGGGCAGGAACCACTGCGCATGCTTGTCGGTTCATAACCACTGGCCTATTTCTCATTTCTATCGCCTGCACTTGTCTCTTACCTGTGCGCCTGCAGAGCAGACGTAACGCAGCTCGTCGGAACTGCGGCATTCTGAACGTTTAAATTATTTGATTGACCAGGGAGTTGGCGAGAAGCAGGAACATTAAAACCGTTAAACAGATGGTTAAAACCATACTTTGCAAAAAGGATGTCACCTCGAACAGAAATATTTACTACAGCATGGTGACGGAAACAAAAACCATTACTCATGCTTGTCGGTTCATTACCTCTGGCCTGTTCCTCATTTCTATCGCCTGCACTCGTCTCTCATCTGTGCGCCTGCAGAGCAGACGTAACGCAGCTCGTCGGAACTGCGGCATTTTGAACGAGTAAACTATGGGATTGACCAGGGAGTTGGTAGAAATCAGAATATTTAAACAGTTATACATATGGTTAAAATTATACTTTGACAACACCCGAACAAGGATGTCAGCATGAAGAGAAAGAGCTACAGCAGGTAACCAAGTTACTATGGAAACTGCTGTGGCAAGGAACAGAGTGGCCGTCAGCTTACGATCCCGTGCAGTGGTCACGTGATCTTGGGGATGCTGGTAGAATCTAATCTTGATCCAAATGCTGATGTAACAGATTAAGATAATCAAGAAAAAGAATAGGTTGCAGGCTAGCCAAACGTATTTAAACACCAAAGCTGAAATGAAACCATAACGTCCTGCCAGGTCGAGAAGAGGAAAGAATATCGGTAAAATCCAACCGAACCCAAACATCACGTGATAATAACGTGATGAGAGCACGCGGTGTTTCAGCGGCCATAGAGTGGCGTACATTCTCTCCAGTGCGATGATCGTCAGGTTGATCAACGAAGCGTAAGAAACGAAGTGTAAAACGGCGTTGGTTGACAGTAAACCGAGGTAGTTCTGCTTCCACAAATCGCTGGTGTAGGAAAAAGTACCATACAGCATTGATGTCCCTCCAAGAGCTCCGACCAGAAGATCCGCTACTGCTAAACTGGTAGCTGGCCAATAACATTTGCGTCCCCTCAACTGTCTGGTTCTTGTGAACACAGCTACAACCACCGCATTCCCAGTGATAATTACGAGAATTTCAATAATGGAAGCCACGACATCATCGCCAGAAATTTCAGACATCCGGTTGCGCCATCTCGGAAGAGGCATCAGGTTTCACGCTGACAGCCGCTCAAGAAATAACAAAGAAATGTATGGGATCTGATAATAAATTGCGCTTTTCGCTTAACTGAAGCACGTTCGTAAAAATGTCTGGGCAGCATTCGGAAGAGGGAAGCTTCCTAAACACAACAGTACAAAAAATATTTATCTCCGGTAAAATTCGATGTGTACTTTTTTGAATTTAAAATTTCGGCCGACGTAAGAAGGGATTGATAGCAGAATACGCTCAAAACCGGCTACTGTCACTTTTTAAGCTGCATTTAATACAAGAACCTTGGGTAAAACGCAAAATGTCTACCCCGTACCTGATTGTCGAAGGATTGAACATCTCCTGTGAAGCCTCAGTCAGTCCCCTGGAGCAAATTCGATGTGTACTTTTTGTGTTTGAATTTGCAGTTCACAGCCAGCCATGGCGAATACCTCCCGTAAAATACGCTGACTTCGGATGTTGATATTTTGGGCTGGGAAGCTCCAAATCGCATGAAAATTGCACCAAACGAAAGCTAATTTCAACTAGGTCGTTCAGCGGCACGTCTCCTAAACGTAGCAGTCTCTTTTTGAACCGGAGAAACCCATCCCTCCCCCACCCCACTGAGGCAAAGTACGTAACAATGTTGAATGTGTGAATGGCGCATGCTCATACCGCACGCCGCTGGGAAAGACCGGAAGCAATCGTGGACGCAAAATGTCTGGAATTTCTGGCGATGATATGGAATGCTTTGAGAGCGAGGAAGGTGACCATCTTCCGTATAGATCTCTGAAGTGTTCATGCCCACTCTGTTAGAGAAAATTTGCAACAAAAATAAATGAGAATTTTAATGACTGAACTGGTAGGCTTTTAGAGGCCTTTCTTTCTTTATGTCAACACTATTATGATTTGTGTAAGATCACATATTTTTAGGCGATTATAAAATAGCCCCAGATAAAATATTTATCAAAAATTTATGCATTGTCTTAATTTTTTTCTTTCTTTGTTTATTAAAGTTATTTTTAGTTAGAATGCCGATTGTCACAATAGTCAAACTAATCAGACGGCCGAGTTTCAACGTAGCTAGCTCCAGCTGAACAGACTGAAAAATACAAATTCAGTGTCTTGAAAAGTCTAGGTATCAGGCCGCTGATAAACAAGCTTGCGGATTCCTAGCGATAGTTTTTAAATGTTTTATAATGGTCAGACTTTCATTATCAAAGTTTCAAGAGTCACGAAATGCGTTCAAAATAAAGGAATTGCGTAGAACCCCGTAGAAGTCTGCAGGCGACTCTTCTATGCTATATATTTTGCATTGCCGTTACGTAACTACTGTACAGTGGCCAGTTTTTCCCATTCTTTTGGCTAAGGGGAGAATTTCAAAATGATCCTGGCCGTTTTTATCCTACGCCTTATATTTGCATGAAGGCGCGCAAGCCTTGGTTTTCACGAGCGACGCAAGCGCAAGCAGAGGAATCTTTCTTCAGTCACAGAGCGGAAAACCCCAGGCTTGACGCAAGTACAAGCACAAACATGTCATTTAGACCATTTAGTTCACAGAAAACAGCCGCTATAGCACGACGCACGCAAGCACACACAAAAAGAACCCATATTCACAGGGAAGACAGACTCGACGCAAGAAAAAGCTCAAGGATCAAAACATATTTAAAAGTTTCCTTATCAATTCTGCTTGCGTCGCTTGGGAAACCGTCTTTAACTCCCAGAAAATAAAAAATATAAAAACGGGAAACAGGGCAAGGAAACTTTAGTTTATTAATTTGCATCAACTGGCGCCATAAAAAAAGTGACATCTGGAGCCAATCAGTAACACATTTACAGGGTCCATTAAGTCATACCAGCTTTCTCACACGGCGCTAAAATGCACTTTAATCCAGTTACCGAACTCACCATGACAAATACTTTTGTAGTTATGCATTCGAAACATTCTCTGTAACATTTTGTAGACTTAGTTTTCAGTTCAGCTAAGATGGTCCAACTATTAAAACACATTTGTTTACTGAAATTTTCAGTAAATTAGCCCTGGATAAATATATCCACCTCTTGCATGAACACGGCAGAAACCCATTAAACATCAGAAAAAAAAACCCGGTTAGATGTGTTTATTAGCTCGAAGGGAGGCTTTCAAACGCTCTGTTCTAGGAGATAAATATAGTAGTTCAAACTGCGAGAGCAAGCTTCAATTTAAAATTCACATTATTTAGAGTTTATTTATAACATGAGTTACAGCCGTTGCCTGAGAATATGCTGAGGCCAATCTAATCGAGTCGGCTGGCAGATATACATTTAGAGTTGGTCAGTTAACTTTTTTTTCTAATAAATGCTGGAATTTTCTCGTCGAATATTCAGCGATTTGTCCCACAGTAAACGTTGGAAACAGATGTACATGGAACCCACTCACTATATAGCTCGTCATGGGTTTAGTAGCTGCGTTCAGTAATACTCACCGAGTACACCAGGCCCCTTGTTGTGTCCACAATCCTTGAACAAAAAGATATCTTTCTCTTCTATATACTGCGGCTCAGCTTTTTTTTTTTTTATCAACTCCGCACTTTGTGGCATGTGTTAAATTTCAAAGCATTTTATTTCTCTAATTGCTTATTAGCTTATACACACACCATAAACGTCAAGCATTTGTCATATTTTACTGATGACCGGGTGTTTATCATGTATACTGTCAGAGATAGTCCAACCTTTCTTGCATGGCGAACTGAACGACGACAAGTTGCCCTAAGTTCTTTGCTGTCTACAAAGTAACTCTGAAAGTCTAGATAACGATAACTCCATAAATGAAGACTTTCCAGATGTTCCAGTGTTAATTTAACTCATCCGCGAAAGACGATTATACTATATTAACAAGAACTTTATTGCTTATTAGCATATCATCATAAACGTCAAGCGTTTGTCATACTTTAATGGTGACCGTTTTTTTTTTGGACATCCACCAAATACAGATCACGCATACTGTTCTGATCCATCCTTTCTTGCATGGCGAACTGAACGACGACAATTTGCCTTATGTGTTTTGCTTTCTACAGACTCTGGAAGTCTAGATAACGTTATAAATGAAGACTTTCCAGATGTTCGAATGTTAATTTAACTCGTCCGCGAAAGCCGATTTTATATAATTTTTTACAAGAACAGAATGAAAGTTCACAATTCCCCTTTAAATGATTTTGATGTTGTGTAATACCTCTCCAGTGTTTCCTTCGCTGTTATCACTGTAAACGTGCATGGCTTGTACAAGCTGTTTTGCTGAGAGATATATTTTTTTTGAGGAGTTCTATTTCGATGTTCAAAAAATTAAATTCCCGAGACCTGTTAAGTGTCTTATCCATATGGTGTTCCTAAAAGTTAAATTTTGTGTGTTAAATTTTAAGGCGTTTTATTTTTTTCTAGTCGCTTATACACAAATTATCTGCTAAACGTCAAACATTTGTCACTTGGTGACCAGGTGGTTTCAGTGTGACAACCACACACACACACAAAAAAAAAAAAAAAAAGAGGAAATCACGTATATTGTGTTCTCGTCCTTCCTGTCCTGCACGGTAAACTGAACGATTACAATTTGCCCTATGTTCTTTGCTTTCTACAAAACTCTTGAAGTCTAAATAACGGTAACTGTAAATGAGGGACTTTCAAGATGTTCCAACGTTAATTTAAATCATCCGCGAAAGCCGATTCTATAATATTTACAAGAACAGAATGCGATTTGATAATTGCGGTTAGCAAATAGGCAATTTTTTAATTCATAAAGTGTATTTCTGAGGTAGTGGATGTTAATCAGACTAGTGTTGGGTGACTTCGGCAATTCTAATTTCCGTGTGCAGTTTTAACCGTTAATGTCAAATAATCAATAAGGATCATATAGATACGAGTGTTTTACTGGAAAATATACCGTGCGTAAAATTCATACGAAACTACATCCGGGACCCGAGTGGCGTATTTTCCATATCCTCACTAGTGAGGATATCGTTGGCATCATTTCCCACTTTTGCACGGTTGTTTGTGCAATTTCTCGTAAAACACTCGTGCCTAATATAATAAAAAGAAAATTACACGGCGGCTTGTAAGATATGGATTTTATTTTCTCGTGGTAGAAACTATATTTTACCACTCGAAAATAATATTCATATCTTCGCGCCGCCGTGTAATATCCTCCATATATTACACATGTGAACTTCTGTTGAAATTATACTTGCGTGGCAGCCACGTTGGTTCCACTAGCAATGAAACCCTTGTAATGGAGCTTGTTTTAAAATGTCTTCTCATTTAAAGCTTTGTGGTGTAGGCCATGTTATCGACCGCCATGTTCGGTTGAGGATGGGAACAAACCACTGCGCATGCTTGTCGGTTCATTACCTCTGGCCTGTTCCTCATTTCTATCGCCTGCACTCGTCTCTCATCTGTGTGCCTGCAGAGCAGACGTAACGCAGCTCGTCGGAACTGCGGCATTTTTAACGAGTAAATTAGTGGATTGACCAGGGAGTTGGCGAGAAGCAGGAAAACTAAACCGCTAAACAGATGGTTAAAGCCATACTTTGACGACACCCGAGCAACGATGTCACAATAAAGAGTAAGAACTACAGCAGGTAACCAAGTTACTATGGAAACTGCTGTGGTAAGGAACAAAGTGGCCGTCAGCTTACGATCCCGTGCAGTGGTCACGTGGTTTTGGGGATGCTGATAGAATTTAATCTTTATCCAAATGCTGATGTAACAGACCAAAATAATCAAGGAAAAGAGTAAGTTGCTGGCTAGCCAAACATATTTAAACACCACAGCTGAAATGAAACCATAACGTCCTACCAAGTCTAGAACAGGAAAGAATATTGGTAAAATCCAACCGAACCCAAACATCACGTGATAACTTCGTGATGAGAGTACGCGATGTTTCAGCGGCCATAGAGTGGCGTACATTCTCTCCAGTGCGACGACCGTCAGGTTGATCAACGAAGCGTAAGAAAAGAACAGGTAAACGGCGTTGGTTGACAGGAAAACCAGGGAGTTCAGCTTCCACAAATGGCTGGTGAAAGAAAAAGTATTATAAAGCACTGATAGCCCTCCAAGAGCTCCGACCAGAAGATCTGCTACTGCTAAACTGGTAGGTGGCCAATAAGCTTTGCGCTGCCTCAACTCTCTTGTTCTAGTGAACACAGCTACAACCACCGCATTTCCAGTGATAATTACGAGAATTTCAATAGTGAAAGCCACGACATATGGAATGCTTTGAAAGCGAGGAAGGCGACCATCTTCCAAATGGATCTCTGAAGTGTTCATGCCCACTCTGTTGAAGAAAATTTGCAACAAAATTAAATGAGAATTTTAATGACTGAACTGGTAGGCTTTTAGAGGCCTTTCTTTCTTTCTTTATGTCGGCACTCGTCTGATTTGTGTAAAATCACATCTTTTTAGGCGATTATAAAATAGCCCAAGATAAAATATTTATCAAAAATTTATGCATTGTCTTAATTCTTTCTTTCTTTGTTGTTGCCGAGCGCATGCGCGAGGTAGCACATATTCTGGTCATGAACGAGATCAGGGATCTCTAGATGTTCACTCATGTGACAGCTGATGGCCATATAATGATGCCCAGGGGACAGTGAGTGTTTTTCTCCGACGTCACTCGAAAGTCGAAGCAAGGATCGAGTATTGAAGAGAAACATCGCCTGATCTTCCTGATGATCTCTGCCAAACAACAACACGCCACAATCGCGATGTACCGGCTACAAACGGTTTGTCTTTCGTGTCAATGCGCCCCTCAATGTTTAACTGTTTCGTCATTTGGCTTTACATTTGTTGATCCATGTGAGTAATAAGAATAAACTACAGTCTGACTTGAGCTAACAATTTTTTTGTTGTCGGTTAACGCTCGTTTCTTCGCTGTTGAGTCGAGTCAAGCCGCGTTGCGTTACTCAACCCACGATAAAATACATGTTGCGAGGGGTCAATCACGGGCATTCACTGCTGGCAATCCATTTCTTGTGCAAAATTCAAAGCAGTATGGACACATGTATTTTGTGTGGAACGATTTATCGAGGCCCACGAGGTTTGTGTACGTATAACAGCTGTCGACTCTTCTTAAAACCGAAACCTGTTCGGCCGTGTTAAATTTCAAAGCATTTTATTTCTCTAGTTGCTTATTAGCTTATACACACACCATAAACGTCAAGCATTTGTCATATTTTACTGATGACCGGGTGTTTATCATGTATACTGTCAGTGATAGTCCAACCTTTCTTGCATGGCGAACTGAACGACGACAAGTTGCCCTAAGTTCTTTGCTGTCTACAAACTCTGAAAGTCTAGGTAACGATAACTCCATAAAATAATGAAGACTTTCCAGATGTTCCAGTGTCAATTTAACTCATCCACGAAAGACGATTATACAATATTAACAAGAACAGAATGCGATTTGATAGTTGCAGTTTGCAAATAGACTATCAATGTTGGGTGACTTTGGCCATTCTTAAATGATTTCCGTGTATTTAAACTGTTTATGCCAGATAATCAACAAGGATTAATACTGACTTTCAAGTTTCCTTTGGCTCCGCTGAAGTTGGTGGTTTCTCCTGTACTTTTCTACAACATTTTGTTCACATAAATAAAAGAAAAGTGTACTCGGGTCTGTATGCCCTATGCTTGCAAGATTTGTACTCTGAAATTTTCTTGTTTACGATTTACGCACGGCATAAACTTTTGCCGATCGGTGCAGGTTTCAATGATCACAAAGTCGTGTAATAAATCTCTTATTGACCGAGTTTGCTCGGGACCGTACTGGGAGAATATTGGCCCTCGGTCTTTTTTGTACCTCGCTGCGCTCGGTCCATACTGTCAAGACCTCGGGCGATATTTTCCCAGTACGGCCCTCGCACTCGGTCAATAAGATATATATATATCGGCAGCGCAAGAGGCCGAATGTGATGCCGAAGGGTGTAGAGAACGTATAGTCCAACGTTCCTCTTCGTGGGAGCGCTATTTTGTTTGTTAAAGCAATCCTTTAGTTTCTCAATCAAGAATCAACATATAATTTATTCCCCTGTTTGTTTATCTGCATGGATAAGAATTTTATTGACTGACCTGGTAGGCTTTTAGAGGCCTTCCTTTCTTTCTTTATGTAGTCTCATTTGTGTAAGATTACTTATTTTTAGGAAATTACAAAATAACCACAGGTGAAATATTCATCAAAAATATATGCATTGTCTTAATTCTTTCTTTCTTCGTTTATTAAAGTTATTTTAGTTAGAATGCCGGTTGTCGCAATAACCGATTACTAATCAGATGGCCGAGTTTCAACGTAACATAGCTCCAGCCAAACAAACCGAAAAATACAAATTCAGTGCGGTCTTGAAAGGTCGCGGTACCAGGCCGCTGATAAACAAGCTTGCGGATCCCTAGCGAGAGTTTTCAAATGTGTTTTCCTCCGTGTATTAGAAACGCCACGAAATAGTACATCCATGCTTCGAAGGTCTGTGTTTAAATACATTTTAACGGTCAAGCTTTCAATATAAAAGTTTCAAAGTATCAGAGAGTCTTGAAATGCGTTTAAAATGAAGGGATTGCGTAGAACCCCGTCGAAAGTTTTCAGGCGACTCTTCTATGGTATATATTTAGCATTGCCGTTAAGTAACTACTGTACAATGTGGCCAGTTTTTCCCATTCTTTCGGCTAAGGCCAGAATTTCAAAATAGCCTTGGCCGTTTTTATCCTACGCTTTATATTTGCATGAAGGCGCGCAAGCCTTAGTTTTCATGAGTCAGTGTCGTAAGCACAAGCAGAAGAATCTTTATTCAGTCACAGAGTGGAAAACCCCAGACTCGTTAAATAATCAGAAAATTGCCGGTAATATTCTTTATTCTTTTAGCTCGAAGGGAAGCTTTTAAACACTCTACTCGCGAGGAGTTAGAGAATGCAGTTCAAACTGCGGCAGCAAGTTTCAATTCAAAATTCACATTATTTAGAGTTTTTATATATAAAGCGTAACTTAGTCACAGGTGATGTTGGCTGAGAATAAGCTGAGGTCCATCTACAGCCAAAGCTCTCGTAGGCGACCACCTCGGGAACTCGAAAAAGTGGTCGTAACTGGAGCTGGTCGCTACGA
The DNA here is from genome assembly GCA_964036295.1 of Plumapathes pennacea. Lineage (NCBI taxonomy): Eukaryota > Metazoa > Cnidaria > Anthozoa > Antipatharia > Myriopathidae > Plumapathes > Plumapathes pennacea. The sequence goes on from OZ038467.1 coordinate 2,513,456, forward strand.
GAATGGGCTCTCGTAAACGACCACGCGCTAAAACAATAGAGGCTGGTCGTATACAAGAGCTTTTAGCATAAAGCCGCTCGGTACTCCACCCAAAACTCCCTTGAAATTTTAATTCGAGATCTTTGTATTAAGCGAACCATTAGCGCAATTATTATTACTGTAAATGCGTTCAAGTAGTGTTCACTTTCACTAAAGTGTTTACTAATACGAGTCAGACCCTTTGAGTGGTCACTTACAACTAAAGCTGGTCGCTTACGAGTGTGGTGGCAAGGAGAGCTTTGACTGTAATTGAGTCGGCTGGCAACTATATAGAGTTGGTTAGTTAGCTTTTTTCTAATAAATGCTGGAATTTCATGGCCGAATTCGGCCATTCTTCCCACAGTAAACATTGTTGGAAACAGATGTACATGGAACCCTCTCACTATATAGCTCGTCATGGGTTTTGTAGCTGCGTTCAGTAATACTCACCGAGTAGTACACCAGGCCCCTTGTTGTACCCACAATCCTTAAACAAGAAGATATCTTTCTATTCTATATACTGCGGCTCAGCTCTTTTTTATCAACTCCGCACTTTGTGGCATGTGTTAAATTTCAAAGCATTTTATTTCTCTAGTTGCTTATTAGCTTATACACACACCATAAACGTCAAGCATTTGTCATATTTTACTGATGACCGGGTGTTTATCATGTATACTGTCAGTGATCCTGATCCTTTCTTGCATGGCGAACTGAACGACGACAAGTTGCCCTAAGTTCTTTGCTGTCTACAACTCTGAAAGTCTAGATAACGATAACTCCATAAATGAAGACTTTCCAGATGTTCCAGTGTTAATTTAACTCACATTTGCGAAAGACGATTATACTATATTAACAAGAACTTTATTGCTTATTAGCATATCATCATAAACGTCAAGCGTTTGTCATACTTTACTGGTGACATGCCGGGTGTTTTTTTTTGGACAACCACCAAATACAGATCACGCATACTGTTCTGATCCATCCTTTCTTGCATGGCGAACTGAACGACGACAATTTGCCTTATGTGTTTTGCTTTCTACAGACTCTGGAAGTCCAGATAACGTTATAAATGAAGACTTTCCAGATGTTCGAATGTTAATTTAACTCGTCCGCGAAAGCCGATTTTATATAATTTTTTACAAGAACAGAACAGAATGAAAGTTCACAATTCCCCTTTAAATGATTTTGATGTTGTAATACCTCTCCAGTGTTTCCTTCGCTGTGTCGGAAACTGAGTGATACGTGTGAGTGAGTGAGTGAGTGATGTGACGGAAATAATTGCCATATTTTGATTTGTGAGTCAGAATGAGTGTACCTTTGTAGTCTAATGTGTTAACTAATCGTCTTGAACAAATAAGTAATCATAGGCGCGGCCTTTTAAGGGAGATTTTGTAATTAAATCTAAGGTGATTAGAGATAGTTGAGCGAGAGCACGGGAGAAGCTTTTGAGACCGAGAGAGAAAATACAATCATTGTGATAATCGTGACCGTGTGGGTTTTCTACCTCGTGTTCCCCACATTACTGGCACCTCCGACGGGGAATAAACCGTATACCTGTGACAGAATTCTGGAATCTCAAGTACAGAATACTACTGCGGAACATCATGTCCCTCAAGAAGCAACTCGGTGAGTTGGACTCAAAACTAAAGGCACTTCATCTTCGACTGAAGAAAACTAAGGATGTGCTTGAGAAGAAAGACCAGTTGGCTATCGAAAGACAGCGCTCTTCGATTGCTAAACTTGCTGGAGAGATTGATCTTTTAAGAGGGTCAATCCACGAGACTAAATTTACATTAGGCGAGACGGAAGAGAACATCGAGGAATGGTCGGAGGAGATCGACGGAGACCTCTCACTCGCAGACGAGAGCTGCGAAGAGTTGGCCAAATGCCTGAAGGAAATGGAAAGTCAGGCACGACACGCCGAGCAAGACCACATCCACGAAAAGACCATGGAGCTTGAGAAGCAACTTCACCAACAGAAGCTAGAAGCTGCATTAAAGCAGAAGGAGCTTGCGGAACAGTCTACGCCCGCCGTTAGGTTGCCCAAGATCTCTATTACAAAATTCAATGGCACGCCCCTGGACTGGGTACGCTTCGAGGGGCAGTTCAAAGCCATGGTTGACTCCCAGAAAGTACACGGAGTGACTAAGTTTTCACATTTAAAGGAGCTTGTGGAACCGCGAGTTCGGAGCGCGCTGGACTGCCTTCCCTTCACGGAGGAAGGCTATGTTCGAGCCATGAAGTATCTTCAAGATAAATATGGTCATCCGAACGAAGTCGCAGGCGCCTATGTGATCAACCTACTGGAGTTGGAGCCTATATCTGAGAGAGATGTCGGAAAAATACACCAGTTCTACGAGAAACTGCTGTTTAACGTGGAGAGCTTGGCAACGCTGGGGAAACTCGACACGATTCAGGGCGCTGCCTTCTTCGTGATTGTAAAGAAACTCGAGCTCCTCAAGAGGGAACTCGTGACCCACGTGGCCGGTGACTGGCGTGACTGGACGTTCACGGAACTGATAGAAGCACTGAGAAAGTGGACGGAGACGAACACGATCACGAAAGTTGACAAGCGCGTTGTTAGCAAGCGTAGTTCTGGCCTACCACAAGCCCGCGCCTTCCAGTCACACGACCGTGACGTCAAGTACGGCTCCTACACATGCGTTTATTGTGACAGCGAAGATCACCGCGCTTCCAACTGTGACAAAGTGACTTCACCAGCCGAGCGCAAAAAGATCTTAATGCAGAAGAAATTATGCTTCAACTGCGCTGCAGGGCAACACAGTGCCAATGCCTGCAAAAGCAAGATGTCGTGCCGTCTCTGCCATAAGCGTCATCACACGTCAATTTGCCAGACGTCAGAAGAGCCAGGATTGACAACCGATGTCGGAAATGCCTCAGTCGTGCATCCGGTGGTATTAGTGGAGATTAACGGCCGGAAGTTTCGAGCGCTGTTGGATAGTGGTGCGAGCCACTCATACGTGTCATCAACCGTAATTGATTTGACACACGCGCGTGCCGCCAGAAGTAGCACGCGACGCATTGCGACGTTGTTAGGAGTGACAACAACGAAACTGCGTGAATATGACGTCTGTCTGAAGGCGCTCAAAGGCAATTTCGCGCTGAACACGCGAGTCACGCGAATTAACAAGAAGGAACTATTTATGCTGGATAATCCTCACAACGAGTGCCGAATCGCCAACTACCCGCACTTGCGGGACGTAGAGTTAGAAGATCGTCCCACAAAGGATCGTTTACCGGTACATATCATTCTGGGAGCAAACGAGTTCGCTCAGGTACGTACTCGAGCGCCACTACGAGTCGGGCGGCACGGAGAGCCGGTAGCGGAACTTACTCGCTTTGGATGGACTATTATGGCGCCTGGAATCGAGGCTGACCTGTCTGCCGGTTTTCTCGCAGTCAACGCGACAGCTGACTCCGAGGGATTGTGCGCCCTAGACGTGCTCGGTTTGGCTGATTCACCTGCTGGAGATCAACAGGAGGTCTACAGAGAATTTCGAGAGCAACTGACTCGCGATGAGCAAGAGGGCTGGTACGAGACCGGGCTGCCGTGGAAGGGTGATCATCCCCCGCTTCTTAACAACCGAGCTGGCAGCCTTCGTCGTCTGACCACGCAGGTGACCAAGTTGCGTCGAGCTGGAAAGCTGGAAGATTACGACCCAATTATCAAGGAACAGCTTGCGGAAGGTGTGGTCGAGCCTGCGCCTTCCCATCCGGTGGGGAGGGAGTTTTACATGCCACACCGAGCCGTAATCAAGGAAAGCGCCGAAAGCACCAAGTTACGAGTGGTGTACGATTGTTCCGCGCGCGCTAGGGAGGGAACGCCGTCTCTCAACGACTGTCTCGATCCAGGTCCGGCACTCCAGAACAAGTTATGGAACGTCTTAGTCCGTGCCCGATTTCATCCAGTGGCCGTGGCGGGAGATGTGCGTAAGGCATTCCTGCAAGCACGCGTCAGGGAAGGGGAGCGGGACGCTCTCCGCTTCCACTGGCTACGCGACTTGAACTCGACAGAAGTCCAAACTCTAAGGTTCACCAGGGTGCTGTTTGGTCTTGCGCTCTCTCCGTTTCTGTTGGGCGGAGTCATTGAGCAACACTTGGAGAGCTGGAGCGACCGACTTCCAGAGATAGTGGAGGAAATCTTGCGCAGCCTCTATGTTGATGACCTTATTTCAGGTGGGCCCACGGTGAACGAAGCCAGCGGTCTGAAGCGGGACGCAATTACCATCTTCGCCGACGGTGGTTTCACACTCCATAAATGGCATTCCAACGAACCCGAGCTGGAGTCCAATCAGATCCTACCTCCTGGCGGTGATGGAGAAACAACCTACGCCAAACTCCAGCTAAGTTACGCCTCAGGGGAGGGGTGCAAGCTACTAGGCCTGGGTTGGAACAAAGCAGCAGACACATTGAGTGTTTCCATCCCTGTAGGAGAAACTGTGCCTTCGAAAAGAGGAATCCTGGGCAAAGTGGCCCATATTTATGATCCCATAGGACTCGTCTCGCCAGTGACTCTTCAAGGGAAGTTCCTCTACCGAGAAGCGTGTGAGCTGAAGCAAGCATGGGACGCTCTTCTACCGAAGGATCTCGCCGCAAAGTCGACGAGATGGGAGAGCGCCCTACCTAACAACGTGACCACGAGAAGGTGCCTCGCCACCTATCGCGAACCCATCGACGCGGTGGAGCTACACGCGTTCGGAGATGCGAGCGGACGGGGAGTAGCTGCTGCAGTATACTCCGTAGTCCGTCAATCATCGGGACCAACTCAAGGGCTGTTAACAGCAAAAGCACGTCTGGCTAAACAGGGCCTGACGATACCGAGACTCGAGCTGGTAGCGGGACACATGGCCATCAACTTAGTTGAGAACGTACGCCGCGCGCTGGTCGGGTTTCCTGTCACGTCTGTTCATTGCTGGCTCGACAGTACAGTCGCGCTACATTGGATCGGCGGCGGTGGAGAATACCGCCAGTTTGTCGCAGATCGCGTTCGGAAGATCAGAGCGTGTAAGATCGACGAATGGAGACACGTGCCGACCGATCAAAACCCGGCGGACCTCGGAAGTCGTGGCGGGTCAGTCGACTGTCCACTCTGGTGGGACGGGCCGGCGTGGCTACAAAATCGTGACGCATGGCCGGCCAACCCTGTGACGGCCGCCACTCCGGAGTCCAAGGCCGAGTCCCGAGTGATTCGAGAAATGCTGGTTGCAGCGACCGTGGACAATAGTTGATTTCGACAGTAGTGCTTGAACTTTGAACTGGACATTGTTGTTAGTTATTGTTTTGAGATTATAAGCGTTTGATTTAGGACCAGTCAGCTTCCTCAGGAGCATGTGCTTCCCTTCGGGAACCACATGGGGGAGTGTGTCGGAAACTGAGTGATACGTGTGAGTGAGTGAGTGAGTGATGTGACGGAAATAATTGCCATATTTTGATTTGTGAGTCAGAATGAGTGTACCTTTGTAGTCTAATGTGTCAACTAATCGTCTTGAACAAATAAGTAATCATAGGCGCGGCCTTTTAAGGGAGATTTTGTAATTAAATCTAAGGTGATTAGAGATAGTTGAGCGAGAGCACGGGAGAAGCTTTTGAGACCGAGAGAGAAAATACAATCATTGTGATAATCGTGACCGTGTGGGTTTTCTACCTCGTGTTCCCCACAGCTGTTATCACTATAAACGTGCATGGCTTGTACAAGCTGTTTTGCTGAGAGATCTTTTTTTGAGAAGTTCTATTTCGATGTTCAAAAAACTAAATTCCCGAGACCTGTTAAGTGTCTTATCCATATGGTGTTCCTAAAAGTTAAATTTTGTGTGTTAAATTTTAAGGCGTTTTATTTTTTTCTAGTCGCTTATACACAAATTATCGGCTAAACGTCAAACATTTGTCACTTGGTGACCAGGTGGTATCAGTGTGACAACCACACACACACACACACACACACACAAAAAAAAAAAAAAAAAAAAAAGAGGAAATCACGTATATTACGTATATAATGATTACAATTTGCCTTATGTTCTTTGCTTTCTCCAAAACTCTTGAAGTCTAAATAACGGTAACTGTAAATGAGGGACTTTCAAGATGTTCCAACGTTAATTTAAATCATCCGCGAAAGCCGATTCTATAATATTTACAAGAACAGAATGCAATTTGATAGTTGCGGTTAGCAAATAGGCAATTTTTAAATTCATAAAGTGTATTTCTGAGGTAGTGGATGTTAACCAGACTAGTGTTGGGTGACTTCGGCAATTCTAATTTCCGTGTGCAGTTTTAACCGTTAATGTCAAATAATCAATAAGGATTATTATTATATAGACACGAGTGTTTTACTGGAAAATGGATTTTATTTTCTCATGGTAAAAACAATATTTTACTCACTCGCGAAGCGCTCGTTCGTAAAATATTGTTTTTACCATGAGAAAATAAAACTCATATCTTCGCGCCGCCGTGTAATATCCTCGATATATTATACATGTGAACTTCTATTGAAATTCTACTTGCGTGGCAGCCACGTTGGTTCCACTAGCAATGAAACCCTTGTAATGGAGCTTGTTTTAAAATGTCTTCTCATTTAAAGCGATTCTATAATATTTACAAGAACAGAATGCAATTTGATAGTTGCGGTTAGCAAATAGGCTATCAGGAATTTAATTCATAAAGTATATTTCTGAGGTAGTGGATGTTAATCAGACTAGTGTTGGGTGACTTCATCCATTCTTAAATTTCCGTCAAACACTCCTGACGCACGGAGACTTTGATCAAGACTAAAATGAAAAGGATGTAAAGTGCGAAACTGCTCGCAAACAATTTACTGTTTTGTTTGTATTTCGTTTGATCAACCACCTGCAATGCCGGGCATGACTTGGCGTAATGCTCTAAATTAAAACCATTTGAGCTGTAATTCTTTCACACGTCACTCTACAATTGTTCGGCACCGTTTCTTAAGCAAACCTAAGTAAACACGAGTCAACTGCACATTCGCTGTTCTTTGCTGTAAGGAAACGGCAATTTGACATTCTGTTCGCCGATAATATTCATATAAGGTTATTGATTTTGAGCAAATTAATCAATTCCCTCTGTTCTTAACATAATTCTTAACGTATTTTCAACAGAACGGCATTCTGTCGGTTGTTCGCGAGTCCCTCTCGGGAAAAGATCATTGTAGCGTTACAATTTAACGTACATTATAGTATCGTTGTAAAGGTCTTGGACTGCAGAATATAGATCTGATGTTATGGTTTTCAAGCACACTAAAGTTGGAGTACGAGTTAGGTTAATTTTAAAATTGATTGTTTCGGAAACGGGATTTAAAACTTTTGTCGGTTTAATTCGAAAATGCTAAAATGACGGCTTTTTTCCGAATAAAGTTTACTAACAGTACCGTGTCAGCGAATTTCGATCCGTTTTGTTTTAAGGATTTTATTCTCTTTTAAAGTGGAGAGAACCTTTTGGTATCCGTTTTTTTATGCAAACTGTTCATTAGAACAAGAACGAAAAAAAAATTATCGAAAATTGCTGACACAGTATTTGAGAAAAACTCGTCCGTTCTGCCTCACGAAAATTCTACACATTCCATTCTTGCAACAGACGGAGCCGTTTCATTTTTAAGAAAATGCTTATTTTTGACCTAATATCAGAAGGGCATAAAATCGGCCATTTTTTAGATAAAAGCACTATCAAGTAAACGTTTAGCGCATCAATGTGAATATTTAGTAGTGTAGTGTTGTGTAAAATTGGCCATTCTCGACTTTCCGTGCGCTTTTACTCAGCTAATCAATATATAAGGATTAAGGGTCAGTTCTCGTGATTTTAGAAGCGGAGATGTAATTATGTTGAGCTGAGCCAGTTGTCCTTTGTTAGTGGCCAGCGATTAGCAAGGCAATATCAGAATACGAATCGATAAATATTGTCCCCGAGCGAAGCGAAGCGAAGTGAGGGTAATAATCACGGCGCTAATGCAGCAAAGTCGCTTTGTGTGGAGACTCCAAGCGAGTCGCCATCTCGAAATCTAATGTTCGTCAGTCAGTCTGTCAGTCTGTCAGTCTGTCATAGGGCGACCTCTAAGGCAATGACGTAATAATAATTATCGATTAGCATCAAAGCGAGGTCAAACAAAGGTTTGAACGAAGCAACAACTGTACGTAACTGCGTTCACGAAGATGAATTTGAAAACTGGAAAACTTGACACAGCACGGTCTCGCGAAGCTCGTCTGCAAAAGAGAAGGGAACTAGCCGGGCAAAGCGAAATCGTGAAACAATCGAACAGCGCCAAATAAATACGTCTAGAGAAAAGACGACAAACATTTGATAACCGACAACATCATGAACGGAAGCGTGCCGAAGAAGATCAAGCAAATCGGGAGCTTCAGACGCCGTCTTGTGTTAAACTCAGATCCTTATTCAGAAAGGACAAGCAACAAAGGTTAGTCAGTGGAAAGCGAACAATCACCGTGACAAATATATTCTACCCATATCTTGTAACTCGATCACTTGTATTAAAATCTGTATGCTGATCATTTTCCCTCGAAGTATTCTTTTAATACGCTTCTGTCGCCAGTTTCGGCTACTGTATTGGCTCAGAGCAATCGGAACTTGGAGTCTTGAATGATTTAGTCAGATGTCTTATTATTTCTTTCAAGACTAAAACTGTAACAAATACTGTAATTTGACATGCGGTGATTGCAGCGAGAATTGTTCACAAGCCCTTAGAAGTATGACTAGGTCTGAAGCCCGTGCATAATTTGAAGTAATCCGTTCAAGTTTTGCTTTGATTCTGGGAGAAATCATGTTGTTTTGAGCGCGTTCACGTACAAAACAATTCGAGCTCATTAAACATGCATGCCTGAGTCTTGTGCATGCAACCCAGAGTAAAAACAAATTGCACAGGAAGCCTATTTAATTGTGCTGCCTATGAATTCCAAATTGGAGAATCAGTGTTTGTTTTTTTCCCGTACTACGACGGCCGACAAACTTCAAAATTTGAGTATTAGATTTTGAGAACGTGCTTGGCAGACTGTATAAATTAATTTGTCGTGCCGACCGACCGTGGGAAATACGTACTTCGTCACGCAATCGATTCTTTTTTTCAACGCAAAAGTATAACACACACCATTCTTTTTCTCCTTCCTTTGTGTGTAGCATTTGACTTCGAAGAAAAGATTGAGTCAACATTTCGGTAAAACAAAGGCTACTCTTCTTGGGAGTACCAAAGTAAAGTCCCATCAATGTCAGAGCGAGGGGTATCTGCGATTATCGTATTTCTAGTAATGCAACTCGGCTGCGCATAGTGGGAATAGAAGGATTCCCCGATCTTTCTGGAAATAGTACAATATTTCACATGCAAACTCTTTTGAAATAGAGGGCTTGCTTGGCATCAACAGCTAGTTTTAAACACAATGAAACATTCTTGAACAACAAAGTTATTCTTTATTTAATTTTATTATGTCCGCCATGCACACAGACAGGACTAAACGTGGTTAACAATCAATAAAACAAAATATAGTTACGTTTCAAGTCGCTCCAATTCGTTACTTATTGACATCGTACTTTAGACAGTATTAGAATCTGAACACCAAACGATTGTAATGAAATGAACCTGCGTAGTTTACAACTGATCACTGTTTCAATAAATACAACTGTAGCATCGGCATATTGTAGTGCCTTTCTAACAGTTTTAGATGGTTAAAGTAAATAAAAGCATAAGCTACCTTTCTATAACATTATCTTGGGATGGAACTTATTTGACCGTGTCATTCAAAACTTCGTGGTGCAGGCCATATTATCGGCCGCCATGTTGGGTTCAGGACGGGCAGGAACCACTGCGCATGCTTGTCGGTTCATAACCACTGGCCTATTTCCCATTTCTATCGCCTGCACTCGTCTCTCACCTGTGCGCCTGCAGAGCAGACGTAACGCAGCTCGTCGGAACTGCGGCATTCTGAACGTTTAAATTATTGGATTGACCAGGGAGTTGGCGAGAAGCAGGAACATTAAACCGTTAAACAGATGGTTAAAACCATACTTTGCAAAAAGGATGTCACCTTGAACAGAAATATTTACTACAGCATGGTGACGGAAACAAACCATTACTCATGCTTGTCGGTTCATTACCTCTGGCCTGTTCCTTATTTCTATCGCCTGCACTCGTCTCTCATCTGTGCGCCTGCAGATCTGACGTAACGCAGCTCGTCGGAACTGCGGCATTTTGAACGAGTAAATTATGGGATTGACCAGGGAGTTGGTAGAAATCAGAATATTTAAACAGTTATACATATGGTTAAAACTATACTTTGACAACACCCGAGCAAGGATGTCAGCATGAAGAGAAAGAACTACAGCAGGTAACCAAGTTACTATGGAAACTGCTGTGGCTGAGGAACAGAGTGGCCGTCAGCTTACGATCCCGTGCAGTGGTCACGTGATCTTGGGGATGCTGGTAGAATCTAATCTTGATCCAAATGCTGATGTAACAGATTAAGATAATCAAGAAAAAGAATAGGTTGCAGGCTAGTCAAACGTATTTAAACACCACAGCTGAAATGAAACCATAACGTTCTGCCAGGTCGGGAAGAGGAAAGAATATCGGTAAAATCCAACCGAACCCAAACATCACGTGATAATAACGTGATGAGAGCACGCGGTATTTCAGCGGCCATAGAGTGGCGTACATTCTTTCAAGTGCGATGATCGTCAGGTTGATCAACGAAGCGTAAGAAACGAAGTGGAAAACGGCGTTGGTTGACAGTAAAACCAGGTGGTTCTGCTTCTACAAATCGCTGGTGAAAGAAAAAGTATTATAAAGCACTTGGCCCTCCAAGAGCTCCGACCAGAAGATCCGCTGCTGCTAAGCTGATAGTTGGCCAATAACATTTGCGCTGCCTCAATTGTCTGGTTCTTGTGAGCACAGCTACAACCACCGCATTCCCAGTGATAATTACGAGAATTTCAATAATGGAAGCCACGACATATGGAATGCTTTGAGAGCGAGGAAGGTGACCATCTTCCGTATGGATCTCTGAATTGTTCATGCCCACTCTGTTAAAGAAAATTTGCAACAAAAATAAATGAAAATTTTGATGACTGAACTGGTAGGCTTTTAGAGGCCTTTCTTTCTTTATGTCGACGCTCGTTTGATTTGTGTAAGATCACATATTTTTAGGCGATTATAAAATAGCCCCAGATAAAATATTTATCAAAAATTTATGCATTGTCTTAATTTTTTTCTTTCTTTGTTTATTAAAGTTATTTTTAGTTAGAATGCCGATTGTCACAATAGTCAAACTAATCAGACGGCCGAGTTTCAACGTAGCTAGCTCCAGCTAAACAGACTGAAAAATACAAATTCAGTGTCTTGAAAAGTCGCTGTATCAGGCCGCTGATAAACAAGCTTGCGGATTCCTAGCGATAGTTTTTAAACGTGTTATAATGGTCAGACTTTCATTATCAAAGTTTCAAGAGTCACGAAATGCGTTCAAAATAAAGGAATTGCGTAGAACCCCGTCGAAGTCTACAGACGACTATTTTATGGTCTTTATTTAGCATTGCCGTAAAGTAACAGTGTGGCCAATATTTCCCATTCTTTCGACGGACAAGGAGCTTTGAAATAACCTTGGATAAGAGATTTTTTTTTTAGGAGTTCTATTTCTATGTTCAAAAAACTAAATTCCCGAGACCTATTAAGTGTCTTATCCATATGGTGTTCCTAAAAGTTAAATTTTAAGACGTTTTATTTTTTTTCTAGTCGCTTATACACAAATTATCTGCTAAACGTCAAACATTTGTCATTTGGCGACCAGGTGGTTTCAGTGTGACAACCACAAAAAAAAAAAAAAACAAAAAAAAAAACACCCGAATCACGTATATTGTGTTCTGATCCTTCCTGTCCTGCACGGTAAACTGAACGATTACAATTTGTCCTATGTTCTTTGCTTTCTACAAAACTCTTGAAGTCTAAATAACGGTAACTGTAAATGAGGGACTTTCAAGATGTTCCAACGTTATTTAAATCATCCGCAAAGCCGATTCTATAATATTTACAAGAACAGAATGCAATTTGATAATTGCGGTTAGCAAATAGGCAATTTTTAAATTCATTAAGTGTATTTCTGAGGTAGTGAATGTTAACCAGACTAGTGTTGGGTGACTTCGGCAATTCTAATTTCCGTGTGCAGTTTTAACCGTTAATGTCAAATAATCAATAAGGATCATATAGATACGAGTGTTTTACTGGAAAATATACCGTGCGTAAAATCCATACGAAACTACATCCGGGACCCGAGTGTCGTATTTTCCATATCCTCACTAGTGAGGATATCGTTGGCATCATTTCCCACTTTTGCACGGTTGTTTGTGCAATTTCTCGTAAAACACTCGTGCCTAATATAATAAAAAGAAAATTACACGGCGGCTTGTAAGATATGGATTTTATTTTCTCGTGGTAAAAACTATATTTTACCACTCGAAAATAATATTCATATCTTCGCGCCGCCGTGTAATATCCTCCATATATTACACATGTGAACTTCTGTTGAAATTCTACTTGCGTGGCAGCCACGTTGGTTCCACTAGCAATGAAACCCTTGTAATGGAGGTTGTTTTAAAATGTCTTCTCATTTAAAGCTTCGTGGTGTAGGCCATGTTATCGGCCGCCATGTTCGGTTGAGGATGGGAACAAACCATTGCGCATGCTTGTCGGTTCATTACCTCTGGCCTGTTCCTCATTTCTATCGCCTGCACTCGTCTCTCATCTGTATGCCTGCAGAGCAGACGTAACGCAGCTCGTCGGAACTGCGGCATTTTTAACGAGTAAATTAGTGGATTGACCAGGGAGTTGGCGAGAAGCAGGAAAAGTAAACCGCTAAACAGATGGTTAAAGCCATACATTGACAACACCCGAACAAGGATGTCATCATGAAGAGTAAGAACTACAGCAGGTAACCAGGTTACTATGGAAACTGCTGTGACAAGGAACAGAGTGGCCGTCAACTTACGATCCCGTGCAGTGGTCACGTGGTTTTGGGGATGCTGATAGAATTTAATCTTGATCCAAATGCTGATGTAACAGACCAAAATAATCAAGAAAAAGAGTAAGTTGCAGGCTAGCCAAACATATTTATCCACCACAGCTGAAATGAAACCATAATGTCCTACCAAGTTTAGAAAAGGAAAGAATATTGGTAAAATCCAACCAAACCCAAACATCACGTGATAACTTCGTGATGAGAGTACGCGATGTTTCAGCGGCCATAGAGTGGCGTACATCCTCTCCAGTGCGACGACCGTCAGGTTGAGTAACGAAGCGTAAGAAAAGAAAAGGTAAACGGCGTTGGTTGACAGAAAAACCAGGGAGTTCAGCTTCCACAAATCGCTGGTGAAAGAAAAAGCATTATAAAGCACTGATGGCCCTCCAAGAGCTCCGACCAGAAGATCCGCTACTGCTAAACTGGTAGCTGGCCAATAACATTTGCGTTGCCGCAACTGTCTGGTTCTTGTGAACACAGCTACAACCACCGCATTCCCAGTGATAATTACGAGAATTTCGATAATGAAAGTTACGACATACGGAATACTTTGAAAGCGAGGAAGGCGACCATCTTCCATATGGATCTCTGAAGTGTTCATGCCCACTCTGTTAAAGAAAATTTGCAACAAAACTAAATGAGAAATTTAATGACTGAACTGGTAGGGTTTTAGAGGCCTTTCTTTCTTTCTTTCTTTCTTTCTTTCTTTCTTTATGTCGGCACTTGTCTGATTTGTGTAAAATCACATTTTTTTAGGCGATTATAAAATAGCCCAAGATAAAATATTTTTCAAAAATTTATGCATTGTCTTTTAAGAATTAAAATTCTTTCTTTCTTTGTTGCTTCCGAGCGCATGCGCGAGGTAGCACATATTCTGGTCATGAACGAGATCAGGGATCTCTAGATGTTCACTCATGTGACAGCTGATGGCCAATCAGCAGCCATATAATGATGCCCAGGGGACCGTGAGTGTTTTTCTCCGACGTCGGCGAGCTTAAACATAGGTCCGCAAAGCGTACGTGAAGCTATTTGCTAGTTGATGATAGTCTATGATAGGTAGTTCGTGTTACAACGGGGCACGAACTATCATCGATGAATATTATCACCGTTTGCGGATCGGGGTTTTACACTGTTCTACTATGCCAGCTACGTACTATGCATGACCAAACACAAATGCACAAACATGACAGTTTATTATATGATTATTTTGAGCTGATCGACATAAAAGGAGGAAAGTATAGCTTGCCAAAATACTTCAAGTCGTTCTGTAAATTTCTGCGAGGTAAGCCAGACTTTGACTCGTTATAGTAGTTTCGTATTAAGGTAACACACTCCAACCAAACAAAACTTGTTTCTCGTGCTCTTCGAACGGTGGTGAAAAGGATTCACAGTAAAATTTCCTGTCGATTTTTCATTAGTGACAGAATCCGCTCGAGACAATTTTATAAACAAACAACTCAGACATACCACAGTCGATCTGCATTTGCAATTATGGCATGAAATCATGTGTCAACAAACATATCAGCGAACGCAAAAAAACTCGGAATAAGCTTTTACCTTGCCAAAACATGTCATGGTCACACCATACAGCTGTGTTCCTTCTTTTGTGAGCGGAGCGTATATTCGCAAATGTGTCCAGAAATGTCGCTCTAAATGTGAATCTGTATCGCCTGTTTGCCAGATACTACGGATATGTCAGCCGGGGGCTGAAGGGGGAGCAGATTTCCACATGTAACCAAAGAATCGGCAACGCTCACAGCCGCCATTAAATAATGCCTTGAATTTCCACGTGCGAGAGAGCCAATTTTATTTAGAAAACCCCTCCCTGGAGAGGTAATTTAGCTTCTGACATTCTGTCGCAAAGTTGTAACATTAGCACGGAAACCCTTTATTGGAAATCTCTCTGTGCATTCTTTGTGTTAAGTAGATAATAAAAGACAAACTTTCTCACAGGACCTGTACCACGGCGGCTTTATATGGATAACACTTCATGCTCCTCCCCCCTCAGTAGTTTTTGCCACCTAGAGGGGGAGCATTTTAATGACCTAATGAGATGGGCCGAACGGCTGTTCAACTATCGCCCAAACGCCGACATAGAAGCTATTTGCATATTGCAAAATAGCTTCAAAAATCGACATATTGTTATTGTTGCTGTTCCTGTAACTTATTAACCCTTTCATTTCCAAAGTTCAAAATGCAGATCTTACCAGCCTTATGTAGCGAGATTTGATATTTCAATCAGGTTTAGTCTGAGCAAGTTGTCAAAAGTGAAGTTCTCCTGTCTGTATGCTGGTAAGAAACTCAAGGAGAAAATTGAAGTTGACCACTCTTGAGAGTGAAAGGAGTTAATGTATAGTAACTTGAAACGAAATGGCAATCTTTTGCAATTATGTTGTTCTATTACATGTAACATTATAATAAGCTCATTTTCCATAATCTTAACAAATGGTAGCATTTCACTTCCATTATGGAATTCCTAGTTTATTAAAGTTATTTTTAGTTAGAATGCCGATTGTCACAATAGTCAAACTAATCATACGGCCGAGTTTCAACGTTTAGCTCCAGCCAAACAGACTGAAAAATACAAATTTAGTGTCTTGAAAAGTCGCGGTATCAGGCCGCTGATAAGCAAGCTTGCGGATCCCTAGCGATAGTTTTAAATGTGTTATAATGGTCAGACTTTCATTATCAAAGTTTCAAGAGTCACGAAATGCGTTCAAAATAAAGGAATTGCGTAGAACCCCGTCGAAGTCAGCGGGCGACTCTTCTATGCTATATATTTAGCATTGCCGTTAAGTAACTACTGTACAGTGGCCAGTTTTTCCCATTCTTTCGGCTAAGGCCAGAATTTCAAAATAATCTTGGCCGTATTTATCCTACGCTTTATATTTGCATGAAGGCGCGCAAGCCTTGGTTTTCACGAGCGACGCAAGCACAATCAGAAGAATCTTTCTTCAGTCACAGAGCGGAAAACCCCAGGCTTGACGCAAGTACAAGCACGAACATAAGGCATTTAGACCATTTAGTTCACAGAAAACAGCCGCTATAGCACGACGCACGCAAGTACACACAAAAAGAACCCATATTCACAGGGAAGACAGACTCGACGCCAACCTCGTTCCCAGGCTCTTTCATCTCCCGGGCCCCGTCCCCGAAGAAAGACCCTGGTTCAAGCTGGTCACGTGTCGGCCAGAATCTGGCCGGTTGCAAAAAAGGAAACCAAAGGAGGGGCCGTTAAGTCGGAAATTTACCTAACTTTGTCTACTGGGGAAAGAAAAATTTGGATATAAAAATTTAACATCCGTGTAGTTTACGCTGCGTCTGAACAACAAGTCAAGTTGTTGCAGGCCTTGTAGTTCTGTGGGAGACCACCGCAAAAACGTACGCGGAAAACTGAGCCAATAAGGCACTTGTCGAAACAGCGGAAGAGTTTTACAGCAGCTTGTTGCCACAGAGCGAAGGTTTGCCGCATTTGATATGCAGACCATGTGAAAGACGCCTCGACAACTTCAGAGCTTTCAAAAAGGTAATTTCGAGAGTCAAGGCTCCTTCGGAAGGGTGAAAAGATGCATTTAAACACGAAGGCGCGCTATAAAAGGCCGTTGGGCGCCTCTTTCGACATCAAATTTGCATAATGTTTGTTGAATCGCACGTTCGTCCACAGCGTTCACAAGTCGCTCTGTCCATGAAATTTCTCTGCAGCAACTAAAAGTATACCTAAAATTAAACACATACGGGCAATTTTAATGTGGAGTCCTGGACGGAAGGGTTCGAAATTTTGCTCTTGGCTGCCAAAATACATTTTGAATTTTGCGGTGCAAATGCGACGCATGGCTGCCCACCAAGCATATTTAATTTCTTACTTTGAAGATTATTCTTGGATTTTACTCAAATTGCACTCAAAATGAATGTTTATGTGATGGAAAATTGGTAAGGCAACATTATCTTGTTTTGCGTGGTATTCAAGTACAAGGAAAAACAAAATTTGGACATTTTGGCTTTTTACTAATTGGGAGCTGTTGTCTCGGTCGCTGTTGATTGACAAGTGGCTCTGCGCTTCCCTGGGAAGCGCCCTTTTATAGTGTGCCCTCGTGTTTAAGTTTCACCATCTGCGCCCTGAACGTTGAAATGATCGAAGACAAGTTGGGCAAATGAAGCGGCGGAAGCTCCCGGCCGTGCAAAGTGCACTGAATGAAGCCGACGGTGCTATTAGCATCATTTAGCAGATGTCAGGAATTGAGTCGGCTATAGAGACTGAACACGTGTTTCTTTCAGATGGAAATGCAACTGAAGAGGTAATTTTTATAAAGTTGATCATTGCGTTTTCTGAGGCTCTAGGATTATCATATTTTGCTTTCTCTTAGTGTCCTTTGAAAAAAGGCTATTAAAGAAACATGAAACCTGGTGTCAAATACCTTTCTTCTTCTGAAAGGATTGAAATCTACCTCATATTTTCTTCTGTTTCAGCTGCTTTTTAAGTCTGAACAAGGGTTTTTTAATGTGGGGCTACTAGTAGCATTTCGTAGAACAAAAGCGCTGGAAGAAGGTGAACTGAAATGAGAGACTTTCCGTATCCCGTTGACAGCACAGCGACAGTGCCTCCAAAGTAAACTGCTTCCAAGCTCTTGACTTATTGTGGTTTAAGGTTTATGCTCCAGTAGCTGCTCTTAACGATGGCGAAATAAAGCTTGCCAAAAAGCGTGGCTGATTTGTGTCGTTTGTGCCAGCCTCGTTTTGATTTGAAAGACGCACAGCGCGACAAATTTCTTTGAGAGGGCGACCCCTCCCAACGGATTATCTTTGTGAGCAAGGCACGTGACCAGCCTGAACCAGGGTCTTTCTTCGGGGGCGGGGGCCGGGAGATGAAAGAGCCTGGGAACGAGGTTGACTCGACGCAAGGGCAAGCGCAAGGATCAAAACATATTTAAAAGTTTCCCTATCAATTCTGCTCGCGTCGCTTGGGAAACCGTCTTTAATTCCCAGAAAATAAAAAGTATAAAAACGGGAAACAGGGCAAGGAAACTTTAGTTTATTAATTTGCATCAGCTGGCGCCGTAAAAGAAAGTGACATCTGGAGCCAATCAGTAACACATTTACACGGTCTATTACAATTAGTCAGACCAACTTGCTCACACGGCGCTAAAACGCACTTTAATCCAGTTACCCAACTCACCATGGCAAATACTGTTGCAGTTAAGCATTCGAAACATTCTCTGTAACATTTTGTAGACTTAGTTTTCAGTTCAGCTAAGATAGTCCAACTAGTAAAACAAATTTGTTTATTGAAAATTTCAGTGAATTAACCCTGGATAAATATATCCACCTCTTGCATGAACACGGCAGAAACCCATTAAATATCAGAAAAAAAAACTGTTAGATGCGTTTATTAGCTAGCTCGAAGGGAGACTTTTAAACGCTCTGTTCTAGGAGATAAATAAAATAGTTCAAACTGCGAGAGCAAGCTTCAATTTAAAATTCACATTATTTAGAGTTTATATGTAGCATGAGTCACAGCCGTTGTTGCCTGAGAATATGCTGAGGCTCATCTAATCGAGTCGGCTGGCAACTATATATTTAGAGTTGGTCAGTTAACTCTTTTCTAATAAATGCCCAAATTTCATCGCCGAATATTCAGCGATTTGTCCCACAGTAAACACTGGAAACAGATGTACATGGAACCCTCTCACTATATAGCTCGTCATGGGTTTTGTAGCTGCGTTCAGTAATACTCACCGAGTACACCAGGCCCCTTGTTGTGTCCACAATCCTTGAACAAAAAGATATCTTTCTCTTCTATATACTCTACCCTGGTCCCAGAGGTTTTCTAATCCTTCGAGCGAGGACTGAGCCGCGGAGCGGCGAAAAGCGAGTCGCTAAGCGACGAGCGGAAAGCCGGAGAAAACCTCTGGTGTCGGTGGTCGGTTGAAGGAGTTGGCTGCACCAATAGGATTCGAGGGTCAGAATCCGTCCCTCGCTCCTGATTGGAGGACGCTTTTCTTGAACTCTGATTGGTTCCTTAGATATTTGTGTGGAGAGTAGACGGGATGATTGTTGTCAAAAACAAAACTTACCGACGGGGAGGTGGTCGCAAATCGCTGTTCGCTACTCGTTTTTGATTGATTGTTTTATTGATTGACATTTCGATTAATAAGTTTTCCTGTAGATGGGGACTAACGAAACCTTTTAAGGTTTTTACAGGTAGTCCTCCGTAATAATTTTATCTATCTATTTTGCCAATTCTAGTCAAGTATCGATTGAGTATCAAGTATAGATCGGTAATGTTTCAAGTAAAATAAAAATTAAGAATAGGCTAACAACTTAACTAAAGCTAGCCTAGCACTCACATAACATTAACTCATTGTTTTCATTATTCGCTGTATTGCTCCAGCAAGATGGCTTTGGCAACCACAATTGATATACTCGACGAAGTTCTACCGTCTGTACTCCGTACTCGCTTTCCGGAGATAAAGAATATATCAAATGAGCAAAGGAGAGCGATTAATGCGGAATCGTAAACAGGAAGGACACGTTCGCCATTTTGCCGACTAGTCATGGCAAGTCGTTAATATTTCAATTTCTTCCTGATATCTGCAAAGAACTGTCGTTGAGGGGTTCGGAGTATCCAAGACACGCCATTGTTGTGGTTGTATGTCCTTTGAAATCTCTGGTGGACTCGCGCATCCGTGAGTTGACAACACGTCGCTTCAGAGCGACAAGTTTGATCAGGAACGAAGTTGACGTCGAAAGCATATCCATTGGCTCCTATTCTTTTATATATTCAAGCCCAGATTTACTTTTAGAAGGCCATGTTCCAGATCAAAGTGTACCAGAGGAATTTTTTTTGCATTCGTCCTTTCCCTTCCCCACACAAAATCATTCAGCGTGACCGCCACGTGATAACACCTCCGTGATTGGCTGAAAGGTTACATTACGTCTTTGACGTGTTTGACAACTGTCACTGCATGGAAGTGAGATTCAAGCCCACCGAGGCTAATCGTGGATTAGGTCTAAAATTTCTTGTCATTTATAAGCTTGAAAACGTGAACTTTTTGTCCACAACGACTTCCTTGATAAAGTTTTAAGCTGAAACAAGCTTTCTAAGGCATCTTAGAACAAAACCCTGCAGTATATTCGCAAAAGGGTCGCGAGAAATAATTTCATTTAATCCTGGATTAGCTTAATCGACTTTCGAAAAACCGAGCACAGAGGTTTTCTTCGGCTTTACGCTCGTCGCTTTTCGCCGCTCCGCTGGACCAGGGTACTTATTAGCATATCATCTTAAACGTCAAGCGTTTGTTTTTTTCAGGTTTCTATTTTCTTAAGGAAGCTTTGCACTATAGCGAGTAAGTTAATGAAAGTTGCCGGAGGCAAAACACCAATAATCTTGAACTATGGACCATTAAGTCACCCGGAGTGGGCGAAAAACCCCTGTCTCACCGACAGATTTTCCGGCCGGAAACATCGTCAATATCTGTTTTTCCTTCTGTGAACAGGAGGTAGTTTGTATTTTTCCTGCCGGGTTCGCATGGCAATAGTTTGTTTTTGAAAAATCACCGCTGAACATTTCATTTGTTGAAGCATTGCCTGGAATACACGTGTCTAACAATTTTGTAACATACGTTACCATCGAACAGAGACGTCAATATTTTCATTGTTTTTACTGTTTCCTTTATCCTTCAAATATTATGTGGTTTATAGTTCACTTATTAAATACCACGTCCGGTTTTATAAAAGGTACTCAAACGTGTCAAACGTGTCGAGAACCCACTTCTACTTCGTGCAACATGTTGCTGCAACTTGCAACACGGTGGTAATACGCGCAACATTACGGTGCAACTTGCAACGCAACATTGTTGCACGACAAGTTTCACTGAAAATGTTGCCCGTATTACCGCACCTTTATGGCACCGCGCCAAAATGTCGCAATAACAACGCAAAACACAGCAGAGTGTAACACAACCGATATCAGAATCAATGGCCAAACAAACTTCGGAACGTATGACAACCTTCAAAATGAGAACACGTTCCGAACAAAACTATAGTCGCAATAACTACGACAACATCTTCCTTTTAAAATTGTTCGACACACCCTGTGATGCGACCTTCATCATGCCCAAATTTGGAAAACCGCAATTGCTTTATTTGGAAATCCATTGTTGACAACAGAGGGAACATGGAAGTAGGGAAGGTGAATTGATTTTAATACCTCGCAATCCCACAAGGTGGGATTCGCGAGATAAAAATTGAGCAAATTATAAAATGTGACCTTAAGCCGCAAAAGTAACTTTCACAAATTCACGAGCTTAGAGCTGCCTTGCTGTTTTGATTTGCTGTTTTCTTTTTAAAAAATATTCGAAAAAAATGTTTCATTGTTATATAGCAATGCCAATCCCAAACTAACTTTTGCAAACAATTGTCGAATTTGTCTCTGCCTCATTAAATAGTAGAAAAGTATACCCGAGCTAGCAAATGCGACGAAACCTATCAATTGACAAGAAATGGGCGATCTTCCAGCGGCGACGCTGCTTTGATTAGTGTAACTGACGTTACAATATTTCTCCGAGAAGGAACTTGGCTTGACAAAAGGACCAAAGAGGCAAAATGTATATTACTCTGAAAATCGAAAGGTTAATATTCGACAGAGAGCTCGAACAAGGTGTTAAATGTAACCTACGTTACCGAAAACAAAAGTCATTTTTAACGCGCGCTTTGAGCACGTGAAAGTTTACAACTCCCTTTGCCGCTTGAGTAATTTCGATGTTATAATAGCTCTCCGGTGTTTACTTCGCTGCTATCAGTGTAAAGTGGATTGTAACTCACTTAAATATTAGAACTTATTTCACCGTTTCATTCAAAACTTTCTGGTGCAGGCCATGTTATCGGCCGCCATGTTCGGTTCAGGACAGGAACAAACCCCTGCGCATGCTTGCCGGTTCATTACCTCTGGCCTGCTCCTCATTTCTATGGCCTGCACTCGTCTCTCATCTGTGCGCCTGCAGAGCAGACGTAACGCAGCTCGTCAGAACTGCGGCATTTTGAACGAGTCAATTAGTGGATTGACCAGGGAGTTGGTAAAAAACACGCGATATTTAAACAGTTATTCATATGGTTAATATCATACTTTGACAACATCCGAGCAACGATCTCACGACAAAGAGTAAGAACTACAGCAGGTAACCAAGTTACTATGGAAACTGCTTTGGCAAGGAACAGAGTGGCCGTCAGCTTACAATCCCGTGCAGTGGTCACGTGATTTTGGGGATGCTGGTAGAATTTAATTTTGATCCAAATTCTGATGTAACAGATCAAGATAATCAAGAGTAAGAGTGAGTTGCAGGCTAGCCAAACGTGTTCAATAACCACAGCTGAAATGAAACCATAAGGTCCTGCCAAGTCGAGAAGAGGAAAGAATATTGGCAAAATCCAACCGAACCCAAACGTCACGTGATAACTTCGTGATGAGAGCACGCGATGTTTCAGGGGCCATAGAGTGGCGTACATTCTCTCCAGTGCGACGATCGTCAGGTTAACTAACGAAGCGTAAGAAACGAAGTGGAAAACGGCGATGGTTGACAATAAAACCAGGTGGTTCTGCTTCCACAAATCGCTGGTGAAAGAAAAAGTACTATAAAGTACTGATGGCCCTCCAAGAGCTCCGACCAGAAGATCTGCTACTGCTAAGCTGGTAGTTGGCCAATAACATTTGCGTTGCCTCAACTCTCTTGTTCTAGTGAACACAGCTACAACCACCGCATTCCCAGTGATAATTACGAGAATTTCAATAATGGAAGCCACGACATATGGAATGCTTTGAGAGCGAGGAAGCTGGGGATCTAATGACTGTCCTGTGTCGTTTATCATTGATCACAGTGTTGACGCTCAGACTTTTGAAGCAAATCTAAAACAGAAGAATTCAAGAGATGACACCCCTAACGCACGAAGACTTTGGTCAAGACTAATTCAAAGTGAAAAGAACTCAATATGCGAAAGTGCTCGCAAATTAAGTACTGTTTTCACTTGTGTTTCATTTGATCATCCACCTCCATTGTCGTAGGCGTAATGAACTAAATTAAACAAACACTTGAGCTGTATCTTTCCCCATGTCACTACATTGCTCTGCACCGTTTGGTAAGCAAACCTAAGTCAACACAAGCCAATGGCACGTCCACTGTTCTTTGCTGAAAGGAAACAATTTGACAGTCTGTTCATCGACAAGATTCACATAAATTAGGCTGCTTTATTTTCCAATTCATTTTTTACATATTGCGTGCTTGAATTCAGGAACCTGACTTAACGTGTATTTTGCGGCATCCGCTGTGTTAAAATGAAGATAGATGATTGATTTTGAGGGAATTAATCAATTCCCTTTGTTCTAAACATAATGGGTATTTTCAACTGAACGACATACTGCTAATTAATCCTTGTATCTGCAGTAGGAACAACCTTTGTCCTGACGAGCTTCTCGGCACAAGTCATACCCACAAAGACAATTCTACACATTCCATTCTTGCCACAGAAAACGCTAAAGTTCCAATTTGTGCAGTAAGCGTATAAATGTGAAGATTTACGGTATATTTTGTTGATACATCTATTGCAATCCTTCACACTGTGCAATTCAAAACCTCATCGGCTAAAAAAAGAAGAGGTATTGAATTGACCAGTAAACCAGAGCAGTCTCTAGTAAGTGAACGGCCAACAAGGTCTCAACTTAGTTAACGGAGTATCGTCAACAATCAAGACGTTGACTTCGAACAGGTTTTCATTTAAAGTTTCGTGGTAAAGAACAAATTGTTGGCCGCCACGTTCAGTTCGGGACGGGAAGAAACTACTGCGCATGCTTGTCGGTTCATTACCTCTGGCCTGTTCCTCATTTCTATCGCCTGCAGTCGTCTCTCATCTGTGCGCCTGCAGAGCAGACGTAACGCAGCTCGTCGGAACTGCGGCATTCTGAACGAGTAAATTATGGGATTGACCAGGGAGTTAGCAAGAAACAGAAGACTTAAACAGTAAAACATATTGTTAAAATCATAAGTTGACAACACCCTAACTAGGCTGTAAGCATCAAAAGAAAGAACTACACCAGGTAACCAGGTTACTATGGAAATTGCTGTGGCAAGGAACAGAGAGGCGGTCAGTTTACGATCCTGCGAATTGGTCACGTGGTTTTGGGGATGCTGGTAAAATTTAACTTTGATCCAAATGCTGCCGTAACAGACCAAGATAATCAGGAGTGAGAGTAAGTTGCAATGCAATATTATCACGTCAGTAATTAACGGCACAACCGGGGCAAAACCCATAAGAGGGAAGAATATAGAACAAATCCAGCCAAACGAAATCATCACGTGATAATTTCGTGCTGAGAGCACGCGATGTTTCAGCGGCCATAGAGTGGCGTACATTCTCTCCAGTGCGACGACCGTCAGGTTTACCAACGAAGCGGAAGAAAAGAAGATGAAAATGGCCACTGTTATCGGGCAAACTTGGGGGTTTGGCAACCATAAGTCGCTGTGTAAAGCCGTGTACAACCAGGATGGCCCTCCGAGAGCTCCGACCAGAAGATCTGCTACTGCTAAGCTGATAGTTGGCCAATAACATTTGCGTTGCCTCAATTGTCTGGTTCTTGTGAACACAGCTACAACCACCGCATTCCCAGTGATAATTACCAGAATTTCAATAATGAAAGCCACCACATATGGAATGCTTTGAGAGCGAGGAAGGAAAGACTGCCCTGTATTGTTTATACTGGCGGTAGGGTTCATGCCCAGACTGTTAACGCACATCTGAAACAGAAGATTTCAAGAGATAACACTACTCCTGACGCACGAGACTTTGATCAAGACTAAAGTGAAAAGGATGTAAAGTGCGAAACTGCTCGCAAACAATTTACTGTTTTGTTTGCATTTCGTTTGATCAACCACCTGCAATGACTTGGGTGTAATGCTCTAAATTAAAACCATTTGAGCTGTAATTCTTTCACATGTCACTACAATATTGTTCGGCACCGCTTCTTAAGCAAACCTAAGTAAACACGAGTCAACTGCACATTCGCTGTTCTTTGCTGTAAGGGAACGGCAATTTGACATTCTGTTCACCGACAAAATTGATATACGGTTATTGATTTTGAGAAAATTAATCAATTCCCTCTGTTCTTAACATAATTCTTAACGTATTTTCAACTGAACGGCATTCTGTCGGTTGTTCGCGAGTCCCTCTCGGGAAAAGATCATTGTAGCGTTACAATTTAACGTACATTATAGTATCGTTGTAAAGGTCTTGAACTGCAGAACACAGATCTGATGTTATGGTTTTCAAGCACACTAAAGTTGGAGTACGAGTTAGGTTAAATTTAAAATTGATTGTTTCGGAAACGGAATTTAAAACTTTTGTCGGTTTGATTCGAAAATGCTTTGATTCGAAACGACTTTTTTCCGATACTCAATAAAGTTTACTAACAGTACCGTGTCAGCGAATTTCGATCCGTTTTGTTTTAAGAATTTTATTCTCTTTTAAAGTGGAAAGAACCTTTTGGTATCCCTTTTTTTTATGTAAACTGTTCATTAGAACAAGAACGAAAAAAAAAAATTATCGAAAATTGCTGACACAGTATTTGAGAAAAACTCGTCTTCTGCCTCACGAAAATTCTACACATTCCATTCTTGCAACAGACGGAGCCGTTTCATTTTTAAGAAAATGCTTATTTTTGACCTAATATCAGAAGGGCATAAAATCGGCCATTTTTTAGATAAAAGCACTATTAAGTAAACGTTTAGCGCATCAATGTGAATATTTAGTAGTGTAGTGTTGTGTAAAATTGGCCATTCTCGACTTTCCGTGCGCTTTTACTCAGCTAATCAATAAATAAGGATTAAGGGTCAGTTCTGGTAATTTTAGAAGTGGAGATGTAATTATGTTGAGCTGAGCCAGTTGTCCTTTGTTAGTGGCCAGCGATTAGCAAGGCAATATCAGAATACGAATCGATAGATATTGTAATGCAACTCGGCTGCGCATAGTGGGAATAGAAGGATTCCCGATCTTTCTGGAAATAGTACAATATTTCACATGCAAACTCTTTTGAAATAGAGGGCTTGCTTGGCATCAACAGCTAGTTTTAAACACAATGAAACATTCTTGAACAACAAAGTTATTCTTTATTTAATTTTATTATGTCCGCCATGCACACAGACAGGACTAAACGTGGTTAACAATCAATAAAACAAAATATAGTTACGTTTCAAGTCGCTCCAATCCGTTACTTATTGACATCGTACTTTAGACAGTATTAGAATCTGAACACCAAACGATTGTAATGAAATGAACCTGCGTAGTTTACAACTGATCACTGTTTCAATAAATACAACTGTAGCATCGGCATATTGTAGTGCCTTTCTAACAGTTTTAGATGGTTAAAGTAAATAAAAGCATAAGCTACCTTTCTATAACATTATCTTGGGATGGAACTTATTTGACCGTGTCATTCAAAACTTCGTGGTGCAGGCCATATTATCGGCCGCCATGTTCGGTTCAGGACGGGCAGGAACCACTGCGCATGCTTGTCGGTTCATAACCACTGGCCTATTTCTCATTTCTATCGCCTGCACTTGTCTCTTACCTGTGCGCCTGCAGAGCAGACGTAACGCAGCTCGTCGGAACTGCGGCATTCTGAACGTTTAAATTATTGGATTGACCAGGGAGTTGGCGAGAAGCAGGAACATTAAACCGTTAAACAGATGGTTAAAACCATACTTTGCAAAAAGGATGTCACCTTGAACAGAAATATTTACTACAGCATGGTGTCGGAAACAAACCATTACTCATGCTTGTCGGTTCATTACCTCTGGCCTGTTCGTCATTTCTATCGCCTGCACTCGTCTCTCATCTGTGCGCCTGCAGAGCAGACGTAACGCAGCTCGTCGGAACTGCGGCATTTTGAACGAGTAAATTATGGGATTGACCAGCGAGTTGGTAGAAATCAGAATATTTAAACAGTTATACATATGGTTAAAACTATACTTTGACAACACCCGAGCAAGGATGTCAGCATGAAGAGAAAGAACTACAGCAGGTAACCAAGTTACTATGGAAACTGCTGTGGCAAGGAACAGAGTGGCCGTCAGCTTACGATCCCTTGCAGTGGTCACGTGATCTTGGGGATGCTGGTAGAATCTAATCTTGATCCAAATGCTGATGTAACAGATTAAGATAATCAAGAAAAAGAATAGGTTGCAGGCTAGTCAAACGTATTTAAACACCACAGCTGAAATGAAACCATAACGTTCTGCCAGGTCGAGAAGAGGAAAGAATATCGGTAAAATCCAACCGAACCCAAACATCACGTGATAATAACGTGATGAGAGCACGCGGTATTTCAGCGGCCATAGAGTGGCGTACATTCTCTCAAGTGCGATGATCGTCAGGTTGATCAACGAAGCGTAAGAAACGAAGTGGAAAACGGCGTTGGTTGACAGTAAAACCAGGTGGTTCTGCTTCTACAAATCGCTGGTGAAAGAAAAAGTATTATAAAGCACTGATGGCCCTCCAAGAGCTCCGACCAGAAGATCCGCTGCTGCTAAGCTGATAGTTGGCCAATAACATTTGCGCTGCCTCAATTGTCTGGTTCTTGTGAACACAGCTACAACCACCGCATTCCCAGAGATAATTAGGAGAATTTCAATAATGGAAGCCACGACATATGGAATGCTTTGAGAGCGAGGAAGGTGACCATCTTCCGTATGGATCTCTGAATTGTTCATGCCCACTCTGTTAAAGAAAATTTGCAACAAAAATAAATGAAAATTTTAATGACTGAACTGGTAGGCTTTTAGAGGCCTTTCTTTCTTTATGTCGACGCTCGTTTGATTTGTGTAAGATCACATATTTTTAGGCGATTATAAAATAGCCCCAGATAAAATATTTATCAAAAATTTATGCATTGTCTCAATTTTTTTTCTTTCTTTGTTTATTAAAGTTATTTTTAGTTAGAATACCGATTGTCACAATAGTCAAACTAATCAGACGGCCGAGTTTCAACGTAGCTAGCTCCAGCTAAACAGACTGAAAAATACAAATTCAGTGTCTTGAAAAGTCTCGGTATCAGGCCGCGTATACGAATCACGTATATTGTGTTCTGATCCTTCCTGTCCTGCACGGTAAACTGAACGATTACAATTTGCCTTATGTTCTTTGCTTTCTACAAAACTCTTGAAGTCTAAATAACGGTAACTGTAAATGAGGGACTTTCAAGATGTTCCAACGTTAATTTAAATCATACGCGAAAGCCGATTCTATAATATTTACAAGAACAGAATGCGATTTGATAATTGCGGTTAGCAAATAGGCAATTTTTTAATTCATAAAGTGTATTTGTGAGGTAGTGGATGTTAATCAGACTAGTGTTGGGTGACTTCGGCAATTCTAATTTCCGTGTGCAGTTTTAACCGTTAATGTCAAATAATCAATAAGGATTATTATTATATAGACACGAGTGTTTTACTGGAAAATGGATTTTATTTTCTCATGGTAAAAACAATATTTTACTCACTCGCGAAGCGCTCGTTCGTAAAATATTGTTTTTACCATGAGAAAATAAAACTCATATCTTCGCGCCGCCGTGTAATATCCTCGATATATTACACATGTGAACTTCTATTGAAATTCTACTTGCGTGACAGCCACGTTGGTTCCACTAGCAATGAAGCCCTTGTAATGGAGCTTGTTTTAAAATGTCTTCTCATTTAAAGCTTCGTGGTGTAGGCCATGTTATCGCCCGCCATGTTCGGTTCAGGATGGGAACAAACCACTGCGCATGCTTGTCGGTTCATTACCTCTGGCCTCTTCCTCATTTCTATTTCCTGCACTCGTCTCTCATCTGTGTGCCTGCAGAGCAGACGTAACGCAGCTCGTCGGAACTGCGGCATTTTTAACGAGTAAATTAGTGGATTGACCAGGGAGTTGGCGAAGAGCAGAAACATTAAACCGTTATACAGATGATTATAACCATATGTTGCATAAAGGATGTCACCAAGAATAGAAATAATTACTACAGCAGGTAACCAAGTTACTATGGAAACTACTGTGGCAAGGAACAAAGTGGCCGTCAGCTTACGATCCCGAGCAGTGGTCACGTGATTTTGGGGATGCTGATAGAATTTAATCTTGATCCAAATGCTGATGTAACAGATCAAGAGAATCAAGAGAATAAGTATGTTGCAAGCTAGCCAAACGTACTTAAACACCACAGCTGAAATGAAACCATAACGTTCTGCCAAGTCGAGAAGAGGAAAGAATATTGGTAAAGTCCAACCGAACCCAAACATTACGTGATAACTTCGTGATGAGAGCACGCGGTGCTTCAGCGGCCATAGAGTGGCGTACATTCTCTCCAGTGCGACGACCGTCAGG
This sequence comes from Plumapathes pennacea, assembly GCA_964036295.1. Classification (NCBI taxonomy): domain Eukaryota; kingdom Metazoa; phylum Cnidaria; class Anthozoa; order Antipatharia; family Myriopathidae; genus Plumapathes; species Plumapathes pennacea. The sequence goes on from OZ038467.1 coordinate 2,542,909, forward strand.
TTGATTAACGAAGCGTAAGAAACAAACTGGAAAACGGCGTTGGTTGACAGAAAAACCAGGTAGTTCTGCTTCCACAAATCGCTGGTGTAGGAAAAAGTATTATAAATCACTGATGGCCCTCCAAGAGCTCCGACCAGAAGATCCGCTACTGCTAAACTGGTAGCTGGCCAATAACATTTGCGTTGCCTCAACTCTCTTGTTCTAGTGAACACAGCTACAACCACCGCATTCCCAGTGATAATTACGAGAATTTCAATAATGAAAGTCACGACATATGGAATGCTTTGAGAGCGAGGAAGGTGACCACGTTCCATATGGATCTCTGAATTGTTCATGCCCACTCTGTTAAAGAAAATTTGCAACAGAAATAAATGAATATTATTATATAGACACGAGTGTTTTACATAATTTAGAGTTTATATGTAGCATGAGTCACAGCCTTTGTTGCCTGAGAATATGCTGAGGCTCATCTGATCGAGTCGGCTGGCAACTATATATTTACAGTTGTCAGTTAACTCTTTTCTAATAAATGCCCAAATTTCATCGCCGAATATTCAGCGATTTGTCCCACAGTAAACGTTGGAAACAGATGTACATGGAACCCTCTCACTATATAGCTCGTCATGGGTTTGGTAGCTGCGTTCAGTAATACTCACCGAGTACACCAGGCCCCTTGTTGTACCCACAATCCTTAAACAAGAAGATATCTTTCTATTCTATATACTGCGGCTCAGCTTTTTTTTTATCAACTCCGCACTTTGTGGCATGTGTTAAATTTCAAAGCATTTTATTTCTCTAGTTGCTTATTAGCTTAAACACACACCATAAACTTCAAGCATTTGTCATATTTTACTGATGACCGGGTGTTTATCATGTATACTGTCAGAGATAGTCCAACCTTTCTTGCATGGCGAACTGAACGACGACAAGTTGCCCTAAGTTCTTTGCTGTCTACAAAGTAACTCTGAAAATCTAGATAACGATAACTCCATAAATGAAGACTTTCCAGATGTTCCAGTGTTAATTTAACTCATCCGCGAAAGACGATTATACTATATTAACAAGAACTTTATTGCTTATTAGCATATCATCATAAACGTCAAGCGTTTGTCATACTTTAATGGTGACCGTTTTTTTTTTTGGACATCCACCAAATACAGATCACGCATACTGTTCTGATCCATCCTTTCTTGCATGGCGAACTGAACGACGACAATTTGCCTTATGTGTTTTGCTTTCTACAGACTCTGGAAGTCTAGATAACGTTATAAATGAAGACTTTCCAGATGTTCGAATGTTAATTTAACTCGTCCGCGAAAGCCGATTTTATATAATTTTTTACAAGAACAGAATGAAAGTTCACAATTCCCCTTTAAATGATTTTGATGTTGTGTAATACCTCTCCAGTGTTTCCTTTGCTGTTATCACTGTAAGCGTGCATGGCTTGTACAAGCTGTTTTGCTGAGAGATATTTTTTTTTTTGAGGAGTTCTATTTTGATGTTCAAAAAATTAAATTCCCGAGACCTGCTAAAGTGCACATAAGCCTTCAGAGGATACATTTTTATACGAAATTAGGAAGTAATCTAAGCAACTTATGCCCAAAAGAAAGCCTTTCCGAAGCGTTCTTATATTTTTTTCACGCGTTTGAAATCGGAAATATAAAATTCAGACCGCGCAATGTAGGGGACTGGGACCTGTGACGTCAGAGGAGTGGCGCGTTTCGGCTCGGCACCTCTTCATAGCTCTTATTTATCAGGTTTGTGTACGTTTTTCTCGCTGTTTACCCGGTTTTTGGACTCGTACGGCAATGGCGAGCTCTAGAAGCGATGAAGAAAGCGGTATATCTGATATCTGAACTATATTACATTAATTCCGCGTGTATACTGTACGATATCCACTATGAAGTCCAACCCGTGCGCTGACAAGAGCTACTTGCTGACCAAGAATGGCATGAAGCGTAACAGAAAGGAAAGGGAGGGAAAAGAACAAGAACCATAACACTGCAAGATCGCTCGGAAGAACATTTTGGAGCCAGTAGTTGGTAAGCGTAAAATATGTCCGAGTTTTGGATTTGTTTACGTGGTACATCTGTAATTGCTTCTCTGTGTTTTACTCATATTTTAGGTGTTCGTGTGGGAATTGCAATGTTGATGTGCTACGGCAGCATCGGCATTCACAAGCATTGGGATTCTGCGGATGTCTCACGATAACTCTCGCTCGGGATTTCGACTGAGAGCAGTTGCGTAATTCGTCACGGCAGTTGACCACGGTCAGTTATATTTGACTTCGCGAGAGCGCGGCTCTTCTGAAAACTCCTGGAATGTACAAAAACAGTCATTCTAAACTTCCCTGTACGGGTAGACAATAAAGTATTACACTTTAATTGCGGTTTGTGGCGCCCTTCTTCACCGTTTGGAGGATTTTGCTTTCGCCGCGGTGGATCAACAGGCGACTGTCAACAGTCAGAACGACTCCTTTCGGAGTTTGCCAAAAATTTCCAACTTCTGCGGCCGTCGTCTAACTTCGGCGATGTGGAAACCAAGTTGTTTGAGTAAATATGTGCCACAAATCCGGCACACGGTCGACTATAGCCCTAGAAAAATCTAGCCGAAAAACCATCTTTCGCTCGGTTTCAAACATGAATTGCAGTGTCGCAGTGTTGACCTCATCGACCATAAACCTCCGGCGAACGCGATGATTTGCTCATTTGATATTCGATACCTACGATAGAAAAGGTAACAAACTTCCCACAGCTGAATATATTTTGGATTAAATATAATTACTTATTACTACCCGTCGACAAATTGTGGGACCCGACGATTACTCGGTCAATCTTTCCCCTTCTTATCAACTTTGTACTACAATACCGAGATTGTCCTTTACCAGGTCCAAGTCGAGATTGTGCAATTCGTTATTGTCAATTCCATGCAATGTCAAAATCATCTGGTTTGAAATAAGCTGAGCAGAACCGGAATTGATCGTCAGCTCACATTTCACACGTTTGGCCTTCACAAACTGGACCATTTCTCTTTCGCTTCACCTCTTTGGTCATTCGGAAACTGAATCATATAAAATGCGAATCCTTGCTTATGATCTGGCTCCCAGGAGCAGCCTCCAACAACACATCTATAAGGCATTTCGGAGTAAAACCGGTGAAAACTCTGTTCGGACGAGTCGAGACGCCACTCCTCTGACGTCACAGCCCAGGCCCTTGATCAATCATCTTACGCGGACAAATCTAAACCGGAAGTCAAAATGGCACTTTTTCGCATGTTTACCGGGCGAAAAAAAATATAAGAACGCTTCGGAAGGGCTTTCTTTTGGCCATAAGTTGCTTAGATTACTTCCTAATTTCGTATAAAAATGTATCCTCTGAAGGCTTATGTGCACTTTAAGTGTCTTATCCATATGGTGTTCCTAAAAGTTAAATTTTGTGTGTTAAATTTTAAGGCGTTTTATTTTTTTCTAGTCGCTTATACACAAATTATCTGCTAAACGTCAAACATTTGTCACTTGGTGACCAGGTGGTTTCAGTGTGACAACCACACACACAAAAAAAAAAAAAAAAAAAAAAAAAAGAGGAAATCACGTATATTGTGTTCTCATCCTTCCTGTCCTGCACGGTAAACTGAACGATTACAATTTGCCCTATGTTCTTTGCTTTCTACAAAACTCTTGAAGTCTAAATAACGGTAACTGTAAATGAGGGACTTTCAAGATGTTCCAACGTTAATTTAAATCATACGCGAAAGCCGATTCTATAATATTTACAAGAACAGAATGCAATTTGATAATTGCGGTTAGCAAATAGGCAATTTTTTAATTCATAAAGTGTATTTCTGAGGTAGTGGATGTTAATCAGACTAGTGTTGGGTGACTTCGGCAATTCTAATTTCCGTGTGCAGTTTTAACCGTTAATGCCAAATAATCAATAAGGATCATATAGACACGAGTGTTTTACTGGAAAATATACCGTGCGTAAAATTCATACGAAACTACATCCGGGACCCGAGTGGCGTATTTTCCATATCCTCACTAGTGAGGATATCGTTGGCATCATTTCCCACTTTTGCACGGTTGTTTGTGCAATTTCTCGTAAAACACTCGTGCCTAATATAATAAAAAGAAAATTACACGGCGGCTTGTAAGATATGGATTTTATTTTCTCGTGGTAGAAACTATATTTTACCACTCGAAAATAAAATTCATATCTTCGCGCCGCCGTGTAATATCCTCCATATATTACACATGTGAACTTCTGTTGAAATTCTACTTGCTTGGCAGCCACGTTGGTTCCACTAGCAATGAAACCCTTGTAATGGAGCTTGTTTTAAAATGTCTTCTCATTTAAAGCTTTGTGGTGTAGGCCATGTTATCGGCCGCCATGTTCGGTTGAGGATGGGAACAAACCACTGCGCATGCTTGTCGGTTCATTACCTCTGGCCTGTTCCTCATTTCTATCGCCTGCACTCGTCTCTCATCTGTGTGCCTGCAGAGCAGACGTAACGCAGCTCGTCGGAACTGCGGCATTTTTAACGAGTAAATTAGTGGATTGACCAGGGAGTTGGCGAGAAGCAGGAAAACTAAACCGCTAAACAGATGGTTAAAGCCATACTTTGACGACACCCGAGCAACGATGTCACAATAAAGAGTAAGAACTACAGCAGGTAACCAAGTTACTATGGAAACTGCTGTGGTAAGGAACAAAGTGGCCGTCAGCTTACGATCCCGTGCAGTGGTCACGTGGTTTTGGGGATGCTGATAGAATTTAATCTTTATCCAAATGCTGATGTAACAGACCAAAATAATCAAGGAAAAGAGTAAGTTGCTGGCTAGCCAAACATATTTAAACACCACAGCTGAAATGAAACCATAACGTCCTACCAAGTCTAGAACAGGAAAGAATATTGGTAAAATCCAACCGAACCCAAACATCACGTGATAACTTCGTGATGAGAGTACGCGATGTTTCAGCGGCCATAGAGTGGCGTACATTCTCTCCAGTGCGACGACCGTCAGGTTGATCAACGAAGCGTAAGAAAAGAACAGGTAAACGGCGTTGGTTGACAGAAAAACCAGGGAGTTCAGCTTCCACAAATCGCTGGTGAAAGAAAAAGTATTATAAAGCACTGATGGCCCTCCAAGAGCTCCGACCAGAAGATCTGCTACTGCTAAACTGGTAGGTGGCCAATAAGCTTTGCGCTGCCTCAACTCTCTTGTTCTAGTGAACACAGCTACAACCACCGCATTTCCAGTGATAATTACGAGAATTTCAATAGTGAAAGCCACGACATATGGAATGCTTTGAAAGCGAGGAAGGCGACCATCTTCCAAATGGATCTCTGAAGTGTTCATACCCACTCTGTTGAAGAAAATTTGCAACAAAATTAAATGAGAATTTTAAAGTGCACATAAGCCTTCAGAGGATACATTTTTATACGAAATTAGGAAGTAATCTAAGCAATTTATGCCCAAAAGAAAGCCTTTCCGAAGCGTTCTTATATTTTTTTCACGCGTTTGAAATCGGAAATATAAAATTCAGACCGCGCAATGTAGGAGACTGGGACCTGTGACGTCAGAGGAGTGGCGCGTTTCGGCTCGGCACCTCTTCATAGCTCTTATTTATCAGGTTTGTGTACGTTTTTCTCGCTGTTTACCCGTGTTTTTGGACTCGTACGGCAATGGCGAGATCTAGAAGCGATGAAGAAAGCGGTATATCTGATATCTGAACTATATTACATTGATTCCGCGTGTATACTGTACGATATCCACTATGAAGTCCAGCCCGTGCGCTGACAAGAGCTACTTGCTGACCAAGAATGGCATGAAGCGTAACAGAAAGGAAAGGGAGGGAAAAGAACAAGAACCATAACACTGCAATATCGCTCGAAAGAACATTTTGGAGCCAGTAGTTGGTAAGCGTAAAATATGTCCGAGTTTTGGATTTGTTTACGTGGTACATCTGTAATTGCTTCTCTGTGTTTTACTCATATTTTAGGTGTTCGTGTGGGAATTGCAATGTTGATGTGCTACGGCAGCATCGGCATTCACAAGCATTGAGATTCTGCGGATGTCTCACGATAACTCTCGCTCGGGATTTCGACTGAGAGCAGTTGCGTAATTCGTCACGGCAGTTGACCACGGTCAGTTATATTTGACTTCGAGAGAGCGCGGCTCTTCTGAAAACTCCTGGAATGTACAAAAACAGTCATTCTAAACTTCCCTGTACGGGTAGACAATAAAGTATTACACTTTAATTGCGGTTTGTGGCGCCCTTCTTCACCGTTTGGAGGATTTTGCTTTCGCCGCGGTGGATCAACAGGCGACTGTCAACAGTCAGAACGACTCCTTTCGGAGTTTGCCAAAAATTTCCAACTTCTGCGGCCGTCGTCTAACTTCGGCGATGTGGAAACCAAGTTGTTTGAGTAAATATGTGCCGCAAATCCGGCACACGGTCGACTATAGCCCTAGAAAAATCTAGCCGAAAAACCATCTTTCGCTCGGTTTCAAACATGAATTGCAGTGTCGCAGTGTTGACCTCATCGACCATAAACCTCCGGCGAACGCGATGGTTTGCTCATTTGATATTCGATACCTACGATAGAAAAGGTAACAAACTTCCTACAGCTGAATATATTTTGGATTAAATATAATTACTTATTACTACCCGTCGACAAATTGTGGGACCCGACGATTACTCGGTCAATCTTTCCCCTTCTTATCAACTTTGTACTACAATACCGAGATTGTCCTTTACCAGGTCCAAGTCGAGATTGTGCAATTCGTTATTGTCAATTCCATGCAATGTCAAAATCATCTGGTTTGAAATAAGCTGAGCAGAACCGGAATTGATCGTCAGCTCCCATTTCACACGTTTGGCCTTGACAAACTGGACCATTTCTCTTTCGCTTCCTCGCTTCAGCTCTTTGGTCATTCGGAAACTGAATCATATAAAATGCGAATCCTTGCTTATGATCTGGCTCCCAGGAGCAGCCTCCAACAACACATCTATAAGGCATTTCGGAGTAAAACCGGTGAAAACTCTGTTCGGACGAGTCGAGACGCCACTCCTCTGACGTCACAGCCCAGGCCCTTGATCAATCATCTTACGCGGACAAATCTAAACCGGAAGTCAAAATGGCACTTTTTCGCATGTTTACCGGGCGAAAAAAAATATAAGAACGCTTCGGAAGGGCTTTCTTTTGGCCATAAGTTGCTTAGATTACTTCCTAATTTCGTATAAAAATGTATCCTCTGAAGGCTTATGTGCACTTTAATGACTGAACTGGTAGGCTTTTAGAGGCCTTTCTTTCTTTCTTTATGTCGGCACTCGTCTGATTTGTGTAAAATCACATCTTTTTAGGCGATTATAAAATAGCCCAAGATAAAATATTTATCAAAAATTTATGCATTGTCTTAATTATTCTTTCTTTCTTTGTTGTTGCCGAGCGCATGCGCGAGGTAGCACATATTCTGGTCATGAACGAGATCAGGGATCTCTAGATGTTCACTCATGTGACAGCTGATGGCCATATAATGATGCCCAGGGGACAGTGAGTGTTTTTCTCCGACGTCACTCGAAAGTCGAAGCAAGGATCGAGTATTGAAGAGAAACATCGCCTGATCTTCCTGATGATCTCTGCCAAACAACAACACGCCACAATCGCGATGTACCGGCTACAAACGGTTTGTCTTTCGTGTCAATGCGCCCCTCAATGTTTAACTGTTTCGTCATTTGGCTTTACATTTGTTGATCCATGTGAGTAATAAGAATAAACTACAGTCTGACTTGAGCTAACAATTTTTTTGTTGTCGGTTAACGCTCGTTTCTTCGCTGTTGAGTCGAGTCAAGCCGCGTTGCGTTACTCAACCCACGATAAAATACATGTTGCGAGGGGTCAATCACGGGCATTCACTGCTGGCAATCCATTTCTTGTGCAAAATTCAAAGCAGTATGGACACATGTATTTTGTGTGGAACGATTTATCGAGGCCCACGAGGTTTGTGTACGTATAACAGCTGTCGACTCTTCTTGAAACCGAAACCTGTCCGGCCGTGTTAAATTTCAAAGCATTTTATTTCTCTAGTTGCTTATTAGCTTATACACACACCATAAACGTCAAGCATTTGTCATATTTTACTGATGACCGGGTGTTTATCATGTATACTGTCAGTGATAGTCCATCCTATCTTGCATGGCGAACTGAACGACGACAAGTTGCCCTAAGTTCTTTGCTGTCTACAAACTCTGAAAGTCTAGGTAACGATAACTCCATAAAATAATGAAGACTTTCCAGTTGTTCCAGTGTCAATTTAACTCATCCACGAAAGACGATTATACAATATTAACAAGAACAGAATGCGATTTGATAGTTGCAGTTTGCAAATAGACTATCAATGTTGGGTGACTTTGGCCATTCTTAAATGATTTCCGTGTATTTAAACTGTTTATGTCAGATAATCAACAAGGATTAATACTGACTTTCAAGTTTCCTTTGGCTCCGCTGAAGTTGGTGGTTTCTCCTGTACTTCTCTACAACATTTTGTTCACATAAATAAAAGAAAAGTGTACTCGGGTCTGTATGCCCTATGCTTGCAAGATTTGTACTCTGAAATTTTCTTGTTTACGATTTACGCACGGCATAAACTTTTGCCGATCGGTGCAGGTTTCAATGATCACAAAGTCGTGTAATAAATCTCTTATTGACCGAGTTTGCTCGGGACCGTCTGGGAGAATATTGGCCCTCGGTCTTTTTTGTACCTCGCTGCGCTCGGTCCATACTGTCAAGACCTCGGGCGATATTTTCCCAGTACGGCCCTCGCACTCGGTCAATAAGATATATATATATATCGGCAGCGCAAGAGGCCGAATGTGATGCCGAAGGCTGTAGAGAACGTATAGTCCAACGTTCCTCTTCGTGGGAGCGCTATTTTGTTTGTTAAAGCAATCCTTTAGTTTCTCAATCAAGAATCAACATATAATTTATTCCCCTGTTTGTTTATCTGCATGGATAAGAATTTTATTGACTGACCTGGTAGGCTTTTAGAGCCGGCCTTCCTTTCTTTCTTTATGTAGTCTCATTTGTGTAAGATTACTTATTTTTAGGAAATTACAAAATAACCACAGGTGAAATATTCATCAAAAATATATGCTATATGCTAAAATATATTGTCTTAATTCTTTCTTTCTTCGTTTATTAAAGTTATTTTAGTTAGAATGCCGGTTGTCGCAATAACCGATTACTAATCAGATGGCCGAGTTTCAACGTAACATAGCTCCAGCCAAACAAACCGAAAAATACAAATTCAGTGCAGTCTTGAAAGGTCGCGGTACCAGGCCGCTGATAAACAAGCTTGCGGATCCCTAGCGAGAGTTTTCAAATGTGTTTTCCTCCGTGTATTAGAAACGCCACGAAATAGTACATCCATGCTTCGAAGGTCTGTGTTTAAATACATTTTAACGGTCAAGCTTTCAATATCAAAGTTTCAAAGTATCAGAGAGTCTTGAAATGCGTTTAAAATGAAGGGATTGCGTAGAACCCCGTCGAAAGTTTTCAGGCGACTCTTCTATGGTATATATTTAGCATTGCCGTTAAGTAACTACTGTACAATGTGGCCAGTTTTTCCCATTCTTTCGGCTAAGGCCAGAATTTCAAAATAGCCTTGGCCGTTTTTATCCTACGCTTTATATTTGCATGAAGGCGCGCAAGCCTTAGTTTTCATGAGTCAGTGTCGTAAGCACAAGCAGAAGGATCTTTATTCAGTCACAGAGTGGAAAACCCCAGACTTGTTAAATAATCAGAAAATTGCCGGTAATATTCTTATTCTTTTAGCTCGAAGGGAAGCTTTTAAACACTCTACTCGCGAGGAGTTAGAGAATGCAGTTCAAACTGCGGCAGCAAGTTTCAATTCAAAATTCACATTATTTAGAGTTTTTATATATAAAGCGTAACTTAGTCACAGGTGATGTTGGCTGAGAATAAGCTGAGGTCCATCTACAGCCAAAGCTCTCGTAGGCGACCACCTCGGGAACTCGAAAAAGTGGTCGTAACTGGAGCTGGTCGCTACGAGAATGGGCTCTCGTAAACGACCACGCGCTAAAACAATAGAGGCTGGTCGTATACAAGAGCTTTTAGCATAAAGCCGCTCGGTACTCCACCCAAAACTCCCTTGAAATTTTAATTCGAGATCTTTGTATTAAGCGAACCATTAGCGTAATTATTATTACTGTAAATGCGTTCAAGTAGTGTTCACTTTCACTAAAGTGTTTACTAATACGAGTCAGACCCTTTGAGTGGTCACTTACAACTAAAGCTGGTCGCTTACGAGTGTGGTGGCAAGGAGAGCTTTGACTGTAATTGAGTCGGCTGGCAACTATATAGAGTTGGTCAGTTAGCTTTTTTCTAATAAATGCTGGAATTTCATGGCCGAATTCGGCCATTCTTCCCACAGTAAACATTGTTGGAAACAGATGTACATGGAACCCTCTCACTATATAGCTCGTCATGGGTTTTGTAGCTGCGTTCAGTAATACTCACCGAGTAGTACACCAGGCCCCTTGTTGTACCCACAATCCTTAAACAAGAAGATATCTTTCTATTCTATATACTGCGGCTCAGCTCTTTTTTATCAACTCCGCACTTTGTGGCATGTGTTAAATTTCAAAGCATTTTATTTCTCTAGTTGCTTATTAGCTTATACACACACCATAAACGTCAAGCATTTGTCATATTTTACTGATGACCGGGTGTTTATCATGTATACTGTCAGTGATCCTGATCCTTTCTTGCATGGCGAACTGAACGACGACAAGTTGCCCTAAGTTCTTTGCTGTCTACGAACTCTGAAAGTCTAGATAACGATAACTCCATAAATGAAGACTTTCCAGATGTTCCAGTGTTAATTTAACTCATTTGCGAAAGACGATTATACTATATTAACAAGAACTTTATCGCTTATTAGCATATCATCATAAACGTCAAGCGTTTGTCATACTTTACTGGTGACATGCCGGGTGTTTTTTTTTGGACAACCACCAAATACAGATCACGCATACTGTTCTGATCCATCCTTTCTTGCATGGCGAACTGAACGACGACAATTTGCCTTATGTGTTTTGCTTTCTACAGACTCTGGTCCAGATAACGTTATAAATGAAGACTTTCCAGATGTTCGAATGTTAATTTAACTCGTCCGCGAAAGCCGATTTTATATAATTTTTTACAAGAACAGAACAGAATGAAAGTTCACAATTCCCCTTTAAATGATTTTGATGTTGTAATACCTCTCCAGTGTTTCCTTCGCTGTTATCACTATAAACGTGCATGGCTTGTACAAGCTGTTTTGCTGAGAGATCTTTTTTTGAGAAGTTCTATTTCGATGTTCAAAAAACTAAATTCCCGAGACCTGTTAAGTGTCTTATCCATATGGTGTTCCTAAAAGTTAAATTTTGTGTGTTAAATTTTAAGGCGTTCTATTTTTTTCTAGTCGCTTATACACAAATTATCGGCTAAACGTCAAACATTTGTCACTTGGTGACCAGGTGGTTTCAGTGTGACAACCACACACACACACACACACACACACACACACACACACAAAAAAAGAGGAAATCACGTATATTACGTATATAACGATTACAATTTGCCTTATGTTCTTTGCTTTCTACAAAACTCTTGAAGTCTAAATAACGGTAACTGTAAATGAGGGACTTTCAAGATGTTCCAACGTTAATTTAAATCATACGCGAAAGCCGATTCTATAATATTTACAAGAACAGAATGCAATTTGATAGTTGCGGTTAGCAAATAGGCAATTTTTAAATTCATAAAGTGTATTTCTGAGGTAGTGGATGTTAATCAGACTAGTGTTGGGTGACTTCGGCAATTCTAATTTCCGTGTGCAGTTTTAACCGTTAATGTCAAATAATCAATAAGGATTATTATTATATAGACACGAGTGTTTTACTGGAAAATGGATTTTATTTTCTCATGGTAAAAACAATATTTTACTCACTCGCGAAGCGCTCGTTCGTAAAATATTGTTTTTACCATGAGAAAATAAAACTCATATCTTCGCGCCGCCGTGTAATATCCTCGATATATTATACATGTGAACTTCTATTGAAATTCTACTTGCGTGGCAGCCACGTTGGTTCCACTAGCAATGAAACCCTTGTAATGGAGCTTGTTTTAAAATGTCTTCTCATTTAAAGCGATTCTATAATATTTACAAGAACAGAATGCAATTTGATAGTTGCGGTTAGCAAATAGGCTATGAGGAATTTAATTCATAAAGTGTATTTCTGAGGTAGTGGATGTTAATCAGACTAGTGTTGGGTGACTTCATCCATTCTTAAATTTCCGTCAAACACTCCTGACGCACGGAGACTTTGATCAAGACTAAAATGAAAAGGATGTAAAGTGCGAAACTGCTCGCAAACAATTTACTGTTTTGTTTGTATTTCGTTTGATCAACCACCTGCAATGCCGGGCATGACTTGGGTGTAATGCTCTAAATTAAAACCATTTGAGCTGTAATTCTTTCACACGTCACTCTACAATTGTTCGGCACCGTTTCTTAAGCAAACCTAAGTAAACACGAGTCAACTGCACATTCGCTGTTCTTTGCTGTGAAGGAAACGGCAACTTGACATTCTGTTCACCGACAATATTCATATACGGTTATTGATTTTGAGAAAATTAATCAATTCCCTCTGTTCTTAACATAATTCTTAACGTATTTTCAACTGAACGGCATTCTGTCGCTTGTTCGCGAGTCCCTCTCGGGAAAAGATCATTGTAGCGTTACAATTTAACGTACATTATAGTATCGTTGTAAAGGTCTTGGACTGCAGAACATAGATCTGATGTTATGGTTTTCAAGCACACTAAAGTTGGAGTACGAGTTAGGTTAATTTTAAAATTGATTGTTTCGGAAACGGGATTTAAAACTTTTGTCGGTTTGATTCGAAAATGCTAAAACGACTTTTTTCCGATATTCAATAAAGTTTACTAACAGTACCATGTCAGCGAATTTTGATCCGTTTTGTTTTAAGGATTTTATTCTCTTTTAAAGTGGAGAGAACCTTTTGGTATCCGTTGTTTTTTATGCAAACTGTTCATTAGAACAAGAAAGAAAAAAAATTATCGAAAATTGCTGACACAGTATTTGAGAAAAACTCCTCCGTTCTGCTTCACGAAAATTCTACACATTCCATTCTTGCAACAGACGGAGCCGTTTCATTTTTAAGAAAATGCTTATTTTTGACCTAATATCAGAAGGGCATAAAATTGGCCATTTTTTAGATAAAAGCACTATTAAGTAAACGTTTAGCGCATCAATGTGAATATTTGGTAGTGTAGTGTTGTGTAAAATTGGCCATTCTCGACTTTCCGTGCGCTTTTACTCAGCTAATCAATATATAAGGATTAAGGGTCAGTTCTGGTGATTTTAGAAGCGGAGATGTAATTATGTTGAGCTGAGCCAGTCGTCCTTTGTTAGTGGCCAGCGATTAGCAAGGCAATATCAGAATACGAATCAATAAATATTGTAATGCAACTCGGTTGCGCATAGTGGGAATAGAAGGATTCCCCGATCTTTCTGGAAATAGTACGATATTTCACATGCAAACTCTTTTGAAATAGAGGGCTTGCTTGGCAGCAACAGTTAGTTTTAAACACAATGAAACATTCTTGAACAACAAAGTTATTCTTTATTTAATTTTATTATGTCCGCCATGCACACAGACAGGGCTAAACGTGGTTAACAATCAATAAAACAAATATAGTTACGTTTCAAGTCGCTCCGATTCATACTTATTGACATCGTACTTTAGACAGTATTAGAATCTGAACACCAAACGATTGTAATGAAATGAACCTGCGTAGTTTACAACTGATCACTGTTTCAATAAATACAACTGTAGCATCGGCATATTGTAGTGCCTTTCTAACAGTTTTAGATGGTTAAAGTAAATAAAAGCATAAGCTACCTTTCTATAACATTATCTTGGGATGGAACTTATTTGACCGTGTCATTCAAAACTTCGTGGTGCAGGCCATATTATCGGCCGCCATGTTCGGTTCAGGACGGGCACAAACCACTGCGCATGCTTGTCGGTTCATAACCACTGGCCTATTTCCCATTTCTATGGCCTGCACTCGTCTCTCACCTGTGCGCCTGCAGAGCAGACGTAACGCAGCTCGTCGGAACTGCGGCATTCTGAACGTTTAAATTATTGGATTGACCAGGGAGTTGGCGAGAAGCAGGAACATTAAACCGTTAAACAGATGGTTAAAACCATACTTTGCAAAAAGGATGTCACCTTGAAAAGAAATATTTACTACAGCATGGTGAAGGAAACAAACCATTACTCATGCTTGTCGGTTCATTACCTCTGGCCTGTTCCTCATTTTTATCGCCTGCACTCGTCTCTCATCTGTGCGCCTGCAGAACAGACGAAACGCCGCTCGTCGGAACTGCGGCATTCTGAACGTGTAAATTATTGGATTGACCAGGGAGTTGGCGAAGAGCAGAAAAATTAAACCGTTAAACAGATGATTATAACCATACTTTGCATAAAGGATGTCACCAAGAATAGAAATAATTACTACAGCAGGTAACCAAGTTACTATGGAAACTGCTGTGGCAAGGAACAGAGTGGCCGTCAGCTTACGATCCCGCGCAGTGGTCATGTGATTTTGGGGATGGTGATAAAATTCAATCTTGATCCAAATGCTAATGTAGCAGATCAAGATAATCAAGAGAATAAGTATGTTGCAAGCTAGCCAAACGTACTTAAACACCACAGCTGAAATAAAACCATAACGTTCTGCCAAGTCGAGAAGAGGAAAGAATATTGGTAAAATCCAACCGAACCCAAACATCACGTGATAACTTCGTGATGAGAGCACGCGGTGCTTCAGCGGCCATAGAGTGGCGTACATTCTCTCCAGTGCGACGACCGTCAGGTTGATCAACGAAGCGTAGGAAACAAACTGGAAAATGGCGTTGGTTGACAGAAAAACCAGGTAGTTCGGCTTCCACAAATCGCTGGTGAAAGAAAAAGTACAATACAACACTGATGGCCCTCCAAGAGCTCCGACCAGAAGATCCGCTACTGCTAAACTGGTAGCTGGCCATAACATTTGCGTTGCCTCAACTCTCTTGTTCTTGTGAAGACAGCTACAACCACCGCATTCCCAGTGATAATTACGAGAAATTCGATAATGAAAGCCACGACATATGGAATGCTTTGAGAGCGAGGAAGGAATAACTGCCTTGTATCGTTACTGGTCACAGAGTTCATGCCCAGACTGTTGAAGCAAATCTAAAACAGAAGACTTTGGTCAAGACTATTTCAAAGTGAAAACTCTCAAGACGCGGAAGTGCTCGCAAATTAAGGACTGTTTTTATTTGTTTCGTTTGATCTACCACCTAGAATGACGTAGGCGTAATGCACTAAATTAAGAACATTTGAGCTGTATTTTATTCCCATGTCATTATTTCCTAAGCTTTGACAATAATAAGACAATATTGCAAACGAGTACTTGGTGTGTGTGTGTATTTTTTCCTCCGGCCAAAGACTAGTAATTGCATGAATGTATTTGATCTGACCTTCCGGCATTTTTAGCTATTTCAGCAGGTCAGTACCCCTTAGCCACTTTCAATTTATATATAGATGTAATTAACGTACCCAAAATTTCAATGGTTTGCCAGGGTGTGGACTCCTATTTACCACGATTTACGTCATCACATGGTCAAAATGTCATGGACTCACGAGGCGCAAAATTTGTTCTTTTTTACTACAATATTGAGAAATATACAAGAAAGTTTGCTGTAATTCGTTGCAAAGAGTGACGTGGTGGCGTCAGCATCGTTGTCTGGAATCTTATTTACCACGGTAAATCCCCCAATCAGAGAGCGAGAAACTAGTGATCGAGTTGTGGTAAAAACTTTAATAACTTATGGGGTAGTATAGGAGATGTTGTCTATATACAATTGTTCTGCACCGTTTAGTAAGCAAACCTATGTCAACACAAGTCAGAGTTACAAGTTTATTGTCCTTTGCTGTAAGGAAACGTACAGTTCGACATTCTGTTAATCGACCATATTCACCTATATTATTTCGCAATTCATTTTTTTACGTATTGCGTACATGAACTGTTTCACTCCAGGAAGGGAGAAAATAAAATATGTGTAGACATTCCAAAATATGATTATTAGATCAGGTGTTGCATATGCCTCCTGACTTTTGCACAAGATAAATTAACAAACACATGACGAAAATGCGCGTTTCCGTGATTCGTAAGGTACCGAAGGGTTTTTGTCATGTTTCCGTTCGCCGGAAACACGCAAAACAAAAGTGCCTCGCGATTCCGTGTTTAGGAAAAGTTTATGCAATGTCATGATGTTTTTGTAAAGTTTTTAAATTCAAGGAAACTGAGGACAGTGATCCTAACTGTTCGGTAAGTCTAGCACTGTTATCTCTTCTTTTGTCTTATCGTAGGCTATCGTAGCAACTACTATACTATAGTAATATGTGAAGAAGACTCATTTTGTAACTTTCAAAGCAAAGAACAAAAGAATGACCAATAACACTAATAGTATTTAAATTCTTGATCAAGATATTGAACAGGCCCCGGTTTTTGGAAAGCCGATTTAGCACTAATCTACGATGAAAGTTTGCTAATCGAAGATTAAAATTACATCAAGGGTTAGATTGCGTTTTTCAAACGCCGATTAGCGCTAACCAGAGTTAAATAGTGGGTTAAATTTAATGCGTTGTCTTCTTGCTGTATCTCCATAATTCATAATTTCATCATTCAAATCCACAATTCATTGCACAGAGCTATGCATGTCAACTCTGCACAGCAATTTGTAGGTCAAACAGATGAATATTTGCAGAGAAATCCTTGTTACAAGGAGTTAGACTGGAGATTGTCCATAATTGTTATTGCCTGACAAACTGCGTTGTTTTCTTGCTATATCTCGTCAACGGCTAATGGAAAATAAGGCAAATGGTTTGCAAAAAGTCTGTTTATAACCCCAGGAAAATTTCCTGAAAGTTTCACGAGTTTTGAAATGTTCTTCGTAATTGCAAACCTTGACATTGTGCAGTAGTCCAAGCCAAAACCCGATTGGCTTAAAAGAGAAGATCGAGATATCGAATTGAACATTCACAGTCGACTTGAGAAGTCTCCAGTGACTATGACCAACAAGGTCTCAATTTAGTCAACGAAGCGGGGTCAACAATCAACCTGTACGTTGACTTCAAACAGAGTTTTCAGTCATAGTTTAATTCGTGGTCAGTTGAGGACAGGAAGAAACCACTGTGCATGCTTGTCGGCTCATTACCTCTGGTCTGTTCCTCATTTCTCGTCTCTCATCTGTGCGCCTGCGGAACAGACGTAACGCAGCTCGTCGGTAACGTGGCATTCTGAACGAGTAAATTATGGGATTGACCAGGGAGTTGGCGAAAAAGAGCAGGTCAACACAGTGATACATATGGTAGTAACCATGCCTCGAGATTCCCGAAGGAAGATCGTAAATATGAATCGACGAAGAAACCACTACTGCAGGTAACCAAGTTGCTATGGAAACTACTGTGGCAAGGAACAGAGAGGCGGTCAGCTTACGATCCCGAGCAGTAGTCACGTGATTTTGGGGATGCTGGTAAAATTTCATCTTGATCCAAATGCTGATGTAACAGATCAAGATAATCAAGAGAATAAGTATGTTGCAGGCTAGCCAAACGTGTTCAATAACCACAGCTGAAATGAAACCATAAGGTCCTGCCAAGTCGAGAAGAGGAAAGAATATTGGCAAAATCCAACCGAACCCAAACATCACGTGATAACTTCGTGATGAGAGCACGCGATGTTTCAGGGGCCATAGAGTGGCGTACATTCTCTCCAGTGCGACGACCGTCAGGTTTACCAACGAAGCGTAAGAAACGAAGTGGAACACGGCACTCCCCATCAGAATAACCGGGTATTTCCATTCCCACAGATCGCTGTGTAAAGCCAAAGTATAGAGCCAGAGTGGCCCTCCAAGGATTCCGACCAGAAGATCTGCTATTGCTAAGCTAATAGTTGGCCAATAACATTTGCCTTTCTTCAGCTGTTTAGTTCTTGTGAACAGAGCAACGACCATCGCATTACCAATGATGATTACGAGAAATTCGATAATGAAAGCCACGACATATGGAATGCTTTGAGAGCGAGGAAGGGGATCAAACGACGGCTCTGTGCTGTTTATACTGGCTACAGAGATGTTCATACCGGCACAGTTGAAGGAAATCTGAAACAGCGGTCGATGAATGATATTACTTGTCGTAAAACCAGGGGCCAAGTCATTGTCCGTTTTAATATTACCCAGCTGCCTTTACTGATTATTTATTTTAGGACTAATTAATTCTTACCCAAAATAATTATCGGACATTGCAATTGGCCTTGACTACTGCACCTCATAAATTTATTATAGAAAAAAGTTTAAAATTATCATCTCAATTGTGCCGAGCTACAAAATTTCAATAAAAAAATTGTTTCGTTTCACTACGACTTTCACTTACGACTACGAAATCACTACTGATTTCTTCACGACTATCGACATTGAAAATTTCACAAGATGTTTGTTTTGCGGCACCCGACTTATTAGACCAGATGTCTCAGGGGGGGCCCAGCTAAATGAAACTCAATCATAAATATTTTAGAAAATTTCCTTTTACACGTTCGCTTTTTATAATAGGGAGAAACAAATTGGGACGGGGACGGAAGCGTGAGGAACCAGGAAAAGAGTGTCTCCGTATTCCTTCTGTTTTTGCTGAAGTTCTATTGCTTTCAACCAACCTCGTTCCCCAACCTGACGACAGTGATTTGGACGAAGAAGGTGAATTCAGCTTCAATTTTACCTCAGTTCTTGCAAAAGCGACATTCGGCATTTGAAGTAGAGAACCAGAAGTGTTCAGAGGCGAATTTCCTTGAGCTTTGTCTTGAAATTGTCGAGAAAACCGCAGCAGAAAAGCGTCTAGTTTCATTTCTTTCCAACTTCTTTGACAACATTTTATTTTGCACGCGCGAAATGCTCACGTCAAACTGTCACTTTTTGGCCAATGAAATGTCTTGAATTTCAACCTCGACCAATTAGAAAGCGGGAAAAGTTGTTGACAACATTTCGGTCAAATCGAACAAAATCCAGTTTTCTTGCGTGTTTTCCCCGCATCCTCGCTTGAGTTTTGTTATTGTAAAAAACAAATTGACGAAGCGAAGCGCCTCGTGGATCCACAACTTTTTGACAATGTTATGACCAATAAGAGGACAGACACATAAAAAATTGACGTCAATTTGTTAAATTTCAGACCAAAATATACGAGTTTCATACCATATTTTGTTTCCCAAATTTGCACCTGTTTCAGACTTGTGCCTCACAATTTGTACCTTTTCAGTCTGTTGCCCTATTCCAGACTAAAGAAAAGATGCTCTTTGGAGTCCTTTGAAATTGTCTAAAACACGGAAAGTGTATTTTTAAATGAGATTTCATTGGAGTTCATATTACAAAAATCTGCATAAAAACCAGACGGGAAATTGACATGAAAACTTAAGTTTGTGGGCACGAACGCTTTTGTGATACCAGAAACCTTTATGCCGCTCTTTCAGGAACAGAAGATGTTAATCTTGCTAGTTAGTAGTATGGTTTTAGCTCGCAATAAGATCGCAGGAGCTACAAAACGGTTTTGTTGACAAGGTAAGAAAATATTTTGTTATGCGTGTAATGTGAAGTAATAATGGAATCAAACCAGCTAATAAGGAGCAGGTTCAAACTCCATGGTGGTTGGCTATGCCGATGTTTAGGTGTGGAGAATCACAGGCCAGCGTTTTGACAATGAACAACTTAATTTCCCTGTTCATAGTTTGTGGAGACTTCGACCACATATGATTTATACTGAACAATAGTACAGAAAAGGGGGAATTAAAGAAAAAGGATTGGCCTCGGGCAAAGTACTCCCCCGCACAGACCTCTCGCGTGGTTATAAGGAGATCGTGTGCCAATGACGTGAGTATTTTTGAGGCATAAGCGTAAAGCAGTTTTCAGCTAAATTTGAACTGAAAAGAATAAAAGCGGGGCTGATTCTTTGCACGCCCCACGCTTCCGGCCATCGCCGGAAAAAAGGAAAGAGTGCTCGTAGTCTATTGTATTGCTTGCGTGACTAGCCAGATAAACAAAATCAAAAATAGGATTTCCTTTTTATGCTTCGCTAAAATTGTGTTACGACCAAGAGACGTGGTTACTGAGCTCCAACTCCCGAAGTGGTGAGTTATCCAGTTGAAGGTTCAAAATGCAAATTCTCCCAGCCATTCAAGATGTGAGAACGTACGCGTGCTGTTGTGAGAACTTATGGTTTAATCAGCTTTCATCTGATCACGGCACGTTCTCTCAATTGTTTTAAGTGAGAAGCTGGGAGAGGGTCAGAGAGTTGATCTCACCGCAAATCGTGCCTAAAATGGCGGCCCTACAGGAACCAAAGAAACTAAACAAATAACAAAAACAGAATATTGATTAATCATAAAAGCCTTTTTTGAGAAGCCGATCCTGGTATTGACACTTGTCCCGTCACAATCAGTTGTTCTCAAAGTTGTACAAAGGATTAATTATCACGCATTGTTTGATTTCCATCTGAGTCAAGAAAGGACACTATTGGATAACAAAACGTTGTTTTAAAAGACTAATTGAATGCTTTTGACTATTCTGAGTCACATCAATAGGGGTCTCATCACGGAGGGTAACAGTACTTCAGAAGTTTCAAAGTGGACAATACTTCAGACAGCAATCACAAAACGGAGAGTGCAAAACAACTATATGACGGACTTCGAGAGCACTTAATACCATCAAGGATCTGAGCAAAGCGACACTGGAATAATTAAATACGTTTGACTTCGCTTCCGCAGCGAGTGGAATTGAAGCACGCACCATCATCAGAGACGGCAATGCAGAACACAACAAGCAACATCACCGAACAACTTGGCCGAATTGAGGCCTCGAACAGAATCATGCTAGATTCTGTGTCCGGGGTTTTCCTCATGAGCATTTACAGCGTTATCTATGTGACTTCGACAGTTGGTAACTCGTTTGTTTTAAGCATGTGTTTTTCCAAGGGAAGGCAGCAGCAACGCCGTCTTTCGGTTTTCGAGGCGGTTTCTGTCTCGTCTTCGGCGTTTTTCACCCGATACATCGCCAGTTTATCCATCGCAGACTTAATCTTTACACAGCTGACTGTTTTGGATGTCGTGTACGCCATACAAGGCGAGTGGGAGACGGGACAGGTTGTCTGTAAACTTCAAGGCTTCCTTCTGGAGGCGTGTTACTCCGCTTCCATTTTGACATTGATGGTTATCAGTCGCGAGAGGCTGAGATCGGTGACAGCCTTGCAAATAAAATCCCAACTCCAACGGAATAAAGAGAGAAAACTATTCTCAATTGGAGCATGGGTTGTAGCAGCTTTGCTCTGCTCGCCGCTCTTGTACGGTTACTCTACCGAGATCACGGCGGAAGGCAAGGTATCCTGTTCAAACCACGCGTGGAAAGACTTAGGAAGGCGAATTTATTACAGCATCACTGTGATAATGTTGTTCCTTTTCCCGCTCGTTATCATGATCAAAACCCATACCAAAATTAAGCGAGCATTCGGAACTCAAGTTGCTCCAAATGACCACGCAACCGCATCGATCAGGACAAAGCAAAGGAGGGCCATACGGATGCTCGGAGTCGTGACTCTGGCCTTCTTTCTTTGTTGGACACCATTTATTTTGGTGCGAACGCTGAGGTATTTTGGTTGGTACGATGGCGAGATGGCATGGAAAGTCAGTCAGCTAATAGTCATAAGCTCAGCAGCGGTAAACCCGTTTATTTATGGCACTTATAACACAAAATTCAGGATGCATCTCAAGAAAGCCTTCGGATGCCTCTGTTGTGGAAATTCTTTTACCACTGTTAGGAGGATCTCAACGATGGGATCTTTCGCCTCTCGACCCTCAGTAATTCAAAACGCTCACGTTCCGGAATATTAACTAAGACGATACTCGGATAAAAGTTGATTTCGAGAGATTGTTATCCAGTTTAGAAGATACGGATCACGCGGCGACCATTTTTGACTAGATTACTTGCCAGAGAGTTCTAATCACTTGGAGCCTTTCACTCCAACTGATGCAACTTAGAAATCGTTCAGCCAATTAAAATGTTAAGATGTATCCTAAAACGATGTACTGTCTTCGGAAATTATTTGGAAAGTGTTGCCCCTAACCGATCTCTACTTTGAATGTGCTTGAACACTTTGAACATGTGCACGCAAAAACTCGACGATTTCTTTAGGAAACAAACGACTTTTTATCCTCTAATGCTAGTCATTGTCCTTGGCCCGGTTGTTCAAAGCCAGGATTAACCAAGCTCATTCTCTCGTGCTTCAAATCTGGCCACCAAACTGCAGAGTTCTGATTAAAGACTAACGCTAAAAACTTCTAGCTCAAAACATAGCAAATGAAGTCATTTTCTGAGGGAAGGCTTGTCATTTTCATGACAATAAAGTTTCAACCTAGCCCATGATTAGCCTGAAAGATATAAAAGAGTCATTTTATGAGCAAATTTTCAAGCATGAAAATGTTTGGTAATTTATCTTCAGAAAAGTGACTTTTTTGTGATTTTCAGAGGCAGTGAATAGAAAATCATTAACACTGGAAAAGGACATTTGCAAACGAAAAAAAATATTGAGTTTCTGCAGTGCTAACTAGTTTTATTGAAACGAAGTTTTCAAAAGGTTAAATTTTAGATTGTAATATAACAATTAGATTAATTCCCTTTTCAGTAATTCATTTGCAAAATTTGGGATGAATTGTCATCATTCTTGAATATTTTGGGCGAAAAATACACAAACACAAAAAATAGTGTGAGCCGACAAAAATATCCGGCCTGTTACTGGTGTACAACGGAAGGTTGTTCGCACAACGAAAACCCGCAATAAAATAACGAAAAAATGAAGATAAATTTTGAGCAGTTCAGATTGGGGATGTCTGTTAAAGCTGGAAGTTTGATGCACCTACGTCTTTTGCTGACACAACTTATGATCTTGAATTAAATTTATTGACCAGTTGCGGTGATCTATTTTGAACGCGATGTTTTAGGAAATTTACGAATATTACAAAACAAATAAGACCAGCAGGGATAAAGAGAGAAACACGTCATAACTAGGAAATAATTGTCTAACTTGTTTTCTTAATTTCCTGGTTCTAAATTATGCATGGTCACGTTCGCTTCAGAGTTTCGTTTCAAATCAACGCGAACTAAAAATCTAATCAGGGGGACCAGACGCATCGATATAAGAAAATTACTAAAATCAACCGGGTCGTTTTGCTTCGATCTCTTAGCATGAAAATGAAATGGTTTCACTTACAATAGGACTTTCTTAAAACGTTTTGAACCAAGACCAAAATCTGAACCAAGATTTTGTAGCTGGTTGAAGAGAGAAGAAATGTTTTCAGTCCCGGATTAGCGCTAACCGAACCTCCCGCAGAACAACTAAACATAACAGATGAAGCGGGAAGGATTAAAACACATGTCGTAGTTTACATAGAAACTGAAACCCTTTGTCATTAATATGATTGTACTTTCAGCACGTGCTACTTTACTGATAAAACTCAAGATATGGCTTTTATGGCCGAAAGAAAGATTGCCGCCTTCTAAGTGCCTTTGCCTTAGGTAAAAAAAAAAACAAAACAAAACAAAACAAAAAAAAAAAAAAACAACGCAGCATTTTGCTGGTAAGTGGTTATTGCGCTAAACGTAGAAACGACAACACATTTAAGATCAGTTTTCACAGTTGTGTACCCACCGCTCGTAAAACTTCGAAACTTAATTTAAGAACATCGGCACTTAAACTCGGCGATACTCTAGTACAAGTTAGCTCAATGTGATATAAACCGTGTACAATTATAACGGAACTTGCGCACGATGTGAACTTGGACCGGCTGACTCGCTGAACGACGCCAAAAGAACGTTTTTCCGCGGTACAATTTTCCACCGTCTAAAACGTTGCGAAACCGAAATAAGTGAAATAAGTGGGGTGTGTTTTTCACTGTTTACATTTTAGTACTTCTCCCAGTTGCATTAAAAATTGAAAAAGCATGAACCCCGCTCAACAACAACAGAGAACTTTCATTTGTCTGAGTAGTCATATATCTAGTCTGCTTTAAGTTGCATCGCTTCGGGAGTTGGTTTTTCTAAGCTAAGTCAAATTCGCGTTTCGCAGTAAAAGGATCAAACCTTTGCGACAATGCTTACCCAGCCTGTTATATTTCGCAAACCAACTATTTGCCAGTCCACTGCGACACCGACCTAGGTTCGCGCTGTAGCTCGGGGTAATTCTGGGAAATGTCGTCGTCTGGAGTAATCGTTTCCAACGCATGACGTGAAGTTGGTATGGTGGCTCCTGACAGCATCTCAGTAACGGACACTCTGTTGATTTGATCACTTTCTCTGGGCTGATTTGTCTGTAGCTCAGGTTCGGTAATGAGCTCCCGGACAGTACTTTGGTATCTTGTAGACGGTCCGCCGTAATCTACAGCAAATAAAATTATTCATTTTAGGCGAGAATTACCATATAAATATTCTCTCACTCCTCTTGTGATGATTATTTTTCAACTTAATACTGTGACTGTCTTGTCTGAATGCGTTTTTAATTGTCTCGTCTCACTGTTTTTGACTGTGTCTGACTGCTGCCAACTTTCCCAGGGAGGGGGGTGACTCCCACATAAAAAGGACGGGAATGCTCGTCGGATATTTTCGTTTTGACCCCTGTGAGGTACTAAAATGGGCGTGACTTTGACCCCTTAAAGGTACCAATACAATAAAAGTTCATTCGACCGACACCCGACCTCTAAACGGTATCACGACACATGAAAATGTCAGCGTTTGATGTAGAGTACCGTAAGCGGTACCAAAACCCGTTATTTGACCCCCAAGAGGTACGACGAGCATCCCCGTTATTTTTATATGCCCCTCCCCCCCCCCCCCCCCACCCGTTTCTTTTCTGACAGGGGGTGTTTTTTCTATGTCTCTTTATCTGATTCCGTGTGTTTGTTCAATCTCTCGTGTTGTCTTACCCTGGGCTAGAGAGTTGCAATCGCACTTCGGGCAAGCATCAGGGAGCTGAACAACTTTACACAAAGCTGGGCATTCTGGCGATAAAGATGAGCAACCTTTATAAAGCAAACAGAAACACGAGTTTTATAACTGATCTAAGACAAACAAGTGTGGCTATAAGTGAAATAATTCTTCTTACAGGCTGTTGTTCGAAGCAAACGATAATTGGGCGAGACAGAAAATTGGCTTGGAGGAGTGGAAAATTGGGCGAGATACAAAGGAATACTCGCTTACCAACATTATCAATATTCTCAGGTCTTGAAACCATGTCCTTTTTCAGACCAGGGGCGTCAGTTACTCTGGACTTTCTTCTGCCTGGAAAGTCAAAAAAAAAGGAATGGCGGCAAAGATTTTCGATTTTACGCCAAGCATCAGAGCATGATAAACATATAAACACTGTAGCACACTTAACATAATGTGTACTCAAACCAGGCACATTTACCTCACGTAATGACACACATTGCACACTCAATTCATGATCACTCACATAATGCTTACCCATAGCATGCAAACATGCATAATGCGCAGTTGCATCGCGAGCAAATACGTCATGCACACTTACGTCTCTTGCAGACGTATCCCAGTGGCTTGTAGCAGTTGTCGTCATCCCATCGACCCCAGTCGTACTGTTGGTACACAATACCACACTGCTCGTCAGTGCCATCGTAATGCTGTCCTTCCTTCCAGTGCTGAAACCTGACAAACAACGGGGACCGGCAGTAAAATAATCACACCAGGTTGCTACTCTAGTCCAGGCCGTTGTTCAGTTGTCCAGCGAATTCTAGATTAGGTCAAAAGTTTGTCTTAACCCTTTCACTCCCTGAAGAGAAAGTTCCACACATCCAGTGGTATGTCTCTTTATAGGAAGTTTTATCGTGACGTAGTGGCCGTTAAAATTTGGTAAAGGACATGTAGTCGATGGTAGTTGTAGAATTTTGGGAAAGCTGCAGCGTCTCTAAGTGTAAATTTTGCAGCAATAATGTTTGCCGGTCAGTCGCGCAGACCTCAAAATAATATTCTATAAATCCTCCCATGGGAAAAATAGAAAACCCCTTTTGTTTTCTCCAACATTTGCCCGTGTTTACCTGTAGTGCGAATTATCACTCCAGGACCACATCCGGGCTTTCTCACGGTACGTCATCCCAATCCAGAGTTTGTGGATATCCGCTGACCTGCGTAACTGTTGGGTAACGAAGAGGTTCTCTTCCGGTGAGTGCACACTCAGTAGGTCCGCGTCACACACCTGTATGGGGTAAAGGCAGGTGAAGAGTCAACAAAACGCACCACCGCAGAAGTGCTTTATTTGACGTCACTTTCGTTGGTCAGCGGTCATCACCATCACTACTTAGCCCAAGGTAAAGTTTTACATGGGATCCAAGGTCCGTTTTTCTTGTGTACGTTATAGAAAATGTATTGAATTAACTTATACTGAGTATAGAATCCAAACTTTGAAAGCGTTAAACCATCATTCTCGATTATGCAAAACAAACTAGCCAGAAACAGTTCACGGGAGGTCAATGATTGGCCAAGGAGTTGTCACGTGGGTGTTCATTGGTGTTACTCAGCAACCGTCGCGCTTGCTGGATTACAGAAGGCGCTGAATGTAGGGGACGTTTCTCAGTGCTCAGTAGGAGGTTTCATACCTTACAAGAACGGAGTGCATCAAACCAGTTCTTTGCGTCATCGGTGACAATCTGGTATTCGTGGCTTCCATCAAATGTTCCAGTCCAAGATACAAAACGATCGCATCTTGCATTGATTGCATCTACAAGATTAAGGAACAGCTGTAAAATGTCTACTTTGCATGTGTCATAAAACATTTGTCACACTAACTAGCGACCTTTGCGTTCAATAAACAAGATATTATTTAAAAGTCGACCCTACTGTACAACACTCACCTCCTCGCGTTACCTGGACCCGAGCAACATTTCCCGAGTCGTCAGGCCTCATGGCCAGCGTGTATTCCCCATTCAGTTTCAATGGTTCGTGGTTCTTTACGTCATCCGCCTTCAAAATGATCCTCTTAAACTCGTCCCCAGATTCCAAGCGCGCGTAGTTAACCTGGACTTCGTCCACGTCGAGATTAGTAGACGGGAGGATTTGGCTTGGAGTGAGTCTGACATGAGCGCCGGCGTTATTGATGAACTTGACGTAGAACCACTTGTTGGATTTTCCTGTCGACGTAAACAATGAGAAAGGTAAAGAAATGTAGAACTCGTATAATATAGTAAGAAGTGTTGTTTTTCGTTGGCATAAACAGATTCGGTTGAACGGATAAAAATATATGGTTGAATTGTATGGGGACTCAAACTTTCCCATACAAATATTCGCAATATTTCTGAACATCAAATGTGCCAAATTCTGAACATGTTGTGAGCCTGAAACTTTGCATTTCTAATTTTGTTTATTTATTTATTTTTTTTTTGTGCTCTTTTCATTTCTGGCACTCAAAAAGCCTTAGGCGATGAATCTTTAGTCACGTGGTGCATTTGGTCATGTGACCAGCCTGATTGCTCCATATTACTTGCCTAGTAAATCGGCCCCGACTTGTACCTCACGCGCATTGCTCTGTTCTTCTGAGGGACCGGAAATTAGGGCGGCCAGCAAAGAGGGCTCTGGCAGAAAGAACCGCACCTTGATCAAAACCGACACGGTGCCAGCATTGTTTCTACATAATAATAAAAACTCGTGTGCATATACAAAATTTTGTGCATCGAAAGGTTCATTGGTTGAAGACCAAGTATCCAAAATGTCTTGCGTTTTTCACATGGCAGATATTTCGGTTCTCTTGCGCGTGGAGGAATTTGTGAAGGGAGGGGAAGTAATGAAGGTCACAGTCAAAGGCTTTCCACGTTGTCGGATCTTGCTGAGAGATGTTGAATGCTGTGGTCAGTGGTAAAAAGGTTTAATTTATCTAAAACATCGCCAGAAATTTCAGACATCCGGTTGCGCCATCTCGGAAGAGGCATCAGGTTTCACGCTGACAGCCGCTCAAGAAATAACAAAGAAATGTATGGGATCTGATAATAAATTGCGCTTTTCGCTTAACTGAAGCACGTTCGTAAAAATGTCTGGGCAGCATTCGGAAGAGGAAAGCTTCCTAAACACAACAGTACAAAAAATATTTATCTCCGGTAAAATTCGATGTGTACTTTTTTGAATTTAAAATTTCGGCCGACGTAAGAAGGGATTGATAGCAGAATACGCTCAAAACCGGCTACTGTCACTTTTTAAGCTGCATTTAATACAAGAACCTTGGGTACAACGCAAAATGTCTACCCCGTACCTGATTGTCGAAGGATTGAACATCTCCTGTGAAGCCTCAGTCAGTTCCCTGGAGCAAATTCGATGTGTACTTTTTGTGTTTGAATTTGCAGTTCACAGCCAGCCATGGCGAATACCTCCCGTGAAATACGCTGACTTCGGATGTTGATATTTTGGGCTGGGAAGCTCCAAATCGCATGAAAATTGCACCAAACGAACGCTAATTTCAACTAGGTCGTTCAGCGGCACTTCTACTAAACGTAGCAGTCTCTTTTTGAACCGGAGAAACCCATCCCTCCCCCACCCCACTGAGGCAAAGTACGTAACGATGTTGAATGTGTGAATGGCGCATGCTCATACCGCACGCCGCTGGGAAAGACCGGAAGCAATCGTGGACGCAAAATGTCCGGAATTTCTGGCGATGAGAAAACAAAGTTCCTAAATAGGTGGCAAAACGCTTTCATCTTCCTGTGAAATAACAGAAAGACGTATGGCGTGGAAATTGAACTGAGCAGGCACGCAACCTTACCCAGTCTGGTGACGTAGGCATCTTGAGTGACGTCGAACGCCATTGGTTTGATTCGAAACTGGGACTTGCCATTGAGCATGAGAGGCTTGTCAGTGTACGCGTCGACGGCGTGAAGCGTGATGAAGGACTTTTGATCTTTCTTGTCCAGAAGACGGTGATACACAAAGATCTCTCCACTGCTCAGAACCGACTTGGGAAGCACTCGGTTTGACGTGAGGCGCACTTTGGTGTTCACTTGATTTACCACTTTTACGTTTGCCCATTTCTTTTCTAATTCAAGGGAAAAACGGGAGTTAGGAGCAGTTTGAACGCTGAATATCGTGTCAAATAGTTCATTTACGAGTTACATTTTCCTTTCTTTTGTCTCGCATTCGTCTGTCAATTCTGCAGAACTGAATTCGATAACACGGCACTGTGTAAGCTATAATTTACGTATAGTCAAAAGAGAGATAGTAGATAAACAGATTTACCTGTTCGTTTCGAAGCAACAGCTACACGCCCGAGCAAAGACGCCAGTACAAAAAGAGATATTGTGTTCCACGGCATATTAGTCAATCTTCCGATAGTCTCATTTGGTTCTTTTTCTTTTCCATTACAATAACACAGGATTTGCAAATATTACATCACTTCCAAGGGCAGGCTGTCGGTCACCCCACCAGTTTTTTCACACGGCCACTTCAGTACCTGTAAACACCCCTGTTGACCTCCCCGCGCCTAGTCTCTGATGGCAGTTATATATTTCACGAGGAGATATGGTTGAAAAAGCAGGTTGTCAAGACGCGAGGAGCATGCAGTTCGCTCTGGAAAACGGCCACCTTTAAACCTTAAAACCAGTTCTTCTGTCAATTGCCAGCCCAAGCTCTCCAGACACATTTCTTTCCGGGAAAATCGCAACAAAGCCGCGTCCGTTAGCCCGGGGCTACCAGACTTTCCTGTCGTGCCACTCTGTTTGAAGTCTCTGGGCGCTTCAGTCATTCACTTCCAACTTACGCCCTGGAAGCTCTAGAGTTCAATCTCGGCAAGGTTAATAAGGTATTTTCCATCATTCTGTTTTGTACTATGCTGGAGCCAGGAAAATAGAAACGTTTCGCCATTGATTCGAAGCCGTCGCAGGAACATCTTGCTTACACATTTCAACCTCAATGCAGGACAACGAAATCAGACAATTTTGAATTGAAAGAAATATAAGGTGATCAAGGGCGTCACTTGACGTATCGTCGAAAGTCAAGGTTGTTTGCAATGACAAATTATATCCACGTTCTGCAAAGTTTCAGAATCTATTGGATGCAAGGGAGCTTTAATTTATTTAGTTCTCTTATAGTTAATTTTCAATATTCACATCGAACATTTAAAATATTTCAACGTTTTCCTCCTGTCTTTTTTAAACCCAAACCCCAGTAGTATTTGTTGAAATCTCAGTACAGCTCGCATATCGAGGACTCACTGACAACCTGTTGTATGAGCTTCTTTGTTCATAATGCACCATTAATTTCCGCTTCCATTGCTTTCGCTTCGGAAAACGAAAGAGACGGAACTACCTCCACTCTTGACAGCGTCATCCTACACGTGGTACGTCAAGAGAAAAAACGATTCGATTTTCAAAACAGAGAGAGAGAGAGAGAGGGAGGGGGCGAAGAGAGCGGAGAGGGGAGCGGAGAGCGGAGAGCGGAGAGCGGAGAGGGCGGAGAGGGGGAGAGGGGGGTTTGGCTTTTACTGCATATACAATACATATATTGTGAAGTGTAATGGTCCTTAATCCTCAAATGCAGATAAACGGCCCATCAGCTTTGAAATTAGTGAATTGATTTAAGAAAGAGACGGAACTACCTCCACTCTTGACAGCGTCATCCTACACGTGGTACGTCAAGAGAAAAAACGATTCGATTTTCAAAAGAGAGAGAGAGGGAGGGGGGGGGGGGGGGGGGGGAGGAAGGCAGAGGGGAGTCTATGAAGTCTGTTTAGTCAAACTTCTCTATCTTCAGGTTTTTACTAGACCACCATCCGCATGCCCTGACATCCTGCGGTGTTTTTGTGAAATTCGCGAAAAGGAACTACTGTTTACCGTACCTCAAGGTCCGACTCGCTCACGGGACTCGCAAAATGCTGCCATTCCATAAGTTCAGCTATCGACAGGTTCTTCTACAATAAAGGAAACTTAGCGTTAGAACACCTGGCGACTGATTGAATCAAATTCACTTTTGGCACTTAAAAGGTTTAAAGAGGCAATCTCGTCGTCAATGCAGCGTGAGCCCAGAAATATTCGGCGGCCATTTTCGTTTTTAGTTCTTTTTCGTCCTTGCAAATTGGTTTGAAGTAAGAGACAGACCGAAAACAACATCGTGGGCGACCGAAAAGCGGCAAAAGCTCCCGTACGATAACATCGGCACGTACAGCATTAATAGCGAGAGCGTCTCTTTACATCGATCCATGTTTGCATACCTGGGTTCCGCCGGACAAACATGATCTGGCGTGATCGGTTGGTGGAACAGACTCTTCATCGCTATCCTTGTTATCTTCATTCTGAGCAATGAAAAATGGACACTACATATTAGGGGTCACGGACAAGCGAAAATTTGAGTAAACTCAACCGCTGATCTAGGGACACTTTTGCTTGTTGTTGGTAGATAGGTTTCAAGTTATTTATGCTCATCTAGACTAGCGATGCTATAAATATAACATATTATAGGAAAACAAATGTGACAACCGTTAAGCCTGTTTTTTTTTTTCTAGCGCATATTAAGCATACGCACAAGGTGTCCTTACAGTGAAACTGGTCTAGAAGATGATGACCCCGTGTCAGCTGTTGCACATCACGGTTTGCGTTTTACCTGCTGTGTCAAGCACGGACAGTGAAGGAGGTCATGTGTGTCGCACATGGACAGTTCGTGGAGAGTGAACAGCTCCTGACAAGAGGAACAAGAGGTGTTAAACTATCATCATGAACTCGATCTCATTTCTTGTTCCCTTTTGTTATGAAAAATGGTCCGCTTGTTCAAACCAGGCTCCGGTTGTTCCGGTTGTTCAAACCAGACTTAACCAAATTCTAAGTTTAAACGTGCTTTGGACAGTTGGGCCCAGAAGTATATCAAATGAAAGATTGAATACGGCACGCCATGACCAGTAGACAAACTTAAGCTTCGCTGATTCCTCTTCGAAATGATTTATGAAACAACTGCATCAGGTTCAACTGAATGTGCATCGTGAGCAGATGCATCAACAAAACGCGCACCCTGAGATCCTCTCGAGAGAACTCTGCCCTCATGTTATCCTTAGCATCAGCAACGGCCCCACTCAAGCCTTGTTTGGCGGTCTGGCGTTGGTAAATCTTCTCTTCGATCGTGCCCTGTTCACGAGGTTTTTTGAAATAAACACAAAAAAGATACCCGCTGTTAGTAATGATAGGTAGGGAGTGATAGGTAGGTAGGTTTGTAATATGAGCAGGTAACATGGTTGGTAGGTAGCCAGATTTTATAAGAGTTTCAGCCGTCCTACAAGCATCCTACCGTCGTTAAAAGTCTGTAGACGTAAACATCTTTCTTTTGACCATCCCTCCAGACTCGCGCCATTGCCTTCAAAAGTGACAAATAAATAAACAGATAAAAAAATTATCGGAGAAAAGAGTATAGTATACTAGAATAACGGCGACAACTCATGCGACCAAAGCCGTGTCCGGTATCTAGAGGCTACTAAACTTTCCAGTCGGGTCAAAAGAAAGCTATTTGCACTCACTACTTGTAGGTAGTGTCGGTGTCCCGCGAGAAGGCTTCACAAAATGGCGCGTTAAGGGCCGGTATCTAGACTTAAGCATTTGAAAACTTTTCTATTCTACAATGACTGTAAAACTGTAACATTCAGAGCTACAAAAAGGAACTTTACCTGGAGGTCGTTGGCCGGATTCCAGTCAATATCGTACAATATCAACCTTGAGGCTCCAATTAGGTTCAGGCCCACGCCTCCAGCTTTAGAACTCAACAAGAATACAACTGACAAAACAAAGGAAATAAAGCGGCCAGTTAAGTTTAAGAAGACTAGGGTACTCAGTGTCAGGAGGAGGCGAGATGAAGAAGGGGAACTTACAGTCCTTGCAGTGCGCGCTGTTAAAGCGATCAACAAGGGACTGGCGTTTCGTGGTGGGAGTTGAGCCGTCTAGGCGAAGAAATCTGTATTCGTTGGCTTCACACAACTTCTGCAGCAGGTCGAGAGTCTACAGAAAGGACACAACAACATAAACACATAGAATGCATAAATGAACGCAATTGGTGCCTGACAAATGTCAGTTGTTTTTGAGAGAAGGCAATAAAAATAGATTAACTAATTCGCGAAGCCACACTACGTAATGCAGAAGTGTTTTTATAGCTGCTTTTAGTCCACTAGTTTGTAGAGATGGCCCATAACATCTGGTGCCTTGGTTGGTCACAGACAAAACTGTTTGAGGGGCAGAACACTTTGGGACCTGGGTAAACGACGAGGCGTGCAGTGTCAAAATAAACTGATCCATACTGAATACTAACTTGTGTATAATTGGATACGAGCACCACCCGCTCTGTCGAGCCACGAATGTATGCCAGCATGCGGCTAAGAACTAGCAGTTTTCCGGAATGCTCTGTTGTGAATCTGTTGGGATCAAAATCGTCTGGATAAAGGCCATAGAGACCTTCATACAAAGAATCCTGCGACAACAACAAAAAACATCATCATAAAAACAGTGTTGCTAAGCCAAACGTAATTTACAGACCAACTTTAAACGTCAATATCCCCATTTACACCCCCGAGTCAGTGCTCGCTAAAGCAATTCTCATATCGAAGAATGAGGCCCGTCAAGCTTGGATGCGCACAAAATCTTGAGAAACTGGTTTACAGTCAACTCACTCTTAAACGGACACCCCTGTGAGGCGGACACCTCTCTAAGACGGACACCTGGTACGAACAGTCTCTGCCGTTTCTTCAGTCAGTTACTCTAACTGAACTTTCTTTAAGACGGACACCTCTCTGAAACGGACAGCTGGAGCTGGTCCCTTTTAACGTACCTCGTCCATGTACGACTCCTCTTCCAGGTCGGCGGCCTTTCGTCCAGCTGAGTGAACGAGGCTTGGGTCGTTGCAGAGTTTCTTCAACGCAGAGATGCACATCAGATGACGAGCACCGCCAACGTGTGAAGCCGATAAACAAGACCTGAGCAGGGTGGAGCTGAGTAGATGACGATACAAGGAAAGCTGAAGCGCAGGGGGCCGACAGAATACCACAGACTCCACTGCCGAGAAATATTAAGAGGATTTGTATAGAAAAAAGTTGTGAATAGTCACTGAGGATGTGTACCTTTGGCAGGCAAGTAACGGCTGTTGATGTCCGCGGTTCTCCTCAAGAAGAAAAGACTTGTCAACCGATTTAACTGTTAATGAAAACAAAAGAAAAGGATAAGGAAAGCAGCTTTATTAGAATAATTGTTTTAGTATATACCACACAAGTTTAATAGCCAACTCCCAAATAGCTATTTTATTTCCGACAAAAGTGGGCAAAAATTGGGTTCGCGCGCCATTTTGTTTTACCGGAAGCTGCCGGGAGGCGAATAGTACTTGATATTCCGAGATCGAGGAGCCAATCAGAGTGCGCGAAAAGCACTATTCACTTGTGTGGTATATACTAGAACGAGATACAGTCAACTTCCTCTATGACGGACACCTCGGCTCACTAGGACGGACACCTGGTAGAAGTGGTCCCTGCCGTTTCTTCAGTCATTTACTCTAACTGAACTCTTTTAAAGACGGACACCTCTCTAAAACGGACAATTGGACTGGTCCGGAGGGTGTCCGTCTTAGAAGGAGTTGACTGTAAATGGACAACAGGTTGCCAAGTAGTCACTTTACCTTATTCAGTGTATGCGTCTCGTTATAAATGTGCCCGTGTGTTTGTACGTACGCATGTTTCCCCATCCCATCCCGTTGTGTGCATTAATCTGAATTCTCCAAACTCACCTCGGCAGCCCTGGTTTGTCCCAGGACATTCTCCTCGCTTGAAGCGTCTGGCTGCTGTCCTCGCACAATGGGTTCTTCATAAATACGGCGAAAAGAAGAGGAGGTACCTGGCATGCAAGCAGAAAAATAAACAAAAACAAAGAGAGAAAGAAAGAAATCGAGGAAAGAAAAAAGGAGAACTTTGCATCAATTGCGAGAGAAATCCAGGCGCAAGGTATAGCACCCAACTGTCTCATCAATCTTGATAAGTGATTGCACGAGTGACATGTATTTTGGGCCTTTGTGGCTCACATAAACTATCGACGTTAAAACAAAACCAGAAAAACAACCCGAGAAGAACACAAGGAAGTTTACATACCAAGAACTCCTGGGTTGCAAATGTCCACTAAAGCATGGAACTCCTTCAGGTCATTCTATAACAGAGAAGGAAAATGTTACCTACAACAGAATGACGGCTGGGCGAGTTTCTAGCAGTTCTAGCAATACTCCTTCATGGGAGCGAGTAGTTTGATTTCTCTCTATTTTGAGAAAATGACAAACACAAAAAAAACACAAGCTGATAGGTCTCAAAAGCCACAAGTGGGATAATTATTAGCGCGAGAACCTGAATGGGAGTTCCTGTAAGTAGTACTCTTCGTCGGGTCTTCAGCCCCGCTATCATCTGTAACAAACAACAACAAACAGCTTGTCATTATGATCTTCATAATCATCATCATCATCGTTGTCCTCGTCGTTGTCATCACCGTCATATCATAATCGTCATCACCATCATCATCATCATCATCATCATCATCATCATCATCATCATCATCATCATCATCATCATCATCATCATCATCATCATCATCATCATCATCATCATCATCATCATCATCATCATCATCATCATCATCATCATCATCATCATCATCATCATCATCATCATCATCATCATCATCATCATCATCATCATCATCATCATCATCATCATCATCATCATCATCATCATCATCATCATCATCATCATCATCATCATCATCATCATCATCATCATCATCATCATCATCATCATCATCATCATCATCATCATCATCATCATCATCATCATCATCATCATCATCATCATCATCATCATCATCATCATCATCATCATCATCATCATCATCATCATCATCATCATCATCATCATCATCATCATCATCATCATCATCATCATCATCATCATCATCATCATCATCATCATCATCATCATCATCATCATCATCATCATCATCATCATCATCATCATCATCATCATCATCATCATCATCATCATCATCATCATCATCATCATCATCATCATCATCATCATCATCATCATCATCATCATCATCATCATCATCATCATCATCATCATCATCATCATCATCATCATCATCATCATCATCATCATCATCATCATCATCATCATCATCATCATCATCATCATCATCATCATCATCATCATCATCATCATCATCATCATCATCATCATCATCATCATCATCATCATCATCATCATCATCATCATCATCATCATCATCATCATCATCATCATCATCATCATCATCATCATCATCATCATCATCATCATCATCATCATCATCATCATCATCATCATCATCATCATCATCATCATCATCATCATCATCATCATCATCATCATCATCATCATCATCATCATCATCATCATCATCATCATCATCATCATCATCATCATCATCATCATCATCATCATCATCATCATCATCATCATCATCATCATCATCATCATCATCATCATCATCATCATCATCATCATCATCATCATCATCATCATCATCATCATCATCATCATCATCATCATCATCATCATCATCATCATCATCATCATCATCATCATCATCATCATCATCATCATCATCATCATCATCATCATCATCATCATCATCATCATCATCATCATCATCATCATCATCATCATCATCATCATCATCATCATCATCATCATCATCATCATCATCATCATCATCATCATCATCATCATCATCATCATCATCATCATCATCATCATCATCATCATCATCATCATCATCATCATCATCATCATCATCATCATCATCATCATCATCATCATCATCATCATCATCATCATCATCATCATCATCATCATCATCATCATCATCATCATCATCATCATCATCATCATCATCATCATCATCATCATCATCATCATCATCATCATCATCATCATCATCATCATCATCATCATCATCATCATCATCATCATCATCATCATCATCATCATCATCATCATCATCATCATCATCATCATCATCATCATCATCATCATCATCATCATCATCATCATCATCATCATCATCATCATCATCATCATCATCATCATCATCATCATCATCATCATCATCATCATCATCATCATCATCATCATCATCATCATCATCATCATCATCATCATCATCATCATCATCATCATCATCATCATCATCATCATCATCATCATCATCATCATCATCATCATCATCATCATCATCATCATCATCATCATCATCATCATCATCATCATCATCATCATCATCATCATCATCATCATCATCATCATCATCATCATCATCATCATCATCATCATCATCATCATCATCATCATCATCATCATCATCATCATCATCATCATCATCATCATCATCATCATCATCATCATCATCATCATCATCATCATCATCATCATCATCATCATCATCATCATCATCATCATCATCATCATCATCATCATCATCATCATCATCATCATCATCATCATCATCATCATCATCATCATCATCATCATCATCATCATCATCATCATCATCATCATCATCATCATCATCATCATCATCATCATCATCATCATCATCATCATCATCATCATCATCATCATCATCATCATCATCATCATCATCATCATCATCATCATCATCATCATCATCATCATCATCATCATCATCATCATCATCATCATCATCATCATCATCATCATCATCATCATCATCATCATCATCATCATCATCATCATCATCATCATCATCATCATCATCATCATCATCATCATCATCATCATCATCATCATCATCATCATCATCATCATCATCATCATCATCATCATCATCATCATCATCATCATCATCATCATCATCATCATCATCATCATCATCATCATCATCATCATCATCATCATCATCATCATCATCATCATCATCATCATCATCATCATCATCATCATCATCATCATCATCATCATCATCATCATCATCATCATCATCATCATCATCATCATCATCATCATCATCATCATCATCATCATCATCATCATCATCATCATCATCATCATCATCATCAT
This sequence comes from Plumapathes pennacea, assembly GCA_964036295.1. Classification (NCBI taxonomy): domain Eukaryota; kingdom Metazoa; phylum Cnidaria; class Anthozoa; order Antipatharia; family Myriopathidae; genus Plumapathes; species Plumapathes pennacea. The sequence continues at coordinate 2,581,239 of OZ038467.1, forward strand.
CATCATCATCATCATCATCATCATCATCATCATCATCATCATCATCATCATCATCATCATCATCATCATCATCATCATCATCATCATCATCATCATCATCATCATCATCATCATCATCATCATCATCATCATCATCATCATCATCATCATCATCATCATCATCATCATCATCATCATCATCATCATCATCATCATCATCATCATCATCATCATCATCATCATCATCATCATCATCATCATCATCATCATCATCATCATCATCACCGTTATCATCATCACCGTTATCATCATCATCATCATCACCATCACCATCACCATCACCATCATCATCATCATCATCATCATCATCATCATCATCATCATCGCCGTCGTCGTCAACATAAGAATCATGTTTGCAACGTTTGCAATTGTATGAATGCTCGAAGATAAATAACAAGACCAAAATTGAAGATTTAAAAACGACAGCTATAACATCTAAATCTTCAGACAGATATATGAACACAATGACCATACCGAGCTCGTTTTAATCGATTTATTTTTAAGCCGATGGGCTTCATCGCAGATGATAAGATCGAACTTGATTTTCTTCACATCCTCGAGGCACCGGAGCAGCATCTCATAACTGACGACCATCACCGGATAAACAGGGCTCCGCTTGAACTCCTGCAACCAAAGGGAAGTACAAGAAACGAATGAACCTAAAGTTTAGATATGCGAAAGGCAGCCTGACAACTTCACTTACTTCCACACGCTTCTCGGAGTTCACTGCGTACACCTTCATTCTCTCGCTGCCCAGCCATTTACGAAACTCCGCACACCAGTTCTGTGGTCAAGAAGCAACGACATGACACTTTAGTAAAGGGTTGCGCTGCCCAGTGCAACAATAGGCGATCTCCTTACAAGAACTGCACCGCAGGTAAGGGGTTAGGTTTAGTGAGGTAGGTAGGGTGTCGTAGGGAAATAAGGATGGTTTGTATGATTCCTGAAAAGGTTGCTTGGTGTAATGATAAGCGTTCTCCTTAAATTAGTTTGTTTGGAAAATAACGGTGTAGGGGTTAAGTTTAACAGGAAGGTAAAGGTGTCCTGTTATTGGTGTGGCACCATTGTAGTGGGAAGGCAGTGATGAACAGTGCATAATACCTTGACGAGGCTTCCCGGCGTGATGACAAGCGTTCTCTTCACAACAGCCTGACCTCCGTACATTCCTTGTTTGTGAAGAGTCCTGAAGATTACCGAAATCAAGTTATAATACTCTCTTTCCTCCTATTTCATTGCCTCAGCTCCCTTTTGCAAGAGCAAAAATGAAAAAGTTTTAAGTTGCTGTCAAAAGGATTCCTTACCATACTAATGCAATACACTGCACAGTCTTGCCTAAACCCATGTCATCTCTGGATCAGAGGGAAAAAGAAGTCCGCTTAATACGTTAAGGTTCTGTAGAACATGTTGACCTGGAGCAAATGTAAAATAAAGCAGGCAAAGGAGCGGTAGCCACCCTCTCCAAGAACGAACAGTGACAAAGAAAGATGCAGACAACACTTGACATGCGCCTGTTTCAACGTGAGGCCTAGTGCAAAAACCTTTCAAACGAAAATTAGTTTTACTTTTAGTCTTTCAGCCAAACACGAGCAGTGGATGACCACTTACGCTAGGATGGCGCCGTTTCCATGGAAACTTCTCATGCCCATGACACACTCGTAAAGAAATATGGTGCCCTCTCGCTGATGAGGCCTCAGGTGACGACCGATGTGAGGGTCCATGACCACGTCCACCACCATCAGCCCCGTGTTATTGTGCTCCCTCTGGAACAAGAGAAGTGACAAAATACAGTTCCTTCAAACAGGATTGACATAGGTCATCCAGTGCCGAAGGGACATCACAAAAATGTTTTTATAGGTAAAAAGTTACGTCAAACTTTTCCATGAAGAATCCGCAGTAATAAAGTAAAGATAGAGGTTTGAAGTTCCAGACATTCCCTCTATCACTTAGCTACGAGAATACAGCAAACAGTGTCCGCACAGCGTTGTCGTCACAAACAACTTGGAAAATAGTGTTTTTGGGGGAGGGGAGGGGGAGGGGCAGATTGGGAGAAGTATGACCTAAATGTTTGCGGTTTACAGCTGTGTATCGCAAAACAATCCGTGAATCGGCCATTGTTTCTATGTTTATGTTGGTTTCAGTGATTCCGCCTCGTGAAATCCCTGTTAAAAGTGTTATATCCCACATGTTTCCAACTCACCTGGTGCGTGGGGTTGGGTCGCGGGAAGACCAGAGCATCGGGGGCGTTTACATTGTGCCGTGGAGTGATGGTCGTCAGTGACGTGTCCGGGCTTGATGAAACGGCAGCCTTGGCCTTGTTTGGCACACTAAACGGCTTCAAGACACCTGGAGGTGGGGATGAGAAAATTGTGACTCCAGGCCTAGGAAGGAGTAGTATAGTATCCAAGAATCCTTTCGCAAGTGAGCCCAGTACTCTTCTGAGTGCTCCTCAAGTTGTGGCAGATTCACAGACTGACATTTTTGCATGTATACATGTATGCATGTGCAAAGTGTATGTATATGCATCCTCAGGAGAAGGACTAAACTGAATAAAGATTTTCATTTGACACGTTTTCTGAAAATAGAGTATCTCTGCGGATATTCCAGTAATGCAACTGTCGACCCTTCGTTTACGATCATACACTCATTGAAAACTTAGTGCTTTTGAGATGAAATCAAACGATTTTAGGTATCCAAGGTTTGTTGATCATACAGTAATCTAGTGTTAGTCAAGCGTATTCAAAACGTGAAAACACTTTTGGAACTTCTGGCACTAAAGCTAAATTTATAGCTGCTTTGAAGAACCGCATACCGATCATTCACGGTTTTGTTGCTGAGGAGAGTGCAAAGTTCAGGTGTTTTTCTTTTGAAACATAATCGCAGTAAACACACAGGCTAAACTCCTAAAAAGCTCATACAAAAGATCTTAATTGAATTACAAGTATCCAAAGAACTGAACGTTTGTTTAGTGCCACGAAAAACTAATTTTGAATTCACCGACAGCAGTCCCGCATAGTCGCATCACGGAAAGTAGCAAAGGGTCAAGAAGTTTCCATATCAACAAATTGCGACACTCGATACAATTTATTTTAATACCAGAAAGTGAAAGGCAAGCCCGAACAGGTAGCAGCAACTCGCTTTTCATTAGACAACTCTCAAACATCGGATATGTCGGCAGCAAAAACACAAGCCTCGTTCAGCGACGAAGACCTGAAAACGATCTTACGATGTGGAGTTCCCGGGAGTTTCTGGCCACACGACACGGTCACACTGTGTGTAGTTCGCACGAAGGACGGACGCGTGTTGTCTCGTAAAACTTACAAATGCAGCGGGGGAGACGCCAGCGCTCACACAGAGCTACAGTTTCTCGCCGACATGACTGACTCGCACGAGCTGCCGACCAACCGCGAGATCTTACTCTTCGGGAATTACTCGCCCTGTACCGGCTGTGCGGACAAGTTGTGCGAGTGGGTAGACAAGCTCGGCTCGAAGGTGTCCCTAACGATTCAGTTCGCGCACATTTTCAACGCGTACGTTCATCACGACCCGAAAGAAAACGCCGCCGGTATAAAAAGGATGCACGAGAGCGGAATCAAGATAAGAGCCCTGTCGGCTTACGATTGGCTACAGTTTCTGCTGCTCGATCGGGGCTTCGCCGCCAAGGATGACTGGATTGCCAAGCGGAAGCAAGCAGACGAGGAGAACAGAGGAGTGCTGAAGGAGTTACTCGAATCAACGGAAAACGGTCTGGAACTCGAGGAAAACACTCAGTAAGTGAGCTGTGGAGGCCATCTATCTAGAAACTCAGTCGTCATGTCGCGTGCCGAATTTAAGTTTTAGTTTTAATAAGCAGACGAGGAGAACAGAGGAGTGCTGAAGGAGTTACTCGAATCAACGGAAAACGGTCTGGAACTCGAGGAAAACACTCAGTAAGTGAGCTGTGGAGGCCATCTATCTAGAAACTCAGTCGTCATGTCGCGTGCCGAATTTAAGTTTTAGTTTTAATAAAAACGCAAGACCATGGAAGGGATTTTTTTTGTGTGTTGTCCTTAATTGTTACTGTCCTTGTTGTGGTTTGCCTGAATAAAACGCTCTGGATACTACTGTTGTTCGGAGTTCCGGATGCTCTCGGCGACAAATCGTGCCACGGGTAAGTTTTCGGTGACATGTCGATCGCTTCCGAGTGTTCTCGGTGACAAATTGTTTCCGATATTAAAGTGCTCTTACAGGTTTCGGCGACAAGTCACTTCCGAGTGCTTATCAGGAATAAGTTCTGCTGACGAGTTGTTTTCGACAAGTGAACGGGTTGGGTTCCGGCAGCAAGGCGTTTCTGAGTGTCCAGCAAATATAAAAGTTCATCTCACAAGTCGTTTACGACAAGTTAACAGGTAAAGTGTCGGTGACAAGCCGCTTCTAAATGCTCGGGAATAAAGTTCTCGTGACGAGTTGTTTTCGATAAGTGGACGGGTAAGGTTTCAGCAACAAGTCGCTTCCTGAGTGCTCAGGAGAAAAGTTCTCGTGACGAGTCGTTCAATTTTCCGACGTAATGCTCGCGTCATCTGCATGCCACATCTTCGCACAGCCGAGCCAATTTAGACATGTATGTCATTTGAATTGGGCAGCAGTAACCTACCAAATCGAAATTGTTAGATTCATGGTACAGTTACAGTTCACGTTTTCAAGGGATTTCCTGTCTCCTTATCTCCAGCTGACATGATTGTAAAATTTGAGAAGCGAAGTTCTCGGCAACGTTACCTTTCGACTGCTTCGGCTGAAGAGAGAGATGTCTGTTGGGAGTCGAAGTGACGGAAGCCTGGTGAAAGCATGAGCCACTCAGGTAGTCTTTTGATGAAACGTGACCCATGATCTGTGAAAAGAGTAAAACAAACTCGCTTCAGCTCAAAAAGTCTCAAAGTTAGAAATTGCAGTTCATAGACAGTACGCATGTTTCTTTTTTATTATAACGGCGAAAAGAAGAAAAAACGCTAAGAAACAGAAATTGACCGGATAAACTTGCCTCCATTTCCTTGCCACCAATACACAGTGTCTGTCCTTCTTGGAGCCCCTCCAGCTCTGCTGTCTTATAACCAGCTGACTTGGAGATCCTGCCGTAAAAATAAACAACAACAATAAGGCGTTTCATATCAACTCTTCCGTTGCTACATGACGTACAGCTTAGCTACCAATAAAGGTAATCCAACTTCTGGACTGTCAAGACGTCACCATTCAATGGGAAACTCTCACGCAGGTACATTCAAAAAGCCATGTTACGTCACTGTCGAGCGGAGCTTATGACTATTTCAGGAATGAACGGTCCTTCAAATATTCTTTTCCCGAATAAACAGTTTTTTCGCTTGCCGTATTTAAAATTCTGGCGGGAAAATTGCGCGCTCGCGCCCAGCGGGTCCCGTACCCAGACTTCCTCGGTCACAGCACGTTGGGCCATGAAGACAGAGTTGAACTGCTGTGAAGAACAGCCTGACACTTACTCTTTTCCCTCCAAATCTTTCAATACTGCCGTTCTTCCTCTTGTAACTAAGATTCCTGAAACGGGAATGCATGAATTTGTTTAATTGTACATGCTTGGGTAATCAGAATGGTCACTGCAAGAGAGTGACAGCCAACAATTTAGCTTACCATCTCCATCCCACTTTTTGTGCTGTTGATATGAAAGGAAGAATAAACATACAGTTACATAATTCAATATCTACACACTTCTTTAGTGGTAAATAACAAACATCAAGATGTGATACTCACAGAGTAATTTTTTTCAGTGAAAGGGGCAAAATGCAACTCAGAAGTGGGCTATTGATGTGGTGATATGGTTCCCCTCTCCCCATCAACCCAATCCCCCCCAACCAAAGGTCTCATGAGTCCTCTGTTAGAAGACTGGTTTTCCTTACCTTCTTTTTTGATAGTTTTCCCCTGAAAAAATAAAGAACACTACTTTTAGCCTCTCACACAACCTGAAGAGTATGGCACTTTACAATGAAATGCCCTGTGAGAACTGCATCTTGACAGTAAATCAGAACACTGTACTGTATGACTGTGTCACTGGACATGCAGTCAGCTCTGCTAAAGGAATTTTAAAAGGTAAAGACCAAGAAAAGAATAAAATAGGAAGAATAAAACTTATTCTATTTAATAGTAAAATAGACTTCAGTTCCCTTTTGCAAATTTGCAATTTGATTGCAAATTCAGCCAGCATTACTTTGAGCAAGCTCTTCAAATGGTTCTACTGGGAGCTGTAGGCCATTCAGCAACTTACCAAACTACACTATAATAATAACTGCAAGTGTTTTCTTGAGCACTAGCTTGGCCTGCAAAAAAAATAACAACAACAACAACAACAACAACAACAACAACAACAACAACAACAACAAACAACAACAAATGTACATCAAAATCAATAATTAATCATCTAATAGGTGGCAAAGTGCCTTGCTTCATGAAGCAAACTTGGCAACTCTTCTGCATTGTATGTGAGGCCTCTCCTGTGCTTTTACCTGATTTACTACTACATGCTATCACACAATCTCCTGTCTTCCAAGAACCAAGACATTTGAGAGCAGTTCTACATAATTCATCACTGCAAGCCTTCAAGCCAATCAGTAGCAAATAGCAATACAATTTTAATAGAACTCCTTTTAAGCTTCCTACACCAATGGTGCTGGAGCCTGGCCCTGGTCTCAACCCAGGTTAGGCTACATGCAATCTGTTGGATAATTAATTTTACTGTAACCCTTTCAGTCACATGGAGTGATCATGGAGTGATCAGTGGAGTGACAAAAACTTCTCATTTGAATGCATAGTCAGCTACATGCATGTAGTGTGGAAAAAGATGTATATTTACTGTATGCAGTAAAAACAGAGTTTAGAACTTGGAGAAATCCTTGGCTGGTATTTCATTGATATCTGCATGTTGTATACAATGAGAGCAATTTTGGAAGGGAATATAAACACCTGTATTATTCTCCTTGCTGTCATGACTTGTCTGTGCCTTGTTCAGGAGTGGAGGTGTAAACAGGACCGGTCTCCTGACACTGAGAGTGTTTGAGCACAGTGGTCTTGGTCTTTTTGTGTCTTCAGTGCCATCTCCAGGACTACTGTTGCTGAGAAGGGTGTTGTTACAAACTCTAGAACTGGCTTGAAACCTATCCTGTAAGGGAAGTTCATTCACAAACTTTTACCCAGCTTATAAATATCTGAAATTGGTTTCATGTGACGTCATGACGGTAATGCTGGTAGAATTTTGACAATAGATTGCTTATTACTCAGAAGACAAATCCTACAGGGTTTGCCAACTGCAGTTTGTATTAATTCAGAGTTGCATAATGAATGCATTATTGTAAAGCCACTCATGGTTTACTGTATGACTATGTGCAGAATGAAAGTATTCATCAAGGCATGTAATTGTACAATACAAAGTAAATGTATTAGTAGGAAAAGATGTTCACAGCTATAAAAGTGAGGCTCGCCTTACGACATTGGAAAAGCGCATGTGGGAGAGGGGTCTTAGTAGCATGGTTTTCTTGAAGTGCGATGTTGTTAATTATAACAATTATGCCTAATCAGAAAGGGTGATTTGACAACTAAATAATCTTGTGTTGCAACTAGTTTGACCCTACAGACCCCACGAGGAACTAATATTAATACAGAGAGCAAGATAATCCAAAGAGCAAAAGGTCGACGTTCGTCAAGACAGATCGATACAAATGTTAATGTTCTGCACCTTTCCTGAAGAGTTATCCAAAGATGAATGCTGTAGCTTGGCTTTTTTGATTGCCCTGACTGATGGCGCCGCAGAGCGTCGCATTATATATCCAGCTTTCTTCAGCAAAATAATAACATTTCGCCTTTGTTCAAAAGTGCGCGCGTCTGTGCACCAAGACGAGGCAGCCTCTGTTTGGTGCTGAGAGGAAAACTCGAGATTTCTCCGTCATGTAACGTCATCGAACCAAAAGAATCGAAGAAGAGTTTACTGCGAGGAGCTATTTCAATCTAATCTGCAATTGTTTTGTAAAACTTTTATGGTAACATCATCCTTTTCCCAGTTTTACTGCTTTATGCTAATTACTGCTTGACGAGCAAAAGTTGCGTTCCCATGATGCAATGCTGCCTTCGCAGATTGACTGAATGCTGAAGAGTATTTCAGTTGGGTGTTAGGTGGGGTAAAGTTTTCAGATATTTTTTACTGAAAACGGACGAACGAACTATGAAAAACCACATGAAGGAAACCATAATACCATGAAGAACCCAACTGTGAGTATATTTGCCGTGGATGGATGTTTCTTTGTGTGGATTTTACAGATTGAACTCGAGAGGACTTGGACGTCAGAAACAAAATGGCGGCAAATCGCGCATGCTCTCGCGCACTGCAGCAACTGCAAACTTTACAAATTTTCGCATTTACAATTACAGGATTATCTTCAAAACTATGAAATAATAATGGACGGTCACCAAGTGGACTATCAGTGATGCGACGTTCCAGCGAATCTTCGCAGCACCACGATGAAAATCCGCGAAGACGCGTCCGCCGTTCCTCTTCTCAGGACAGAAGACACTCAGATGCGGGTGAGCATGTACCCACTTCCCCAATCTCTATGCCATTTATGGCACCCCCAAGTGGGAACGTTCCAAGCTCGCCAGTTGGGCGTGTGAGTCCACACGGGGGTGGAAATATGGTAAACTTTCCCCACGGATTGCAGCGCGGCCAGGAGCTGTCTCCTCGCTCGGGTTATCCACACTCTGTTGTTTCGCCGTCTCGTTATCAGTCAGCCCCACCTGTATACGCTTCCCATGCCTATTCTGCATCTAATATCTCGACTCCTTCGTGTGCCACGCCGACTAATGTAACATACACCCTCAGCCCACGTACACCAGACTTTTTTCCTGGAATGCAGGAGCCATCACTGAGCCCTTCGAGATCAGTTGGAGATCCTGCTTTTGCAGTTCGCTCTCCCACTTATTTCACCTCAGAACACAAGGCTGGCTTTCCAGAATTTTCTATTCCTAGCCCAAGAGACCAAGCAGGTTTTTCTGCGGGAGGGCCTTCACCGGGTGGTACTGTACATCATCATGGCTACCCACCTCGTCGGACTAGTGTTCCTTCACCTGGTTCAGCAGGCTATCCTGGCCAGCTTTCTCCAAGTGGCAAAATTCCAAGAAGTCAAGGGCCGTCTGGTCCTGCGGGTGTTGGTACTGGACAACAAAGTCGAGCTCATGGTGCCGGAACATGGTCTGATCAATCTGAGGGAAGTCCTCTAAAGAAACGGCCAGCACTGAGAATATCGACTCGTGATTCTTCAGAAATTATTCAAATGAGGCAGACTGTTATTGAGTACTACCTAAATGAAATGGAATCTCTCAAGGCAAATTTCTGCGAGAAGTTGAGGGAGATTTTCTTTCTTCAGAATGGAGGCAATATGATGGATTTTTTGGGTTGGAAGCGAAGGGCACACCCCCAGCTAGTTGCATTCCTTAGTGCGAATCGCCTTGATGACAGCATGAGTGTGGGTACACCAGTAGCAACTAACACCGTCTCTCCATCAACCCAGATACCACCCTCGTATGTTTGGCCTCAACCTCAACAAGACCCTAATGGTTCTGCTGGTGTGAGCAACAGTGTAAACCACCCTGTAGCTCAAAAGCAGGTTTTTGAACAACCTAGTGTTGATACTAACATCATGGCTAGGCCTCCTGCTAACTTCAATTCAAATCCAGGTTACCAGCGCCCGCTCTCTGTTCCTGATGGAATGCAACCCAGTGTCTCTTCTTTTTCTAGTACTCAGTTAAGTCCACGGAATTTGATGAGTATGCAGACAACTTATTCTCAATCATCAGTTCAAAATCCCCCTCTAGAACCTCCTCCTTCTGGTCACAACCGTAACCCATCGTCACTTGCCACCCCTGGACAAGGGGCTTCTGCAATGCCTCATGGTGGGTTGCATCAGGGTTCTCATGTTAATCCTAGTATTGTAAATGGACCTGCACCATCAAGATCTAATCCTACTGTGAGAACACAATCTTTGACTTCAGTCCTTGAGAACTCCTTTGGAACTCAAGAGGACATTGCCATGGAAGCCAAGAGAGAGGCTGAAGTGATGAAGAGGGTTTCTGAACTACGCAAGGAAGGACTTTGGGCACAGAGACGTCTGCCTAAGGTGCAGGAAATGCCAAGATGCAAAGCACATTGGGATTATTTGCTAGAGGAGATGCAGTGGTTAGCAGCAGACTTTGTGCAAGAACGAAGGTGGAAAAGGGGCATTGCAAAAAAGGTAAATTGTACAAGTAATGAACTCTCAGATATTCCAGCACTGCAAAATATGTTTTCAACCCTCTGATCATTTTACTTTGTTAGTCAGCAGTCATTGCACAAAAATTAGCAATGCCAAGAAATTTAACTACAGTTCTATTATCTCCTGCTGCTCTTGTAAACTGTAAATCTATGGCATCTAACCTTTGCCATTTCAAGTGTCATTCCAGCTCAAAACACTGACATACAGATACCTGAAACATATGCAGACTATTATTAACCCTTGAGAAGCAGTCTGTATGAATTGTGTTTTTGTACCTTTTTAAAACTTTAATACCAGTGACACCTTTTCTGCAGCTATCTCGAGCAGTGCTAAAATATCACCAAGAACAGAAGAGCAAGGAAATCAAGGCAGAAAAAGTTGAGTCGGTGCGGATGAAGCGTATTGCCAGCAGCATTGCCAAAGAAATCAAGCAGTTTTGGGCATCAGTTGAGAAGGTAAGTTCTCATTAGGATTTTTGCAGAGTTTCTGTCGGAAACAGGGCAGAAAAGAAACTCACAAAATACACTGCAGACATTCTTTATTGAATTGACATAATTATCTGTTCCTCATGTATTGTATAATCCAAGTGTGCGAGAATGGTCATAAACATGCAGTGAGTAGAATTCTGATAATGCTCAGAGGAAACAAAGAGCAGCTTTGAGTTATCAGGAGTTCAAGTTACCGTGGCTGAATTAAGCCTGGTCCTCACTACCACTTAAGCACAAGAATAAGTACAAGAGAGCGACAGTGGTGACAAAAGCATATGCAACAGATGTGTTTGATCCTTATGCTTATGCTGCCACTGTCACTCTCTTATTCTTATGTTTGTGCTTATGCTTATGCACTAGTGGGAAATTACCCTTGAGGGATCCATAAGCTAGTTTGAGTTTGGTGAGTTACATTTGGTGTTCAAGTTATGGGGATTCTTCTGCATAATGGAGTTCTTCTGTATAATGGCCATTCCAAAGTAAAGATTATATGTTGCTGGGATAATGACATATTTTGAGGATCTCCATTTGAACAGGTTGTTCAATACAAAGTGCAGAGCAGACTGGAGGAAAAGAGAAAGAGGGCTTTGGATTTGCAGCTGAATTTCATTGTGGACCAGACAGAGAAGTATTCGTCGTGGCTTGCAAAGAGTTTGAAAGTCAAGCCTTCAAGTGCTGCAGGATCTGCGGTTGCTTCTTCAGTGTCTTCGCCTGCCTCATCTCGACCACAATCAGGTACAGTACAGGGATAAATGTCAATTTTAGCTCTGTATTTAGTTCCATATTTAGCTGGTGTGTCACTGTACTGTACATGTAGGAAAAGATTGTGAATGTATGTGAGGTTATTGCTATGGTATGAGTTTGTTGGCAAAACTGTAAAATAAAGTGTCTTCACCTTTGTTTTCAGATGCTGGAAGTGACTTTGGACCAGATTATGACAGTGATAAGGATGATGATGAGGAAACAATTGATGTAGAAGAAGCTGAAGAACAGAAGGTGCTTGTATATAAAATGTGTTTTGAATTGGTTCATACAGTATATGGCAGCCATTTGCAGAAGGATAACACAGAGGGCACTCATAATTCTTCATCATCATGATCCCCTTAACCCTTTCACATGTCTCAACACAATTATATCATATATCATACAGTGAGGAGAACTTATCTTTTGACACCTTGCTCAGATGAAAGCTGATGGGACTATCAATATTCTCACTAAGTCACTCATACATTCCATCTCAAAAGGTTGAGATAATCTGCATTTTGAACTTGAGTGAATGGGTTCAAATAGCTGTCACTTTTCTCTCTCAGGGAAGTGTAAACCATGAGAAGGAAATTGAGTTGCTACAGCAAGAGAGTGAAATTCCTCTGGAGCAGTTGTTGGAAAGCCTACCTCCAGAAATGCTGGAGGAGAGGAGTGACGATAGCATGGCAGAAAGTGGAAGTGATGACTCTTCAAATGGAGACAGTGATGATGAACATGGAAATGCAAGGTTGACAAATTTGGTTGTTTTTGCTACATTTGTTTGTTTGTTTGTCTTATGTCAACAATCTGTTTGTTTCAGGCATGATTAGGCTAATCCTGGATTAAGTTCAAAAAATTTTGTCTTTGAGCCTGAAAATAGGAATGTTTCATCAGGCCTCCTTCCTTGACAAGTTTTGAAATAACACAAGTTTTTTAGCTGGTCTCTGAATGAACCTTGCAAATGTTTGGCCAAGAGGCAGAGAGAAATATTATTGTTAATCATGGATTAGCAGGCTTTGAACAACTGGGCCCTGACTATCACCCTAATTTTGTCTTTAGTCCTGAAAGCGAAGGAAGTGAGGTGGACATTGACATTGAAGGAGGTGAGGACAAGAAGCCAGAACTTTCCAAAGCAAAAGAGGACAGTCAGACTGAGCAAAAGAACATCAGCAAAGTAGAGAAGCCTGATGGAGATGAAGAGTTTGTTGTTACTGAAGACATGGGGGAGGCTGTGGATGACGAGCAGACTCTGGAAGAAGAAGAAAACATGGAAGGAGAAGGGGACCACAGTAATGAAATTGCTGCTCTTCAGAAGGAGGGTAATGCTGCTTAAATGTTGTCACTGCTAGAATCTTTTCTTCTCATCAATAAAGGGGAACTGCCAATAAAAGAACTTTGCAGCTTACACAAGTTTGGTTTTTCAGGGGAAATTCCAATTGAAAAACTGCTGGAGATGTACAGTGGTGCCCATGAAGACTCCACTGATTTGCCAAGTGACGAGGACATGTCAGATGAATCATCTGAAGAAGGTACGGTAACATACAACTTAATTATTAGAAACAGGGTGTTCATCATCACAGCAAGTTATCAAAAACTTCTTCACATTCTAAATGATACATTTTGGGAATGAACTGACTAGACAAGGGGTTTGAGTGGTTTGGGTAAAACTGGACTCTGTTTGAGCCATCAGACCCTGAGAAATCTTTTAATTATTTACCAAACTTGTTGTTTTGCTTTACATAAAGAACTGACTGAAGAAGAACGCACTGAGTTCCTGATAAAAGATGGGCAAGGGGAATCACTGGACTCGCAGGTACCTCATTTGGGTTTTAAGTGACAAGCAGACAGTTGGTGCAATGTAATCTACTACATATTCACTGCTTTATCTTAGTTTAAAGTAGGTTTGCTAAACCACAATGAGAGGCATTATAAATTTTACTGGTGGTTACATTACAGTGGTGTAAGTTTGGTAAGTTGGACAACATTTGACGACCTCTTTTTATACTTAGGGTGTAGATTCTGACCCTGACCAAGATCTTACAGATGCAGCTGCTACTGCTGAAAGCCTACAGCCCAAAGGCTTCACTCTTGAGACAACAACAGTAAGCTTATTTGAGAAACATTTAAATGGGCCTTTGTACCACTTAGGAAGTAAGATTTTATGGACTTGTACGCTTTGTTTTGTCTGTTATGGCTGGGTTTGACTGGGTTTGACTCACCCACTTTTCCTGGCAGGTTCAAACCAAAGTTCCATTTCTGCTTCGTGGAACCCTTCGAGAGTACCAGCTGATTGGACTGGACTGGTTGGTGACCATGCACCAGAAACATCTGAATGGTATCTTGGCAGATGAGATGGGTTTAGGCAAGACAATTCAGACCATTGCCCTCCTCGCCCACCTTGCTTGTGATCTGGGCATTTGGGGACCTCACTTGGTGGTGGTGCCTACAAGTGTCATGCTGAACTGGGAAATGGAGCTAAAGAAGTGGTGTCCAGGGTTCAAGATCCTTACCTACTATGGCAACCAAAAGGAGAGGAAAGCCAAGAGACAGGTACGAAAGTCATCTGAGAACTTCTCTGTTATTAAGTATTCTAGGGTAAATTGCTGTAAGTTTTGAAGACTTGTTATAATGCACACAATTTTGTTAGAATTGGTTTGTTTGCTGACATTATTATACTAATTTATGCATCTTTGACATTAAACTTCCTGACGTGAGATAACCAGAATTCTAATTCTGAGATGCAGTATGAATCCAATTCGAACTGAATATCCCAGCTAGAAGCTGCAGCAATGGTAATCTGACAGTGCCTAGTCATGATCCTGGTTAAATTACCAATTGTTCTTCTCTTTTATTCACCAGGGTTGGACGAAGCCTAATGCCTTCCATGTTTGTATCACATCATACAAATTAGTTGTTCAGGACCATCAGTCATTCAGAAGGAAGAAGTGGAAGTACTTAATACTGGATGAGGTTTGTAAAACATGCACTTAATTTTTAATATAATGGAAGAAATTCCAATCAAAACATGTCTTGATTACATGTGATGCCCGGTAAGGCTATTTTCTCTTCAATGCTCATGCATATGACCTTGCTGCTGGTGCTATATCTTGTGTTTAGAGAATGTTATACAGTACTAAAGGAAACTCTTCTGTGACTCTATGTTATTTTTGTAAGGTTAGCCAGGATAACAGAGCATGCTTTTATCATTGGTCTTTCTGTCCAAATTGTTCTTCCTGTACAGGCTCAGAACATCAAGAACTTCAAATCTCAGAGATGGCAGTACCTGTTGAACTTCAACAGTCAGCGTCGCCTCCTATTGACAGGCACTCCCCTTCAGAACAGCCTTATGGAACTGTGGTCCCTCATGCACTTCTTGATGCCGCATTTGTTCCAGTCACACAAGGACTTCAAGGAGTGGTTTTCTAACCCTTTGTCTGGAATGATAGAGGGTAGCAGAGAGTACAATGAAGGCCTTGTAAAAAGGCTACACAAGGTTGGTTCTGCAGTGGGGTAGTGCCGGGTTGTAGACAGGCTGTCATCCCTCTCTCTCTCTCTTCACTCTCACATCTTTACAAAGCCCTCTGGTGTGAAGAACAGTGTATGTATTGGCTACTCTTTATGATATTGCTGTTTTAACAGGTGTTAAGGCCTTTCCTGTTGAGAAGACTAAAATCAGAAGTGGAGAAACAGATGCCCAAGAAGTATGAGCATGTTGTGAGGTGTCGTCTTTCAAAGAGACAGCGTTTCTTGTATGATGACTTCATGTCAAAGACAAGGTAATTGAGATAAACCTATGGCATTAAGAAACCTGTCTTTTAAAAAAGTCTGATGAATCAACTAAAAGTGGAAAGCTAAATGCTGTTAAAGAAAACTAAGCTGACGTTTTGAGCATAGTACTAGCATTCCATTTCAAAAAGTAGACAACTTGGAGTACTGTAGTTCTGTTGCCTTTTTTTTGTTAGTGCTGTGAGCCTGATGTTATCTGTGAGTATTGAAGACAAATCGACCTTGTGCTGGCCACATTTTTTGTTTTCATTTTTGTTCATTTGTTTTTTGTTTTGTTTTTTATTTTTTTGTGGTTGCTTTGTAGAACAAAAGAAACTCTCTTGTCTGGACATTTCTTGAGTGTGATCAACATCCTGATGCAGTTGAGAAAGGTAAATTTATTATGCTTATTTCTATTTTTCATTCACCCTGTTAGTTGCCAGCATATGATGAGTTAGTCTTCACGGTCCGTGTTTTTGACCAATACTGATAAGAATGAAGCTCTGAACATGGCAGCTAACATGGGTTCATCTTTGAATAAGATGGTTTGCATTGGTATGACTGACTGTAATGCAGTACATTTTTTATTCACATGAGATACACACTGACAGAGAGGGCTTTAACTCACTGCAGGTGTGTAACCACCCCGACTTGTTTGAAGGAAGGCCAGTGGTGTCGGCATTTCAGATGGAGGGCTTGGTATTCCATACAGCATCTCTTGCGCTCACAGCCTTGGACTACGATCCACTTTCTAAAGTCAACTTTGGTTACCTGAATCTCTGCATTGCTGACATTGAAAGGACAATCACAAGCTATGCTGATTTTCGAACTCAGCGACTGCAGACCCCAAGGCAATTGATAGTGGAAGTTGACTCTTACCCTCCAAGGCAAAGATTTCTCATCCCACCTGCCAAACCAAGGAGACTTTCGGCATCTCCATTTTCCATGGGAGTTGCAACTCCAAAGCCCGACCAGTCAAACAGTGTGCATCCACTGATGATGCCATATTCATCTATGCCACATACCCCTAATTCAGATCACAGGGCATACCACCCAATCTCACCCATTGGAGCCCCATATGGTGCATCACCCAGTTGGCCTCATGACCCACCTGGGTACATGCGGCAACCATATACAGGGGCATTATTGGCTCCTGTATCGCCTGGCAGGCTTCAACTTGATGGACACAAACATAGCTACTCGACAAGGCACAGCACAGGCACTGGCTTGCACCCTGGTGGTTATGGCCGAGACGTGCCGCCACCGCCACCACCTTACCCAGGTCATGGATCTTATTTTCCATATGGGTATACTCCACATGACTCAACGCCTGGGACATTTTCAGGCCAGGAAGTCAGGACAGACTTGCACAGTAACATGAATGCTCAGGTGCCTCTGCAGCAAACTCAGAATTCTGCTCCAAGATTACAAGAGAACAAGACAGAAGAATTAACAAATTCTGGACCAAAGCCCTTTCTGGTCTCTCCAACCAAAAAGATTGCTTTGGAGAAGCCACCACCCAGGGAAAGGACTGTAGAAAGCAGAAGGAGCTCTCCCTTTTTTATGGTAAGCATCTCACTGCAATGAGAATTTTATGGTGTTACACTCTCATATCAGTGCAGAGCTTGTGACTTGTGTTATTTTACCAGCAAAGTCTGACTTTACAAAGTCATTGTAATGGGGGACAATTTGATTTAGGCACAACCAGGTTCCCATAGGAGGTAAGTTGTTCCTGTTGTGCAATTAACCTTTCCACTCCCAAGTTTATGCTGCAGATTCTCCCAGTCACTAAAGAAAAATCTGTATACAAATGATGTGAGAATTGTGAGCTGAAGAATGTTTATTGTCTGAGCACGCTCTCTCATTGATGTGATTAGGAAAGTCTTGTAGAGAAACGTGCCAAGGAAAGGAAAGAGAAACTTGTGAGACTGGCAGATATCAACAAGCAACAATGTGAGGTGAAGGTTGTGTATGGCCTGGACTTGGTTCAAGCTGTGACAGTTGTAAAGGACATTGGATGTAAAGCTTCTGTACTGTCCGATGTTTTGAGGGATATGGTGAAAACTCCCTCTGACAGGGTGCAGGATATGGCGGAACTCTTTAAAAGGTTAGTCAAGGCTTCTGAGGTTTATAAGTATGTTTCCTTTTCCCTGTTTTGTACTTTATTTGGTTGGTTACCAAGATGTTAAGCTGTCTGTGAATAGTGAAGTTTGTACCACAACTGAGCAAATAAATTTCCAGGGAAACTGTAGTTTAAAGTTTGTGAGATCTGTATCATGCAAGTTTTCTTCTTAGGCCCGGATTAAATGTTGATCTTAGCATGTGTCGAACTAAGTGCAAACTAGACTGGCATTGCCAGTGAGCTCGCGGTGTGAGTTGCGTCGAGACCAATATACTAAAATGAAAAGTAGGGACAAGAGTGGAACTCCCAAGAGGGACTTCCAGTTTCTCACCAGAAAAATATCACACAGTTATAGAGAACTTGGCTGTTGACACCTTGCTCAAATGAAACCTGATTAAACTATAAATTATCATTACAACACTCATACACTTGCTTCTTAAAGGTTGAGCGACCCTGCATTTTGAGAATGCGTGACATATCTTTTTATGCACAATTGATTTTTGACAGTTTGACTTCGACTCTTATTTCTAACGAGAGGCCACGATTAATCCAGCCTTCGCTTCAATACTTTTGTGTTTTCTTTTATTAACTGAATACGTTTCTCCTATCAGGCTTTTGAGTTTTCGTGTTCTGTAACAAGCGAGGAATGTAACACGACACTTGTTTACGTCAATATTATTGCGGTTTTGTTCACAGTGTGTTCAGTCATTTGTGAACTGCAAACTCAATGCTCAGGACTATTTCGGTGTATTTTTCATATCTGGTATACAATGACCATTTCGAAACAAAGGCTACATGATCGAATGAAAGAAACATTTCAACAAGCAAAGTACGATAAGCAGAAGAATTTTATGAGGCAGCAGATGTCATGTACAAAGTAAAGCATAAATCGCCATTGTTTTGCAGCTAAAGCTCATCGTAGCTTTGGTTTCCGTTTTCGGCCTGTTATCTTCCCAGAAGTATTTCGTGCCGCCACAGAAAGTTTCGTCGGGACTAAATATTTAGCGGCGACAGAGAAATTTGCAATCCCCGAGCGGTATCCATCAAATATTTGTTTACGGCTATTCTCAAAGCTTCCGCGGTGAACTTAAGAACGCAAGCCAAAATTGTTCCCTAAAATCCAGTTTATCCGTGCATGTTCCACAGAGATCTGCTGTTAGAAACAAAGGCAGCATCTTCTCTTCAGTTATTTTAAGACCCTGAGTGCTGGTCCGGCCGGGGTTCGAACCCGCGACATCCCGCACGAAAGACCGGCACTCAACCAACTGAGCCAGCTGGGCGGCGGTTTACGTCATCGCATATCACGTGATCATATAAACCAATCACCGTGTACTGATTCTCGACCCAGAAGAAAAAAAAACTCCATTTTTAAGCTCGCCGGGGCCACACCCCGCGAGCAATGAGCAAAATCCATTGTTTAAGCTAGTTTCCATTGAGTTCGATTCATGCTAAGATTGATGTTTAACCCGGGCCTAACAGTACTCTCCACACCCTTGCTGTACAATTTTAACCATGCATATTTTTTAGTTACATACTAGAATTAAGTGGGATTACTTTGTCAAGTGTACCTTTTCAGTGTGTGTTTAGATGGTAATATTATTACAGCTGTAGCTGTGATGAGCTTCCACTTCATGGTCCGTGTTTTTGATCATCAGTGATAAAATGTGAAGTTCTGAGCTAATATCTGTCAGGCAGTGACTTTTTTTTTTTTTTTTTTTTTTTTTTGTGGTGTGGAGAGAATGTTTTCTCCCCAACTTTAAGGTAGTGTTTTTTTCTAATGTTTAGGGCTGGGTGGGGGGACCCCAGTGGTTGGTTTTACTGATGTGCTGTTTTGTCCTTGGATAGATTTGCATTTTTTGTACCTCAAGCTGAAGCACCAAGGATAAAAATGCATGCTTCACACACACCACCATCCTACCTGAACAATGAAAGACATCTTGAAACAGTGCTCCATGCCAAACTTATGCCCAAGACTTCACTATTGCATCCCATTGTGAATAACAGTAAAGTTCAGATGCCTGAAGTGAGGCTTATACAGTATGACTGTGGTAAGATGTTGTTGCATTCTGTAATATTTTATTATTACTGAGATTGGTATATGTGGTTTGCCTGGGAAACTGGGATCTTGCCGTAAGTTTTAGTTACGTTTCCACCCCCACCCTATGATGCCTATGTTTCCATATCACTGTCATGACCTGTATGCTGCACGAATGGAGTTCTCCATACTGTTTGATATAAATTATTTATCTGTGGTGAGAGACAAAAGAGAGTGAGAAAGTTATTCTCAGGTCATTATAAGTGTAACATCTTTTTCTTTCAGGAAAACTTCAAACTCTGAATGTGCTGCTGAGAAATCTAAAGAATGAGAAACACAGGTAAGGAGACAAGGCCAGAAATGATGTATCAGCATCAGCAGTTGTAGAGACTGTAGATTTTCTTTTTTCTTGATGCATCCTTACCTGCTTTCTCATTTGCCCCTGTTCAGGGTTTTGATTTTCACCCAAATGACTAAGATGCTTGATGTGCTAGAGAGTTTCCTGAACTACCATGGGCACATTTATGTGAGACTAGATGGCACTACCAGAGTGGAACAGAGACAGGTATTGAATGCTGTGAAAATGGAGTGATTTATCCATTGATCATTGATACAGCTCTTTCCTCACAAAAAAATAAAACCGACTCGTAAAAATACTCCGCCGTATTGCACTCCTTCCCGTGTAACCTCTTCGTACATTTATGCTATGAAATATAGACTTTAGTGAGATGTCAAAGTATAGAGGTGCTATTTGATATGCGGACTCCTTTTCCCAGTTGATAGAGTTATGTGTTCTTGTGTGGAATGACCGACAGTTTACTGTTCCTGGTGTTGTTTTAGATACTGATGGAACGCTTCAATGCGGACCCTCGCATCTTCTGCTTCATCTTGTCAACCCGGAGTGGTGGTCTGGGTGTTAACTTGACTGGGGCAGACACCGTCATATTTTATGACAGTGATTGGAATCCCACGATGGACGCACAGGCCCAAGACAGATGCCATCGTATTGGTCAGACCAGAGACGTCCACATCTACAGGTTGATCAGTGAACGGACAGTAGAGGAAAACATCTTGAAAAAGGCCAATCAGAAGAGGCTGTTGGGAGACCTTGCTATCGAAGGAGGAAACTTTACCACTGCCTTCTTCAAGGAAGTGAGTTCAAATGCACAAGTTCCCCAGCTTAGGCTTGGAGCATTATTATCAGGCATTGAGAAGTGATAGCAGGTCTTGTACCAAACTTAAAAGAAAGGGATTTATTATGAATCAGAACAAAGCATCTGCCAACTTAGTCCAGTTGCACATCAGCCCTTAACACTACCAGACTTTCCCATTAGGCTTGTAGATTTTCCTGAGAACTTGCTCTGAATAACTATCTGGGCTAGTGAATCAAGGCTACAGCATGCACTTTGACTAGTTGCCATTTTTTTCCCATCACATTTGTATTGCTGCTTGTAATCATGCAGCAAGTGATTAGCTGTATCAAATTAATGCCAGTTACACATTTACTGGAGTCTCTGCCACAACATTACTGGGAATGCTTCACTATTTTTTCATGTAATGTTTTGATAATCTTATTAGCTGTGATGAGCTTTCACTTCATGGTCCGTGTTTTTGATCATCTGTGATATAGGTGAAGTACTGAGCTAATATATGTCTATCAGTGAAGTTAACAAATTATTGTCAGTTTTTGCTTGTCTTATTGTTTATGAATAGCATCATAACATTGTCAAAAAGCTGTGAATCCATGAGGCACTTAGCCTTTGCTTTGTCACTTATTTTTTTGCCTAGGAGAGATATGTTGAGAAAGACTTCATGCCCATCTTTGCCCAAGGTTTCAAAATATTTTAGGCATTCTCTATGATTGCTTGGAGGGGTTTTCTTGTCAACCATGCTGTGCCAAGTTTGCCTGATTGTTTGTCTTTCTGACATTATAGACGACCATCAAGGACCTGTTCAATGTTGAGGTACTGGGCGCGACTGAAAGTCAGCCAGTTGAAGTGAAGAGACAAAGCAAGGAATCTGCAAAAGATCCAGCAGAAAAGCCTGAGGCCACCTCTGAAGTTGCTGAAGTCAGGGTAACACAGAATCTGTTTGAACAGGTGAGTTGTGTTTCTTTGTTGATTGTCTAAGGTAATGCTAAATTGTGGCTTGCTTTAAAGCCTTCAATAATAGAAATTGTGGCTGACTTTAAAGCCTTTGGCCAGCTAATGAATGCCCAAAAGATGATTTCTTCTTGTTGGGTGATTATAAATGGCCAAGAAAAATGTTACTCTTAAAAACCCTCTAGGCAAGCCTTCCACTTGCTAGTGGTTCCTGTCGAGAGCTACATACTGAAATATTTTTCTCAATAAAAGCTCTTCAGATTGTTTTTGACAAGAGCTTGGCATTTTAGTGAGCAAGAAGAGGTTATTCACTTAATGAACAAGTTTTGTGCTTGCAGGCTTTGTTCAAAGCTGAAGACGAGCAGGATGCGTGTGCAGCCACACGAGCCAAAGCTGAACAAGCTGCAGAACTTGCAGAGTTTGACGAGGGAATACCATACAGTGAGGAGTCTGGAAAGGTTAGTTTCCATTTATTTTTTGATAGTTCGACTTCTTTTTTCTCTTTTAGAGCCGTTTTCGGATGACTGTCGAAAACCAAAACCAAAGTAATCACACAGGCCAATCACAGAGACTGAGAGAAAACAGTTCAGCCAATTGGAAGCCAAAGTAATTCGCGTTTGGTCTTGCGTTTGGTTTTACTTTCCAATCAGCAGTGCGAGTACACGCCATCACTTGCGTGAGAAGTGTTTGGTTTTGGTTTTGGTTTTGTCTCTGATTGGCTGAGCATGCTGACAAATTCGTGTGAACTAATCCGAAAGCGAAGCAAATGCAAAACCAAAGCAATCACACAATTACCTTCGGCAGTCATCGGAAAACCGCTCTACTACATCCAAGAGTGGTGTTACTAAGGTGCCTGGTCAATTTTCCAATCATTTTGTTCTAAATTGGAATGAGAGTTCTAACATTTCAAATTGCCACCATGTCAATTGGATCAGCATTGTATTCTTTAAATTGGAGAACTGGATTTCTATTAAAGGGATTCTTGCTTGACTTGAGACCTAAAGTCTAATAATTTATTTTAATCTTTAGGATGGTCAGAGAGATGAGCAATTCTCGCGTGTGGAGGAGGAACTCCAGACTCTGGAGAGTCAGGTATGTTTAGATTTTGACTGGGGGGGTTGTTTGTGTTATTGTGTCTGACTTTAAAGCCTTTGGCCAGGTAATCAATGCCCAAAAGATGATTTTCTTCTTGTTGGGTGATTATAAATGGCCAAGAACAATGTTACTCTTAAAAAACCCGCTAGGCAAGCCTTCCACTTGCTAGTGGTTCCTGTCGAGAGCTACATGTACATTTGAACAACATTAATTGAGACAAGAATACCGTAGCTTGAAAGAGAAAATTAAGAAAGTTGCACTGCCAAGCCGTAGGATTGTGTATTTCCTGATAAGGTAACAATTTTCCTGACAATATTATTACAGGCCAATATATGGTGGACAACAAGACCTCTCTAAAACAGTGTTTCTGGTTGTTTTGAAAAACCCTAAAAGTCTTGAGTGATTATTAGTTTATTCATTATGACTGTCTTGTTTCTTATACAACAGCTTCTGACATTTTACCTCTATGTATGGTTATAATTTTAGCTGAACCCTGTGGAAAGGTATGCACTACGATTCCTGGAGCAGTCAGGTTCCTACATCACACCTGAACAGATCAAGGCAGCTGAGGTTAGTGTCTCAAGGTTCATTGATCCTGGTTGTATTGAAGTTTTCTTAACATGCTGATATTCCAATGCCTTGCAGGAGTGTTATTCCTGTTTGGGTCATGACTCTCAGCTAAAAAGAAGTTCTCCATACAAACTGCGGAATTCATGTTATGTTTCCTGCAGTCCCCGTGGAGGAAAACATAAAAATTAACAATGCCTGTAATATGCTTTACTTCTTGCTGGTGCCTTGGCAGCTCTTCATCTGTAATGTTTTTGTTTTTGTTTTTGCTTCTTCTGTTTCAAATATCATTTTAATTAATAAACATTTTTTCCCTCTGGCTTCTCTAAACTTTTGTGTGGTCTGTAGGCACAGGTGGAGTTGGCAAAGAAAGACTGGGAACTTGATCACCTTCAAGCCCTGAAGAAACTTGAGGAAAAACGAGCAGCCGAGGAGGAGGATGAAATTCTGTTTACATACTCAAGGGAGGATGCAGCAAAGGTTAAAAAATCTAAATATAAAATTATGTCTAGACCTAACAGGTGTCATAGTAGCTCTGGTAAAAAGTCTAAGAAAACAGTTTGTGCAGGTTCACAAATAAGTGACGATGGTGAGACTGTCCGGCACAGTCAGCAAAAAGCACGGCCCTCGTCTCGCGCAACCAGTCGAAGCAGTAGTTGTAGCAGCTCTGGGAGGATCATCAAGCATAAAAAACCTCTTGATGCGGATGATTTATGATAAATTAGGAATACAATATTCTGGTGCTGTATATTATGTGATGTTGGTTGTTAGACCCTTTTTTTTTTTTTTTTTTTTTTTTTGCCTTTGAGCAAACATTTTCCACATGGTAACTTGAAAAGTGTGCTTCACAATGAATTTCGTTTTCATGCAGTGCCTGTATGACAATTCAAAAAATTGGATAGTGAATGCATTGCACTATTCAGCAATTCAAAGTTGCAGCTGCTGTCTCAAAGCTGCTAGATTAGAAAAAGAATGGAGCATGTATTTGGTTTGGCCATATTGGTTGCAACTGAGGCTTCTGATATTAGTTTGAGTCATGGCAGTGGATGGTATTTTTGATTCACCATCCAAGTTAGTAGCTGTGCTTCTTAGATATTTCAATTCCTAAAATTCCAACATTATGTTGCCACTTTCATGTGCAAGAACGTTTTCTGTAGTATATTATTATTATTTGTGAGTTTGTCAAACTTTTGGACAGGTGGGACAGAGAGAGCTGTAACTGCCATTACTTAAACTAGAATCCTACTTTTCAAAATCTGTTTTCACGAGAACTGGTTAAGGCCAGTTAAATTTAACAGACATGTTTTGTCTGCCAACAAAAAAGAAAAAAAAGAAATAATGCTTGAAGAGAAATACAAAAGAAGAGAAATAAAATGCTTAAAAGTCAAAGTTCCTAGTGTCTTATGTTTGTTGTTTTCTTCTCTTGATGAAAGACTGGCTGGAGACTAATGGATAGTTCGGGTTTGCCTTTAACCTGTACGCCATACTTCTCCAGCCTTTTCTTCGTTGGTCTGCCAACCCCTTTGGATGGTTGTCCTGTGCGGAGCAAAGTTGTTGGTGTTCAAAGTTGTCTGACCTTCTCTCAAACTTTTCTCATTCCACACGTAGTGCAGGCCAAGCATAGAAGCTTTTTTTTTTTTCGTACATTATTAAGCGAACCTGTCATGTCATCACTGTTGTTTATGTCATTTGGATTTCAATAGCTTAAAGAAATTGATTTTTTTTTCTCAGGGGAACGATCCAAACTGTCCTCCAGTGGTGTTATTTTGGTGAAGATTTTCACTCATCCCATCGCTGATAATTTATTTCTCACGACATCCACATTGCTACTACCAAAACCATTATTGTTTTAAGTAGTGCATCTTTTTGACATTCATTTGATTTGTCTCTTTCGAATTGAAGAATCTTGTGTGAAGCAAACATATCGGCTTGGTTTGATTTCTGACACCAGCACCTTGTATGCTTGCCTGCACCATCCAATAATTATCAAGAGAAGATTTGAGAACAACAGACAAGGCACAGGCACTTTGGGACTAAGCACAAACCTCCTATGCACAGTCATCCCAATTGGGCTGTGCATGCCAACACATATATCCATTGATAGCTTCTCAAGCAGAAGCTATCATTGAATGTATTTTATTGGCATATTTGGCAAATTATTTGAACCCAGGAATTTGAACAGTAGTTTGGTTGTGATTGTCCAGGTGGGAGAGTAGTCTTTAGGGCGGACGATCGCAACTAAACTACTGTTCGTTGTTGTTGTTGTTGCTAAGGCTGAAAGGCAGAGCCAGTTTTCGTAAAACATTTCTGAAAGTATTGTTTACATGATATGGGGTGTTTGTAAACACTTATGCGAGGGAAACGGAATCTGGAATCCAGATTCTAAAAGGTTGGATTCCAGATAGATGATGGATTAACTTACATGGAACAATCTGTTTTTATGATCTTGGGGTTGACCGAGATTTGTTCCTCGGTAAGGATGAATTAAGCCGCTTGACACGTAAACAGGGGCTGACAAAAAGCAAATGGCTCGTGATTTTGTAAAAAAAAAAAATGGTCGCAACTTGTTTATACGAATCACAGTGGAGGGATCAGCTTGCAGTTGCTGGAAGATATTGTGGTGGCACGTAATACAACAGATTATATTATTTCCGCCCCAAGGGTGATCAGAGGCAATTTTCTCCTTTCATACTGAACAAAATGATTGTGAAAATATGTAAAATTGTGAACTTGGCAGCTTTACACTGGATTTCCAGTTGCACTTTTTTAACAAATTGCTTGTTTTACCAGGTTTATGTCAATGACCTCACTGGAGAAGAAATGGCGGTAAGTTCTCTTTGTAGGTATTTTTCATTTTTGTGAGTGTTATTCTGTGTACCATTGAAAACAAAACCTTTAGGAAAGCTTTGCCAGTGAGCAGGCATTAAGTGATATGAAGTAAATGGTGAACGCGACAAATCAATGGCGCGATTATCTGAAAAAGGAAAAACAAAAGTCAAACCTTTCAGAACATATCGAGCGACCTGTTTGTATCTGGTCTGAAATGTGAATAAAGCTAAGTTTCGAAGAATTTGCACTGGGCGGCTTATTCCCCCAGGTTTCAAATTTTCTAGGAATTGGAACATCGGAATTGGTTCACCTTTCTATATTTTCGTCATGAACAAATTTTCAGATAATTCTCCCGTTGATCTGTTAATTCAGATAGCATGCACTTTTGTGTTTTCAAAATATGTTCTGTTGTACTGTATGCACGGTCTAAATACAATGTGCGCTTCAGCATCACAATACCATGTCCTAATTTCTTGCTCTGTTCCTCAGATCTGGACTCCACCCACCCCTCCACGGGATATTGAAGAGGAAAAGTACATTGATCCCACTGTTGCGTACATGTACGAGGCAGGTCCCATGGCGGAGAATCGGCTGCTTCCACTTTATCTCACAAGGTCACTATCAGCGTACATTCTCATTTTCACTTATCAATCAAAAAGCGCAGCAAGTCCAAGACCTAAGCAATCATGAGTTAGTTTTGACAGCCAAGTGTAAAGTTAGTGTTAGTGTTATCTTCAGGACCCGGTTGTTGAAAGGACGATTAGGCTAACCCTGGGTTAGTAGCAAACGTTTTCTCAGTTTCGGGCCTGAAAACGGGAAAGTTTCGCTCAGAATTTAGTGTACTTGATAAGTTTTGAGCTAAAGAAGCTTTTTAGTTGGTCCTTAAAAGAAATGTTGCACTTGTTGGCCAAAACGACAAAGGAAAGAATTTGGTTAATCCTGTATTAGCTTAATTGGGCTTTGAACAACTGGGCCCAGATATTAAAATCATAGCTTTTTCAATAAACAAGTTGTCAAACGTATCTAATGGTTCAATTTCAGGCGGCGTGTTTCAGGCAAGAGGACAGTTCACAAGAGCACCATTTATGTCCGAGACCAACTCCTCGGAACGGCTAAGTAAGTTAAACTGTTGGCTGCTATCTCAGGTCTCGGGCATTACGTAAACTCTGCCTACAAGCCCACAACCTCAGACGGGGTTTTGAAGAGACTTTTCTATGATGGTCTTGTGTGTTTACAGTGATCCATGGAATATGGCTTGTCTTTTTATTATGACCATTGATTTCTAAACCCCTTGTTCTGTATTGTGCAGGGATCTTGTACGCCGCCCCACGTCTGTTTTTGACAGGGCTGGGTATGACCCCTTTGCAAGAAATCGCCGTGCCTCGCTCAGCAAGAAGACCAAGCTGAAAATGCCAAAGCAACAGCCAAGTGTGGTCAAGCAACCAGATCTTTCCCAGGGTACAGGCATTCCAGACTGGCTCGTGCACGAGGACTGGGCCTTGTTACAGGTACAGTTACGAATACAAATTCTCCCAACCATTCAAGAGGAAAATGTACGAGTGATGTAGTGAGAATTTTATATGGTTTGGTTAGCTTTCATCTCATCAGAAACTTGTAGGAGAGGCCTCACTTTGCTTTTCATCTCTTAGGCTGTGACTTCGCTTCAAGAGTTGCCTGTCGATTTGACTGTAAATGTGCCAAGTCAAACTGCAAACTGGGACATCGTGAGCGACATCGTCAATCTTTCCAGCAGGACCTTCCGTTCAGCACGGCAGGTAAGTAAACCTAGTAATCATATGGCACAGATAGAACGCACGTTCAATATCATATCAACTCGTTTGCTTGGTCCGTACTGTAAGTTGTGAAACCTCGTTTTTGTTGTTGTTGTTGTTGTTGTTGTTGTTGTTTTTTTTGTTTTTTTTTTTGTTTTTTTTTTTTCCACCGTTTTGCTCGCACTCTTCGTACTTGGGGCCGTATGGCGAGGAAAAACCTTGGTTTATGACTTATCGCACGGACCACGCACTCGGTTAATAAGATATACGAATGACTAAGCCCGTTGCCCGTTGCCCTTTGCCAAGCATTCAACCAATAGAGTGAGAGTACTTCTGTTGTTATTGAAACAGTACCAACTGTATGGGCCCAGGCTAAAGGGCGCGCGATTTGTGATATTCCGTTTTATAATGGGGGTTGGCATTTCTGAAGTGACGTTTATTTCCACATTTTAGTGCCGGGATCGTTATATCAACATGGTCATGCCGCGTGAGGAGGGCAAGGTTCACGTGGTAAGTGTTGTTTGTACTTTATGGTCAGTGAAGTTCTCACAAACGACGCAAGCACAACGAGTCCTTACTTTACACTGCAAGCACTGAAACAAGAACAAAAATCAAATGGGCTTGTGCTTATGCCGCCGGCATCTACAGTTCTCAGTGAGAAGTGTGTTGTGTTCAGAGCTAGATTCCCTGAATCCGGGCGCTACCACACTTGTGTTACCTGTTAGCCCACGGCTAGTAAGGAAGAAGAAACGTTTTATAGTCCTGAGCGTTATTCTCAGTCGGTTGTGATGATACTTTCTAATTCCTGCAGCCCGCTGTGGAGGAGTCTCTGAAGAAGCTGAAGACGAAGCTGAAGTCGTACACTCATCAACAGCAGCCCTACATTCCACCTCAGTACAAGTCTCAAATGAAGGTACTACACTTGTTCATCCTTCCCTCTCCCTTCCCTCGTGCGATTTACACGTATTCTTCAAAGTGAACGCTGTACAAATGTCGTGGTGCTGACTCATCCTCCCTCTCCTTTACCCGATTTACCCGTATTCTTCACAAGTGAACACTGTAGAAATGTCGTAGTGCGAGCACTGTACAAGTGTCGTAGTCAAACATGTTTCTATTGATGTATTTCAAATATTTGACAGACAAGGAGCGGTAAACCGTTCAAGACGCAGCAGATGATGAGTCAGGACGCAGGGCGTTCTCCCACCGTCTTGCATTCTTCCATGTTTGAGTTGGTCAAGAAGACGTCACAGAAACGCAAGCCGCCTATGAAACAAATGTACGCATGTTTGTGTTGACAGTGCAGGATGGTTGTTGTTTTAGTAGGGCTCTGTGTCTTATTTTTGGTGTGACCTTGCAAATCACCCTTAAAAAAGAAGTGTCGCACACATTTTTCATTCTCTCGCATGTCGGTGTTCTTCTTATGCTCACGGATGTAGACATTTTTCATAAAGGCATGCCCCGCGTTTATCAGAAGTTTCCTTTCAAAAGCTAACACTTCCAAATGTAGGTGCAGTCGAATCTTTGACCCTACCATGTCATTTCTAAACCTGGTACACGTTGTAAAGAACGCATACTGATCGTGCTCCTTTGTTGGCTTGGTAGGCTTGTGGACCCTCTGATGAAGAACGTCAAGCATTCGGCCGTTCTCCTGGATAGGTGGGTAACACATCACAGGGATACATCGACAGCATCCCATATACAGTTTGAGTGTGATGTAGACGCTTGTCTTATTGAAGGCTAAACTACTAAGTCAGTAAATGTAATCGAAGAGGTCACTGAAGTGTAATACAGCCTGAGAATAGGTGGACTTCTTTGAGGGCCTAGATGATGGGGGGGGGGGGGGGGGGGGGGGGGGGGGGCTGCATAACACTTGATAGTAAAAAATCCAAACCCATAACACTTAACACTAAACCCCATCTAGACCCTCTTGTCTTGTTTTATGTAATATCTAGTCTTGTAACACTTAACTGTATCTTTTTACATAACGCTTAAGGCCACTTCACTCTGGACGCGTCGCGACACGCCGTAACTGCACGTGACAACGCGACAACATTAGATCCCGGTCATTCCTTCAATCCGATTCACACCGGACGCGTCAACTCAGAGCGACGCCGTAAAAATAGAACAAGGGCTAATTTCAACGCGACAACGCGTTCAGTTACGGCGTGTCGTGACGCGTCTAGTGTGAATTGGCCTTTAACATTAATATTTTTGGCTTCATAACACTTAACAGTAAAACAATTCAGGCCCGTAACACTTAGCAGTAAACCCCATCTAGGCCCTCTTCTTTCGTGCCTGTTATCAACTTCTGTTTCTGTCCAAGGTTTTGTGGAGTTTACGTGTTGGCTGGCGGCGAGGTAGTGTTGTATAATGCTACCTTCACGCCACTAGTAACTTAAGAAACGTTTTTGTCTACTTTAGTGGAATATCAGAAGACGTTACCTTGAATCCAGTGCAGCTTGCACAGCAGAAAGCAACCAGAATTGCACAAGAAAAAGCTGCCGCTGTGAGTAATACTTTATCTTCACCATAGTGCCTGGTTATAAAGCGGCTCATGGGTATTGTCATTGGTAGTTACTCCCTAATGCAAGGTCTCAAAGATTTACTAACGTGTATGCATTTATTATTTTGTTTATACGGAGGCAGTGTGGCCGAGTGGTTAGGGCGCCGGACTTGAAATCCGGAGGTCCCAGGTTCAAGTCCCGCTCTGACCACTAGCTGAATTTGCAACACGGTAGCCCTAAGTTCAAATCCTCGGCCACACTATGTAAATAGCCAACTGGTTAGCCTCCGACCAGTTGGGATTCTTAACAAATTTGTGTTCAGTTTGTGATATTTCGTTTCTACATTTCAAGTCTCCCCAATTAGCACGGCAGTGCTAAATACATCGAGACTTAAATAAAGTGATTTATTTTTTTATTTTATTTATTTTATACTTTAAACAGGTGCAGCAGCAGCAACAACAAGCACAACAACAGGCTCAGCAACAAAAACAGACGCAACAACAACAACAACAACAACAACAACAGACACAAACACAGACACAGCAACAACAAAAGGGACAGCAGCAGCAGACAGCACAGAAAACAGCTCAGCAGTTTCCACAAGGATCCACTGTAAAATCAACAACCAGTGGGCAACAGCTTTTAGCCCAGGGACAGAAGAAAACAACAACAGTCCAGCTGACTTCAACTGCTACCACAGTAAGCTGTAACTTCAATAGGCCTTAATTATTGTAGTGGCGCTAGTAATTGACAATACCGTACGCCAGAGTATCGCTGAACTAATGGAATGCTGTTTGTTTTGCAGGGTGTCTACCTTCCAAAGACAACGCCTGTTCAAGGGACGGCAATGACCACACCGGCAACAACCCTGCTAAAAAGTAAGTCACAGTACACGACTCAGATGCTTGAGCGACCAACGAGCTGCTTTTATATCTTACTACGGAAAATTTGTTAGGTGCCTCAGCGATTGTGTCACGGATTATAGTTATCACACACCGCTATGAGCTATGTCAGCTGAACCACGCACCAGGCCTTTATTCAGCTAATAGAACTTACAATATTCGACAAAACGCGACCACTTAGAACAAGCTCATCAAACACTGAATTGCGTTGAAAGCTAACATAAAAATAATTCAGTGAAGGACCGATAATACACTACCTGGAAGGGGGGGGGGGGGGGTCAGGTCGCGCTGATGACAACAAGAGAAATTGCCAACCTTCACACCTGGTGACCTTTTACACCCCACATACTGGTACCTAGTCTCCCATCCTGTAAGAAATAGGTTTTTCCGCTTCTCACCGACCTCTTCATATCACAACCACCAACAGCTTCGTATAAACCGCAAGGAAAATATTACCCTGGATCAGTGTTGGTTTTCTAAAATTTGCGCTCCACCCATCCTTGATTTGTTTAGGTGGCATGGTACTCAGCGGCTCGACAGTTTCCAGTGGGTCTGGGTCGAGTATCGTAGTAAACACGCCGAAAGGAGCAGCGACTGGCCTCGGTGCGATGGCAGCTTCCTCGTTTGCTTCAATTAACAAAAGAATGCAAAGCCAGCACCCTAGTGCTCTGACTCAAGGACAGACGGTAAGCAAAGGGAAAATTTGTTGTTTGCTATCAAAAGAATGATGTCACATCCGTTATGTCTGTTTTGCTGTCCTTTCAGACCGCGCCCGCAGCATCAGCGACGAATGTCAGCCGAGTCCCTCAAGCTCAGCCGGCAACGTCTCGTCCTGCCGGAAGTACGTCATCAGCCCAGGCCGGCGGTGCAGTCCTACCGTCTGTGTCCACTGTTTCTGCGGCAAGTCAGGTTTGTCTCACTGCTTGGTTGGTTTAATTGTTTGTTTTGGGTGATTTAGGTCGTTTGTTTTTGGATTGTTGGTGGGTCGGTGGTTGGTTTATTAGCTTGTTTTTTGTTTTTGTTTTTGTTTGTTTTTGTTGTGTGGGTGGATATATTGGGTTAGTTGGTTGATCAGCTAGTTTCAGTCCGTGGAAATAACGGGGAAAATTTTGACTCGATGCTTTTTCCCTTTGCAGCTGGCCCGTCAAGCTGTTTCATCGACTGCTGTTTCAGCGAGTAAGTTTACACCAACGGAAATGTACGGAACCTGTGTAATATATGGCTATGCTTTCTCCAGCTTTAATTTCGGTTTAGTGTTGTAGATGTCAAAAGCGGATTGTTGTGGGGTTTTTTTTCATTGTTTTTGTTAAAAAGACCAGGGCCCGGCTGTTCAAAGAACGACCAGGTTACTCCTGTGTTAAGTATAAATTTTGTTGACATTTTTTTAAGCCTGAAAATGATAAATCTCTTCTCAGAAAGCGCCGTTCTTGATATGCTTCTAGCTGGAACAAACTCTTTAGTTTTTTTCCGATAAAAGTCTGCAGTTTGTTGGCGAAATAATTTGTACCAAAACCTAACGTCTAAGCCATTATTTAACCTCTCGACGCGCGAGAATTTCCCATTGAATTACGGTATGTGATTTTTCCCTCCATCTTTCACGCAGGTCATACTTTACCAGGCACTCAACAGGTACTGCTCCAGACAAAGACAACGC
The DNA here is from genome assembly GCA_964036295.1 of Plumapathes pennacea. Lineage (NCBI taxonomy): Eukaryota > Metazoa > Cnidaria > Anthozoa > Antipatharia > Myriopathidae > Plumapathes > Plumapathes pennacea. The sequence goes on from OZ038467.1 coordinate 2,614,152, forward strand.
CAATTCCGCAGCAACTACTCAACCTGAATCGGCAACAACAGTTGAATCGTTTACAGCTACAACAACAGAAAGCGCCCGGATCGGCTGCAGCCAAAACAGTCGGTGCCGCCGCCGTTGCGTCTACTCCGAAAGCTAGTGTTGCGCAAGGCCAGCAGAAGCAAATTGCGACAGGCGCCCAACCCAAGACCATACAGATGTCTCAACTGAGTCTAGCGCAGATTCAACACTTGTTAAAACACAAGCCGCTCACGCCTCAGCAATATACACAGCTCCAACAGATTCAGAAGCGCCAGCTACAACAACTTGCTCTGCAGAAACAGCAACAGCAACAGGCTGTGGGTGGAGTTACACTTAAGCCAGCTCAGCGCACCGCTTCTGGTCAGGTCATAAGTCCACAGAACGCGGCCGCAGCGCAAGGCGCCAAACTCCTGATCGCACAGCAGAGGTACGTGACTGCCACGCAGGCCGCAGCTCAGTCTGTTGCGAGGACAGCACAGGGGGGAATGTCACAGCGAGGACCGCAAACGACGCTGGTCGCATCACATGCCCGGTCGGCGCAACAACAATTGCAGCAGCAGCAACAACAACAGAAGCAGCAGCAACAACAACAACAACAACAACAACAACAACAACAACAACAACAACAACAACAAAAGCAACAGCAACAGCAACAGCAAGTGGTTACGATTCCGATACAAACGGCACTGGTTCAGCAACAACAACAGCAACAGCAGGGACAGCAGCACCAGTCACCATATGCCATGCGCCTCAGAAATCCACCTAAACACTGAACCATACAAGTGACATAACTGACCACACGAGTCACGAGGCACTTTACCGAACGCACGAATTCTTTCGTAGTGGTCTGGTGAGGCACCATTAAGCTGACGGCTGAATGTTGGTTTTTCTTTCGATTTGTATTCCTTTGTAATATATTGTCATTATTTTTAACTGTATAAAAAGTAGGAGTTAACCTATTTAATGTAAAGAAGTATGCGACGTTTGTTGTATTTTGTTGACCTTTCTATGTAAGCCTTGCACGAAGATTAGAGGAGCTAACGTTTTGATTTTCAAGCTCAACTTCAATATTCTCGCTTGGTGTTTAAATTGATAGCTTGCATGCATGTGAACTGATTGAAATATAAATTCCGGTGATTCCTTTTATTGAGTTTCACGAGTGGCTTTACCGACCCAGTACAACAACTCAATGCTAACGATATTACCGTCGCTGTCATCTGTGACTATTATCGTGCATATCTCCAATAAGCTAGAAGTAACCATTATGTGGTCTTTTTTATTTTGAAGTTAATAAAGTTTAATAGGGTTAGTAACGTTTTAGTTTGAACAACCCCATGAACTGGTTCCTTGTCAGGGATCGGTCATTAATTAGGGGAGGGGTGGGAGGAGGGTCAATTTGTTTTAACAGTACACAATTACTGGTTAATTTTTTTAATCAACTCACTATATAAAACTTCGTACAAACTAGGTTGCAATGAAAATAATCGAACTACATGTTACTAACTGACCACCAATGTCCTTTCTATTCAATTCAAACGAGGATCCTTCTTGTCCTCTATGCCAAATCCATTCGCACTTCATTTTTGCTTTATTGCTGACTTAGGCACTGGCCAGCCGAGGTAGGGCATGAAAATAATTGAACACAAGCTTGTCAGTTCTCTTCACATTTTTCCTTACTCCTTCTCCTCAAGAGCTTTAATTCTTTTATCTTGAGCAGCCACAGTTTCTTCGAGCTTCTTTATTGCTGCCTGCATTGCCAACAAATCAATCTGCAAAACATGGTACACAAAACAAACTAATGAGTAATACAAAAGCAGCTAGCCTGTCCATTCCAAGGTACAACCATAAATAAATTATGGACTGGGTCCCTCCTTTCTGGCCAAAGATCATAAGTGCGAGTGAAAAATAAATGCGTTTCAACTCAGGTCTGGACACAAGTGGCAGAGTGAGGCAGTAGGCTGAGCAAGGTGTGGATGTGGAGGCTGAGAAAAGGAGGGAGCAACATGTTTACGCCAATTTTTTTTTTTTTCTTTTTCCTAAACTAGGATACAATTCCTGGTGAAATGTATTTTGTACTCAGAGAACATTCTTTCCAACAATTCAAAGGAATTGATCGTAACTTTATTGCTCAGACTGGTTTATATGTTTTTAATTTATCCTGCTTGGTTTACGACCTGTTTGCATTTATACTGTACAGGCTAGATTTTCTGCAGTGGCCCAGAGATCGGAAGATACTAGACATGCCATGCCACCAAAAACATTCCCGAGTATCCATAGTCACATGCGAGACATTTTATCAATCATTTCATCAATCAATTCTTTCTTGAATTTGATTTAATTGAAGACACGATAAGAAGGGGAAAAGTCTAAAAATTACAAAGATGTCTACAGTCCCTCCTTTTCTGGGGCTCCGGCCTCGCTACCAGACCTCAGCCTGTCAAACCAAAAGCATTGAAGATACTTCTGGCTACCGCTATAGTAGATTTGCTGGCTTTAGCAGAATTCCCCTGACTTGATTCAAATTATTTTTCTGATCATGAAAAAAGAGATCCTCACCAATTGAACCGTACAAATGTAAACAGTATACCATACCTCCTCCTCCTCCTTTGAATCTGCAGCCTTCTTTTTCCTGGCAAGGCCAACTTTTTTGGCAGCTTTTCGTCCTGACCCACCACTCTTGTCCTTTGCATCAAACTTTTCCTTCAGAGACAATGTTTTAGGGTCTGCATTTTTTCCTTCAATCCACTCATCAGCAGTGAGTGCTGGTTCATCTGATGCACAATCTGGAAAAATGTCGTCCTGGAACAGTTCCGACTGCAATAGAAAGGGTGTCTTTTGAATACACTCCACAAACATCTGAGTCGAGAGTTCATGGTGCTCATAGCTCCAAGCTAGAAATAAATTTAATGGTTGTACTAGATACTGCTGGGAAATCAATAAAATTATTCATTGGGCTCTATGAAATCCCTAAAGGGGTGGTTATAGAACAGTGTGAAGTTTAACCCTTTCACTCCTGAGTGATCAACTTTTTCAGGAGATACATCATACTGTATGGAGAATTTGCTACTTGATAGTTTGCTCAGATGAAAGCTGATTGGCCTATAAATTCTCACTACCTTGCCTACACATTTTCTTCTTAAATGGTTGGGAGAATTTGTATTATGAGCTCAGGAGTAAAAAGGTTAAGTGGAACAAAGGAGTGCACTAAAACCATTGTACATGCACATGTGTGCACAGGTTTACAAGATTCCTACCTTCCTTGGGACTGTGAACGGCAGTGGCTCACAATAACCTGGCTTGCCACTTGGAGATGCCAGTTTGAAAGCCTTCATAATTTCATTACCATTCACATTCACTCCACGCTTGGGCATGAAGCACACCCCTCTCTGAGACACATTAGAAGAGTAATTGCTAAGCCAGTGCCAGTAAGGTTCCTCTGAATCCAGCTCATAGTATCTGATGAGGGAATCTCCCTGAAATAGTACACATTGTTTGTTATCCCTTAAAGGGGCAGTGTCATAATATGCTCATGTGCGAACGTTTGGTAAAATCTTGAAATCATTCGCCTAATGTTTTCAAGTTTGAAATCTAAGATGGCAATCCACAATGACGATGGATCTGCCGCTTCTTCGCTTGCCGCTGTTTTGGATGCCATCTTGGATTTCAAACTTGAAAACATTGGGCATATGTTTTCAAGATTCAGTCAAACACGTGCCCATGTGCATCTCATGACATTGTCCCTTTATGGCAGTTTAATGCTGCTGACGAGGTTGAATTACTATAAAGTATGACACTTCAAGCAATTCTTTTACACACCAGTGTGAGAATGAAACCGAAAGAAAATAATATAATCCAAAATTCCATTACATTAATGAGACTAGAGCAAATAATTAACTAAATTCAATCAGGCAGTATGGAAGTGTACCAGATATTTCCTTTCCATTAATTCTTACTACCTTTCATCTTCCTGATCTGCATTTTGGAGCTTAGGAACTAGAAAACATCTTGGACCTTTTTTATAAATTGATTAATCGGCAGATTCTTACCTTTCCACAAAGATAGATCATTTTCGAATCTGGGTCGTACTGAATAAATAAGACTCCATTTGCATTGTCAATATCTTCAAGGGCTAACTGCTCCAAATTTTTCTGAAGTAAAAGCAAAAAGACAAGATCACCAGTTACAGAACAAATAATTATGTTGCAGTGTTTTAAACTACAGTAGCAAAACCTTGCACCTGATTGATGTGCAACAAGAAATAGACTTACAGCACTCCAAACACCAAGCTCTCTTGCACTCATTTTAGAGAATCCAGTTGTAAATATCATGTCCATGTTTCCACAGAAGGCAGCTCTCTGAGGCTTCGCACCTTTATGTCCATCAGTCTCCTGTTGAAATCCAAAAGTGTTACTTTCAGGCTACGTTTGTTTGAACCTATCCCAGAAAAGGGGGTTAATGGTTTTCAACCAATCCCTGAAGATTCAGAAATCAAAGAAAATGAAGACAATCATAGCCATGTTAGAGTCCCATCCAGCATGCATGACTGCCATGACAAAATGAAAACCAACAATAACAAAGAGTTGTTTATTCAGTTTGTTTAGTTGTTTGTTTGTTGTTGTTGCTGTTTGTTTGTTCTGGAGCAAGTTATACTGTAAGTGTTTCTAGATACTCTTACTAATGAAAAGTTAACAGAAAGACGATGAAGACCGACACACCATTAGCCAATTACATTAGTTTCAAGGGCTTTTTCAAGATAGTATGAACCCTGGGTAACACTAATAGACAAGATGCATATAACAATCAACGAAGACACCTACAGAGAGTACTTCTCCTTTACGTGCATCTATGATCCTCAGCTTCTTGTCTTTGCAACTGGTTACAATCTTACTTCCATCTGTGTTCCAAGACACACTGAAAATAAGATCTGGATGGCAATCAATTTCCACCACAGCTTCTGTAGTTTCCAGATTCCAGATGATAATCAAGTTGTCGTGACTTGCAGAAAGCAGAATGTTTTCTGCAGTGGGATGCCAAACCACGTGTCCAACTTTTCGTTGATGTTTTTCCAGGGTTACCTCAGCCTTCTCCAAGTTTGCTGTGAGACCACCATCTGGTATCTGCCAGATTTTGACTGTTGTATCATCAGAACCAGAAGCTATCATGTTGTCATCAAAGGGATTCCAGGCCAAATCCATGACCAGGCCTTTGTGCCCAACAACTTGTGGATATTCCTGAGGAAGTCTGCCAACCTACAAATATCATAAATAAATACCTATCACATTACATTGTTTGCACATGTTTGCCATTTTGTCATTTATAACTTTTCAACAAATTGGAAGCCAAAGTAATATTGAAAACCTCCATGGAAAAATTATGTATATGAACTTCACCATCTTCAAAAGTCAAAGTCTATGAGATGTTTTAAAGTATTTTTTCATCAAGCACAACCTCCGATTATTTTGTATCATAGTCTCTTATGGGTTCAAACACTCGTCCCAGACCCCTTACTGTGGTTTCAGTTACATCTATAAAGTACCTGTCTTGTCCTAGTCCCCCTCATACACAATGTGACAATTGAATACCTTGCAGAAGGTTGGAGAACTTGTATTCTGAGCTCAGAAGGGTTAAACTAAAATTTCCTCTGAGTGTGCTGGGATACATGTCGAGACATGCTCCAATCCCACAAGGAAAGGAAACAAGATATTTTAACCTAGGGCCAAGAAAGATCAACTTGAATATTTTTCCTTTAGCTTCTCACCAAAAATACATCATGTAGTATGCAGAATTTGGTAATTGATAGTTTGCTTACAGGTAAATGAAAGCTGATTAAATTATCAGTTCTTACTACATCACTCAAATGTTTTCTCTATAAAAGGCTGCGGGAAAATGCATTTTGAGCTTGGAAGTTAAAGCCTGCAATACCATTGTTTTCTGTACAAATCTTTGGTTTGTGTTTGAAGCCAAATATAAACAATCAATACTATATAAACACAAAATGACATAATTTCTCAATATGATGCCTTGTTCTGACAATCCTCCAAAAATATTACAATTGAACATCATAAAACAAATCAAATTGAACGATGGTTCGATTGATGCACAAATTCCATTTTTGTTTTTTTTTTTGTTTTTTGTTTTGTTTTTTGTTTTGTTTTGTTTTCTGGGAGCATACTTTGAGCATTAACAAGCAGTGAAGGTGTCATACAGCTGCTTCCCCACTAACTTAAGGTTTATAACAACTGACTGCAACTAAAGCTTTTGTTTTATCTTGTTACATTGACTGTCGTTGATAAACTAAACAGCACGATGGAAAAAGGACACAAAAAGACAAAAGAAAAATAAACAGTTTCCTGTATTGCAGGAACCAAAGGGCTTATCAAACTGTTCGTGTTTGGTCCCTGGTACCCTGCCCACAATATAAAATCCGTAATGCTGTATGCCATTACGAGGGTTTTCTCGAGCTTTCTATGCAGCTGAATTAGCTGAGAGAGATCGAATTAGAATTTCGAAGAAGGACACTTTGCCTTGAAAAAAGCGAAACAATAATTCAGCAGAAACTCAGCACCATTTCCTTATGCATTTCAGCTTCGGCTCTCGCCCTCTTCACCGTTTTCTTTCCTTCATCCAACAGAAGAGTGGAAATTTGTCTTATCTTTAAAACAAGGCCGGCCATTCAATGGATATATTGTACATCTGTACGGTATGTCAAAAAAGCAAAAATCACAACCCCTGATACCTTCAGCTCGTTTCAAGCATGTGGTTAAAGGGAAGGACTCGGAACATGAATCTACCTATCGAAAGCAACAATTTAGTACTTGCAAAACATGTGGAATAGAAATCATTTCACCTTATCAAGGGGCAAAACCAGGAACGACCCACCACCACCAGATTCCGTCACAACGGCAAGAAACTTCGGGTTGACAGCACAGAAGGGTGAATCCCAAGAGTTTTTGGTGATTCTGATATTATCGTAGTACAGTTCCTTTTTGGGAGATTTGGCAAAGACATGGCGGAACTTGGATTCTCGCACGAATTTGGGCATCTTGACGGCTTTTTCAAAATTGTCCTCTCAATCCAACTAACTTGTGTTAATGGCTTGTTGCTGGAGGGAATATCAGAGAAAGGACTTCAACAGTAGCCGATCTCTCAGACTGGGACGAACTGATGAACCTTCTCGCAGAAGAATGTCGAAGAACCGGGGGTGGGGCGGCAGAACAATGCACTGCGGTCCGAGCCGGAAGGCTCAAGGAGACTGGGAACCAGTGCGCCTGATTATGTCTTTTGTAAAGTATTGTGGGGACTGTTTTACAGAAAAGTGGCATTTTACAGAGTGGTTTACACTGCTGGACCATAATAGTTTGGAAATGAGCAAATAACGGTCCGTTTTTGTCAGCCGGGATTAATGTGCCCGCACTCCAATGGCCAGCGCCAACCTCGTGTCCAGGTCCTTCTCATCCTGCTCATCTGAGTCATTTCCGTTCAGGGGACGGGAGGGCCAACGTAGCTTTTCAATCGACAGTCGGTGATTTTTGCCTGAGATTGGCTAGCAAAGGCCACGGAGTGCAATGACTCAGTTTGATCGTTTTAAGTCCGCACAGGGTCTAAGGGCTCTTTTTTAGAAACTGAAAACTTCGTAGTTTCCTTACCTTACTTCCGCTCCTTGGGGCGTGAACACGGTCGGAGTTTCGCAGAAAGATTCAGTAGAGTATACGTACGCAAACCTCTAACTGATGCGTGCAAAAAGTTGCCACAGCGCCAATTCGAGCGCGACGCAAAATTGAATTTGTTCAGTTATCCGACCTTACTATGGTGCTAAACTCCTCGCGTTTTATTTGAGAACCCGTACTTTTTTGTACGTCTTTGCCAATTTCGCGACCAAATATGTAGCCGTTATTACAAGATACGAGCTTTCAGTGGTCATGCTACGGTTTTCAGCGCGGAGGATTTGGTAACGTATCAATTGTGCAATCAGGTCCTCCTTCCTTCCCCGGTGGTGAAAATCACGAAAAATACCCCAGGCTTTCTCAGCCAACTATGTTTTTCGTGTTTTTCGTCACTGGGGAGGAAGTCAGGGCCTGATCGCAGGTCAACTCATCAATCAATCACTCCTTTATTTATATAACTGGCGTAACCTTTGTAAAATACGGGAAAGTTTGCTTTATCTGTTGCTATCCGACTACTCTAACTAATTTATTGAAATCAATACCATCGTCTCACTATATTTGACCGACTGGTGACGTCGTGCTACAACCACCGATATGTCGTTTCTAATGCATGAAAGCAGCCTCCATGTGATTTGTATTATAAAAGCGATAAATCAATAATATCCTAGCAGAGAAGAGACAAGCAAAATCTGTCTAAATAAAACGCCTGCCAGCACAGAATGCGCGGAACATGGGTGGTCCTCAAGTATATAGTCTTGGCATATGAATAGGCTGTTCATCTGCACAGTTAGGAGCGATCTTAACATACTGTTTAGCAGCACCAAAAGACAGGCTGCATAAAATATCAAAAATTGCGTATAGACAGTTTCGTGTTTAAAGGAATCTGCTTTGTTTGAAAACGAAAAGCCGTTGGTCGATGATTTGCTCTTATTTCTCGCACCCGGCCAACTGTATGAAATATAAAAAATTGCATGTGGACAGCGTTTTTGTAGGCCCAGGAACTAAGTTTCGAAAGAGTTTTATCCGATTCTGAGGTTAGGCCAAAAATGAGCATTTTCTGGGCTTTCGGTCGTCAGCTTTTTCTCAAAAAATGGCCGATTTTGACTATAAGTCTTAAAGTTTTCAAGGAAGTCTTCCTGGGACTATAACAAAACTTTTTGAAATACAATTGTCTTATTTTTCTTTACCGTTGACGAGATGTAGCAAGAAAACAGCGCATGGTTTGCCAGTCGGCGGAGGCTTTTGAAAATGCATAAAAATTCCATAATTCATGTAGGCGTAGCTTAAAGTAAAACCTGTGACTGACAGTGCGACAGAATCTTTCATTGAGACAGAAGATATAAAAATAATCAAGAGAGGCAAGCTTTTGGCAATACCTTGGTTTTTTTATTGCTGACTAGGGGCATCGAAATAATTGAACACAAGTTTGGAATTCCGGCTGTCCGTCATGCATCTTCACATTTCGTAATCCTCACTCCATCCCCAGCTTTTCCTCGAGTGCTTTGAATCTTTTCTCGTGAGCGGCCACAGTTTCTTCGAGCTTCCTTATTGCCGCCTGCATTGCCAACACATCAGTCTGCATAACAAATAATTAATCAAAGACAGATCACTGCTTTCTGAAATTAAGCTTTAATAAAGATAACTATTGAAAGGGAATCTTCACTCCACAACTACTTTCGTCCGACTGTTCTAAATCAAGGCTCTTTATAGGAACTCCAATTTTCGCTGATCGTAAAAAGGATCGAATGTACCAAGCCTCCTTACAAGGACTAAATGTGTCAAACCTCTCATAAAAGAGACTGCATTCTTTTTATATTGACGACTTTTGGCGATACGTTCATATTTTTGTTGAAAATGCCGCTAAGTCAGTTTAATCAAATGGATGTTGCAGTTGTCTTTTTACGACAGCGTCACTAAAATCCGGAGTAACCTGAAAATAAAACTCCCTGACTTTATCAGAAATTGCAAATGTATACCGTATATATTTTCAGTATACCGTACCTGATCGTCGTCCTTAGATGAATCTGCAGCCTTCACTTTCTGTCCAACTTTGCTGACAGTTGTTCGACCTGCTCCACTTGCCTTATCTTTTGAATCAGACCCAGGCCGCATAGAGCGGGTTTTAGGGTCTGCATTTTTTCCTTCTAACCACTCATCAGCAGTGAGTGCTGGTTCGTCTGAGAGACAATCTGGAAAAAGGTCGTCTTGGAACAGCTCGGACTGAAATAAACAAGAGGTTTTTAATTAATATATACCACACAAATGTTCATACAGGCTAAGAAAAGGCTGGGAGTTCATGGAGCTCAAAACTCCTCCTCGTAAATCCCTAAAATTACTTAGTTGCTTGGCTCTCTACAAAAGTCCAAACATCTACAATTGCCCACTTACACAAGAGCATTTTTTTCTTAGTTTTCTCTGGAACTGTTTTTAGCTTTAAAAACTAGTTGCTTCAAAATGTCAGAATAAAAGACTAATCGAGATATCAGTTCACTCGCGTGGCTGAGGTCAGTGAGCCGAGGTGGGGCTCAGGAAAATTGCGTTTGCGTACGTGTGTGTGCACTGATTTACAAGCTCCTACATACTTTTCTTGGGACTGTGAATGACACTGGCTCGCAAAAGTTTGAATTAGCGACGCCGACCAATCTGAAAGCCTTGGCAACCTCAACGGTGTTCACATTCACTCCACGCTTGGGCATGAAGCACACACCGCTCTGAGGAATGTCAGAGCTGTAGTTGGAGAGCCAGTACACGTACGGTTGCTCTAAAACCAGCTCAAAATACCGGATGATGGAATCTCCCTGAAATAGTAAAAAAAAAAAAAAAAAAAAAAAAAATTGCATGCTGCCTTTCTAAAAAGTAGTGTTACGCGGAGCAATTTTTTGCCATACAATGGTGCACCACAAATCGTTCCGTTGTAACATCCTACCTCGTACGTTAAATTCAGTCAAAAATCTACGAAGCTAGACTGTGCGCAGGATAAGGTGGTATATAGAGATTACTTCATGGAAAGTGCGCGCGTACGGTTTTTATTCACGAGTTGTGAAGTATCATAAAACGAACGAGCGAGGCTTTGCGAGCGAGTGAGTTTTATGATACGGAACAACGAGTGAATAAAAACTGTACAAAGCACTTTCCATGATGTTTTCTGTTTATTATATACATACTAAGACATTTATCATGGGACCGGGAAACCCTTTAACAGTAGTGAAAAATCGTCGTTCGCAGCTTGTGATTGGACGAACGATTTTTTTCACGTGTGAAAAGCGTCGTTCGCGGCCTCTCATTGGCTAGAACTCATTTGCGTACGAAATTTTACGATATGGCTTTTTCGTGAGTATGTCTCAGTATGTATATAATAAATTGCTATGTGGCATAGCCGAACTACAAGAGTTGTAGGAGCCCTCGAAAGTTGCACCCAAAATCGACTATATTGAATATGACTATAATTATAGTATTCTCTTGCTTGAATCAACCATCATTGAATCATTAGAAATTTGTGCATGCAACTCCCCAAATAAAACATGTGCATCTCCTCCGATGACGCCTTGGTGCTTTAGAGCGAAAGGAAAGTCTCCAGGTTAACCTCGCTTTGAATCCAAGATGGCGGATAATTTTGCTACTTTCCATCTTGTTGAGCTGCACTTCAAAAGGCTTTTGGGCTGTTCATTGTTTTGTTGATTAGCGAATCAAGTCCTTACCTTTCCACTCAGATAGATCATCTTCGTATCCGGGTCATAATCAATAAATAGGGTTCCACTTTTATTGTCAATCTCCTCAAAGCCTAAGTTCTCCAAATTCTGAAAAAAGAGAAAGAAAAGTTACAGGATGCATAACAATAAATGGTCTTTCTATTTGTACTGTGACTACTGGCCGTCTATCTTGTGTTTGCATTAAAATAATATAATGCCACAATGTATGAAATTACGTGCGTGAAGAAATACACTTACAGCACTATTCCAAACACCATATTCTCTTGAACTCATTTTAGAGAATCCAGTTGTAAATATCATGCCCATGTTTCCACAGAAGACAGCTCTCTGAGGCTCCTCGCCACTATGTCCACTAGTCTCCTGTCGAATTGAAAACACGTAATTCGTAGAAAGCGTTTGTTTCTGTTTACCGCGAAAAAGGAACTGTGATGGATTTTTACCAATCCATGGAAGTTCAGAAGCATGACAACATCGCCGGTGGCCGACAGTGCATGTTGGAGGCATTACAATGAAAGCGGAAAATGAAGCATTGGAGGCAGGAGGGTGAAGAGAGATAAGATGAAAAATATGATATAAAAACTGGAATAGACTGATAAAAATCAATGCAATAAAAAACACCTACACAGAGTACTTCTCCTTTACGTGCATCTATGATCCTCAGCTTCTTGTCTTTGCAACTGGTTACAATCTTACTTCCATCTGTGTTCCAAGACACACTGAAAATAAGATTTGGATGGCAATCAATTTCCACCACAGCTTCTGTAGTTTCCAGATTCCAGATGATAATCAAGTTGTCGTGACTTGCAGAAAGCAGAATGTTTTCTGCAGTGGGATGCCAAACCACGTGTCCAACTTTTCGTTGATGTGTTTCCAGGGTTACCTCAGCCTTCTCCAAGTTTGCTGTGAGACCACCATCTGGTATCTGCCAGATTTTGACAGTTGTATCATCAGAACCAGAAGCTATCATGTTGTCATCAAAGGGATTCCAGGCCAAATCCATGACCAGGCCTTTGTGCCCAACAACTTGTGGATAATCCGGAGGGAGTTTGCCAACCTATACGAATTCGTAAAAAATAATCAATTAGAGGAGTTTTTTGAATGGCTGAATCAGCAAAAGAGAAACCAAACAAAAAATGTTACATGCGGTTGCGAAACATTAGAAGAGAAATTGTTTTCTATTCCTCATTGCATAAGCTGTTACGCCGTTTGAGTATTGTGTCGTACTTGCACCGGCACTACGGAACATTACACCAGTAATAAAAGTTGCTTGCTGCGGTTCTGTGGCGTCTAGTGGACTCTTCAACCAACCGGGAGGACAGTAAGCAATACTTCTCGCTTTTTTTTTTGGTTGGAGGGTCTATACCCTATTTGAGACTAAATAATCTTGGAACGATTCCAGTTTGGGCCGACACAAACCTACGGTTTATATATAACTGTTTTACCACACCCCTTGCTGGTTGAAACGCTGGCAACTTCAGCTTGCTTTGACAAAGCAGTGTCATGGGATGCGCATGCTTGTGCGCTCGGTCGAATCTTAAAACATTCGCTAAATGCATGTTTTCAAGTTTGAACTCCAAGACGGCGTCCACAACGACGGTGGATCTGCTCTCGATTGCTCGCCGCCGTTGTGAACGCCATCTTGGATTTCAAACTTGAAAACATTGGACGAAGGTTTTCAATATGCGACCAAACGCGCGCATGCGCATTTCATGACACTGCCACTTTAAAACGACTTGAAACGGCAGCTTGAACTTCTTTAACTTTTTTCTTTCAGCTTTCTCACATCGACATTTAGTTGCTTGCTTCAGTTTTGCGTTTGAAAGAGACCAATCAGCAATGGCAAAACAATTCAAGCTGATTAGGACTCAAAACATCTAAACAAAATGGCATCTTATGAAAAAGCGTTCCGCCTGACCACACAAGCGTTCGTGCAGAATATTAAAAGCCATTGATCTATTCGAATACCTTTTAGGCAAAGTACGACACGTTTCTTGCTATAATGCTTCTGTTCGGGGCTCACATAATGCTTTTGATTCTCCCGATCAAAGCCGATCAGTCCCTGAGCCTGTGGCGTGACCTGACGAACTCTGAACAAATGGCTTTAAAGTTGAGGCAGGTCCGCTAAAAATGCTAATAGTATGGAGACATCTATTTTTTTGGCGGTACTTGCCGTCTTCGTCCTAGTTTGCTTATTTAAAGGCTCCCTATTAATTACAGTGCAGACATGTAGAATACTAGACATCATTTCACCTTATCCAGGGGCAAAACCAGGAACGATCCACCGTCAGAAGGTTCCGTCACAATGGCAAGAAACTTCGGGTTGACAGCACAGAAGGGTGAATCCCAATTGTTTCTGGTGATTCTGATATTATCATACTTGGCCTTCGCCGCTGTTCCGAAGACATGGCGGAACTTGGACTGTCGCACAGTTTTTGACATCTTGATGGCTTCTCAAAACTGTCCGCCCAACTCAAACTAGTTTGTTGCATATGAAACAGGTCTTATGACGTATCTACTGCCACGCCCATAACAATGCACTAAGGCCGTGTTCACACTTGACAAATTGCCAAGCTCGCTTGGCAATTTAACGTAGCGTTAAGCTGGTGTTACACTGGTCGATTTGCAACGACGATTTGCAACGCCGGTTTGTTCCAAATCCACGCAACGGCGTTGCAAGTTTTTGAATCGCTTTCAAAAACTTGCAACGCGTTGCAGCACTGAAAGCAGCGTTGAAACATCGTTCGCAATGGGGTGTTACGCCTCAACGATTTTTAGCGCAACATCGCATCGTTGCAAATCGACCAGTGTAGCACCACCTTTACAGCTGAGGTCATCGTGCGGCGCCGTTCTAGTTTGAAATTAAACAGTGTTCACACTACCAAATTATTCAAGCGAACTATTAGCAAGTAATGGAAGAAATTAAGCTTTTCGTTCCCCTTTCCGTCATAGCGCTTGCTGGTGGCAGCGCAAATTTAGCTCGGTGACTGACATGAATACAAAGCCCGCCCCAGAAGGCAAGGCTAAACTCTCGTGCATCGGAATTGCCCTACAAAATTTGAAATAAAATAACATTTGGTGAGGCGTACGAGTGTGGGAAAATGTCGACACTTTTGAAAACATAATTGTTATCGCCTGGTTTGTTTAGCGAAAGATAAAAACTGCGCTTGGTTATTTGAACAATAAATCTGTCACAACCAAACCGCAACCCGCTTTAAACCATGTCGCTCGGTCCAGATGATTTTTCGAGTGTGAACACCCAAATCCCTAATTTTGAAGCGAGATAATCAAAATGGCCGGAAAATACTTTAACACTAGCAAGCGACCTCGATCATCTTAGAGCTTGCTTGAACGGTCAAGTGTGAACACAGCCTTTTTCTTCTCGCGCTCGTTTCTAGTTAAAAGTCTGCCGATGCACCTCTGGATTTGTAAAATATAATCTTCGTGCTTTCCAAGCACATCTTTTTTGGCTCTTACAAAAAAAAAAAAGATAATAAGATCGGGTTTTTTAGGTTGTTTTCGATCAGTTGGACGAAATTAACAATCCTCGGCGTTTTGAGACACTGTCTCTGACTGGCCGCGCAAACATTGGGTTCTAGTTCTTCTGCGTAAGCGCATATCCCGGATGTGCTTGATGTTGTGACTGCGGCCAGCGTCGTGTTTATGGTGCAGCTGAAGAGGATTTATTAGGTTCGGAAGGCGCCTTGTATTCCTGTTTTGTGATTCAGATAGTCTCGAACGAGAGAAGTAATTTACTACGCTGAGGCTCTTACCGCCATATCACAGGTAACCCAAGCGATTCGGGGATGAAGAGGAATAATGGAATAAAATAACGGGAATTTTTGCAGCGAAATAATGGAATAATGGCCTTAGTTTTTCTGGAATAATGGAATAACGACATTTTCTTTGGAATATCATACTTGTTTTTGACCGGAATAACGAGATTTTCTGGACTGGAATAATGGGATAATGGAAATTTTTGAAGTGGATTAATGGAATAATGCCACTTCATTATTCCTCTTCATCCCCCGAAAGCGATGGGGTCTGGGACGAGTTTTGATGTTATAAGCAGTGGACACGAATCAATGCATCAAATATTGAAATAAAAATAACGAAACTTACCTAGTGTATTTATATGTGCTTCAAGTGCCTGTGTTTGAAATTTTAGCCGATTTCGGCGATTTTTGGCTCTGCGACCTCATTGGTTTTTTTAGATCGTTCTATAATACCAGAGGTCGCAGAGCCAAAAATCGCCGAAATCGACAGGCATGAGAAGCGCAGGTAAACACACCAGGTAATTTTCGTCAATTTTATTTCAATATTTGATGCATTACTTGTGTCAAACATGCCAACTCTAACTTTTATAACAGGAAACACTCGCCCCAGACCCCATCGCTTGGGTTACCTGTGCATCCTAATGATTTTCGCACTTGTCAGCGTTGAAACGGCAGGTTCTTGCCCATTTGTTGAGTATGTATAGGATCTGCATGACTCTAAAGTATTAAAGTATAAAGCATTGGTGCGGATTTCGTATTTATTAGGTGGGCAGTCGATTTATCAGTGTCCGCACTACAAGGGCCAGCGTCAAGTTCGTGTCCAGCTCCTTTACACTTGTGTGATAGACTTACATGAAGTACCGTACTACATTCGGACAGCGTCGTGGTGTCTGTCTTCAACCATGAATTCCAATGGGTTTCTGGTAAGAATATGGCAGTCATATGTTATATGGACGCACCGTTTGATAAGCCAATCAAGTATTCTCCTAATTTTATTACCTGTGTGATTTGACTGTTGACTTGTATTCACTGCACAGGCTGAACATGTACTTTCCATATAATTATGAAAATGTAGTCAATCTAGTAGTATCCTGCAGCCCAGCTGTGGATTAGTCAGTGGGGATCAAGTAACTTAAAGTTAAAGTTATTATAAAACGTTTTGTGTTTCTTGTTATTTGTAACTTTTGTTTTTGAAGCACGTTTTGAAGTTTTTTATCGAATATTTTCTTTATCGTGTGTGAAGTTTAAAGATTTAATTCTAGTGTATGCGGAGTGTACAGTGAATGATTGCTTTTGAAATTGACTCGGACATTAGCTGTGCAATATTTCAGGAAGAAAGTTTCTGAAACGATATGTAATAGTTTTGAAAAGTTGTGATGTATGATCATGGCATTTGACAGAATACAACAAGTGTGGCTTTGCACAAGCCGCTGGTACAGAGATGTCAAGACTTGGAGAAAATTATTGAGGGCTCTTCAACTAAGGTAAGCTTGTTGACTAAGGTCTACTAATAAAATATATTAAATTTATGAATCTTTAGGTTTATTACTGTTTTTACGTCAAGTATTAGCGTGAGATATTAGTCGTCTATGTGGCCCTCAACAAATTTAGTGATTTTTCACTGATTTCAAGAATCTTAGGAACTTTTACTTCAGACTGCCAAAATTTCTAAAAATGAAAGCACTAGTCAAAAAAACACAAACAGACAATAGACACATCAACACACACAGGAACTAAAGGGCTTATAAGTAAGCTTTTGGTATCCCCAACTCCCACATGATTTACACTGTAAAATTGGTAATATTTTATGTTATATGCTATTTATATCATGAGGGTATTCTGGAGCTTTCTATAAAAGCCAAAACATCAGTGCACTTTTATGCATTTCAGTTTAGTTTAAATAAAGTGTGAATTTAGTAGTTCCTAATTCCCCAGTGTGAAACTCACTAAGTTTAACATCTACGAAGCTAACATTAATATGTGTTATATGTGGTAATACTATTTTTAGACTCGATTGTGGTGAAGCTTGTTTGGGCCTCTAATATATTTTTAAAGCAATGTATCAAGTGAAGTAAAGTCTTGTTTGTTTCTGTCTTACTAGGACCTTCATGGATTCTTTCCCCAGCTTCTTGGCAGCATCTTTGGTTATGGTGGTAACAGTGACTGGGGACTTCAGGTCTATCAAGTTGGCTCAAGAGAGGCCAGTGCATTACAGGCATTTCTTTCTCCAAAGGGACCTATATTCAAGTTGGTGGACAAGTTACAAGCAGATGGCTTCCTTAGATATGAATTCTTTGTCCATTACCTTCCTGTAGGTGTTTCTTTGCAAGTCTTACCTGCTTTGTATTAGATTTTAAGCATTGTGGACACACACACAGTTGCTTAATAATAATAACAATAATAATAATTTAATAACTAAGCATCCAGAGAAAACTGATGGCTTCCTCAAAGTTGGTAGAAACTTGCTGTCATATTCATTGGCAGCAAAATGCAATTAATTGTTTTCCAAATTATGTTTGAACGGCAATGGTACAAACTTCTTGGGTGTTCAGGGGCATGTTCCTCTGGAAGAAGTTTGAGATTTGGCTCTCCAAAACACCATTTCCAGAGCCTGAGAGCTACATTTGAAAACTCTGACCAGTTTCTGAAAACCGGTCTGGATCCATCCTGCTTAGTGTAAAAAAAAATTCCACTTGTCAGTTAGGTTTATCATTCACTGTTGACCAACAGACTTAGTACAGTACATAGTATACTGGTACACATATGTACGCAGCTTATTTGGTGTTTGTTGTCTTCTTTTACAGATGCCAACACAAAGTGCACTGGCGCAGGGTGTAATTCCAACACTGTACTACAACAAAGTTCAGGCCGGCACTCCAGAAAAGAATCAAAATGTGGTTTCACTCAGTATCCTGGCTTTCATGTGCACCTTTGTTTTTATCAACAAGCAATACCTGCAGCCAAGTAACTAGGATTTTTCCTTTGCTGTCACACTCATTTCAATAGGCCATTTTCAGTCTTGTCTTTCAGAACTTCATGAACACTCATGAATTTTGAACCATATTCCTAACTCAGCTTTCACAATAATATTATTATAATTATTCAATACATTACCCAAAACTGCTTGTGAAAAAAATATAAAATAATCCAGAACATAGTTACACTCTACTCAAGAAATTCCCAGAAAACAGTTTTATTCCTTTTACACATTTTTGTGAATGGTCGACATCGCAAATCCAAAGCAAGCAGTGTGATTGATGTCTGTCTAAGAAAAACAAGATGCTGCATGGATTTACTTCTCAACTTAAGAAATGAACTAAAATCGAATATTTTTATTATATAGCAACAGTAACAAGTGAGGCACTACGTAAAACTTTCTCCTTAACTTCTGTGTTCTAACATAGATGCTTTTGAATATTTCCTGTTTCATTTTGCTTACTACATGGTGTACCAGTGCAAATCAAAGGTGCGTCAATTCAGTAGTCAAGTGTAGTATTGTAGTTATCAATCTTTAAGGGTGAGCATTAAGTAATGAGTGGAGCCTGTAACTTGATTTAATTTTCTTTATATACTTGAAACCAACAGGAGACCTCAGGAAATGATTACCCATATTTACATATACTTGAGGAATACTTTCAGTATTTCCTTCCTACGGATGGCTCACCAATTCAGACTAGCGCAAAGTTTTCCCCTGCAGTGGGCAGAAGCTCTGCATGGTAAGGAGAAGTACCATGGTGTTCAATTGCTGGAGGTCTTTTACAGTCATTACCAATTTAACTCTTTGCCTGTGGAGCTCATAGTACAAATTCCCCCAAACACCCAAGAAAATGTGTGAGTGATTGTCTGGGGGCCAAATTTTATTTGTCTTTCAGTTTTATTTTTTTCTTATGATACATATAATTCTATTTATGTCGTGTACTGTAGTAAGAAAAACTCTGTGTACAAATGAGGGTTGGTGAAAATGAAAAGAATAACAGTGTACTACAGTAGACCCCACTATCTGAAACTTGGTTAACCCTTTCACTCCCAAGAGTGATCAACTTCAATTTTCTCCTTCAGTTTCTCACCAGAAATATATCATATAGTAAGGAGAATTTGGCTTTTGATACCTTGCTCAGATGATAGCTGATTAAACTATCAATTCTTATTACATTATTTGTACACTTTTCTCTTAAAAGGTTGGGAGAATCTGCATTTTGAACTTGGGAGTGAAAGGGTTAAGTTGAACTCCCTGCTACCTTGAACAGAATTCGATTTCCCTTGGAATTAAACTCGTTAGAAACTTCCCTTAGTAGAACCCTGCTATCTCGATACTCTACTATCTCCAACTATTTCTCGCTTTCCTTGAGAGTTCAAGATGCCAGGGTTCTACTGTAATTAAGAAAAAACACTTTCTGTCTACTCCTTCGTACAACAGGCAGGATACAAGTTTGTACAGCAGATCACACCGTCACCAGAGCCAGTTCACAGGCCTCATCAGGACAGGGAACTCGGGACTTGTAAACAACCCAGGTCTTCACCATCATGGAGCCTTGGACCACAGTTCACAGGAGACATGGAGATCTGAAGTGTTTGTCCAAGTAAGCATGCTGTGCTATTAATGTGATGCCATAGGACACAGATCCAGGTCTGAAATATGGTTGAAAAATCACATATTTTGGTCTGACATAGTGTAAAGGTTTTCACTGGAGTTTTGACTGCAGATTCTCCCAACCCTTCGATTTTTTAGTAAGGGTCCCCCCTCCGTTTTTCTAGTAAGGGTCCCCCCTTGGTTTTTTTAGTAAGGGTCCCCCCTTGGTTTTTTAGTAGGGGTCCCCCCTTGGTTTCTTTTAGTAAGGGTCCCCCCTAGCATTTTTTAGTAAGGGGCCCCCATTGGTTTTTTAGTAAGGGTCCCCCCTTGGTTTTTTCAGTGGGGGTCCCCCCTTGTTTTTTTTTAGTAAGGGTCCCCCCCTTGGATTTTTTAGTAAGGGTCCCCCTTGGCCTTTTTAGTAAGGGTCCCCCTTTGGTTTTTTTTAGTAAGGGTCCCCCCTTGGTTTTTTTAATAGGGGTTCCCCCTTGGTTTTTTTACTAAGGGTCCCCCCTTGGTTTTTTTTAGTAGGGGTCCCCCCTTGGTTTGTTTTAGTAAGGGTCCCCCCTTGGTTTTTTAGTAAGGGTCCCCCATTGCTTTTTTTAGTAAGTAAAAAAGTAACCCCTACTGAAAAAACCAAGGGGGGACCCTTACTAAAAAAACCAATGGGGGACCTTTACTAAAAAAATCCAAGGGGCGACCCTTACTAAAAAAACCAAGGGGGGACCCCTACTGAAAAAATCCAAGGGGGGACCCTTACTTAAGAAACCAAGAGGGGACCCTTACTAAAAAGACCAATAGGGGACCCCTAGTGAAAAAACCAAGGGGGTACCCTTACTAAAAATACCAAGGGGGGACCCTTACTAAAAAATCCAAGGGGGACCCTTACTAAAAATACCAAGGGGGTACCCTTACTAAAAAATCCAAGGGGGACCCTTACTAAAAAAACCAAGGGGGGACCCTTACTAAAAAAAACCAAGGGGGGACCCTTACTAAAAAATCCAAGGGGGGACCCTTACTAAAAAACCAAGGGGGGACCCCTACTAAAGAAACCAAGGGGGGACCCCTACTGAAAAAACCAAGGGGGGACCCCTACTGAAAAAACCAAGGGGGGACCCTTACTAAAAAAACTAAGGGGGGACCCCTACTAAAAAAACCAATGGAGGACCCTTACTGAAAAAACCAAGGGGGGACCCTTACTAAAAAATCCAAGGGGGGACCCTTACTAAAAAAGCCAAGGGGGGCCTTACTAAAAAATCCAAGGAGGGACCCTTCCTAAAAAAATCAAGGGGGGACCCATACTAAAAAAATCCAAGGGAGGACCCTTACTAAAAAAAACCAAGGGAGGGCCCTTACTAAAAAAACCTAGGGGGGACCCTTACTAAAAAAACCAAGGGGGGACCCCTACTAAAAAAACCAATGGGGGACCCTTACTGAAAAAACCAAGGGGGGATCCTTACTAAAAAATCCAAGGGGGGACCCTTACTTAAGAAACCAAGAGGGGACCCTTACTCAGAAAACCAAGGGGGGACCCATACTAAAAAAACCAAGGGGGGAGCCTTACTAAAAAAAGCCAAAGGGAGACCCTTACTAAAAAAACCAAGGGGGGACCCTTACTAAAAAATCCAAGGGGGGACCCTAACTAAAAAACCAAGGGGGGACCCTTACTAAAAAATCCAAGGGGGGACCCTAACTAAAAAACCAAGGGGGGACCCTTACTAAAAAAGCCAAGGGGGGACCCGTACTAAAAAAACAAAGGGGGGAGCCTTACTAAAAAATTCAAGGGGGGACCCTAACTAAAAAAACCAAGGGGGGACCCTTACTAAAAAATCCAAGGGGGGACCCTAACTAAAAAAACCAAGGGGGGACCCCTACTGAAAAAACCATGGGGGGACCCCTACTGAAAAAACCAAGGGGGGACCCTTACTAAAAATACCAAAGGGGGACCCTTACTAAAAAATCCAAGGGGGTACCCTTACTAAAAAATCCAAGGGGGGACCCTTACTAAAAAACCAAGGGGGGACCCTTACTAAAAAATCCAAGGAGGTACCCTTACTAAAAAAACCAAGGGGGGACCCTTGCTAAAAAAAACCAATGGGGGACCTTTACTTAAAAAATCCAAGGGGGGACCCGTACTAAAAAAACCTAGGGGGGACCCTTGCTAAAAAACCAAGTGGGGGACCCTTACTTAAGAAACCAAGAGGGGACCCTTACTAAGAAAACCAATGGGGGACCCCTACTGAAAAAACCAAGGGGGGCCCCTTACTAAAAAAACCAAAGGGGGAGCCTTACTAAAAAATTCAAGGGGGGACCCTAACTAAAAAAACCAAGGGGGGACCCTTACTAAAAAATCCAAGGGGGACCCTAACTAAAAAAACCAAGGGGGGACCCCTACTGAAAAAACCATGGGGGGACCCCTACTGAAAAAACCAAGGGGGGACCCTTACTAAAAATACCAAAGGGGGACCCTTACTAAAAAATCCAAGGGGGTACCCTTACTAAAAAATCCAAAGGGGGACCCTTACTAAAAAATCCAAGGAGGTACCCTTACTAAAAAAACCAAGGGGGGACCCTTACTAAAAAAAACCAATGGGGGACCTTTACTTAAAAAATCCAAGGGGGGACCCGTACTAAAAAAACCTAGGGGGGACCCTTGCTAAAAAACCAAGTGGGGGACCCTTACTTAAGAAACCAAGAGGGGACCCTTACTAAGAAAACCAATGGGGGACCCCTACTGAAAAAACCAAGGGGGGCCCCTTACTAAAAAAACCAAAGGGGGACCCCTACTAAAAAAAACCAAGGGGGACCCTTACTTAAGAAACCAAGAGGGGACCCTTACTGAAAAAACCAAGGGTCCCCCTTTGGTTTTTTTAGTAATGGTCCCCCCTTGGTTTTTTTAGTAGGGGTCCCGCCTTGGTTTTTTTAGTAAGGGTGCCGTCTTGATTTCTTAAGTAACGGTCCCCCCTTGATTTTTTAGTATGGGTCCCTCCTAGGTTTTTTTAGTAAGGGTCCCCCCTTGGATTTTTTAGTAAGGGTCCCCCCCTATTTCAGACCAAAGGGTCAAAATTGATACCCTATTATAGACTAAAATGCTGAAAATGATACCCTTTGGGGCAGCACATATACGACTCATATATGGGAGTACACCCTGGGAGGGGGGGAGGGTTGAGAAGTCCCCTTCCCCTTTTCCTCGGGTTCAAGTAGCCTAAATCACCATCCTAACCTTGGAGACTACTGTTTAAGGGATTTGACATGTGCGCATTGGTACAGAACTAATGAAGGAGGGAATAACTGAAATGGAAAAAAAATCTTCCTTGGACAGGTCCTTGTGGAGTTCTGGCTGAACCAAAATACAATGGAGTCTGTGACAAGTAATGTGCTCTCTCGTGGCCAGGTTAGTTTGAAGATACCTCCATGGGGCATGATCATGATGTCTTATTGATGTGCAGGGTCTCAGGTACTGCACTTCAAACAAAAATCTGCTTAAATATTATAGAGCGTTTTTCGGGTGACTGTCGAAAACAAAACCAAAACAATCATACAGCCAATCAGTGAGGCGAGCAAAAGCGCGTTGGACCAATTACAGGTACAGTGGAACCCCGCCTTACGACCACCCCTTTAACACGACCACCTCGTTATCACGACCACTTTTTTTTCGTCCCGACCAAACGTATGAGCAAAACCAAAACCGAGTAATTGCAATTGGTTTTACTAACCAATAAGAAGTGCGAGAATTTGTCATCGCTGCTTGCTTTCTTGCGCGAGAATATCGCTTTTGTTGTACTAGAGGCATAGGGTAAGGCCTAATTGAATGCTTTAACCCCTTGGAGTGAGCCCGTAGTCAATCATTCCACTGTTAACACCTCTTCCCCTGGAAACAGTCTGGCTGTCAGAACTGAGCAGCCCAGCAGCCCATGGGCGTGGAATTTGAACGGAAACGGATAATCGAAGGGCATAGAAAATGTATGATTATTAAAGGGTAGGACCTTCATTATCCTTTTTCTTTCCGAACCAAGGAATACTTTATGCCATCCATGGATCATGTGCGAGTAGCGAGAATGTTGGTGAAGCATGTCCATGCTTTTGTGTATTCAAACGGACCAGATACACACTCACAGCCAGTCCTGAACCCAACCGATGATTTGAAAAGGTAGACCATAATACTGTATCACAGCAACCGATGATCTGAAAAGGTAGACCATAATACTGTAGTACATGCACGCCACCACCGAAGTACGTTTTCACCGGACGCTGCGCT
Source organism: Plumapathes pennacea (assembly GCA_964036295.1). Classification (NCBI taxonomy): domain Eukaryota; kingdom Metazoa; phylum Cnidaria; class Anthozoa; order Antipatharia; family Myriopathidae; genus Plumapathes; species Plumapathes pennacea. The sequence goes on from OZ038467.1 coordinate 2,638,142, forward strand.
CAACTTATTTTTTAGAGTCAGCGGCTAGTACAGTAGTTTGCTCGCGGCAGTTTTTGTGGTCGCAACACCTTGTGCCCCTCCCCGACCACAAAAACGGCTGCGAGCAGACTACCAGTAGAGTACCTACCGAAAAACGACAGTAAATGCATGTTCAGATTTTGTAGTTCGTGTAACGCTTGTCAAAGCTTAAGACTTGTCCAGGAAACGCGCTGTGTAATCAAGTCTACTTTTTTAAATATAATTTCTATAACATAAGTTCTGCACAAGAAAAGTGGACCTTGCACGCAACGTGGAATTTATCTCTGGTGGTGATGACGTAATTTCTACCCTGCCATGCTACTGTAAAAAGACGGAGACATCGAATATGTTTTCCGTAAAACAGTGTATGTAGAATCCAGCACCTCATGAAGACTTTTATAATCTGTCTATTGTGTAAGTGAGTAAATATCAGGAGATGGAAAATATTTTTAATTTATATGTCATGAGACAGTCCCGAGGACGATTCAACGGAAGCTAGCCAAAGTCCGCATATTTTAAATTCTATTTCCTAAATACAGCGAGTTTGGAGTAAACAGTAACAAGATGCTTTAAACACCGTACATTGTCTACTGTGGTACACAGTAGTGTAACACACGGGCGAACATTTTTTGTCCCAGGAACATCATCCCTCGCTTACTGCAGAAGAACTTGTACTGCTTTTTACGACATGGCTTCGCCCATTGGCCCTTGGACCCTTCCTTTAGAGTGGTAAGTGCATTTTGCTCCACAGCTCACAATGAAAGGTGTAACATTTCCGCCTCACGCAGTGACTTATCGTGTAATGAATACACGTGGGGTGGATGGGGATACTCGTCAGATTGTTATTTTTTGAGGGGGGATGGGGGTGGTCAAAACCCCGATCCTATTTCAGATGTTCGATTTTTAATAACCTTTTTCAGACCTGTTGTACTTGGCTATATTTGTCTTCTCCTTCCCCGGGCCAAGAAAGAATGTACCCAACAAACACAAAAACGATCCCCCGCCACCCGGGAATGTGTAGAGGGTCGCAAAGAGCGATTAAGGGTCACAAAGAGCGATTAAGGGTCGCAAAGAGCGATTAAGGGTCACAAAGAGCGATTAAGGGTCACAAAGAGCGATTAAGAAAACAGACTATACTGGTACGTAATAAATGTTGTGTTTGCTTACTAGATCTTGGAGACCTGGTTGAGTTACATTCAGCCGTGGAGGTACGCAAAGGAAACAGGGACTAACAGAGGGGAGTGGGCCGCGACTGTAGGAACTCAGTGGTGAGTGAAGTGGATACGAACCAATGTATAGTGTATGTACTGCATTAGAGACGTGTTACCAGATTCCCCTCCAAAGTAAGGCCTAATGTTGATGGTGATGCTGACGATGATGATGATAATGATGATAAGATAATGTGATGACGCTGATGGTGATGATGTCGACGATAACGACGACGACGATGATGATGATTACGACAACGACGACGATGATGATGATGATGATGATGATGATGATGTTAGTAAATGATGTTGATGATTATGATCGTGATCGTGATTCTGTTGATAACTTTACTTCTCTTTTCTCCGTCAATGTTTAATTGGGACTTTTTATCTTCTCAGGAAATCCTTCATCATGGACAACTTTCTTTTCTACACAACTCTTCTTGTGGAGTTTATCTCGCGTTCGTGTAGATTTGATTTGCGTTCAGTCAAGGACGCCCACCTACTGCTCAGAGGAACAAAAGTGAGTCCTATCAAAATGTATCATAAGGATAAAATGTGGCAGACCTAAGTCCCGGTAAAGATAAGTCGAGCGTTAGCCGTTCATCGGAGCACTGGCTAACGCTCAAAACTGAGCCTCTTGGCGCCGTTTTAGCTTTCCCACATAGTTCTTTAGCTGAAGTACTAGCATTCCGTTTTAAGCGTCATCAAGACTGCGCCGAGCTCTTTTTGGCGTTTAGCCAGTCTAGGTAAGAGGTTCGTTTAGTACGGAATTGCTGACTCTGCTTTGTTGTCGTAGGTGTTCTCAACTCAAGGCCTGGCAGATATGATAGAGGAAGGTTAGTTAACATTGCCTAACGTTTTGTCTTGTTTGTTGTCTAGCTTAGTCCATTTTCTAAGCTGTTATAGTCCTTTTTAAGCTGTTTTGTCTTTCTATTAACCTGTTTCTTTCTTTTGCTGACCTTTCTTCCCTTTTCTAACCTGTTTTGTCCTTTTTCTGATTTGTTTTGTTGCTTTTTCTGATCTGTTTCATCCTTCTTATATTTTGTTTTTGCTTTTGCTTTTTTTGCTATTTCTGACCTGTTTTGTCCTTTTTCTGACCTGTTTTTTTAACCCGTTTTGTCCATTTTCTGACTATTTTCTAACCTGTTTCATCCTTTATTGGCCTGTTTTGTTGCAGTTTTCAAACCAGTTTTGTCCTTCTGACCTGTTTCGTCTTCTTTTTTTAACTTGTTTCGTCCTTTCGTCTGAGTTGTTTTGTTGCAGTTCTTCTAACCTGTTTCGTCCTTTTTCTGGCCTGTTTCGTCTTCTTTTAACTTGTTTTGTTGCTTTCACAGGAGAGAAGCTCCTTGTGACGCACTCTAGTGCGCACCCGCGGAGTTACTCGCCCGGTGGGGTGGCGGCGGCCGCCTCGGCCTTAAGAGCTCATGTAGCAGAGCTGGAGGGGCCATCATATTACTACCACCAGGTTTTTCAGAGACCAGGAGCAGACAAGGTGATTTAACCCTTTCAATCCCAAGAGTGATCAACTTCAGTTTCTCTTACAGTGTTTCACCAGGGCCCAATTGCTTAAAGTACTATTAAGCTAATCCTGGATTAGGTCTAAATTGTGCTTTCATTTTAACCTAAAAATGAAGTTTCCATCACAACACGACTACCTCGATATATTTTGACGACCTAGAACAAGCGTTTAGTCGGTCTTTTTTCAAAACTTTGTAGTTTGTTGGTCAAGAAATTGAGAAAAAGAATGTTGGGTTAGTTTGATCGGGGTTTGAACAACTGGACCAAGAAATATATCAACTCAGTGAGGAGAACCTGGCTTTTGATACTTTGCTCAGATGAAATCTGATTAAAACTATCAATTCTCACTCATCACTCATACATATTCTTCTTAAAGGGTTGAGAGAATCTACATTTTGAGATTAAGAGTGAAAGCTTTTAGTGCCTTGGTATTTGTCTGCTTGTAGCTACCAAGTATCCCTATCTGTCTTATTATGTGCGATTGTTTCCAGATAGACGAGTTATGTTCCCGCATTGCTGTCGCTGTGGCCGAGGTTAACTCGGACCAACAAGGCCGTGAGACTCTTGTGGGCTCGGGGGGAATGGTAGAGTGGGTGAAAGGTGTCTTTGCGGGAAACTTTTTCGATGACGACAGCGACAGGCAGGCACAAGAGCACAAGCTCCTGTCCCACCTGAACCATGCTGCGCATAACCTGTCGAGCTTGAACAAGGTACAGTAAAAAGAGACGTTGTAAGGGTTATGTACATATGCTGATGTGTGTGTTCTCTATATAACCACCCCTCACCCTCCTCTGTGCGACCAAAGCATGAGAAGGACGACATCTTAGTTCTTTAGAGCCGTTTTCGGATGACTGTTGAAAACAATCGCGTGGTTCCTTTAGTTTTGCGTATGCTACGCTTTCGGATTGGTCTAAACAAGCTTGACAGCATTCTAGGCCAATCAGGAACAAGAAAGCCTTTCATGGCGTTTCCTCGCACTGCTCATTGTTCTTTTTTTTTTCTTCAAAGTAAAAACCAAACGGAAGCTACTCATTTGGCTTCTACTTGGTTGAGAGTGTTCTCCTACAGCCTCTTTGATTGGCGGTGTACTTGCTTTGGTTGTGATATTCGACAGTCATCAGAAACCCGCTCTAAAATGTGTTGTTGTTGTTGTTGTTGTTGTTGTTGTTGTTGTTTGTTTGTTTGTTTGTTTGTTTGTTTGTTTGTTTGTTTTTAAAGGTGTATTAAGCTCAGATTTTGGTAGTGATTGAAAATTTTTAGTTCTTATTTACTTTAATTCTTCACTTTCCGCAGGGTGGAAGGGACGTCACTGATTGTGGCGACAAGACCATCCCGTGGGGCTCCCCGAGATCTCTTGGGCAAAGTGCGAGGTCGACACTACCGCACGGCCTCCAGACGCCTAGTGCCCAGACCACGGTGCCCGATTATGTTGAGACCCAGCGTGGCCTGGTGCCTACTCCGCTTGGGAAGTATCAGGTTCGTTTAATAGCCTGCACATGCGCAGCTTGCATTGCATTTCATAGTTTAACAATACAAACATTCTCATAGAAACTAGCTGAACTTCCACGGCTAAACGCTGTTCAAACACAATTTTAGCCTCAACCACTAGCTCAATCGGCACCGTGGAAATATGTTCTTGACGTTATTTTCGTTAATCATTGTTCGTCGGCATCACCATGCAACTCGTTCTAACTCAAGGTAAAATTTCACCTTTCTTGCCAGCCTCGTTTTTCTTATATTGTAGAAAATGCATTGAACTAACTTATAGTCGAGTATTGAGTCCTAGTATTGAGTTTATTGACCAAGTCTAGAGGTTTTACGAGCGTTACACTGAAATACAAAATCTGGGGCCAGACTCAACAAACTTTCGTAAGTACGACTTACCATACTATCTTATACTTAGGAACATTTTTGTTCGTACGCAAGTTTTGTGAATCCGGGCCCTGCACTTGAATACACAGTTTTTGTGCAGTGACCGCTGACAAAATTAAGGTGACCGCAGGGCTCAATACTTTGACGTCACACTTAAGTCCTCTCAGTTTGTTGGGGGTGTCTAACTGTACTGCTGTCCCACCAGATGATCAACGGCCTGCGCAAGTTCGACGTCAGGTACAGTGGAGATCCTGAGCTGCAGCCGATCCGGAGTTTCGAGAATGCTTCACTCGTGCGGCTTCTCTACAGAATCTCTACGTCTTTAAATGAGAAGGTAACTCAAGGCCCTTCAGTTCATTCCTGGGGAAGGGAAGGGGGAGATGGGGCAGGATGGAAACACGTTACGTTTTTCTTTATTATTTCCTTACAAAAATTGCAAGTCGGATAGGGATAAATAATCGCAAGGGGCGTAACTATGGTTACGGTTACACAGAACTACTAACTCTGCACGACTGAAAAACATATTACACAGATTAAAAGCTAGCAAATAATCCTCATACGTTTCTTTTATTCCTTTAGTTTGGTCAAACCCTGGAGCGTACCTGCAATAGGTCAGCGTTCTTCCGCTCAGCCACGTGTCGCCTTTGTCCAGCTCTGAAACCTTCCAGCCAATCAGCTATCTTCAGATCTCCCATGACTCGAGTCCATGCTCCCCAAGGAGCTCTGTGCCCTCGGATAAGCCTTCGCTTCTTGGCGTCATACAGGACGTGGTTTTGCTTACTAGTTTTTTATTTTCTCTGTTGTTTCCTTTCTTTCGACTCTTTGTTATTGTTGTCTGTATTTAGTTTGGTGCTATCTCTACTGTTACTACACAACATGACGCCAGCCTATCAGAAAGACTCGAGTTACGAGAAGCAACTCTTGTGAGATCTACTCCACTCCACCCCACCCCACCCGGTCACATCAAAAGACTAGATGACGTTATATGGAAACTCCAAGGCAACAATCTCGTCTACCAAGCTGCCAGCATTTGATTGACTCATTGAACATTTATGTTATGTTATGTTATGTTATGTTATGTTATGTTATGTTATGTTATGTTATGTTATGTTATGTTATCCAGTCTTATTATGCTTATTCTTATACCTAGAGATTCAAAACTCACAGAGTGAATATAATCACCGTGGTTGTATAGAAAGTCCCATTCGCTATAGGCTTGGATGGATTATGCTCATAAATTGGCGAATTATGCCTGCCGGCAGTGCTCGTAAACATCGTGAATTATGCTCGCGGAACGAAATTTGCTTGAATTATGCTCGGTACGAACCTCGCACCAGTCCCTTGCCGCGCATGGTAATCGGGAGTGGCACGTAGCTGCGTAGGGCTGGGGGCAAAACCACTCCCGATTACCACTACCGATTGCCATTCCCACCCAAAAAGTCCGTAGTTTCCTTGCTTTATCTCTTCAACGGCTGATAAAAAAGACAAATGTATAGCAAAAAACCTCGTTATAGTCCCACGAAGGTTTCCTGAAAGTTTCACGAGTTTTTAAATCTTGTTCAAAATCGGCCATTTTTGGCCAAATGCATGGGCTATAGCCTTACCATTTTTTCAAAATTTGGCCATTTTTCCCAACTCTCAGAATCGCATGAAACTTTCAGGAATCGTTCCTAGGAGTATAGCGAAGGTTTTGATATAACATCTGTGATATTTCATTGAGTGGATCGCGAGTAATAAGAGGAAATCATCACCTCAAGCATCGCGTAGTTTTCGAACAAAAGGCCAAAAAATTCGTGGTTTCCTTCCTGTATCTCGTTAAGGGCTCAAGAAAATAAGACAAATGTGTCACAAAAAGTCTCGTTATAGTCCCGCGAAGGTTTCCTGAAAGTTTCAAGAGTTTTATAATTTTGCTCAAAATCGGCCATTTTTGGTCAAAAGCATGGGCTATAGCCTTACCATTTTTTCAAAATTTGGCCATTTTTGCCCAACTCTCAGAATCGCATGAAACTTTCAGGAATCGTTCCTAGGAGTATAGCGAAGGTTTTGATATAACATCTGTGATATTTCATTGAGTGGATCGCGAATAATAAGAGGAAATAATCACCTCACGCATCGCGTAGTTTTCGAACAAAAGGCCAAACAATTCGTGGTTCCCTTCCTGTATCTCGTTAACGGCTCAAGAAAATAAGACAAATGTGTCACAAAAAGTCTCGTTATAGTCCCACGAAGGTTCCCTGAAAGTTTCAAGAATTTTATAATTTTGCTCAAAGTCGGCCATTTTTGGTCAAAAAGCATGGGCTATAGCCTTACCATTTTTTCAAAATTTGGCAATTTTTCCCAACTCTCAGAATCGCATGAAACTTTCAGGAATCGTTCCTAGGAGTATAGCGAAGGTTTTGATATAACATTTGTGATATTTCATTGAGTGGATCGCGAGTAATAAGAGGAAATCATCACCTCACGCATCGCGTACTTTTCGAACAAAAGGCCAAACAATTCGTGGTTTCCTTGCAGTATCTCGTTAACGGCTCAAGAAAATAAGACAAATGTATCACAAAAGTCTCGTTATAGTCCCACGAAGGTTTCCTGAAAATTTCAAGAGTTTTATAATTTTGCTCAAAGTCGGCCATTTTTGGTCAAAAGCATGGGCTATAGCCTTACCATTTTTTCAAAATTTGGCCATTTTTGCCCAACTATCAGAATCGCATGAAACTTTCAGGAATCGTTCCTAGGAGTATAGCGAAGGTTTTGATATAACATCTGTGATATTTCATTGAGTGGATCGCGAGTAATAGGAGGAAATCACCTCACGCATCGTGTAGTTTTGGAACAAAAGGCCAAAACATTCGTGGTTTCCTTGCAGTATCTCGTTAACGGCTCAAGAAAATAAGACAAATGTATCACAAAAAGTCTCGTTATAGTCCCACGAAGGTTTCCTGAAAGTTTCAAGAGTTTTATAATTTTGCTCAAAATCGGCCATTTTTGGTCAAAAGCATGGGCTATAGCCTTACCATTTTTTCGAAATTTGGCCATTTTTGCCCAACTCTCAGAATCGCATGAAACTTTCAGAAATTTTTCCTAGGAGTATAGCGAAGGTTTTGATGTAACATTTGTGATATTTCATTGAGTGGATCGCGAGTAATAAGAGGAAATCATCACCTCACGCATCGCGTACTTTTCGAACAAAAGGCTAAAACATTCGTGGTTTCCTTGCTGTATCTCATTAACGGCTCAAGAAAATAGGACAAATGTATCACAAAAAGTCTCGTTATAGTCCCACGAAGGTTTCCTGAAAGTTTCAAGAGTTTTATAATTTTGCTCAAAATCGGCCATTTTTGGTCAAAAGCATGGGCTATAGCCTTACCATTTTTTCAAAATTTGGCCATTTTTCCCAACTCTCAGAATCGCATGAAACTTTCAGGAATCGTTCCTAGGAGTATAGCGAAGGTTTTGATATAACATCTGTGATATTTCATTGAGTGGATCGCGAGTAATAAGAGGAAATCATCACCTCACGCATCGCGTAGTTTTCGATCAAAAGGCCAAAAAATTCGTGGTTCCCTTCCTGTATCTCGTTAACGGCTCAAGAAAATAAGACAAATGTGTCACAAAAAGTCTCGTTATAGTCCCGCGAAGGTTTCCGGAAAGTTTCAAGAGTTTTATAATTTTGCTCAAAATCGGCCATTTTTGGTCAAAAGCATGGGCTATAGCCTTACCATTTTTTCAAAATTTGGCCATTTTTGCCCAACTCTCAGAATCGCATGAAACTTTCAGGAATTGTTCCTAGGAGTATAGCGAAGGTTTTGATATAACATTTGTGATATTTCATTGAGTGGATCGCGAGTAATAAGAGGAAATAATCACCTCACGCAGCGCGTAGTTTTCGAACAAAAGGCCAAAAAATTCGTGGTTCCCTTCCTGTATCTCGTTAACGGCTCAAGAAAATAAGACAAATGTGTCACAAAAAGTCTCGTTATAGTCCCACGAAGGTTCCCTGAAAGTTTCAAGAATTTTATAATTTTGCTCAAAGTCGGCCATTTTTGGTAAAAGCATGGGCTATAGCCTTACCATTTTTTCAAAATTTGGCCATTTTTCCCAACTCTCAGAATCGCATGAAACTTTCAGGAATCGTTCCTAGGAGTATAGCGAAGATTTTGATATAACATTTGTGATATTTCATTGAGTGGATCGCGAGTAATAAGAGGAAATCATCACCTCACGCATCGCGTACTTTTCGAACAAAAGGCCAAACAATTCGTGGTTTCCTTGCAGTATCTCGTTAACGGCTCAAGAAAATAAGACAAATGTATCACAAAAGTCTCGTTATAGTCCCACGAAGGTTTCCTGAAAATTTCAAGAGTTTTATAATTTTGCTCAAAGTCGGCCATTTTTGGTCAAAAGCATGGGCTATAGCCTTACCATTTTTTCAAAATTTGGCCATTTTTGCCCAACTATCAGAATCGCATGAAACTTTCAGGAATCGTTCCTAGGAGTATAGCGAAGGTTTTGATATAACATCTGTGATATTTCATTGAGTGGATCGCGAGTAATAAGAGGAAATCATCACCTCACGCATCGCGTACTTTTCGAACAAAAGGCCAAACAATTCGTGGTTTCCTTGCAGTATCTCGTTAACGGCTCAAGAAAATAAGACAAATGTATCACAAAAGTCTCGTTATAGTCCCACGAAGGTTTCCTGAAAATTTCAAGAGTTTTATAATTTTGCTCAAAGTCGGCCATTTTTGGTCAAAAGCATGGGCTATAGCCTTACCATTTTTTCAAAATTTGGCCATTTTTGCCCAACTATCAGAATCGCATGAAACTTTCAGGAATCGTTCCTAGGAGTATAGCGAAGGTTTTGATATAACATTTGTGATATTTCATTGAGTGGATCGCGAGTAATAAGAGGAAATCATCACCTCACGCATCGCGTACTTTTCGAACAAAAGGCCAAACAATTCGTGGTTTCCTTGCAGTATCTCGTTAACGGCTCAAGAAAATAAGACAAATGTATCACAAAAGTCTCGTTATAGTCCCACGAAGGTTTCCTGAAAATTTCAAGAGTTTTATAATTTTGCTCAAAATCGGCCATTTTTGGTCAAAAGCATGGGCTATAGCCTTACCATTTTTTCAAAATTTGGCCATTTTTGCCCAACTATCAGAATCGCATGAAACTTTCAGGAATCGTTCCTAGGAGTATAGCGAAGGTTTTGATATAACATCTGTGATATTTCATTGAGTGGATCGCGAGTAATAGGAGGAAATCACCTCACGCATCGTGTAGTTTTGGAACAAAAGGCCAAAACATTCGTGGTTTCCTTGCAGTATCTCGTTAACGGCTCAAGAAAATAAGACAAATGTATCACAAAAAGTCTCGTTATAGTCCCACGAAGGTTTCCTGAAAATTTCAAGAGTTTTATAATTTTGCTCAAAATCGGCCATTTTTGGTCAAAAGCATGGGCTATAGCCTTACCATTTTTTCGAAATTTGGCCATTTTTGCCCAACTCTCAGAATCGCATGAAACTTTCAGAAATTTTTCCTAGGAGTATAGCGAAGGTTTTGATGTAACATTTGTGATATTTCATTGAGTGGATCGCGAGTAATAAGAGGAAATCATCACCTCACGCATCGCGTACTTTTCGAACAAAAGGCTAAAACATTCGTGGTTTCCTTGCTGTATCTCATTAACGGCTCAAGAAAATAAGACAAATGTATCACAAAAAGTCTCGTTATAGTCCCACGAAGGTTTCCTGAAAGTTTCAAGAGTTTTATAATTTTGCTCAAAATCGGCCATTTTTGGTCAAAAGCATGGGCTATAGCCTTACCATTTTTTCAAAATTTGGCCATTTTTGCCCAACTCTCAGAATCGCATGAAACTTTCAGGAATCGTTCCTAGGAGTATAGCGAAGGTTTTGATATAACATCTGTGATATTTCATTGAGTGGATCGCGAGTAATAAGAGGAAATCATCACCTCACGCATCGCGTAGTTTTCGATCAAAAGGCCAAAAAATTCGTGGTTCCCTTCCTGTATCTCGTTAACGGCTCAAGAAAATAAGACAAATGTGTCACAAAAAGTCTCGTTATAGTCCCGCGAAGGTTTCCGGAAAGTTTCAAGAGTTTTATAATTTTGCTCAAAATCGGCCATTTTTGGTCAAAAGCATGGGCTATAGCCTTACCATTTTTTCAAAATTTGGCCATTTTTGCCCAACTCTCAGAATCGCATGAAACTTTCAGGAATCGTTCCTAGGAGTATAGCGAAGGTTTTGATATAACATTTGTGATATTTCATTGAGTGGATCGCGCGTAATAAGAGGAAATCATCACCTCACGCATCGCGTAGTTTTCGAACAAAAGGCCAAAACATTCGTGGTTTCCTTGCAGTATCTCATTAACGGCTCAAGAAAATAGGACAAATGTATCACAAAAAGTCTCTTTATAGTCCACGAAGGATTCCTGAAAGTTTCAAGAGTTTTATAATTTTGCTCAAAATCGGCCATTTTTGGTCAAAAGCATGGGCTATAGCCTTACCATTTTTTCAAAATTTGGCCATTTTTGCCCAACTCTCAGAATCGCATGAAACTTTCAGGAATCGTTCCTAGGAGTATAGCGAAGGTTTTGATATAACATCTGTGATATTTCATTGAGTGGATCGCGAGTAATAAGAGGAAATCATCACCTCACTCATCGCGTAGTTTTCGATCAAAAGGCCAAAAAATTCGTGGTTCCCTTCCTGTATCTCGTTAACGGCTCAAGAAAATAAGACAAATGTGTCACAAAAAGTCTCGTTATAGTCCCACGAAGGTTTCCTGAAAGTTTCAAGAGTTTTATAATTTCGCTCAAAATCGGCCATTTTTGGTCAAAAGCATGGGCTATAGCCTTGCCATTTTTTCAAAATTTGGCCATTTTTGCCCAACTATCAGAATCGCATGAAACTTTCAGGAATCGTTCCTAGGAGTATAGCGAAGGTTTTGATATAACATTTGTGATATTTCATTGAGTGGATCGCGAGTAATAAGAGGAAATCATCACCTCACGCATCGCGTAGTTTTCGAACAAAAGGCCAAAACATTCGTGGTTTCCTTGCAGTATCTCGTTAACGGCTCAAGAAAATAAGACAAATGTATCACAAAAAGTCTCGTTATAGTCCCACGAAGGTTTCCTGAAAGTTTCAAGAGTTTTATAATTTTGCTCAAAGTCGGCCATTTTTGGTCAAAAGCATGGGCTATAGCCTTACCATTTTTTCGAAATTTGGCCATTTTTGCCCAACTGACAGAATCGCATGAAACTTTCAGGAATTGTTCCTAGGAGTATAGCAAATGTTTTGATATAACATCTGTGATATTTCATTGAGTGGATCGCGAGTAATAAGAGGAAATCATCACCTCACGCATCGCGTAGTTTTCGAACAAAAGGCCAAAAAATCCGTGGTTCCCTTCCTGTATCTCGTTAACGGCTCAAGAAAATAAGACAAATGTGTCACAAAAAGTCTCGTTATAGTCCCACGAAGGTTCCCTGAAAGTTTCAAGAATTTTATAATTTTGCTCAAAATCGGCCATTTTTGGTCAAAAGCATGGGCTATAGCCTTACCATTTTTTCAAAATTTGGCCATTTTTGCCCAACTCTCAGAATCGCATGAAACTTTCAGGAATCGTTCCTAGGAGTATAGCGAAGGTTTTGATATAACATTTGTGATATTTCATTGAGTGGATCGCGAGTAATAAGAGGAAATCATCACCTCACGCATCGCGTAGTTTTCGAACAAAAGGCCAAAACATTCGTGGTTTCCTTGCAGTATCTCGTTAACGGCTCAAGAAAATAAGACAAATGTATCACAAAAAGTCTCGTTATAGTCCCACGAAGGTTTCCTGAAAGTTTCAAGAGTTTTATAATTTTGCTCAAAGTCGGCCATTTTTGGTCAAAAGCATGGGCTATAGCCTTACCATTTTTTCAAAATTTGGCCATTTTTGCCCAACTCTCAGAATCGCATGAAACTTTCAGGAATCGTTCCTAGGAGTATAGCGAAGGTTTTGATATAACATTTGTGATATTTCATTGAGTGGATCGCGAGTAATAAGAGGAAATCATCACCTCACGCATCGCGTAGTTTTCGAACAAAAGGCCAAAACATTCGTGGTTTCCTTGCAGTATCTCGTTAACGGCTCAAGAAAATAAGACAAATGTATCACAAAAAGTCTCGTTATAGTCCCACGAAGGTTTCCTGAAAATTTCAAGAGTTTTATAATTTTGCTCAAAGTCGGCCATTTTTGGTCAAAAGCATGGGCTATAGCCTTACCATTTTTTCGAAATTTGGCCATTTTTGCCCAACTGACAGAATCGCATGAAACTTTCAGGAATTGTTCCTAGGAGTATAGCGATTGTTTTGATATAACATCTGTGATATTTCATTGAGTGGATCGCGAGTAATAAGAGGAAATCATCACCTCACGCATCGTGTAGTTTTCGAACAAAAGGCCAAAAAATCCGTGGTTCCCTTCCTGTATCTCGTTAACGGCTCAAGAAAATAAGACAAATGTGTCACAAAAAGTCTCGTTATAGTCCCACGAAGGTTCCCTGAAAGTTTCAAGAATTTTATAATTTTGCTCAAAATCGGCCATTTTTGGTCAAAAGCATGGGCTATAGCCTTACCATTTTTTCAAAATTTGGCCATTTTTGCCCAACTATCAGAATCGCATGAAACTTTCAGGAATCGTTCCTAGGAGTATAGCGAAGGTTTTGATATAACATTTGTGATATTTCATTGAGTGGATCGCGAGTAATAAGAGGAAATCATCACCTCACCACGCATCGCGTAGTTTTCGAACAAAAGGCCAAACGATTCGTGGTTCCCTTGCAGTATCTCGTTAACGGCTCAAGAAAATAAGACAAATGTATCACAAAAAGTCTCGTTATAGTCCCACGAAGGTTTCCTGAAAATTTCAAGAGTTTTATAATTTTGCTCAAAGTCGGCCATTTTTGGTCAAAAGCATGGGCTATAGCCTTACCATTTTTTCGAAATTTGGCCATTTTTGCCCAACTCTCAGAATCGCATGAAACTTTCAGGAATCGTTCCTAGGAGTATAGCGAAGGTTTTGATATAACATTTGTGATATTTCATTGAGTGGATCGCGAATAATAAGAGGAAATCATCACCTCACGCATCGCGTAGTTTTGGAACAAAAGGCCAAAACATTCGTGGTTTCCTTGCAGTATCTCGTTAACGGCTCAAGAAAATAAGACAAATGTATCACAAAAAGTCTCGTTATAGTCCCACGAAGGTTTCCTGAAAGTTTCAAGAGTTTTATAATTTTGCTCAAAATCGGCCATTTTTGGTCAAAGCATGGGCTATAGCCTTACCATTTTTTCGAAATTTGGCCATTTTTGCCCAACTCTCAGAATCGCATGAAACTTTCAGGAATCGTTCCTAGGAGTATAGCGAAGGTTTTTATATAACATCTGTGATATTTTATTGAGTGGATCGCGAATAATAAGAGGAAATCATCACCTCATGTATCGCGTTGTTTTCGAACGAAAGGCCAAAAAATTCGTGGTTTCCTTGCTGTATCTCGTTAACGGCTCAAGAAAATAAGACAAATGTATCACAAAAAGTTTCTTTATAGTCCCACGAAAGTTTCCTGAAAGTTTGAAGAGTTTTAAAATTTTGCTCAAAGTCGGCCATTTTTGGCCAAAAGCATGCGGGATCACCACGATTACCAGTCCCAATTAACACAACCGATTATCACTCCCGCCGATTGCCACTCCCGATTACCACTCGCAATCGGGAGTGGTAATCGAGTGTGATAATCGGAATTGGTAATCGGGGTTGATAATGGGGAGTTGTAATCGGGAGTGGTAATCAAGATTGGTAATTGACACTCCCGATTATCACCCAAAAAAGAAGGGTTTTATTGAAAGAGAGAAGTTGATCTCTCGAGAGACAAAGAGTTGATTTTGGATACAACAGACTCAGTGACAAAGACAATCGCTTCAATAAAAAGAGCATTTAATGTCGCCATAAACAATAATTACAATTCGTCATGGAGTATACCTTGTCCGATTTTCTTATTTATTTTCTGCCAAACTTCGAAGAAGCGCTCGTCTTGGTCTGGAAGCTTCTAAAATATAAAATTCCAGAGATACTGCGAACGGGACCTTATACTGGAGGTATAAAAGTGATGAGAAACGAAACAAAATAAACTGATATTAATCACGTCGTGGTATCAAAGTGCTTTAGCTTTTCCCGTAACTTAGTCGCTCGGTTAAATCAAACTTTCGACCCCTATGAGAAAGGACGCAACTTGACCTAAAAATATTCTGAATTAACAATATCTAGTTTGAATGAAGGTAACTGATTTCTTCTTAGTTAATTCTTGAAAGCAGAACTTTCGGTAAACGTAATATAAATAGCGTATTTGATATGCAAAAAATATGCGACGGGCAGAGGCGTACGTAAATATGGTTGCATCTCTCTTCTCTGCGTTGACCTCTTGGGATGCCGGTGGACCTACAAAGTTAAAACGACCTGCTACTTAACGTCACGCATCGTTACACACGCACGCAGACAAACAAACATAGCGGGAAAACAGAATAATACCACGCACACAGAGGTAGTCAGTTAATAATAACTGTGCACTTTCAATTGCATTTCGTACATAAACCATGCATTTAGAATATTATACTGGATGAAAGGCGGGGGCGGAGCTGGGTGGAGGGGGGTTGCGCCTAAACTTCCTGGGCTGGGCTGTATTCGGACTTTTCTCCCAGTTTACTAAAGCATTGGAGTGTATTAACGAAAAAGTTGAACCAACTTCTGCACACGTTCAAACACATTCAGACAAATGCTGTTGCACTGTAATGTATTTCAAACGACCAGCATTTCTACAAACTTTTATCGGCTGACGAGCAAAATACTCGACTAAATTAAATGTTCAAAGTTGAATTGGCCTGAAGAAAAGAGTTTTCCCACTATTTGATAAAACCACACCAGTTGTACTCACCATTCAAGGAAGCTAAGGCATCTGCATAACATCCCGCCATGACGGATCGATGATCAACAAAACATCGCGGGTTAAGTGGGGCTCTGAAGGAAAACAAGCACAACAACAACAAAAATCGCCACAGCATCAAGGATTCTTTCAATATGCGAAGTCCAGTACTGTACAACTGATTCGGCATTTGTTTATTGAAATATATACCTACAGTTTCTAAATGTTAAGTCAGTACATTTTAGTGGGCAGTTTTACCGTTATCCCGTGGACCTGTATTCATAGTGAACTCTCTCTAAAGCGGACACCCTGGGGACTAGCTTCCGCACTAGAGAAGTGTCCGCTTAGAGAGAGTTGACTGTATTGGAAACATCCCGCGCGTGTCACACTGGAAAAGAGACAACAACAGCAACGAAAGACAGACACAGTCAAATAATCCTTACGTTTCACTGGTGGGCTGTTCTGACAGATCCAATGAAACCGTCCTGGTGATGCGTCCATCTTTGTGATCCCACACGGTCCGGGGGGGGGGGGGTGGGGGGGGGGGGGCGTATGTCCACTCGTTCACCGTCCGGTCAGGTCTTGTGGGTCCACCTGGGGTGCAGTCGCTAACCTGATTTAGACAAGACAACTCGACGGAAAAGATAAGGAAACTTGTTCATTCATTGACACTGTGTTCGCATTATAATAGACAATTAATAAGCGAGTAAAACTTGGTTGAGCATTCATATTGTTTCTCTGTCCATGAGAACTAAAAAAGATACCAAAAGGATATACTGCCTGTCGGAGTGTCTGGGTCCCTCTGGAAGCTGGAAATTCTAGAAGACAACAAGGAAAAACTAACAAAAGCAAAAACAAAAACAAAACAAAATAAGACAAAAAGTGTTAGATAATCAAAACAATGAATCAAGACAGTCAATGCAGAAAACGTAAAAACTGGAAATACATTCCTTTTTGTAGTCACGTCCGTAGAAAGCTGGAGGACGAAAAGGTTTGATCTCAAAAGGCAAAGCAGTAAACGGTGAGCCATGGTGAGAACGGCGACAAAGACGATTGATGAATCAAAAAGGACATGAAGAAACGTTGCAGCGACGAAAAAGAGAAGCAAAGACGACGAAAATGACGAGCGAGGATCCAAAAGGAGCCACGATGAAAGGTTGAGGTAAAGAAAAAAGGTGAACTTTGATGATCCAAAAGCCATAAAGGTTGCAGTGACGAAAAAAGAAGCAAAGACAACGAAAATGACGAGCGAGTTATCCAAAAAGAGCCATGAAGAAACGTTGCGGTGAAGCAAAAAGGTGACAAAAAGGGCCATCGATGATCCAAAAGCCATAAAGAAAGGTTGCAGTGACGAAAAAAGAAGCAAAGACAACGAAAATGATGAGCGAGTTATCCAAAAAGAGCCACGAAGAAACGTTGCGGTGAAGCAAAAAGGTGACAAAAAGGGCCATCGATGATCCAAAAGCCATAAAGAAAAGTTGTGACGAAAAAAGAAGCAAGACTGAAGGGCGACGATAAAGACGATCGAGGATCCAAAAAGAGCCATGAAGAAACTAAGATTGCACTGACAAAAAAGAAACAAAGACGACGAAATTGACGAACGACGATCCAAAAAAGGCCACGAAGAAAGGTTGTGACGAAAAAAAGAAGCAAAGACGACGAAAGGGTCGATCGATGATCCAGAAAGGGCCATGGAGAAAGGTTGGGACGAAAAAGAAGCAAAGACGACGAAAATGACAAGTATGATCCAAAAAGGGCCATGAAGAAACGTTACGACAAACAAAGAAAGTAAAGACGACGAAAATGACGAGTGATTACAAAACAAAAAAAGCTCGACGAACTTTTGATAAAAAGAAAAGATAGCAAAAACGACCAAATTGACGTTATATCCAAAACTGAATCTTGATCAAAACGACTTCTATGAAATGCTTCTATGCTTCGAGAAACTCTATGGTAACAGAATATAACGTGTCATTGAAAGGATAAAAAATGAAACAATTATAGCCGGTGTGCCATAAAAACAATCGCCTAAATAAGTTTGATATGTCGGTCCTAATGGTCGCATAGCCTCGTACACAAATAATCATGCTTTTTACCGCACCTCTACTCAAATGACAGATCCCAAAGTTATCCGCATATTTATAGCAATCGCCTAAATCATTTAATATGTCCAGAACTGTATGTTAAATTTATTACCCTATGTAGTTGTCGCATTGCCGTCTATCAAACACATGATTATGTAATAATACAAGCTTTCGAATGCCGAATCTTACCACAAATCGCAATTGCATAATTACAACTACTGCATAATTATGCACATAACGTGCCTTGTAGTTGAAAGAAATCCACAACAACCCGCGCTGTTCAGACTATATATACACATCAGTCAGTATTACAATCAATCCGACTGGTTAGGTAGAGTCAAACACCTGCGAAATTATCGCCACTTGACGTCAAAGCTTTCGCGCTAAACAGGCTCGACTTTTCTCCAAGCAGATGTCGGAATAAAACTCAAGAAAACCCGCCAAAGAAATACGGCGCGCGCATTGTAGCGACAGCCAGCGAAGGGCGATCTTCTGCAACGACGAGGTGCCGAACAAATATCAATTGTTGAACCGAACTGGATATAGCCAAGAAAAAAGTTGAAAGCGAAACCCCACTGCAAATGTTCTTTTTAAAAAAGGATACTTTACCATCCATCCTGCCGCGATGTCCTGAAGTCGACCAAGTTGTGTTAAGAGTTTTCCCCAGGCCCTAATTTCTATATACTTTACTATCCCCCCCCCCCCCCCCCCTCCCCGTCTTCCTACGCATGCTGCCTAACATATCCTTGATGCACTCGGAGTTTCCGACGCGAGGTCTGAGAGGAATTCATAATACGCCGTGGTGTTTCCGACGCGAGAACATCCGTTGTGCACTCGGAGTTTACGACGCGAGGACTCGAAGAAGTGCATAATCCGTAACCGACGCGATGACTCGGAGAAGTTTGCGAACTGTCTAACTCAATAACTATACTTTTAGGGCCTGGAACCTGGCCAGTTTGACAATATCACAAGAAATAAAACTCTGTATCTTATCGTGTATATATCTTATCGTGTACCGTCGGACCGGGAAAAACTGACTTCTGTATTTTGTGATGAGTCAAACTGACCAGAGAGAAGAACTCTCATACAATACCTGACTCGTCGAGGATACAGATTAGGCGAAGTCTTTCAGTCTTTTTCTCCGTTTTTCTGTGGTTGCGGGTTTGAAGTGATGGAGCGACGGCTGTTGGCGCTTTAGGCCTCCCGTGTTGTCAGAACATTCTTGAATGTATCTTCGTTAGAATCCTGCGGACAGAAACAAGACACAAGAAAAGAAAATACTATAGGCCGTTCCCAGTCGAAGTCCCACGAGAAATAAAAATGTTCGAAATAGCCAAACTAGTATGGTAATCCAAGGGGATTCAGCTTGACTTCGAAATAACGGGGACTTCCGAGTTTGAAATAGCGGGGTTTGACTGTGAGTTGCCAAAAAAAAAAAAAAAAAAAAAAAAAGAAAAGGGAAATGTTACATCGTATTAGTTGGCCAGCGGCCTACGTATGGTTGTATGCGCACACATGCCATGTGCGTTCTCTTGTATTTCAACCGCCATTACAGTTTGTATATTAAAGTTATGTTGTTGAGCTAAAGCCTCATCGTGAGACATAACAAATTGGCGACGAGGATTCTTCAAGCAAAAAGAACGAACCACCGCTACGATGCCTATCGGAAAGATTGAAGCTTTTGACGAAGCGAACGACGACTGGAATACATACGCAGAACGAGTCGAGCAATATTTCATCGCAAATGGAATCAAGGACGAGAAGAAAGTCCCGACAATCCTGAGCCTAATGGGCAGTAAGACGTATGGCCTTTTGCGAAATCTGTGTGCACCAGCTAAACCTGCGAGCAAAACCTTCGCGGAGATTGTGGAAATTCTGCAAAACCATTTGTCACCGAAACCGTTGGTGATAGCAGAGCGATTCCGATTTCACAAGCGAAATCAACTCGAAGGTGAGAGTATCAGTGCATACCTAGCTGAACTGAAGAAATTATCAGAACACTGCGAGTTCGGAACGAACTTAAATGACTCGCTGAGAGATCGACTTGTTTGCGGATTGAGCAATGAACTCATCCAGAAACGACTGCTGTCCGAAGCAGATTTATCCCTTGCCAAAGCCATTGAAATTGCACTTGCTATGGAAGTTGCAGCGAGAGATACCCTAGAGATGAGGGGGAAGAAAGAGCTAGAGGTACACAAATTGGATAAAAACAAGGCGGAGGGCTCAAAAGATAATTGCATGAAATGCAAGCCTAACTGTTACCGGTGTGGTGGTGACTCCCACCATTCGTCCGAGTGCCGCTTCAAAAATGAGAAGTGCCGAAACTGTGGAAAGATGGGACACATTCAACGGGTTTGCCATTCTGGTAAAGGTCAACAGCAGATGAGGCGACCATGGAAACCAAACCAGAAGGTACACGCCTGCGAGATGGAGGAAGATCTAGAGGAACTTTACCCCTGGGTCGGAGCCTTGGAAATCAACGAGATTAATAAACACAATAGTGACATCATCTGGGTGACACGGAAGGTAAATGGCCAGAACCTAAGAATGGAATTGGATACCGGGTCAGCTGTATCCATACTCCCATTGCACATGTACAAGGAAAAGTTTACAAGTAAACCCCTAATGGAGACGGAAATCCTCTTGAAGACGTATTCAGGGGAAAAGATAACACCAGAAGGCTCATTAAATGCCCACGTCGAGTACAGAAACCAGATCAAGGACCTGACATTGTATGTGGTACAGACACAGGGACCACCCTTGTTGGGAAGAGACTGGTTAAAGCAAATACAGCTTGACTGGAAACTCATCAAGTCCATAACGAAGAAACCATCAACACAAAGTACAAAGAAGAAACTTGAGGAACTCTTAGACAAGTACAGTGAAGTCTTTGAGGAGGAAATTGGCACACTCAAGTCGACAAAGGCAAAACTTTCCTTAAAGGAAGGCAGTCAGCCAAAATTTCACAAAGCACGCCCAGTTCCTTATGCCTTGAGACCAAAGGTTGATGTGGAACTAAAACGCCTAGAAAGAGAGGGCATACTACACAAAGTCAAATGCAGCGACTGGGCGACCCCCATTGTACCAGTGGTAAAACCAAATGGAGAAGTTAGAATCTGTGGTGATTTCAAAGTCACAGTGAACCCTCAACTGGAAACTGAACAGTACCCACTGCCACGCATTGATGACATATTTGCAAAGTTGGCGGGCGGCCAGAAATTCACCAAGATTGACCTCAGACAGGCCTACCACCAAATGGAAGTTGAGGAAGAATCCCAAGAATACCTGACGATTAATACACATCAAGGCCTGTATCGGTATAACCGCCTGGTGTTTGGAATCACCTCTGCCCCAGCTATCTGGCAACGCTCCATGGATCAGGTCCTAGAGGGGGCTGAGAGAACAAGCTGCATTCTAGATGACATGATCACCACAGGCGAAGACGATGAGGAACACTTGAAAAACCTGGAGGAAGTGTTAAAGAGGCTGAAGGAACATGGCCTGAGAGCAAGGCTAGAAAAGTGCCAATTCTTCCAGGAGAAGATTTCCTACTGTGGACATGAAGTGGACAGACATGGCCTACACAAGACCCAAGACAAGATTGATGCTGTAGTGAATGCTCCACAACCAGAGAACACCCAGCAAGTACGTTCATTTCTGGGCCTCATCAACTACTACCACAAGTTCCTACCAAACCTGGCCACTGTCCTAAACCCTTTAAATCGGCTATTGGAGCATGGACACAAATGGCAGTGGACCAAAGAGTGTGACGCAGCATTCACCAAAGTGAAACAACTCATCACATCAGACATGGTCCTCACACACTACGACCCAAAGCTTCCCCTGAGGCTAGCTTGTGATGCCTCACCTGTCGGAGTTGGAGCAGTCCTATCACACATCATGGATGATGGAACGGAACGGCCAATAGCATATGCATCACGCACCCTAAGCAAGACAGAGAGGAAGTATGCGCAAATTGATAAGGAAGCAGTAGCCTTGGTCTGGGGAGTGAAGAAATTCCATCTGTACCTGTTTGGCCGTCAGTTCACCCTAATCACAGACCACGAGCCCCTTACCTCAATTTTCAACCCACAGAAAGGCATACCAGCAATGACAGCAGCCCGACTGCAACGATATGCCCTATTCCTCGCTGGTTTTGAGTACAACATTGTCTACAAGAACACAACCCAACATGGAAATGCTGATGGACTGTCACGCTTGCCCCTACAACGTGATAGTGACCAAGAGATAGTAGACCCAGCCGAGATCTTCCAAGTATCACAGATACAAATGCTACCAGTCAATATTGACATGATCCGCCGAGAAACACACAGAGACCCAACTCTGGCCCAAGCACTGGAGCATACAAGACGAGGGTGGACACCCGTCTACGACAAAGAGCTGGAGCCATTCTACAGACGGAAGGATGAACTTACCATACAAGATGGCTGTCTGATGTGGGGCCTGCGAGTGGTAGTACCTCCCAAGCTACAAACCCGAGTGTTAGACGGACTCCACGAGGGCCATCTTGGAATAGTAAAGATGAAAGCATTGGCAAGAAGCTACATATGGTGGCCGACGATGGACAAGGCGATTGAGCAGCTGACCAAAAGTTGCTCAGGCTGTCAACTCATCCAGAACAACCCCAGTGTAGCCCCACTTCACCCATGGGAGTGGCCAGCACGCCCATGGCAACGCATACACATTGATTTTGCTGGTCCCTTCCTAGGAACAATGTTCCTGATTACAGTAGATGCCCACTCAAAATGGCCGGAAGTTGTACCGATGACCACTACAAGTGCCATCAGAACCATTGAGACACTGAGAACAATGTTTGCAAAGAACGGAATACCTGAACAACTCGTCAGCGACAATGGCCCTCAGTTCAGAGCAGAAGAATTCACTGCATTCATGAAGAGCAATGGTATCAAACATATCAAGTCTGCTCCTTACCACCCGGCAACAAATGGGTTAGCTGAACGTTTCGTTCAAACATTCAAACAAGGCCTACGTGCATCAAACAGTGATAAGAAGTCCCTCCCAAACAAGCTAGCAAACTTTCTGTTGGCATACCGGACAGCACCACACTCCACAACAGGCGAGTCACCAGCCATGCTGTTCATGGGCAGAAACCTTCGCACAAGGTTGGACCTACTAAAGCCAGATATCAGGAGGAGGGTAAATGACAGACAAAATAATCAAGTGGTGAACAACCACACACGCAAGCTACATGTGGGACAAAGCGTCATTGCACGGAACTACCGAGGGGACAGCAAATGGACACCAGGAGTCATCACAGCCCAAACTGGACCCCTGTCCTATGAAGTTAAAGTTGCACCAAACACTGTTTGGCGACGACACATTGACCAACTGAAGGAGTCATTGCTGACACCAAAACTGGACAAGGAACCTCCAAGACTCGAACCCTACCTGATGGTGAACACACCAGGACCAACAGCGGGGAACATTGAAGACACCATGTCACGGGAACCAGAGACCAGTGCCCATGCAGAAACCCCAACCACTGAGAGTGACATTAGCGACACCACGGACAAGCATGCTATACTACAACCGGATATCGGCAGTGGGGTCACTAGTGGAGACACCCAGGCGCAACCCGCAACACCATCAGTGGAGGCACCCAGGCGCAACCCAGTGCGACAGCGGAAGCCGCCTGAAAGACTGAACTTGTAAAATTTAGGGAAATTTAGGGGGGAGGAGTGTTACATCGTATTAGTTGGCCAGCGGCCTACGTATGGTTGTATGCGCACACATGCCATGTGCGTTCTCTTGTATTTCAACCGCCATTACAGTTTGTATATTAAAGTTATGTTGTTGAGCTAAAGCCTCATCGTGAGACATAACAGGAAAAAAAGCTAAAAGAAGTAGAACTTAGACAAGAGCGAGAACAGGGGAAGAATAAGAATACGATTGAAATCTAAAAATAACTGCTACACATGATACTCACTGTGGGTTGATAAGGTTAATTTTCGATCCACCCTGTCCAGCTGAAAGAGAGAAAAATATACAAAACACACTGTCACCAAAAATGAAAGATAGAGCAACCATTATATCAATAAGCCTGAAATGGAAGTCTTAAAGCGCTAGGGCAGCCCCTTTATCCTTGCTAACTTGTGCCGATGCCTTGCAAAAACTAAAGACTTTTTGCAGCAATGAAGGTGAAAGGTCCTGCATGTGTATCAGAGTCATATCTTTGTTTTACCAATTTCCCAATTGAAACAGAATTTATTAATATAAAAAGACTTTCCTCAAAATTATCAGCTTTTAGTTGGACCGCCGCCGATCAGTATGTCGAAACTGGTATGAGACTTCAGCAAACATTCATGCACAAAAGAGAATTTATTAACTCAAACCAAAATGGCGACCGAACTATAATTCGGCGAGCAAAGTAGTTGTTTCTCTTGCTGAAACGTTGGAGCTTGTGGAGAAACCAATGCCGCAGCCAATGCATTTTGAAACAATTCACATTTTGGACCGAGCAACTTCGACAGTTTCAACGTAGAACTAAAGAAACTCACCTGAGCTGACCGGCCTCTCGTCTTTCACTCGATGCGAGCAAACTGAGTTTAAATTTCCCGCGCTGTCCAGAAACGCCTGCATCTTGTCGCTTGACGGAAGCGAAGGCATTAGAGAAATGCTGGTGTAACTTTGACTCGAGCTCGTCAAAGTTCTGCTGGTGGCTTGAAGCTGTTGCGACTGTCGACCTCGTGGAATAATGTGCAGAAGATGCAAAACACCTGACTGAGCAGTTTGACCGAACACATGAATGAAAAGTCGAGCGTGCAGCACAAAAATGTGTCAATCAAAACTTGAGTCAGCAGCGCGCGCAAAGCATCCTGCACGGATCCAATCGTAGTCAGGCGTTCCGACTTCCGCCGCTCGTGTCCAGACCTACTCGTGCATACGATCTTTCGGGCCAGAAAACTGGAGGGACTGGCGCATCAAATCGTTTCTAGCGCAAGACTCAAAAGAAGGAATTAAAACGCCGATGTCCAATTATTAAGAAAATCGCCGATAAATCGGCTTTTTAAAAGTCGAGCAAGTGCGAAACAGGCAGCGGCGTTCTATCGGTGACACAACGCCGTAAAGCTCGGCATGTGAACCGCCGGTGGTTTGAAGTCGCAAGTTCAATCACCACTCAGTTTTTCTGTCTTACACGGCCTTCTCTGGGCCACGAAACGCACAGACCGGTGTTCTCCGCGGCAGAACCGTGAGACAGGTGCCGGGAGATCGGTTGTTATCAGTTCAGTCTGATACCAGCTCAGTCTTAAGGGAACTAGATGAATTAACTGCGTCGGCGTGTTAATATAAACGCTGGTGTATCAACTGAAAGTTGATTGAGGTACTGGAACGCCGTAAGAATAACAGTAGCTGACGTTTCGAGCGTTAGCCCTTCGTCAGAGCGAATGGCTAACGCTCGAAACATACTGGAACGCCGTAAGAGTAACAGCAGTAGCTGACCTCGATCAACTTCCTGTTGATACACCAGCGTTTTTATCAGTTTAGGCTGTCAGAGAGAAAAATAAATATGTACCAAAAGAGAAGAATTTGCATTAAAGAGCAAGAGTAAAGAGAGAGAAAAATAATGGGAGAAAAAAAAAAATTTGACGTAGTCGGCAGGATTCGAACCTGCGCGGGGAGACCCCAATGGATTTCTAGTCCATCGCCTTAACCACTCGGCCACGACTACCTCGATGTGAAGATTGTGTTAAAATTTTATATTTATTAAATTATGCTAATCTCCCGCTGAACTGCAGTGGATTGATTGTGCTCGTTTTAAGACAAGTTGTGAGTTATCCTGTTGTCTTTTGCTGTTCGGACAAATAGTGATACTTTAGTTGAGCGGCCGAAGTTTGTCTTTATCACAGTCAGTTGGTGGAATCATGGCCTTTACGCACAACTCATATTATTTAAACAACTGAGAAGACAATGCAGAGGACAAAATAGTACACATAAATATTCTACCGTAAAGAGAACCCTTTGTTGTCCCTCTATACTTCAAAGAAAAAGTCATATTTTCGCACCAAAAAAGCAAAAGGAATGAATTTGCCAACCACGCCAGCCCACAAAAATACAACACAAGTAAAACAAGGCGGCTGCATTCGCATTTTGTAAAATTTAACGAAAATACCCGGTCAACATTCACAACTTATCAAATCAGCGAACGATACTTGTATGACCAAACTTCAACTGAAGTCATCGTCCTATAGTGGACGCCGCACAACTATACCGTCTGGAGTGAAACGAAATTCCAGATAAATTTGTCCTTTCAGACTAAGTGTGTGCCCCGTTACGCGAGTAGATGTTTGGCTTTGATACAGAAAGGCTTTTTTTTTTCTTTTTTTAGTTTTGGGAAGCCGTTCATTTAGGCTTTTGATCTCCACAGCTAAAACCTAATTTACTAAACTGCTACCAACCTTCACATATAATTGAAAATTATGATTTACTGACAATGATTTGTTCAACTGTTGTCTATATAAACACAATCTGCATATTATGAATGTTTTACGGTGGCGAAATAAAAATATCGGATTGACTCAACTGCAGAGGTAATTGGTGCGCACTGTCTTTGTTCGTTTCTCTTGCTTCTTACTGGATGATTGTCAACGTGGCGATACGGCGAAGCTCGCGTCAGGTTTTGATCCACTTCCTATTTTAGCGAGTTCATTTTCAAGCTGGTGTTTACTGTATGAAAATCGTTTTACAATAGTTTTTCGCATCAGACTTTGAGACAGCGCAGTGGATGAGTTCTTTTGAGTGCCGGACAAGACAAAATCCAAGCGTTTGTTTGGCTTCCTCTAGTGATTGACCTAGTCACAAAGGATCAACAAAGGCGATAAGGTGAGTAAATGTTACTGCTAAACTAGAAATTAAAAGTTCGTTTGGAAATCCTTTTTAGTTCAATTCAGTCGCTCGCCAAGGGGATTGACTCTGTTCAATTTCCTCTTGTTAGCCTTCCAGCAGAACTGTGTAGCTGTATGGAGAAGAACGCATTTGATAGCTTGTAATAGTGCTTACATGAAAACTGCATGGTTTAGATGGTAATTCTCATTACATCGCTTTATCATTTTCTTCTTGAGTTCGGGGACTCGACTCTGAGTCAGAAGTCAGTTACAGGAAAGCCCCATCACAAGTGTTATGCATGTACACGATTGATGAAAAAAAAAATCCTTACCGCTTATAGCTAAAAGCGACCAAAAGGAGACGGTAATAGGTAATTCCGCTGTACTTCATTGGCACGAGGACAAAATCATAGTCATTCTAAACACCAGATATTTTTCCTTCAGGTCCGATCAAAAAATCTGGTATCACTGGTCACCAAAACCAGCAAGACCAAGTAATCAAGAAAGAGCACGTAAAATTACAGTTTGGGAGACAAACATACGCAAGACTTGAAAATAACAAACGAGCATGAACGTCTTTTTACAGGTTCTGTTACTCTGTATTTGGACAGCTCTTGCCGAATCAGGATCCATGCATCCAAACCTTTACTTTTCTCCAAATGAACTGACAGAGCTCAGATACAAAGCTCAAACAACCCACGCGCACATATTTGAGCGTCTGCGAGAAGCCGCGAAAGATATAAAAGAACATCCCAAAAGGCACTTGCCGCCGGAAAACTGGGACGAGTTCGCCAGCCAATGGAACGAGAGGTATGGTAACGACTTAGGGGCGCTTGCAATGTACTGCGTCATCGAAGAATCCGACACCGAGGCGAGGCAACTGGCCATACAGACCATGGATATCCTGAGCGCACTACCAAATTGGCGCGTCAAGGCGAGTATGCGAGATGATGTCCCAGTAGCGCACAGTCTCGTCGCCATGGCAACTGCTTATGACTTCCTGTACGAGTTTCTTGACGCTAGGCGACGTGCTCTTTATTTGGAGAAAATCAGGGACGTCACGAAAGAAATGTACGTTCGCTCTTTTAAACTCTCGTGGGGAAATACTTACATTCAAAATCACGTGGCCACCAATTACGTTGCTCTGTTCAGCGGGGCGCTGGTCGTAGCGAGGCACCACAACGAGGCTTCACTGTGGAAGGAAAGAGCCCACGTGATGCTGAACAGGACCATGTTCCTGTTGAGTCACGTGATAGATGGCTCCCTGGAGGAAGGCGTGGCGTACGGCTCGTACACGTCACGGTCTCTCACACAGTACGTGTTCCTGGCCAAAAGACACTTGGGTGTTGATCTGGCGGACAATGTGTGGCTTAGACAACACTTCTGGTTTTTCTACCGCACGATCCTTCCAGGCCTCCGTGAAACAATTGGCATTGCAGATTCCAATCTGAACTGGTTCTACGGGCCTGAGAGCCAACTTGTGTTTTTGGATCGCTTCGTGATGAGGAACGGCTACGGCAATTGGTTGGCAAGTCGAATCCGTGAACGTCGCTCAAAACAGGAGGAGCTGCGTGGCTCTCCTTCACACCGCTACTGCACTCTTCATACCGAGTTTCTCTTCTACGATTCCACAGTCCCTGAGAAAGCACCTCCACATCCGGGAATCCCACACATACACATGTTCAGTGACTGGGGTGTTGTAACGTATGGCGGAGGACTGGTAACGTCAGAGGCGGGCGACCAAATTGAGCGACGGCTCAAACCAGAAGTGAAAACATTCCTTTCCTTTAAATGTGGCGTGCTACATGGTCGAGCTGTCAATCAGATCGTGAGGAGCCCTTATAGTTGGGTCAGCGGTTGGCGGAACTTTAACCCGGGCCACGAACATCCAGATCAAGGTTCTTTTGTTTTCGCTCCAAATGGCGTCCCTTTTATAACAGAGGCCCTTTATGGCCCAAAATACACGTGGCTCAACAACGTGCTCTTATTTGGTCCCTCTTCCCAGCCGGGCTGCTCAGCGCCCTACGAGGGTCAAATCGGGGCCTGTGGCAAATGGATGGACTTTAAGAGCCAGCAAAGTTGGCTCGCGCAAGGTGAGATTATCTCCGCCTCCGAGTCAAACGGCATGGTCTTTCTGAGCGGCGAGATGTCCAAATGGTACAGCAGTCGTCTCGGTTTAGTAAGCGTCTATCGGGCGATCACTTTACTGTCCCCCGGAGTCTTGCTGGTTGTCGACCACGTGGAGAAAACGGCCAACAGCACGACGGAGTACTTCAGCGCCTTCTTTCACAACAGGAACGCGCCGTTTGAGGTGAAGAACAAGTCACACGCAGAAATCGTCTTGGAGCGACATAACTACGCCGTCAGTTGGAGCGATTCTAACCACCAAGAAACCAGGGCGCGCTCGCAAAGCGTCGAATACCCGGCAGAGTATGGGAAGAGGAAAACGCAGTACTTGAACATTACGACAAATCTGCTCAGCATACACACACGTACCGCGTACGTTTTCTCTGCTCATGGACACGAAGCTTCAAGGCCTCGTTTCGAGCAAGCGGAGAATCGTGACGTCATTAAAGTTATTTTAGAAATTAATGGAACTGAGCACCGCGTCTCTATTGTTACCAGGCACTCGTCTCCATTCGTCAGATATCGTTCCCTTGGATTTGGCGGATACGCGATGGTTGAATTTGATAACAGTCCCGCCATTCGTTTCGGTCTGGAAAACGGCGTGGAGCACTTTGAGAAATCACATGATTACAACCACGTGCGAAGACCACGCCCAGTGTATGATCTCAGACTTTTGCTGTCAGTGGCGACTCTTCCTTTCTGCTTGCTGATACTGATGTACTTCAATGTAGTGAGATATAAATGTAGACGGCAAATGCGCTGTCAATGGTTCAGTATCGTACTTCTGAGCATTATCCTGTGTTGGATTTGCTTCTCTTTTATGTACCTCTCAAATAACTGTAATAACACTCTGGCTTGTTCAAGCAAAGTTCCTTGATTAACTCAAGCTTGCCGGCTATCACCTGGCTCAGTCACGTGACTCATCTCTAAAGAGACGGTCACGTGCTTATTATCGATAAATTGGTATCCTACTACTGGCAGATCCCGCGCACATTTTTTTGACGCCTTTCATTGGAGTTCCCGGACTCCGCTCGGTCTTTGCAGTTAGTGACCCCGTGGGTGGATTGGGTCCTGGTTTAAAACGACCCCCATTGAACTGAAGTCTGCTCGGTTACGTCACTCCCAAATTCTTCGTTTCGAGTAGTACAAAGATGTTTAAACTGGCACATATTTTGGCATATTCGTGGAAAGCTCAGGTGAGGAGATAATTATATAGACCTTTCAAATAGATCCCCGTTTCTGCTACAACATTGAGACGAGCTTTTAACAAATGTATAAGTTTCATTTTATTTATATACACTATATCTATCTAATTACAGGTAGCTTTGTATTCATTAGTTATTCTGACCACTAATAAAATCTTTTATGGCTTCGTGAGAGCCATTACTGATCCACGTGGAGCTGTCGCGTTACACATAGCAGGCCCACCCCTCATCCTTCATAATTTTAGGTGGGAGTGTGCTGCCCGGTTCTGAAAATTCTTACCCTACAATTTTTCGGCCTTACTTTAGACCAAGATATTAAATTTTCGACCCTATTTCAGCCCACTGTCCTCCTTTTTAGGCCTGTATACTAAAATGTGCACCCAATTTCGGGTCAAATACACAAAATTGGTATCCTATTTTAAAGTAAAATGCTTTAAAACGATACCCTTTGAGGCGACACATATAACAATATGGCTTATTAGATTATATATATGCCCCCCCCCCCCCCCCCCCCCCAAAACACGCACACGCACACGCACACGGGCGTACAATTATCGCTATCTACAGCCGGCCAGTTTGTATTTACTGTGGAGGTCACTAATAAACTCGAAGCGTTGTAGTCGATTGGCGAAACGACGGTCTGGGTCCTGAGAGGAATGAAACAAAAAAGAGACGTTCTCATTCATTTTCGTCCTCGTGTTTGGCTCTGTCTTGCATTTGTATGTATCAAACCTACCGTCTTTATGTGAAATTTTGCCAACAATCCATAAAAAAAGATAACTGAAACAGACTCCAAATCAGCTCAACACTGCACAGAACATCTTTAGTCGATTAAAGTGAAAACAAGCTAAAACTCGAATGCTCGGAGCTCTAATGAGTCGCAGGACGAGAGGAGGGCTGACACTTCAAATGGTCTTATATAATGGTTAACATTTTACCCACCATGCGGTGAACCCAAGAGAGTGGTGAGATCCTGTGATGACGATGAATAATCCAAACATTTGGCAAGACGACAAAGGTGTACCTATTAGAATTATACACTAAATAAACTGAATGCTCCAAATTCAGGTATCCACTTTTAGCGCATATATACTAGCCCTAAACCCCGGGACTTAGGGCCTTGTTACATAAGCCGAGCTGGCGCGTTCTTACAAAGATAAATTGTGGCATGCAAGCTATAAATTGTGGTATCTAACAGCCTGACCGGATTCGTACACTTGATGGTTTTACAGATACCGGGAGATCGTTTTGTTTGTTGCATGCATGGTGTATGGAGAACCTGTATCGTGCTGTTTCTAAAGAACAGTTTGGTATTAGACTATTAGACTCCTTCTATGAAAGCGAAACTGAGTTCTAACTCAGAAAAAATGCCGGTCGCACTAATGTAACGTGTGAGCGGTGAAAACGGAATTCATGCAGTGTTCAAAGCAGTTCGCAAGTCATTACCTGAGTAGCGAGAGCTCTATGACGTGTGAGATCTTGTTCATCCCATAACCCGTGAAGCGTTCATCATACAAAGGCATTTCAGGGTTTCGCCTGCAAAACAGAAATATGTAAAATAAGGCATCAATCACCCCATCTCGCCCAGGATTTTCATGTCCTGTCATTCTATTCTTCACTGTGTAGCCGTACCATTTCCCATTTCCAAGTATGATAAACCGACGGCTGGATCAGTTCCATTTGATTTTTCTTCAACTATATTGACAAATTGGACGGCATCTAAGGTAGAAATGGTTTCGCCTTTATTCTCACCTCAGGATCAAGTACGGCTCGTATTTATCTTGATAATTTCTTATTTCATAAGGCGCACTGCTCCTGTACCATCTAGAGTAGTCAGTGGAGCTGTGCGAAAGTGGAGAATCCACTTGCCGTGAGGAAAAGTCAAGGAAACGTTTTGTACAAACTGAGATAGAAAGTTGTGCCGTGTTTGTTTGGGACTATTCCAGAATAAGAATAGCTAGAATATTCCGGAATAATGGGGACCTACTGCGGCGTTTTTGGACGCGAATGAAAACTCATTTTCAGCCGAACCAGAGCCAAAATCCCAGCATGCATGTGGCCTGGAGATCTAAATGTCAGGCGATTTAGTCAACTGTACATAGGTCACGAACCAAGATTTGTCGATGCATCTAATGTAGCACAAAAGGATATTAAACGGAGACAACTTTATCCCCTCTTCAATTATTTCGAGGAGGTCGTTTTTCGTCTTTGGCAATTCACTGGAGTCCTAAATGAAAAGCGAAACGCTTGTTAGAAAGTTAACCTCCAAATGTTCAGAGCCTCATTATCCCAACATTTCCTGATGATACTGAGAATAGGAGAATTTATAGTTATTACAAGATTTGCCCCGAATTCTTTGAGTTCTTCAAAAGCTGGAACAACGAAGGCGGTTTGGCTTCCCTCTCTTTTCTTTCTTGTGTATTCCATTATATGATTCCTGGAAAACAAAGACGACAAAATTATAAGATAACGTCCTGTAAGACATTGTTTGAAGCTCTCAAGGATAACCCTATGGAAGTCAAAATTGTTTGATTTTTTTGTTTAGTACAACTGCAACAGATAGAATACTGAATAAAACTGACAACTTTGTTTAATGCTCAAAGATGCAAGTGAATATTATGGGCTACTCGGTCTTCTCCTATCCAGTCTCCCATCTCCTGGCACATGTACACTGTGGATCAGTTTCAAACAAGTGACAGTTGCCCTCTGTTTTGTATACATGATTGATCAACTCACCGTGCCGTCTCGTGAAGATGTGGTGACGGGACAAAATCAGCATCTACCAGAAATAGGTACTGAGTCTTGCTGTGTCTGCAACGAAAGCCGACAACGATTTGAAATCGTGCTGACCTTCTTCACAACATGGCCGACACATCACCATGACGTGCGCAATGACATATCGGTTCTAATTCCTGATTGTCCCTTCTATCAGCTGATTGGCTGAGGGAAAAATATCTAACCACATGGCCTTGATGTTAAAAGTTTGGTGGCTATAAATATTGTTATGAAAGTCCACTTACTTGATTGCCATATTTCGCAGACTGTTTATAGGGTATTTTTCACCTGTCTTTAGGGGGGAAGGGAATTATTCAGATTTTGTTACACAGAACGGTGGGGAACAAATCCGCTATATGAATTTCATAAAAGTTGCTTAATTACCTCGCCCCCATACACGATGATCACAGAAGCTGTGGAGAATTTACTGAACATGTACAACGGCGCACGGCGTTCCACTTCTTCCCTGAAGAGCAGACAAGAGAAGCTTTACTTCATGCAGGCTTCATCAGTCGGAGAAGGATATTTTCAAGTGTGCCTACCTTTTTGCCGATATTGTCTCTCCCTTTTCGCACGCCACATAAATTACGACAGAAATTGGACCTGTGTGTGAACCAGAAACAAAACTTGAGTCCGCATAAACAGAAGTCGTTGTGTGGCTATACTGCAATGTAATACTCTCTTGTGCAAGTAAGGAAGGCCCGCGGAATTCAAATCCCAAAGTGGCGCACACTTCTCTCCAATCTTTTCGTAAATTACTCTATTCGTTACGATTAAGACTACATTTCCAAAACCCAATGTAACGGAAATTAGAGTAATTAATCCATCCCCAATCCGAAGTTCAAAATACACCGACATTCTCGGCCTACCTAAGAAAACGTATGACATGTGGTGACTGGTGAGAACTAATATATATAGTCGAGATAGTTGAATCAGCTTTCGCTTGAGCAAAGTATGAAAAGCCAAGCTCTCCGACCATATTGTATGATGCATTTTTGGTGGGAAACCGTATAGGAAAATATTGATTACTCTTGGAAGTGAAAGAGTATCACACCTACTTACCGTGCCAAAACTTGAGGTTCATTTTCAGCATATATATCCTGCCGAATGTCAGCTGCGTCACCAAAGTGATCGAACTTTTGTCCTGAAAATAAATTGGTCAAAAAGAATAAAACTTCATTCACTATCAGTTGACACCACTGGAATGAAAATATAACGATGTCGGCAGGATTCAAACCTGGGCTGGGCCCAATGGATTTCTAGCCCATCGCCTAAACCACTGGGCCACGACTACGCACATATATTGAGCCTAATCAAGTATGAGTCAGTTTGCAAACGACTATTTCCGTCACTCAAAATAGTTTTCATGGACACTAAAATTTAACGTAGTCGGCAGGATTCGAACCTGCGCGGGGAGACCCCAATGGATTTCTAGTCCATCGCCTTAACCGCTCGGCCACGACTACTCCGCACATATATTCACCCTAATCAGGTATAAGTCACTTTGCGAATGACTACTTCCGTCACTCAAAAAGAGTGATAATGGAAACTAAAATATAACGTAGTCGGCAGGATTCGAACCTGCGCGGGGAGACCCCAATGGATTTCTAGTCCATCGCCTTAACCGCTCGGCCACGACTACGCCGTTGTGTTGTCATTCAGTTATCAGGTGTACGTCACTCTACGAACGACTACTTCCGTCAGTCAAAATCTGTGATCAGTTATGAAATATTTTTTGGCTTACCTTTGGAGAGTACGAAGAGTAGAAGACTTCAAGAGTGGTATTAAGAAGGGGAGTGGCCGGCTGTTTTGCGTGTAGTGGAGGCGGGCACGAGTCCAAAAGGTCGCTTGTTGTCGGGCTGTTGTGCGTGAATTTCTTGTCTAAATTTGGAAAAATAAATGCGAAGCATGAATCATGCAATAAACAGCCCAAAACGCTATAGAAACCGAAAACTTTGCAACTTAAATTAGCTACAAATTGTCATTTTCTAACTCAGTGTGCTCACCAAAGATGGGTTCGACAGAAAGATCTGTGAATGCAACGAATCCTTCAAATCCAAAGCACCCGAGCATGACAGTGACCGTACGGATCCGCTCTCCCTTCTTTATTAGCTTTGCAAAACAAAACAACAAACAAAAAAGAAAACAACACACAGGTTAAACGGACACAGATGGAGAAAAGAGCAGACAAAGACGGAAAAACAAATAAACAAACAAAAACAAAAACAGAAGCAGGAATGAGCCGGATATGATTGATACTCTAATTTTATCTCGGGTAAGCACCTAATCACTATTATGATTACTTACATACTCGACTTTCTGACTTCTTACTTTTCCAGATCCTGCCTCGAATTCAAACCTGGAGGTGAAAGGAATATAGGAAGTCAGAATTTTTGAAGCTTATCATCATAGTATATCGGGGTAACCTCTACGTCAAAAAAAATTCTTTGAAACACTTACTTCAGAATTTGTGTTTTGCCGCTTGTCAGAGCCACGTGCAATTGAGCGCCATAAAATGGGGGGAACTTCTGGACACGAATACGGGAAAGGTTTAATAAACTTGCTATGCTAGCGTTATACGCCAGTCGTTCACTTTAGGTACGTTCTGTTGATGTCGCTGGTATATCTCCGCAATCCGTACCAATATGTAGTCGTGGCCGAGCGGTTAAGGCGATGGACTAGAAATCCATTGGGGTCTCCCCGCGCAGGTTCGAATCCTGCCGACTACGGTGAATATTTTTTTTAGGCCATACTAACAATCTTTTTTCTCCGTCAAAATTTATGAAAGGACACTGGACGCGTATTGGGTCGCGCGATGCCTGGTACAGAACTAGCAAATCTAAAAATAGATTTTGAAAGGTTCGCACGGATGTTACTG
Organism: Plumapathes pennacea; assembly: GCA_964036295.1. Taxonomy (NCBI): domain Eukaryota; kingdom Metazoa; phylum Cnidaria; class Anthozoa; order Antipatharia; family Myriopathidae; genus Plumapathes; species Plumapathes pennacea. Next base: position 2,673,679 of record OZ038467.1, read on the forward strand.
GCATTTGTTAGTATATTTTCTACAGTGTCGGATCTAGTGACGTACCTTCATTATCCCTCTTCTAGGAGGTCGCATTTCCCAATTCGTACTGCTTACTTTAAACAGAACGCCTCGTATTGATTTTAAGTTTGTATTTAACTGAAAATAAAGAAAACGAAGAGGGAAATATTTTAAAAGGATGTTACGCAAGGTCTCTGTCAATATAAAAGAAAAAACTACCCGATATTTTGGCGTTGTGATAATGGACTTATTTCTTCGAGGCTGAAAACGTAAACGTTTCGCAAGCAAATTTCCTAAGCTGTTTTTGTTGTTGTTGTTGTTGTTAATGTTGTTGTTGCCTGTTGCCTTACAGTTCGATATTCAAAGGTCAAATATAAAGTGCTATCGAGGGTTAACAAATTCTTTGGATAACAAACTGCAGAGTTTTTGATCCAAGAGCCAACTGAAACAAACCTATTAGAGAAGGCATGTGAAAGAGAAATATTTCTGAGAATCAAACGTAGTTTTGGTGTTTCTAACCCGGGGGAACTGTGCCCGAGAGATAAAGTTTATGGTATGTACTTAGTTTGACTCATAAGAACAAAAGAGCAAAAATATCAGTTACACGACTTCCATCTGATTTCACTTACTCTGAGATGTTGGTATGTTTCGACGATTCTGTATGGAGAGCAAGCAACACTAAACACCTGCAAGCAGTGAAGAGATAGTAAAACAACGTGAAGGCCCCGGGTACGAACTTGACGATGGCTAATAATGCATTGTGGGTACGTCAACACATGAGTCGGAGAAGCTTGAGTGAAAGTCCAAGCCCGTCATTGAGTTCAGTTTCAAACTGTTATCATGCAGGTTACTTTCGTTGTGATGCAATATTGTGCTAATGCTTCGGGACGTCATGTTGGATGACGTCACTGACAAGCTAAATTATCCGACACCAGGAAGGGTGGATTAAAGTCGGGTTCTTGCATAGCGTTGGCGTATTTGGATGTCGGTTTGTTTGACTATATTTATTTGTCTAACCTGGCGAGGTTTTAAGGGCAAGCGCCGTTTCAACTGAGATACGTCCCATTTCACGTGCGACATCCACCAGCCTTGTAGTGACAACGAACCGCTGGGCACTATCCGCTGGCTCAAGAGATTTGGAAGCTTCGCGGGAGTCCTATTTAGCAAGCCGGGAAATTTCTTGATCAAATTGGACTGATTTGCTTTCTTTTGATGTGTTTCAAACTCTCTGCTGCTGCAAAGAAATCACACACGAACGGTAGTGTTTAGTAGTGTATGTTGTCACCTCCGACTAATCACGTGACTGCACCTGATAACGCGCCATGGTGTAAGTGCACGTGACAGCTAATATGACAAAGGTCAAGAGGCGTGACTACATTGGTTAAGGTAATTGCATTATACGTTTGAGATCTTTCGCTCGGAAACTATGTTTTAAGATATTAGAGTGGTTTTTGCATGACTGTCGAATCAAAGTTACCTTGTGATTACTTTGGTTTTACGTTTTCTACGCTATCGGATTGGTCCAAAGAAGTATAGCAGCGATCTTGGCCAATTAATCACGCAAATTCAAAACCCAGATTGCGATCTTCTAACGCAAGCAAGCATGTAGCGAGGGCGCTCTCTTGCACTCCTGATTGCTGTCTTCTTCAAATTGTAAAACCAAACGCAAATTACTTTTCCTTATGGTTGGATAAAGTGTTTTTGTAGAGACTCTGTGACTAGTACTGTATTTACTTTTGCTTTTAGGCTCTCTCACCGTAGATGTTTTGCGCGCTCAGTGACTAATGGCGGCCATTTTTGTATCGTACGAAAATGGCGGATTCTCATGTTTTTCTACGTTTTATCGAGAAATAAATCAGCACAAACTCAGAAAGTGTATTGAATACGGCAAGCAGTGACAGTCAGATCGATCAGTCATAACGTGGGCGCCTCAGGAAAGTCAAGCTCCGGATGTAAAGATAAACATGGGCGCGCGAAGCATCTACGGTACTATTGGCGGGCTCACCTTGAAATAAGAACAATAGGCTTGTCTTCGCCGAACGGACTAAACGAATTAACAAGATATAGCACCAGCATAATGGCCATAGTCCACCGCCACTTGAACAGCACTCTCATGAAAATAACATGTCTCCATGGGTGAGCCAGGCACAGTAAGGCCATTCTATTTACACTGGGTGCGGCTTGATAGTCAACCATCTGATACAGCTGTAGATTACAAAAGAGCATCAGGACTGAGTTCGTTGTGTGATTTGAACTTTCTTGATAAATACTAAAATGCCGTGTCTCCTGGTGTCCCAAGTGGCCAACACCATTCTTTAGATTTTCGTGACTGAAGTGCTTTACCTTGGACTTGCATCCTCCGTACCGCAATTTTTCGCGGTTGTGCTGTTGCCACGGCCAACAGGTTAAATTTTCTAGGAAACTGTCTGCGGCCGAATAGAGAATTTGTGGCCCAGTTACTTCATGGAATGGAGAAAAAAGAAGCTGTGTTCAAACAAACGACAGGACGACAGCTTCAGCGGCGACGACCGGTGTCGTTTCGTTTATTTCCTACCGGTTATACTCGTCAAGTGTTTGTACTGATTCGTCGGTAAAACAAAAGACTGGCATTCACTACAGGTGGGCAGTAAATAGTCGAAACTTGTTTATACGGCCACCATCGGGACATAAATATCTGATCGTATTAATAGGGTGGCCGTATTAACGGGTTTTCAGATAAGAAAAATGACTGGACGTTTGTTTCGCGAGACAAAAATAGTGGCCGTAAGGCAGGGTTCCACTGTGATAGCAAAAGCTATAGCAAAACATATGCCAACAAATGACGTGTAGCTAGCTTTTCACGGTACCTGTGCCAAATGTTATGACCAGTAGTAAATCAACTTTTTACTTTTAAGAGCAAGGCTAACTTCAATTGTCACACTTCTCACCTGTCCATTGATCGATGAGCGATAGATTACTCCCCAAGATAAAGTAGACAGTACACACGTTCCGATTGGTTTAACGCCGCGAATATAACTCAAGGAGACCAGCACGCGCACGTCCCCAGGTCTTTCTGCCTCATATTTCGTGCCTCCCCACACTGGCTTGTGCTCTTTTCCTCTCTCGCTTGGGAGACGCGGGAAGGCAGGAGAGATGGGGGAAGGGGGATGAGGCGCCCAACTATTGAGATCGAGTCGAGTGGGTGTCCAAACCACTCCATGTCCAAGTCGAAAACTTGGGCTCGACTGGGGAGTCCGCTTGGCTAAGGCTTTAGAATAATGGTCCAACTTGTAAAATACGTGTATATTTTGCTTGTAGCCTTTTGACCGATTGCTGCCCGGGAAACCAAAATATATTCAAAGTTCACATGCACAAATGTATGGTGACAGAAATCTCAACAATCTCTTTCACACTGTCCATGACTTTATTCAAACATTTGACAGCAAACTCACTTCACAACACTTCCGAGAATGGCTTGAAGCTCCTTACTTTCTTTTAAAGAAAAGTCCATATTAACTAGATATGCTTTATACTATTTTCTTTTATAGTAAGTTCTACTGAAATCTCTGTACAAAATACTCTAGAATTTAACATTTTCTTTACGGCAAAAAGACAACCTCTGTAAGAGTTAATTCTCGTTGCAATGCATACGTAGCCTTTCATCTACAACCTTTTAGTGCATTTACAAATTAATAGTCTGGTAACAAAACCGTTCAGCAAAGCACACCAAGACAATTTAAGCAAGATATCTGGACAGTACGAAAACGACCTATGAGGACTTGAATAAATATATATCCTTCCGTTGAAATGCTAAATCAGTTATAACCCTGGCCAAACGCGCTCAAGTCGACTACAACTTGTGAACGGTGAAACATTTTCTTCGACTTACGTGCAAAATCGTCCGATGAGTAACAACTGCGCTGCACAACATACATAACACAGCTTAGTCAAATTATTTCATACTGCTTTCACAGTAGGTTTGTTCTCGTGCGGATGAACACCGTTAACAGAAGTTAGATATTTTTTCATCTCAGCCAGCTCCCGCACATCTGGGTTGCTTCGGCCATAGTGCTTGACCAGTAAATGCGTCGCTTTGTCGATGGTGGCCAGCGCTTTGGTAACCTGGCGGTCGTTGAACAGAAGCTGGGAAAGTTTGAATAACTCGTGTGCATATTCTACACTTGAAGAGCCGAATGCCTTTTCCACTACTTCTGAACTCAGCGTACAGTGGTGTGACGCTTTCTTGAACTCTCCCAACATGGCATGACACCTGTGGAGGATAAATAAGTAGTTTGGTTTACAGGACTGTCCCAGTCAAACAGGTTTAGGACCGAACGTGTATGTTTTGCAACCATAAACGTAAAAAACCGGGTTGAACTTGCTTGAACAAGTTTAGCAGGATTTGTGGGTGTTGTTTAGCGTGTATGGAAATTGGCCTAACTTGTAAAATGCACTTTTTTTTTATTGTATCAGTCCCTGGTGTTTTGGTGAAGGCTGTCTTCGATTAGTGACATAAAATACGCACCTTGCAACAGCATCGTGCGTCTCAGCCAAATCTTTGTGATACTTGTGGAAGATTTCTTTGCGTCTTCTCAAACTCTCGTACAGTACGTCAAGCGCCTCTTTTACACCAACTCTTTCCAGTAACCGCAGCCCCTTTGCGAACAGCAGCTCTGCTTCCTGTGCCCGCTGGGCCTCTTCCCGCAGACCCTTGCGGGCGTTGCACGCGCGACTCTGACATTGTCCGACTAGGCCCTCCCTTGTCAGTGAAGATTTCATGGCGCTTTTGCACTTAGGACAAGCGAACGCTGTGAAGCAAAGTCTTCTGTTTTCTTGCTCTTCATCGCTGCGAAGAAAATGACACAAGGGACAAACATGAGAATCTTATCTTTTGACCGTTTTAGTGTTTTATAAAAAGTATCACAAGCCACTAGTTTCGCGGCTTCAAACACTGTACGCCCACTGTCATGGCATGACACAATAAAAGCTGTTGGACATACTCAGTCCTTTGCGTGCCGAAATCTTCGAAAGCAATCAGCAGTCAATTTCCATCCGGTTCGTTTGAGAAGAACATTGCTTTGATCTGGCCTAAACGTTGCTATTTACCAATTTTTGTACACATTTCCAGAAACTAAAGGTCACAATCAAACCTACCTTCTACAGGCCGAGCATTGGCACGTGAAGAAGTACTGTTGGTACAGCAACTTCTGCCGAACTTCTCTCGTCATGCGACTGACGTGAGGACCTGAAAGAGGGGAGCGCATCGTAAATGTTTGGGCGTCAATTTGTCAAAGGAATGCTCAGCAAAGAAAAATAATTTTAAAAACAAGCATACAGGAAACTGACTTACCATAACAATGGTTGATTCCCGTTCCTCTGGAGATGTTGTGAGTAGCCCGTACAACCAACCGGTTGTCTATGAAACTGCAAAACCAATGACAACGATAGTGTCAACTATGGTGCAAGCTGATGTGTCAAATGCAGTTTGTTAGCCCTTGTCAGAGCACGACCATTGGTTCTCATTGGACGTTAATTTATTTGACAGTGTGTTTGTCAAACATTATTGTAAACAAACTTCTTGTTTCACTGTTAAAGATAAATACGGTAAGTCACTTTTACAATCATCACAGTTTGTGAGATATTTTTCGCGAATCACAGAGATCTGCTTCTTTGATTAGTACTTTGCTACTGCGCATGATTATGAAAGTGGCTTTTGACTCAAAAAGAAAACTTCCAACTGCTTCTGAAGGATGTGTGACCACACAGGTGTGTGAAAGAGAACGAGAAATGCAACAAGGAAGACCAACGCACCTAACAAGTACATCAGGGTCACAAGCATGATTCAGTAAAGACGCAGTGGGATAGATGGCCGAGGCGATCCGCTTCTGTTCTCTAGTCGACACATGGTTACTGGCACCCAACTTTCTATTCCCATTGGCTGGTTCCACTGATGTTGACGAAGTCACAATAGTGGTTATTGCATGCACATTACAACTCATCTGCTGTAGATGGTGAAGCAACAGGCAGCCTATCATGTCTCCTGACAAAACATCGGGATCATCTGGGTCTGCGAGTGCAAGTACAGAGCAAGCTTCACTTCCTGGAAGTAGATACACACTCTTGTCCACAGTAGATCTTGACAGCAAATGAGTTCCACTCTGTTGGTTGGCCTCACAAGAAGAACAGCCACCTTCATCGTTATCTTCCTTCATGTTCACCTCTGGAACTCTTGGGATGACATCCTCCAGAAACTCAGCAAGGAAGGCAGACGTCTAAAATGAACAGCAAATCCACAATGCTTAGGATTCTTTTATCGCACTGGAGCCAAACAGATGTGGTAGCTGAATCTCTTGATGCACAGACATTGCTTATTGTTATAAAGGGTTACTTATTAGAGAAACTGATGTCAACAAACCACCTTGACCTATGAACATATCCACCCATCTCCAAATGCATAAACTCACCAAGGCATAAGACAGCAGTGTTTCTGTAGGCTGCCGTTTGGTGTTGGTCACCAGTGAGAACACAGAGCTGTAGTCACCTGAGGAAGGATTCCAAAGTTTATTATAAGATAATGTGTATGCATGATCTAATTGGTAAATGCCAACGAATGCAATGTGCACTACAGCTCAACATAGCATGGTGATCGTTTGACGTCAGCCTGCATCAATCCAATCCAATTTTATTTTTTGTTTTTGCTAACTAAAGGTAATGTTTGCTTGCAATGTTTCTATTATTGCTGCATAGCCAGTAAATAGTGTTTACAAAGTAATAATATTTACCTAAATATGTTCCATCTGGTGTACAGCCTGGTATCTGGGGGCAACACTTCGTGCTGTCAGACCTCTTTTCAGATGACGCTGCACTGCACCACTTCTTTAGAACATCTGCATTGTCCAAAAACACATGAACACTAATTTAGTACAAAAATATGATAAAAACTAATATGATTGACAGTTTACTTACCAAGAATGTTCTCAGCACCAGTTACAAGCAATATTCTCAATGACAAGTGGGCAAATGAATCAACCTATTGACAGAAGAAATAATGTTAAAAACAAGCAATGTGCAGGATCACCAAAGAAAAAATTTTTTTTCACACTGCAAGCAACACTGCAGGGGGAGGAAAAGGAAATGATGATATTAATTCTCCGAGTTGATGACATAAATAGTGTTATGTGTGTGCTCTTGTTGGCACAGTATATGTCCCAATAATTTTTGCCTCCAATTGTTGGTGCAAAAGATAAGTTGAAGGAAAGCAAAGAACTGGTTTTATGATCTAATGCATAATATTGTTAAGTAATTCAATACCTACCATGCTTAACACAGGATGCAGCCGACACTCAATACTGTGGAACTGTGACCTGGCCTTGTCACGACAACTTGGTGAGCAGTACAAGGCATCACAGCAATCTGGGCACCTGCAAGCATACAGTACAAGCCAAAAGAAAACGGCTAAGTATTTAGAAAATAATATTGTTTCACATGGATTATTTTCACCACCCGGCTTTTTAGTTCTTAGATGAGAAGCTCGTTTTTCATCTGCAAGTTTATTCAGTAGCCATTTGCCTGACTTAAACTGACTCCCACATTGTAAACACATATACCCAACAACAACAATTCAATAAATATTTGTACTTGATTGAAAAATGTGGGTGCAACCAGTGAGCTTGACCTGATACTTACGGGTATGGTGCCACGATGGATTTGTAGCAACACTCACAGTGAGTTTCAGCACTTTCTGCCAGCAGGACAGATGCATAAGGAAGCTCTGATATGAGAGTGTCTCCCGCTCGGATATCACTCGATGCCTGTGACACAAAAAGATTTATTGCACAAAGTCCTTTAGTACACAAACAGATTTTCATCATCCCTTTGTAAAATGTATCACTCTTCCCTCAAATGCCCATAAATCATCTTGATAAGGCTGTATAATAGTTATTATTATAAGAATTATTCTTTCTAGTAAATGTTCTGCCAGCAATGATTAATAATCTGTTCACTACAGCTTTCTCGAGAACGTCCCCATACAGCAGCGCCTCAAATTCTTGATCTTCATTTGATGGCAACCATATTGGTGGAACTTTAACAAAAGGCTCGCTATCTTTTGTATTTGGCACCAACATGGCCACGATGTCAGTGTATTCTGGATCTCCAGGGATTGATTGCAAACCATTAATCAATACTCTCCTGGTACTGTCCCTGGGATTTTCAATCAGTATGCATCAATGACTTACCTGCAGAAAGCGGCCTTGGCTGCTGCTATAGTTGATCTCCAACAACTGTGAGCCATTTGCAATCTTTGTGTGCTTCCCGCCAGCCAAATCAGGAGGCAGCTGTTCATCTCTGGATGCTGCACAGAAACAACATGGTAAAAATGTACATGAAGACATGTTTGATGTTGTTACACATCTCACTTAAGTGGCAGCTATGATAGCTTAACCCTTGGACGTACAGGCAAAGTCATATCCCAACCGCCATACAAGGGGGCTAGATGGAACCCCTTCCTAAAGTTTTCATTGCATTGCATCCAAAAAAGTGATACATTTTCTCCTTCAGTTTCACACCAGAGATATACATCATCCCAGATAGTTTCACAGACAGTACTTCCACAACAGAAAGATTTCATTTACCAATTCTGCTATTGTTCCAATAAATACATGTCTAGATCAGATTTATAATTAATCAGCTTGATTTGCTATTTTTAGGCATATGCAGGTGCTTCATTTTCATAACAAAAGTGCATAACCACATGGATGGTTAAGTTCAATACCAATGCATTTCGGGTACAGTGAAACCTCAATATTATAACGAAGGCCAAGAGACTGGAAAAATGTGTTTGTTATAACGGGGTTTCATTAGAGGGAGGTTCCGTTTCCATACATTTTACTGTACCTGGGCTGTAACAGGCTGAAGAATATTGTTGGTTATATAGAGGTTTTCGTTATACCAAGATTCGTTTTGTAGGTTTCACTGTAATGTAGCACTAATCAGAATCACAGTACAAACACACACCTTGCAACTGGTTGTTGGAGCACCCCAGTTGTCTGTTGCATGACTTTTTGAGGTCTTGCAACCCTCCAGGGATTTTACGTGGGTGAAGTAATGAAGAAACTTCTTCAATATCATTGAGACATGCCTGCAGATACAGATATATGATGAAACAGTCTAGGTCAGACTGAGTTGATGAAATGTCTATCACTTTCACAATGTGTCTAAATCATTGCAAAAAAAAGAATTTTGAAAGTGCAGTTGCAAAGCTGCTTCCACTTTCTGAGCAAAAAAGATAATTTCAAACCCTCACAAGTGTTTTAACCATTTCACATGTGCTTTTTTTCACAATAAAGGTGATGTTTTATACCTTGAATTCTCCCAGACAAAACAGTGTGTCTGCCCTCTTGGTATAGACTGCTGCAATATCGAAGGCATTGTCTGATGGCGTCTCCAGTGGACTTGCATGCTCCTCATGACTAAACTTTGAGGTCTGTTTAGGAGCAAACTGGACACTCTGTGGCAAAAATGATTCACCAAATCAATGCACAGAAGACAATATGAGAAAAATATAAATTGTTGCCAATCCTAATATATTTTCATGGCTTTCTTATAAACACAAGCTAACCGAATACTGACATACTTTGGTGTACTGAAGAAGAAATTAAGACCAGAAACCAACAGGTAAACAAACATTATTTGCAGATGGAGAGGAAGAAATTATACAACAATTCCAGATGCTATTGAAATAACCACACAAGAAAGAACATTGTGTAACACTAACCAGATCCATTACCCAATAGAAATGTAAGCCTATTTATATGTACCTTTGAATAACACATTACAGCCATTTTGAAGTTTCGTTTCTTTCTGTGGCTATCTCCAGCACTTTCAAATTCTTGAGCTTGCTCCAAGGACTTTCCATTTTGAACTTTTCTAGCGCAGAGCAGTTTCTGAACACTCTTTATTAGCTCTTGGGCCACAGGATCTTTCCTGTGGATGAAAGACGCGAAAGTCTGAATACATTGACCATCCATAATAACAAAAACAGAAATATTTAAGTTTCAGTCATACATATTTTATCAGAGGTCCTCCAAAACAAAAAACAGCAGAAACCCAAGATAACAAAAATAAGTATTTTTTGCACTACAGGATGTCGAAAATTTGTAATTTAAGTAATTTGTCCCTGCAAAATCCACTCAGGCAATCCTGATATTTTCATTTAAATAAACAAACATGGGAAGGTGTCTCGAGACATGTAAATTCTAAGACCACAGGCCGATCACAACAATAACAAAGATATCGAGGAGCGAAAATGCGAATACAACGACCAAATGTCTTGAAACAGAGGAAGGAAAAGCCAAGCTTGTACGCTGCAGCATATATATTTTTGAGTTTTCTGTGTGTACACAAGCATACTGCAATACTTATTTTTTATGTCAACCTCGCCAACCAATCTCTTTTTGTTCGTCGTTTTCGACCTCTTGTTTCTGTTATTTTTTTTTTTTTTTCGAGACTCAATACTTTTATAATGTAAAATACTGACACAGATATGAGAAACGACCAAAATTAATTGAACCGAGAATAATTTGAAAACTGCGAGCAAATACATATTTCAACTGCTGTCACTAGTACGGAGTACTCTTCTCTTCTCAGAACATTAAGTTTCTTTCATTAAAACTGTTTCTTGAGGACAAATTCTGAGTTTTCCCAGCACTTCACTTACCGTAAAAGATTCCGGCAGAATGTAAAGCGCTCGCCATCGGTCTTGAGTTTCTCAAACTGATGCACCAACGACGCCTGTATCTGATCAAGAACATATCTCTCCCAATCATTCTTTAGGCTGCGCTCCATCCTCGCCACTCTCTGCCAAGTAAGTTTGCTCCTCTGTCGACTGAACACAACCGAACCAGAACTAATCTCAGTACTTCTACGAGATGATGAAATAAAAGCAGTAGATTTCCACTGTGCCGCGTCGCAACGCTTCACCTGATTGGTTGACGACAGTGGGGAGACACATGAAGTGACCAATAAGAAGGTCAGATTTGTCACACCCCCAAGTCTTTATTATATCCGTTTCCGACTTTACGTAAGGACATTTCCGGTGCAAGCAAAAACCCGAACGACCGGGCTCCAGCGGCAACGAACTCGTTTTGTCGACCACCCATAACGTAAAAACGAATCGTCGCAACAGCTTATGAAGAAGTACCACACAAAAACGAAAGGGCCTTTTTGCTCTTCACAATGGTTCAGTGTTGTTTGCAAAACACAGACAGTTGTTAGCCAAATTTACATATTTCATGCACGCTCTCTTGCACGCTTTCACGTGCAGTGGAAACGTGCCGGTCTGCACTCATATTGCTTTGACGCGAAGAGGTTCAACAAGATGGCAAAGCAAACAAGCCTCTTTTATCATTATATCATTACCAAATTAGTTTAGAATGAAAGACGATGTGAATGCAGCAGCAAACCCGGCTTGGTCCCCCACCCGGTCCCCCATGAGTGGATCCCGGAATGGATGTTCCCCCTCTCCTCTACTCTACTGATTTCCTGATTTGAAACGTTGCAGGAAACCGCATGCTGAACTTATTAACTTAAGCCCACAGTCAGCTCAAAACAACCGATTCAACCGCTCCCATAGATTATTTTAAAGGCCATAATTCACTACCTTGACCCTTCAAGGACTTCAAGGTGTGGGGTGAAAGACGAACTTAAAACGGATCTGAACAAGGGAAATTGATCTTATTACGAAGTATCTTGTTGCAGAATCGCGTGAACGGAGCGGTGCAGTATGTAGCCCCGAAATTCCGCACTTACGGACAACCCGACATTTAGTACTCCTGAACTGAAGCCGGTTTGCCTGAATGGCTACAGAGCTCTCAGTGAACACGATGGAGGCTTCTAGCCTTGAAGAACAAATAAACTCTGTGATTGATTATTGGCTTGTTTTGCTAGTGATGACTGCTTGGAATTGATATAAAAAGCTTAGCGGCCTGCTAAGGTAATTTCTTGAAAGTCTTAGGCAAAGAAAACATAAGGCTTTCAGCTACTCTAGTTTCACTGAGAAAGCTGTCAGGTTTCTCCCGAGGATCGCCAATAAAAGCGGCAGTGAACTACCGGCCCTAAGTGAGATCCAGCTTTGACTGACACAATCACTTTCAAATACTGCGGCTTTCTTGACTGAATAATCGCTTGCAGAGTAACGGAACTACAAGTAAGCCTATGTGTTGCACGTCATATCCTATACCTACTCAATGTTTTAATGCCCGGTCCGGTTTCCTGAAGGGTGGCAGGTTACCGGAGGTTAAAATCAATAAAAAAGCACAAACGGTGGTCGCGGTCGCTAACGAGAGGTTTTACTTGTAGGAATCTGACTGAGACCAATCGATATTTTGATTAGGTGCCGCTTATGGGGAGAGTGGTCACTCGGGTGCACTTTCCACTGCATCGGCTAAACGGATGACCCTGAAACGAGGAATGGTGGAATGTAGCCATTCCTCGAGGATCGCTCGATCACACTGACAACAAAATAGACTACGTCAGTGTAACTATTTCCCATAACAAAATTCATCATTTTTCTATATCCTTTCTTAAAGAGACACACCCATATTGAGGCCATGCTTACACTTCGGACCCTTACAGCCTATAATGCCATCGGCTACGTGTCTCCGGGCTGACTCAGCAGTTCGAGTGTGTCAAGTGTGGAGAGGAAGCTTGTATGCGAGTACTTCGTTTCAAGTTCCGTATAAGCTTCCTGTAGCTGTTAAAGTGGCCGAACCATGCATGCACGCAATGCGAAAAAGAGTTGTGTCATTTCCTCTTGCTACACGTTTTCATTGACTTGATCCAGCCGTTTGTCGTACAGGTTGGCTCACCGGGCACAAACTAAAATTTCCCAAACGTGTTTAATAAGAAATTGTGTGAGCAAATGCAATGAGAATCGATAGTTCACTGATCACAATGAACCAGTCTTGGTCAGAGAGTTAAGCAAGTTGAAAGGAAATCATGCACTATCCGGGACGGGAGTCTGAACTGCTAAATCCTGTTCATCAATTTATTCTTTAGAACTGTAAACAAAATACTTCAAAGCATATCACGTTACGACGAGTAGTCCGGATTAGTCTGCTACAGTTTAATCGGCAACAGTCTACCACGCACTAAACTTACTGAGCGCTCGTTGGTTAGCGGGCTGGCACGGGGTGGGGCACAGGCTTCGTTCACATGTGGGAACAAACTTTTCGAGGCACGACCAGAACAAGATCAAAGCGGTGCGTAGAGCATCTTAAGCCCGATGACCACGGAAGTTGAACAGAAAGTGCTGTCACTACAGCGCGAGGTGACTCAGCAAGGACAGAATGCCCAGGACACAATTCCAGCTGCGTCCGCGTGCCATCGATATTAACGTTGAATTTAAACTCAAGGCACTGAAAGTTTCGCTGTACGAATACAGCATGCGTTCTCCGCCACGTGTTATAGAGACTTTAAATATTAATGTACACTTAAATCAATATTTAAATACATACCGACTGACCACCGATGCTTTATACTCCGGACTTGAATGCAGTAAACTGTTCAAGCTCTGTTAAACCGACTCCGTACACTGTCGCAATGCGTTGGGCGCAGTAACTTCAGTTTAGGCGGAGTGACGAATGTATGGTGACGACGCTCGTAAATCTATGTTGGTCCAGTGCTTTTTCCGCAGTGGAGTGACGGTATCAATATCGTCTGTGGTTGACTAACTATGTAACCCGGCCAATATTTTATGCATTGTATTTGTCCAATGACTTGGAAAAAAGTTAACAAAAAAACTGTTCGTGAAGGAGCAACATAAACGTAAAACAACAAACTTTTTTGCGGGCATAAGTCAGAACATTATTTTCCTCTTTACATCCGCACGCACCTATAGTATGACGCAAATTCTGAAACATTCATTATGCGAAGTCCCACACTGCAACGCGAGATTGAAGCATGACGTGACTGATCAAGGCGAGCAACACTCAAGCGTTTATATTTTTATTCTGCACTACCTATTTTACTGGTTCTTCTCTGTGGTCCGAGTAAATGGACGAGTAAATTAACAAAATAATAAAGTTCGTTCAGCGATGCGGGTTCTGAGTCAGCTATACTTGAGTGTATTTTATTTGACAGTTTTTCAAAAGTTATAAAAATTATGAGATTTCTGGGTTTACTAAAGTAATCTCTTTTTTGTTTCTTAGAATTTTTCGGCGATTATCCCTTTCAGTCGAGAATGAATGTTTTGAAGCTTCCTCGTTTCCAGTCTCATGGTCTCCATGCTCTAAGAGGCCTGGGAATAAGGACGGTACCATCACGTCCTCACTCCAACAAGAAATGCTATCATGATGACTCAAGTTCTCTGGCAAGCTGCCTATTGGCTGAATAAGAGCTTAACTGAACCTCAACGGCAGATTATCGAGGAGGGACACAACTAAAAAGAAAATATCTCAATCTTAAAATTGTGCTCATGAGACACGCAAACTTCTCTTCTCAAGATCACTGAGTGAATAAATGCAGCAGCAATCGCTAAGCTACTTTATTATCGAGGACTAAGCTACTTATTGGTAATGAATAAAACCAAGGCCATCACCTTTAGATTATTGTTGCGTGTAGTTTCCCTAACTGCTGGTGGCCCGCATAGTGTACCGTAGGGCGCGCCTATAACTGACGATCAGTAAAGAAAAAAGCTGTGTCATTATTTCCGGTTTTTTTTTTTTTTTTTTTTTTTTTTTTTTTTTTTTTTAATCCAACCATCCGGTGTACGTGTAGTAAGCTCAGAGTGTGACCAACGCTAAACTCCAAATCATTAGAACTCAGAAATTACGATCGCGAGGTGGGGGGTAACTTGCACTGTCATCTGAAATGTCACGTCCGATCCGCTGTAAACACAGCAACAAAAATTCCGCCTGGATCCCATGCCCCACTCACCATAATTGGTTTCATGTAGTATAGATCAGTTGTTTCTTTCCTTTTTCTTTTTTCTTTTTTTTTTTTTTCACGTTTGCTAAAGCTACAATAATTTTTTCGTCGCGTTCTATGACTGCGCACTTTGACAAACTTGGGATTAAAATAATCTGCGAGGTGACCTCTGATAACAGTCAATATTGTCCGTTCTTGTGTACGGGAGGCCGTTTTTTCGTGACGCAGTGGATTCATATTATGCATACCTGTCAAAAATCTGTTGCTTGTCTGCGGCTCGTTTCAGCTCGCGATTACATGGAGCGAGTCAGCCCTCGCGGTTCGGGCTGGACTGAATGCGAAACGGGCTTCCCATTGCTGCTGTAAGTTTTGGAAGTCCCTTGTCTCACAGTTTTGTATTGAGTTTTATTTAATCGGCATTGAAATATAGGTTTCGATATTTCCAACAGGTCTTCGAGATTGCCATGGTGTATTGTCCCCGAGCTAAGCGAGGGTAATAATCACGACGTTAATGCAGCAAAATTGCCCTATTTGAAGACTCCAAACGGGTCGCCATCTCGATATAAGTTTTTTCGTGTGTCTGTTTGTCTGGGTTGTGCCTAAATTGTACCAACGGGAAGGACAGCCGCGCAAGACTGAAAACGAGTTTAGACCCGATCGCCTCACGACTGAGAATCGGACGATGTCGGTAAATCCAAGATGGCTGTCTTCTGTGTATTTCATCGAACGTTGAAATTAACAAGCCTTATCGAGTTAAGTGAAATAACATCGCTTCTTTTCATCATAGTTCAGACAATTATAATACATATTGAACCTCGTGGCGAACTAAACTGTAGAAAATGTGTAAACGGTGTAATCGTGTCGTAGGACAGAGTGAAATAACTCGACTATTTTAGTCGAGGATCATTTTAAGTGAAGAGCAAGTGTATCTTCAATAAAATCAAGTGGCATCTCTTCCTTTGATGACGATTTAGACAACTGAGGCGAACTAAACTGTGCGGAAAATGTGATGTGTCCTTCCCGCTGGTACGATGGAGTTCGATCGTACCAGCGGGAAGGACAGCGGGAAATAACCAGACTATCTTTAACCGTATCTTCAGTCAAGGATATACAGAGTAAAATGTACCATCGGAAACTCAAGTAGAATTACTTGACTGAATTATATTTGACACAAAATGAGCCTCACAGTGAAGCAGGGTATATAGTAAAGTGTGGTGTCCTTCCCGCTGGAACGCTGTATTTGGATCGTACCAGCTGGAAGGACAGAGTGAAATAACTCAATTACTTCACAGGCTCTTAGAAAGACTATCATCTTATAAAAGGAGAGATAGACCCCGAGATAGACAGACAGACAAGCAGGCAGCAGACAACTTCATTAATATTTATTATATGTGCATTTCTCATAATGTTTTTGATTGGTGTGATGTACATTGGCTTTCAGGAAGAGTAGTGCACAGCAATATTATAATTTGACAGCAAACTGCCTTTTTATATATGAAGAGACAGATGCACACACCAATATTTCTTACAATGGCAAATATAATGCACACGAATTGTTAGCAGATTAGAAGTATTTATACCTGCCTTGTGAGCACTTTCTTTCATAGGCATTGCCTAAAATAATATAGCTGGTTTTAGTTCAAATTGCTCAGTTGGTTTGATTTACATAGTGATGGTACATATAGAGCATCCCTTTCATACTTGGGTATATATTAACATTATAAGTGTGTCTTATTTTTTTCTTTCAAGAATAACTGTATCAAATGCTGTAATCTGACATGCGGTGATTGCAGCGAGAATCGTTCACAAGCCCTGTGAAGTATGACTAGGTCGGAAACCCGTGTATAATTTGAAGTAACCCGTTCAAGTTTTGTTTGATTCTGGGAGAAATCATGCAGTTTTGAGCGGGTTCGCATACAAAACAATTCGATCCATTAAATATGCATGCCTAGAGTAAAAAGAATTGCACAGGAAGCCTATTTAATTGTACTGCCTATGAATTCAAAAATGGAAAATCAGTGTTCCTTTTTTCCCGTACTACGGCGGCCGACCAACTTCAAATGTTAGTAATAAATTTTGAGAACGTTGCTTGGCAGACTGTATGAATTAATTTGACGTGCCGACCGTGGGAAATACGTACTTCGTCATGCAATCGACTCTTTTCTTTTTCAACGCAAAAGTAGAACACACGCCATTCTTTTTCTCCTTCCTTTGCGTATAGCACTTGACTTCGAAGAAAAGATTGAGTCAACATTTTGGTAAAACAAAGGCTGCTCTTGTTGAGCAGAACCAAAGTATCAAAGGCAAAGTCCAATCAATGGCAGAGCGAGGGGTATCTGCGATTATCGTATTTCTAGTAATTATTTCGATCTCTTTCGAAAAACTTTCAATACATAAATGCGGCATTTGCGCATGAGTGTCCTGCTAGCCTGTAATAGTGCTGGCCCGGTTGCGCAGTTGTTTTTTGGTGTGAGTCACAGCCATATAGTTTACCGGGATCTCGGCAAACCTGGCCCTCCCGCATAAAGATTTAGAACCTCTGAGGAAGTTTGGCACTAAACTATGTTGGCATTCAGTCCCTTGATACTGACGTCGATAACAAAAAAAAAAAAAAAAAAAAAAAAGATTCATAGAGCCAGTTGGCGCATATTCATTGAGACGGTGGACCAACTAAAGACAATTTCAAGACAAAATTACACCGAATGTGCTATATGAGTAGGCATCTTTATAGATGTAAGTTTGTGGGCGAGTCGGACATTATAAGTGAAGCACTGGTTCGGATTGTACTTGACTATAAATTTGAAATGATGAACTGATATCTATTTTATTTGTCAATGGTTTCATCAATACTGAATTTAATTAGTAGGCCTCAGATCAGAGCTCCACGTATGATTTTCTATACACTGCAAACATGCAGCTGTAGCAGTATGGCTCAGTGCCTTAACTTTGTATATAAATTTCTAATGCATACTTGATAGTTATGTTTGATCAGGTTTACTATATTTTAGGGCAGTTTCCGGACTGACTGTGATTAAAACTAGGGAGTCTGGTTCTTCCTGTGACGCACAATGGCCACAATAGGCCTATCAGGAGGCTTCTCAGTAAAGAGCCGACTGGGCTGTAATCAATCAGTGTCTAGAATTAACCAATCATTACCGTACTCTAAAAGTATCGGTTTCAACGCATCAACAAGTACATCACAAAAGCAGTGTTTTCGTACATAATTTATTAACCTATAGAAAGATGCGAATTCCGGCGACATTTAGACTTTGCGTTTAGTGCAATTGCGCCAGTCTTGGTGTTTCTTTTTCCATTTCTATGCAGTTTTGCGACTTGTGTTTAGATTTACAATAAATCTTATCATCCATGCTCAGCTGCACTTCGTCTGTACATCATGCAAATATATTGGACAAAGGTTGGGCGCCCAAGTTGGCTAGTCGCAGTACTTTTAAGTGATATATGCTAAGTGTAGATTTCGTGTGATGAACAAGTGCAGGAGAACGAAAGCAATAATTATTACTGCAGAGAAACAAAAGAGTACAATATGACAGCTAACAGGCCACTATTAATGAACTGCCAAGTAGAACAACATCCGGCCAAAGTTATGAACACTTGGTATTCAGCATCTAGTGACCAAGAAGCGACAGCACTTGAGTGCTGTCGCTTACTCACCAGTAAATTCAGCCATACGCTAGAGGGGATGCACCGTATTGTTGTGTCAAGACCTCTTCTGTGTAGATATTTTCTCACAGGGAACCGAACGATTTTAGGAGCTACCACTTTGAGGGCGAGGGTCGAAAAAATCAGCGTTGTCAGTAATGACAGTACCTTTGCATTGAGACACCTAGTAACTTACTTTGAGTGCTTCGGCTTGTGTCCTTCGTCCTTCTTCGACATGACGCCTCACCGATGCGCAGTTCACGTTACTGGACACAGAAACAACACACGCACGACATTTTATGCACGGCAGTTGTCGTGTTCTGTCACGTTCGGCCAGTCAGTGACGTCAACCGGATATACACCCCTCGGGCGATGCTGGTGTGGTGTCGAATAAACACATCACATAAGGTCATACAAACTGTCTTCTTTGTTGATTTATCTTGCTTGGTTGAAGTTTCATGGGCGCAAGTTCCCTCTCTTCTTGTTTATCTTTGGAGTTGCACTCGCTGGCACTCTGCGATAGAGACTTGCTGTTTGGTTTGTCCGGCTCGGCGGAAACGATAAAACAACTATACTATAGAATTCAAACAATGACAAAAAAACAACTGTATTTATAGCTCTGAAGTTTAATGGGATGAAAATTGACAGATGTAAGAAACAAAAGAACAAAACAAAAATATAAATAACCTGTATAAAACAGTGTGCTTCCCACTTCTTGTGTTCCGCAACTTTACATACGGGCCACAGATTCTGATTCAAAGATGGCTGCGAAAAACGATGGAAATATCCTGGTCCCAGAGGTTTTCTAATCCTCCGAGCGGCGGAAATTGAGCCGCGCAGAGGCAAAAAGCCCGCTGCTTAATTTCCGCCGCTCGGAGGATTAGATAACCTCTGGGATGATGGAAGACACACACAAACAAAACCTAGTATGTCACATTAGGCATAAAACTTTTAAACGCCATTTTTGAATGCCTGGCCATGCAGTGGAAAGACTCTTCAATTGACTCATGGGGTGGGAAACAGAAAAAAGGAATGACCGGGATCTAATTTTTTCGCGTTGTCGCATGCAGTTACAGCGTGTCGCGACGCGTCCAGTGTGAAATGGCCTTTACTCTGAATCAGTACAAATGGACGTGATTCCGTGTGACATTGTGCCTTGGAACAACTGCTGAGCTGTTTCCGCAGTGTCAGAACTTCACATGTTCGGCCGCTGAGCCGGAAGCACTGCAGCAATCGGGGAGCCACGCCGGTCTGGTGGAAAACACGGAGTGCGGAGTATTGCGCAATATAGTGAAATTTAAAATAGAAACAAAGCTAAGAGACTGATGTCGATTTAAGTCAACTAGAAATCATTACTTGGGAAAATTACATTTAAGCTTCCCGACATTTAAGTGAGTTCACTCAATTACTGAATGAATTATCAGTTTGTTATTGTTTTATAATCCGTTTCCGCTGCTCGAAAGGGTGATAAATTCCTTGCATGCCTGTGTTATTTGTGGTTTTCGAACTCTATTCTCGAAAACTTTTATTCAATGTTAAACATGCCAATGTTATTTGTGGCTAGCTTTCATTCAATTAACGCTTTACTGCGGCTCTTTGAGCGTATAAGAGTGGGAGACGATAGAAAACAATGTGCATTTCCTGAATTTTAAATGAGATTACAGTGTGTTTGTTGCAACTTTGTGTTTACAATTATTTCGAATTTCAATCTCTATATAATAATACGCTTAGCAACCGCTGACCGCGGCTCATGTGTGTGTGTGTGTGTGTGTAACAAATTGATATAATTTCGACTGGTGACGTAACAAATTAAACCGGTAATTAGATAATGCGTGGTTTCAATTTCTGACGCAACCAATGCTCGCGTACGATCGTTAGTCATAATTACTGTATCGTCAATTCGAATTGAATCAAGCAAGCAAACAAGCAAGCCAGAAATCTTCTCGACCGTAGCCTTTCCGAGGACGCGAATACTGAAGGTGAGAATTCCGTTTTAGTGTAGAAATAGGATTTCAGAGTGTCAACTGACTGGATGGCGGGGTGATGCTGCCGCATGTTCGAAAAACGGGAAGATTTTGATGTCGGACAATCGGTGGTTCGACGAGTCGAGTATGATCGAGTGGTACATGCACTGCAGGGACGTTTGTACTTTGAGGCGGTAAACTGCGTTTGAGATGCTCGAAATTGAATTCAAAAAGGAGAAAAGAAAGAAAAGAATTTCGAAAAACGGGGAGCTTTTGATGTCGATTGATCGGCAATTCACCGAGTGGTACAGTCGAGTGCTTATGTACTACAGAGAGATTTTGATGTTAGGGTTAAAAAAAAGAAATCCCGATCCCCGTATTTTACGGGGGTCCCGCTAGTCTCTATATAATAATACGCTTAGCAACCGCTGACCGCGGCTCATGTGTGTGTGTGTGTGTGTGTGTGACAAATTGATATAATTTCGATTGGTGACGTAACAAATTAAACCGGTAATTAGATAATGCGTGGTTTAAATTTCTGACGCAACAAATGCTCGCGTACTTGTTAGTCATAATTACTATATCATCAATTCGAATTAAATCGCCGGGAAAAGCAGGCCAGAAATCTTCTCGACCGCTGCCTTTCAACCAAGCCCACAGGACGCGATTACTGAAGGTGAGAATTCCGTTTGAGTTTAGAAAAAGAATTTCAGAGTGTCAACTGACTGGATGGCGGGGTGATGCTGCCGCATGTTCGAAAAACGGTAAGATTTGGATGTCGGACGATCGGTGGTTCGACGAGTCGAGTACGGTCGAGTGGTACATGCGCTACAGGAAAATTTGTATTTTGACGCGGTAAACAGTCGAATACGGTTGAAATTGAGTTCGAGATGCTCAAAATGGAATTCAAAAAGGAAAAAAAAGACAAAAAATATTAGGAAAAAAGAAATTCGATCACCCGGTCCCCGTATTTTACGGGGGTCCTGGCTCATGTGTGTGTGTGTGTGTGTGTAACAAATTGGTATAATTTCGATTTGTGACGCAACAAATTAAACCGGTAATTATATAATGCGTGATTTAAATTTCTAACGCAACAATAATGCTCGCGTACTCGTTAGTCATAATTACTGTATCGTCAATTCGAATTGAATCAAGCAAGCAAACAAGAAAGCCAGAAATCTTCTCGACCGCAGCCTTTCCGAGGACGCGATTACTGAAGGTGAGAGTTCCGTTTGAGTTAAGAAGAAGGATTTCAGCTGTCAGGTGTCTGGATGGCGGGGTGATGCAGCCGCATGTTCGTAAAACGGGAAGATTTTGATGTTGGACGATCGGTGGTTCGACGAGTCGAGTATGGTCGAGTGGTACATGCAACTACAGGGACGTATGTACTTTGACCCGGTAGACTGTTTGAGATGCTCGAAATTGAATTCAAAAAGGAGAAGAGAAAGAAAAGAATTTCGAAAAACGGGAATATTTTGATGTCGATCGATCGGCGATTCACCGAGTGGTACATGTACTACAGAGAGATTTTGATGTCGATCAATCGGTGGTTCGACGAGTCGAGTACGGTTGAGTGGTAAAAGCACTACAGAAGTTTGTACTTGGACATTGCAAACTGCGTTCGAGATGCTCAAAATGGAATTCAAAACGGAAAAAAAAGACAGAAAAAATATTAGGAAAAATGAAATCCGATCCCCGTATTTTACGGGGGTCCCGCTAGTTTCAATATATTACAACACTCCGCACTCCGCGTTTTCCACCAGACCAGCCACGCCGAGTTTCGTCCGAACAGAGGTTTTCTCAGATTGTAGGAGAGTTTCTTGATGTACACATTTATATTCCAGCACTGTATATATTACAACTTTTTACGCTTCCGAAATACACCATTGATTTATCGTTGTCGAACTGGAGGAGGGCAAGACTCGACTTGATCAACCGACTTGATCAACAACTATTGGCAACCTTTGTGGCATAGTGAATCGTGTACAGTCTCAGTTCAAAAATGCACTTTCTAGTATCTAGCTAAATTAATACTTTGATTCATCTGTCATCGCTAATATACTAAAGAAACTGTTTACTCTTTAAAGTGTTCATTTAAAACGCACTTTCCAAAACATTCCAAAATCCAGTTCTCTGTCATAATCAGGATGTCAATTTTTACACGTTTCCTCGTTCAGGATCCTTACCTCTTGTTTGTGGTGCTAAGGAAAGACAAAACGACTTAAAATAACATTTGATTATGGTGTTCTGAGTTAATACTAATTCGTAGATCCAGAAAGTCGTAAAGTCATTTCACGTAAATGACACTCAGTCAACTTGTAGGAAATTTTTATAGTCAATTAATAAGTTTTCCTGTACTAGATGGAGAAAACCTTTTCCAGTTTTTACTTCCGAATATCACGAGGCTTCTGAAAGTTGTATAGTACACTAATGGATGAAGTCTTAGTATAGCTTCTTTTACACGACGTATCACTGCGCGGGTTAAAACCTCTACGCATCACCGCCCTTTCCGGATGTTTTTTTCGAAGCGGATAAGTGACATTCCAGTAAAACCACTACCAAACCACAAGAAAAGAGAAAGAACAACAAACTTCGCCAAAAATAGCCCAGACGTTCCAGCTTTCGTAGTCTCGTAGTCTTCGCCACTGATTTATCGTTGCCGAACTTGAGGAGGGCAAGACTCGACTTGATTAACCGACAGACTTGATCAACAACTGTTGGCAACCCAGTGTAGCATGGTAAATCATAATACAGGCTAAGTTTAATCAAAGCAGCAAGGCAGCTGTAAGCTCGCGAATTTGTAAAAAGGCCTCTTTTTTTTTGCGGAAGTAGCTATTTATAGAACTGGCTCAATTCAACACTTCGTGGTGAACGCGGGCTAAAAATGTATTTTATAATAATTGAGAGAAAAGAATTATCGACGCGGTTTTCACGGGCCACGCGACCGCAGCACTCTCCAAAATAACAGACTGTACCTTTTTGGCTCCAGAACTAAAAAGAGCATGCCTGAATTAGTCCAGCTGCCAATTTTGGATTGTCTAGGCTTCATTTTGGCGAAGCAGCGGCAATTTGTTTTTTTGAGATTTGATAAGAGTTTGTATGCGGCCGCCATGTTAGTCGAACTCGGAACACGAAATGAAGTTGATCTGTGACTCAGCTTGATGTATGAACTTGTAAACATTCACCGGAAATAGATATTTTTGGTTTCTTTTAAAGCCAAGATTCAATATCTTTCGGCCTAGTATCTTCCAAGCCGTATTTACTGTCACTACAGAAAGTTTGGTGGATATTAAACCAACGGCTTCAGATTTGTTTGCGATAACGCCATAGGTGCCACTGATTGTTTGACCTTCATGGCACCGCGCCAAAATGTCGCAATAACAACGCAAAACACAACAGAGTGAAACACAACCAAGCTCAGAATCAATGGCCAAACAAACTTCGAATGCATGAAAAAACCTTCAAAATGAGAACACGTTCCGAACAAAAATATGGTCGAAACAACTACTACAACATCTTGCTTTTCAACTGCGTTGTTTGACACAGCAACTGCAACTGCTTTATTTGGAAATCCATTGTTGACAACAGAGGGAATAGGGAAGTAGGGAAGTAGGAAGTAGGGAAGGGAAAGTGATTACTATACCTCGCAAATCCCACAAAGTGGGATTCGCGAGCTAAAAATGTGTACTTTTCAGTATATTCTTAAATTAATATACTTTGATTTATCTGTATTGTGCACAAGAAGCAAACGGGGCTTGTACGTATGAAATGTAACATCTCGACCGAAGCGGATGTTAAAGATTAATGTGCTATTATTAACATTAGAATGATCTTAATTTAGAATTGTATTTTCTAGAAAACAAATAAAGGGTGCGTAAAACGTGCTTAGAATATTAAATATATAAATTCGTAAGTATCCGAGCGTTAGCCAGTTCTCTATGTCTGATGAGGAGAAAAAGAGAGACAGGAGAGTGCGACGTGATGAGGAAGGCAGTGTCCAAAAAAGACACGACGCTACTTGTCTTCAGTTGTTTATTTTCTAAGCCCTCGATCTTATCAAACTTTGCATCAATGTTTTCTGCAGTCCTGTGGGTCAGCGGAAGTACTGAGGACAGTCAGCTCTGCTGTCGTGCCAGGCCTCGTCGAACGCTTTGACCACATCTGCAAACAAAAAGAAAAGTTCTGCATGTTAGTAATCCAGACTTTCCCGGTCTCACCACCACACGTCGAAGCAATCTTGACGTGTATTATTGTTCCTATTGTTAAAATGTGGACGCAAAACAATGTTCGAAACGCCATATTGGATGACATCATTGGATGACGTCACTGTCTCGGAATTTACACACCTTCATGTAACGGCCCGCCTTGTGCACTGCGCAAATTCTCTTTCAGGTGATTCTTTGACGATGCTCCCATCACAACGGCATCTTCAGGAAAGAAAAGCAAATGAGGGTATGTGTAAGAGAGTTTTGTAAAGAAAGGTAAGGACAGCTGACTTCTGAAGAAACGGCTCAATCTGTCTCGTTCCCAGGCTCTGGGGGGAGAGATGGACTGCTTAGGGAAAAGAGCCTGGGCACGAGGATGAGCACGTGTCTGTGAGTGATGCTGGAGTGCCTTGTGTGTAGTGTCCTCTTACCTCCATGCTGCCCGCTCAGCTGTGAATGATGATACATCCAGCGGACGGAAGCTTCTCCCATACTCACATGATCGTCGTATACTCGCTTCAGAGCAACTTGTACTTTACTGACTGAGTCAAACAGACTTTTCTTCCAGTAGCGCTTTCGATAACTGCACGGTGTGACACAGAATGAAGACAGAGAATTACAATGGTGCTGGTCCCCACTCCCCAGCCGTCGGTGTTTCGGCGCCCGCAATCTTCTCTATGTCAAGATGAAAAGGATCGCGGGCGCCGGAACACCGAGTGAGCCTATGTGGGAAATAATTTTGGTCAACACAGGTTGGCGACGACCTGCTGAATGTCATAAAGGTGGTTGACTGACGCTTCGAGCGCTAGCCCTCCGTCAAAGCAAATATGTACGTGTGTTCTCCAATTGCTTATTAATGCACTTTGGCTGCCAATAGTAAGTCGAGAAAATGATGCTTGTTTACGTACTTCTCTGCGAATTTCGTCCCAAAGAAACGCCCGTAGGGTTGATTCTCTTTGTCTTCATATGAATGTTTGCCTGTAAGAAGCCCTCCCGCCAGCTGCAAGAAATAATACAGGACTAAACACGTGATAACATACAACTGACACGCTGTAAGACATGAATGACACGTGATAACACCTGATTGAACACGTGATAACACATGAATGACACGTAATAACACATGACGGCACGTGGCAACCCATGACTGATACGTGATGACACAAGACCCTTTGTCACAATTATCTTTGTTGTACTCACAGCATTGTAAGCGTAAAACCGCATTCCAAGTTTCCGGATGCATGGGAAGAGTTCCTTTTCTATTTCTCTGCAGATAGTATAATCGTTTAGTGCGAGAAACCGATCGGGATGGGACGCTTCATCGCATTAGGTCCTTGGCCAATCAAAGGGTAAGGGTTTGGTGTCCCCAATCAATTTACGAGTTCTAATTATTACCTCGGCCAATCAGGCAAGTTTCTTAGGACGGACAGGTAAAGTAAACGTGGTGAATGCAATGCAGGAATGACAATAATTACCTCGTTACGGGATTGTACATTCCTTGATACACCGTCGGCACAACGTAGCCATTCATCCGGCATAAGTAATAGACTTCCGCCTATAAAACGCCAAAAGGAGCACAGTTTAAGTGGTTGAGACTCGTACAGTTGCCTCACAACTCACAAACGAACTTTATCACACAAGTGCCTACAAAAGTCAAAAGATGTTCAATGGAACTCCATGCATGGAAAATGACTGAAGATTTGAAGGTCATAACAGTTTGAAAATTAATGAAAAGATTCAGTGTTGCTGTATCAGCGTAAAAGTAGTACTGTTTCCAATTGTCTTTCGTAAAAACAAAACAATATAAAAATATTCGGAAAATACGGGTTTTTGCTTTGAAGGACTGAGAGACGAAGATTTTATTTCACGGGAGCTGCTATAGAAACACTTACAACTTGCCAGGCAGCGAAGTTGGACAATCCAAACTCGGTAAACTTGTCGGCTGAAATAGGTGAGTGAAAACAGTTATAGTTGTGTCACCTATCTCAGTGACTATCAGAAATTTCCCCTCTCTCCTGTGCACTCTAGATTCTCTGTCAGCTCTCTCTCTCTCTCTCTCTCTCTAGATATTGTTCACAGTTATAGTCTGATTTGAGGGCATTGTAGAATTGAAGTTTTGTGGAATGTTTGAGCTTATTTTTAAAAACGTCTAAATCAGCCTACTTTGACTTTTTTAAAAATAAGCTCAAACATTCCACAAAACTTCAATTCTACAACGCCCTCAAATCAGACTATAACTGTGAACAATATCTAGAATATATTGATAACGAAATCGAGAGAAAATATTACACAAAATTCAGAATTAGCAATCATATATTAATGATAGAAACTGGACGATACATCAATACAAGCAAAGAAAATAGAAAATGTCCAGTCTGTGATCTGGACGAAATCGAAAACGAATATCATTTAATCTCATCATGCAAATGTTATGAAGTATCTCGAGCCATATGATCCTCCTCAAGAATCTTAGAAATTTAGCAAACATTGAACCCTCCTCAAATCTCAATAATGACTTTATACTAGAAATCATGAAGTCCAAAGACCCAATTGTTATCAGATTAATAGCAGTTTTTATCTTCGTGTTTCTATTTACGTGATTACAAACTTCAACATAATTAGTCAGCTATGAATATATATATATATTATATCTTATACCTTGTTACTGTTATAAAAATAGGCTTTAGCAATACCCGATTGTAAAAGCATGAAGGTCATGCCAATAAAGCTCTTGTCACTCTCTCTCTCTCTCTCTCTCTCTCTCTCTCTCTCTCTCTCTCTCTCTCACTCTCTACTAGAAATCATGAAGTCCAAAGACCCAATTGTTATCAGGTTAATAGCAAAGTTTTTATCTTCGTGTTTCTATTTACGTGATTACAAACTTCAACATAATTAGTCAGCTATGAATATATATATATATTATATCTTATACCTTGTTACTGTTATAAAAATAGGCTTTAGCAATACCCGATTGTAAAAGCATGAAGGTCATGCCAATAAAGCTCTTGTCACTCACTCACTCTCTCTCTCTCTCTCTCTCTCTCTCTCACTCTCACTCTCTACTAGAAATCATGAAGTCCAAAGACCCAATTGTTATCAGGTTAATAGCAAAGTTTTTATCTTCGTGTTTCTATTTACGTGATTACAAACTTCAACATAATTAGTCAGCTATGAATATATATATATATATTATATCTTATACCTTGTTACTGTTATAAAAATAGGCTTTAGCAATACCCGATTGTAAAAGCATGAAGGTCATGCCAATAAAGCTCTTGTCACTCTCTCTCTCTCTCTCTCTCTCTCTCTCTCTCTCTCTCTCTCTCTCTCTCTCTCTCTCTCTCTCTCTCTCTCTCTCTCTCTCTCTCTCTCTCTCTCTCTCTCTCTCTCTCTCTCTCTCTTGGAGCAACGTACCTTTGTGGAGATGGTCGACAGCTTTGAGCGTCTCTTCTATCGGCGTTTCGTGGTCAGGAGCATGTAGGTAAAATGTATCGACACGCTCTCGCTTGAGACGATCCAGAGAAATCTTGCACTGCTCCAGTACACTGTCATACTTCAGACCTGGAAATAGCGGTTTATATAGTGCACTGTCAGGACAACCGAAAGCTAGTGGAGATGGCATCACAAAGCATAAATCATAAAGCGGTTTTTATTTGACTTTTCTAAAACAAAAATCGGCCAATCATACAGGCCTCAAGGAAAACATTCAACGACTAACCAGGAATTAGTGAGAAATTCGAGAAACCAACCGGCTGGACTCAATCATGAGTGGTTTAGCTTTTGCTCTTGATTGTCCGACTGGTTTGCTGTAGCCAATCAAACAACGCAGACCAAAACTAACTGGCACAGCCAATCAAAAACCGCTTTGTTATAGAGCCTTCTATGGGGAAGCAGGAAGGAAAGGGCCCAGCTGAGGACAATATAGAAGAGTAGCTGTTTTGACAGGATTGTTACGCACCTTGATTAATCCTGAGGAACAGAGAGATCAAGTAAAAATGATTAAGACCAAAGAGGACCACACCCAGTCTTACAGGCCGTCACGAAGATTATATAAAGGAATACACACAGTCACAAAGTGCTTGGGTAATACAACAAGAATGATGCTAGCAATTTTGTTTTAAGATAACCCGCTATCTGTAGTATCTGAAGGTTCGTGGAAATTTCGAAGAATAAACTAAGGTATTGTATGATAAATGAGCTCTTGAACTCTTAATCTGTATGTCTCATAACAGTGTAGACACAAATTACTTCACAACACATAAAACTGACGCTACAAGAATTGCACAGAAACAATTTCATACTTTTCTTAGGATGTACTTTGGTCGCAACGATTACCTTTGTACAAAAAGTAGTAAGGAAAAGAAACATTTTCGTTAGTAATATTAGTCAGTATAGGGAGCCACTAGTAGTAGTACCGATATGTAGTTGTAGAAGTAGTATCGGTAGAGTGATTTCAATAAACCCGTGAAACTGTTTTTATTAGTGAGGGTGTACTAGTATCTAGTAGAGAGTATTTGTCAATATCTTTGATTCGAAACAAAATGTCGCAATATTGGTAAATTGAATATCCGAAGTGGCCGCGATCCTACCGCTAGCAAGTGTTAATGTCCGCGTCGATACAAATATATTGAAGGCATATCTACGGAACGTCACTAAAAGCATGCGAGTCGACGTCAACTCAAGGCAATTTTTTGTCCTTTCACCGACCAAATGCCAGTAGTGCATGCAGGCTCATCAGTTTTTGCAAATTACGCGGAAAATGACAATTTTAGGCTCCTCTCGCAAAGCTCAGCACGCCAATCAAGTGCCCACATTGTTTCCTAACATTAGATGAGCAAGAGTCTAGTTTACTGTGAGTTTTATGTAGGGGTTTTTGAGAAGAATTTCCGGTGGCAAATAAACATAGTCCATTGCCGTGTAGTCTGACATCTACTTGGAGTGTGTACGTGTCTCTAATAGTCTCTAATAGTCTAGTATCTATTTCACGGGTTTATTGAAATCACTCTAGTATCCGCAGTAGCAGCATTAGTAGTAGTAGTAACAGTGCATACATACAATACATACATACAATACATACATACATACATACAAACATATATTATTTATAAAGAAAATACCTTGGTATTCTTGGTATAATACAAATAATATACACATACACATGCAACTATTCGGGAACTTTACACCATGCAGTGACAAAATAAAATAGTTAACAATTATTCGCCGAAGCGGAGGTGAATAGCGGTGGGTATTTACCGAGCCGTTTCGGCGAGGTAAATATCCACCGCTATTCACCTCCACTTCGGCGAATAATTGTTTCAGTATATACCACACAAGTTTAATAGCCAACTCCCAAATAGCTATTTTATTTCCGACAAAAATGAGCAAAAATTGGGCTCGCGCGCCATTTTGTTTTACCGGAAGCCGCCGGGAGGTGAATAGTACTTGATATTCCGAGATTGAGGAGCCAATCAGAGCGCGCGAAAAGCACTATTCACTTGTGTGGTATATACTAAAAAAAATAGCAGCTATAATAACTCATCACTAGCATGCACCAAATATTACACGGGATGTTAATTTACATTCGGGTCCTTGAGAATGTCCATTTGTCCCACAAACTGCTCCGATACCCCACCATTTAAGCTATGAAAAAAAAGAAAAAAATTGTACTGAGAAAACAGGTTAGCATGCGGGGAGGAGGAAAGGAAGAAAACATGAGACAGACAGATACAGACACGGACAGACAGACAGACAGAGTTGATAGGGAATCTGATATGCACAAAAGAGAGAGGAACTGTCCGATAGACAGATCGGTATATATTTACCTGTGAGCGGTGTCAAACTCTAGGCAACCCAGGTCCAGGCACATCTGGACAATTTCAGTGCTCTGCAAATCACAGGTGTGATTTAACTGTCAACATTTTTAAACTATTTTCTTATTCCAAAAGGTCTTTCCTCTGATTTGGATCATATCAATACGCACTAGCAAGAAATGACTGTATATTACGGATCACAAATCACCCCACGTGGGACAAGGCGAATAATGGCCTGGCAAAACAAGGACACATTGTGGCGGCAACATTGTTGCGTTCCGCGTGGACACAACAAATGTTTCTGAAGTTTTTCAGAAACATTTTTTGTGTCCGCAACAAATGTTTTGCGCGTGGCAAAACGGGGCAACATTTGGGAAACATGTGCAAGCTAGCAATGTTGCCGCCACAATGTGTCCTCGTTTTGCCAGGCCTTAACAGTTGGCTACCGACGGCTAAACGTGGCCTGTAGTCAAAGTTGAAGGGAAGCTCTCGACGGTTAAATACGCAAGCGCTGTTTGTCAGTGGTCAAACCTCCAATTTGTTTAGCGCCGTAAAACCACGTGATTTAATATTGTTTCTTCAGCCAATCAGCATCAAAAGCACAAATCAGGAATAAAGCCTATAAATCAGCTGTTTGAATAGGGACGCCATATTTAACTTTGTCTCTTTCCAGCTGTTATATATTTGCACAACAACAAATTCACCTGATGAAGATCAGTGTGCCGTCCAAAGTCCATGGACCCCAGGATCGTTCTCACTCTCCTGGCCGTATCCATTCGTAATGACGGCACGATTCCGTTCAACATCAGTTTGCCTGACATCTCCGCAAAGCACCTTCCTTGAGTCGAGGCTCCAGGCGACCTTGGAAATTTGAATCATATATACAGTATATAAGCCTGGTTTTCATGAGAGACACAAGCTTAGAGCAAGCAAAATAGTCTTTATTTCACAGTGAAAACACTCAAGCTTGACGCAAACACAGTAAGGATACAATTTTCCTTTTCTTTGCGCTCGTGAATACGTTCGAGTTGTGCCGTTCGTTTTTCACTTGACAGGAATCTCTTGTACTTGCGTCACTCGTGAAAACCAATCAACTCTCAGACGTACCACCCCCTACCTCTCAGGTTTATCGAAGTTTTTGTTTCGCGGCGTTTTATCTGTGGAGCCGAAATTGTTCGTAGTTGTTCATTATTTTGTGTGCATTAACCTCTATTTGATCAAACAACCGGTCATAACCATCCTGAGAAATTTCAAATTTGCTTGGGTACTGAAATGATTTTCTTTTTTTTTAATGAGACAAAAGTTTTTGTCGCTCCTGGGCGAAAATAGAGCTTTTGAAAACAGACTAGAGACGCCTCCTTGGCTGAACTGAGCAAAACGCTTTTTCGACAATGTGAACGCGCGCAAGGATGAGCTTAGATCGGCGTTGTCGGATCGATTCTACTTCAGCGATCCAAGTATGAACTACAAATAACTAGTTAGAACCTGGCAGAAAATATGTGGGCAATATAACTGACAACTGAATAGTACTAAACTCTCCTGTTGGTAATGCGCCACACTACTCTAAAGATAAGATAATCTTTGATTACCGCCAGGCGTTAATCATCAAGTTAACCATAATATTGTAGTTACAGAGGCCGCACTTTCAACCAATCAGAGGGCAGAAAGGAGACGGTAACAGTGAACTTACAAAATTATTGTTAGTTTTCTTTTCTAGATGTTAATAGATTGATTATATCCTTTGATTATATCTGTTAATTTGTCGCAAATATTTGCATTGCTGTACAAATAAATTGTTGTTGTTCTTATTCATTACTGTCCTCACCCGTTGTGCACAAAAACGTTTTTGTATTGCACCTTATTGGCTGGCTGGATAGAACCCCCATTGTGATTGGTCCCACAACTTAACATAACTTAGCGAAAGCAACAGCAAATGAACCACAAGATTATCTACAACAACCATAAAAAATATTGCTCTCAAGACCAAAAAAAAAAAGTAAAAAATAGGCTTCAAAAGAATATTAACGGTTTTATCACTCGAAGCTTTTCTTAGAAGTAGAAGTTGTTTACTGGTCAGCATTTTTTAAAAGGATCTCAGCAAACGAAAAACAATAAGGCTCGAGGAATTTTAATCGCGTTTTCCTTGCAAATTACAAATAATGGACAAATCAAGTTTACGAAATATCAACAAACGTTTTTCTTATTACATTCAATTAAATTTAAATATAATTTGATCATGGAGGAACTAAATTATACACCACCTGTATGTCAAGTACTAAATGATTAATGACCTTACAATTGTCTAACAACTTGCCCCGCAATCCTAACAAACAGTACACCGACTGTAGAGAAAATTATTATTTCAACGAGTTGGTATTTAGGAGAGCTTCGACTGAATCTCTTTGCTTCCTTAGTGCTACTTCCGTTCAAACGGGTTGTTGAATTGTTGGGGCGATCAATCGAATAAAAAAATATTCATAGTTTACACTAAAATATACATTGTTCCGCTACTAGAAGAGCTTCTGAATTCTTTGTTTGCGATTTATAAAATGTCTGTGCAACAGGCAGTTTCAAAACTTGGACCTCCTAAAGGACGATAATTTACAATTCTCCAAATTTTCGATCCAGCACATTTTTGAGTCGCGCGTCCTTCTGCTTTAGGCCGAGTGACACATTTTCGTGTTGCGAGCCAACGGGAGTAAATTTTAGAAAACGGGAAGTTGAACGACAGCCAGAAATAACCCCCCAGGAATTCCTGAGTGGGAACACGGGTTGGTTTGTAGTTCCAAGGTGAGAGTGGAGCAAGACGCTTCCACCATATTGGGGATATCACCAGAGTAGTTCGTACCTCTGTATGGCTGGAAATGAACTTGAAAAAAGAAAAGAAAAGCCGGTTTCATCCGTATTTTACGGAGGTCCCGCTCGTAATGCAAATAAAAAAGCGAAAAAGTCTGATAACCGGCGGCAATAACCATTTACTCAGATAAAACGAAAACAAGAGAGATAGAGAGAACTTGTAAAGATAAGATTTGTGAAGAAATATGCAGTTGCAATTAAAACATGGAGTAAGGTTTCAACACATACGTACCAAACCTTTGTTATCTGTAGTCTGTGTACTGCGTAAGGACGTACCAGCTGTAGTTTGACCGGCCTGACCGCTGCACTGATATGTCCACTCAAGAACTCGCCCTTTCATTGTTCCATTAGACCCAATCTATACTTGAGTACACCGGTTCTTGAAAACCGTAAAACCGGTTTTACCGGTCAACCTGCTTCCGCCAGACCAACGTTGGCTGGAATGCGGTCAACACTGCGGGCTCGCCTGTGACTAAAGGTTTCCCGCTTATCTTCGACCTTCTTCTTTTTTAGTTTACGCAATTAAGTAAATCAGCACTGAATAAAAAGTAGGCAAAGTTTCGCCAAAGTGGATTACTTAAATTAACTAAATTTTGAAGCGGCCGTGAACAGTTTATGGATGTGTTTACCCTCGAGCATCTATAAAATATTTTTATCGCTCATTCTGTTGTCCTCAGGGTAAGCTACTCGCAACCTAAACCGAATTCTTCCGCCGTGCTTGAGTTTGATTCACGCAGCCAAAGGCAGGCCGCGTTTAACAGAATCTCACACTTCCAGGACGGTTTAAAATGAACCAATCCTGAACCAGTTTACCGTTTATCTTTGACCTCTGTTTTAGTCATATGTAAGTAAATCAGCGTTGAATACAAAGTGGATTACAAATTTTGCAGCGGCCACGAACAATTTACAACGCCGACACTTTCGTTTGCAGTTTATGGATGTGTTTATTAATGTCACCTACATACTCTCTAGCATCTAAATATTTCTATCGCTCATTCGATTGTCTTTAGAGTAGGCCACTTTTTTCGCGACCTAAATCAACTTATTTTTCTGTCGTCCTGAAGTTTAACGACGCCCCCAGATTTCATGCAGCCAAAGAGACGCGTTTACCAGAATTTAGCAATTATCTCACGCCACTTTCAGGTTTAAAATGAACCAATCCCGAACCAGCGCGACGGTAACAACTCCGAGTTGCGTTTCAGAACCGTTTCTTTAAAACCAGTTTACTACAAAAATATGAACCAGAATCTAGTTTGTAACCGGTTGGAGACCGGGCATCCTTATTAAATAGGTCATTTATTTTAGTTCGAGATACCTGTTGCGTCTGTTTCAAAACTAGGCCCAATGCAAAACCTTTCTTGAAAAAAATTAGTGCAAGAGGCATCGTCTATTGCTTTTCCATGATTCGTGATTGTTTTCGGAGATTAATACCAGTCTTAGTGGCAAGTTTTGCAGAATGAAGTCGCGCACACGGGAGCGATATTTCTGTTTTATGAGTCTTGAAACGAGTCATTTCTTTGGTTCGTGTAGGAGGGCAGTTGTTTTTCCTGAAGCACAAAGCAACAAAAAGATTGTAAGCATTTGAAGAGCACAGCTCTCCCACGCACCGCTGAAAAAAGTTTTCCGACCCTACGATCACCTATATTTGAGTCAGCGGTCATTGCACAAAACTATGAAAACTCGTGCAATGCTTGCAAACCGTCGAGACTCAAATCGATACATTTCCTATAACATAAATTGTGCACAAGGAAAACAGGGTTTGCACACGATGTGAAATTCTATTGCTAGAGTAAGACCGAGTTGGGTGGTATAGTGGCGTAAAGAACGTATTTCCGCGAAATGCAAAATGAAACGTTATGAAAAAAAAAACGAAAACAAAAAATTGTACAAGTTAGTTCGGGAAGACTGACGAACTCACTGACGCTTTCTATTCTCATAATTTCGACGATTTATACCCAACTCCAGTGACCATAACCACACTACCCTACGTCAGAGGCATCCTACGACCCTAACAACATCCGAGTAGCCTACAAACGCATCAGGACTCTACGTGACTTACTGACCAACGTAAAGGACAAAGACAAACCTTACGAAAGACAAGTAACAAAACAAACAACAGCAAAGAAAAAACATTACCTTGCCGCTTAGCAGGAGTTTTTCTTCATCTATAACATCGTACTTCTTCTCTCTGTAGTACAGTTTCTTTGGGACTAAGTACAGCACCACGAGGTCACACAACACTGTGGCCTAAACGTGACGTAAAGTGACATGCGTCTTAGAGAGAAGCCGGTACTCAAATGACGTATGTTGCCTCTGTTTCAAAGCGAGACTCAGTGCAAAACCTTTCTTATGAAAATGAGTTTGATTTGCAAGAAAATGATAGTAAAATACTTTCCATGAGCGCTTGGCCTCGCTTTGAAACAGAAGCAACAAGATGCTCGGAAATGGCCTACTGCATTTATACGGATGAGATGTAAGATATATAAGGAGAAGCGAAAAAAAAAAAAAAAAAAAACGCTTCAGTGTCTCAAAACAAATAACCCCCAGAATTTAACAATAGTAGTATTTTTTTCTAAAAAGGTGATAAATCTATCTCATACACCACTACATTATCAGAAAGAAAAAGGTCACTTACGAGCCCCAGCAGAGCCAAACCGGATCCCAAGTTCAGAAACAGCGGAACTACACTGAACTTGCCACCCTGTGTGAGAACAAACGTCGCACAGAAATGGACAGTACTTAGGTACACACGCCTAACGGTTTTGACGTCACTTCCGTTATTAACTCTCTAACTCAAGATAATAACTTTTCTTGTGCATAACTTATGTTATAGAAGATGTAGTGAGCTAACTTGCACTTGAGTAACGAGCCTTAATTTTGAGTTTCCTGGTTAAGTCACAAGACTTTTTACAGGCGTTGCACTAACTATGAAAACTGCACTAGAACTTGCTGTCATTTCCACAGTTTTGTGCAATGACCGCTGACCGAAGAATATGGTGTTCGCACCGTCGAAAAACGTATCTATGCGGTACCCACCTCACCTAATGTAAACGGTTTAATGTGATATATTGATTATAAAGGACAGTATGATAACTTGGCGCGTCCGGACTGGCTCGAAGAGAAGAGTACCCCTGGTTCTTGGGACGACTTTTTTCTGTATAAATGAAAGTGCCTTCCAATCTTATGTTGTACTTTTTACAACAGTAAGTTGAAGGTTCGGTAGTTTAAAAGTTCACACCATTTGCTCACCTGGCCGTAAACAAGGATGACGAAACGGACTCCGTAAGCCTTCATCATAGTCCTGTGCAGTTCACCATCCTGAACAAATTTTGTTGCGTATCTGCAGGATACGGAGATGGTGTGACCAACGTGAACGAGGAGCAACAGAAACAGAATGTGAAAAAGAGCCGCATCAAAGAGGGGGGGGGGGGGGGGGGGGGGAAGAAGTGCAGAAGGAGGGCGAGGAGAAGGTCAGATAAGAAAATAGTTAACCCTTTCACTTTCAATCAGCTTCAAGTTTCTCTTTCAAGGAGGACTTGACTTTTACAATTTGCTCAGATGAACGCTGATTAAACTATTGATTCTCACTACATCATACATTTTCTTAGAAGGTTGAAAGAATCTGGGGCCGTATTCACTAAGCTTGCGTACGAACAAAAATGTTCGTAAGTATGACTTACGCATCGTAAGTTCGACTTAACGCATTCTATCTCCCTCAAGATAGTATGCGTAAGTCATTGTTCTGATGCATAAGTCATACTTACAAACATTTTTGTTTGTACGCAAGTTTGGTGAATACGGCCCCAGCATTTTGAGCTTGGGAGTGAAAGGGTTAACAGCAAAAAAGGAAAAGATAGAGCACTGACAAAAAGATGAGAATTGAAGGTTGAGAAATGAAAAGTGAAAAACAAAAGACAAAACAACAAAAAATCAAAAGGGAACATCGAACAAAGGGAGCCAAGTGTCGCAACGATATCTACCTGAAGTTATAACCACCTGCGATGGGAGTTTTTACGCTGTCAAGTCTGACAAAAAAAAGGAAAAAAAAAAAAAAAAAAAAAACAGTAATATAGAAAAATATATATTAGCTGGTGCAAGAAATGTTTGAAGACAGAATCTCTTGTGTGTAAAGCATTGTGGGCTCACCTTCTGAAGGAATACTGAGGCTGACATGAGTAGGTGAGTGAATCAAAGTCACAGTCCCAGGTTATAATGATGGCCACCACACCACCCTGAAAAAAGAGTCGAACTTAAACAGCGAAGATTAAAAAAAGAAAGTATTATTAGACACAACCTCATCGTAGGAGATACAGTTTCTGCGAGACAAAACTCAATTGCGGGAGACTGATGTGAATTTGCGGGAGATGAGGCGCAACTGCCGGAGATCAACGGGAGTTTAAGGGAGACAAGGCACAAATGCGGGATATCCACATGCGTTTGCGAGAGGTAATTGGCATACGTTTGCGGATGACGAGGCGAAAATGTGAGAGATTTAGGTGAGTTTGCGAGAGATTGGCATACATTTGCGAGAATGCGGTATACTGACATGAACTTCAAATGTGGGATACTGACGTGAGTTTACGGGAGATGAGATGCGTAATAAACAAACAATACAAAACCTTTGCTTTACCTTAAAAGTTATTTGGTCAAAATCTGCCCCTGCATCTTGGATGATTGTCCCAAGTTTTATTATGGGACAAAGTGGATCTTTCTCTTTGTGATAGTGGCAACTCTTCAAGTACGACGAATCGCTATCAGGATCAATGTTTCGCCTGACAAAGAAAAATAAGTTTAAGTCCCCAGACACGAACACCCACCATAAGCAAGAAGAAGTGTCCGTAACTGGAACTGGCCACTTACGAGAATGATTCTCATATGCGTCCACTTGCAGTATAAGGAATAAGTGGACGCCTACGGGAGCGGCTGGCCGGATGAAACAACAGTACAAGATTGAACAGAATCATGGCACTTTACTAACTCTGTCAATCGTTACTTGCAATAATTAAATTGCTTTTAGAATAAAATCATTGTGGCACAATACTAACCCACAGCAGTGTGAAGTTGAATGAGTGCAATAGAGTCATTCTAATGAGAATGTTCCGTCAGGGTGGTCGCATACGGGAGCTTTAGAACAAAAGAAAAATCCAAATCTTCCCCTTTACGAGAATGTGTAACACAGAGTTTGACTGAGAGTTCAAACTGGGTTTGCAGCCATAAACAGAGCTGTCCATTTACAAGAATGTCTGCTCAGAGAGTTTCGACTGTATTATGAAACTTTTTTTCGTGGCTAAATTTTTGCAACTTCTTAAATTTGAGTTTGTAAGAGCTTCAAGGTACAGGAACTGTATAGTAATCACTTGTATATACAGTTTACTTTGCTTACTTTGATTCTCCAAATGTTGGAAACTGGACAGTATTCTTGATGAGAACTGTAAAATTTCTGATGTCAATAAGAGGAACATCTGGCCTGCAAATTAAATGAAAAAACAATCAGCACAATCATGATAGCAGAGTGATATCTATTTTTTGACTTGCTATGACGAGGGGCTAATGCTCGAAACATCGTGTCCGTAACTGAAATTGTCCGTTTACGGGAACATGGTTTGCACTGGCATAGCAATTAAGATGTTATATTTCAAAAACTAGCGTGAGCATTTGAACAGGGATACCATATTATTTCGAGGTGTTTGGAATCCCTCATCAAAGATGAAGCACAAGAAGGAATGTAAATTTAAAAATGTTTGATAGTTAGAGTTGGAAATTGGATCAAACACTCAAACCAGTGTTTGATGCTGTATCAAACCACATTGACTTAACCAAATGTGATGTGCTGTTTGGCTAATAAAATCATGAATTATTAATGAGAAAAGTGTCACTGTCAGGTTGATGGGATAAAAATAAATATTTTCATGTTGTAAAAATTGTGTTGGCCAATTCAGATTTTGGAATCTCATAACTATGCTCATACATTTTGTTCTGAACAAGTTAGGAGAAAGAGAATCTCAATCCTTGGTATGAGTTTGAGATTGTTGACCAACCTTACCTAAGATTAAATCCTGGCATTGGAGTTTCATCAATTTCCACAGGACACCAGCCATAAATCTCACACACTTTTGTATTTGCTCTGTCAGACTCCACGCACTTTCCTGTCTTGAAGCCTGGAGAATACCAGAACACCTTGAGTTAGTTACCAGGTAGTCGGAGGAAAATAATAGTGACCGTACAATGTTACAGTTACATTCAAGATCTGTATAGCCATACTGTAGCTTTTTACAAACTTCAAGTGGAATAATGATTTAACTTGTAAAATATGTGATAAGTATGAATGTCTATTGAATGACTCTGGATTTTGTCAGTGTAGTAATTCTTCTATTTCATAAGCAGCCCATAAAGGAGGGGGAGGGGGTAGCTACAGCTGTATCTCCAGTGTAATGCTATTTCTTTGATGGCATTTGGCAATGGTGACTTATGAGCTCTTACCATGTCCATACTGCACTTCTTCAAGTGGAGTGCAATCAGTATCATTAGTGCAATGTGATAAATTTGGATCCTCTGGACAAGTGCCCTGCGTCTGGTTCGGTGAGATGATCATGTTGGTCATCACAAAGAACTCATCCTTTTCCTGTGGAAAATGTGAAACAAAGTGAAAAGTTGTTCTCAGAGATTGACAGACATTGGCAAGTACTACATAGCCATTTTCAGATGACTGTCGAAAGTAATCATGAGATTGCTTTGGTTTTGTGTTTGCTATGCTTTCAGATTGGTCCAAATAATGCCTCAGTAAACTTCAGCTAAAACCATCTCCATCCTGAGCCACCCCAGGAATTTATCAGAAATAGCTTCCCCAGGGCGGGGAATTTGTGCAACAAAACAGTAAGTACTATAAATTACAAATTACTGTAATAGCATTCTCTCTATAACACCACAACAACAATAAATTTAATAGAATGCAAATGCCAGTAAAGCATGGCCATGTTTATATTATGCATATTTAATTTTGCATGAAATTTTGACTACCACAGCATCACCCTTAAATTTGTTCACAGTGACGAATGAACTGTTGTCAACCCCGCTTACCTCTGCTGGGACAACATAGTCTGAAGAATCCCAAACATGAATTCCACCATACAATGGCAGGCTAACATTATGTCCCGTCAAGTTAGTTATTGCTGTTCCTTTTAGTTTTGTCGTCACTGAACTGTAGGGAATCTCTTGTTCTTGGTAACCTTTTTTGTAAATGATTACAAATCTGAAATATAGAGATAAGGCAACAACAAGGTTTCAGGGTTTAGATCTGTGCCTCTGGATCTGTATATACTGTAACTAGTGAGGGGGAAGGGAGGGGGGGGGGGGGGGGGGGTCGGGTCAAAGGTCTATGTGAGACCTCCCTTCAAAAAAGTAGTTCCTTGAACCAACCCCCAAAAAGTCAACTTTCATCTCATGACCATATACAACTTTTTCAGATCCAGGGAGGGGAGCCCTTTTGCTAACTCATTAGTATGCAAATACGGTTCTAAACATTTACTTTTGCCTAAAAGGCCCTAAGAGTGCCTTTCGGGAAATCAACCCCCACTCGAACCCCCCTCTCCAGAATCCTGGATCCACTTTTGAATACACCTGCTCCTGCCATTCAAGGAACACTGAAATCATTTTGTTCAAATGGAGAATGGCTTGAAAATATTTAAAAAGGTTTAATACTGGAAATGCATGTATGCTGCACTGACTGTGGCCAGAACTTTCCTCATTCTGGCAGCAACAACAAACGAAACCTTTTTACTGGGACTGCACGCAAATAGATAAGCTGCGATCTGGTCTTCCAAGTTATCCTGCATCCGACAAGAATAAACTTTGTGCTCGAATACTTACATGATGACATAGCAGATTATTGTCGCTTGAATGAGTCTGTTAACTATCCCAATAGTCTTGCTCTTGATGTGAACTATTTTGCTTGTGTTGTACTCGAAGAGAGCACTCGTAATTGCGCTACAAATACCCATATCTAAAGGATTTGCAAATCGTGCTCGCCGGTCGCTCGCCGGAAGAAAAAAGAAAGTTCGACCCAGTCTCTTTCGCAATATTAGTGCGCAAAAATTACGAAAGACCATCAGTCTTTGCGGGTGGTGTTTCGCATCCGGGAACTTGGGCACTTCCCGCCGCCTTCAAACCCGACTGGTTTTGACCGGTTCAGAGGCTGACATATTCAGTGACGATCGATTGTGCAATTTTCTCGTTAGAATCCAAGGTAATCCTGCGAGTTGGAAGTTCTTGAGTTGATCATAAAGGAAACACTGGGCTTCATCTTCATATTAGTGACCATATTTTTTGGGATAACGTGCCAACTTAACAGAAAATGACAACAACACAGAAGTCAGGGACGGTACAACCCGTTGCAACATTTAAGGTTACTTGGTCATCTTTTGATTTCTTTTAACCTTGTGTTTATTTGACTGTTAGTGGTTGGAATTTAACTTACAGCTGCTTTTTATTATTAGCTTGTTCTGGTTGGCGATGGTGGCACAGGGAAAACCACTTTCGTAAAGCGCCATCTGACAGGAGAATTCGAGAAAAAATATGTCGGTGAGTGTCTGTACATTCAAAGTCAGAATCTTGGCCAGATATTTAGAATAGTAACAGTGCCCCAAGCACCCGATTCTGTGTTTTCTACCATATCGAATAAATTGATCCCGTTCTTCAGCATGCTGCTGGCAGAAAGGAACGATTTTTTGTGGTTTTCCGTATTAGGGTACCATGCTCGTGCACGTTCTGGTAGTTGATTATCCTGAATAATTGTTTGCGCGAATTTGTAATATATCTGTGACTACCCCTGCATAGGTTGTGCCATCTGCATCAGAGGGGTGGGGAGGAGGAGGGGGACAACACAACACATTAGGATGAATAAGACTTATGCAGTCCATGGGTTGACAATATAAAAAATGAGTGGGCAAAAATATGGGAATTGCCAGTCTTCCTTCCTTGGAGGTCAGTGGGTCAATCTTTACACAGTGCTTGACATTAAGGATTTACGTTGGTTGCCCTTCAGACTGTAGATTGACTTCAAGCAATTAAGCCCCATGCACACGAACAAGTTTTCTGTGACAAATGATTTGCCCGTGTATACGGTTGAGCAATTTTTTTTTCACAAGTTTTTTGACAAATTTTCGTTGTTGCTTTTCCTTCTGACTTTGACTTCCATAAACTTTTCGCGTGATCTCAAAGCCTCCAGCAAGAGACTAACTGCATTATTTGGCTAATTCAAAGACTTTGTTGTCAATGTTGTGGG
Organism: Plumapathes pennacea; assembly: GCA_964036295.1. NCBI lineage: Eukaryota > Metazoa > Cnidaria > Anthozoa > Antipatharia > Myriopathidae > Plumapathes > Plumapathes pennacea. The sequence continues at coordinate 2,716,358 of OZ038467.1, forward strand.
TGCCGCCATCTTGACCGTGCGAACACGCTTGCAAATGAAGACATGGGAACTAAAGTTTTCCGAAAAACTTTGAAAAGTTTTCGTGTACACGATCAAATTTCACATGTGACAAGTTTTCCTTGTCATAAAAAAGCTAGCACACCAGCTTTTCAGCAAATGCATTTGTCACAGAAAATTTGCCCAAATTTTCTCATGTACACAAGCAAAAAAATCTTGTTATAGAAAACTTGCTCGTGTGCATGGGGCTTTAGATGTTTCATCATTTCTGGTTGCCCGGACCTGAATTTACTCACCCGACCAAATTTTTTGGTTGTGCAGGGTAATAGCAGACAACTGTTAATGTCGAGCACTGGTTACACACAAATTTTGTATGATAAATAGGGCAGTACCAACTGCCCCCAATCAATGTCTGGTAATTTTTATTGTTCTTATAGCAACTCTTGGAGTGGAGGTGCATCCCCTGGTGTTCTACACTAACAGAGGTCCTATTCGATTCAATGTTTGGGATACTGCTGGCCAGGAGAAGTTTGGAGGATTGCGTGATGGCTACTACATTCAAGGACAGTGTGCAATCATCATGTTTGATGTGACAGCAAGAGTGACTTACAAGAATGCACCAAACTGGCACAGGGATCTCGTCAGGGTTTGTGAGGGAATACCCATTGTGTTGTGTGGAAACAAGGTCGACATCAAAGATCGTAAAGTGAAGGCAAAGGCCATCACATTCCACAGAAAAAAAAATTTGCAGGTAAGTCTTTCCCAAATAGTGTGGTTTTCACTGCCTGCTTGACAATTTCACAGCTTTAGTTGCTGTATACCATACTCTTCTAGACCTATCTGTGCTGCAAGTACTGTATGCTACCACTCTTGTCCCCTGTGGTATATAATTAATCCATTTCGAGTATGTTTAGCCTTTGCCTTTCATATTGAAGATCCAACTGTCCTAAATAAAATTACTTACAGTCCTCACTTAACTAATATTTTTTCATACTGAAGATTATGTACGGTAACTGCAAAAAAGACAACTCTGCCTCTGGCTTTAACCCCTTTTTTTTTTTTTTATTTCCCATTTTAAAGTTCTATTGCCCTTTTTGTTTCAGTATTATGATATCAGTGCCAAGAGCAACTACAACTTTGAAAAACCATTTTTGTGGCTGGCCAGGAAACTGGTAGGAGATCCTAACCTAGAGTTTGTTGAGATGCCTGCTCTAGAACCCCCCGAGGTTCATTTGGATCAAGGGCTCATGGCCAAGTATGAGGAAGAATTGAGGCAAGCCACAGATACTGCATTGCCCGAGGATGACGAGGATATCTAAATCCTCAAATAAGACTGATCTTATTGTATGATTTTGATAGCTTTACTTTTGTACACAAATGTGATACTAACATATACATATAAATAAGCTGGAAGTAATGTAGTGAAGGAGAAGCCATGGTCATATCTATTTAACCCCAGATTTGTTTATGCCAATCAAGACAGGGTAGCTAGCTGTCACCTCTATCTCCATCAAGTGTGCGCTGTTGTAAGAGGACATTCCATGAAATCTCTTATAATTCATCAGTGCTGTGCAGTTAAAGCTGGTCCATTGTAGAATACACTTATTTGTTATCAATAGGAATAAACATCACAAGTAAACAAGTGACTTGGTTTACCCCTTCTGACAGAATCTGGGTGATTTAAGTTTAAATTCCTGCATTTTGTCAGTCTTCATAACTTCCTTCTGATAATGAATAAATAAGGCTGCCAGTCAATATTTTTTGTTACCCTCCCATTTACAGCTTAACAACTTCCAGCACTGTTTGATACAGAATTGGCTACATACAATACTATATACAGAGATCAGTCAAAAACATTTCTTTTATTATTATTAAGGATAATGAACTTTATGGTTTTGTTTTCCTTGGCATGAAGATGTGTTCAATGTGCTCTTTATATGGGCTATGGTGACAAATGCATATAGTAGTACAGCATATTTTGCTGTTTTGTAAGTCAGTTGCGAGTGCCAGATATTTTGTTTGCACCAAAGATAATAAAGAAAATGTCTTAATCCAACAAAAAAAAGGCATGGATCTTTCTTTCTTACTGCCTGATAGATAAAGCAGTTCTTTGATGTGTACTGTAAAGGAACAGCAGAATGTCCAGGTATACTGTGTATACAATATATTTCGAATCTTCTCTTGTCACATGGGTCTATTTATTGGAAGTTTTCCTTTTCTCCCGCTCCAGCTTTTCTTCTTGGCGCCTAAAGTCTGTCAAAGTTAAAATGTCTGCCTCTACTCCAGTCTTGCTTTTTCTCTCCAGAAATAATCCCAGTTCTTCTCTGTGTTTTAGTGAAATGCTTCTATTCCAATATGGTTCCTCAATCCCAAGTGCTTCTCTGATATTTTTGGCAATCACCTTGGGGGAAAAAATTATAAAAAAGAATTATACACAATCATGTGCAGTTTGTAAAGCTAACACTTTCTGGGGTCCACCAGAGAGATTATACTTGACAGACACTTGTTTATACAGGAAGTAAAAGTACTACATGTATTTGCTACTCCAGTGTAATTGTGAAAGTGCATTCTTTAATTTTGTCCTTGCAAAACTTTTCTTTAGTAACAATCATGGTTTGGAAAATTTATACTGCTGATTGTATCAAAGCATTTTAAAACAGACAAACCTTGATGTGCTCAAAATCTGTAATTCCCATCCGTGGGAGGGAAGAGGCATCCACGGTGACAAGCTTCCTTCCATTGACCAGGTTTTCCGAAAAGCAGCTCTGTAATGACACCAAGAACTATTTGTACAGGGTAGTTTTTAATACTTATATTTAGATTATTTTATACTAGAGATGGCGGAATTTATTATATTTATGGCAATAGTACTTCGGGGTTTATGGTAAATATGTGAGATGTTGTTTGGGTAATTATGTAATGACTTGATATGCGCTGTGTTCACTTTCTGATTTGTGTTTTTTGGGTCGGCCATAGGATGGTTTGGCCGGGAGTAAGCGTTTTTGTGCATACCTGAACCCATCTTGTGCTCACCGATAACCTTGACTACCTGCAATCTATGCTTTAAAACTTTCTTAATTCCTTCATAAGTCTAAGAAAAGAAGACACAAACGTATTCGATTCCTTGCGCGCGTCTATAAAATTTGCTACATTGGACAATAATTCCACGATTCGTTCGCAACAATACCGAAGAAACAGACGTAATGTAATCATATCATTCCCAATGAGCTTGCACAACTACGGCTTTTACGATTGGGCTGAATCAATAATTGATATATCCCGCTTAAAATTTCGAACAGTGCCCATTCTAAACGTAAACAGTTCGAAGGATCGCGTGCGAGGCACTAACCCGGTATTGCTTGAAGCCCATATATTCGATCCAATCGGCTACGTCGTCTATCTTCCAGGTTAGGCAGGACGGGGTACCGTCATTTTCAAAAGAAGGCTCGTATCCTTGATCAAACTTAGTCGGTGTTTTCCGAGAACTTCTGATCAGTCCTTCCTCCATTTTGTATCCCTTGACAACACGTTCGATATCCCATCAATCAATGTGCGCGCACAATTATTGACAGGAAAAGGCACGAAGGGCTGGGGCGAGAAGGGCCGGCTTCGTAACGCGCGCGCGCACATCTTCAACGACTGCCAATTTCAACAAATTTTCAGGCAAGTGGCCAAGGTGAGGAGCATGGCTCTTAGATGGTAGATATGAAAAATATACATGTCAGCTTGTAAAGATATACATTTTTGTAAATTCCACAATACTTTGGCTTCATTGACAAACACAAAAAATCTGTGTTTGAAGCCAAATTTTGCCGAAAGAATGAGTAAATATTATGTCTTTTTCTGGCTAAGGATGTCTTAAATGTTCCACAGAAAAGTTCTGGCCAGCTCTGAAGCAGGAGAATGGTTTTATGTGGGAGATTGAGAATATACAGGACCACAGATACTGAGCATAAATATATATGCACATGAGACTTGCATAAATCTGGGGAGTTGGCAGATGTGGTTGCTTCACACAGTGCAAGCAAGGTGAGAATGTTGCAAATCCCACAAACTGTACAATAGCTAATTTTACCATAACATATCTACAGGTATCGGATAGCACTCAAGAGAAATTTCCTCTTATTCCACTCTTCATCCAACCATGATTCACTAGGTTCTCATAAATTTATTGACATACAGCATTCCCAATACATACTACCAGCCTAGTACATGACTGCCAGTGCTTAAAATAGAGGCCCTTTAAATATTTTAAATGCATTTACCATTGAACACACCCACAAAGGAAGCAATGGAGGTACCCAGAAAATCACACTGTCTTCAAATTCTTGCACTTGAAATCTAGATCACAGCTTGTTGGACACCAGTGTTGACTTATCTAGAAAAATATGTTGGAAGATTGATACCTTAATTACAGTATTTCTTAGTTTGTGTGATGGAAGATTTGGGAAACTCCCTGAAAACTGTCTTGACACTACTGTACGTACACCTCATCTGGTTGGTTAATCCCAGTCTAGCTAGATAGTTTACTGTCTCTCAAGTGCTCTTGGGTTCTTCATGCACAATCTGTTGCTTGTAGTCTGATTTGACAGCCTCTGTGAAAGACTTGGCATACATTTCCAGGCGACTTGTCATCTAGAGATGATAAAAGCACCATACATTCAAATCAATATTATTCTAGGCAAGGTTGGGAACAATCTATAGTGGAGGAATGAAAAATGAATTGATGAGGTACACATCTGATAGAATACAATGTTGTAAAATAAAATAAGGTTGAGAACTATGGTCACCTCCAACTTGTAAAAAAACTTGTAAGGAGATTTCCATTTACAACTAAGGGAGGGAGAGTACCTGGAAACACCACTTGTCCTGAATTTGTCGGCAAAGGTTCAGATCTACTTCAGTGATCAGCAGCCCATCAGTCACCCTGGACAGGCCCTGAGTCAAAACAAAAAGTGCAATCAAACAAACAGATATGACCTCCGACACTGAAAAAAGCTCCAGTGTGTTAAACAAGGGGCTTCACTTACAGGGGTACGACTTCCATCTGGTGCAGCAACATAGGAGGAACCTAATCAAAAGACACAAACAATTCACAATAATTAAATATTAAATATCAAAAATGTTGAAAGTCCCAGTAGAGAAAATGTCTATTGTATTGTCCTTCAAAAATGAGAAAAATTAATATTACAAAGTTTCTATGCAGTGCAGCACTTGATGATAATGATGCTTGTCCTTCACTGTAAAGAAGCTCAGTTTTACAGGATCATGTTCTTTTTAGCCAGTGAACCCATGTGGGGCTGCAATACTGTAATATGCTCTGGGTATGGAACTGCTGACTATACAATACAGGCAGAGTGCAATGAAAATCGTGTCTGCTTCCCGTCGGGCTGGTAGAATTTCCTGACAACTTGATCAGAATAACTATCTGGGCTTGTGAATCATGGCCACAGTATGCCTTAGGTTAGCTGCCATATCATCCTGCTCTTATTGTTGTTCATGATGATAGTTTAACTCACCATAGAAATGCCCAAAGTCCTTGTGAGCTGTTACAAAATGACAAAAACAGCCAGTGAATAATGAGTCAACAGTAAGAAAATCTTGATAGCACCTGAGAGTAAAGTCCACTCACACAGATAACACCCAGACTCAGACAAAATGTTTGATTACCTGGCTTTCCATCTGCAGAAGTGAACTCATGCTCAAAAGATTCCTGTCAAATAGAAATGATGACACAATTACCACACGTTTTTATAATATAAGAATGGTTTCTGCAGTGAAGCAGAACTATACCATATAATTACGTACAATAGCCAAATATTATAGTATATTAGTCATTAAATATTATTGGGTACATTGTGTTGCTTCCAAGTTTTACAGACAAATTATACAATGCTCTCAGTTTCCACTTACTGTTCCAATTCTGTTGATTGCCACTGTGTAGTAGCTGTTGGCTATGGCAGCACAGCGGGCCTCTATTGGCCACATAGGTTCACTACAGAATATAAAAGGATTAACTTCAACTCAAATTCAATGCAACAGTGAGTGCAGACATTGTGTCAAATGAGCCAAGCATCATGTGAGGGCAGTAGAAATAATTTCAAATTATTTGACTTCATTACAGGAATGAAGATTTCCAGCACTTCTCCTGAAAAACCCAGTGCATGTATCATACCTCAATGCACCAACAGTAGCTGATGGATTGAAGCAGATTTCTGCTCCATTGACCGCATACATAATCCAGTTCAATGGGTGGTGGCGACCATAACAAATGTTGACAGCTATGCGGCCTGGAAAAAAAAAAATTGAGTATACACAATCTTATTGACACTTGACAAGTGTTTACACTGCTCTCCAGGATCACAAGATCACTGATCTGTAAAGGGTGACTTACCAAACTGGGTCTGAAAAACTGGATGACCCATGTCACCTTCCATGTAATAAGTAGACTGAAAATGAGATAAGAGGATCAATCAATTTCCACATGTTACATCTGTTTTGATGAACAGTTACTGCTGCAGCGGAAGAAACACACTAAAAATGAGAGGCTTTACATGCTAAAGTTTACAGCCTCTCTAACACACTTTTATGATAGCCTGATTGTGGAGTCCTAAAATAATTGAACAGAAATTTATAAACCCATATATACTGTACCTCATTGAAGTCCCCAATCCGTGGGATGTGGTTCTTTCGTGTTTTACCAATCACTTCACCAGTGTTGGAAATCACAACTGTTTAGGAAAGAATTAAGGAATTTATCATCTTCTCAAATTTCAAAAATAAAATAGTCAAAAATCATGATCATTTCCTCTGGTAACTATTTAAAAATAGAATCATTTGGTTTTTGTATCCAAAATATTGGTATACCTGTATTTCCTTCATTAATTATTTTTACCTGTGGAATTGAATAGTCTGTTCTGATGAACTTCATCTCTCTCAAGGATGGGACAAACAACCACCATGTTATTCTCCTTGGCAAGCTGACAAACAAAAGTATCAAATTATAGCAGCTTTAAAAATGTGCCTGTATTAAATTACATGTTGATGGAGTGTGAAAGTAGCAAAATTAAATTGTACAAGAGCTATTTTTTTGCAAAGGGTGAAGAAGGACTATCTCAACCACAGTACTCAATTTATACTGATCCATGTGCTCAAAATATTGTTTCTACCTACCTCTTGACAAAGTTTTACAGTAGGTCCATCTTCTGCATCTTCAGCGAAATCTGTCCATGGATGTTTTTCACGGGTACAAAAAGCAAAAGGCATATCTGAAAGAGTATGTTTAATAGTGCACCTCATGAGTCCACAACATTTTGACCATTTGATGATGTAAATCATGGTAAACAAGAGTCCGCACCACGGCAAACCAGTGGAAATTTGTTTTTACCACAATATTTAGAAATACACAAGAAAATGTCATTGTATTTTGTGTAAGTGTGACATGCTGGTGTCAGCATTGTTGGCTGGACTCTTATATACTGTGGTAAATCGACCAATCAGAAACTAGCGAGTTGTGGTAAAATTTGATATTTATTACTGTAAGAGTATGTCATTATTTGGTATGATGCTATGCTTTCTTCCCTTATGAATACTTTATCAGCACCATGTGACTTACGCCAGCATTCCTGGAAGCAGATTATGTTCACTCCACACAGTGAAGCAGCTTCAACAATTTCCTTGATTCTGGTATGCAGAGCCTCCACCTGCAAAGAAATAATTATTACTCTGCATAAAACTCACATTGACCACTCCTGAGCTTAAATACCTATTACATAAATTCTCCTAACCACTAAAAAAGTGATTTAGTGAGAATTAAATATTCTAACAGCTGTTGTCCAAGCAGGTCCTCAAATGAAAAATTCTGCATTTTATGTTAAATGATTGTATCTCTGGTGATTGAAAACATTCAAGAGTGAAATGGTTACTCCCCAAGATCAAATGACCCAACCTGACCTGCACGTATAAAATTTATACACCATATTTGACCCATATTTAATATACCACTGAGAGAATATTGATACTGTAGTCTTACCAGCTTGACCCCTCATACTGGCATTTTCTCCAGTTTGCCTCAAATTATCTTTGGTCTAAAAGTTTGATGTTCTGTACAGTCTAAAGTGCTTCCTCTAGATGTAAAAAAAAACTCTAATATTTCTTGTTCACACCTGTTTAGGGATAGGTGCATTAGTTGGTAGAACTATCTTATTCTGCACTGCTCCAATCCTCACAATCCGTGGCTTGCGGCGCTGTTCCTCGGGAACATCAAACTTATAGCCTGCAAGTTCAAAGTTCCTCTCATCTGCCAGCTTCACAGCAGTTTCAGGCAAATCCAATTTGCTGCACCAATCAGAGAGGACCCAATCGTTAGTTTCAAACCAAAACTTAAACAATAATTGTGCAAATTCTTGGTCCCTAATCTCCATGGGGAAGGGGTACTAAAAGTTTTTCATGAATGGGGAGCAGGGCATACAGGCATGCAAATAGACTATTTGACCAAGATTTCCAGAGGGGATACTCTCAGAGGAAAGTGACAGAGGGTTGGGTGTGGAGAGGGGGATTTTGGGATTTTGAAATGTTTGTGTTAGGACTTGGAGATGGAGAGACTTGTAGGTCTGCTTAACTTTTCCGGTGTCAACATTCTACGTGACATGTGCTTACAGCATTTAGGTTTGGCCTGAATTCAACTTGTGGTAAGTAACTCCAAAGACATCCTCTTCCTTTGAGTAGAGCTCCCCAGAAAAAGGACCTTTTTATGTGGGAGTCCCCACCCCAGGGCAGAGGCCCCAGCTTCTGTCCGAGCACACACCCCTGTAGCTGGTGTTGATATGCTATGGTTGTACACATACTGATTTAGCCGTGCCGTACTACCCTGTACTTTCATGCAATTTATAAACTTTGCAATTATCTGTTCCCTCTTTCTCAGGGGACGTCAACTCTCCCAGCATTGCAGTGTCAATGTTGACCCCTGTGCGTCACGCGGTCAACATGAAACAACAATATAATTTGCCAGACAAAACTCAAGCCTTGTATCAAAATGACACAACATACCTAACTGGCTTGCCATAGAGAATTCTCTTAACTTCCTTCAGCTCCTCGGGAGGAAGATGTTTCTCCAAACTGCTTTCTAGACTCGTAAACTCTCCGGACATTGTGCTACACGTAGACGCTTCGTTTCTTTCTACCTCCAGGCTGGAAATGCACTGCGCCGGAGAATGGACTAAGTACGAGTATGTACTGTACTAAGTGGAGAGGTGAAGGTTGCAAATTTTACTTATAGCTAGTTTTAAGTACATCCACCTCATGGTGAACACTTCTTGTAGTACCTCTTAAAAATTTTAGAAAGACGCAGAGATGCGCAAAGTTTGCTCTTCGTAAGGGTTATGTTTTTAGTTCTCAGATGACCTTCGTCTCATACTCAGTCCCCACCCCTACCGTTTATAAGTGATGAGCTGAGCGGGTAACTATTGAGTGCGAGCGGGTAAAAATATTGTCGGCCATCACAGAGCTATAAATCTAACAATGACAGTCCGATATTTTGGAGCGATTACTTTGTAATATTTTAGTGGTAACGAAGAAATCTAGCAACGAAACTCATTACACAAGAAGGGAATTTTTAATTACCCAAGGGTGTGACGTGGCGCGCCAACTTGCGAAATTGTCAAAACAGATTTCATCAGGCGAAAGTTCTGATCGGAGAAGGCCTTGCCGCCAAGACGAGCCACTGTTTCTTCCCTCGATCATCGATATTTGATGCTTGACATGGCTTCAGTTCGAGATGAACGACCGAAAATGTTGTGGCAACCGAAGAATACTGGCTCGACAAACATGGACAAGTTTCGAGAAATGATAAATCGAAATTGCAGTTTGGATCTTGGTGAGAATGTTTTTTTCCCCTTGGCGGTTGCTTTTCCCTTCTTCTATAGTTGAAACGGTTTTTTATTTGTTTTTTATTTTTATTTTTATTTGGTTCTGTGGTTATATATACTGCGATAAGAAATTTATAAATCGACTCCTGTCACCAATTCGGAGCGTCGTAAATTTATTTTGGAGGCAATTTTTTATTGAAATCTTCTTTAATTACCGAAAACCTAAGTTATAGCAGCGTAAATCCGGACAACTGATTTTAGTTATGACATTTGTGACCATTTTTCCTTTTTTCTGGTCGTAATATTCCTTTCTTAGGCACACCCCTCTCACACCCCCAAAATTTACATAAACTTTTATTTAAATTTTGAAATTGAAATTTGAAATTGTTTATGCAAGCCATCTGACACTTGTAGTGATTCTCAAGCTAGTGTGAAGGCCATATAATGATTGTAATTCCCACTAATAGCAGCAAATTTTTTAATAGGATGACTTGTGGAGTGGCGAACCAGGGTGCACTGCGATTAAAAAATGAGACATTTTTAGCATCTATTTCTTGTTTATAGAAACATATGAAGAGCTTAGGAAATGGAGCACAGATCATCATGCCAAGTTCTGGGGAAAATTTTGGGAATTCTCTGAGATAGTCCATTCACAACCTTATACTGAGGTAAACTGCTACTATATAAAGACAGTAAATTTTGGAAGTGATGTGTAAGCTTTGTGGATTATTATTTATTATATAGACATGAGTGTTTTACTGGAAAATATACCGTGCGTAAAATCCATACGAAACTACATCCGGGACCCGAGTGGCGTATTTTGCATATCCTCACTAGTGAGGATATCATTGGCATCATTTCCCGCTTTTGCACAGTTGTTTGTGCAATTTCTCGTAAAACACTTGTGTCTAATATAATAAAAAGAAAATTACACAGTGGCTTGAAGATATGGATTTTATTTTATTTTATTATTTTTATTTTATTTTCTCGTGGTAAAACAATATTTTACTCACTTGCGAAGCGCTCATTCGTTCATTCGTAAAATATTGTTTTTACCACTCGAAAATAAAATTCATATCTTCGCGCCGCCGTGTAATATCCTCTCTCTATATATAAATAAATAAATAAATATAATATTTGTGTTATAGCCTGCATCAGCTCACATGCCCATGTTTTGCAAGATCAAATTACTTAAAGCTAATATAACTCATATTGAAAAAAAATCAATTTTAAGACATTAAAAACACAGGGGATTATATCCTGGCCCTGCTATTATCATAACAATAAATAATTAATATTAAATTATTATACTATTGTTTGATGACAGAGACCCAATTAACACAAGAAATATATATTGTTATTGAAAATACAAAAATCAGTCTTCATCTAGCTATAAGGCAGTGAAAGGAAAGCAGTGGTATAAACAACAGTAATATTGATGGTTCCACCAGCTGTTAGCTGAAAATACATACTACAGGTCTAAATAAAGTTGCTAATCTACATTAATATATTACTGTTTGTTTATTTTCATATCACATGTTTTTTGTTTGTTTCCCAATTTTTTAAGATATTTTTGAAATATTGATCGCCATTTGAAATTTGATTCCTCCAGGTGGTTGATGTTTCTAAATCCATAGAAGAAGTACCAGAGTGGTTCCATGGGGCATGCCTCAATTTTGCAGAGAACCTCTTGCGTTATGATGATGATAAAGTTGCTCTTTACTGTGCAGGTAATGCCTGATATCTTTTCCTTGTTGACAGAGATAACAGTTTTGAAAATATATGCTCTAGAGTCTAGGCCATACTCATACAGAAACATGTTTTAAAATTCTGATGAAAAAATATTACCAATAACATGGTGCTGAATATATTTTATAATATTTTTCACCACTTCTCTTGTTGTGTTGTTGTATTTCTCTGCAAATATTCATGAATTTAACCTAAAAATCACTGTGTATAGTCAACATGCATATAGTTCTGTGCAATGAATTTTATTAGAAGATTTTTTTATTTGTCGCAAATAATTGTGTTCTCATGGAAATATGGACATCAGACCCATTACCCTGCAGACTCTGATCAAATGCACCGAACTATATGCACATCAACACTCATGCACAGTGATTTTCAGGTCAAACCAATATAAAGAAACTAGCAGGACCCCCGTAAAATACGGGGACCGGGTGATCGAATTTCTTTTTTCCTAATATTTTTTGTCTTTTTTTTCCTTTTTGAATTCCATTTTGAGCATCTCGAACTCAATTTCAACCGTATTCGACTGTTTACCGCGTCAAAATACAAATTTTCCTGTAGCGCATGTACCACTCGACCGTACTCGACTCGTCGAACCACCGATCGTCCGACATCCAAATCTTACCGTTTTTCGAACATGCGGCAGCATCACCCCGCCATCCAGTCAGTTGACACTCTGAAATTCTCTTTCTAAACTTAAACGGAATTCTCACCTTCAGTAATCGCGTCCCGTGGGCTTGGTTGAAAGGCAGCGGTCGAGAAGATTTCTGGCCTGCTTTTCCCGGCGATTCAATTCGAATTGACGATACAGTAATATGACTAACGATCGTACGCGAGCATTAATGTTGCGTCAGAAATTTAAACCACGCATTATCTAATTACCGGTTTAATTTGTTGCGTCACAAATCGAAATTATATCAATTTGTCACACACACACACACACACACACACACACACACACACACACACACACACACACACACACACACACACACACACACACACATGAGCCGCGGTCAGCGGTTGCTTAGCGTATTATTATATAGAGATCCTTGTTGGGTGATAGACTGGAGTTTGTTGTTGCTGCCTGGCACATAGATTTCTCTACAAATATTCATCAATTTAACCTGAAAATTGCAGTTGCCTGTTGCCATGGAAACATCATGGATATCAACAAATTAGTTATTACCGTACATAGTTGCTGAAATTTTTACACCTTTATTCTTTCTCATTTATTGTATCAGGAGAGGGCCAGCAAGTAAAAACAATAACATTTCACCAGTTGCAAAGAAATGTTGCTACACTAGCATCTGCCTTGAGGAATCTTGGGGTGAAAAAAGGGGACCGTGTAGTAGGTATATATACTATATGCAAAATTATTTCACAGCTGTTAATCCTTTATCTGAGTGTTTTTTTATACAGCCCCCAAAACTCTTTCTTGCCTATTACTTCATGCCCCGAACATTTGAGTGCCTATCAAATTGAAAGATGTTATAACATCTGAACACACAAAGTGTGACTCGAATCAAAGATGTTGAATACATTCTCACCTTACTGTTTGTTTTATTGATTCTGTACTATTTGCACATTTTTACCTGCAGATTCAAAGGGTATAAATATTGTTTGTTATGTATTATTTCTATGTAAAATAGTATTTACTACAGTATAATGATCTTTTCACAGGGTACATTCCAAACTGTTCCTCTGCGGTGGAAGCAATGCTGGCCACTGCAAGTCTTGGAGCCGTGTGGAGCTCAACCTCACCAGATTTTGGTGTCTCGGTAGGCACATGCCCCAGTGCGAAACCAATCTTCTGAAAATGAATTTGATTTGCAAGTGAAACTCATTTTCATAACAAAGGTTTTGCACTAAGGTCTCGCTCTAGAAATGATGCAATTAAGTCGGAGGCATCTCAGAAATGGCCTATTCTGATTTTCATATTTACTAGCGGTGATCGGAATTCTTTCTTTCCCAATTTTTTTCTGTCTTTCTTCTTTCCTTTTTGAATTCCATTTTGAGCATCTCGAATGCAGTTTACAGTGTCAAAGTACAAACTTCTGTTAGTAGTGACTCGACTCGTCGAACCACCGATCGATCGACAACAAAATTCCCTCCGTTTTTCGAACATGCGGCCATCCAGTCATCTGACAGCTGAAATTCTCTTTCTAAACTCAAACGGAATTCTCATCTTCAGTATTCACGTCCTCGACTTGGTTGAAAGGCAACGGTCGAGAGGATTTCTAGCTTGCTTGTGCCGGCGATTCAGTTTGAATTGACGTCATGACAAATTATGACTAAACGCGAGCATTTGTTACGTCAGAATTGATCTTATTACGGGTTTAATTGTCCATATAAGGAGCGTTACACATACACACGGACACGCATACACACAGCCAACACATGAGCCGGGCCAGCGGTTGCTAAGCGTATTATTATACAGAGATTTGTGTTGGTGACAACTTTGTATCCTGAAGAAATGGAATTTAAATGATTTATCACAAATTTTAACTCCTTTGACAGGGGAGTTTTATGCATGGCTTAATTGCTGGATATATGGATGGAGACTGCAGCACACTGATCTCTGCATTTGCAACTTAAATTAGTACACTTGATATTCCATTTCAGATTTCCTAAACACATGCTTAAGGTCCCTGCTAACTGATCAGTCAAGTTTTGAAGTTTGCTGGTTCACACGAGTAAAGCAAGCGCGAGCGACCGGTTTACACGGTAAAATTGGTGAAGCAAGCGCAAACGCAAGCGCAAGAGAATGGAAAAGTTTTCATTCTCTTGCGCTTGCTTTACTCGTGTGAACCAGCCTTTAAGCTGGTGTAACACTGGTCGATTTGCAACGACGATTTGCAACGCCGATTCGCTTCAAATTCACGCAGCGGTGTTGCAAGTTTTTGAATCGCTTTCAAAAACTTGCAACGCGTTGCAGCACTGCAAACATCGCGAAAAATCGTTCGCAATGGGGTGTTACACCTGAACGATTTTTAGTGCAACATCGTATCGTTCCAAATCGTCGTTGCAAATCGACCAGTGTAACACCACCTTTAGCTCTTCTTGGGTAGCGTTGTATGTATAACTTAGTGGGCGCTCCTTACGTTTGCACTGTAGGGCGTACTAGACAGATTTACACAGATCAAACCCAAGATAATATTTTCTGTGGAAGCTGTGCGATACAACAATAAAACACACGATCATCTTCAAAAGCTGTCGCAGGTGGTGAAAGGTAATAATAATAATAATAATAATAATAATAATAATAATAATAATAATAATAATAATAATAATAATAATAATAATAATAATGCCATTTATTTATACACGGTGTTAGGCGACTGCAGCATTAGAGCTGATGTGGCCGTGTTGATAAATTCTATAAATCAGGAATTAAAAACTGGACTTAAGCTAACTAGTTACATTGCCAGTTGGATATCTAACTAACTACCGATGTTTATAATTACATTTTATTATTTGTAATTACATCCAGTGTTTTCAGTGTTGTATAATAATGGTTGTGGTTCAAGCTCACTGATTATCTTTTTATTGCTGGTGGCTACAGGTCTCCCAGAGCTCGAAAAAGTAGTTGTGATCCCCTTTGTGCACAATCGAGAAGAAATTGACATCAGTCAAATACCAAACAGGTAATATATTGCAGTTATGTCAAGGTTTGCGTCCTTCTTTTTTCAGTTAACTTTTCTTTAGTTTTTTTCTCTGATTTTTTAAATTGGCATTTCCTCTCTGTCCACATTGTGCTTGTATTACATCTTTTAGCTAAACTAGTTTATTGATTTACTGTGTATACTTATTGTATCAACAGCATCATGATGGCAGATTTTCTGCTGTTCTCAGACGAGAATGTTCATCTTACATTTGAGCAAGTTCCGTTCAACCATCCCTTGTTCATCATGTACTCTTCTGGGACCACAGGACCACCTAAATGCATGGTTCACTCAGTAGGAGTAAGTTTTCACACCCTTTTGACAGTTTGACCACGCTAGCGCACGGAAAACCCTTAAAATAAACAAGGAATAAAGAAAAAGTTAGCCAGGCTGTTTTTTTGTACTTCTACACATGCGACGTTGTTTCCATTGTAGGGTACACTCATCCAACATCTGAAGGAGCATATTCTTCATGGAGACATGGACAGAAGTGACGTCATTTTCTACTACTCAACGGTAAGCATACTGTACTTTCATTACGTAAAACCCTTCGATATAACTTTAGCCCCCTGCTGTTTTTATTTGTGGAGCTTCATCACCAGGGTATTGCACTGGAGAAGACTTGCCATGAAGGCTGGTGACGAGGTTGGGATTCTCCACCAATTGACTACTTTCTGGTGAGAGCGTTTGATGTTCTCTTTATGTTTTTCAGACTGGTTGGATGATGTGGAACTGGTTGATATCAGCCTTGGCCGTGGGAAGTTCTGTTGTTTTGTACGATGGCTCGCCATTCATCCCTTCACCCAACGTTCTGTGGGACCTTGTCGACGAGGTGGGGTAAGTAACCTCGCTTTTCAAAATTAACCCGCAACATCTGGACATCCGGTTACGATTGACAAACAAGTCTAGATTAAACAAGCTGATGCCTCTCGTTCCGTTTTAATTTTCAGCATAACCATCCTGGGGACTGGAGCCAAGTGGCTAGCGGCACTAGAAGACAAGAACGTGCACCCAAGTATGTGGGGTGGTTTCTTTGAAAGCTGATTATACGTCACGATCTTTGCTGGAAATCACAGACATTTATGTTAAGTCAGGAAACGACTGTATTATGTACTATACCAGCGGCCACCTTTCGTCCTAGCACATATTTTCTAAATTTAGTGTACAGAAGATGTGTCCCAGGTGACAAGCTCGTCAGGGTGGATGGGCTAAAATCTACAATCAACAATCAACAAACTACCAACAAAGCAGCAAATTATCTGACAACTGAAAATTTGCCGATATTCAACTGACAACTGAAAAGTTGCCAAACTTAAACTGACAGCCCACATCTACCAACATAACTTGAAAACATGAAAGTTTTTTCTCGATCTTTCTGTAGAGAAATCGCACAAGTTGTCGTCGCTGCGTTCAATACTGTCGACCGGTTCACCCTTAAAACCCAACAGCTTTGACTACGTGTACAACTCCATCAAGGAGGATGTTCTCCTTGGGTCAATAACAGGTAAGTGGCATGGGAGGCGTGGGGTAGGATCTTATGCCTGTAGTGGGTCGCGTCAGAGCTATTAGTCTAGTTGTAGTCTGACAAAGCAGACGTTCTTGATCACGCGCTTCAAACTGAACCCGCGGGAGAGGGGAGAGAGTCTGTCGTCGGTTGCTAAGTTTGGAGCGCACGATGGGAGACGTATGTTTTCTTTTCTTTTCTATTATATTTAGCTTCGCCATTTCGTATACTATCCTTTATTCTTATACCATACCAGTTGCGGTGTACCAGGGTTTTTGGTAAGTTTAACTAAGTTGAAATTTGAAATTTGGAATCTCTACCTTTCTCATTCCTGTTACTTCATTCAGTGTCTAGCACACATGCACTCATTCCCTTGTTAGCGCTTCCTAATTTAAAAATCTTCATTTTTTCTCGTGGCCCTTTTCAGGAGGTACCGACATAATATCTTGCTTTGCCGGCTCAAACCCAACGCTGCCTGTGTACAGGGGAGAGATTCAATCTAGAAACCTGGGAATGGCTGTTGAAAGCTGGAACGATGAAGGTATGTCGGTGTTCCACTATCTTGTTACTTCTTTCACTCTGGATGATATTCACACATTATTGCAATGTGCCCGTTATCAAAAGTTGTCGCTTTGGTTTTGGAAATGTACATCGCTGTGTACAAATATTCAATTTTTTAAAATATTCCTTCCAGTAATGTTTTCCACTTTTTTCCTGGCGATGTTCGCCAAATTTTATCCCTCTTTTTCTAAGACTAGCTCACTTAGTTTCGTTCTTGTCAGTCTTTTACTTTTCCTTTTTTACGCGAATTTCCTATTGCTCTTTTTTGTTTCGTTGTTTGTCTGCTTTTTGTTTCGCAAATTTCAGTTGCTGACAAGGAGTCACTGACCTTAGTTTATGTTCTCTTGTTGTTGATCAGTATGCCCATTTTTCCCCTTCTCCCATTTTGTGCAGGTAAGATTGCGTTCGATCAAAGTGCTGAACTCGTGTGTACGAAGCCTTTCCCTTCGATGCCGATATATTTCTGGAACGATGACCATGGAGTGAAATACAAGAAAGCCTACTTCAGCAAATTTCCCGGTAAGTCCATGTCTTGAATTCCTACCGTTTGTCCTCTCTTTGCGTTCTGTGACGGTAGCTCACCCTTTGGGTAAATTGTCTTTCTTCGGCCCAAGCCTTTTGAACTTTTTATCTAGAGCGAGATTTTTGTATCAACGATTTCGACTTGCGACTTGCAGGTGTTTGGACGCATGGTGATTTCTGTTCTATCAGCTCGGTCACTGGAGGGATCCTGATGCTTGGCAGAAGGTAAAGGCTTCCGTCACTGCTTCTCTGCTGCAAAACAGACAAGAAACAAAGTAACTAAAGAGCAACGGTGTCGCGTGCTTGTAGACAGCAGACATCTCCCAAACACAGGAGTAAAACAGAGAAGACTGGACTGATAACGTCAATAGTATACTATTGTCCCCAATACTGCTGGGTCGATTCCACTAACGCGATAAAGTTTTTGAAGCAAGCGCAAGAGAATGAATTCAATCTTTTCCCGGAATGATTCTTGCGCTTGCTTCACTCGTGTGAACCAGCCTTAACCCTTTCACTCCCAAGAGTGATCAACTTCGATTTTCTCCTTTTAGTTTCTCCCCAGGAATATATCATATAGTGAGGAGAACTTGGCTTTTGATACCTTGCTCAGATGATAGCTGATTAAACTATCAATTCTCATTACATCACTCATACATTTTCCTCTTAAAAGTTTGGGAGAATCTACATTTTGAACTTGGGAGTGAAAGGGTTAACGGGCTAGAGACATTTGTGTACTGGTAAACCATTTACGTAGCGCATCAAAGGAAGTAAATCAAGGAAGTAAAAACCTCACTTGCTGATTACAGGGAATATTTCAGTCTGGAAGAAAGGGGAAGCGGCAATTAGCGTGTTGCGTAGAGGCCTTTTTTGGTCAGACTTAATTTTTGTTTTGTTTCACGCTGTGCAGTGATGGAACTTTAAACCCAAACGGAGTGCGATTTGGAAGTGCGGAAATCTACAATATAGGTGGGTTGTGTCGCACAGCTTGGACAGACAGTGAAGTTAAGCTTTTGCGTCTTGGGATAATATACTTCACGGTAACGACTACAGCCTTCGTCCAGTGTGTTTAGTTCGGATGCGACGCAGGCTAGGTAATGACCGGCAAAAAAAAAAAAAAAAAAAAAAAAGAGTACATCGTCCTTCTCTGTGGGAATGTTTACAAGTCTTCTCGTTTTGTTATCGTCGCGTTGTTATCATTTCTGTTATCGTGTCACATTGTCATTATTGTTATCATTACGGTCTGCATTGTTATCTGTTTTCGTTATATACGCAGTGGAGAGGTTCGTGGAGGTCGAGGACTCGTTGTGTGTGGGCCAACAGTTTGGTGAAGAGGAAAGGGTTATCCTGTTTGTTAAGGTGGCTGTCGGCTGCAGGTCAGTTTGCAAGTTTTGTTTTTCCCCTCCATTTCTCCTCATTCCTCTTCTGTCTCCCACCCAAGATTTACTGATTATTCGTGTTGCCTGTGCAGCTTCACTGAAGACCTTGTTGCCAAGGTGAAGACCACCATTCGCACTCAACTGTCGGCCAGGCACGTGCCGGCGTTCATTTTAGAAACGAAGGAAATTCCGTACACGGCCAGTGGGAAAAAAGTAGAAGTGGCCGTCAAGCGGATACTGGCGGGAGAGGATATCTCGAACAGAGGCGCTCTGGCAAACCCCAACTCTTTAGACTTGTACTACGACATCCGGGAACTCAAGCAAAGCTGACTGTGACGATCAGTTGCGATGCATGATGGGATGGAGTTTACTGAGTCACAAATCACAGTGATCAGTTTCTGGTGAACTTTGAATCTTAAACCTTTCATTCCCAGGAGTGATCAACTTCAATTTTCTCACTCAATCATTCATATATTTCTTTTTGAGAGGTAGGGAGATTTTGTATTATGAGCTTTGGGTGAAAGGGTTTAACCATTTCACTGTCATGAGCCGATCAGCTTTAATTCTCGTTTATTTTCTTGCCAGATATCTGTCATACAGTATGGGGAATTTGGCTTTTGATAGCTTCCTTAAATGAAAGCTGATTATACTATCAATTCTCTCTACAATACGCATACTTTTTTTGTTGGCTATAGGTATAATGAACTTGGGAGTGAAAGTGACTAAGAGGCAAACCTGTCGATTTTTCTTTCACTACATGGAAAATGGCAGGTCACCTTTTGTTTGTTTTGAAGCTGGTCAAACTATCAAATCTCCTAACACTGCTTATACGGTTTGATCAGAACATGCTGGCAGCATTACAGCCTTGATCGTGGGGGAAAATTCAGGGTATATCATTGCTAACCATTCGCTAAAAGACTTCCCAGGGTTAGTCGAAGATTCCTACGTGATAAAAAACCTATCATCTTTGGGTATAATACCCCTGTGTTAAGAAAAAGAACGTATTTTTATAATCAACAATATTTAATATTTGGGCGTGGGCATGGTGAAACGTCATGTTGGGGACTGGGGTGTGTACGTGTAGGGTGGTTCCTAGGTGGTGTCAAAGACGGACATTTTTGTCCACTCAAAAATAAGGGCGGATTAATCGAATTTTAATATTTTGTCTATTCTCACGTTATCACTCGTATATTTTCTTCTTGTCAGAGTCTCGAATTAGTTCATTCGTACTCATTGGCGGCCCAGTTGTTGAAAATTAAATGAAAAGCTAATAGTATTTGTCGGAATAAAATCTGTACAATAGAGAAATCTCCGAAAAGCCTGGATTAAGATCAAAAGGTTTCCGCTGTAAACTGCGAGTAATGCGCGAAGAAAAAAACTATCAACAAAAAGGACTATCGTTCGACTGTGTATAACCACGCATGGGGAGACGGAAACAGTGCAGTAATACGTGCTGAATTATTGAAAAATATGAGTTTGATAGAAACATCTAGATCTTCAAAGGAAAAAAATAAAACAAAAACAGGTGAAAAATCACACTTATTATATGTAAATGATCTTGGTACAATATATGCTTCGTTTTATCGCAATCAGCACTAGCGATAGTAGAGGAAACCCTCTTAAAACAAACCTTGGCCTTGGGAGTCGTTTTTGTAAACATATTCCGTTTAAAACCAGAAATTGACCTCCACCTGCCCACCACGCAATTCTCAATTTAATAGTCATATCGTATACAATGACCAGCTTCCCTGTCTCCTCCTTTCCTGTTCCCGGTAATAAAGCTATATTTACTGATTTTACAAGCGCGGAAAAGCGTACGTTAACTTCCGATCATATCGAGATTCAATCGCACAGGAACTCCACCCCAAACTGGGTTAGGAAGTAAACTCTTCGGTAAATCTCTTGAATTTGCGTCCAATTTAGTCAATCAGCTTCCGAAAGATGATTAATTCACCAATAAAACAAAAACTCATAAGACGAGTGTGACAGGTGAAAGTTCAAAGATATGATTAAATGACAGTTGCCGTGAAACCGCGCCAAACACACAACTCGAGAACCATAGGATGTCAATAATAATTCCACGTTGCGGGTCATCGCCCGGATACCGAATCTAATGCCGCCGCTGTAACAGTGCGGAAATCTCTCAAACCACACCCGACTTTCCCACATAACACCGGAAGTTTTTTTAAGCTCTTATCTAGCATTCTGTGGAATCTGGCACTGAATCCTTGCGTGGGTGCGAGCACGTGTATGATAAGCCAAGAAGCCTCAAAGACGGATGTTCTAGTCATGGAAACGTTATTACCACGGTTACTCCACTTTGAGGTTGCCACTGAGCCAAAAGTGAACCAGTCAGCTTGGTGATAAACGCGCTCTCCCTTACAAGTTAGCCGACCACAAAACAGGAGTACCACACGGTAAGTGCAGAGTGCGACAAAAAGAATTGGCTCATGCAGGAGGAGGGTTGCTTGAGGAATGGATATAGTAAACTAACAATTCCGTGTACTATCGAGATCAAAAGCTGTATCTCTCAAACACCCGGTCTCAAACAGAAGGTCAGGGAACGCGGAGCGCCGTCCGTACGTGCTGAACGACTGTTGATTAAAACGTCGAGCAATTCTTTTTGTTCAGTAGTGCTAGGATAGCACTGGATTCTTGTTAACAATACGGTCAACTCCTTCTAAGGCGGACACCCTCGGGATCAGCTCTAACTGTCCGTTTTAGAGAACGGTGTCGGTCAGTGGTCTCGAACTCTCAAGGGAAGTGATAATTAGTTCGAGATAGTGGGGGATCGAGATAGCCGGTTTCTACCAAGTTCATTTCCGAGAGAAATCGGATTCTGTTAGATATAGCGGGGAGTTCGAGATAACCGAGGTCGAGATAGCGGGGTTCTGTCTTAGAGGTGTCCGCGGTTAAGAGGAACTTGACTGTATATGCCTTCACGACAGGTCCGCCAGCCGTGGTAATAGCCCATAGAAGGCACACAGAAGAAAGTGCTCACGAGTTGTTGAATTCGGTACGCTTTTCATGCGGTCTTAAGTATACAACGGACAAACGTTGGTTGTGGACTTGACCTCCAACCACCGAACAAAGAAATGTCCACTCAAACGTCAAACTATCACTTCAAACAGTTGGTGAGTTTTACAAGGGGGATTGCTCGCACAAAACTGTGCATTGAATAGGGCTTTAAGTTCCTCTCTCGAAGTTCCTCTGCGCGTTCAAGCTCTTTTCGTGCTCTCGTGGCTGTAACTGACATTTGCTTTGGAAGCGGGCCAACATTGTCATATTTCCTTGCCGCTTTTTATTCGGATATTTTTTATTCGGATAAACTGGATGGTATCCAACTCTTAGTTGTGGCAGAAAATACATTCACGCCATTGAACACGACAAAACGTTATTAAAAATTGTACATCGAAGGCGCGTTGGGGTATTGCACACAATATCGACCATACATAAGGACCTAATACAGATTGCGGTTGTGCCGGGTGATTTGACAGCGGCTCGTAAAAATATTGGACTCATTTATTTTTCCAGTCGTCTAAAAGAAAATTTATGAGTGCTATCAAGTCAATCAAGGCAAGCCCGGCATCACCTGCTGAATTCTCCCTTCTTTAGTGATATGACTACAAGAGGAAAAAGATAATAATAACAACGCTCGACCTACAGCCTGAACACTGCTTTTAAAATATAATGTTTGTGTATATAAAATATCACAAGGGAACAAATGGTACAATCCCGGGGTACAGTTACATGTGAACACTGTTTCTTGAACTATGGAACATTATGAAACCAAAATACGTATCATCCAGACGTATTGTTTGACCACTCATGGGGTTTTATGTTGGGGTTTATATACTCATTGAACGAGCTTTTCTACATTTCTGTTTGACAGTCCAATTTCTTGGCAGAACGTTTACATTCTGCAGCACTTGTCTTTTTTATTTTTTGGTGTGTGCCGTTTCTGGTCAAATCTAAATGTTTTTTCCTCTACCACATCTGCCATGACGACCATTTGCAACTTACGTCATGGCGGCCATGCTGGTGGGTCATTATCCTCTGTTAGTGGCTGTTAGTGTACTCGGAACCAACATGGCCGCAATCTCTTTGTATTCCGAGTCTCCATACCCGGGGTATACCAGAGGTTGTCTCGCTCTCCCGGGCAGAGTCTACAAGGATTGATTGCAAACCAAGACTGTTTGATAGCCCTGACAGAATTCATAAGCGAACAATCTTGATTATAACTATATGCTTGGGTATAACATATATATGTGCTTTCTCATAAATATATCGTGTAATAATGGGTATGGTATGTGTGGAAAACGTGCCACATTCGCTGTTTTCAGTGCGAAAAGAATACACGTGACAAACGTCATTACTCTATTCCTGACGATATAAATAGAGCTGAGGCGATTGAAGCAAAATAAGATAAATCTTTCGGTTTCGATTTGGGAAGGTTTTAAAACAGTTGATTCGGCGATCAATGTACAACAGCCTCAATTAACTCACCAAGAATACGGGTATCAGCACAATTAATTGTGATCGATTGTACCCTGCGAGCAGGACCACCTGTGGTTCTGCTCGCAGGTAGATCAATATCGATTAATCGAATGGATTTTCCGATGATCGATTGTCATCGATCTACCATGCCCGGTTCACGGACTGTTACAGCAGCAATTTATACGCCACATCATTTTTGTTTGCTTCTGATGGAATGCTTTAGATTTCACGGCTGACAAGACAACAATTTCTGGAACTGGGGTATTCGGAATCACAATATTAGTAAGCTTGTTTTGAACTGCCTATTTTGAATGCATCACTCGACAATCATAGTGTTTGTGTGTGTGTCTGTGTTTTTTTCTTTTACGAATGAGTTTTTTAAAAAACATATATTTAAGAATTGGTTCATGCTTAGCGTGCGTCTATCGAGTTATGGATGCACGCGGGAAGTTTGGAGAGCACAAGAGAAGCGTAAGAGTTGCTCGAGGCGTAGCCGAGAGCAACTCTAGCTTCACGAGTGCTCTCCCAACTTCCCAAGTGCATCCACAACTCGATAGACGCACAGCTAAAAGCATGAACCAATTCTTTTATAACATAGGCACACGAAATTACGAGCAAAAAACGAATTTTCATTTCTGATTGAATGCAAAATTCTCTTTCGACGCGCAGAAGGAAAAACAAACTCTCATTGGCTGACTGAAAACACGCCACAACTTACTAACATTTCTGTCATCTAAAAGTTGATGAGAGTCGACGAAACAGATGTCGTTTAATCGACGAAAACCCAGAAAGTACTGTTAACCTGGCGTGGTGAAAG
The DNA here is from genome assembly GCA_964036295.1 of Plumapathes pennacea. NCBI lineage: Eukaryota > Metazoa > Cnidaria > Anthozoa > Antipatharia > Myriopathidae > Plumapathes > Plumapathes pennacea. Next base: position 2,740,912 of record OZ038467.1, read on the forward strand.
CTAGCAGCCTGCGGTGACTTTAGAATTTGCGACGATGTAAATGTTTTGAACGGTACAATTGTAACCCAGGAAATTCAAGTCGCCGCTTCAAAACAACGTGAAATTCACCTTGAACTATGGCAGACAATGCGGGTCTGGAAAAGCAAAGTGATTCGTCGAAGAATGTGAACAATCACCATGAACGAAAGAGATAGAAATGTTTGCCGAGCGGACTTGTTTGTTATTCGAGCTGCCAGCAAACTGTACTGTAAACACTGCAAGTATAGCGGCTTTCGGAATGAATGAACGCCGTTTCATTTCAAAACCATTGAAGGCTTGACGGATATTTATCTTTGCTGTGATGGATTTCACTGTCCATGAGAATTAAGCCGTCGAGAAATAGGTGAGTTTTGTTTCATACAATTTTTTGTGCCGACCGTTGAAACACAGAATCTTTCTGTTAGAGAGGAAAAATTCAGCGAAACACGCTGAAATCGCTACAGCAGCAAGAAAACCACCACCACAACAAGGTTAGCAAGTCTAAGCTCTATTCTCGCAATATTTTTTGAGTTATCGATCGACTAAAATATCCCATACATTTTTTTATAAAACCCAACCGTGACGTCACACAGTCAATGAGCTTGGGCCGCCTGTGTATTATTGAGCACGGGCGTGCACGATAAAGTTATGGAGCACACTCTTCGACCAATCAGAACTTGGCTTATATCGCAACTATGTTATAATATATATTGATGTTTGATAAGAAATTGTGCAGTAAAAAGCACAGAATGTTATAAAAGCTCTAAAATATTCATACCCATAGCTAGCGAGAAGTCTGGGTTCCGCGGGACCCGCTGGGCGCGGCCGCGCAATTTTCCCGCCAGAAAACAGCCTCCAAAATCGCTTACTCTCGCCTTGTTTCAGTCGTGCGTCACGCGTAAAATACGTACCACAAGCCAGCGTACATATTGACCTTATTCCCAGAGCAATTTGAATAGTGAAAACCTCTCATAGCTGACGTTATACTTTGAATATAAAGGAGTGTTTCTCTTGATATAATGTGTTTTTTGGGCATAATATACATATCTAAAATTAGACATGATTTTGAGACATGGTTTTGTAAGTTTCTGAGTGTTATCGAAAGGCGAAAATCCACGAGATTTTCTCGAATACATCGAAAGCTCGAAGAAGAAATTTTGATATGTCCGTACTTTCAAGTTTTTAAAAGTTTATAAAAACCTTCTCTCCCCTTTTTCAGAAAATCACTGTCAAATTTGCCACTGGTATATCACATGTTAATGTCTGGTGTCACAAAGCACTAATAAGCACTAAAATTTGAGTCACCGACACAGGGTAATAAAATGTTAAAAACATTTGAGAACACGTACTGCTAAATCAACTCTTAAAAATATTTAGAACTATTGCCCAGTCCATTTTTACACCACTAAAAATTTGACTGTGCACTCTGCTGAGCTAAGTTCCGAAAACGACACAAAACTTCCTTGCTAGTGGGAGCCCATAAAATACATATAATAATTGAACTTTGTGGAATTCCGATTGATATTAGAATTTGTTTACTTAGCCCACGAAAGGAGAAGTTGGCCTGGCCCCATGCCGAGGTCGTAACCCCGTCGTTTTCTTTCAAAATACCTTGGACCCATTCAAAATGAGATGATCTCAAAAACTACTACAATCCGGTTACACCGACCAAGTCATGTTTTGAATTCGCAGCACGGAATCTGGAAGCTTTTTTTCGTCTAATTTTCTCAGCAGAATTTTTTTCTCCACGTATTGGCCATGTGAGGCCAAAAGTAGTATTTTACCGCTTATATTGAACACGCGGCTACGAAAGTGTTGGAAAGCAGCTATTTAACACAAACGAAAAGGCTATAATCTTCCATGACATTGGAATTTTCATCTCAAAATTAAATTTACCTCAGCCTTATCAACCCAGGTGGCGGAGGCAATAATTGATCGGTGGAGCGCCGAAGGGCTTCTCGAGCTATGAACGCTCGGCTTCGGTTTTGAACCGACGCCCCCTTTCTATACCATTTAGTCCACTTGAACAGGCCAAATCATGGCGTCGATATGTCGAAGTACTCTATTCTCTCGCTTGAGCTCTTCTCGCAAGGAAAACGATATATTTCCATTGAATAGTGGAGTTTTGTCAATAAGGCGATTGGAAGCGTGGGCTCTTGGCCTTCTTTAGTGTCGCCCATGCAAACCGGAATAAAATCACTCTAAGCGAAATATCTTCCCTTTTCTAACCTCTTTTCCGGTTCAAAAGGAAATTTCGATATCAGTCCTGTTCAAGCATTCCACAAATTTGTGACGAAGAAGAGCAGAAAAAAGCAAACGTCCAATTCTCAAAAACCTCTAATGGTGTGACCACTCAAACGAAAGCCCTCAATCAGAACTTTCAAAAAAGCGGTATTTATGTTATTGTCAAGTGGAGTTGTATTTTTGCCGATTTTTTGAAAGTTTGGTGTGGACAGGGAAACATTTAATACACGCCAACGCTGGTTTAGGGGCCATGATGCGGTGCTATTCATATATAATTTACAGAAAAATTACCGAAAAAGATATAATCTTAACTACTCGGAGGAAAGTTTGTCACTGTACAGCCGTAACCATGCCAGTTCTTGTACAAGGCTTAAGTTTGCCTAACCATCGGTCGAAACCACTAAAACTTGTGGTCGCCATCGTTATGGGAGCCAAGTTCTCGGTCAAACTTAAGAGTTAATCAGATTGGAATCCTGTCAATTGGCAGGACCGCAAGATATTTAGATGGGAAGCAATATATTGCCCTGGGCGATTAAGTTCAAGAATTAAAGCAGTCAAGTCAAGGGGTAGTGGTCAAGCCGCACGAAAAGGTAGTCACTTCTTACCAAGCCACGCCCTATCAAACCCTATACCCTATTTCAGACCATACCCTTTGGGGAGGTACATGTGGCTTATTTATAGAGGATATTACATGGCGGCGCGAAGATATGAATTCTATTTTCGAGTGGTAAAAACAATACTTTACGAACGAGCGCTTCGCGAGTGAGTAAAATATTGTTTTTACCACGAGAAAATAAAATCCATATCTTCAAGCCGCCGTGTAATTTTCTTTTTATTATATTAGACACGAGTGTTTTACGAGAAATTGCACAAACAACCGTGCAAAAGCGGGAAATGATGCCAACGATATCCTCACTAGTGAAGATATGGAAAATACGCCACTCGGGTCCCGGATGTAGTTTCGTATGGATTCTACGCACGGTATATTTTCCAGTAAAACACTCGTGTCTATATAATAAATGGAAGTACCCATCCTCACCCGGGAACTCAAACCAAGGTAAAAGGAGAATTGGACCTCTAGAAAATGTGCAACTCCTGAACTTATGACCACTCAAATTGAAAAGCACTCAAACCCTGAGTATGCATAATATATAGGTTTGTGGTCGTGTTGTTCAGCGAATTCACGCCTTTTGCCTGGAAACGGTGATAAACTGATAACACTACATAGCTCCCAAGTTCAAAATGCAAATTCTCTCAATCACTTGAAAGAAAGGAGAACGAGTGATGTTGTGGGAATGGATACTTCAATCAACTTTTTTCTGAGCAAACTTGTAACTGAGACTGAAAGCTGGGGTTGCCAGTGACAGAAGGGAGGGGTTAAGTAAAACACTTCAATATTGCACTGAGTTAATTACTACACTGATCGATGTCATTTCAGTGGCCCCGGCCTAATATATAGAACTCTTATCTGCGACCAAACATTTCATCCTTGCACGATTGCTTTTTCTATTGCGGATTGCCTCTTTCTTGCTATTTTTGTTTCGACTTTGGGTTTGTCCGAGGCGAGGTGTCATATTCGGTTTTCCTGAAAATAACTCTGTTTGGGGCAATACCGACACTTGCTACTCCTTCGGACCTGAATGCCTCAGAAACGTTGTTAATTTTCTAAGTATTTTCTACGGAAGCATTTTCTTCAAAATGCATGAAAAACCGTCAAAAAAATCAAGTTGGGCGACGGGTTCAATTTGAGGGCAACTCGATCTGCTTTGCGTGACCTGGCATGTCAATCACAACTGCCGATCAATTAGTCAAGCGCGCCGTAGGACGTCATTCCAAGTGCCGAGGTTTCAAGTTTCTCGTGGCTCCGGAGAGCGTGGCGTGTTTTCCAAAGCGTATCTCTGCGGACGGACTTCGAACAGTTTCAAAATTACCCGACACTCAAGATAGAAGCTGCCAAGGTAATGAAATTGCCGCTTTACATTTCTCGCCATTTCACTCGAGGGAGTGGTAAATATTGATTGTAAACCGAGCTATGCGTGGACGATTATCCCTTGGCGAAGAAATATGGCTTGCCACTTTGATCGGCTTGGATTCTTCTCCTTTATCACTGAAGAGTCAAGAAAGTGGACTTATCTTCGTGGAATCGAACAATGAACACGATGTTCAGTTAACTTGCGTGCAACTGCGTTAAATGGAAGGGCATTCTCTCGCTTATGTCGAAGCGGAGGTCAACCCATCCTGACATCTAAAGTACATGTACAGTTCCGACCGCCTGCTTGATGAATCTCGGTTCTACATTCGAGAGATTTTTGGCTCCAAATATATATAGTTGCCACGAAGTGCTTAAGGACCCTCTTTTCAATTTGTTGCCGTATAAAGCGCTAGTTGTAGTTGTATTGAAATTTCTTCATTGGAGTACACTATGCGATGTTGTTTCGTGTTGAAACTGAAAATCGCCGAATTAGTTCTTTTGGATGCATCAGCACTTTAATATTGACACGGCAAGTGAAAGCTGTTATCGGTCCTGAAACAATATTTCGGCCCCTGAGATCCATCTGAGACATGGGATCAGGTTCACGCTTGTTTGTTTGGCCTTCGCCAAGTGTCGTTTTGCGGGGATTTTTTTAATACATTCACAGCCGATTCATGGGCACCATCCCTGAATTGGTTAAGTCAGAGTGCTGCGTATTAAATTTGCCTTACATCGCGTATTTGAAAATGGCATTTTTCTTTTATTTTCAGAGCTCCTTTTCGAAACTCTCACAAAGATGATGTGCCCTGCTGTTCTTGTTTTTGTTCTCATAGTCAACTCTGGTGAGTACGCCTGTGTACATACAGTATCGAACGATACGAACCTTCCACGTACACTTCAAATCACTATTGTTTTACTTTTTTTTCTTTGTTCCGCAATGACTAAAATGTTTTACGCCAGACGTATCAAGCCATAATTGATTCTCAGATATAATGTATAATATGTTTGCTGCGTTGTCTTCTTTTTCCGGATCGAAACTCATTGATTTAAATGGAAAACAAGCCGCTTGTGGTTTTTCCAGCACAAAGCACAACAAAACGTCACGATTCGGGAACCACGTTTTTGCTCGTATTTTTACGTGTTGGCCACCTGTATGTTTCTGAAACGAAAGCACTGCTTTGTTACGTGGCTGTATAAAGGAATTCGACATGAATATTGTTTACTTGAGAAGCATTCAATTACGTAAACCGAGTGATTGAACCGTGAATGGATGATTATGGGGTGTAATTTCCACAACTTTGTCTTCATGAGGCCTGACCAACAGCCGATGGATTAATTTTGCTTGATTCAGTTCTGGCATGTTATAAGTAAGGGGTTTTTCATCGACTGGGCCGATAAGAAATCTTCCTCTTATCGGCGACAAGCAGCTGACGTTGGTGTTTCGATGGAGCGCTTGATGTGCGTGCACAGTGCGGGCGTCTAATTATATTCACATTACTACTAACATAAAACATGTGTCGCGATAATAAACAATAGCCAATTCATTTGGTGCACAAAAGGGTCTGCTTTTTGCCAGAGGGTATCTAATTTACGTGGCTTTGACAAAAAGGGAACGATGTTTTTTCTTGGGCTTATCTCTTAGGACTTCACTAAAGAATTTGGTCCATGAAAAATCACTTCTAAAGGAAAGTGTGGCCAATATGTTTTGACACATTTTTCGAAATAAGAAGTTAAATGAAAAAAATGTACATCCTAAACATTCCTTGTGCAAGAGGTAAAATTTTCTCACCAAACAATAAGAAACTTGATACTGGAGAGCGTCTAGAAAACCCAGGGAGGGGAGGGGAGGGGAGGGGAGGGGGCACTCATCAAAAGTTGGGTAGGGTTCTCAAAACCCAAGCCTATTTCAGAGCAAAAGGTATGATTATTTTTATTGGATGGTCTGTTTCATACTTGAGCCTTCCAAGAGCAATGAATATTAGTGTATCTCTGACAAAGACAAAGCAGGTGGCGCAATGTGTTTTCTTGAATATTTTTATGTCTTAACTGGTTATTCTGCTTGCATGACTTGGTTTTCTGTGTTATCAAAGTTGACTGAAAAAGCGAGTAAAATTCTGATAGGATCTCAAGCTTGGGCCAATATCCATAGTTCTTTTGAGTGATGCCATGCACCAGTTAATACATTGTATATTCATGCTTGGTGACTTGAAATTAACAGACTAAGATCTTTCACATGGATTAACCACTTTCACCTCAAAGAGCACTTGCAAATCAATGTTTTTGGGAGGGTTTTATTGCATAGGTTGAAATATTATAAAAACATTGGAGATGATTTAAAGAATTTAGGGACTGGGGAGGAAGGGAATCCAGGGGCATACTCCCCCAGAATGTTTTTGAAATTTGGCCCTCTAAAATGTCATTTCATGCCTTCTAGAGAACTACAGCACTCTACAGTAAACAGGACATACACAAAAATTTGTAACTTCCCCAAACTCCTGCTATAATATTTGGTGGCCCTCGATCCCTTTTGGTTTACATAAAAACCAGTGATCCTCCCCCATCCCCCCCCCCCCCCCCCCCCCCCACTTTAATGGCCAGTCCCTTAGTATGGGATTTTGCACATTATTTTCCAAATACCACACACAAAGTGTTGAGAGAATTATATTACCTAGATCTTGGTCCTTGTTAATAAAATGAAATAAACTACTATTGAGTAAGGTCCCTCGGTCCATTTAAATGTAATTTCCATGCTTCCAACTAGCTAACTGGAACTTTTTGTCTCTAGCAACTTCACAGGGCTCATTTGGCAAACTGGGATCACAGCTGTCAGATGGCGATGATCAAGACAGCGAAAAGAGTGAAGGACCCATTTCTAGACTTATAAAGTGTATGCTATTGAAGAAAGGTGATTGTCCGCAGGCACCAGCTGTGAAGTCTTCCTCCAATACTTCAACAGAGACTGACCTCATTTTGAGCAGGTTTATGAAAGAAATGGGATCTCTTTTTGTGACGCTTCCAGTGCACACTCAATGTCGTGAGCTTCTCAAAGTATTGGAAACAACTTCATGTAATGCATCGACTATACAGAATTTGACATCTTTGAAAACAAACATTGGCAACTGCAGCTGGCATGGAAAAGGTAAACAACAATCCAATGCTTGCAATAGAACTGTGGCCATCCAAGTGTTTCAACAACAAATGGGGCAGGTGTTTGCATCCCTTTCTTGGCCTTTCAAGTGCAACATTGTGAACCTTGTTGCACAAACATACAAAGTCAGTACACTCCAAGGAGGGAAGTCTCAGGCAAGAATTTCAGTCCAAGAGGCACAAGATGCTATTGAGAAGATCTTTCACTTCATCCATATTCAACAATCATGTTCCAAGGCAATGGAAAATGTAGTCCTTCCACAGATTTCTCTGGTTCGTTTGAGTGTTAAGTTAAACAATGGGACGACAAAGGAGACCTGGGTTAATAACTTTAAGACTAAAGGGCCACAGATTTATGACCTCTTCCTTACATATCAAGAAAAGGGTGATAAGAACAGGCTTCCTATTGGAACATCTATAAGAAGACCTTCACCAGAAGACATCCCACAGAGTAAGGTATATGTTACAGAGGTATCTAAAGGAATGCAACAGTTTTCTGTTGTCTTTGGACTAAAGATCAAGAAGAAGGAATATTTCAGGGCAATGAAGTCAAGCCACAAGATCGTAAGCAGCCTAAAAAATGTCAAAGGGGATCGTCTTAATGCTGTCTTACAAGCCAATGTTGTTCAAGTAGATCTGGAAAAAGAACAGATTGTCATCAGTACCCCATCAGATGGCAATGATCCTTGGACATACCCAGAAATGGAAAAGGCCATTAACCTCTTCCCAAAAAACATGACAGCTTATTACAAGCAGGTGAGCCATAAGGAGAGGTGCTTCATAATGTTTCAGATTTCTTCAAGTCTTGGAAGGAATCCTTTTGAAATGGAACAGCTTTTCAATACTTTAAATCATGTCATAAGGAGACGTGCCTGTTACTTCTCTAGCAGAAATGGCAGTAAAGAGATATTGGACCCAGGACCCATAGACCAAGAGAAAGTGCCAATTACAACATCATTACCACACACTACACGCCTGCAAGTATCAGAGTATACAGATGTGTCTTTTAAAAGTACTGCATATCCAGGAGAGGGTGAAGATCAAAACAAGCAACCAGTAGAAGATGGTGACAGTGAAAGTGATGTGTCATCTCTTGAATACGCACTGTTCATCCTCCTTGGCCTACTTTGCATTGCAACTCTGGCATTTACCATCAACTATGCACTGTTTGCCTTGAGGAGGTCTCCCAACCGCATGAATCATCACCCTCCCAATGGCATGCTTCCCTCAGAAGTAGTTCAACAAAAAGGCAAGAGGGAAAGAGTACACTGTGTCCATGTTACACACAACCACCAAGATATGGCAATGCAAGAGCAGCAGCTTCCATTTGCTTTTACCAAGAGTTCCTCAACAAGCAATAACTCAAGCATGCTTTGCACAAATCATCCATCAGACGTTATGCAAACTTTAGATCTTGATGCTGTAGGGTCTGGAAATGATTCAGGATATTCACCATCGCAAGAGACAAGTGTTCTGTCTCATGCTTCTGCATTCACGAAAGATTTGCACAGTGACACAGGCAGTGATATTTCAGGCAACTCCAAAGGCTTAGAACCAAAGACAGAAGAACATGGTTCGGAAACTAAGACATTGGCAGACGTGGATACTTCCCCAAATCCTGATCCTTCTGTGGACTTGGAGAGCAGAACTATCTCAGTGGCTTCATGTTTGGACTCTAACACACGCAGCCCATCTCAGGGGCCAGAGGAATACCAGACGGAATGCTCCACAGAGGACTCACAAGACAGCGACCCAAGTTGCAATCAGTCATTTGAAACAGTCTCGCCTGAAGCTCCTTGTGAGATTTCAAATGCTATGTTTGATCACTGTGGTATCAAGGAGGTACAGGTTTAGAGGAGAATGTGAGAGCACAGGAAAATGTAAATATTTGGAGATAGCTTGGGCTGTTTATGAGTGACTTAAAAACTAAGGACGCTGCCAATCACAGAGGCTGTAAGAAACACTTTCAAACAATCAGTATTTATACTGTATGATATATTTTCTAGCAAGAAACTGAAGGAGAAAGGTGACTCTGATAACTCCTGGAAGTAAGGGCTTTAGGCTTTAACATAATGAAAGAGTACCTTATATATTCCAGATTTGTACTTGAGAGTTAAGGTCTGATTGCCTGTTGTGAGGTCTTAAGCTTTCCAGCAGGAGTTTCATATTCCTGGAAATGTATATACTATATATCCTGCTAGAAAAATGGAGAAAGAGAGGTTATGGGAGGGAAAAACCTTCAAATGAAAATGTGAAAGCAGGAATTGAAAAATAAGTTAAAATAAGATCAAAAAACCTGATATTTAGTTCACTTGGACAATAATGTTTACTACAGTACTCTATATGTTGGTTATCCATTCAAGTATTCAATGTGGACCTGTTATTCACAAGTTTACATTTGGTGTTGCAAAAACTGTTTATAACATTACTGGTAGTGATTTTTTTATAAAGCTTAAAGACACTGATATAACTAAAATATATGTTAAATACAAAGAGGTTATTACACGGGAAGGAGTGCAATACAGTGGAGTATTTTTACAAGTTGGTTTTATTTTTTCGAGCCTGCTTCAGGCGAGAAAAAATAAAACTGACGAGTAAAAATACAGCCGTATTGCACGACTTTTTGTGTAATAAATTGTTTATTACACGACAAACGAAGCAGGGCAAACATTATTGCCGCGTGCAAAATGGAACAAAAAAAAATGATGCGTTTGTAAACTTTGCTTGCGAAAACTGATCATGTAAGCTATAAACCAGTTGATCTGGTTCCTGACAAGTGCAATACGCTCCCATCTTTGCACTCATTTTGGCCTGTATTTGCACTTGAAAATGTGAAGTTGTGTAATAAGTATTATTAATAATATTATGTTTTATGTTAAAGAAGCACAACAATCATTTTGTTAAGAGCTGCCTGTTTACATGTAACACATACTGTACAAATATGACCCAGATCACAATATTATTATGGCGCATATAAAAAATGCTAACATATACCTTGGACACATCCACTCTATCAGATTACTGACTTAACAGATCCAATATTCTTAACTTTGTGAATCGGCAGATATTTCGATCATACTCATGCTGTAAAATTCTGATCTTTGACAATATATTTCTTTGAAAATGAAAATGGGTATTTTTGTTGTTAAAGAATGTGTTCTGGATTTCTATATTTACAGTCCAGTGATGTTGAATCATCAATTTTTTTGGACTAGGATAAAATTATCAGCAATTTTGGAAATTATATAACAAAATCATGTAAAAGCTAAACTGCTTTACATCTGAAATTAAAATCTTGATATAGTTTACCATTTACCATTTAGTTCAAATGCAATGCAGACTGGTAAACAGTTAAACACACCAGATGTTTTTGTAAATATCTGGCTAGCACAAACTAAATTGAAGGAAATGAGAAAGATTGTACAAATTGATCGGCAGCTGTTTGTGGTATCGTGCAAAATAATGTTACAATATTCTTTTTTCAAATAAAAGACTTGAACAAACAAATGTTTGAAATTGGCAGTGTTGAGCTGCTTACTACCTTTCCTCTGAACCATCATTGGAGACCCAACACATGCAGATCATGGGCAGGGCTAAAGCGGTGGAGCAGAAGAGAGTGGGGAGAGAAAAGGGGATGGGAACTGAAAGAGTTCTTTCCCTTTTACTTTCTTTCCCCATTCCCCCTTCCCCCCTCCCTTCTTTGCTTGTTATCTTCCCACACCATGATCTGCCTTAGATGGGCCATGAACCTACTAGTGCATTTTGATGTTTACAGTTCCAAGCTGGCAACTCAGTGGCCTTATTGTGTCCACTGTATTTCAAGTAAAAAAAAGTAAATTACTGCAGTACTTGTTTTCCAGCAAACCAGATATATCCCACTTGATTTTATACAAGGATAAGCAAAAGTATAAATGAAAGGCATTTACTCCAATACTTTGCCTGGTCTTTCACGCGTTTTTCAATCATCAGTTGGTCAGGAATTTAACGCATTGTACACAATCTCTACAAACATTCCTGAGCATCCTTGCCTGTTTGATGTGTTTCTTGTGATCCCAGGCGATATATTGTAGTAGTCGTTTTTCAAAAAAAAAAAAAAACAAAATCCTCAAATACCATACCATGCACTGACACCTAACAAATGCATTGCGCAGCTGCATGGAGTCATCGGAATGCAACGCGGGCAAATTCGCGGGTTGCTCGCCACAAAAGGAAAGAACCAGTGGCTGTAAAAGATCAGCGAGCCGAAGTTTTGCGAACGGCAGTGGGAAGAAAGCCAAACCAAGAGACTAATCGTGCCGATCAGTTTGAACGCCGACCATCACGACACAGCACCCCTCCCTCCCCGGGTAGACCAACCGCTGCCCCATTCTCCTCTCGGTCATCGGCATGTGACCGCAAGTCGATACGCACCGAAAAAGATAATAACTTCTGCTTTGGATTGCTTGAAGTAATTCAGTCCAGGTAGATGAGTCTTATCCGATTTCCACCTAGCATGGCAGTGTCTTCATCCGCCAGTGAGACAAGTCCACTTTTGGGACCAGCGACTACCGGAGTGGAAAACGAACACGACCGAAAAACACCACGGCCTTCTGTCTTCCCACTGTTCTGCGTGATTGCAGCGGTATTGCTCGAGAGGATAACATATTATGGCGTCCTTGCCAATTTAATTGTTTTCCTGACATATTTTAAAATTCCATGGTCACACGCGATTGTGTTCGTGTTCGTTTTTACGGGCATGGCTTGGTTGATGTCGACGTTTGGAGGTTTCATTGGAGACGTTATCAGCGGGCGTTATAACGCAATCTGGGGAAGTTTGCTCATTTACATTGTCGGTGCTGTAGTCTTGGTCACAGTAGCCTACTTTGAACATTTTTTCGAAGAAAAATATCATACTTTCGTCAAAGTTTTATGTCTAATCTCTCTTTTCATTATTTCCATCGGGGAAGGAGCCTACAAGGCTAATATTTCTGCTTTCGGAGCTGAGCAGGTAGAAGTACACAATGACAACGTATATCGGAACTATTTTAACTGGTACTATTGGTCCATAAATCTGGGATCTTTCATTGCGTACAGTGGAATTGCTTATTTTCAACTGAAGGAGAACTTTTTCTCCGGTTTTCTCATACCACTTTGCTGCATATTCTTGGCAACTGTTGTATTTTGCTGTGGACGAAGATATTATGTTATCAACTCTCCAACTGGTTACTTTAAGAAAGTGTACCAGATAATAAAGGAAGCAAGAAGCCAAAAAAGACAAGACACAAATGCAAGGTACGGTAGACTATATCTAGCAGGTGTCACCACACACCTACCCAACCCTCCTCCCCACAAGATTTGTCACACATGTTGTGAGGGGGGCAGGGAATTTACATGGCATTTACATTACATGGCAACAGTCAAAATTTTAGATCCTTTATACATGAGAAAACAAACTGATGACGTTCGCAGATACATTATATTCTTGAAAGCTCTCAAAGTGATTCATGAAATTTCCAAGGCCAAACCAAACTGCTTGCTGTATTCAACTGCCACAACAAATCATGGGACATTACTGCACTGTAGTGTACATGTATGTGTCCTAATTATGTTTTCATTTGCTTTGCCAGTCCAACATTCCCAGGTCTGGAGGAATACGTACCCAGGAAAAGCTGGCTGGACCGAGCTATGATGAAGTATGGTGGCAGCTATCTAGACTGTGAGGTTGAGGAGGTGAAAATCCTTGGAAAAGTCCTTGTTGTGTTTCTGGTGCTTATTCCATATTGGACCATCTATTACCAGGTAGTTTGTCTTGAGTGCAAGTTTTTCTTTTCTTTTAATTGAAGGATGATTCCAGACTGTCTCATTGTAGAACTGATGTTCATCAGTTTAATTACAATCATTGTCAAAATTGTTGGAACGATTATAGAATTTATTTACCACCCTCCTTAGCAGGTTCAATATTATGTAATTGAGCATGTTCGGCCAATATGTGTACCTGCACAAGGAGCGAACATTGAATGGAGGGGAGGGGCCCTATGACATCATCACAATTGACCAATGAGAATTGTGCATCCAGAATTTGGATGCAGGGTATTGGAAAAACAATAGAGCGCCTGCAGGCCCTCTTTCCCCTTCTTCTCCTCCCCCACCCCCTCTCCCCTGCATCCCATTCTGAGCAAAAGGAGGCCTGTTCGCAGGCTACTTATAGGTTGTATGGATGAAAATTTTGCATATTAATGCACAAAACATTCCAACAGCTTTTGACAATGATTGTAGCTTTCTACCTTGAAAGGCTGAACATTGATAGAGCACACTTTCAATTTGAAAAAGAAAAGACACTGAAAGTTCTAGTGGGAAATTGTGGATGTCAAGGTCATTGTCTTTTGGAAATTTTCCTTTATTCAACATTCAAAATGTCTTAATTTCTAACCAGAGCTTGATTGTTTAAATGTACAATAATCCCAGGTTAGGTCTAAACATTTTTAGCCTGAAAATGACTGGAGCTTTCACTTAGAAAACGACTTCCTCTATATGTTTTGAGTTAGAACAAGCTTTTTTAGTTACTCTTTGATGGCCAAGATCATGAAAGAAGAACTTGATAAATTCTGGGTTTATAGCTTCATCTAACTTAAACAATTTGGTTACAACACATATTGCTTACTCTGCACTTTACAGTGTTGGTATATTCCTTTATGTCTGCAAGTTATGTTATCACAGTTCCCATGGTTGTTTATTTTTTGAAAGGTCTGTAACATTCTATTTCAGATGAACACAACATTCTTAATGCAAGGGATTCATATGAAGATTCGGAAGTATAGCAATGATTCAGAGGATGAGTTCATTTTGCCACCATCTTGGCTTTCTCTGGTTGATGTCATCATTGTCCTAATTTTGATTCCTATCATGGATAGAATTGTCTACCCCTACGCAGACGGAAAAGGATGGGATCTGTCGGTAGTAAAAAGAATATCCATTGGTGGGTTATAGGGCATTTCCAGGATACCAGTTGCCTCTGTTTCGAAACAAGATCTAGTGTGAAACCTTTTTTTTTTTGAAAATGAGTTTGAAGATGATTTACGTAAAATGTGAAATACTATGTTTTGAAGAAGAGACCAATAGTTATCTCAGAAATGGCTTGTGCAAGGCTCTGTAAGTGCAGTGGTATTATGGAACAATAGGAAAGGCATTAGGATGCTTGTTGCTGTTTCTGTAGCAACATGAGCCCGTTTTCCCAAACCGACAAGTCTGCAATCCTGAAACATCACAGCATTGATAGAAAAGTGCAGTACATATGATATAGCAATATCATTATTTAAGATATCAGCATTAAAGATATTTAATATTATTAACTGAACATTGTCTATTGACAATTGTTGAGGCTGGAATATTGCAAATAATTTTTTCATTAATGGAAAAGCTTTATACCTCATGACTTTTTGTAATCATTGCCTTCCAGGTTTTGTGTTTGCAGTGATATCAATGATCATTGCTGGTGTTGTAGAGGAAAAAAGATGGAATGCTGGTCAGAATTTCATACAGGAGATTGGTAACCGAACGTACAATGCATCACAGCTTTCGATTTATTATCAGATTCCACAGTACGCTTTTATTGGCGTCAGTGAAGTGTTTGCAAGTGTCGGAGGTGAGTGCACTGAACTCCTTCTTATGTGAAAATGAAAACGTCATCCGTTTTTCTGCTTCTGCATTATGTACGGGAGTCTATTCCCAAAAATAAAACCTTGCATGAGCAATGATTTTTCTCGCACGCAGGAGCGATCAAAGTATCTTCTTTTGTCACGAGGTCTGTGGGCCATGCAAAGACAGAGCTCTCAGGGGGTGGGGGTGGGGTACGTTTGTAAGCTATTTGCCGGAAGTTTCCAACTAACTAGGATAATGGCATGACTTCGCGTGAGGTTGACGTGATTTCGCGGGAGATTGACGTGATTTCGCGGGAGATTGACGTGATTTCGAGGAAGATTGACGTGATTTCGAGGGAGATTGACGTGATTTCGAGGAAGATTGACTCGATTTTGTGGGGGATGAGGCGCGCATGCGGGAGAGAATTGGTTGATAAGACTTATCAGCTACAGTTGTATAGACAAGAGCTTTCTGTTGTTGTTGTTGTTGCTGTTGTTTTTGTTGCAGGACTGGAGTTCGCTTACCGTTATGCACCCAAGCACATGCAGGGTTTCGTTATGGGACTCTTTTACTTGGTACAGTCGGCAGGAAGTTGGGTTGGAATAGGATTGTTCTTTGCCTGGTTAGAAATTGATACTACTAATATTTGGCAGAAAGACATCAAACTGGTCAACTACTTCTTCCTCTTGGCGGGAGTAATGTTTGTCACGTGGTTAATCTTTGTGATCGTATCTCGCCGTGTGGCTCTTCCGCTGCATTATCGTAAGAAAGTGACGTTTATTGTGGGTCCAAAACCCAAAGAGGGTGACAGGCGCGAGAGTCTCAGACAAGCTCCGCTTGGCTCCGAATTTCAGTCAGATGTTTTATGAAGGAGGATGTTCCTGCAAATCAGTCCATACAAGAAACATATATGAAATCAAAATGTGCAAGTGAGATGTGAGATGAAATGAGCATTGTTACCTTAACCAAGCTTTTATTGAGAAAGGTATCAAGATGTTAATTTCTTTAGTCGTTCGCGCCAAAAACGTCTAACGTTCAAAATTTTTTCAAATTTCCACAATAGTTAGACTATTTTAAACCAATGCATGAAATGCCAAAAAAAAAAAAAAAAAAAAAAAAAAATCGGGGTCACCAGGCTCGTTTCGGAGATAATCGGTGTCAAATTGCCAAATTTGGTCATTCCAGTTGTCGTCGGTATCACTTGTGTAGCAGAAAAAATGCCTTTCGAGCATCGGCAATGATCAAATTTAAACTTAATGGGTACATTAAGAACATTTCTTCAATTTAAGAACTTTTCTGAGGCCCGATAAGCCGTCGATAGTCATTTTTTAAGCTTGTTGAAGGCCTCCGTGACCGATGTTTTGGCGTCCGCGGGAGTGGAAAAGTGGAGTTTTTTAAAAACTTTTAACGTTCGGAATTTTTTCATTTTTTTTATATTATCTAGAGGATCGGTGAAAAAACTTACTTACTAAAAGAAAAGTAGGGGTCACCAGACGTTTAAAGGCCTGATCAAACGGTGATGATAGTCGATGATAGTTCAAACTATCCACGCGCGTTTGAACACGAACTATCATAAACTATCATGGACTATCATGGACTATCATTTGATTTGAACATGTTCAAATTTTCCATGATAGTCGATGATAGTTTTCCCCGTTTGATCACGCGTATGATAGTCCATGATAGTTTTTCGGTCAGCTGTTTCCTCCCTGAATAAACAGGCTAATGAAAAGCAATGAAAACAAGGCCATATCGAGTGATGAGGAGAGTAAAATTAAACAAAACAAAACAGATAGCGGCTCTTCTGTTCATACTTAAACAGCCATTTTTGTCGTGTTTTCGCTGAGGCGTTGTTGACGTTTTCACACGAGCTGGAGCTCGCGCGAGCGATTGCGTTATTTCCGGTCGCCTCGTGAGCGTTTGATCGCTCTCTGTGATTGATAGTGGGTGATAGTTTCGGGATCGCAACTGTCATCAGCTATCATTCACCGTTTGATCGGGCCTTCAGAGAGTTATTTTGACGAACAGTATCCAAGAACCATGTTTTGTTAACATCTGCGCCGCGCGTGCATGTCGTTGCATTGCGTCACCCACTGTTAATACGTACGCAGAAAATGTGCGCATCTACAATCCGCGCGAACGCCCTGGCCAAACGAGATGCAAGTCGATGCAAGTTCGACATGACAAAAAATTTTGCATCGACTTGCAAAAGGTGGCCAAACGAGACGCAAGTCGATGTAAGCTCATGCAAGTTTTGTAAAAACTTTTTCTTTTTTAGACGGTTCTGAGTCAGAAACCGAGTAAAACGTCTCTCTTGAGCTGGAACTTAATGAAGTTTTTACTTTTGATTTTTTTAATTTAGACTTGCCTTTGCTAACGCGCTATTCGCTGTTTTAGGTGAAAAACTTGCGTCGACTTGCATGAAAATTTGAACATGTTCAAATGCCATGCAAGTCACTGCAAGTCGATGCAAGTCCGTGCAAGTTGGTGGCCAAACGAAACGCAAGTCCGCGCAAGTTTGAAAACTTGCATCGACTTGCGTTGACTTGCACCTCGTTTGGCCAGGGCCAAACGACAATTTGCAACGATACGATGTTGCGCTAAAAATTGCTCAGGTGTAAACACCCCATTGCGAACGATTTTTTGCAACGTTTGCAGTGCTGCAACGCGTTGCAAGTTTTTGAAAGCGATTCATTAACTTGCAACACCGTTGCGCGAATTTGGAGCAAATCGGCGTTGCAAATCGACCAGTGTAACACCAGCTTAAAGGTGATGTTACACAAGACGATTTTTAACGACGATTTTTAGCGCAACAATGTTGCGCGAAAAATCGTCATAGTGTAACATGGCGCGCCGGACGATTTTTAGCGCAATCTTCGTTGCGGCAACATGTTAAATGTTGCTCGAATTTTGTTGTGCTTCGTGTAACATTCTCGCAGTTGATTTGCGCAACACTGACGTCACAGGACTTATTGACGTCCTCATTATTGTGTTAAACCTCTGTATTTATGTGGCGACTCGGCCGACCAGCTCGTCGAACTTGTTTTTTGCCATCAGGAAATATCGAGCGAAAGTTCATCTTTTACGTTTAATTCTCTGGCTAACTGGTGATAAACCCCCTTTTCTTCTTTCCTCTTCATCCATTTCCTCGTCCAAACAATTCTTTTTCGTGTTCGCGTCTGGTAATCTTCAAAACTATCGATTAATTACAACATTCGCACAAAGTTCTGCTTTTGGTAAAGGCTGTCATGTTTTTGGAGGAGCCTGAGCGCTAGCTGGATGTTGCGCGAAAAATTGTCTCGTGTAACATGCCGTTGCCGCAACAATGTTGTGCTAAAAGTTGTCTTGTGTAACATGCATTAAAAATCGTCTCGTGTAACCACCTTAAAAGTGGTGTTACACTGGTCGATTTGCAACGATACGATGTTGTACTAAAAGTTGTACAGGTGTAACACCCCATTGCGAACGGTTTTTGCGATGTTTGCAGTGCTGCAACGCGTTGCAAGTTTTTGAAAGCGATTCAAAAACTTGCATGTTGCAAATTGTCGTTGCAAATCGACCAGTGTAACACCAGCTTTTTTAAAAGGGAAAATTGAAGTTGATCAATTGAGAGTGAAAGGTGACCCGTTTACATGGCCAAGCTTGATTATTCCTCTTGCGAATGAAATTCGATCTGCAAGCACGGGGATCCTAGTATCTTTTAGCTATATGTTAATGTGTTAAAATACAGCAAAGACATCATTTCATTTACTTGCTCCTTTCATTTGATCGAGAAATACTCGATTTGAGAACGCTACCGCGCGAGCAGCGATCGATGCGACAAAATCCGCTGCTCGCTTTTGTTGCGCCAAGAAACGGTGACGACGGCCCACGCGCGCGAAGTCCGTTACGTGGTGTCGTCTTTGAGTACGTCATCACAGTTCTGTTAACGTTTTTTAAGTGACGCGAATCAAGCAAGACCAAGAAATCGACTTGATAACGGAACATCTGAAGCATTTAAAGATCCGCGACGAAATGGGAAGGAATGTGAGCTTTTGCTCTAAAGTTCCAGACAGTGTTATTCTTCACGTATTTTCTTTTCTTGAAAATAGCGAACTTTGCAAAGTTGCGCTGGTTTGCCGACGATGGAAGAGGATCGCCCGAGACAGGAGTCTTTGGATCAATGCGAAGTTTCAGTGGACATCAGAAGATAGTATTCGCGCGTTTCTTGGGCTCGAAGCTGGCTGGCAAATCCGCCGCCTCCATTTTTACAAATGTCTCCTGAGTCCTGAGATTTTGATGGAAGTCCTGCGCGCTTGCACGAATGTAAGGGAGTTGTCGTTGAGATATTGCTACATCTACGATCAGAAGAAGATTATGGGAATGAACGAGTACAAACAGATAGTGACGCTGGATACCCGGGGAATTGGCGGGAATACGATATTTGTCGTTTCCTTGATGCACAAGGTTCCAAACCTTGAAAATCTCGCGTTCGACAACAACATCGGCGATAGCTGGACTCGCAGTGTGTTTGGCGAGACGCCCAAACTCCGTATTTTAGACTGCTCGAGGTCGTTAAGTTTCACGGATGCGGACGTCGCGATGTTGGCTTGGAAGTGTCCGGCTTTGGAATGTCTCTCCCTAATGAAGTGCTTCGATGTTGAAGGAGAGACCTTGCCACTTCTCTTGAAACAGTGCCAGTCGCTGAAGTCTTTATCCCTGGCCTTCCTTCACATCGACGATGAACAATTAAGTGTCTGCGACTGGGCGAACTGTTCGTTAGTTGAGTTAGATTTATCGCACTGCTGCCGCATCAGGTTAAATGGCTTCACAAGGATTGTCACTGGCATGCCGAAGCTCATCTACCTGAATTTGTCTTACAGTGGAGACTGCAAATATTTGATAACTGGGAGAACTGTCGAGTTCCTTTGTCGTTTGAAGTGTCTGAAAGTCTTGGATCTGAACTGCATGAATTCGACCAAGGACAGCGAGGACAAACTGTGCGACATTGTTGCTAAGCTACCTCAGCTTGAGAGCCTTACCACTGGAACCATCATCACCACTGTGTTGAGACTTGAGCGATGTTTGAGTCGAGTGCCCCACCTTAAACGGTTTGGGATCACGAGTCCCGAAGACGAGCTTTTAGAAACTGATATTAGAGTGGAGCATGTCTTAATTGGCCTAGCGAAGTACTGCTCAGACCTGGAAGCTCTTGGGTTGTATGGTTTCCACGACAGACGGTGTGAATCGAACGAGAATGCCTTTATGGAGTTCGTGACAGGCTGTAAAAAGCTAAAAACGATGTACTTTGTCAGTGGTAATCGCAAACAGTTAATGGGTATCGCGTCCGAAGTCGCCAGCAAGTTGAAGCGAAACATTCGTTTCGTGCGACCGGTTCCTCTGACACCAGTTTTGCGGCACGTTACACCACCCCCGAGTTTTGCATTCCATGGCGTCGTTTATGGGAAAAACTCGGACAATATTAACTACTAACTCGCTTGAGAAATTAGAGGTTTTGTGCCAGTAGGATGTGTATTTTAATTTGGAGATTTTATGTGCTGTTCACCGTAATGAACCTTCAAGGAAAAGCTGCGTGGGATACAAGTCGAAAGAACTCATGTTCATTTGGAAATTCAGTTTACAAAAGTATGACTACTGTTTGACTACTATTCAATCCTCTGTACACTTCAGCCGTGCTAAGTCACAAACTCTAAATACAGAACTTCCGGCTTTCTACTTATAAATAAAATCAATGAAGACTAGTTTGTAGTTTTTTCAAGTTTTCATCATGCACAGACTGTTAGCCGCCTTCCTCATAACTGATGCGAAGTTGTCGAAACTACACATCAGTATCAATAAATATAAAATCCCAAAGAAAGGAAAGAGCGTACTTAAAAAAATTCTTTTACGAGACAGTCAGTCGAGAACTTTCACAAACTTTTGGTCGGATGCGCCTGGGTGCCAGAGGTCTCTCACTCTCGCAGGAGGCCGCGAAAGGCTAGGGACGAGGCGGAGCCGAAAGCAAGAGACATCTGGCACCTTGGGTAGGTCCTAGCCAGTACTCTTCTTCACTAGAGCTCCTCCTCCTCTTCTTCATCCGTGCTTCTCTTTTTCTAGTAGTTTCATGCTCCTCCCCATCCTTTTTCATGCTGTTCTTGGTCCGTCTCCCTCCTCTTCCGTACTCCTTCCCTATCCTCCGGCTGGCTTATTAGAACATTAACGTTTACGGTAGTTTTATTTTATAAAGGCCTGGCAAAACATGGCAACAATGTTGCGCGCGCGGCAAAACGGGGCAACATTTGTGAAACATGCTTGCGCGAGCAATGTTGCCGCCACAATGTGTCCTCGTTTTGCCACTCAAACAATTTGATAACACATCTGTGATGAAGCCATTCCTAAACAAACCAATTCTACGGATTAGTCCAGCTATTCTTAATCCGGAATAGGTTCAAACGCTCGCGGGAAAAGCATTTCGAAGAAGTTCGGTCAGCTCGCGCACTTCAGTGTTGCGTCATTCAATTAGAACTGCGAAACTCAAGTTGTTTTCCAACATATACTTTCAGGTCAAGTGGCGTCTGAAGGAATTCAGTGCCATGTTTACCCCGCTAAAGTCGTGGTTTCGGACTGGCAATTCTCAAATAGATACAGAAAAGCATCGGGAGACGATACAAAAGGTTGAACAGCATTTCACGCGGATCGCCGAAGTGGCTGCGAAATACGCAAGAACAGTGGAAGAAATGTCGCGAAATATCGACAATTTCCCTGATGCAGTTGACGAATGTGTGAGAGAGCTGGAAGAGCCCAAGATTGTGCGTGATTTCAATAGGGTTCACAAATCCATTCGATCCGTTAACAAGTTTCGTCAAATTGTAGCAAACAAAATGCAACGCAGAACTGAAGATGTCCTTTTGATTTACAAGAAGAAGTGCACTGACATGACGCAAAAGATCAAAGATGCCGAGGCTCTAGTAAAAATGGAGAAGAAAGAGCTAAAGAAACTCGAGAAGCTCAAAGCGAAACACCCAGACCTCGAGAGCACGATCAAAGCGGCGGAGGAAAAACTCGAAAGGGCAAAGGGCATCTCAGCAGGCTCAAAGAAAATGTTAGACAACATGATGCGAACTTTTGAGAGAAAGAAACTACTAAATCTGAAACGCACAACGATGGGAATAATCTGTGACGAGATGCGGTTTCACGGCTTCGCTTTGGAGATGTACACCAAAGCTTACAAGTCTATAGAGCGTTCTGGTGGATTAGTGGGCTGGGAGCAAAAAATTCGGGTTGACGGCGGCCAGGTCTGCGAGGTGCTTCTGCCCGAGGATTCGCCTCGACACTCGCAGAGAGAAAACAGTAAGGATCAAAGTAATGAAGGACCTCTTTCCCTGGGTGACTTGGGATGATTTATATTTACTGAATTGTAATTATATGATAGTTTTGAATCACAAGTCAGCTCTGATTAGTTTTCGCCTATCAATGAAGATCTTTTCGTTGCTTTGCCTCGTAAAATAGTTAATATCTACACAGTCAAGAATTCGAAGTGTCTAACAAAATATAGACGACTAGCTGCATATTCTCTCGGGTAGGTTGTCAAGACCCATAATCTGGACCTTTACTGGTTCCCCACCTTATCTTGGCTGGAGCTATTGATAGTCCGACTTTCGAACGACTATACTTCACAATCGTATTTTTCTTTTTCTTTTTCTTTTCTACTTTATTTGTAACACATGCATAACAAGAACTTCATCTCGAAAGGCCTGCATGTATTCCTGCTTACATCGCAATCTAATCATTCGTAGCAGAACATCGTAAAAACAAAAATGCAAAGTGTGAGCCCCTGGAGAAAGTACAGTACCACAAATTCGCTATTACCAGCCAATTTCAGTGTCGGCCAAAAAACAAATGTTCAATTCCACTTATTCCTCGTCCACTTCCAGTCGCCGTGACCCGTAGAGTAGAACGTACGCGCAGTGCCAATCCCCTGAAAGATAGTACGACAAAACGGTAATGTGAACAAGTTGCACTAGTCGATAAATAATCGGTACGTGGTCGGTACGTGGTCGGTATGTGGTCGGCTCTTCATTATGCTTGCCGTGCATACAAGTCTCGGCATGTTACGCGACTGATCCCATCAGAACTCATCTTCAGAAAGGATATTCGATACGACGAAAAGGTAATGAAGCCCAGTAAACTTCACGCCAAAACGCATTCTGAACGACTTGCTCGATTCGTAAGCCCTCCAAAATGAAGAGTGCTGAATTAAATCAACGAGGAGTGAAAGGTAAGAATCGCAGCGCACACTTACCTCCTCCAGAAAGCTTGAGGATGTCCTCTGATTTCACCATTGATATGTTGTCATCATCACACTTCACCCAGTCATCTAATATAAGAGACAAACACAAGCGGTCGGCGAGGGTGCCAAGCAAGAGATCACCTGTCATTTTCTCGACACTGAACAAGAGCCCGCTATCCTCAAGGAAAGCGAGAAAGTACGAGATAGCGGGGGAACGAGGTAGCGGGGTTCTAGCTTGGAAAATTTCTACTAAGTTCATTTCCAAGGGAATCATAGTATGTTGGAGATGGCGGTGTTCTTCTGTACGTATCATATGTGTCCTGATGGGTTGATCGGCATTTCTCAATAGAAGAATAAAACGGAACTCAAGTACTACTCATCATCAGAAACGGCATACCTCCCTTCTTGCGAACCCAGCCAACGTAATGGCCCGAGGACGACGAGCGCCCTTGATGTGTCAGAACAGCGGTCAGCTCATAGTAGCCACTGTTATTTGATCCAACATCTAAAAACAAACAAACAAACAAACAAACAAACAACAACAAACAGGGATATAAGCTTGAAAATCAAATATTATAGAAACTAATGAAACACACGAATATGAACTCGTCACATGCATCTTTAATTTGCCATTTACTTGACAACGATTACTGACAACGATTACTCGACCAGAGACAAACTTCCAGCTCGTGAAAAGAATCGTCCAAAACCCGAATTTACATTTAGACGGATAATTCGTCCTTAGTATAAAGACAAGTCGGCCATTGTTGTTGAGCGAGGTTCTCTTTTTTCCCTAGTTCCTGCCGTACAGTAGTTTTAAGTCTAATTTTAATAGAGAAACAACACACAGTTTCACCAACAAAAGGACTAAAGGAGATTATCAAACCGCGTTGTCCACTAAAACTAGTTTGAAAGACTGAATGATCTTACCGTCAGGAAATGAGTAAGGTTCCAGTTTTGTCTTCTTGTCCACTTCCATTGAATGACCGTTTGCAGGTTTCTCCTCTCCCTTTTCCTTGATTTTCTTTTACGTACAACATAAAATCACATTAAGAATTAGTATTTTACGGCGACTGTAGGACAAAATGTTGTGAGAAACTTTATTTGATTACGGTAATTAGATTCAACGTTAAGTTGGTTTTCAAATAAGCCGTAGGATAAACTATTAACTATATGTGGTGTCCAAAGGAAGTGAATCAATATTTTCATCCGCTGCAAAAAAAAAAAAAAAAAAAAAAGCATTACGCCACTTTTTACATAATTTATCAGACACCGCGGAAATACGTTCTTAACGTCACTTCCGTTGGTAAGCGTTCGTCGCCATGGCTAATAACTCCTCATAATTCTGCACTTGAATCCACGGTTTTGTGCAATAACCCCTGACTCAAAAGCAAGGTGATCGCACGGCCAAAAAACGCCCTTTTCGCACCACCAACACTACATTGGCCCGACGAAGGGCTAACGCTCAAAACATCAGCACATCGACCCTTGGTAGATTCATTCATCATACATCATTCTCCACGCCGATACAATACAAAACTAGACGGCACTGAACAAAGTATATGTATCCCATGCTATATCACTCAAGATCATCTGCCTGACCTGTGCTTCCTCTAGTTTCTTGTCTTCAAGTGCCTTGAATCTGTCTCGCATTGGCATTAATTTCTGCTGTGTCTCCTCAGTGCAGAGGTCATACAAGTCCAAAGCCATCGGGAATTTCACATCCTAAACGCACAGGAGAAATGCAAAAAAAAAAAAAAGAAAGAAAACACATAGCTATCAAGATAAATTTATAAGTACACTCATGGTAATAATTATAGCACTAGGTAAGATGTCAAAAACAAGTGCAAGACTAGCAAAGTACAGCCTATTTAGTTTATAAATGTTCACAGGTCATATACCTTCAGTATTTTTGCATTGATTGCTTCCTTCTCTTTGAAGTAAAATCTCACCAGCTGTACTGTCAGGTAGGCTGGAATGCGACTCAACTTTGACTAGAAAAGACAAAAGATGGCATGCGCAGTAGACAGGGTCAAGATTGAAACTGATCTAAAAAAAATTCATCGCAAACTTGAGTTGTTTCATTTCTGCATCTCAATAAAAACGCATCAATATTTGAAGATGTTTTCAAAATGCTCCGGCTTCTGTGTAAGGAGGATGTGAAAAAACGCATTGTTTTCAAATACAAGCGCAACCCGTCTAAACTCATTAGCCTCATATAATTACGATAAGAAAATGATCAATACACATGTCAACTTGACGCTGGAAGGCTCTGCTCTAAATATTTCACTTTCATTTTATCATTTCATTCTCTCTCTGATGGTGTCTGTCTGTCTGTCTCTACTAAAGATACATTATACATAACGAGAATTTGGCAAAGCTGATGGAACGACTATTTTGTCATTCATATCAAAAGAGAATTAGGTGTAACTTACAGTTTTTGTGTAGGAAGCATCTCTTCCCAACGTTGGAGAATTCTTGGTGATACTTTCTTGCAAACGCTAAAGAGGATTTAGAGCAAGATGATAAATTTCAGGAGTTAGATTTTCAGGGGCTGAAAGAATTAAATAGCACAGAAGCACTCACACTTTGAAGTCCAGTGTACAAATACTTCACATCTGCAAGTGAAAGGGAATGGTAAACATTTGAACAGTGTTATTTTCCTGAAACATAGAAATCTCAAACATACAACAAAAGGTTGATAATTCCCATTTACTTTATCAGTAAGTAACCCTGAATGATCAAGTTCAATTTCTTTGTTTCTTCTTAGCTGTTTGGGAGAATTACTATAAATTATTGCAAACCTTGTGAGATAAAGCAGCTGAGTTGAAACAGAGTTTCAGTGGACTTGACTGCTTGCTCCTCAGGGGCCTCGTCACACTTGATACTTTGCAGCACAGTCAAGGAAGGCCAAGTTATTTATCCCTACTTTGAATAATCAACAACTTTCAGGGGACTGTAATGAGACCTTTTGCAATACATTTGTCTAATTTCTTTTTAGCCACTATTAAAGTAGTAAGGAGCTGAGGTAGTTTGTATAGCTATTGCAACATTTCTGTAAACAGTTAAGAGGATACATTGATTCTGACTTGATGCCTGGAAAAGAACAAATAAAAAGGGATCAAATAATATTATTACAAATCATTGTACATATAGGTTATATGCCAGAACATGTCTTTCTTGTGTGACTTGGCCTTACCAAAATATTGGTCCATGAATCCATCTGAGGATGCTGTAGCTTCAGCACCTTCTTCAGCTTTTACTGCTGGAAGTTTCTGTTGGAGCATTCTCACCACTTGAGTCCAGCATTCATTAGCATCCTGAAAACAAATTGCCACAAAACCATTAAACATGTACAAATCAATTGCCACAACATACTAAACAAGTAAAGGTTTGAAACTTTTCACTCTATTTTATATAATACTATACAACCCACCTGTTGTGCATAGACACCTTGTTCAGTTTTTTCCGAAAACTGGGGGAATGCTGTATGAAGCACCTGCAACACAACAACCAGTAACATTGTGAACAATCTGTACAAATGGTCAAACAATCTGGTCAAATGTGTAAGGTTGGTATTTTGCTGACCCCATACTGTACAATCCATGTACATGTGCTGACCACATTAACAGCCACATTGTCAGCTGACCACATACCAACCATGTTACTCCTCGCGATCTCATACTGACGAGTGAAAATTGTCCATAATTACCACAGCAAACAACAGAAAAACTTAGCCAGTTTCACGAAGCTTCATTATTGAGGTATTAGACATTAAGATGAAGAAGTTTTGCAACAGCACTAACCTGGAGGAAAATTATTGGAGGAATAGGATCAGAGGTCCAGTCCATGGTTTTGTAGAGACCCTTGAGTGCCATGGTTATTGAATCTGCTGATCCCCCAGCGTACCCTGCTGAACTCTCATACCTGTAGAAACAACAAGCACAAGAAATTAAAAAATAAATAAATAAAATAAAATAAAATCAGCTCACTAAATGACTTAGCTCAAAAAGCACCAACAGCCAACATAATGTCAGCCACTTTGACCTGCAAGATTTCTTACTTAAGTTAAACTTTCATGCCACATTTAATGTTAACTGGGGATTAAATCCCAACCCTGGCAACCTTACCTGAATAAAATGTGTGTGCAGTGTTGGGGTAATCTCTTTATCAGGCTGAAATATAACTACCATTTTCTCCATACTCAACCACATAAAGTTGACTATGTATCAAAAGGAGAAGTTTGTATCTGATCACTGAATTAGTGGGTTGAGGTGTTTTGGCATAATTTCTTGCTGTTATAGTCAGTTGGAGAAAGTCTCCCCACTTCCAGTCTCGTCTGCATGTCCACTTACTTTTCCAAGGCTTCCTTTAATTCTGGAACATTCCGAAGACACTGTATGGTTGAATTCATGTAACATGTGTTTCCCAGGTTAGACAAACCAGCTGGTAGATCATACTACAGATGTAAGAAAGAAAGAAATCTTTAACTTTTCAGAGCATAATAAAAATATTTGTTATGTAATACGAAATTCATTGTATCATCATAAGTTTGCTGTGGATATACCAATCACTGTAAAGATCATGTGGCTGGCATTTCAAGAATTTTGATTCCATCAGAGAGAAAGGGTCAACAAGACTTGTTAAAAGTTGTCACATAGATCGTTTCTACCCGGAGCTCTTTAAGTGAAAAATCAGCCAACCGTGTTCTTTACAGCATTCAACAAATCCACATCAACCTTTGTTTTGACATTGCTATGCTGACAGATTATAGACTACTATTTACCACTAAGTCATATAGTGTAGTATTTTTTTAAAAAAAGACAGTCCCTTATTCCTTTGCACTGAAACAAGAAATATAGTAAATTTACTGGCAAGTTAACCCAACTTCCTTTATCTCAACAGTGTATGATCACTCACATCTTGACTATCCAAATAATAAACCGATATTAAATATATGTTTTTTAATTTTAATTAGAGAAAAACAACTTGTTTCAATGTTGTAATGTTATGCATAACATAATATTGTGCAAGACTATGTATATATCATTGCTGTCATGGTTGTTGTCACTCACAGCAGATGCTAGTTGGGACTCGGTCATGTCCTCAACAAACTTGGTTTTCTCAACTGGAGCTTGTGGAATTTCACCAGCTGAGCCCATCATTAGCAAGGTGATGCCCTGAAAGAGAGGCATACAATTAATTCCACAAAACTGCTGTCACTATATTTCGTAGATGATAAAATTCTAATTGATTTTGGTCACATGAAAGGTTACACACATCATTTTAGATGTACTACTCACATTCATGTCCTTCAAATTATACTTTCTTGTGATTATAAACTAACTTTTCCTTATTGGAAATAATTCCCCCATTCAACCCTGAAGTTTTAACTGATAATTTGCTCTAACTACTCACATATTGACCATGATAAGTAAATTTTTATGTATTAAAGAGCCAAAAAGCAAGAGGTACAAAACTACATTACTTCTTTTAGCTTGCACATTGCCCAGTTTTCATCCTGTGGATACAACAAGAGCAGAAATTATTAGCAGTCTTAAGTAGCAACTATGTGTTCTAAACAGGGATGTTCCCACTGAGTACTACATATGGTTTTCAGGAAATCATACAATTTACACTTTTGCATTGGTAGACAGGGTCATATTTTTTTTAGTGATGTCACTCCCAGGCCTGGATCGAGTGTTGCATAAGGTACTCATTGCTTCCAGAGTTAAATAAGAAATTCAACACTATTCAGTGAATTGCATTCCTTGTTGTGATCAGAAGTTATGCTGTAGTTGCCATGCTGATATATGTGCCTAAACTGAAAGATTTTTGGGTTGTCTTAAACATGGTCACAAGCAGCACTTTGCCTTAGACAGGTAGTGAAATTTGCTGCAGTATTCTCTTCTCCCACCCCCCCCCCCCCCCCCCCCCCCCCCCCCGGCATAAATAATGACTGTTTCCTCAGGTGAAAAACCCTGGGGGAAAAAAATACTTTAGCTCTTACTGCTCAAATAACGCTGAATTGAACATGATTAGTCTGTTTTTATGTTACTAATATTCCGAGGTGGCCTGTGATCAAGTAGCAATTCGAAAAATAATTTGGACGCCATTGATTACAGTACATACCTTCAGAACTGAACCTTTCAACATTATTTTCTGTCTATCTGGATGGACACCCGACAATGAATACAGCATCGCCTTGAAAACGTCTAAAGGTTCTGTCGTGTCTACTTCCACATTCTCATATTTATTTCGTCCCCACTTCACGTGCACTTCAACGACAAAGTTCAAATGATCGAGTCAGGATCACGTGATTATAAACCATCAGATCCTTACCAAATACAACTAGAAATCTAACGTATCCGCGGTGATCAAGTACCTTTGTAGACTGGCATCGTTGGATTTTATATTCCCGATCCGGTTTCCCAGATAAATGAACATCAAGTCAAAAGATTTCTTTGCCAATGAAGAAATCCGCTGGTTTTCACATGTCGCTGACTCATTCTCGTTCCTAGACCCTCAGAGAGAATTTTGCCGTGACAGCGGGGAGTTGGGCACCAACAAGCTGCGGAAACACGCGGTAGACGGGCGACTGAACATTTTGATGAAGAGGAGTAATGAGTGTTCATTATTCCCTTATTACAGAAAATCTCATTATTCCGTTACAGAAAAAAATTACATTATTCCAGGGCCAAATGAAACGTCGTTTATTCCCGAAAAATCAAGACCATTATTCCACTGCCAAATTTTTCGTTAATATTCTTATTCTGATTCCTCTTCATCCCCCGAACATGCATATTTTTAAAATGAGGTTCGGCCACCTTAATTTAGCGGAAAATTCAAATCGGAGATTGTTACAGCTGGAACTGTCTCTCCAGATCTCAATACCATAGATTCAGTACCATGATCACGTTCTGTATATAAATACATATAAAATAGGATTCATTTTGCCTGGAAACAGAATATTTGATGGTTTATTGTAAAAGTGAGATTGGCGCTTGCTACTTTTTTTATTTAAATTGAAGAATGGTGCATTTGCAATAGCCTGAACAAATTTGAAAAGATTTCGCTGAATAGTTTTTGAGTTACAGCGCTTCGAAATCCAGGACAAAAATCGCAAAAATGGAGAAATCGAGCGCTCGGTCAGCCGTGGTGTCACATGACCTTGTGACGTTGCAGGTGGACGCAAATCTTGGCAGAGTTTACAAATGGCGGAAGAAATCAAGAAGACTAGCGACTAAATACAGGAATTGCACCGGATCACGATTGGACGATATAAATAGCATAATGGTTGCGCAAGTCAGGCTACGTAATTTGCGAATGTGATCTGAATATTTGATTCGGCTTGCGAAATAGCAAACACATATATAATCTGGTATATTTTTGAAAGTAATTTTTTACGGTTTGGGTTACGACGATCTTTTCTTTTCCGAACCGGATCCTTGTAGCACCGTGAAAACTCATTTCACTCGATTAATTTATGTGTTTGACTGCTCAAACAGTTTGCTGTAACTTTTTGAAGTTGCGAAGGTGGTTTATAGTAAGAATGTTGGCGAGACTGTAGAAATTGAGCGAATATTTAAGGTTCTGGAGGGTTTTTAGTGCACCAAATCCATCAGCCAATGGCGATGACTAGGTAGATATCAAACTTGTAATGTATATATTACAGCAACAGCAGCGTCAAATTTGTTTATATTAGAAAAATTTTGTCGCCGTTCTAAGCAGGATCCCGATCATCCTTAGCTGGATCCCGAACATTGGACTTAGAAATATTTAAGGTTCTGGAGAGATTTTAGTGTACCAAATCCAACAGCCAATGGCGATGACTAGGTAGATATTAAACTTGTAATGTATATTACAGCAACAGCAGCGTCAAATTTGTTATATTAGAAAATTTCTGTCGCCGTTCTTAGCAGGATCCCGACCATCCTTAGCTGGATCCCGAACATTGGACTTAAAAATACTTAAGGTTCTGGAGGGTTTTTAGTGCACCAAATTAAACATCCAATGGCGATGACTAGGTAGATATCAAATTTGTAATGTATATTACAGCAACAGCAGCGTAAAATTTGGTTATATTAGAAAAATTTTGTCGCCGTTCTTAGCAGGATCCCGACCATCCTTAGCTGGATCCCGAACTTGGACTTAGAAATATTGAGGAGCACCCATCGGAGCTGTTCCACAAAATATGTGTTCCGCACTGCAACCTGTCCTGGCTGGCATGAGATCTATCTGCTTTTTCGCTGACTGGGAAAAAATAAATAAATCGGACTGCTGGGAGAGAGATAGCCGTTTTCAGTCTCGCTGGAGGCATGGGAACAAGCAAGACTGCAATCGAGGATACATTTTTGTTTGAAATGCTGACATTTTCTGACAAAGTGGTCACCATCAAGTTGCTGGCTGGGAGATTTTATCGGGCCGCTCTGCTAGGAAACGGATATTCTGAATTGCCTTCCTGGGAGTGTGGAACACCTCTGTGTTTGCCAGCAACGTAAAAAAGCAGAAAATAAACTATATTTTGGACAAGTAGCTATACATTTGTGCAAACTAACGTATTTTGAGAAATATCTTCGTTGGGTGTTCTCGAAAATTTTAGCGTCGTTGAAGTCTGTGCGATTCCTGTATTTATCTGTTGACACTATAAATACAAGAATGCACCGGCGAGCATAGAGGCCGTGAACTCGGCAGTGAAACGAGAAGACGATGAGATAGCATTGAGTAACCAAATTCAGTGGTTTAGAATTGCTTGATTTGGCTTGTGAAATATAAAACACATGTATACTCTGGTATATTTTTGAAAGTAATGTTCTACGGTTTGGGTGACGACGGCCTTTTCTTTTCCGAACTGGATCCTTGCAGCAAATATTTCTAAGTCCAATGTTCGCGATCCAGCTAAGGATGGTCGGGATCCTGCTAAGAATGGCGACAGAATTTTTCTAATATAAACAAATTTTACGCTGCTGCTGCTGTAATATACATTACAAGTTTGATATCTACCTAGTCATCGCCATTGGATGTTTAATTTGGTGCACTAAACCCTCCAGAACCTTAAATATTTCTAAGTCCAATGTTCGGGATCCAGCTAAGGATGGTCGGGATCCTGCTAAGAACGGCGTCAGAATTTTTCTAATATAAACTAATTTTACGCTGCTGTTGCTGTAATATACATTACAAGTTTGATATCTACCTAGCCATCACCATTGGCTGTTGGATTTGGTGCACTAAAATCTCTCCAGAACCTTAAGGTGATTCCATCGAAAAAGAAATAGTAATTGAATTTTCTTAAAACTTTGCACAATTAGTAATTACTTCTAGTACATTAAAAAAATAAAATAAAAATAGGGGGTCACCATGAAAAAATAGGCAATTTGATCATCTGGACGCTTGCCCTGAAACGCCTAAAAACATATTGTAATAGTGATTCAATGATAATATTTCAAAATTGAGTAAAGATATTTTGTCTAAATTTCGATATATCATGGGGAGTCGTATTTTCTTAAAATACATGAAATAAAAAAGGGGGGTCACCATGCTCGTTTTTGCGCAATTGTCCAGGAAAGAGCGAATTCACTTCAAAATACGTCTTTCCGAGAGGGGACTGGGGCGAGTTTCAACTTTGAAGGTGGCTGCTTCCACAAGGAACGACAAAAAATAAAACTTATTTGCGTAACGAGTATAAAGAACTTTCGATCTTGAAGTTTCGGTGGTTCTTAATGTCCACCATCTCAAAAGTGTTGTGCGCACTAAAGATGCGCAATGCAAAACTAGGGAATCACCTTAAATATTTTTAAGTCCAATGTTCGGGTTCCAACTAAGGATGGTCGGGATCCTGCTAAGAACGGCGTCAGAATTTTTCTAATATAACAAATTTTTCGCTGCTGTTGCTGTAATGTACATTACAAGTTGAGTCTACCACCCCCATAGGTGAAATTCCTGCATATGGCTGTGCCGAAACGCGCCAGCCCGGCCAATAAAGCTTGCAGTGGCAGACTCCCAATTGTCCTGATAAGACAACTACTGTACTCGCATAAGGAGTACATCCAAAGAAATATCTTTCATCGTCTGGAAAGTTTCAGCGCTCCGCTTGATTGCGCCCGGTGCGATTGGCTATGTTTAAAACCTAGGAACCGGGAACCTAGGAACCGGGAACCGGGAATGGGGAACGTGGAAACGGGAATCGGAATCTGGGAACGGGAAACGGGAACCAGGAATCTGGGAATCTGGGAAACAGGAACTTGGAATTGGAAAGGGAACGCAGAAATTAGGAACAAAACAAATTACAAAATGTTATTGAACGCTTGTCCTCTGCAAGAATCGTTTTCACTTAATGAAGAAAATTTATGATTTGTCTGTTTATCCGCGGTTACAGTTGTTTACGACTAAAATGGAATAATTGGTAGCACACTTGTAGGGAAATTTCTCTACAACAAAACCGGATAATTACAAATATTCTATGGAATTTTTAAAAAATAAAGCAAATAAATGCAATAGGGCCCTACAATATTGTACAGATTATGCTAAATTCTGGCCTTATCCTCTGTTTGTGCTCCTGCAGCAATATACTAAACCTAATACTTATGCTTTTTCTGTTTTATTTTCCGGTTACAGTTGTTCAACAATGAGTGAAAAGGAAATACTTTGCTGATTTGCCAAGGCAGCACAAATTGGAATTAATGTTAACCACAACAAAACCGGAAAATTACAAAATTTCTAACGGGGAACCGGGAACGCAACCCCGGGTGCTTCTGCCGCGGATGGCCCTGGGAACGAGGTGGCGTTCCCGGTTCCTCGTTCCCGGTTCCCCGTTCCCGGTTCCCCGTTCCCGGTTCCCCGTTCCCGGTTCCCGGTTCACGGTTCCCGGTTCCCGGTTCCCCGTTCTCAATTTCCCGTTCCCAGTTTCCCGTTCCCAGTTCCCCGTTCCCGGTTTGCCGTTCCCAGTTCCCGGTTCCCGGTTCCCGATTCCCGGTTCCCGGTTCCTCGTTCAGCATGTCCTCGAACCTAAGATTAGAGATTATTCACAATTATGAATCATGTCAAAATTATCACTACGGTAAAGTACTGGTGACTAAACATCGCAACAGTACGGTTGACTGACAAAATGGCGGCTGAATATCAAATCAGTGATGCACCAGTCAATGTAAATCCCCCCCCCCTCAACCCGGGAATAGCAGGGATATGGGGGGGGGGGGGGGGGGGGATTTAGCGGGGCAAAAAACGACTTTTGATCATTAGAAGTGCTCCGGTTACCGGTACCGGGGACTTGGATGAGATTTACAGCGGGGACCTGGAGATGACTGTACGTTGGGAGATTGGAACGAGAATGTCTCGAAGCATGAAGGCATGAAACATGGCGACGGAGGAAATGAAGAAGGTAAAATCCTTGAGTTATTGGCCTGAAATTAAACCATCCGTGTTCTGTCGAGTCATAGTTTGGTGCACTGCAGCAATAAGAACGTGATTATTTGCATATTTGTGTTTCCATTCTTGCAATAGCTGCATATTTTAATATTTTGTTTGCTCGAGTAGCCATGTGGAAGGCATATATTCAAAATAAAAACACAGAATGTTTTTCTGGCGTTGCAGATCCTTTTACAGCTTGGTGACAGACGCCAAGTGGTTGAAGTCCAGCATTTCAAGTCTCTTGAGGACCTAAATCAATATACAAAAGCTCATTTTGACGTTTCGCAAAATAGGCGAATATATTTTCAAAGATTCGAGAGCGATTGGAACAAATATGTAGAAATATCTGATCTACATGATTTAAACAACAAGGACAAGATGATTGCTATTCTCAATGTCAACGTGAAGAGTACAGACGGCGACTCGGGCGGCGACGCAACTGCACAGGTATTCAAATTATAAATAAATATACTCACATTGACTTGATGTTAGTTTACATATTTTGAAGTTGCTCACGTTGAACACAAAATAGAGGCTGCTTTTGAAATAATATTTAAATGATATTATCTCTTATAAATTGACAAGCCTAAGAGACAAAATGTGCTTCTCTATACCGACGATGATGAACAAAACATAAGACGGAATAATCCTTGATAAATTAGCAATTGAGTCATGTCTTTATGATCTGCAGGCTGTGACAACAGGACAGTGCGAAGTAATAAACTTGTTTGTACAAGGGGCACAAAAGCCATGATATTTCTACTTTTTTTAGTGTGTTTTAAACTGTTGTCCACTAATTTACATATAAGTTATCAGGTTTCGCTCTCATGCCTACTCAGTAACCTCCCTGCTTTAGAGCAGTGGGCACATGTACTTTTTAGATATCTATTTTTAGTTATATGGCAGTGGCCTTTTACTTTTAACCCAAAAAAACCCACCCAACCTCATGCGCTTTTTGTTCATGCATCCCATGCTGTTTTGTTCATGCATCCAACTGACAAGTGTGCCAAAACTGGCTTGACTGCATTTTTCACACCTTTCGTTCCATCATGCACAGAAGCCATTTGTGAGAAGACTCCGACAAAGATGGATGTGTTTGTGAGAAGAGATTTGTAAACCAAAAATGACAGAGCGAGCGAAAGTCAGGCTTTCTGGTGAGTCTTACTAAGTTGAAACTTGTGACATACAAATGAATGAAACGAACTTACGCTTAGCTTTATGCCTGTCTTTGAAACATTCCAGGTTATTTAATACATTTCTCTCTTCTTGTAGAGCTTTCACACCACGCAGCTTTCAGGACAGTGGAAAAGAGGCATGGCACATGGACTTGACTCAAAGTTTACAAGGATTATTTGGCTGGAGATGGCTTCAAGCGGAAGATGAATGTAGAAATGTATTGAACAGAAAACCGTAAGCTCTGATATGTTATTCTACAGTCATGTATGATGTTATTTACTTTGTCTTTGAAAGAGGTGTTCTAAACGTTCTCAGTGAGTTCTATTCTCTCAAAGACTATTTTACATTAATTTGTGGACATGAACATTTTTAAATGGGAGGGCACTTTTGAATTTTATATTTTATATTTTATACTTAGTGTTTGCTGCACTATGTTGGGCAAAAACCTAATTTGCTGTTTCTCACATACTTGTGAACAGCTTGCTTTTTTTATTAGATAGATTTAATCCAAAGTGCCAAAATTTCCAGGTCTGCTACGATATTATGCAGAAAAATCCCAAATGATAAGTTGTGCAAACAATACAGATATTGGCTGCTGAAAACAATGATGTCTAATCAGTTTGGTTGACAAAGAATTATTGCTTTGCCTGTGTTTTTATTTTTCAGGTGTAAAACGTTCTCGATTGGCACTGCCACAAATGTAGTGTAGTGCAAGTTGTGCCCTCTGGCCTTCCACCAGAAGTTATGTGCAACTCTTCTTTTTTTTTTTTTCAGTTCTTACTGAGGCACAACTTCTAAATGAAAAATGGCTCAAGAAAGATAAGTAAAGTGTTTTAGATTTTTTACCATTTGGTCATACCACAAGCATCCTGGGCCTCAGCAAATTTAGGTTAGGAATGCTTATTCAAAGGGTGAGCTTGTTTGAGGGGAGGCCCTTATTAACTTTTCTCTAGTCATTTACTTTTGCAATGCATATCATTTGCTTATGAGCAACAAAGCAGTTTGTATAGATCTATTAATAGCGACATACTTTAAAGCATAAAACATCGATTTTGATTTTTGATGATGCTAATTTACCATCAGTGCAAAAACAACAAAGTCTGTAAAGGGGAGGAGGCACTTATTTAAAATTTTGGCCAAGAGGGGGTGGTCATCTATTAGAGTGGGGCACTTATTCGAAGATCTTCGGTGTGACCATTTGTTAGAACCTTGTGCAATTTGTCACAGCGGTTGATCCAGGCCAGTCTCTCTTATGAGAGAGCACTTTTCTGAAGTCTTCCCAAAATTACAAAATTCCCTCCAAAAATTTCCTAAATAGGTAGATAATATATCATTGAAACTTGGTTTGTAGCACTGTTCTTGGCCACTGGAAAATGATGCACTTTTAAATGTGGCTAAATGTAATTTAGGCAAAGTTAACCTGGAGACAATTGCTGGTCAGCAGTCGCTCCCTGCAGCAGGGGGTGCCCCGTGGCATTCTGGGGCTTTGCGCGGTTTGTGGCATTTGCAGTTTGCTTGCAGATCGTTGCAGATCTCTTGCTTGGCTCTAAGTTTGTGATGTTGTGTCAAACTCGTAATAGTCTTGATAGTGCTTACTCTTTGGCCGTGGCGTCGAGTGCTTCGACTCTACCACGACTTCGTCTTCTCTGGTGACAGCTCCTTCTTTGCTGCTGCGTTCTGATCCTAGTCCTTTGCTGGAGTTCATCACCTCTGGTGGCTGCAGTTTGTGTTGCATTAGCTGCCGATTTGCCACCCGCTGGACCTGTGGCCTTGTGGCAATTGGCATCTGTTCTACCAATCGTGAGTTCGATCGCACCTGCTCATGTGCCTGTTGTTGCTCCATCTTGTTTGGCGTGGGGTGGCCTCTCCAACGGAGTTGGATTGTCTCAATCTACAAGCTTCCTCTGCCCCTTCTGTTCAAGGTAGGTCGGTTGCTGTGCCCTCATTGGGAACACTTTCTCCCTTGCCGTTCTGTCTATTGCTGTGTTGTCCAACTCTGTGTCTTCGTTCAGCCAAAACCCGTTCCAAATGGCTACCTCTGCTCATGTTCCTAGTTTGGCCCCACCCATTTTTCAACAACTCTTTGTCGTTGGTCCCGGTTTCTCTCCTGTACCTGCAAAGCTGGTGGCACAAACTGTGGCGGGCAAATTCGTGGATTTCAGCGACCTTCTCTTAGCGAATTTGTCAGAAGTTGAACCCGAGCCTCAACTGCTGTTTGATGGGCATGCCGTTCTCACCTCCACTCCCAAGAGACAATGCCGGCGCATCAAGGGCATTGTGTCTTGGACTGAAGCGTTCTCAGTTTTTTCCTTGGTCCTTGTTTTCTCACTTCCAACATCGCTGGCATGATTTAACGAGATACAAGCTTCTAATCCTCCGTACTTACCGGCAATTTGCCAGTCGCGTTTGGTTGGCCTATGATTGTGCCATTTGCCAGCATGCCGCCGCTGCGAAGCTGCAGGAATGGTCAAGCATGGATTTCCAGCTGTTCAATTTCCATTCAGCGGGTGCCTCGCCCCAGATCTGTTCTGTATCCCATCTTCGGAGCTTAGCAAAGCTTGGGGTAACAACTCTTCGCTTGCTGTCTGCAGGTCATGGAACCGTGGTCGTTGCTCTGCGCCTTATTCTTCCTGCCGCTTCACCCACAAATGCAGCTCTTGTTCTGGCTTACATCGTGCCAAGGATTGTTTTGATTCGCCTGATTGGGACATCGTGCTTGACGCCAAACATGGTTTGTCACCTGGCCCAGACTCCAAGGAGCTCTCCAAGCATCCCAAGAAGGGACTTTAATTCTTTTCTGTTTTCTTGCTAGTCACTAGTTTTGCTGTTGCTGTTGACTTGGTTGCTTCTTAGTTCCATTAAGTTTTGCTTGAGTTGCTTGGCTGCATTGCTGTGTGCGTGTTCTGGTTACCAATTCACTTTTACTTCCCCTTCTAGCATGGCCTCCCCGTCCTCCAGTTGAATTAGTTAGCCCTCTCTTCCCTTACCTCTTCACCCAGGAGCTGCGTGAGCACCCGGACCAGGATTGAGTTTCCTTCGTAATCCAGGGGCTTAGGCATGGGTTTAAGGTGGGCTTCCTTGCAACCTCTCCGCTTAGCTCCTCTAAACGTAACAAGCCGTCTGCCCTTCAACATCCGGCCACTGTCGATGCCTATCTGGCCAATGAAGTATCGAAAGGCCAGTTTTACATCGATCTCACACTCCCGTTTGGCCTTCAGCACTGTTCATCTTCAACTCGGTCGGTCAGGTATGGTCGTTTTGGGCATCGAACTTGACTCGGTCAACCAGATAGCTCGCCTACCAGCTGAGAAGCTACTTGCCCTTCAAGATTTACTCTTCTCGTGGGTTCCTCGCTGCTGGTGCGACAGATGGCAACTCGAATCCTTGATCGGCCACCTCCATTTCGCCGTCAAAGTGGTCTGGCCTGGCCGAACCTTTCTGCGTCGCATGATTGACCTGCTCTGCTGCTTCCAGTTTGAGTTCCACCTTGACCTCCAGTGGTGGGTTCAATTTGTCTCTTCAGGGAAGGGCATCAGCTTTTGGCTCTATCCAGGCTTGACCCCAGATTTAGATCTGGAGGTCACTTCTGACACAGCAAGTTCCCTTGGCTTTGGTGCCTTTTTCCATGGAGAATGGTTCTCTGGTCCATGGTTGCCCATCCAACGGCACGAGTTTATTGCCTACAAGGAACTCTTCCCGGTGGTTATCGCAGCGCATCTGTGGGGCCCAAGGTGGGCTAAGAGGAACATTTTGTTCCATTTTGACAACACAGCTGTTGTGTCAGTCCTCAACTTTAGGACTTCCAAGGTCCTCCAGCTGATGCATCTAATGTGTAGTCTGCTTATGGCCTCAGCCCGTTTCAACTTCTTCACGGCCCAACACATTCCTGGCGTGCGGAACTCAATTGCTGATGCCCTTTCTCGTTTTAATTGGCAGGAATTCTGGCGTTTAGCTCCCGAGGCACACCCATTTCCAGTTCCAATTCCGCATCAGCTTCTCAAGGATCTGACTTCTCCCAACTAGAGCAGCGGTGCTGGAATTTTCTTACGAAGGTCTGGCCCCTTCTACTCGCCAAACTTATACGTCCGCCCAAGACAGGTTTCACCAGTTCTGTCTTCATTCCGGCAGGCTTCACGCCAGTGGCTCTCCTTGTCCAACCGATGAGTGGACCCTCTGCCTTTTTGCAACTTCCTTAGCTGAGTCCCTCCAACATTCCTCCATTAGGGTCTACCTTTCCGCTGTACGGTCTCTACACATCGAACAAGGCTTCCCCGATCCTCTAGCCAACTGTCTACGTTTCCAGGGTGGTTTGTAGCATCAAGTGTCAACAAGGCTCTCCTGCTGACGAACGTTTGCCTGTGACTGACTCCATTATGTGGATTGTTGCCAACTCCCTCGATCTGATTCTTCCTGACAACTGCATGTTCTGGGCTGCCTGCACTCTTGCCTTCTTTGGCTTCTTGAGATCCTCAGAGTTCCACTCTCCAACCTCGCCAGTTTCCAGTCCTCCATTCACCTTGAGGTATCAGATATTGCTGTGAACTCCAACTCTAACCCTTCTTGTTTGCAAGTTAAGATTAAGGTGTCCAAGACTAATCTGTTCCGCGTTGGCTGCTTTATTCACATTGGCCTTGGGACACCTCCTCTTTGCGCTGTTCAGGCCATGTTGGCTTATCTAGCTCTCAGAGGTATTGCCCCAGGCCCCTTGTTCTTGCTGCAGGATGGTCAGCCTCTGACTCGCACCTTACTCACCAACTGGCTTCGCCAAATCCTGGCAGCTACAGGTGTGCCAGGCAACTTCTCGAGCCATAGCTTTTGCATCAGAACCGCCACAGTCGCAGCACGCAGTGGAGTGCTGGATCACCTCATTCAAGCCCTGGGGAGGTGGACCAGCAGTGCTTATCAGCTCTACATCAGAACTCCTGCATCAGCTTTGGCTGGCCTCTCTCATCACCTGGCTTAGCAGTTGGGGTGGGGCTCGTTTGGTAAGTGATCTGCTCAAGTGGGGTCTGTCCTCTTTCTGTAAGTCTTATTTACCTTGGTAATGGATTCAAACGTGCTGTGGCAACAGCTAGATACAATCTGATGCAATTTGCAACAAAATAAATGCCTATGATGCCGGCTGGGTCCTTGGATGATTGTTGAAGGCAGTTGGGAAGTTCTGGAGGAAAGCACATGTGTTACAGGACTCGAATATGCAAGCTAGGGCATGCTCCAAGATGAAGAAAAGGCCTCTCTAATCTGATAGGTTTTGTAGTTGGCTTACTAATCCAGGATGTAGTCTCAAGTAGGATGATGGTGGTCAGGAAGAGGATCGAGTCTCGAACTGGTGTGTTTCTTGCATCATCAGTGAAAGGGTGGTTGTCTTGCCGTGGGGATGGTTGCTTTGGCGAGCATCGTGTGCATTTCAAAGATGTGCTAGAGGTCAGACACCAAGTCTGCTCCTTGGTGAATTGGTTGAGCTGTGTCCAATGCTTACAAGAAAAGAAACTTGGTTACAATTACTGTAGGCCAAGTTGCCAGACAGGACTTTCGACAGGTTTCTGATGTGCACTGAGGCAGCTCTCTTCCTCAAGTTCTTGTACAGGCCATTCTGCAACTGGGATGTCATTGCCATTCTTAGCACGACCACTGTCATAAAATAGGGTGTTTCTCTCTTCGTCAGGAACAAGCAAGAAGCAGTCAAGAAGATTGTGGAGCCTTCGTGTAACCACCTTCCGTCTTGCTGCGACCGCCTTCCGTCTTGCTGCGACCGCCTTCCGTCTTGCTGCGACCGCCTTCCGTCTTGCTGCGACCGCCTGCCGTCTTGTTGCGACCACCTGCCGTCTTGCTGCGACCGCCTGCCGTCTTGCTGCGACCGCCTTCCGTCTTGCTGCGACCGCCTTCCGTCTTGCTGCGACCGCCTTCCGTCTTGCTGCGACCGCCTTCCGTCTTGCTGCGACTGCCTGCCGTCTTGCTGCGACCGCTTGTAGTCTTGCTGCGACCGCCTGCTGTCTTGCTCCGACCACCTGCCGTCTTGCTCCGACCTCCTTCCGTCTTGCAGTGACCTCCTGCCGTCTTGCACTGATCACCGGCTGTCTTCTCGAAACCTTTATGCTGTCTTGCTGCGGGCAGGAATGGCACGTCTTGCTGTGGTATGCCTTCTGTCATTATGTGGCAGGCCTACCGTCTCGATACTCGGCGCATAGCTGCGACCGCCTCTCGTCTTGTGCCTACTTCCCCCATTTCGTGCCTGCCTGCCGTCGTAAGGCGTGTTAGGTAGCCGCGGGGGGTTGTCGCCCTGGCGTGTCTGATTGTCGCCTTTGCGTTTTGCGTTTCGATGCCGTGTAGGATGCTTCCTTGGCTTTGTAAGGTATACACACTGGGCGTATCAGGTTGTCCAGTTGGCAGTTTGGTTGTCATCCTGGCGTGCTTGGTTGTCACCCTGGCGTGTTTGGTTGTCGCCCTGGCGTGTTAGGTTGTCACCCTGGCATGTAAGGTTGTCGCCCTGGCTTGTTAGGTTGTCGCCCTGGCGTGTTAGGTTGTCGCCCTGGCGTGTTAGGTTGTCGCCCTGGCGTGTTTGGTTGTCGCCCTGGCGTGTTTGGTTGTCGCCCTGGCGTGTTAGGTTGTCGCCCTGGCGTGTTAGGTTGTCGCCCTGGCGTGTTTGGTTGTCGCCCTGGCGTGTTTGGTTGTCGCCCTGGCGTGTTAGGTTGTCGCCCTGGCGTGTTAGGTTGTCGCCCTGGCGTGTTAGGTTGTCGCCCTGGCGTGTTTGGTTGTCGCCCTGGCGTGTTTGGTTGTCGCCCTGGCGTGTTTGGTTGTCGCCCTGGCGTGTTAGGTTGTCGCCCTGGCGTGTTTGGTTGTCGCCCTGGCGTGTTAGGTTGTCGCCCTGGCGTGTTAGGTTGTCGCCCTGGCATGTTTGGTTGTCGCCCTGGCGTGTTAGGTTGTCGCCCTGGCGTGTTTGATTGTCGCCCTGGCGTGTTACTGCCTCTCACCCTGCTGCTGTCTCCTTGTTGTCCTGGTGTGACTGACACTTTACACCTCTAGGACTAAGGTAAGAACGTGTCTTTGTTTTTGTTGACATGGGTCGTAGTAAGAATTGCAACAAAACGCTGTTGCAAAACTGTACAAGAAGAGCTCCTTCAGTGCACAGCATCAACTTGTTGAAGGTTGCGTCAGCAAACTTGGCCTGGCACAGGGCATTTATTTGCACGCATTCCAAGAACTAATCCAGTCTGTGCAAGCTCCAATGCTACTACTCCAACTGGATGTATTGATCTTCACAGAGACTTGGCTAGGTGACACAACATTAGATGCGGAGAGTGAATTCCTGGAATACCAACTGGAATGCAGGGAGTTTTCATGTATATATACTCTGAAGCTACGTATGATGGAATGTTCTTGACAATATTGAGTACTTCACCAAGACGTTTCTGAGTGTCGCTGGTGCCATGCCCTACTGGTTTGGAAATGAGTGATAAAACAGAGGCTAACTCCTTGAAGGACACCTCATATCTGCAGTGAGATTAGACACTTGCTTTTTCAGCTTGCTCTGGCATTTAGCAGTGAATCTCTTGATCCATGCGGTCACTCTACGTAGGTTAATTCATGAGGTTTTCTCTGGATCCATTAAGGTGTTGTCCACTTTGGAAGAGAAAGCGGACCACATCTTGACTTCAACTTCAGGGTCATAGTAATCAGGAGGTCGGCAGATTTTTCGTTCTGGCCAGTGACTTTCGTCTTGCCAGAGGAAACTTGGTCCTTGGATCCATGGGCTTTCTTGTGTTAGGTCTTGTGCAGATAAGCCCCTGGAACAGTCGTCAGAAGCGTTTAGGTAGCCAGGAGCATGCCTCCACTTGTTTGGATCCGAGCCTTCTCTCAATTCAGCAACCCTGTTGACTACAAAAGTGGGAAATCTGGCTTTCTCACTCTTGGTATACTGGAGCATGGTAGTTAAATCTGTCCAGTAGGTGATCTGCTCAGCCTAAATATCTAGCTCTCTCTGGGTGGTTTGGCTAATCCGTACTGTCAGGACCGCGGCTTGCAGCTCTAATCTAAGTACTTCACCTTTCCAAGCACAAAGGAGCAGTGGTGAATGCCGTCTTCAGACTGGAGTCTTAGGTAAGCTACAGCGCTAAAGGCAGTTTCAGATGCATCAGCAAACACATGACGTTGGCGCTGTACCATGCGACCTTCACTCTTGTTGTAGCATCTGGGGATTGATAGCTTTACCATGCCCATTCCATCTTGCAAGTTTCCCAAGTGTCAGATACTGGGCCCGTTATTGGCTGATCCATTGGTTTCACTGCACCAACGATCCTGCAGCTGCATTGGGAGCTTCTTCACCATGTTTTGATGATTTTTGCGGGTGGTCCAAGATCGTAAAGAAAGAGAGTGACATCATGGCTAAGGCATTGGGTCAGGAAAGTTGAATACCGATCAAGGGTAATCTCCCAGTTTGATGGTCGGCCATTCAGTTACTTTCTTGGGGTAAGCATTGGAGATTCTCTACGTGTCACCGTACTTTTCTTCCAGCAGCTGTTTTGCTTCCAGGTAACCCTTCTTGGGGTCCATGAATAGACACCCCTTTATCAGTTTCTTTGGTTGTCCTTCCGGGTACAGTTCTTCAAAAGTTCGGTTACAGGGAATTTGTCTGCTTTCAGTGAAAATCTGGTTGTAATCACGCTCGTCACTGGGGGCCGTAGCTCAATAGGTTGAGAGACAGATAAAGCCTTTGATAAAGCAGAAGCGGGTTGTTGCGACTGTAACTTTGTGTTCATCGAGATATTCATTCATCCCGTCGTTAAAGTTCAGTTCTTGTTCCACTTGAGCGTATGCGCGCTCACGAGCTTGAGCCACTCCAACCCCTTCCTGCAGTTCAAGCCTTACAGTTTCATTTTGAAGAGCTTGTTTTTTCTCTAGCATAGCGGCTCTGGCAACTAATTCTGCTGCTTTGGCTCTTTCTCTGGCTCTCGTAGAGACAGATGAAGCTCTTAAAGAA
Source organism: Plumapathes pennacea (assembly GCA_964036295.1). Lineage (NCBI taxonomy): Eukaryota > Metazoa > Cnidaria > Anthozoa > Antipatharia > Myriopathidae > Plumapathes > Plumapathes pennacea. The sequence continues at coordinate 2,785,738 of OZ038467.1, forward strand.
GCCTTGGAACGCTTAGACAGTTTGGAGATAATTGAACCATTATTGAGCTGTTCCTCTATTTGGCGCTTTGCCGAGATTTCCGATTTCCGATTTTGTCAATGAAATCACCCATTATCTTGTGCTCTTGGTATTAGTTCCTTGCAATGAGTTTTTCTTCCTTTGTGGTCAGAGTACCACATAAGACGTGTGTTTTCCGCAGGTCTTCAAGAACTTCATGCAAAGTCTTCAGTGAGCAGTTCTATTTTCTTCATTTGAGGCGATATTTTCCTTTGGGCAGATTGACCGTTTTGCCATTTAATGTGGGCTTGAAAAGCCATGCCTTTCGTTGTGGGCTTTTTTGTTCTTCCGCCGCCGACAACGTCTTGCTTTGTGCTAGTTGCATACTCATTTGCTTTGATGTTTAAATCTTCTCTCGGTCTCGGTGAACCTTCCAACTCTTGATTAGAGCCAATCATTTCCAAATTCTGCCATCCAGCTCGAAGGACCAAAAATGTTGATGACTCTAGACTTGTGAGATGTCCGGTTGCTGAAGATATGTTGGGTTCACTTCGCAGATACACAAAAAGGTTGATTGATTTATTGACTGACTGAAGACTGATAAAAAAGCTATTGCCTTAAGTAGCCCAAAAAGAAGTAACATATGGTAGAATACAAAGAATGAAACAAAGGAGTAAACTGTACAAAGGAAAAAACAGACAGTTCCGGCCAGTTGGCAACAAGATCCCCATCAAAAAAGCAAAGTCTTCATTTTTAAGAGCCTATTGAGAACAGTTAAAGCCCTAGAGAGCTTTGGAAGCACTTTAAGAATACTATGGGATGCACCCAGAAAAAAAAGGAGGGGGGGTACTTCCATATGTATATATATAAGCCATATATGTATGTGCTGCCCCAAGGGGTATCATTTTCAAGCAGTTTTAGTCTGAATTGGGTATAGATTTTGCCTTTTTGGTCTGAAATAGGGTATCGATTTTGTCTTTTTGGCCTGGGATATGGTATGATTTTAACAGAAATCGGTTGTTGTGGACATGAAAAAATATATATCTGAAATAGTTCTGAAATAGGGTATACATTTTTGTAGTTGGGTCTGAAATAGGGTATAGATAATTTGTCTGGACACTTTTGCCTTTTATTTTCAGAGGGACTGTGATGTTGATGGAAGCATAAAGAACTAATTCATTCAGCCCCAGATTTTGGAGGTCCATTTGATATAGATTTATTACAAATTGTTGAAAGTGTGCCGTGCACCACTCCTTAACAGAAAATGCTAGACGCTGTTCCTGGGCTGCTCGCCTCCTACTTGTACATGTTAATACATACCTAGCACAAATTGCAAAGCATTATTGATGTTATTCGAGCAGATTTTGCTTGAAAGGTGGGGGTTAGTCTTTCTGTCTGTCTCTTTGTCTGTCTGTCTGTCTGTTTGTCTATCTGTGATCGAGTAATCATCAAAGCTTTTCCAAGCGCAACGGTATAGGACATAGCCGATCACATCAAGCCGACGGGGGCTAGGGGGCTAGACTTTATTGAGATTTCTTGTGATGCAGATTTTAATGCTTTTGGACACAGTTTACGGTCGTTCGTGTATGTGCGTTATCATAATAAACATAAAATCAGTCAGAACACTGTGCCTTTTGCAAATTTTATTGCTTTTTAAAGCAATAAAAACCTATTGATATCACCAAGGGAAGAAAACATTATACTACTTCTTGCAAATAGTAGGTTGACCAACCGACATATGTATACGTGACTAGGGGGTGTTGGGGTAATATCGTCAAGCTAGGCGTGACCTTTTTATACGCAAAATTCTTCAAGAACTTGCTCCAAGGACAGCAAGAGCGATCACACCTTTGAGTTCTTCATGAGCATATTTATTAAGCATTTAACTGTATTGAAGTTATTAGGTTCAAGATTTCCGAGGGCTTGACGTTTAAGTAGTGTCGCCCTGCGTGATTCGTGTGAACCATTAGTTCCTGCAACAATATCTGGCAAAAAAATAGAAAGAAAGAAACAATTTTCGTAAACTTTCATTTAGTATTTGGACAAAGTAACAGAACAAGTTTCATTGCTTTATCAAACCCACTATATTGTGCCGATTGTGGTCTGCTCCTTGTTTATGAGATGTATCTTTGCTTTTAAGCCCGTATTAAGTCTCCCTACACAAAACCAAGAAGCCTGACATTTCATTGTTTATCAACTTTTTGCTAGTTGATGCACCGCTTGATCATGCCGATCTTCTCGAGGATTAATCAGTTTACCACGAAGAGGAACACCTTTAATGAATGGAAAGAAAAAAGTCCTTACAGTACAAAATAAATATTACCTCATATAGATAATTAAAGCAATATAATGTAAACTGCCACTTGATAATAATGCCAAGGAAAGGCACTCTCAAGAATCCCTGCACTGTCCAGCGATATGTCGGTGATCGTATTGTATCTGGGCACCAGAACTTCAATTCTAGTTTCTCTTAGCAAATTTTTCAGTGCAGCTTCATGCATTGCTTAGAGGACTCTGAAATTCTGTCATAAAATAGCAACAACATACAAACATCCACACAGTCATGTACATATTAACACATGTTTTGAAATAACTGTGAGGGTGAACTGTTAGAAAACTGGTGAATAAGGTGAACACACAAGCCTGCAAACTTTTCAACATCCGTTGAACGCTGGTGTGAATAGGGAATATAGAAACACACAAACTAACTGCTTCGCACACATGTATTTATGTGCATGTATGCCCTATTGTACATCCACCTACACACAAGCATAATGTAATTCACAACACTCAGTATAAAATATCAGTTACACAGAAAAAAGATCACATCAAAACATTGCACCTGAAACAGTACTGGAAAAATCTTCAAAGTCTTGCCCATGATCTTTCCTTGGGGCTTCTTTTGGCCTGTACTCACAGTGAGTTTTGTGTTGACTCCCTGTGACAAGACGTTTGAAAAGTAAAAGGGTTTAATGTGTCTGCCCTCCTTATATTATCCGCCATTATTGAAAGTGCAAACGATCCCAGTCCCAGTGCCACGCGCATGACGTAGGATTGTCGATATATGATAATTTTGGCATGATTCACAATTGTGAATAATCTCTAATTTCAGGTTCGAGACCATGTTGCCTCGTTCGCGGTTCGCGGTTCCCGGTTCTCGGGTTCCCAGTTCCCGGGTTTCGGGTTTCGGGTTCCCGGTTCCAGGTTGTTTAAAAACATATAGCCGGTGCGATTCCTGCATATTTACAATGTTAATTAGACAAACAGGAATTGAACCGCCGTGCTGAAACTGATCAGGCATCACAGAGACGTCACGGAACCCTCGATTGTGACAATTCTAAACCACTGAACTTGGTTACTCAATGCGATCTCATCGTCTTCTCGTTTCATTGCCGAGTTCACGGCCTCTACGCTCGCCGGTGCATTCCTGTATTTCGAGTGTCAACGGATAAATACAGGAATCGCACCGACTTCAACGACGCTAAAATTTCTGTAGTCTCGCCAACAGTTTCACTATAAACCACCTTTGCAACGTCACAAAGTTACAGCAAACTGTTTGAGCAGTCAAATACATAAATTGATCGAGCGAATTGAGTTTTTACCACAACACACTAGTTTCTCGCTCTCTGATTGGTCGATTTACCGTGGTAAATAAGAGTCCAGACAACGATGCTGACGCCAGCTGACGCCAGCTGACGCCAGCATGTCACGTTTTGCAGCGAAATACAACGAAAGTTTCCTGTATATTTCTAAATGTTGTGGTAAAAAACAAATTTCCACTGGTTTGCCGTGGTGTGGACTCTTATTTACCACGATTTACGTCATCACATGGTCAAAATTAGTTGCGGACTCACTCGGCAAAGCGCCTCGTTAGTCCACAACATTTTGACCATGTGATGACGTAAATCGTGGTAAATAAGAGTCCACACCACGGCAAACCAGTGGAAATTTGTTTTTTACCACAATATTTAGAAATATACAAGAAAGTTTTGTTGTATTTCGTTGCAAAGCGTGACACGCTGGCGTCAGCTAGCGTCATATCGTTGTCTGGACTTTTATTTACCACGGTTAATCGACCAATCAGAGTGCGAGAAACTAGTGTGTCGTGGTAAAAACGAGATTTTACCACAACACACTAGTTTCTCGCTCTCTGATTGGTCGATTTACCGTGGTAAATAAGAGTCCAGACAGCGATGCTGACGCCAGCATGTCACGTTTTGCAGCGAACTACAACGAAAGTTTCCTGTATATTTCTAAATGTTGTGGTAAAATTAATAAATCTCCACTGGTTTGCCGTGGTGTGGACTCTTATTTACCACGATTTACGTCATCACATGGTCAAAATGTTGTGGACTCACGAGGCGCTTCGCCGAGTGAGTCCACAACAAATTTTGACCTTGTGATGGCGTAAATCGTGGTAAATGAGTCCACACCACGGCAAACCAGTGGAAATTTATTAAATTTTTGTCGTTATAACTGTACATCTGAGATATGTTTCAGAGCATCTTACCATTTTTATGCTTGCCTATCAAAATCTCCACAAAAGTTTGCACTCCACAACTATTGACACTGAAAACACTCTTGAATTAAATCAGTTAAAAGGATACTTCTTTGTATGACTTTTGCTGTAGAGGGTTTGCATGGCAACTGTTTTGGTGGGCAAGAAGCGAACACTATCATTTCAATCCAGGAAATAAAAGCTGTTGTTGTTCAAAAATGTTTTATTGTCTCTATCCAAAAAGTCATGGATCAGGGACTGGAGAAATATAGAAAAAAATGTTGTTCAATCTATGACTTGGCTACTGCTCTTTCTAGATATCTTAGGAACTCAGTGTTTCAAGTCTTCAGTGTAGCATGTTTTGTTTGTAATGTTACATTTTAAAACCATAAACTAGTCTGAAAGGCTAAACCAAATCAGTGCCTATTTCTACAGCTAATATTGTTTACACAGCAATGTTTAGTCAGCTGAGCTGGGTCTGTGCAAAGCTCATTCAAACAAATTATCTTTAGCAAATGCCACAAGATCATCTGTTTCACTGCCTTTTTTGGCATTACACCATTCAATTTGAACTTTACCCATTTTATAGGTTAGTATCTCTAACAACAGGAAAAATGAGAAATGTCTTAAAAGCAAGAACTGTAAGACCCAAAATGATGAAGCATGCATATTTAATATATTTATAATTTTAACATGCAAAATTAACAGATTTCTCTGAACATTCACTTCAGTTTTAGTCAGACTGTCACTAAGACTTAACAGGCAAATATAGAAAAGAAATGAAGCGTCGGTCACAGACAACAGTCTTCCTGAAGACTACTCTAACCTGGATGATCACAACCCACCTATTGTTCACACTGGTTCAAACCTTTTGCCAAGAAAAGAAATGAGACATAAATAGAGGACATGATATTCTTCAATCAACATGATTTCTGAAATACCAAACAACATAGCCTCCAACAGTTAATGCAAGGTGCAGAAAATTCTATCCGTTTTAGAGGGATCAACTCTTTTTCACATCAACAAAAAAAAAATTCTTTAAAATGTTGTTTTGTTTGAGAATACTTTGCGAGCCATTATGGGCCCAGATGCACGTTTAGTTATATCTAAACACCAAGAAAACGCGGAAAAAAATCCCATTATTTAAACAAATAGACACAATTCCTCCACTGAATTCTAAACATTCAAATGGACTGACAATATGTTTTCGACCGAAACAAACAAAATTGTTGGAAAATTCTCGAATGCGTATCAACAAGTGCCTACAACTTCTATCAGACACTGCAAAATAAAGTGCCTAGAACAGTACCGATACTTTCGATAACATTTAGATTAGATATAATCCTTACAGAGTTTTTGCAAAAAAATTAAACAGAAAGCCTGCCTGTCCATGAAGCTCGCGATTCAGGAGGTTGATTCGACTGAATTGGGCTCAATTTCTCGCCCTCTCTCTTGATCACACTCCATTTCTTCGAATAAAGAGCTATCCTTGTTGTATTCGACAAGTTTCTGAATCCCTTCATTGGATCCATGATATATTGATCGAACAACATGATCAGGAACAAGACGATTTCTCCTCAGCCTTGCCCTTGCAAGAATAGTTTCGAGCGACAGAAACGGTAGCCATTTCACACGCACGTTGTAGCCCGTGGATTTCAGGCGATGCATGTAGTCTATTAGTTCTAAATACTTCACACAAGTTCCTTCAGCCACAAAGCTAATCTTCTGGTCCAGAATCCAGTCCGTGAGGCGAATAGCAATGTGCCGAGCGACAGGGTAAAATTCTTCGACTCTGTCGGAAGCAAAACCATTGAGCATCCCCATAATTTCATCAGTGTCAACAAAAGCGTAATGTCGAAATACTGGATGGAATTTGAAGTCTCTGTTAATAACAGTGGTTTTTCCGGCACCCATAGGGCCAAGTACGAATATAGCATCGCCAAGATATTGTGTATCTAAGAACTTTCTCTTCCACCGTCTTTCAATGTCGTGGCTCTCTTCTTCGAGAGTCCGATTGTTTTTCTCCGATGTCATCTCAAATCCAGTCTCTAGATGAATATCCTTCATGTTACAACTGTAAGAAGTACTGCTGAAGGTTCGACGAAGGCTTGGAGTACGAAATAACGAAAATGAGACAACGTTGCGCCTCGAGAGTGACCGAAGAAGTGGTCTTCCTCTTACGAGCACCGCCATCTTTTATATACATTTTGCCCAATGAGGTTGTGACGTCATGCTTCAGGGGGGCAGATTTCAGGAAATGGTTGCTGAGTCACGCTTTCCTCTAAAATACTGGCCTACACACCTCCAAACCGACAGACTAGTTTATAAATCGCAATCGAGAAAGATATCTCGCAACTGAGAAAGAAAACTAAATAATAAATAGACAGATGCATGTTCCTTTTCGTGCAGAAATCACGTGATCAGCATCAATTACTTTTTTTGTTATGTTTATTTCAGTTTTCAAGTTGTCATCATTTGTCAACAGATTCCGGTTGCGTCACCTAATCACTGACCGTGCAATTCACCGTCTTTGTCCGATATTTTTAATCTCACTGAATGACGACAATCTGACACAGTGGAGACAGCGGCCGTAATTACCGCATTCCACAACACAATGTCCGACTAACTGTAACTGAAAAATCAACTACAAAAAAGCGAGAGCTGTAAGAAGCATACCTGACTTAGCTTGAGGCCAAGCTGAACCAAGACTCCGACTACTTGAAGTCAGGGCACTGCAGCGGGAGGAGTGGGTGAAGCCGGTGAAGGAGGCGTGACCAAGTCAGCCACTGAAACCTGGTTGAAACCGGCTGAGTGACCACTATAAACACCTCGGAAAACGACACAGAAAAAAACAGAAACTTACTGACAACACTGAAATACAACCATTGGCTGAACTGCAAACGGAGCGGTCATCCAGTCTTACCCACTGGTCAGATTGCAAAAGTGGAACTCAGCTTGCGGCATCTTGTGAGGATTTCAGGAAACGGACTGTTTCACAATGATATCATCAAGAATTGGCGATATTCACTGGTCTTGTTCAGTATTTCCTCACTCAGCGTCAGCCAGTTTAAACACAGTTCACCGAGTCAGTCACTGAGACGAGCAGTGCCATTGACTGCAACGACGCCACAAAGACCAACAACAACAACAACAACAACCAAAAACAACAACCAAAACAAAAAGAAGCAAAAACACGGCCTGCAGTAAAGTACAACGCCTCATTATTAATTATTATTCAGATTTTCGGAAAGGCCGTCTGGTTTGGGAGACCACGTCAACATGCACTCGACTCCTTGACGTAGGATGGTGAGATTGTGACGTCTTGCACTCTTGTGGGCTGAACACGGAAAATCAGTAAAGACCGGAACTAGCAGTTTAGTGATCTGTGTATCGAGGATACTAGGCCAAACTACAACCATTTTCACTTTTTCACACAAATATACTTACTTGGGCAGGGTAGCTATATTCAAGTGACCAAATATGGTACATCCTACATCCGGGGATTTCCACTGTAACGGCCGCCGCCGCCATGATGAATAGAAGCGGAATTGTGCGTTTGGAAACACGAAGCCGGGCTAAGGATGAAGTCAAACGGGTTATGCTTGCTGTGGAACGTGTTAGGAAATGGTAAACACGAATACGTCACACCGGTTTAATCTCGACGGGCCACCCTGTTTGTCATTTCAAACGTTCGCGGTTCTTTCAAATAAACAGAGAAGCGAAATTTACTGTAATGTCATCTGTTAACAGCGGTATTTCCTTCGCTGCTTCACAGGGAGAAGAAATGGGTCGATGTCGGATCCAATGCATGTACTCTCAAACTTTTTAAGTGGGTTCCAGGTAAAACGACTTCGTTTTATCCAAACATGTGCGCTATTTTTATTAACCGGTCTTTTCATGTTTTCGTAAATGAGCATATTGCAAAATGTTTCTTCAGTATATTATTATTGTGAGGCCTTTGAACTTCATTTACTTTTTTGTGAAGATGTTTTATAGACAACAAATTTTGATTTTGACATTATTTTATACATATTTTGTGTGTACACATGCTGCTCTACAGGTATTGAACTTGTTTATCTTATTTTCTCGTAGTTGTCCAAGAGCAAGAAAAGAAGCAGGTTTGTGTATATAAAATGAGTAATGTTAATGACCATTTATAATGTTCATAGTTCTGTATCTCACTTTTCACTTTTTGTGGTTATGCAGGAAAAAAGATTGAAGCCCAGTGAAAATGGCTCTGGTAAGAACTGTAGTGGTGTTTGCTGTAAGTTGGGTTTTTGTAAGTGTTGATGTTCACTTAAGTTCAGATGTCATGCTAAAGTAGAGATAGAGTTGAGCCGAACTCAATTTCAGCACTAAAAAAATAAGTTCAATTAAGTTCAACTGTAGCATGATGTCTGAATCAAACATTTGAATTAAGTTTGACTAAGCATTAAGTTCGACAAGCTCTGCCATGCTACATGACTCTGGCAGAGCTTTGATTCAGACATCGTGCTGGAGTCATGCAGAACCAAATGCATACATTACTGTCATATTTATGAAAGTATAAATTTCAAACTGAACTGTGAAATCCCTGCTGACCGTAAGAGGCATTAAGCCAAATTTCTAAGTTCGGCAGAATGGTGTATTCAGCTTGACATCTGAATCAAAGTCATGCCATTGTCGTGCTTCAGTCAAACTCAATTATTGCAATTTAGGTTTGGCATGGCTCTGGCACAATATCTGAACCTAGCCTTAGGTGTACATTAACTTCATGGTTTCTGCTTGTGTTCAGACTATCCAGACAGAGATAATCAGTCGTTTGCATCAAGTACTGGTGAGACAAATGACAGCTTTGCATCTTCACCTGCCACTGCTCTCAGCCACACAAATGAGTCTGTTGATGCTGTTAATACCATGCCAAAGCTCAGGCCAGCAGATCTGACGGTCAGGAGTAATACAAACATTAGCAGTGGAAATTCTGATGTCCCCAAACCGTCCAGTACGAGTCCAATCAAGAGACGAGCTAGTCAAGCCGAGCAGATGCTAAGAAATGAGGAACAAGGTACTGCATGATCCAAAGGTTAAACTGCAGTTTGGTTTTAGGAAACCCAACAAGGGGAACAGTTGTTAAACTTGACACCTCAAGACATTTTTTGACTTGGTGATTAAATTTGTTGGTAAAATTTGTTTGAAAATGTAAGTGTTCATTATGTACATTCACTAGACTATCTATCATTTATTTATATATTGTAGCAGACAGAGAAGGTAGTGAGAAAGGCAGCCTTCTACAAGATGACATCTCAAGCAGTGTCTATGATGTCAATGAAGACAGTAATCTTACTGGCATGAGTATCAACGATGACAACGAAACAAACAATGATGAACAAGATGTCGATAATAGCTACGTCAGCAACGAAGATGAAGATGAATCAAATGCTAATGAGGAGGATGATAACGAGGATGATAACGAGGATGACGATGAAAATGATGCTGACAATGATGAGGGAAATGTTGAGGAGCAGGAGCTTACACATGTGTATGAGGGAGAAGAGAGCAACATGGCACCATCGCTTGAAAGGTGAGGAATGACCTGTTGTAGAAATATTTTATGACTTCACCTTCTGGCTGCAGTGCTGATGCAGGGTACACTGCTCAGTCACTAATAGACAACTTCCAGATGCTGAGGCTTAGTGTGAATCCTTTTTTTACAAAAGTATGTTTCATTCATATGATAATTTACATGCAAATCAAACTCATTTTCACAAGAAAGCTTTTTTCACTAGCTCTTGTTTTGAAACAGAGGCAATGAGCATCTTGGAAATGGCTTATTAGAAACATGGGCTGTTAGAATAAAAGCTTGCAAGCAATATCAGATATATGTGCACAGTATGTGCACATGAAGCACAGGCATGAACTGTTAACTGAGGATGCATTCTTTTGTGACTATTCCAGAATAGGAATAACTACCACAGTACCAATTTGTTCTCATTTTGGCCTGTATGTCCAATCTTGATATTGATACCAAAAATAAGAAATTTTTTAAACATATTTTTTTCACTGTCAAATAACAATATTGGATGTGAAAAATGACACATTGCCTTTTCCCAGTAAAACATAATATGGGTATCCAAGTTATCCTTTAATAGATTTCTGTCTTTCATTAACTCCTGACCAGTTCTTCATTATTATTTTGTTTTACCTCTTGCAACAGTAGTGAAGAAAGTGCTACAATAACCTACAGACTTGGCATGGGCATGGTGCCAGATGAAGAAGACTCTAGAGACTGTGACAGCACAGAGGGTAGCAATCTGGCTGCAGTGACAGACATGACTGGAATAGATGATGAACAGCCCAACAGTTGTGACATGGAAGATGAATATTCAGAACTGAATGAGTCATCTCAGCCAAGGACAACAACAACAGACATTTCAAGTATGCTTGAAGAAAGTGGGTCAGGCCAGCAACCAGGAGAAAATTCACAAGAGGTATGAATATTGTGTTAGTGTGTGCTAGTGATAAGTGTATTTTTTGAGTTAGACCAATATTATTTTCCCTCAAAAATGTTTCAGATGAAAATAACAATATAACTATATGCCTGAATAGATGCATGTTGAATCATCTGAGCAAACTATCAACCATATTATGATATGACATATTTGGTGATAGATTGAAATCAGAAAGTTGAAGTTGTTGAAGAGTGAAAGGGTTACATCCAACCTAATGGCCACATACAATACTGTTGCAGCTTGTGTATGCATTTAGGCCTGTATCCATGACAGACTCTCATCAGATTTCAGTCTGCTTAGTGACATTGTGATATAGTCCAACATATAAAATGTACATGCACGTGTTGATTTGATTGGCACCTAGGTAACACTACTCATTGTGGCAATTTTGGTGTCATGATGCAATAGAATGTTTTATCTCTGTACATTTGGTTGTCAGATGCTAATGACTTGGGAAACCGCTATTTTGTCTTGTAGGACGCAGACTGCCCTCCACTCAAAAGACCAAGGATGAGTAGTTCAGAAGATGCCAGTATGTAGTAGAGCCTTATTATCTAAACAAGAGTAGTGTGATGTATTGGTGTATTTAACTTGACCAGAAGAAAGACTAAAGTGATATAACTAACTCTATCCCCAAAGAATGCTGATGGTTTATTTATAATTATTATTATAAAAGAGTTAAGGTACAATAATATTTGGTTATGAACAATGTACATATTTTAGTTTATTTGGTGAACTCTTATGGTACTCTTATTTTCACATCGTCATTATTTTTTTGTAAAGTTTTCCTAAAAGGATGGAAATCCCAGACACTAATTCTTTTCAGAACAAGACAGCAAGAGAATGCATTGGAGATTTTCTTTAGATAATATTATCTTTCTCTCAATCTTTCTTATCATCAGAGTTTTCTTGAAAGAGACTATGTGTGTGTACATATTTTTCTAATTATAATAATAAAGAAGCTAAATTTGACTGTTTGTTGTGTTGTAAAGAACTGTTTTTATTGTTGCCCCCACAAGGTTGCATTACTCTATTCTCAAATAATGTATAGCATACATAAACTTGGTTTTCTTCTATGGATGTTTTAGCTAGTGGATGTCTTATTTATGGTCATATTATTACATATGTCTTATGGGGCTTCCAATCATGTGAGACAAATAGGTAGGGATTTTTGGTCAGAGGACCTTGTAATGTAAAAGAGTTAGCAAGTGGTTTAGTTTGTATCTTCTTGGAGTAGCATGACAGATTGAAAGTACCAAACACAAACAACAGTAAATCATTAAATGTGGTATATTACATTCTGGGAAAAATTACAGAAACTCAGTCACATGTAGGAACAAAGTATATCTGCAAAACATAGACCTTCACTGCTTTTTAACCATTGTTCTCATTCAAAATGATATGTACATATTTTGGTGCTCTGATCCATCCTCTGGCTATAATATTTGCCCAATAATAATGGCAGAAAAATCCAGTATGTCATTAACAGGGATCTTAGTAACACGGGCAAGTTGCTCAACCACCTGAAATGAAACAAGGATTTGGTCAGATACCACTCAGCTGTATCTCATTTCATGCCATCTTGGCATGCTTTCAAACTGACTACTCTTAAGTTTGTTAACTAAATATGTCATTGTGACTTTGCTTGACTTCAGTATTGAATATTCTAGGTTCTGATGACTGTTGGATAACCATAAATTGTGTTTGGGTTTTGGTTAGAGGGATGAGTGGGCCTTTTACCAGGTACATAACGAGTATACAGGCAGAAAGATCAGATGTGTAGGAATTAAAGTTTCTGTTGAAATTCAGGCCTTTTTTCGTGAAGCATTGACAAATGGGGAAACCGCACCATATCACTTTTAGATTGGTCCACAATATATGATGCAGCACCAATGACTGCAACGGCCAGGAGCATGAGGTCGCTTGCCAGCACTGCCACTCTGTGTCTGTCCAGCTCTTTGCTGCATTTCTCACCAGTAGCAGCTGTACACAACTTGCTGTATATTTCTTGGTATTTCATGTAGACCACGTCAAGAATTTTCACTCCAGCTTCATGGAGGAGCTTTACTTCAGCTCTGGAGTCATTGTGACCTGGAAGATTTTGAGTTTACACTGCAGTCAAGTTAATGTTCTACAGACTGAAAGGGAGTCAATGGTAATTTTATGGTGTGTTGGCTGTGGCAACAAAACAAGAAAGAAAGGAAAAAGTAAAAGTAATTACTTTTAAAAGTCAAAAATCAATACAGTATTGCTATAATTTTACATTCTATTATTTTTTACAGTGTAGTTTTTTCAAAATTCTACTTCACTCATACCAAGAATTTCCAGTATTGTCTCCAGAAAGGTTAGCGGGGAGTTGATCAAAGTGTGGTAGTCCAGCGTTTTCAAGACTCGTATTTCAGACTTCAAGATGCTGCTCGTTGTGTAGCGATGGCCAATAGAATTTAGAAACCTGCGGGCTTTTCCTGGACTTATCGCCTGTGAGTGAAAAGACAAGCCCTGAGTCTACAGCCCAGCGGATGAATAAACTTTTCCCCATTTCAATTTCCCCTTATAACCTGCTCAACAAATGAATAACTTGTATTCAGTGAATTCCCTTTGCGCAACCATTTCAACAGTAACTTTTGATGTCAATTTGTCAAATATTTTTTTCATGGCGGGTTGGTCCAACGTTTCCACTAATCACAGACCTTGTAGTGGGATGTGAGTTTACTTGCAAGTTGAACACAGGACACTGCTCTCAATGGAAGCTGCAGTTTAATCCTATCCTCGACGCTGTTCCAGTCTCTCTGCTGGTTTTCCTCTGAACTGGACCTTATCAGCTCATATAAGCTGCATACATGTTTAGCCATGAACCTAGGCGAAACAGAAAATTCAAGGCTATGCAGAACTCGAAACTGCTTTGACTCCAACGTTTCCAAAACCTTGTACTCACTTATCAAAAAGCTCGATTGCCAAAAAGCGTGCTTCTGACGGTAGCTTCATTTCTTGACATAGGAGGAATATGTATTCTGAAATGAATAAACAACTGTTTTCGGCGATGCAGTCGGTGACACATAATTTTTGTTACCTTGACTCACCGGCTGTTTTCCCCCCTTTGAAAAACCCCTGTCGGTCGCAAGCATTGTCCATATTCTTTTCGTTCTCCTCAGCCAGTACATAAAGAGCTTCTTCCAGCAATTCTGATGCTAGTCCTGCTGATTTCATGTTGAATACCGGTTCCGGAGGCGTACCAAATATTTTGTTTCTCATCATCTTGCGCGTCTTGAAACGTTCTATCAGCCGAAACGACGATCTTTTGTCATATTTCACTATTTTTACTGCATCACTAGTTATTTAGGCACAGAATTTCATTTCCGTATCATTCTGGCCGGCCCAGCTCAGTTTTGAAGCATCGGCCAACTGGCCAAGTGGTGCACGCCGCGCCTGTCTGTGGCGGGAAATATTACGCGTTGAGCGGGAGGATTGGTGCGCGCGCGAGCGTTGGTGCGCAAGAAAGCACCCACATTCGAGGATTGTATAGTTTAGCTGATAGAACCAAAAGTATCGACAGAGTTTTATACCCTTGTACCTGCTGGGTTAGAGTTTTCGCTTTCCTGAACTGTTTTCAGGGAGTTTAAGAAACCTGGGACGGCGACGGCAACGCGAGGAACCAAAAAATAGTGTCCCTGTTTTCCCTATGTCTTTGTAACTTTGCCTATCCTTAGGTTGCTCAATTTATTCCGTTTTTGCCAAGGTTCTATTGATTTCATCGTTTCCTACTAAGAAGAACGACTGCCGTTATTTTATCGAACTGTCGTCCACGTCCTGACAACGACGTAAAAAAGAAGCATTTGAAGTCGCGCGCGAGAGCACGGCGACCCCGAGAACATGTCAATTTCAGATATTCACGTGCTTCTTTTGTCTTCTTTGATTAGTTTTATTGTTTCACCGACGTTGCCGTTGTCCTCTCGCGTCCGGTATCTTAAACTCCCTTCTTTTTGCAACAGACAGACAGACAAATATCCCATGAATCTCTGTTGTCAGGTTTACAGTTCATGTCCATATTTGGAGTTAGGAGGCGGAAGACTTTACTTCCTCCGAATCTTCGTTTGTAGTCCTGTGTTTGGGACTTCGTTTAGCTTCCATAATGCCGGTAATGCGTTAGATTTTTCTTATAAATGGTCGAACCACTTCGCAAAGAAACAAGTCTGACCGTGAGAGATTTCATTTTATTTTCACAGGCGTACCATTCTTCGTTAGCTGCGCCGACATCCTTATGCAAAATGGCGCTCCTTCCCATCAACACAAAATTTAAGGGCCCTGCCCCGCCAGGAGGTGAGTGATTCTCTTTCGATGTTATTGCAACAAAATGGGATTCATTTGCCGTAATATTAGTTCGAAATCTCCATCGAGTAAACGCCAAGAGATGCGGTTGATCGTCAATAATTGAATGTGGATATATATAAAGTTTTCGAAGATTCGTAGAACTGAAACGGATTTTGAATGTGTTTTCTGTAGTCTCAGGAGATCTGTAAAACAACTGTTTGTTACCATCTTGTGGTATGTATATCAAATCCCACCCTGCTACAGTGTATTTATACGTCAGAATCGACATGACATATTTAGTTTTTGTTTTTAAATGTGATTATTTGCACTGATCTGTGGCAGATGGAAAAATGGACATCATAGATGAAACCCTGTATTTCTTCAAAGCCAATGTATTTTTCAAGAACTATGAAATCAAGGTATGGAAAATGTAATTTAAAATTACACTTAGGCATACATACTCAGATTGAGTCATATTAATATTTGAGGGTACAGGTGTATATAGTTTATATAATTTTAAGCTGTGTACTCGGTCCGAATGGTAACATATAGACCAATATTTTTTTCCTTAACCCTTTCACTCCCAAGTTCAAAATGCAGATTCTCCCAACCTTTTAAGAAGAAATTGTATAAGTGATGTAGTGAGAATTGATAGTTTAATCAGCTTTTATCTTACCTGTTGTATTCTCAAGTCTTTTGTGTATATCTCTTCCGTAGTCAGAGGCGGACAGAGTTTTGATCTATCTCACCCTTTATGTGTCAGAGTGTCTGAAAAAGCTTCAGCGGGTAAGCACCATGGGTTTCCTACAATGAATATTGTTAGTCAACTTAATTTTTCAATTTATTGTATGAAAGTGTGTTGTTACTGTATCTCCTATAAAGTCTGGAGAAGAAAAATGATTTGTACAAGGAGTACAGTAATGTAAGGCTGTTATATTCATTCAGCATGAAAGATTAATAAATATACTTCTACTCTCTCAGTGTTCCTCCAAAGTGAGTGCTGGAAAGGACATGCATTCTCTTGCCATTGAGAACTTCAAGTTGCCTGGAGATCCTGGCTTTCCTTTGAATGCCATGTATCAAAAGCCATGCAACAAAGCTGAAGCAGGTTGGACATTTTATGGTAGATGTGCACTGTAATCTCTCAGTGAAAGCACATGAAGAGGAAAAGGAGTTGCTCTGAATTATTGGTGTCTTTTTTCTGTCAGTTTTTCTCATTTTTGGGGTCTCTTCACATGAGGCTGCATGTTCCTGTGACGTGTCCCAGTGATATGTCACATGAATACATACAGATTTGGTTTCATGTGACATGTTGCAATAAAGGATACATGCCACACTTGTCGCAGGAGCATGTCGTTTTGTAGTTTGATCTCTTGGGGGAGGGCAGCTTATTTAAAATTGACCTTGTAAAGGTGGAGGGGCTTATTAGAGAGGGGGGGGGGGGTGATTGGAGCTTTTACGGTATGTAGTGGCTTATGTTGATGGATTTTGTTGATTCACTTTAAAATTTTAGACACCATGCGCTCTTACTTGACCCAGCTGAGGCAGGAACTGGGGATGAGGCTTGTTGAAAAGGTGTTCGACCCACAGACTGACAAACCATCGAAGGTGAGGAAGCAATTTGTTTACAGATTTTTTTAATGATGTATCAAGTACTGTCGTGAGAAGTAAGAGCCAGTTTTCAAGTGAAGCTTTGGGCGAATAATAAATTTGCTATTCCTTTGTCTTGCAGTGGTGGATGTGCTTTGTTAAGAGAAAATTCATGGATAAAAGCTTGTCAGCTCCAGGGAAATAGGGTTTCTAGGTAAGACGGTAATTTATTTGTTACATTTTAGTGCAAACAATGTTTATCAATCAAACTGTATCGTGGCTTTACTGCTCTTTGTAATAACTTTCCATTTAGGCCAGATCTAGTATTTTATATGCTATATAATATACATGTTAGTACTGTAATGCCATCAAAGTCAAGTTCATGGCTTCCAATCATTACTGTCTTCTACTGTTTTGTTTTGTAGGCATGAGCAGCTTGTTGGTCAGATGCTTCTTGGACTAACTCAATGTTCCACATTTATAATTTGTTTCATGGCAAGTAGAGCTCTATTTTGTAAGTTGTCCAATAAAGATTTTAAAAAAAACATCTGTCAGGTTGTCAGTTGAGTTGTACCTATTGAGTTGTTTGTAAGTTAAGGCTGGTTCATATGAGTAAAGCAAGCGTGAGTGACCTGGTTCACACAGCAAAATTTGTGAAGCAAGTGCATAAGAATAGAAGCTTTTTCATTTCTTGCACTTGCTTTACTCATGTAAACCTACCTTTAATGCCTACAAGGGTGAAAATCTGCAGCTGCTTCTCTGATCATTTGGTTGATCAGTAACAAATTATTTTATCATTGAAGATACAAATGCTGGTTTCCTCAAAATAAGTAATTTTAGATTGACCTTCATACTCCACAACCAAGTGACAGGGGCTGAATTATTTCAAAATTCACAATATTGTTGGTTTTACTGCTGCTACTGGTGTATGTTTGTAAAAGTTGTGGTCCTTTACCACATCAGCAAGCACTTCAAATATTTCTTACAATACTTTATTTTGTAACTTACAACTCTGAGAGAAACCATGAATACACATCACTAACTCACCATTCTGGATGTGTATTTTAAAACTTATTGAACAGATGCCAACACCATGCTTTTAAATTCCTCCAAATTTACTTCCTGTACAATCTTCACATTTGGTTCTTTTTGAAGCACTCTACTCCAGTCGACAACCATCTGACCTGTTGTATACTTCCCACACATTTCTACAGTGGCATAAACCGCTGTTTCTTTGCTAACTATGTTTGGCTTCAATGCCACTGCCACTGCCAATTCATCACAACATTTAAAACCAAGTTGTCCTTTGTTCTTGTGGAATGCCACAGTAAAAGCTGAAATCTTTTTCACAAACCTAGACTTCTCACTTTCCTGACCTACATAGACATCATAAAAGTCCCATTTCAATAAATACTTGCAGCATACTTCCCATGGGACTATGGTGACTGGGCACATCAATTCATTAAGCACTATGTGCACAGATTCCATGTCACACAGAAAATTGAATTCTGCACAAGGTGTAGTGTGGTTCCCTCTGGCCTCAATGTTTCCTCCCATTATGAAAGCTTTCTTCAATTTGGTGGGAAATGTTTGATCCATACGGCACGCCAGAGCAACATTAGTCAAAGGTCCCAATGCTATAAGGGTAACGTCTCTGCTGTACTCATTGGCAAGTGTTACCAGCGCATGTACAGCATGCTCTGGTTTCAGTAGGGACATGTCAGGGTCCTTGATGCCTTCTGCTGCACCCAGTCCATCACCACCATGGACATTCAATGCTTTCTGGTTGTCACCACCTGGAAAAAAAAAACAATATAAAAATTTATTACTAAACAACCATGCATATTTTGCCTTGTTACAGTACATCCATCTGGAACTTGAGTACAGAAATCTGCACCATGGTAGAAGACTGATCTAGCTCCTAATGACACAATAGGAAATAGCATTGAAAATGACGAGTGATGTATGCAGTGAGAAGTGACAGTTTTATCAGCTTTTATCTGAACAAGTTATAAAAAGCCAAATTCTCCATACTGTATGACAATTTATATATCAATCAATATTTATTTCACCATCATTACGCCATGAATATTATAATAAAATGTTATTAACTGACTTTAGTGACCAGTTTGGTGTGAAAATCTTAATTACTAATCAATAAATATTAATTTATATTTATAATACAATAAAAATTACCTAAATAATCAGAAACGAACTTAATTTGAAAACAGTGGGAAGTGTGGGTGTCAATAAAATTTCTAATTTAAAACAATTTTTGAAGTATCTCTGGTGAGAAAGTGAAAGACAAAATTAAAGTAGAATATCCATGTGTGGTACGTCAGGCTGATTAGAAGGTGTTGTGCCAGAGTTTGTTCTCACTGCGTCAATAAAATTAAGCCCTGGCCCACTAAAGCAATCACCCAGAATTTTTTTACTAAGGGAATGTTCAATATTTGACCATGCTGGTTTTAGTGTACACAGTATGATTTGAAATATTGAATAATTATTATTGCAAAATTGTGGAAATATGATATTCATATCCAGGAAAGCTTTTTAGGGATTTAAAAAGGATATTATTTCTCATTCAGCCTTTCATAACACTCACACTGACAAATATATGAGTTCTGGTCGTACTGGAATTTGTTTCTATTTTAAGATTCAACAGTTCATAACATTTCCACACATGACCACTCCCCAAGGGACTATTTTGGGCCGCAAGGTAGTGATACCTTGTCAAAATATTCTTAACAAAAGAATCTAAGCACTGGAGAGGAGAGGGGAGTGGGAAATCCTCACCCATGAGCGGCACGCTTGCACCCTTGTAAACTGGGATGTCCGTTCGTTCACACAGCTCCAACACCTTCAGTACATTCACACACACTTGGTCCACATCCGTGTTCCCTGACACACATGTTATCGCTAGAACCTGGACAGATGGATCAGACAAAGCCAAGATGATCGCTTGAGCGTCATCCACGCCTGCATCACAGTCGATTATCACTTTCATCGCCGCCATTTCACGCAGTTAGCAGTCTTTTCGGCCTCTCTTCCTGTAAATGCAAGTACCCACAAATGAACAGCTGAGCATCTGTGTTTGCTCAGTTGTACTAAACGACTCGATCAGGTTTTTAACGTAAACCGCATACCAGAATGTTGGCTTTAGAGGAAGAGTATGGTGCAGGGAGGCTGAGGGCCTTTATCCCGGTACGAACTTCATGTTATTATATACATACTGAGACATACTCACGAAAAAGCCATATCGTAAAATTTCGTACGCAAATGAGTTCTAGCCAATGAGAGGCCGCGAACGACGCTTTTCACACGTGAAAAAAATCGTTCGTCCAATCACAAGCTGCGAACGACGATTTTTCACTACTTTTAAAGGGTTTCCCGGTCCCATCATAAATGTCTCAGTATGTATATAATAAACAGAAAACATCATGGAAAGTGCTTTGTACAGTTTTTATTCACTCGTTGTTTCGTATCATAAAACTCACTCGCTCGCAAAGCCTCGCTCGTTCGTTTTATGATACTTCACAACTCGTGAATAAAAACCGTACGCGCGCACTTTCCATGAAGTAATCTCTATTTATGTCTCATATCTTGTCCCGCTGACTCGCGCCGCAACATGCGGCCTCTCACGCGCATGACCCTGGGGCGAGGTTTCACTTTCTTGTAATATGAAGGAGATGAAAGTGATAATCGACTGTGATGCAGGCGTGGATGACGCTCAAGCGATCATCTTGGCTTTGTCTGATCCATCTGTCCAGGTTCTAGCGATAACATGTGTGTCAGGGAACACGGATGTGGACCAAGTGTGTGTGAATGTACTGAAGGTGTTAGAGCTGTGTGAACGGACGGACATCCCAGTTTACAAGGGTGCAAGCGTACCGCTCATGGGTAAGGTCAATTTTGGGACTCTGAAACGTTTTTCACAGGCCATTGATAAGATTTGGGTAATCTACAGGCTAAGATTTGGGTCGTAGGAAATATAGGGGAGTATCCCCCCTGCAAAGTTCAACATGATCACATTAGTAATCAAAGTTAGGAACTTTGCTGAGAATAAAGTTTGTACACTTGGAGAGAATGAGCCTGCTCCCCACTCCCTCCCCCTGAGTCTTCTCAGATTACTTGTTTCCAGACCTTTTCTGTCCATCCGCTGGACCATCCTCATTCCCAGGCTCTTTTCCCTGAGGATGATTTGTTATTTTGTTTTATTGTCAGGTGGTGACAGTAAGGAAGCTTCCCACTTCCATGGTGGTGATGGACTAGGTGGGGCAGAAGGCATCAAGGACCCTGACATGTCCCTACTGAAACCAGAGCATGCTGTACATGCGCTGGTAACACTTGCCAATGAGTACAGTGGGGAAGTCACCCTTATAGCATTGGGACCTTTGACTAATGTTGCCCTGGCGTGCCGCATGGATCAAACATTTCACTCCAAACTGAAGAAGGCTTTCATAATGGGTGGAAATGTAGAGGCTAAAGGGAACCATAGCACACCTTGTGCAGAATTCAATTTCCTTTGTGATGTTGAATCAGTGCATGTTGTGTTAAATGAACTGGCATGTCCAGTGTCAATAGTTGCTTGGGAAATATGCCTCAAGCATGCTACAGAATGGGAGTTCTATGATGCCTATGTTGCACAAGATAGTGAGAAGTCCAGATTTATGAAAAAAATTACAGCTGTTAGCTCAGAATTCTATCGGCGAGGCAGTAAGGGTTGTGGTACTAACTACACCTGTTGTGATGCACTTGCCATGGCAGTGGCATTGAAGCCAGCGATTGTCGAGAAAGAAACACCAGTTTATGCCACTGTAGAAATGTGTGGGAAGTATACAACAGGTCAGATGGTTGTCGACTGGAGGAGAGTGCTCCAAAAAGAACCAAATGTGAGGATTGTAGAAGATGTGAACATTAAGGAATTTAAGGCTTTAATGATGGCATCTGTTCAGTAAAAATAAAAGGGACTTTAAGATACAGGATGGGAGAGGGCAAATAATGGCAACATAGGTGAAACAATAAAACTAATAATATTACAGAAGAGAAAAGGAGCATGTGAATATGTGAAATTGACCTGATCTTGGGGTAGTTATGCTTTTACATGCAACTTCAAATGCTTCTTTTCTAGGTTTTTGTCAGAATGTATGACATTTCGAGGAAATACAACAGTTGATCTTCTTAGTAAGAGATGATGAAAGCAGTAGAACTTTGGCAAAAACAGAACAAATGGAACAACCTAAAGATAGGCAAAGTTACAAAGACATAAGGAATATTGGGACACTTTTTTGGTTCCTTGCGTTGCTGTTGCCATCCTAGGTTTCTTAATCTCCCTAATATTGTGCTCAGAATTTAACAGTACCAGAAGCCAAAATTCACAGTTTACAAAAGAAATGTATGCTTACAATGTGAGGAAAGTGAAGTCCAATACTTTTAGTTTTGATAAAATAATTATAGTACTCTATGCTAAAGTAAGGATGATGAGATATTGAATATATAGTAAAAGAGTGATCTGAAAGGGTACGGTGGCAAATTTTGTCTAACATATCATGTTTTTTTTTTTTCATATTCTAAGCATCTCCCAGCTGTTTTTTCTCTGTTGAACCATTTTTATATGACACTGTTCTCAAAAATTAAAACATCTGAAACTCAGACTACAGAAATGTATGTAAAATGAGCTTGTGTGCATTTTTTGTTAGTGCACAGACTCTAACAGAGGTCTTGACTGTCAGAGACTTCAAAAGTTAAACCTTGCAGTTCAATACTATAAAAATATCGTTTATTGAGAGGCCAACTTCAGTACTGCCTATTTTTACAGAAGGGTCCTCAAATTTGAAATAATCTTACAGAGTAAAAGTAAGCAAAGTCCTTTTAACTAGGCCTTGCATTTGTTCACTTGATGGATTGTATCATGACTTTTTGAAATAGCTTGAGATCCATTTTTTGAACAATGGTTACATTGCATCTCTTCCCCAGTGTTTCTCTCCAATCAACTACCATTTGTCCACGGGTGACATGACCATTCAACTCTACCGTGGCATGGACAGACTGTTGCTGAAGAATCATTTCTGGGTAAATCGCAACTGCAATGGCAAAGGGATCAGCAGTAATGAAAGGGCCATCTCCTTCATATTCACGGATCCCAGAACTAACTCTTTTCATGAACTCAGACTTTGGAGTTTTCTCTCCAGTGTACTCATAGAAAAATTGCCACTCCATGGAGTTGTCCAGGCAGGCTTCCCAGGGGATGATAGATATAGGACACTGAAACTCGTTTAGTACAATGTGAGCTGCATCTGGGTCTGCTCCAAAATTAAACTCTCCAGAAATGAAGTGGTTTCCAACACCATGCACATTTCCACCCATGATAGACAGACTTCCTACATTTTTGGCAAACTGTGGATCCATGCGACAAGCCAAGGCAATATTTGTCAGAGGACCAATGGCAACAATCGTGACTTCATTGGGATTTTCACGAACCAACTGTGTCAGTGTCTTGACAGCATGGGTGTTTTTTAGCAATGACAAATCGGGCTCTTTCAGGTCTGAAGCATTTCCCAAACCATCTCTGCCGTGATATGTGGGATATTCATACATTTTCCCTGAAAACAAGGTTCTGATATTTATAATATTTACACAAATTTTAACACAAAAAGTATTGAAAAACCAATCACAACTCCAATCCCACTGTTGACTAGTCACTCTCACCCTCCCTAGTTTGAGTATACTGGTCATGTAAAGTTGTCAGTAGTTGTATTACATCCTGTATGGCATCAAAAATATTGTGCTTCCCTCCACCTCCCCCTCAAAAAAGAAAGAAAGAATTTCCAAATATCATTTCCCTACCTCCCCGAAAAATGCCCGAATACCCCCAAGGGGCAGGGGATGGGTGGCATCAGAGGAAACGCATATTCCCGTGGGGGAAGGGAGGGGGTATATAGAAACACTATTGGGAAGGAAGATGTGGGATATTCTGTACCTCAATGCACACTTATCCAGATAATCTTACCAAGTAATGGAACACTGGCGCCCTTGTGGACAGGTACATCGGTTCGACCACAAACCTCGAGCACCTTGAGAACATTTTTGGTGACTTGGTCCACGTTTGTGTTGCCGTACACGCAAGTGATCGCCAACAAGTCAACGTCTTCACGCAATGCTATCATCACTGCTTGAGCGTCATCGATTCCTGCATCGCAATCTATAATGAATTTTCGTCGATTTTCCATCGTTCACGTTGGATCGATCGTGGCTTTTCTCAAGGAAACAGGCGTGGGCACTAAGTCAAGTGGTACCCAGGGCCCTGACTCCCCCATCCCGGAATATCCGAACGAAAGAAGCATGAGAACTACTAAACCGCACGTGAATCAAAATGGCGGAGTAGGTTACTGTATTTCAAGCTGTATTTTACGGTACTGTATTTTCATCAGGGATCAGATTCTGGCGATGCACTCCTTACGAGGGGCACTGCGTTCCAAAGGAACCCTGCAATGTGTGTCATTTCGACCGCTGTGCCTCAAAAAGCAGCCCCTGCGGAGAGCATTTTCAAACAGTGTTCCTCCGGCAGAACCGATTGCGGGCGAGGCTCCTCCGAAGTCGTGGCGCGAGAACCCTAACCTGAAGTACTGGGTTATTGGTGTTCTAGGAATCACAGGATCTATCTACTACTATTTTTACAAAGACAGAGACAAGAAACGATTAAGAGTGAAGCTTTTGCCGCCAAACCCTGCGTATTACATTCATCCACGAAACAGCGAAATTGAAGGACTCGAGAACTTGCACAGCCGTCTGAGGAAGCAGAGTTCTTTGGTCGTTTTGCCAATTGTCGGGCCAACGGGTTACGGGAAGACCACTCTGGCTTGGGCTTTTGCAGAAAAGCTAATGTCACAAGAAGAAGAAAAGTATGAGATCATTCCCAAAAACCATCTGCTTGGGACAGTGAATGCATCCTCACTGGACAGTATCATATTTGACATGAAGAGGTTTGCTATTGCACTTGGTTGTGTGGCACAGGACTGGACATCCAGAGCAAGCCAGGGAATGGTGTTTGGAAGTCTTAACAAAGAGGAACAGTTGGACTGCCTTGTTGGAGCGGTCAAGGAGAAGCTAGTTGAAAGCCCAGGCTGGGTGTTGATTTTGGATAACGTGAAAGATGAAGAGATTCTGACCAGGTGGTTTCTGGATCAATCATCTGCTGATAATTGGGGAAGAGGGACTGTCCTTGTTACCAAGGAAGGAGTGAGCAAACAGCAATCTACGTTGGGTAGTGTCTACAGTTTGGAGAGGGGGTGAGTATTAGACCAGAGATGCCCACTTTGACAAATTTCAGGTTTGAGTCTCAGGCCAGAGGTCTGGGCCCCACTCAGTCAAGGGGTGGAGCTCTCTGGGGGTGGGGGTGGTGGGAAAGATTTATAAGCTGAGATTTATAGCTACCTGTAAGCTGACTTCTGCATAAAACTCTAGTCTATTTTATGCCATCCCCAAGTCCCCTTAAGTCCATCCAAGTCCCCTCTAAAGCATTGGTCATGGGAGTCTTCAAGAAGCTGCAAAAATGGCTATCAACGCCTTATCAGGCCTTAGAAAAGGTCTTAAATTAAAGTAGTTTTCTTAATGTACCCATTAAATTCAAATTTGATCATTGCCGATGTTTGAAAGGCATTTTTTCTGCTCATAAACAAGCGATGCTAACGACTACTGGAATGACCAAATTTGGCAATTTATGACACCAGTTATCTCTGAAACGAGCCTGGTGACCCCCAAATTTTTTTGCATTTTATGGATTAGTTTATAATAATCTACCTATTACAGAAATTTGAAATAATTCTGAACGTTAGAAGTTTTTGGCACGAAAGTTCTTAAGTCCCCTTCAAGTCCCCTCAAGTCTGTCCAAGTCCCCACAAGTTCCACCAAGTCCCCTTCAAGTCCCCACAAGTCCCCTTAAGTCCCTTCAAGTCCCACCAAGTCCCCTCAAGTCCCTTCCCTTTAAGTGCCCTCAAGTCACTACAAGTCCCACAAGTCCTCTCAAGTCCCTACAAGTCCCTTCAAGTGCCCTCAAATCCCTGCAAGTCCCCACAAGTCCCCTCAAGTCCCCACAAGTCCCCTTACGTCCCCTCAAGTCCCCACAAGTCTCTTCAAGTGCCCTCAAATCCCACCAAGTCCCCATGACTCCCCTTCAAGTCCCACCAAGTACCCACAAGTCCCCTCAAGTCCCTACAAGTCCCTACAAGTCCCACCAAGTCCCCACGAGTCCCCTTCAAGTCCCCTCAAGTTCCTTCAAGTCCCCACAAGTCCCACTAAGTCCCCTTCAAGTCCCCTCAAGTCCCTTCAAGTCCCCTCAAGTCCCCACAAGTCTCTTCAAGTCCCCACAAGTCCCACCAAGTCCCCACAAGTCCCCTCAAGTCCCCACAAATTCCTTCAAGTCCCCACATATCCCTTCAAGTCCCCACTAGTTCCTACAAGTCCCTACACGTCCCACCAAGTCCCCACGAGTCCCCTTTAAGTCCCCTCAAGTTACTTCAAGTCCCCACAAGTCCCACTAAGTCCCCTTCAAGTCCCCTCAAGTCCCCACAGGTCCATTCAAGTCACCACAAGTCCCACCAAGTCCCCACAAGTCCCCTCAAGTCCCCACAAGTTCCTTCAAGTCCCCTCAAGTCCCCTCAAGTCCCTTCAAGTCCCCACAAGTCCCACCAAGTCCCCACAAGTCCCCTCAAGCCCCCACAAGTTCCTTCAAGTCCCCTCAAGTCCCCACAAGTCCCTTCAAGTCCCACCAAGTCCCCACAAGTCCCTTCAAGCCCCCACAAGTCCCACCAAGTCCCCACAAGTTCCCTCAAGTCCCCACAAGTTCCTTCAAGTCCCCTCAAGTCCCCACAAGTCCCCACAAGTCCCTTCAAGTCCCCACAAGTTCCTTGAAGTCACTTTCAAGTGCCCACAAGTACCCACAAGTCTCTTCAAGTCCCCACAAGTCCCTTCAAGTCCCCACAAGTCCCACCAAGTCCCCACAAGTCCCCTCAAGTCCCCACAAGTCCCTTCAAGTCTCCACAAGTCCCACCAAGTCCCCACAAGTCCCTAAGTCCCCACAAGTTCCTTCAAGTCCCCTCAAGTCCCCACAAGTCCCTACAAGTCCCTTCAAGTCCCCTCAAGTCCCCTTGAGTCCCCAGAAGTTCCTTCAAGTCCCTTCAAGTCCCCACAAGTCTCCTCAAGTCCCCACAAGTTCCTTCAAGTCACCTTCAAGTCCCCACAAGTCCCCACAAGTCTCTTCAAGTCCCCACAAGTTCCTACAAGTCCCTACAAGTCCCACCAAGTCCCCACGAGTCCCCTTCAAGTCCTCTCACGTTCCTACAAG
This sequence comes from Plumapathes pennacea, assembly GCA_964036295.1. NCBI lineage: Eukaryota > Metazoa > Cnidaria > Anthozoa > Antipatharia > Myriopathidae > Plumapathes > Plumapathes pennacea. Next base: position 2,812,961 of record OZ038467.1, read on the forward strand.
TCCCCACAAGTCCCACTAAGTCCCCTTCAAGTCCTCTCAAGTCCCCACAAGTCCCTACAAGTCCCCTCAAGTCCCCTCGAGTCCCCAGAATTTCCTTCAAGTCCCCTCAAGTCCCTTCAAGTCCCCTCAAGTCCCCTCGAGTCCCCAGAAGTTCCTTCAAGTCCCCTCAAGTCCCCACAAGTCCCCTCAAGTCCCCACATATTCCTTGAAGTCACTTTCAAGTGCCCACAAGTGCCCACAAGTCTCTTCAAGTGCCCACAAGTCCCTTCAAGTCCCCACAAGTCCCACCAAGTCCCCACAAGTCCCCTCAAGTCCCCACAAGTCCCTTCAAGTCCCCACAAGTCCCACCAAGTCCCCAAAAGTCCCTAAGTCCCCACAAGCTCCTTCAAGTCCCCTCAAGTCTCCACAAGTCCCTACAAGTCCCTTCAAGTCCCCTCAAGTACCCTCGAGTCCCCAGAAGTTCCTTCAAGTCCCCTCAAGTCCCCACAAGTCCCCTCAAGTCCCCACAAGTTCCTTCAAGTCCCCACAAGTTCCTTCAAGTCACCTTCAAGTCCCCACAAGTCCCCACAAGTCTCTTCAAGTCCCCACAAGTCCCTTCAAGTCCCCACAAGTCCCACCAAGTCCCCACAAGTCCTCTCAAGTCCCCACAAGTCCCTTCAAGTCCCCTCAAGTCCCCACAAGTCCCACCAAGTCCCCACAAGTCCCTAAGTCCCCACAAGTTCCTTCAAGTCCCCTCAAGTCCCCACAAGTCCCTACAAGTCCCTTCAAGTCCCCTCAAGTCCCCTCGAGTTCCCAGAAGTTCCTTCAAGTCCCCTCAAGTCCCCACAAGTCCCCTCAAGTCCCCACAAGTTCCTTCAAGTCACCTTCAAGTCCCTTCAAGTCCCCTCAAGTCCCCACAAGTCCCACCAAGTCCCCACAAGTTCCTTCAAGTCCCCTCAAGTCCCCACAAGTCCCACCAAGTCCTCACCGGTCCCTTCAAGTCCCTACAAGTTCCTTCAAGTCCCCACAAGTCCCTTCAAGTTCCCACAAGTCCCCTCAAGTCCCCACAAGTCCCTTCAAGTCCCCACAAGTTCCTTCAAGTCCCCTCAAGTCCCCACAAGTCCCACCAAGTCCCCACAAGTTTCTTCAAGTTCCCTCAAGTCCCCACAAGTCCCTACAAGTCCCTTCAAGTCCCCTCAAGTCCCCTCGAGTCCCCAGAAGTTCCTTCAAGTCCCCTTAAGTCCCCACAAGTCCCCTCAAGTCCCCACAAGTTCCTTCAAGTCCCCACAAGTTCCTTCAAGTCACCTTCAAGTCCCTACAAGTCCCCACAAGTCCCTTCAAGTCCCCACAAGTTCCTTCAAGTCCCTTCAAGTCCCCACAAGTCCCCTCAAGTCCCCACAAGTTCCTTCAAGTCCCTTCAAGTCCCCTCAAGTCCCACTAAGTCCCCACAAGTCCCCTTAAGTCCCCACAAGTCCCCTCAAGTTCCTTGAAGTCCCCTCAAGTCCCCACAAGTCCCCACAAGTTCCTTCAAGTCCCCTCAAGTCCTTTCAAGTCCCCTCAAGTCCTATCAAGTTCCCTCAAGTCCCCACAAGTTCTTTCAAGTCCCCACAAGTCTCCTCAGGTCCCGTCAAGTCCCCACAAGTCCCCTTTAAGTCCCCTCAAGTCCCACCAAGTCCCCACAAGTCCCCTTAAGTCCCTTCAAGTCCCCTTAAGTCCCACCAAGTCCCACCAAGTCCCCTTGAAGTCCCCATAAATCCCCTTCAAGTCCCGTCAAGTCCACACAATTCCCCTCAAGTCCCACCAAGTCCCCACAAGTCCCACCAAGTCCCCTTCAAGTCCCCACAAGTCCCCTTTAAGTCCTCTCAAGTCCCACCAAGTCCCCACAAGTGCAACCAAGTCCCCTCAAGTCCCTTCAAGTCCATTTAAGTCCCACGAAGTCCGCACAAGTCCTCACAAGTCCCTTTCAAGTCCCTTCAAGTCCTCACAAGTTCCTTCAAGTCCCCACAAGTCCCTTCAAGTCCCCACAAGTTCCTTCAAGTCCCCACAAGTCCCACCATGTCCCCACAAGTCCGCTCAAGTCCCCACAAGTTTCTTCTAGTCCCCTCAAGTCCCCGCAAGTCCCCTCAAGTCCCCAGAAGTCCCCTCAAGTCCCCACAAGTTCCTTCAAGTCAACACAAGTCCGCTCAAGTCCCCACAAGTCCCACCAAGTCCCCAAAGTCCCCTCAAGTCCCCACAAGTCCCCTCAAGTCCCCACAAGTCTCACCAAGTCCCCACAAGTCCCTTCAAGTCCCCACAAGTCCCCTCAAGTCCCCACAAGTTCCTTCAAGTACCCTCAAGTTCCACATGTTCCTTCAAGTCCCTGGAAGTCCCCACAAGTCCTTTCAAGTCCCACCAAGTCCCCTCAAGTCCCCACAAGTCCCTTCAAGTCCCCACAAGTCCCACCAAGTCCCCACAAGTTCCCTCAAGTCCCCACAAGTCCCCTCAAGTCCCCACAAGTTCCTTCAAGTACCCTCAAGTTCCACAAGTTCCTTCAAGTCCCCTGAAGTCCCCACAGGTCCCTTCAAGTCCCCACAAATTCCTTCAAGTCCCCTCAAGTCCCCATAAGTCCCCATAAGTCCCCACAAGTTCCTTCAAGTCCCCTCAAGTCCCCACAAGTCCCTACAAGTCCCTTCAAGTCCCCACAAGTTCCCACAAGTCCCTTCAAGACCCTTCAAGTCCCCACAAGTCCCCACAAGTTCCTTCAAGTCCCTTCAAGTCCCCACAAGTCCCCTCAAGTCCCCACAAGTTCCTTCAAGTCCCCTCAAGTCCCCTCAAGTCCCACTAAGTCCCCACAAGTCCCCTCAAGTACCCACAAGTCCCCACATATTTAGTCTCCCCCCTCGTCCTACTCTTGGATTGATGATGGCCTGAAAACAAACCAGAGCATCTGCTACATCATGTGGCTTGCTGTTTGAAGTGCATGATGTGAATGGCTGCTAACAATTAAATGTTAAGTTCTTTACTCCATATATATATATATATATATATATGATGCAACTCTAGTGAGACACTGAAACAGTGTTGATTACTGACTTTCATAAGCAAAGGGTTACATTGAAATGCTCTTCTCTTACTTTTCAGAATGTCTGAAGGTGATGCTGTGGAAACTCTGTGCACACTGAGTGGACTCTCAGAAGACAAGAGGTCTGGTGCAGAGGAAGCTGCCAGGCAACTGGGACACATTCCACTTGCCCTTGCCTGTGCAGGACATTACATGAAGTCCAAGGCCACTAAAGACCCTGACTACTCATTCCTGAATTACATGGCAGAACTCAACTCCATGTTAGATGGCATAACAGGTGCCAGTGGCCAAATGAATGAAATGGTCAATGCTACTTATGCTGCCATTGCCTTGGAAACAAGGAATCTTTTAGAGGATAGCCCACACTTGCTACACACATTTGATCTCATTGGCACCTGTTCACCAGATTGGCCGATTCCAGTAAGTTTGGTCTCTCTCCATCTGAGATCTCCTGATTTCAACCTTTCACCCGTTGTCGGCAGTGGCCCTGCCCTGCCAAGTCAGAGCCAAGAGGAACCTAAACCAAAAGAAGAAGTTGAAGAAGAAGTAGCAGAGATGTTTTTGTCCATCAAGAGTTTGGCCAAGAAGTTAGAAAATTTCACTACAGCAGTGAAGGTTAATGTGGAAGCTGTGAGGGCGATGCTCAACCCAGAGCCAATGGATATCCCAGTCCCTGTGGATGGTGTGTTGGAACTCATGAGGACGTGTCCACTGGTGTCTGTCATGAAAGTTGACCCAGGAGGTTTGTGTTCTTCATCTTTCAGGACAACAGAACATCAACTGACCAATAACAAAACACAACCAAGCCAACTCAACCAATCATGAGACGACAAAACGGACCAATCACATCAATGACCATGAGACATATTAAGTCCCGCCATCTGATGAAACCTCTTCACTTGTGTCTGAAGATGACTTCTGCTCATGGAGTCGAAATGTCAGTCTTCCTGGAGACCAATATAACCTGGACGACCATACCCAATGTACCATTCAGTTTATTATTACAAACAAACCTGAAGTGGCCAGTGATTTCATTCAGGCCCAAAGAGCTGAGTTTTATATGTAATTTCAGACAGAGAGACAAATCTAGGGGTTAATTTTCAGGAGCTTGAGTTTCTACGGTTGTTTTATGATTAAACTAATTTATCTCTATTTGATATTCTGACCTGTGTAGGTGTTGAGACGATTGTGGTCAGTCCAATCGTCCACTCTGTATTCCAGCAACTGTTCCTTTCCAAGACAGCTCCTCAGTTGGAGGAGCAGTATTTGACTCTAGCTGAAGACAAACACAACAGAAGCTCCTGGTTCCGTCGACTGTGGGCATTTGACCCTCAGCGCACCTTGCAGGAGTACCGAAATTCCTTGGGGGAGGGAGAGGAACCGCAAGGCCATTCAGAAGTTCAAGAGAATTCTCATACTGAGGTGGATGTACAGAGCCTTTTCGAGGTCCGCCATAGTTGGGCAGAAACAGACAGCTACAGAGTGATCCAGCCTAGAGATGCTGTGCGGCATCGTCAACAGCACACCAGCCGAGCACTAAAGACGATCAACAGCCTGACATCGGTATGTGGGCAGGACACGTCCACACGGAGCCTGGCCCGGCTTATTAAGCCTCACTTGGATCACATTCTGACAACTAACACTCCTCAGAGTCTGGGCCCCAGGACCAGAGTTCATGCCCTCTCTGCTGTAGCTTCCATTGATGCATCTGCAGGGAACTTGAAGTCAAGTCGAGATCTCTTGGAAGATGTTCTTCCAATCGAGACTCAGCTCTTTGGTGACTCAAGTCTGGAGGTGGCATCCACTCTTACTCGCCTAGCTGATGTGTACAGTTCACTAGAGGAAGTTGTGAAGAGCAGGGAGTTGCTAGAAAGAGCTCTGCAGATTTACGAAAAGCAGCGGAAGAAAGCAGGAGAGTACAAGAAGCCCCTTGAGTTTGCTCATACCATGTCAGCACTTGGTGGTGTGTATGGCTCTCTGGGTTTCAAAGAGCAAAGCACGCAGTACATTGAGCGCGCCTTTTCTGTCATGCAGTCAGCAGCACCTACCAGCCCTGACGAGATCGAGCGCCGACAGTTTGCTGGAGACGTGAGCAGTACACTCACTGATCTCGGGCATGCATATCTGTCAATAGGCAATGCAACACAGGCACGGAAGATGCTTGACCTTGCCCTGCAAGGACACAAGAACCTTTACGGAGATGAACACCCAGAGGTTGTACGTACATTGACTGTTCTTGGCATCGCATATGCCATGCAGGGAAATTGGCAGGAGGGAAAGAAAATGAGGAAAGAAGCAGGAAAAGTGCAGGCCAGACTTGATGCAAGGCCCCAGATGTAACAGCCATAGATAGAAGCAAATGGCTGGGTAACCCCACTCGTCCCACTCCTCCCCCCCCCCCCCCCCCCCCCCCCCCCCCTTGTTTTGTAGAATTGTGGAACTGTGCAAGTAAAGCAAAAAGGACCAGAGTTATGGAATGAATTATTGTCTTAAGTCTAAAGTGGTGCACAGTACAATGCAACCATGGAAAACAGAAACATACTGTACCAACATTATAACAAAAGCAGATGGTTTTCTAGTTTGGTATAGTAATATTTTCATGTTTTATAACATTTTTTTTAGGCTGCTAATGCTCTGGTTCCCCTTCCCCTCCCCCAGAGGGCCAGCTGTTCAGGCTATCTAAACATTTGCAAAGAATAAAATTTGAGTAAACAGAGTTGCCCAGGCCATCTTGAGAACTGGGTTATCTATGCAGCTGTAAAAAAATCTCTCTTAACCCTTAAGCTCAGCATACAAATTCTCCCAACCATAGAATAAGAAAATGTATGAATGATGAAATGAGAATTGATATCTAAATCAACTTTTATTTGAGCAAGGTATCAAAATTAATGCAAGTTCTCTATACTGTACAATACAGCAGCTGTACCTCTGGTGAGAAACTGAAGGAGAAAACTGAAGTTGATTGAACTCTTGAGTGAAAGGGTCAAAGGTTCTTGGCTTCATTCACCATGCTTTATTTCTCAACAGAAACCAATGGTTTCTGCAAAACCTGAGTAAACAAAAACAGACAAGCTTCTTCATACAAATATGTAGCAAAGAAATCAGTTGCATCTCAATGTATGGGACTGCAGTAATGTTATGTGAGACAACTTGTTTTTCCTAGACTGAAAAGAGACCATTCAATAATATAGTTTTATTTCATCAAAAATGGATACAATGTAATATCAAGAATTATTTCACTCCGTTAAATAATTTTCAGATCGTGAACTCTATTAATTCATATCATTTTTGAAAGGTGAGATCAACTCAACCAAAAACCACGCAACAATCAAATAACATCAGATACAATGTTGCACAACCTGTTAAATATACACCAAGTTGTCATCAGCAAAAGTTTGAACTTCAAGCAACACTAACAATCAAAATGGCAGTCAACACATTTTTATGGCATCTAACATATCCACATTAACCTAATGTTGATACGATATTATGTGTTTTGCTGCCCCACTGATGCACACCAAAATCTGTTCCCTATGTTGCTAGGACTGCTTACTGTAAATCTAAACAGTGCAGTACCAAGCTTTGAACACTAGTAAACCCAGTCAGGCAATAGGCCATTTACTACTGGTCTGGTGTGAGAGCTTTCTCACAAAAATTAGTTTTACTATTATCTCCATTTTTATAGAAATTGAACTCAGTTGCATGGAAAGGTGAATGGCCCATTTTAATCTTTTGACTCCTGAACTGTGATTACAGTCAACTCTCAAGGCGGACACCTCTACTCCACTTATTTGTCTGCATCTAAACTCTTTAAACAGGACATCTCTATAAGGCAGAGACCTGGACCAGGTCCAGAGGGTGTCCATCTTGGAGAAAGTTCACTGTATTCTGCATGCAAGATGATCAAGTCCTGGGTTGCATAAAAACATTTTAGCTGGCCAGCAGCTAAAGAAAAAATGTGTTAACTTGTGATACTTTGCAAGGACAAACATCAGCACAGTCACAGTGTGTTGCATTAACTTGGATTTAAAGTCCTTGACAATCACTCCAGAGAAAATCACTTTGGACAAACCAAAGCACTGACAGTAATGTAACATGTACAACAGTCGTAAAAGACTGCTCTCAAAGTAACAGCTAAAAGCCATTTAGTCAGGATCTAGGTATCACTTATGTTCTTTTAACAAAATAGACAAAGTTATTTGTCCCAACTGCAATGCTTGAGTGACTAGAGTGTCTGTTGTGGTCCAGCGTGTAGACAGCACGGTCGAGATCCACAAGGCGACCAGTTGTCTGATAATTAAACAAAACATCAGTGAACACAGTTACCATATTCAGGTCAAACCATACAGTCCATCCAGTTGTCCAACATAGATGGAAAACACAAGACCCAAAATAGAAATAATTTATTTTAATTTAATAAATTATAATATATCATATAACAAAAATCTACAGCATTGCAGTTTGCAAGTCTGATTTTGGACATTTAAGTGGAAATATTATGAAGTCTATGATAAATGCCAGCATGACTCTAAAGATACTCACATGTAGAGTTCCTTGATCAACACATCTCATCATGTTACTGTCACTCCCACCAGCTAAAATACAATCTGAATCCTGCCACTGGACACAGTATAACTGTGGGAAGAAAAAATCAAATCAGTATAATGCTCAGTCATAATTAATTAATAATCTAAAGGTGTGCTCATAATATTTGTTTATGGATAAGCAAATCACGATAACAAAAAAAAAAAAAAAAGGAAAAGAGCTTACCATTGAATTGCTATAGTCACGAGAGACATCTCTGATAAGTTTTCCAGTGCCATAGTCCCATATCTGCAGAACATTATCTTTTCTCCAGGAACCAGTGAGAATATTGAGATTAGACAGCTGAATATCCAGTGCATCTCCACATAAATGAGGCCCAAAGATCTTCCTACCATAAAAGGAATACAGTTTCAACATGATACTAAAGGTATACACCTTCAAATATAAGGGTAGTCACATAAAACAACAACACCTTTATTATAAATTGATAAATATTAAATACAATATTGTACTACGGGCCAAAGCCAGAGGCTTAAACGGCATAAGCTATACAGTAAGTATGAATGAAATTGTTGAAGAAAAACATTTGGGGCGGACATACTTCCAAAAAAATACCAAAACATAAACATGCAAATGTTTGGCACACGTTTTGAAACACCTTGTCAGCAAGGCTCGAAATACCTGCTTGCCTGATACCCAGGACTAGCAAAATTTGACTTTGGGCTAGCTAGACGAGTTCATTCTGTGCCCAATGGGCTAGTATACTTTCAAGCAAGTTATATCAGTTAACACTGAGAAGTGCGTGTGCTCAGGGCTAGAGTTTCCTGAATCCTAACTTCATTTTATTGCTTACCTTACTGAATGCTTGCCATTAACTCTTGTGTCCCAAAACTGTCCAAAAAGAGAGAATCACGATCCTTATTTTGTTAGACTTCTTATTTCCAATCAATCAGGATATTTTTCAAAGAGTGATCTGCACAAGTATTGATACTAACAGCAGCCCCAGTTGAATAGTCTCCTGATAGCAGACCTAACGAGCAGCTTCCATGGAAGTAAAATGGAAGCTGCTTGGTGGTCTGTTGTCAGGAGGCTACAGTTGAAGGGATGTGGAGAAACATAATACCTGTACTGTGTCATCCCATCCACCAGACAGGAATACGTTGTCATCACCAGGAGTGTAATGCACAACAAACACTCTGCTCATGTGTCCGTCCATCACTAAATGAGATGAGCTGCCACCAGCAGATAAAATATGCACACAAAGAGGAGAGAGTGTTAAACCCTTTCACTTCCAAGAGTGATCAACTTCAATTTTCTCCTTCAGCTCCAGATATACAGTATGGTAATCAAATGTGGCCTTGATAGCTTGCTCAGATGAAATCTGATTAAAATATCAGTTCTCACAACATCACTCATACATTTCCTTAAGAAAATATCGAGGGGATGAGGGAGGGGAGGGGAGGGGAGGGAGGTGTAGGGTTGGGTGGCACAGGGAGGGGGGGCATTCAAATGGACCAAGAAATGCTTTATCACATACCTGGCCCCAAGTGTGCATACAATTTTCTTTGTCTTCTCATCATAGACATTCAGCTTTGAGTTGGAACCACCTGTAACAAACTTGTTTGCAGAAGCATTGAAAGAGCATGCCAGAACCTGGTGATCACTTTCTGTCACTGTTGATAGACAAGTGCTGGTGGAAACATGCCAGTGTTTGATATCACCATTGGCATCTGAAAGAAAAATAATTACACAGCTCTTCACACAATGTTTCTGTCCAAATCCAATCTCAAAATGCAAAAACATTAAGTTGACTACTCAAGAACAGTGTGAGTACTTTTATTGGTTGAATGTACAGTCAACTTCCTCTTAACAGACACCCGTCCAAGCCGGACCAACATCTCTCTAAAATGGACAGTTGGAGCTGATCCCGAGAATGTCTGTCTCAGGAGCTGACTGTATTCATCAAGAGCTTTCATTACGTGACGGTCACACCATATTAGGTTTTATCCTGCATTTCAGAAGGTAGACAGTTTCTTTGGCACTGAAAGGGTTAGAACTATTAAGCCCCCTTTCACCAAGAAAATGACTCTGAATTTCAGGTGAAAAAGAAAAAAATATATTTTGTTGTGTTAGGGTGTTAATTGAATTAGATTGCCTTTGTTAGGTTTAGAGGATTAATTCAAAGAAAATTTACATATGGCCAAGACTAAACAAACATATTACTTAAAAATAAATATTTTGTACACTCAGATAACCCCAGTGCAGGTGCAAAGAATCATTGTTCAATCATGGAAAATCCATGCTGCCAGAATCCCAGAAACATGATATCTCTGCCAAAAATTGACAAGGGAAGCACTAAATTTGTCTGTCAATAAGACAATAATTTGGAATGAGGTTCAATTTTAGAATAATTATTCCAAACAAAACTGGTGATAAGATTAGAATACTTATCAATTCTAATGAAGCCGATATCCCTAAAACTTGCCCTGAAACCTACCACTAAAAGTACAGAAAGAAAATCCGAAGAGAAAAAAGTACCCTTTTATCTGTAATGGGCTTTAGGTTTTACCAATTAGCCACTTAAAAACGGATCCAGTTCAGACGGTGTATATTACTCAAGAGTGCGGCCGTCGAAGTGTTTCGAATCAAAAGGAGCCGCAGATAAATATATATTATTATATAAAATACAGCAGATTTTTTTTTTTTTTTTTTTTTTGCCATAAACTAAAGAATCATAACATAACGGCCACAAATTTATATACGCCGTCTATATCGGGAAAAATGGTCGATCAACCTACATGTGGCCAGTAAAATATTTTTAAAATTTTCCGAAGGGGCAACAGCTTTCCAGCGCAGCGAAGTAACTGGGAGTCGAGCAGCCGCCGTATCGCTATCAGACAAACTGTACACGCAGTGACCGCTATCCACGGCATAGACCTGCAAGCGGAAAGAGTGGATTAAATATGTAACAGAAGCTCTACTGTTATTTTTATCACCTGCTTTGTTACTGTTTTCAACTTCAAAGAATGTACTTTATGTTCTTCACACAAGAGAAAGAAGATCGGTCCACTTATCCGTCTTTTGAAACGCAAATCATCAATGGCAGTACGCTACAAGAGGGCGTAAATAAAGAAAAAGAATATTCACGCCAGTTGATGACAAAGAAATTGTACCTTGATGGTTCCACTCGACAGACCCACTCCGAGCAAATTTCCGTCGATGTTGAAACGACAGCACATTACTTCGGCGTTTGCCTCTCTGTAAAAAAAAACTTGAGCTCAGGTTCAGCTCGAAAGAATATCTAAGGCTTGTCGAGGCAAAGAAAATCTATGAGAGGACAGAACTCACATAACGTGCAGAATTTTCAGATTCCCTTCGGCGGACGGAGTCATGGCAGGAGACGTCTCCACAACCACCTCACGAGGCGAAGAAAGCGTTGACAGCGGAGCTTGAACGAGATGCATTGTTTATCCCTCGGTTGAATATATAGCTGTTAATAGATCACGGATGTTCGCGACTCATTTGCACAAAGATGAACACCTATCCACTCTGCAAACACAGAAGTCACTTCATATCCAATGATCTCGCGCCTGCGCGCCTGATGACCGCGTTGCGTCTAAACGTAGACATGACAACGGACCGTCGATCGACGAAAACAAAATAAACAGAATAATAAACAAATACTAAAAATTACATACACTAAAATACACTACAGGGTGACTGATCATAATTTTTGGTTGATTTTAAAAACTATTTGTTGTCATCACAAAAAATAATAAACCCCAAGCTTTGTGAGGGGTTTCTGGACATGACTCTATGTCATCGGATGAATGTTCGTCAGTCAGTCAGTCAATGAGGCAGACAACACTGACCTATGTAAAGACTAACAGACTGCGCACGTCAGGTCAAATTTGACAGAGTCAAAAATCAAACAGCAGAAAAACTCTTTTACAAAAATCATATATATATTTTTTCAAATGGACAAAAAACTTGTTCTGATCTTTTACATACAGTACACAATTACACAAGGGAAATGGCATTCTTTATTGTAAATGTGCAATTTTTTTACAAAGCAAAATATGTACTTTTTCAAAAATAACAAAATAACACATGCATCAGATTATATTATGTCAAATGGAGAATCTTTCACCATGTCCCACCCATCTGATCCAAATCTAAAAAGTATTGTTGTCATATAAATGAGTGACCAAGATGTGAAAAGCACTGTTTTTTTAGAAAATGTGGTCAGTCATGTTAAAACAAAACACTTTCAAAACCAACCCTATATTTGTTATGCATTTCTGGAACAATGCAGTACATGCTTTCATTGCTACAGAAAGTATACTGGTTCAGTTAGAAAAATAAGCCCCAGGATTACACATTTTTAGATCTATTTAGCTTTTAAAATTCAAGATTAGAGATAGTTTATTCCATTGATTTCACATACATAATAAATAGTAAATTCCAACTTTGTAAGTTATAGTTTGTGTTGTAGTAATTTTATATTGGTGTGGTTGAACTGAACTGCTAAGCAGCACATACTGGCAACCTAATTCTATTTTGAAACAGATTTACTTTTATTATATAGACACGAGTGTTTTACTGGAAAATATTCCGTGCGTAAAATCCATACGAAACTACATCCGGGACCCAAGTGGCATATTTTCCATATCCTCACTAGTGAGGATATCGTTGGCATCATTTCCCGCTTTTGCACAGTTGTTTGTGCAATTCCTCGTAAAACACTCTTGTCTAATATAACAAAAAGAAAATTACACGGCGGCTTGAAGATATGGATTTTATTTTCTCGTGGATAAAACAATATTTTACTCACTCGCGAAGCGCTTGTTCGTAAATTGTTTTATCACTCGAAAATAAAATTCATATCTTCGTGCCGCCGTGTAGTATCCTCTATGCATAATTTAATTACAACAACAAAAATTACATTTCAACTGTGAACACAGAGGGTAGAGAAGATTCACTGGATGATGATCCACTGACACAAGCACTGTTCCTCTGCAAAGACAAAAGAGAAACAGATTGAAAAGTTAAATATTGTCCACAAGAATGCTGACACACAATCTCATAAAGAATTATTAAAAACTATACAACAACAATAACAACAGCTTTTATTTGTACAAAAAAGAACAGATTTAAATACAATATGGCTTAGAGTTACAGGGAAAATGTACAGGATGCTAGAAATAACTAAGTAAGTTGCACAATTAGTAAGTAACAACTACAGATAGTCAGAGGCGAGATATACTAAACCCTTTGTATGCGAACAGGACATTCTTGGCTATAATCAATTAAACAACATTGCAATTAAACAAAATTAAACAGCGAAAGTTAACATACCCCTTGTGCGAGCTTCATCATTTCTTGTTTTAACTTCAGCAGAAGTCTCTCGTCATTGGGATGGTCAGAAGAACACATCTCATCCTTCTCCTTCTTGTACTGGAAAGTATCAACAGGAAGATAATAATATTTTCCTAGTTTTTACTTTCCAGTACATCAGATCACTGAGCTTTACCATAAATAATACTATTCACTATTACAATTAGAGTGATTTTCAATTGACTATAGTCAAAATTATTTGTAAACAAGTTTAGCAGCATTCATGGTAAATTGTGCAAGAGCAAAAGCAAAACCTGATTACAATATTCTCATGCAAGAAACAAGTTGCGATGGCATGTTCTTGTACTGCTGATTGGTTTCTTCAAAGTAAGAACAAATGCGGATTACTAAAATAATAATGGCTTATGACTGGTTGAAAGCATTTCTTACAGTTTCTGTGATTGGCGGTGCACTTTTTTTGGTTTTGGTTTTCAACAGTTATCCGAAATGGTTCTGTAACAAAATAATCGATAAACAAAATAAATACAAACTCCTCACTGCACATGGCTAGTAACTTACCTTCTTTACTACTGCTGATGGCCTGTCACAGTAAATACGTAACAAGGACCCCCACTTTGTGAGATGCGGATGAAGTTTCTAAAGAAAACAATATTCAGGCATATGTTGGGCAAAATTTATGTAAGGCCACCTTGTACAACACCATTCAGGCACAGTGACATGCCAGCCATACAACCCAATGCAACATAAAGCATAGAATAACTTCCTAAACAACAGTCATTGAGAGAAAACAGAGGGGAAAGAAAAACAAAACACAGTGAAACACTCACCTGTAGAATTGCTTGGGAGGCAAGCTGCTTCCCAATCTTCTTGTTCTTGCAAGGACCCTAGATCAGAATGGAGGTTATAATCAGTGAGGCCATGTCACCAGCTGATAGTGACTCTAAGGCCCAGTCCAGACGTCGCTCTTTTCATGCGCTGAACTCAATGCAAATTAGCTCAAACAATGGCTTTTGCTCATTTGCATTGAGTTCGGCGCATGAAAAGAGCAATGTCTGAACTGGGCCTAACTGTCTTGGAGACACAAAATATGGTGCAACTCATGACTAAACAAATTTTGATGGCCCCAGGGTGGTAAAACAGTGGCCCAAAATTTTGGCAACCCCAGGTGGTGAAATTGTTGGCCAATTTTTATGACCTTTGTGTGGTGAAATGTTTGGCCAATTTTGATGGCCCTGGGGTGGTGATACTGGCCTAAAATTTTGATGACCCCAGAGTGGTGAAATTGGCCTAAATTTCTGATGACCCAGGGATGTCCTAAAATATAATTTCAGTGGTTACATGTTATAGTCTAGAACAACCCAGCTGAAAAAGACAACATTTTAACATCCATTAGGTACCACCAAACAAGTATCCCCTTCCCACTACAGCAGTACCCCTATGTTACTAATTCACTAATTCCTACTTACTGTATTTTAAACTTGCTACTTACTGTTGCTGTGTGTTTTCCACAGGTGATCTTATATGTGTGATTTTGGTTTTGTTCTGGAATAATGCGAAAATTTATAGTTGAAGGGCAGATTCCATGATTCCTGCAAGACACAGAAATATGTTATTCACAAGTTATATGAAGAGAGAGTGAGGGAAGCAGCTACAGTATGGCACAGAAATGCAATTTATTACATGACATCACTTAAAACACTATGATAAAGTAGTAAAGTACCTTTTCAGACATTCTTGGAGAACTTGTGAAGGAGTGGGAATATTTACTCGAGTGCACAGATTGAACAGTTGCTTGTCTGTGATGTCGAGCTTATCAAAAAACTGTTGGCAAAGAAAGAGATGGCACATTAACACTACGTGACACAGCCACTGTATGGTAAAGTATAAGAATCTATTGAGCACTGAGGGGAGGTAGCTCAGAAAAGCAGAAGGGGGGAGGAGTACAAATCACATGTGCCACTATGCTCATTTGCCTCGACCTTGCCACACTAACTCCAATCCATGTGGACCACTGTCTGCACTCAAGCACATGACTTATGCAAATTAGTGACTCAATGCAAATTAGCTCGAACAATGGCTTTTGCTCATTTGCATTGAGTTCAGCGCATGAAAAGAGCAATGTCTGAACTGGGCCTAACTGTCTTGGAGACACAAAATATGTGTACAAAATACAAAATACTTACTATTGGTTGTATTAAGTGCACTACATTATTGGTTGTATTAACTGCTTTGATTATATTACAACAGCACCCACAAATACCATAATATGATTATGACTCTTCACTCAAGACTCTGAAAATGACTGCCACTCAGGTGGTCGAAAAGTCAGTCACCAGCAACAGTCTTTCTGAAGAATAATATCACCGGGACAATCACCAGTTATAGATGAACAACTAAGTGCTTATACCCCTGGGTTCAAACCATTTACCAGGTAATATACCTCTAATTCATCTTGGGAGATAATATAGTCTCTTTTCTTCCTAAATATTTCTGGCATAAGGATCTCCAATGTGGCCTCTGCAGCCTCTTGTCGTGCATGTTTCTTGTTGGTTCCTGTTCCTGATCCATACTTCATCCCCTCAATCTGAACTTCAGCCATGAATGGTGAATTGGGATTGTCACATTCAGATGTCACATACACAGGCTTGGTCTTCAGTGTCCGTTGGCAGTGCTCATGCAAGAGGGCCACGGGAGTCTTGTTATGCGACTCCACCAGAATATCCCTGGCCTGTTTGCCAACTTCCACCCCCTTGACTGAATACGGCAAGCATTCCAAGGATGCAGGCAGCTCTATCTCTGTTTCATCTTGTGCATCTGGTTGCATGACCAGAGCATTCCGTTCCTGTTCTTGAGTAAGGTTCTGAAACTCCCACAAGTTGGACAAATAGCTTTCCAACTCTCCAGCATCAACAAGGTCTATGCCATTTGAAACTAAACTCTGACCACCCGTTCCTAGAACACTGCCGTTTTCCTGGTTTGCACTGCCAGAAATGGCCTTTACCCCATTCAGAATGGCTTCCTTGCTTAACCCATGATTTTGAAACTGAATGCTTGATAAAGACTTCTCACTACTAGAAACTGCTTTGCCACTGTGCAAATCTCCTTCTTTGCTTGAGGTTCTTGATAAAAGGCTCCCACTTTGGCTGACATCAACAGGACTTATTAACTCAACATTTGAACTCCTGGCATCGCAAGGGGTGCAATGAGTACCCAAGGTATCAGTCATATCATCAATACCCACAACTACATCTAAACCACTCTGAAGACCATGGAAACTTGACGCATCCCCTTGGGCACTGTGGCCTTCCTTTCCTGCAAGCCTTGAATCAAGTGCAGAATCATCATCTGAAGTCTCTTGAGAGTGGCCAAATAGTAATGGCACTGATGCTTGTTCTGTACCCTGTGTAAAGTTACTGCCATTTTTCAACACCTGACTGCTGGCTTCATTTGTCTCAGTTGTATTCACTAAGTTCTCCCTTTGAGAAGACACAGAGGGACCTGAAGAATTTGATACTGCCTTTCCATGGTTCAGTGCCTCTGGTGCATTCAGAAGGTTTAAAAGTGTGATCCCTTGATTGGAGTCAGTGCCCGTTGTTGCTTGTCCATTGTTCTTGCTCTCCTGTTCTTTCTCCAGGGCTTTCTTGTGATGTAGACAAGGGACTGCAGCAAGAGGGACATCATGTTTCTGAAAGAGGATTTTAGGACTGGTAAGGTGCAAGCTGTTCTGAACATGGACAAGCACTTACCATACACTACTGAGCAAGGGCAGCTGCCTGAATTCTTTATAATCATTATAACTTATTATAGTTGCAGAGCTCTCTGAGAGGCAACTCAATATGAAGTGGCTGTGTCCACACACATCCAAAGATCCTGATGCTACAGCTTCTATTCATATTCCAGACAAGAATGGCTATATCATATTACCCTGACACTTCCAATGCCAATTTGGTATGGTCTTGACCATGTGCAAACTCTGGTTGGTCGATGAAGATAAATTATCCCACCACTGCGGTGATTCAAAGCAATCCAACCATCTGGGAGAGCCAACTGTGGCAAGGTACCTTTCACTAAAATTTATAAAAAAAATAGAAAAGCACAGTGCTATTATAATGTCTGGGCTAAAAATGAGAGTACTCCAAGTGGGAATAAGAAGTTCACAGTCACGCACAGAGATTTGTCAATCTTTGAAATTCAATACATACAAATTTATTGACTACAGACTGTGGACCATAGTGTCAGTCCCCTCTGGTAATATTTTAAAAGTTCCACTGGTTTCCCATAGTGTGGACTCTTAAATTACCACGTTTACATCATCACATAGTCAAAATGTTGTGGACTCACGAGGTGCTTCGCCAAGTGAGTCCACATCAAATTTTGACCATGTGATGGTGTAAATCGTGGTATATAAGAGTCCACACTATGGGAAACCAGTGGAACTTTGCTTTTTACCACAATATTTTGAAAACACAAGAAATTTCATTGTATTTCAATGTTCTCAGTCACTTTTCTTTTTTCTTTGGCTGACTAATCATAGTCGTAGAAGGATAAGATATTTAATACCAGGGCCAGAGACACTTACTTTTAATAACTTTCCTCTCTTGAAGCAGCGGATCGTCCCTCGTGTCATGGGCCTCCCATCCCCCTCTGGTTTTCTCCAACTTCTTGTCTGCCGTGTCATCTTTCACAGCTTCTTGACCATTGTCAGAGCCATCTTCCTCACTTTTCAGTTTCTTGACAAGATTTACAGGAGACGAGCACTTCCTCTTGCAAGAAACTTCACCAGCCAAAGTCGGCAGGGCTGAAGAAATAGGCGTCGAACTCTGGCAAACGTCCGTTTCCATTAACCTGTCGTCCATTATCACATTTAAAGGCAAATCCAAATGTATTTCTCCTGCTAACGGAGTACCAAACAGTTCCTGGACTTCGCTGTTGATCGATGCATCGTTTGAATATTAAAAATCGAACACGCGTACATGATGTGGATGATGGCGTGAAAATGGCGTGAAAATTGCGGAAAATGCTCGCCAGTAGATAGAATTATAATTCTAATCTTATTCTATACTAGCCATTTACGATTAACCTCTTCAGCACTAGGGCGACCCTAGGGCCCTATCCAAATCCAAGAATGGACAAATAAAGTGTCTGGGCCGCCATTGCTTGGAAGCCCACTGCAAAGCGAAATAATTGGTCAGCGTTACTAATTAGTCACCAGGCTTGCTCTCGCTATTGTCGGAACGCCGACGGAACGCCTGGAATATCTCGTGTTGTTGTATATAAAGTTTAGTCGAAACACGGAGGATTCCCTGGTGGGAAGTTATAATATGGAGTCTAGACCTGCACCGGACCCCATCTATGTCCTTAGAGGTTCTGCAGCTGCAGTGAATGTTATCAAGTTCGCGCCATGCCATGTTCATTCCGACGGACTGCTCGTATCTGGGTAAGCCCGCCAAAAAGCCCAAAACTCACCGTGTGTATCAAAGGATTCTTTTCTCGGGTTCTTTTCTCATGTAAAGTTTATAACGACGTACAGATAACAGAGGATTGAGTGGCGTTTGCGCGATGGCACTGAATCAAAACAGGAATAAAAACATGAGAGGTGGCCAAAGTTAATGGCGAACATAGGAGGGTTTGTATGGGTTATTATTAAATGTCTCGAATATAATTATTCTGAAATGTGTTAAAATGTGAATAAACAGTGCTCCTCTTATGTTCACCATTAACCCCCCCCCCCTCCTCCCTCACCAAGACTGAGTCACATTTTCTTCTGCTAATAATAGCTATTACTGTATAAGACACTTTTACAGTCATGCGCAGAAGTTACGAGCGCTGCACCAAAGTGAGGTTAAAGCATTGCTGGCGGGCCACACGATAACTAAACATGTTGGATGGCTTGGTGTTTGGATCAAGTGACTTCTGCACATGATTGTGAAAGTGGCTTATTTTACTTTTATCTGAAGGTCATCAAAGGGAATCATTAACCTCTGGAGTTTAAAAACAAAAAGACCAGTTCTGATTCTAGATGGGCATCAAGGACAAGGAATACTGAATGTCGATTTTCTCTCAAGTGGCAAAATTGTAAGGTAAGCAATGAGTTGCTCCAGAAATACATCACTCATTTGCTTGATTGGCCCTTAACCAGTGTGCAGATGTCCTCTGTTCATATTTGGGAAAGTCCCTTTCCTTATTTGGTGAGGGGACATACACAATGAGAACATTATTGATCAGCTTCAACCAAAAGGTGATGGTCTCTTCACACTGAACTGCATAGATGACTGTAAATGAATGGAGAAGTTTTGCCAGTGCAAAGATGCATTTACTTTTTTAAAACACTATTTAACGTATTGTATCTTGTGTCAAACCAGCCATGGGCGAGATGGATTTATAAAGATATGGGATTCAGCAGTGGGTACAACAACAGCTGCAGACACCATGCCATCACAAGTGTTTGGATTCTGCAAATTTTCTATTTTGTGTAATGGTAAGTATGACAATGATGTAGCTGTTTCACTGGATAGGCAAGATATCGTAATGATTATACCTGATGTGTTGTCATATATTTTTCAGGACCTAATTCTACTTGGGTTGCTATGGCAACAGGAGAGCAGTCACAGGTCTGTAATCACAAGGAATTCGCCTCCTGAGAACAATTGAGGCCAATATTGAGACAGGGATGGATAGACAGACACAGGAATGCAAAGGAAAATACATAGAGAGAGAGAGAGAGAGAGGGAGATTGTGTAGACTGAGACAGAAAGACAAAGAGAGAGCGGGTGGACAGACAAAAAGAGAGAAGCCAAATATAGATGTTATCCTTGTATTTCTGCCATTTACAGGTGAATATTTTAGAACTGGAATCAAAGAAGGTTGTCCATGTCATTAATCCTGATGTGGGTCTCAAAGCAGGTAAAGTGCAGTTCTTATCTTTGTCAAAGAAATGTAAAGTGATTCTACTGAGCAAGTTGCATCTGTTGTATCTATTGGTAATAGTATCTGTGCAATGTTCCTATAATAGGAATGTGCATGTGCATAAAACTCTTTACCAGCCCCTCTACAAACAGAGCCTACTTAGTGGCAGGATATGAGGATGGTCGGGTGATTCTGTGGGACGTGGCTGCTGGAAAGATGTGCAGTCATACTGTCGTACACTCAGAGGCTGGTATGTCCCACATTTTATTTTTTGCCACAACACACTAGTTTCTCGCTCTCTGATTGGTCGATTTACCGTGGTAAATAAGAGTCCAGACAACGATGCTGAGGCTAGCTGACGCCAGCATGCCATGTTTTGCAGCGAAATACAACGAAAGTTTCCTGTATATTTCTAAATGTTATGGTAAAAAACAAATTTCCACTGGTTTGCCATGGTGTGGACTCTTATTTACCACGATTTATGTCATCACATGGTCAAAGTTAGTTGCGGACTCACTCGGCGAAGCGCCTCGTGAGTCCACAACATTTTGACCATGTGATGACGTAAATTGTGGTAAATAAGAGTCCACACCACGGCAAACTAGTGGAAATTTATTAAATTGACACTTCCGTACTTGTGTTCCCTCTCTAAAAGATCACGAAGACCCAATTCTCTCAACTCACCCTGAACAAAATGTATGAACATTGTTTGGAGAATTGATAGTTATAGTGATTTTGAACCCAAGCAAGGGATAATAGTCTCCATACTGAACACATATATCTAACTGTGCATTAAAATGAGTTCGCCTGAGGTCATTCTTGGGACCCAATGTCTTAACCCTTTCACTCCTGAGCTCATAATACAAATTCTCCCAACCATTCAAGAAGAAAATGTATGAGCAATGTAGTGAGAATTGATAGGCCAATCAACTTTTATCTAAGCAAACTATCAAGTAGCAAATTCTCCATACTGTATGATATATCTCTGGTGAGAGACTGAAGGAGAAAATTGAAGTTGATCACTCTTGGTGAACCCATACATTTGTTTCCTTTCATTTCTTTCATTGTTATTCATTTGTCTGTTTTCATAATGTTGATAATCTCTTTTTGCTCGTGATCCATTTTGCCTTCCAGCTCTTTCCTCCCTTTCTTCCTCCAAGTTTTTCCTGTATGTCCACTCTGACTTCTTCCAGTGGCTGTCTCTTCCAGATTATTATGAGTTTCTTTTCTTCTCACATTCAGTGATGTGTATGGATGTCGACTGTCCAAGCTTCAAAGTGGTGACAGGTTCAGCCGATAACAAACTTGCGGTCATGTCAGTGACGCGTGAGGTGTGTCTGACGCGTATGCCCAGTATGAGTGTCTGTCGTTTTGAACTCAAAGTTAATACCCTTTTTGTATTGTTCTTACTCCAGTTCTATTGCTCTGTAGTTCGTTCTAACTGCAAGTAAACAAGTGGAGCTGAAGAATCCTGGTGTTGCAGCAGTGAAACTACGGCATGACAGCAAGATCCTGGCGAGCGGGGGCTGGGACGGGAGGTGTGTCTTATTAGAACGTGTACTTATTGTTTGTTTTTTTGTTTTTTTTGTTTTTTTGTTTTTTGTTTTGGTCAGTATTTATGCACTGCTGCTGCATTGCCGAGAGGCTATTTCTTCACCAGAGGTGACTTATTCACCTGAAGAAACATTGACGAATTCAGTTTCAGACACTGAAAAAGCCAGGCGAATTTAAAATATTTGCTATCTGTTGAGTGCGAGTGAAAGTTGCATATAACTTTAGGGCTGGTTTATACTTGTAAAGCAGACGCAAGATTCAACGTTGAAAATGTTTGAATCAAGCACAAGAGAATGTTTCCAAGTCTTGGACTTGCGTTTGTTTTACAATTTTTACCGTGTTAACATCACTTGCGTTACTTTGTGCTTGCTTATGTGCAGTACGCTTGCGTGAAGTGAACCAGCCTTCAATCCCTAACTGTCTGCAACCTGATTCTACTATCATTCCTCGCCATTATATCAGGATCATATAAATCACCGACAGAATCATCGCCTCATCCTCCATCGTCACAATTGTTTTCATCATGATCGTTGTCGTCGTCGTCGTCGTCATCATTATCATCATCATCATCATCATCATCATCATCATCATCATCATCATCATCATCATCATCATCATCATCATCATCATCATCATCATCATCATCATCATCATCATCATCATCATCATCATCATCATCATCATCATCATCATCATCATCATCATCATCATCATCATCATCATCATCATCATCATCATCATCATCAACAACAACATCAACATCATCAACATCATCATCCATCATTATTATTATTATTATTATCATCATCATAAATAACCGTTATCGTCATTATACATCATCATCGTAAAACTTTATCGTTAGCGCTTAATCCTTTTCAGATTGAGAGTCTACGGATGGAAGAAGCTGCAACCTCTAGCGTATCTTCACCACCACACTGCCACGGTGAACTCTATAGACTTTTCAGAAGACCTGCCCAACACAGGCCAGTTAATGGCTGCTTCTTCCAAAGACTCCAGAATAAGCTTGTGGTCTATATATAACGAACAGCAAAGATAGCACCCGGCGAATTCTTATTTTAATTAAATTTTAATTTTTTACCTAGTTTAAAATTTTGCAAAGGTGATACACCGTAAAAAAGCATATTTCGGTACAGTAAAACTATATTTTGACGAGAAAATGACTTGTCAGAAATTCTGTGGTGATGCAAAATGTAACCACTTCAGCAAAAGAGAAAGAGAGAACAACGCTTTTTATTTAACAGAATTGATGTTTCAAAATACTTCTACACTTTCCCGGACTTGACTTCAGACAGTCTTAATACTGAATGCACGTGATACGCACTCTTATAAGAGTGACAAGAAATTGAGACGCACACTTAACCTGTTTGTTTTGGGACAACAAATGATAGAAATTATGCATTCGGTGACTACCAACGGGTACCCGACGCTATCCAGTATTGGGTGCTGCAGTAAATTACTTTACCGATACAGATAAATAATTCATATCACCCAGCAAAAAAAACATAGTTAGCCGGCTTGTCTGTGCTATCGATTTTCAAAGTTTAAAAACGTTCCTGAGTAAAAGGAATTGCTTTTCATTGAGTACGATGAACGAGGCTGTGAGATAACAAACTTCACCGACTTACTCAGGAGAATGCGTTCATAAAACAACAAAAGCCATCGTGGAATAATAATCAAGTTTATGAAGCGTTGGAGGAGTTGATACAAACTCCAGGCAAAAGCCTGGCGATTTCTCGCTGGATTCTACTACAGGCACAAGATCAACGTACCACCTCCTCTATGGTTAAGCGGGATAGTTAGCAGGACAAATCGCTCGCTTTCGTCGAGAACATTTTGAGCGGTGACTTATAATTCTACTAGAGTCGAGTCCCTTCGCCCGCCTGTGACTGTCGCCGCTTTGCAGGATGAACACGATTCTACTTCAATCTCTGGTTCCCAAACGTTCACGATGGCGTGCCTGGAAGACAGGGGCCGACGGTTCCAGTAAGAATGCGACGAACGAAGATCACGACCCAGGTCTGTTGAATTGTGCTTTGTTGGACAGGTGATGTTGTAGGAGTAATTCAAATTTAGTTAGCGTCAGACAATAGCAATAGAGTCGTGTCAGAATTCACTATTACATTTGGCTTTACTCCGGCCTCAGAGATAATCAGTCGGACTCATTTTTTATATCCTCACAATAACTGCGATTGTGCGGCATTCAGTGCATGAAGAATCACTTCTCGTTCGGCCGTTAAATGATTTACAATGGGCCTACAATGGAAAGCTAGTACTTAAGAGAAGTAGGTTGGACCGCTGCGTTGCTCGATGTATGAAAACTGGACGCCATGAATAAATCTGAGCTGACATTTCGAGCGCCGTGAGCCCTTCGATCGTCCGACCAAGATTTATCACGCGTTTCGCCTTGTTGTATTTGTATGTGAGTTGTGTGTCGGAAGCATGCAGAGGAATGATGAACTCCCTCTTGTAAAATGTTAAAGGAAATCCTCGGATAGCCGGCTTGGAATTTTCGGAGGACTAAGTGTTGGTCAAACTTTTTTATGAACAAAACTCACGTTTTGCTGACGGTTTCTGTCGGATTTCCAAAGTAGTGAGTATACACACAAGTATTTACATTTTATAGAATTGCTAAAAAATTAATCGCTCCGTCTCTCGAATTCATTATCTGAGTGTGCACTGATTAAGGATTCGGGGATCAACACACTGTAGAAATCTTTGTCAGAGATCAGTGAGCCCTGTAAATATTAGTATAATGTTCTTGAGAAAACCGGAATTTTCTCTCATATATACTCTAATGTGCAAAAAAAATAATTGAACTGTTTTGACGAAAAACTTGATCGCTTTATTCATGGTACGTTATCAGTAAGGGGCGCTCTAAATATGGCGAGTCATGTTGTTTCCACTTTTTTGCCAAACGTCAATTATGCCGAAAACAGCTCTTTGTAGTGGGGACTGTGGCATCACAACAGTAACTCATTATTTTAGGCGAATTATATACGACCCATGTTTCTCGACAACATTTTTTCACATCGCCCTTGCGACACACGTTGCTGAGGAATTGCCTTGCACGGTGTGATTATCTCTGCAACTTGTGTCGCAATAGTTTTGCCAACGCAATTCCTCGAAGTAGAACTGGAGAGCCGTATTCAATATTCCTTCGTATGGATCGAAAATCTCCATAAAACTTACTTACTTTGGGTTTTTGTAACCCATGGACAGTTTTTGTACGATACTGATTTTTTCGCATTTTTATGAAAGGTCTTCATGCATTTTTTTTTTTCAGTTTTGTACGCACTGAGACCGTGCGAAGTTTTCTTATTCTTTTTGACGATCTTCTACCTTTTGTTCTCCTTCTCCTTCGTCGTCTTCATTTTTGTCTTTTTTTCTCTCTTTCCATCTTCTTTATCCCTCTTCTTCTCGTTCTTCTTTTTCTTCTGTTTATTTTTCTTCTTCTGTTTTACTTATTATTAATATTATTAATGTTATTACCATTATTGTGTACCAGTTTTCTTATTGTTTTTCTCGGTAACAGTACGTCACCAGCTGAACATACATCTAGTCGTCATTGTTCTATTGCCCGTATTCCGTGTAAGCAGTCTCTTAAAGTTTCCATGCGGGAAGCTCCCTTTTGTATTTTAGCTAAGCTCCAGATTATGACATATTCAAATTATGTCACGTCCAGGAAAATGTAGTTCACCGAACTGCGGCTAGCGTTTTAACGAGCGGAAAGCGTAGCCTAGAAACGATAGCGTGAAACAAAGAAAGCTTGTAAGAGTACGGCAATTACAAATCACTGTAAAAAAGAAAAGCGTATACAATACAAAGGGAGAATTGGTCTGGGTTGGTGGGGGGGGGGGGGGGGGGGGGGGGAGGGGGGGAGCTGTCGATGTTAATACAAACATTTAAACCTGACAATTATAAGAAAATGTGCCGTTTGGCATGAGCGATCAGGCATAAGTTTCCGCATACAAAATCGAGTATGTACAGAGATCTTTTTAAATACTTGACTTTGGTTTCCCACATCCGTTCGGACACTAAAATAACACTGTAACTCCAATTCATATCTCCGCTGGACCCAGCAAACTCCCGATTTTAGCGAAGTAGTATAAACTTCAGAGCTTTGTGAATCTAGAACATTCTTTGGTGCGTGTCTAGTTTTGCTGTATTTCTATCCGATCCCGCCAGTTTATTCCGCCAATTTACAAAAAGAAACAGGACGAAATGTCAGGAAAATGGCCCGCATATTCGGCGAGAACCGAAAAAAAAAAAAATCCAAATTTCTCGACCTGTCACAGAACAGAATTTATACAAGAACGAACGAGACACGCCGTGATTGGTTGCTTGTGGTTGAATATTCATAATATTTTCCCACACCTCCGGAACCAGCCAAAATGGCTCCTCGGAAAGGTAAAATTCGCATGGTTTCCGCACTTGTATTGCGTGTGAGAAGACACTGAGTTTCTTATATGGTAGACAGCAGAAATGTACTGACACTGTGTCCGTTTTCAGATGAGGATATACGACATAAGATGCTGGAAAACCTCAAGAAAGAGGTAAGTGCAGATAGGTCTTCGCAAGCCGCTCGTCCACTTTGCTGACCTTTCCTCGTCTTTGTGACTCTCGATCTCGTAGTCCCCTCTCACTCTGCAAATTTTTTTTACTAAATGTCCCTGTTCCAGAGATAAGATCCCGCCAGTCAATTCTCTTCAAAGGTTACGAGGTTTTGATGAAACTTTCCTTCGAATTTACTTGCAGGTCAAGCAAATTATGGAAGAAGCAGTTACACGCAAGTTTATCCACGCCGATAGTTCGAGTATAACATCACTTTGTGGTAAGAACAGAACTTCTTTTTTTTATTCTGAAGTAATTGTGTTGTGTAAATTTTTAAAATTTCGCTATCCTCGCGACAACAAGGGCGCGTGCTGCAGAATATTCTTTGTGTGTGGGCCCCGGGAGAAAATTTTTGAGTTTTGAATTTCAATTTCCTATTTTGACAGAAAAAGTATAACAATTATTTCATTATTTGATCGATTTTCCATCAAACGATGCTTTCGATTTTTGTCTCCTACGATATCAAAATAGAAGATCATGCATTTCGAAGATATTTTGATTGAAATAATCTGATCGTTTCCGTGCTCTGTGTTCTTGTTTTCATGAAAATAAACAAGGACGTATTTGTTTTGAAGTGAATTTTTTATGTCGCGAAGATCGAATTTCAAACCAACCTCGGTGCATCAAAATCGAGTGCATTCGAGCGTTCTGAGCTCTGCAACCACAGAAGGAGTACATAAATATTTTACAAAAACATGTTGGGGTTTATACAGTGTTTTAAGCGAATATTGAAATTAACTTGTACGTCTTACTGTACCGTCGTGGGTTTTTTTGCAATCAGTATATCTGCTCTATAGTTCTGTTCATTCAAATTTTGCATTCAGGCTTTCTATAAGGATCGGATGAACAGATATTTTAAATGGATATACTGTTTATTCAGTAAAAGCAAGAAAACACTGGACGTGTTAAATATATTTAAAAAAATTGTAATCCTTTTTGAAACAGTGTTTATGGGGGTAAATCGATTTGTGTATTGTACAGCAACTGCAACCAGCTCATGAAATTTGTCTTAAGAAAAAATAAAAATCCATCATTGATGCAAATTTGTGTCAACAATAATTTGTCAATACTTCAGTAAGATTGGAAATAAGTTAGAAACAACTATGTTTATGGTTGTTGCATGTAGATTGTCTGTTTTTGTCTTTCCAAAAAAAATTTTTTTTTCTTCACTGACAAATGGACTGTTCAGAAATATATAACACTATATTTAAGATTTGGAGTAATCACAACCATTAGAAGGCACAATCAGATAGTCTCAACAAATTTGGTGATGTACATTGTGTGGTATCTCGGCATGGGAAGTCTTCCTGTATATCTGGGGTAATATTTTCCCCAAAAGATGCATAACTGTTGGATGCATCTGGTTTTTTTTTTTTTTTTTTTTTTTTTTCACTTCCTAGTTTGATTTGAGTTCTTTCACATCACTCTAAGTAGTGATAATTAGGCAAAATATTCACTAAATTTCAATAGCTTTCTTTGTCTGAAATCAAAATTTCTTTCTGTCTCCTTTGTATGGGTTTTTTGTTTTTTATTGATGGTCGTTTTTGTAAGTTGATGTCAGATGTTGCTGTTAGTTGGTAGAGCATTATCACCACCTCTTTGACCAGGTGTGTGAATGAAGGTCTACATTAGCAGGCTGGGGAAGTGGGTTGATTGTGAGAGGTATAATAAACATATTGTTCATTGTTATGAATATTACCCCTCGGAAAATGGCTAGACATGAGAGAAAGGAATAATTACTGCTGTAGTGGAGATCCAATATTATAATGCACAAAAACGTAAACCCTGATATTGGATGTACTCATTGAAAATTTCATTTTGTATGGTTTTGCATGTCCTACAGTGGAATCTTTCAGCGAAAAGGTTTAATTATTGATAAATATTTATAGAAAATGTAACTAGGCTTGCTTATGATCTAGACAATTCAAGTTTATGTCAGATAATTAGACAAGAAAAATATGTCAGGGGGTGTAAAAACTTATTATGCATTTCTACAGCGGCCATCGAAGCTGGAATTTCCCATGGTTTGAAGAAGAGAGTGGGTGGTCTGCTGCCTGCATATGACACACAGACACTTCTGACAAAGTTGGCCAAAGTATCAGACTCAGCAGCTGAGCTTGTGCGAAAGCTGTCAGGAGAAGATGGAGAAAAAAAAGAAGGCCAAACCTCGCCAGGTAAAGTATTATTTCCCTCTGTTGCAGTATTCTCTTTTGTCTCTAAACCTAGAAAAAAATGCCGAAGTTATTTAACCTCATCACCAGAGATTGCGTTGGGGGTAGGTGCCCGTTGAGGGAGTTGCCGAAGTGAACTATCTAAGGACCTGCAGGTATCCATGGCATGGCATCCATCACATTGATAATCAGTGGAGATCTATACCTAACTAGCTTACCGTGAGGGAGAGGCAAAATCAATCCTGTGACGATCGAGCAAGCAACATTGACCTGCTAAGACCAAGCAGAACTCAAGCAATGCAAATTTTCATTTAGCCACATAAAAATGTCAAAGTTCATAATGTTGGCCTGGTTCAACAACTGCAGGTGCTGGCGACAGTCCTCGGCTTAAGCTGAGTTTCACTGTTTACCCAAACAACTTCAAGAAGATCAATGGACACAATGTGACGGGACACTGTGGCAAGTATCTGTGGATCAGAATTGCCCTTCTGGAGAAGCTTTTGATCAAAATAGTTGAGGACTTGAAGGAAAATGCAAGGTAAGTTCACATATTATACAGTATAACCCTGCTTTCTCAAACTCTCAGCTATCTTGAACAGAATCAGGTGTTCCTTTGAAATGAACTTGGTAGAACTCTGCTTTCTCAAACTATTTCTTGCTTCTCTTGAGAGGTTGATATATGGTACATGTAATACTGTATGTTGTAGTTTGAAATTTTTTCTTAGTTCAAACAGTTGATTTTGTTTTAAAAAATTTAACCCAGTTTAAAATTTTCAAACTGTCTAGTAAGACATTGTTACTTTCGGGTAGCCGTTACTTTTGGGTAGTTAAAAAACGTTTGTAATTCAGCAGCCGTCTTACAGAAATTGGATGCGTAACATGATAGGAAATGTTCATGAAATTGTTCATCATTATCATCATTTTCTCGCTATCAACAGACATAAAGGTTTTACATTTGTTCAGATAACATGGTGGGTATAAATTCACTAGACAAAGAAAACTGTGTGTTCGTAGTACATCAAAAGAAGTGTTCATACTCAACCGATTTTGACTACCATCACTCTGACATTTTTTATCTGACTATTACTTTTGGTAGGGGCTGTTACTTTCAGAATTCTACGGTATATTATTATTTACCTATCTTGAAATTCAACAGCCAGTTCTATGAACCGGAAGCTTTGCTAAGTGAGCCAGCTGACGGGAGGATATTCATAGAACTCTTGGGTGAGTATTGCAATGTCTACACGTAAACAGAATATTCTAAATTCCTCCCAGTAGGACATAAGGAGATCATGGGGACTATGGCTGACTTGCAGATGCTTCTATTAGTTTCAATATACTGTACAAAGCTTTAAACTGATTCCCCCCATCCTGTCCCCCCCCCCCCCCCCCCCCCAAAAAAAGAAAAATAGTTTCCAAGATGGGCCACCACCTTTGGTTCTTTGTCACTTGCCCCAAGGGTGGGGCGTGAGCACATTTTCTTTTTCAAGATTGTTTGTTTCATTGAGTTTTGTTGTTGTTGCTGTTTAGATGGACCCTGTGCCTTGGATTTCTCAAAGATGAAAACCCCTGACAGTTACTGGACTGATCCCTCTGCTGATGAACTGGTACAGAGACACAGGATTCACAGCGGACTTTACCAAGAAGCACCAGCCACACCCTCCTCCCAGCGCCCCACCCTCGGTACCATGAAGTCCATTCAAGATGACAACAAAGCAGTGGCTCCTGTGCTGGCACGGGAACACATCGAGTCCTTGCACCAGAATAATTACACCACTCTTCTCTATGGCAAGAACAATGTGTATCTGCAACCCGTAAGTGAATTTTGCACTGCAATATTTATCATATGGTTAGTTATTAGGCAGTGATTTTCATGTTGGAGGTGTGTGGGTGGGTGTGGGGGTTGAATGAGTGGGGTGTGAGGGTATGGGTATTGGGTACTGTGACACAAGAACATTAAAAATGTAAGGACACAGACAGGTAAGCAGACAGTAAACAGATGAATGTGAAGATGAGTATGAGGTTAAGTGTCTACCATAACAGACAGACATCAACAGAAGTGTTTCACTATAGATACTCTTGTTGCTACCCAACTATCTATTCAAAGAAACATGGATTTGCACCTTTAATTCCTTTTCATGTGCCATTGTCAGCATGAAGATGCAAATCCAATAGCGGGCTACCTGTCACTCCACAAAGGCAATGAGTCACTCCTGCTCAAGTGGACACCGAACAAGTTGATGAGTGGCTCAAATGAGAAAGAGAAGAGTGAGTTCTGGGACTATGCACTCACGGTCAACCTTCACGATGTTGTCTATCTACATTGTCACCAACAAGGTAGATAAGAAAAATATAGTGTAATTATAGGGGGTTTAACACTATGGTTACATATCTCATAAGAGGAAGGACACGAATCAGAGCAATAATAATTCAAATAAAATCTGCTTTTTAGATGGCTATGGTCTTGTTATCCTCATTGGACAAGATGGTGTCCAACGTCCACCAATCCGCTTTCCCACATCCGGTTCCCTCCTTTCCTTCCTCAACTGCCTGGAGAATGGTCTCTACCCACAGGGCCAACTTGACCCCCCACTCTTTGCCCCACGGGTCAAAGGCCTGGCACTGCCAATGCTGATGAAGAGTGGGACTGGAGACAGCTCAGGATCAAAATCGTACAGTCAGGATTATGTATTCAGACTTGTGTCTGGAACAAAGCCGGAGGACATTGGTGAGGCTAAATCTTATACACTACTGTGACTCCTTGAAAATAAATGCAGATTCCCCCAATTTTTTAAGAGCAAAATGTATGAGCAATGTAGTGAGAATTGATAGTTTAATCAGCTTTCATCTCAGCAAGGCATCAAAAGCTAACTTCTCCCTACTGTATGATATGTTTCTGGTGAGAAACTGAAGGAGAAAATCGAAGTGGATCACTATTGGGAGTGAAACTGGGTTAATGTTTGACAATGAACTTGAGTGTAAGATTTATTCATTGCACTTATGTAGGTCCCAGTGATGTCTTTCATATAACTGCTGCATACTAGGCCTAAGTTCTGCCAACCTACCCTGAAGAAAAAGTAGGGGTAAAGTTAGGAGACTTGCTATGCTGACCAGCTTCTGTTTTCTCCTTTCTAGTGCATAAATATAGTTGACTGTATTGAAAGGAGAAGTTTGCTTCTGACTGCTCTTGGCGGAAGCAACGAGTTTGATTGGCCAGGAAGACCAGTTTATTATTGGCCTATGATGTGTAGTGAGCAAACTAAGAGAATGGCAGTAGATTTAGGTATCCACAGAGAACAATTAAATGAAAAACAGTTTTTAATCAGAGGATGAAAAAGACTGTCTTTCGCATTTCAGTATCCAACGAATTGGAAAAACTGGCCACCAAGAGATCATTAAGGAAACCATGGTGGGGCAGAAACGAGACGCCACCTGCAAGACCAAGCTTCAAGCGCAAGCAATCTAATGTACCTACCATGTGAGTTTTGAAACATTGAATTGTGACATTTCTCATGGGGTTGTACCCAGAACTTTTTTTATCACCATTATCATGAATACATTAATCTTACCGACAACTTATGGACCACATACTGATCATTTACCGACCACTTAACTAATTATTTACCGAATACATTAGCTACCACATCCTGACTCGAATTTTAGGATTACATTCTAGACCATATTTTTCTGTGACTGCTCTCATTTGCTGCTTCTTTATTCCCACAGGGAATGTCTCCACTCAGCTTGCGAAACCATGCGTCGTCAGATCTTGCTACGAGCTTTCAGCGGGTGTATGTATCAACGTCGTACTTTTACAAAATTGCAAACGTAATGCTAAGGCCCTGAGGCAGGTCTAGTTGCTCAGAGCACGATTACGCCAATCCTGGTACCTCCACTAAGTATGAAACGCGAGGATCTCAAACATTCCTTGATTGCTTTAAAGCAATAGAAAACATGTGGACTGATTAATCGAGCTTCGAGCAACTTACCCCGGTCTATATCAAATGACCAGAGGAATTTGAGTGGAAAGCTAACTTACGGACAGTGTGCCCGCACTTGTCTTGTCTTGTTAGTTTATTTGTTTGTTTGTTTGTTTGTTTTAGTGAAGCGTTTTTTGTTGATCTGTAAGTGTTCGTATGTGCATCACCTGCGGACTGTGCGTACGCACTTGTCGTGGCTTTTTTGTTTGTTTGTTTGTTTGTTTTTTTATTTGTTTATTGAAGCGTCTTTGTTGATCTACAGGGTGTTCGTATGTGCGTCACCTCCGGACTGTACGTACGCACTTGTCGTGGCTTGTGTATCAAGACATGCTTAGCGAGGATGAAAACGGCTTAGATTACCAGCAGGGACTAACAGTTGATATGTGGAAAAAACTCACCTCCGACAGTGGCCAGGTGGGATGAAGAGCTCTAAAAAATAGCGACCAGGTTTCCGTTTGCTGTTGGCCTTCTTGTCTCTTCGTACATAAGGCCATTATTTGTATTCATAGCAATTTATACAGTAGCTTTGAACGTCAAAGCTTCAGAAAATATCTTCGCAGCTTGCACATAGCCTGCGCCGCATCTGAACTAAACATCAGTGTTTTATAGCTCGGATGCGGCGCAGGCTATTTGCACTTCTGTTCCTCGCCACCGTCGTGCACGCGCAACGCACACACACTTGACTCACGCTTATTCAGGTGCGCTATTTTCTCATAACTCTACTTTGACTTAGACTTTGTTTCGTTGTCAAGGTGAAAGACGAGGCGAAAGTGAAGAGATACGTGTACTGGGGAGGAGTTGATCATGCTATGAGGAAGGAGGTGAGTGTCAGTACTATCAACATCAAGATAGCGACACCACTCGGTGTGTAGTCGGTATGTGGTCGGTAAGTGCTCGGAAATACGTTTCTCGGTCGTGCGGTCACTTCATTTTTGAGTCAGCGGTCATATTGCACAATGCTGGATTTACGTGCCGATTTTGTAGTTCAGTGTAACGCAACTCAAGACTCAAGGCCTCCCTCTCATTGTGCGT
The DNA here is from genome assembly GCA_964036295.1 of Plumapathes pennacea. Taxonomy (NCBI): domain Eukaryota; kingdom Metazoa; phylum Cnidaria; class Anthozoa; order Antipatharia; family Myriopathidae; genus Plumapathes; species Plumapathes pennacea. The sequence continues at coordinate 2,846,179 of OZ038467.1, forward strand.
GTCCTGGCCAAAATCAGACCGCAGGGTGTCCATTTTATGTCTTCTCTTTAATCACTGCAGGTTTGGCCTTACTTGCTGGGCCACTACAAATTCGGCAGTACCCCAGACGACCGCCAAAACACGGACCGAGTGACGGCCGACAAGTATCGCAGCATCATGGAGGAATGGAGGGCCGTCCAGGAGGTCATTCAGCAACGCGACAAGGAAAACGAAGTGGACGGCATCTCCACGGGCAGCACGGGAAGCCGAGACGAAGTGTTCGAGCAACTTCAGATGATCAGCAGCGGGCTGGAGACGTCCACGACCATGGTCACGAAACGAGGAAGTATTGAGGAGCCGGACATTGAAGGACTCGATACTGACGCTCGCGCGAGGCTATTTAACGGCCATGTAAGCGTGGGCGGGGAAAACAGCGAAGAGAGCAGATGCGGGGATTGTGCGAGCAACGAAGGGAAGTTCTCTAAAAGTCCGACTTGTCTTGAGAACTGTGGCCGTAGGCAGGCCTCCGAGGTCAGTGGAAATGGCGTTCATTTGCCCAATGGACATGGTACGGGTTTTGCAGTTGATGGAGAGGAAAGAATTGACGGTAGCAGACTAGTCGAGCCCGCGCTTTGTCATCAGTGCAGTCGGGAAAGTGGCGGATCGAATACCCCCGAGTGTCCTTATTCGGTAGGCAAATGATGTTACAGGTGAAAGGTTCTACCTCAGGTCTGGCTTATATGCTTATCATTTGTATATCAGCCATTTTGAGGCACGACTGGCGTGATATCCTTGTCTTTGGCTCTCTGTTAAATTTTGGAATATTCTTTGTCGTCATCATCTTTTCCTTCTCGTTGTCCTGTTGTCCTTGTTTTTCTCCTTCTCCTTCTCCTTTGTCTTCTTTTGACATCTTCTTACTTTGCCTTTGTCCTCGTCGTCTTCTTCCCCTTATCTGAGTATCATCAATGATAATTCTTTTTGTTTTTTCGTAGCCTGAGCTTCTGGACAACTTTAGTTTGAATCTTCACCGGATCGACAAAGACGTCCAGAGATGTGACAGAAACTACAAATACTTTACTGACGAAAACCTGGAAAAGCTCCGGAATATAGTGAGCAGGTGAGACTAACAGAAAGCTCACGCCCTCATAAGACTTTCACCGCCGAGCCTTGTAATACAAAATCACCCTCCACTCCTAACATAATGTAATGGCCGAAATTTGCCTTGCATTATGAAGGATTTCGTTTCATGTTCAAAATGACGAAGTCGTCGTTTCGTTCTTATTTCCGTAGCTACGTGTGGAAAACGTTAGACATCGGCTACGTTCAGGGAATGTGCGACCTCGTGGCGCCACTGTTGGTCGTGTTTGATGACGGTCAGTATATAGTTTGTCAGCGGCTTCTGTTTTTGCGCATAGTCAGTCCATTCTTGGCAAGTGGGCGAGCGCGGTCTGGTGAAAGCAAGGGGTGTGCGGCTTGGGCTACGTTCGCGCCAAAAAAGGTGCTGTTTTGCAGCCTGGAATACTGATTTGGACCAGACTTAGTTTTTGTCTTCCTTTCGCGTGGTGGTAAAACGTAGAATGTATCAACGTAACGGGAGAAGGTTGATGTGGATGTGCTGAACGCTGCGAATAATTTGCTGCTTGACGTGACCGTTATTATTTCATCAAAACAAATGAACATCCGAGTGATATTCATAAATTGTGCGCGTTATTCGCTGCAGAACCCAAGACGTACAGCTGCTTTGTACAATTGATGGAGCGCATGAACCACAACTTCCCGCACGGAGTGGCGATGGACCGGCATTTCGCGAACATGCGGTCGCTGATACAGGTGAGACAAGCGCTTTGACGAGAGCTGATAACCCAAATGTCAACGTTCATGTTGTTCTTCTTGCCTCCGCTTCGATGAGTACGTTCTTTTTGCGTCGTCGTTCGTGGTTCCAGTTATCCTGGGTGCCAGAGGTTCCTAGTCGCTCCCGGCAAATCTGGCTGTATGGGCCGCGAGAGGCTCGCCCCCACCCAGCCCGCCTCGTCCCCAGCCTCTCGCGGCCCACGCAGCCAGATTTGCCGAGAGCTAGGAACCTCTGGCACCCAGGGTAGGTTCCAGTACTCCGCTCGCGTTCTTTTTCGTGCCTCTATTTTTGGTAAGCATGCGCGTGTTTGCCGTCGTATTATGAACGAGCTCTTAGGCGACTCATGTATGAATAAAGGATTGATTGATTTTCGCTTTTATTTATTTATTTACTTATTTTTGCTTCTTTATGGTTACAAAGACGTTCCTTTTATGTTGTAGATCCTCGATCCAGAGATGTTTGAACACTTGCAACAAAATGGCGACCTGACGCACTTCTACTTCTGCTATCGGTGGTTCTTGTTGGACTTCAAGAGAGGTGCGGGACCAGTTGTGTCTTTATGAAATGCATTTCTTTATTTGACGCATGTTACTGACGTGTTTGTCACGTGGTTTTATGTTACGTTTTCACAGAGCTGGTTTATGATGACGTGTTTGTCGTATGGGAGACCATCTGGGCAGCACGACATTGTGCCTCAGAACACTTTGTGCTATTTATCGCCCTGGCTTTGATGCAGTTCTACAGGTAAATGTCTTAAACTCGATTAATGTCTTAAACTCTGCATGTTTTGGTTCGTTTGTTTGAATGTCGTTTATTCGTGCAGGTTTGCGCGTGTTCGTCGATCTCGCGCGTGCGCGCGTCTTCGTTCGGCCGTTGTTACTAGTTTGTTTCAACTCTTTTCATGCGTCTGCTTACGTCTTCGTTCGTTTGTTTGAATGTTGTTTATCCATGCAGTTTTTCGCGTGTTTGTTGTTCTTGCGCGTCGTGCGTGTTAAACGTAATGGCGTTTTGCGTGTTCGTGTTCGGCATTTGCCTGCTATGTTTGGTTTATTTGTTGACTCATTGCTCGGCTTGGTCTTATTTTGTTTGTTTTTACATCTGACATTTAATTTTTTATGTTCCAGAGATATTATCTTGGACAACAAGATGGACTTCACAGACATCATCAAATTCTTCAACGGTAAAGTTTAACAACAGTTTGACTTTCTTTGTCCACAAAGTTGAACTGCGTAACAGAATCAGACCTTGTTGTTGTTGTTGTTGTTTATTGTTATTAATGGAACTTTTGGTTTCATCGTCGTCGGTCGTTTCTTGGTCGTTGTCGGTAATCAATCGGCAACTTTCTTTCGTTATCAGAAATGGCCGAGAGACACGACGCTAGAGCAGCTTTGAAAGTATCGCGCAGCCTCGTTAGAAGAGTGCAGGAGCTCATCAAAAGTCAGTGAGATGGTGGAATAACGCTGACGCGAGAACACAGAATCGCAGGCTCTCGGGGGAAAATGCAAATGAGTCATGACGTCACAACCTCGCTACCAAACCGTGCCTGGCCTGTACAAGCCTATATCAGTCCGATTGAGATTGAATATTTCCGAGTGGAGACTGTAATTGCGTATCATAAATTCAGTGTTGGTCAGTACAGGAGCTGTTGCTTGAAAGAGTGCTCAGCGAAAATGTAAGTTATGTTGTATCAATTTATTGGAAGCGCCAACTTCGCTGAAGTAAACAAGAGTCTGTAAATAGAAGGGCTTGTACAGGACGTTCTTTTAATGGGAGGACAGATGCTGTCTGACCAAGATTATTTAAGTTATTACAAATAGCTACGAGTATGCAGCCGTCCATAGGACATTGACTTACTAAAATATGACTGAATTAGTTTAACTTGCTGAAATCCACGTGCTACTGAAGTGCACTCTTGATGTGATGCCAATAACATACACAAAAGTTGGCGCAGAATATGACTCCTCCCCTTCCACCCGACCCCCACCGCTTTTGTTATGCCAGATAACCTTGTGAATGAGGTTACTGCTATAAATTAAGAAACCAGACTGACATAACCTGGCAACTCCTGAGCCTTTTGAGCGAGAAGCTAAGTGATCGTTGTCTTTGAAGTTATCAAATGCCAAATTCTCTTACTTGTATCATGTGTTTCTGGTGAGAGAATCAAAGTTGGTCATTCTCAGGAGTTGAAGGGTTAATATTTTACTTGGGGCTGCATCTTGTCACTGCCAAACACTGGAAACACTATCTATGGAGTGTAGTGCTTCAAGAAAATCTATCACCATTGAGAACAGAATATATAAAAGATATATATTAATTGAAAAATGTCGTGGGTGTCATGGAACTAGAGAATTGAGGAATTCAGAATGTAAAGAGACTATAACAAACAATAAAATAAATAGAAACAAGTGTGTGTGTTTTAGATCTCGCTTGTGAGAAAAGCCGGAATACGGAGGCAGACGCGGCATATTATTATAGGTACAGTAGAACCCCTATTTAGATGTGGTACTGGAGTACTGGAGGCAATTTTTTTTTTGGCCCCTATTTAAAATGTTTGTAACATCACGAAAAAGCAGTGCAATTGGATAAAATTTTCAGAGTAGATACTTCAATGCACGGGGAATCAGAAATACTCCATCTTCTCTGGAATTTTTAGAACTTGAGGAATGCGAACTAATTATTAGCGATCAAGTTGGACGAGTATTTGGTAAAATCATTTACACAGAATTCAAATATAAAATGACGTTGATAAAATGTCAATTATCTCTGCCAACAAGATTTTGTATAATAAATTGTTCCTTCTTTGACGTCACGTCATTACCATATTCAAAATATAAACCTTTATAACTCAAAGGCGCAGCGTTAAAACGTAGACTTATAGTCAACATATTTCCGTCATGTAGATTCGATTGTAAAGATATCATTTTTGGGCTTATGTGCACTTTAAGCGGCACTTGCCATTTCCCCAAGGGTGGCCGCTTAACAGAAGTTTGACTAGTCTATCTATTCTTTCCTAACTTTCTTGGAGTAAATTTCAAGTCCTGTTGTTGTTTCATGGGCGCTTACATTAATACCATTTTATCTGATAAAGGCCCCTGGGACCAATTTCACAACTTGACTCGACTTGATTTTGGCAAAGTGCAAACTGAACAAATATGACAGCAACGAAGTGCAAGAACGTTAGTTTCCTGTCGAAGGCTAAACGGTCCAATGCATGTCCAATCGGGTGTTCTTATATTGAGTTTTACACGAAGAGTGAATTTTATCTCTCTTCGCCTCAGGCCCTCCGCGACAGAAGCTCATTCGTTCGGCGAGTCGGTCGGGGAAGACAGCCGAAATGAAGGGTGTGTTGGGTTTGTTCACAGCTCTCTCGTTGTTCTTGGTAGCTGTCTGTGATGACTCTACAGAGTCAAAGGCCCCAGGGTCGATTGTTAAAGCTCGCTTAGAGGTAAGCGTCCGCTCAAAATAGATAAATTGCGAAGTTGACCGTTTGAAGTTGGCGGTCGACGTGCGTGAGGGGCGGTAAAGCAGTTAATTTGGCATTAATGTGTTATGTTTAGACACCTAAAGTATATTGGACTGTGCACAGTTTTCAGAGATTCACTTGTATTGTATCTTCCGACTTCATTGCCACGTGTATAAACTTTATGTAAACGTGCAAACGTTGTAATCGAGTAAGAGTGACGTATGCTTTGTACCTGGGCCAGATTAGCTTCCTAGAATTATTGCTCATTTAGGGAAAGGTTTTGATCGAAACTTTCCAAATATCATAAAATAAATACTTGCAAATACTGCATAGACCTTTACATCCACACTTGCATGTCTAGACTATAAATAATTTATAAGACAATATTATTGTCTTTTGCACAAAGGGTTTTTGGACAAGGAAGATTCTTTATGTATTTTGGTTCAGTGTCAGGATTATGTATTTTTAAACTTCTACACACGTTAATGCAAGAAAACTATTTGTTTTGTTGTCAATGTAATTTTCATATTTCAAGCCACTGGCTGTCTCCAGTCCTTTCAATGAAAATTTCCATCCATTCCTAATATTCCATCTAACCCCTCCCCTCCCTCCCCCTCTCTCCCTACCCCCACCCCACCTGTGTGCTTTAGAAGTTTATTCAGAATCATCACTCCTTCCTTGCAGACTTGTGGAGGATGACGATTGAATCGCTTGCCTGAGGTTAGTACATCTGAAATGCGTCGAAAAATTAATAGTTTTTGTTTTCTGGGACTGTCACAGCTAACACTAATCCTAATGGCTTGTCTAGTTGATTATATGTTGAGATCATAGCAATATTGTTTTAATTTGTTTCTTCATTCTCCAGGTGAAGGCTTTCATAAGAGAGCAGTTGCCTCACTTGTATCCTTTTCATCTGGTTTAAATATAGGACATAACTGGAGGCTGGATAGTTGTACATTAAAACAGGACTTGTTCATAGTGGGGGAGACTGTTCAGAAACAAACTTCAGACTATCTCCAAAGCAGCATCAAATCAAATCATCAAGCTATATCTTATGATGCTGTCTCAGTTTCTCTCTAACTGCCCACCATCCCTCACACTAGCTACGCTCTCTGCACAGTCACATCAGCCTTCTACCTTTGTGCCTCATCTCCTGCAAACTAGTTTTGCTATCCTATGAGCAAGTTATGATATAATATGATAGTTATAGCAGCTTTGAAAGTTTCAGCTTTACCAAAAAAAATCTACCCCACAACTGACACCCAGTCTGAATGTCCCACCTGAAACTTTATTGAGGTTTTCAACTCTTGCTTGTGCACTTTAGAAACCAGAGTTCCTCTCTTAGTGGCCTTCTTGCATAGTACTGCCAAGAAATCTCCTTAACTGCCTCAGCCATGCTATGACTATCAAGTACATCGGTGGGTTGGATCCTGTCATGTTGTTTCTTGATGCTGAAGGCAAGGAAGTCAAGGTATGTCACATCAAACAAGTTCTTCAGGAAAGACTTTGTGTGTGAGAAAAAGTTAAATTTATTTAACTTTTAAGGCATGTTTAAGGAATTTTAAGGCATATTGGAAAATTGTATGAGCAGGTAAAACATTTTCCTCTTTGTTTCCCCTTTACATTGAAACATTTTTCTTTCTCTTGGAAGCGTGAAGATTTAGTGGAACTGTCCACTGCAGAGATTGTGGCGCTGGTAGAGAAGAATGGCCTTGTGAGATCTGATGAGAAATTCCAAGGTTCTCAGGAGGCCCCCGAGGAGGAAGAGGAGATAGAGCCTGAAATGGAGGGGCTGGATGATGAACTGGAGAATGAGGATGAAGATGAAGATGATGATGTCGAGGGAGGTGGAGATGAGGGAGAGGATGATGCAGCCCACACTGAGCTCTAAAGAGCATTTTTGGTTTTCTTTTCTAAATGTCGAGTCTTTATACTTTTGATCTTTTGGTTTTGGGAGTCATTAAGATAGAATGAAGTTGCTGTGGAGAAACTTTGTGTACCACAGCTTCTGATGTAAGAATCTTGGTGCTCTGTAAGCCAGCTGATCAGGCTATGAAGATGACAATAAATGAAATGAAATAGTATTTAGTTGTTTTTGCTTGATTGTGTTATGATAATGATGATCACCTAAAGGCAGCAGTACATTGCTAGTATGATGACTGCACAAAATACCCCAGATAATCCAAGGGCTGTGAAAGGCTTTTCAGATGGGATTATTTTAGATGACATCATACCCTGAAACAAGGGAATGATCTGGAACCAGCTAAAACTGCAACTGAAAATGGGCAAAATAATGTATTTTAGACCACCAAACAAAGCCAATCAACTTTAAGACTAGTTTATTTCCAATATTAGAGTGAATAATGTATAGTACCAGATTGTATACAACAAGGTTCCACTGTTCAGTATTTCATCATTCATGCAATAGCATCCAGTAATGGTGCATAATTTTATAGTGATTGAGTTTAAAATTATTTGGATACAAAACAATGTATGCATAATCAATATTGTTTCAGAATGATGATTTTGAACTTGTACACTGACAGGTAACAGCTGATTGTTTATTTCTCCTTCAGAAAATCTATAACCAGGTCTGAGAATTCTTTGGGTTTTTCTGAATGAACCCAGTGTCCACTGTCTGGCACAAACTTTATCTTGGCTTCTGGGAATAATTGAAAGATCTGTGGGTAATGCTGTTCCCTGCAACAGTAACAAAGTGCATTTTTTAATTACAGGGAAACCTCTTATAGAAGTGTCCTTCTGAGGCCTTGTAAACTTTCCTATGGTGTTGTACCCAAAATGCTGGGGGAAGGTAGGTGTAGGTGTATTCACTGACAAAATGTCACACCAACAAAAAAGCTTGGACCACTTAACTTACTGAATATAATCAGATCTGCCTCCACCAATGAAAAGAGTTTCTCCCATGAAGTGATTTGTAGGGAATTCTGATGGGAAATCCCAAATGGCTGGGAAATTATCCTCTATGCCATCCAGATTTATCCTCCATTGATAGCCAGAGTCTGTAAGCATGAGGTTTGTGAGGAAAAATGACCTCACAAGTGGATTCTGTAGACAACAGGATGAAACTGCATTTCAGAAACATTTCCCTAAAACCTGGTGTCCACATACAAAATGTTACTTCACATCTTTCTCTTGAGATATAGTGCTGAAAAGGGACAATCGATTTGATTACTCAAGAGTGAAGGAGCTTTAACTCCTAAAAGGGATATCAATGTTTTTACTATTTTCCCAGTACTCACTGGAACAGAATCAATCAGTTGCTTCTCTGCATCTTTCTTGCTTTTAACAATGTCCAAATTCATTTGCCTCATTGCTGTTATATAGTTTTGCATTTCTCCAGGGGGACTGGCAGACCGTGTTGGTGAACTGTCCACCAGAATGAGTTTCTCCACTAATTCTGGGTGACACAAGGCCAGGACCATGGCAGCCTTTCCTCCCATGCTATGCCCCATCACAACTGCTTTAGCCACATCCAGTTCTTGGAGAAGATGCCGAATATCTGAGACCTGTACAAAGTAATCCATCCTTGCACTGTGTTCACTCTCACCATGATTTCGAGCATCGAGTGTTATGACCTGTAATGAAAAGAATGTGCTACAGCTGTGTGCCAATATTTGTGGATATTACCACAGTCAAAAAATACTACTCACACAGGTCTGTCAAAACCTCCCTTGACTTCCCAGAGTCTTAGAGAAGTGGTGGAAACATTAAAATATAACTGAACCATTCAGCTGCTTATCCTGGACAAATGTGAAGAATGTGCATGTCTATACAAGCTTCAAAGGCCTCTGCCAATTTTGTTTATCAATATCATTGACCAGATGTATTTCCTGCAAAACAACTGATGTGTTTTAGATATATTTGACCAATGGTTATGACTATATATTAGATCATGTGCAGATTTAAGTGACAGCAACACCAGCATACTATTTGACTGGACGCCAAAAGTATTGAGTCACTCATTATGATGACACATATTCCATCCAACCACAGCCACCAACACACCTGTCTCTCTGTTCTTTTGTTGAAACTTTTGGCCAAGCTTCTCCAGTTTTGCTTTGATCCAAACAAACCATGCAGTATCAATAGTGGAGATAAGTGTTTGGCAGGACTTGCTGCATCACTGAGACTGTATGACAACTTCACAGGAAGTGAGCTATACATGAATATAACAATATATTTGGCATAGTTTGGTATTAAAGATTCAAAATAGAATGGCATCCCTGAGCCCTTTTTATGTGGAGTCCCCAGGGTACCTCCTCAAAATTTTGGGTGGGAGTTTGCCGCCCAGGACTGAAAACTCTTACTCTATTTCAGACCAAAATATTCGTTTTTCAATGGTTTTTTAGACCAGAATTGTGATTTTCGACCCATTTCAGATCAAAATGTGTGATTTTCAACCCTATTTTGAACCAAATTTACAAAAATATCCCACCTTATTCCAGACCAAAGGTTCAAAATAGATACCCTATTCAGACTAAACTGCTGAAAATGATACCCTTTCGGGCGGCACATACCATAATTTATGGGTTATATATGGGAGTACCCTCCCCTCCCCTGTATCAGTATTTTTGTATTAATATCTGATGTTTTATCATGAGTACAATATTCTAACGATTCCTCTTCAAGCAAAGATGACACTTGTTTAGGCTTAATCTCTCGCCAACTATATGGGCTACTAAACATATAAACGCTGAGGAAGACAGTATCACCGGGCAGTATCACAACAAACTCGATCATATACTGACAGCGTTTATTCCAGTATTCCTACGATTACCTCACCTGATACTTGAAGCGTCGCGACGAGAATTTATACATTGACTAAAAATGTTATTCCGCCTCAGATACCATTTAGATTTTAGGAGATTGTGGAATTGATGTGAAATCCGCATCTTGTGTTGAAAACTGACAGGCTTTCCGCGCGATTCATCGCGAAAAGACTGGAACGAATGAAGGCCCCACCTCGAATGTACCACGTGATCAACACTAAAAACTAAAATAATCCTACTTCCTGTAGTGTTGGTTGAAGTTAGGTCTTTTCATCGTCCTTATATCATATTAAGTAAATGTTTTGATATGGCAGTCAAGGATTACGATCATCTTTTCAAGCTCCTGATCATCGGAGACAGCGGTGGGTAGAACTCTATTCGTTTTCTAGCTGAAGAGAAGCCGATGAAAGCTCGATCTCAAATATATTTATGTTATCGTCGGCACCTTTTTTACACGGGTGTCTGAGCCTGTTTTATTATCCACGATAGCTTTAATAACTAGAAAGCGCCAAATGAAAATTTTCTGGTTTATGACCACTGACCATTGCTGACATATAAATCGTCATGACTGTAAACAAAACTCTTCTGCATGGCTTTGGGTTTGTGTCTTGACATGAAAACAAACCTTGCATGTCGTTGCCTTAAAAGGGAGCGATTTCGCTTCGTTGTAAGCAAGCAGGAAGTTTGTGGTCGCCAGATCAGAGATAAAACACCGTTTTGTTCTGCTTGTGTATGATATTTGTAATGTCTGGAATATTACTTTCTTAAGTTTGACGTTCACTGGATTTAGCTTTAATCTTATGAATGACAGTTTTAATTTCTAGCATACTTCCAGGCTTATTCTCTCGTTGTTTGTCCTTGTTTATATTTAACGATGACATCAATTATTGTATGCAGCAACCCACGTCCTGTCCCTTCACCCATATTAATTTATAACATAAGCAATATAAAATACAGTGTATGCCCGAACCGTAACATATTGATATGTAGTTTTATACCTTTATTTTAGTCAGGTTTTGGAAGACTTAGGCAAATGACTTTGTCCAAGTTTGTTTTGTCTTGATTGTGCATTTCCTAAATAGTGATTAAACTTTGATCTGCTATATCACTGTTGGGTCTAAAAGGTCCCCCTTATTTTGAAGTGAAGCCAAATATCCCCTTGGCTTAGCTTGAAAAGCTATGACTAGCTTGGTTATTTTGAAACCCCATTATTTCAAACTTTTCGTGTCCCATGGGACTTCAAAAATGGTGGGGTGAAATGGTGAGGTGAAATGGTGAGGTTCGATTGTATTATTAAACTTTAGTCAGGATGTATAGGGATTACTTGTCCAAGAAAAAAGTAGCAAATAGGATGATTGAGTAAAAATTGAAATATATTTATCACAGGTGTTGGAAAGAGCAGTTTACTATTACGGTTTGCAGATAATATGTTTTCAGGTAAGTGTACACTCCATTACTTCACAACATAACCATGCACAACAAGTTCTGATCCCCTGTTTTACAACCTGGACATACAGTGGAATCTTGATTTTTCAAACCCTTGGTTTTTTTAACCTCCCGATTTTCGAACCAAAATTCGTTTCCCTTTGACCTGATAACACTGTAATTTTGCCCCCGATTTCTCGAACTCCCAATAACTCAAAGCAATTTTCATTTCCCTTGAAGGTTCGAAAAATTGGGATTATTTCCACTGTACTATACAATTTTATCCTGACAACTCAAATCGGGACATGGTGAATGAATGGAGTGTTATCTTTTCACCACAGGTTCATACATCACTACAATTGGAGTGGATTTTAAAATTCGAAAAATAAATGTGGATGGGGAGATGGTAAAACTACAAATCTGGGACACAGCTGGACAAGAAAGGTTCCGCACAATAACGTCAACGTAAGTTGGTAGTGTTTCCAAATTTTAAAAAACTGAGGAAGAAGTGGTGTTACAAAAGATGAGAGGGTTCTAGAGCTATGGGACATTTTTTGACACGCATGGCTGCCAGTGTGCAGAAGATGCGAAACATTTGGCCAGTATAGTGTACTGTCTAAGATGAGAAGGATGGATTTCTCATGGGGAGGTCACATCGCCATCCCCTTTGTTAAAATGTGCTCACTGAGAGCTTTGATTTTAATGGTTACACCTTTTTTATTCTACTATATACTATTCTGGTCAGTCCTCCAGTGTCACTCAAAATTTATATTTTGGCATTCTCTGTGATTACTTACAGCAACTGATACCTGTTAGAAGTATCTTGTTTCTTGGTCTAACAACTTCTCTTTTTTTACCTGCAGGTATTATAGAGGTACCCATGGTGTCATAGTTGTGTATGATGTAACGAGTGCTGACACATTTGTAAATGTCAAAAGATGGCTGCATGAAATAGACCAAAATTGCGATGAGGTCTGTAGAATATTGGGTAAGTGTTGTTAGATCGTGCACCACTGTTTTTATATATGGGTCACAAGGTTACTATGTAGAAGGATGGAATACTACTTTATATCTTTACTATAGGTAATACTTTGTTGCTTTGATGTTGTTGGCATTACAGTATGGTATGCTGTTATTTAACTTTGCTTGTATTAAATTGTCTGCTTCAGTCGGCAATAAGGATGACTGCCCTGACAGGAAAGTAGTGGAAACAGCAGATGCACAGAGGTTTGCTGAACAGATGGGAATTAAGTTGTTTGAAACAAGTGCAAAGGATAACAAGAATGTAGAAGAGGTATGTCAAGAATGCAGTCTATCAGTTTTGGGCACACCCCACACCCCACCCCACCCCTCCCCCCCCCCCCCCCCCCCCCCCCCAAAAAAAAAAAAAGAAAGGAAGTTGGTCTCTCAGTGTGACTCCAAGGTCATATACAGGTTATCCTAACCATTTTAAAAGAAAAGTAGATTGTAGTGGTCAGAAGTTATAGTGTAATCAACTGTCAAGTTAGCAAGCTGTCACTCACTAATGACAGTAAAATTAATGCAAATTACAAAGTTTCAGGTACATTTTACTGTGAAAACAGAAATCACAGGCTGTTGAATTTTTCATGCAAATTAATTCCAGAATGCATGAGATTGTTCTTTTTGTCCATAATAAAATCATTTTCCAAAATGTTTAGGGGAGTTCCTCCTCCCTACCATATGGCGTGGTTGTGGTATATTGCACATTAATAAATTACTAGCGGGACCCCTGTAAAATACGGCAATCGGATTTCTTTTCTTTCCTTTTTTTACTTTCCTTTTTTTCTTTTTCCCTTTTTAAAGTTCATTTCGAGCATCTGGAGTATAGTTTACAGTGTCAAAATACAAACTTCTGTGTAGTGCGCGTACACTCAATTGTACCACTCGACGAATCGCAGATCAATCGACATCAAAATCTCCCCATTTTTCAAGTATGCGGCAGGATCAGCCCGACATCCAGTCACCTGGCAGCACAAATTCTCTTTTTAAACTCATCTCCAATTTCTAAAAGAACTGTGGTTGACATACAAGGCCAATATTTATACTTAGTTTCACTCAATGTGGTGGCCATCTTGGAATTTTTATGATGAAGAGGCTGGGAAAGAACGTTTTGGACGGAAGTGGCTTAGCGTATTATTATATAGATAATTCCTTATTCTTTTTCCAAAGAAAATATAAGTGCTGTAAATATGAGAGCTTGCCATTCAGTCATCTTTCATTTGAGAGCAACATGCAATATCATGTCTAATTGCACTGTCTCCCAATTTTGTAGGTGTTCAATGCAATAACGAGAATGGTCTTGAGACAAAAAAAGGAGCAACAAGCCAAAGCAAACGAACAGAACAAAGGAACTATAAAGGTTAAGAAGGATAAAAGCAAACGCAAGAAATTCTGCTGATGCACAAAATCAACGGATCACAACTTGGTGTAAAAATGTTCAGTCTTTATGGCCCACTGTAATGAATATCATTCCTCTGATACATTTTGTAGCATAAAGATTGCTCTCACATGCGACAACTTTTGTGCAACTTTTCCCACGAAAATTGTTTCTTGCAATTTGCAAGGTTTTTAACTTGACAGCAACAACAACAATATTACAACAGCAGCAACACTCTTGACACTTAAAGACATGCACTCTTGTTTCAGTTAACTTAAAAACCCTTCACTCTGTGACAAAGTTCTGACAGCTGCCAGTTGCCAAGTATTTTAGTGCATAATACTTGCAATATTTCAATTATTGACAACAAAATTATTTTGAGAAAAGTTACACAAAATTGTTACAATGTGTAGCAGAGCCTTAGCACATGAACAGGAGCCACAGTGATAATTTGCAGCCAAGAGAATTGGAACTAAAATAATTACATTCTCATCATCAATAATTGAAATGGCATCAAATTTGGAAACATATATTTAGGGACAACCAGTTTGTTAGAACATTATTTTCTGTGGTTCCTGGTAACATAATTATGACAGGTATGGTCATAATAACAGCTCTGGTAAATTAACAGGTGCCAACAGTCAAAGTTTGTACAAAACCTAATGACCTAAAGAGGTTTTCAACAAGAATTTAGAGTACTGGAAACAAGTCTTATGCCAGTCATCACTCAAATGAAGAAACACAAATGGAGCGACAGAAAAAAAAAGTGGCCAGGGTTCAGGGATCTGGAGAATGGAAAGGTTTAGTTCAAAGTGTGATGTAAAATTAATGATAAATACCATTGCATACAATAATTTCTACATTCCGAGTGGCCCAGAGCATGTCAATTCATCCCAGTACAAAATTTTGAAATTAAGAGTTAGTGCAGAAATTTGAAATTGAAAAATAATAACTGACATTTAGCACACTGAGTTCTTAGAAACGTGAATTATTATGTAAATGTTGGGTAATTAAATGTGAGATTTGTCATTTGCAAGCAATGAAGTTATTGCAATACAAAATTTAAAGAAATAGTGTGGTGGAAATTATTGTGTGCACCTATTATTAACAAGTAATCACATGAGTTCTCATGCAATTTTGGAATAAATGAGTACTGTACTCAAAACATTTTTAAAGATCACAAATTGGACTCGTTGGCAGTCCTGCAGTTTTGTGGTCTTTGAAAAATTTACTCGTGCTCATTTATTCCAAATTGCACTCGAAATTGTATGATTACCTATACTTATAATTTATGACGAAGCTCATATGTAAATAACCCGCCATGAAAGTAGCCAAGGGTTTGAAGACCTTGATTGTTGTTGTTTTTTTTTTTTCTGGACTTTCTTTGCTTCATAACTTCACTAATAATGGTATTTTACTCTATTTACACACTTCTTATTTTGAACTGGAAAAGCAAAAAGCAAAACTATATTGGTTACTCTGGCATACATCTTGCACTAAAACAACTACAAACATGTTACGAGAGCTGCATCCAGGTTTTTTCACCTCAAATTTCACTACCTTTAGTGGGGATTGAAACCAGGCCCATGGCGTGAAGGGTGACCGTGCTAACTGCTAAGCCTCTATAGCCTGTGCTGCACCTAAAGTAAACAGGTTTTTAGTTTGAATGTGCCACAGGCTAAAGTGCCTCCTGCTCTTTTTTATGTCATTCTATTTCAAATGCAGTACTTGATGACAGTGAAAAACTTCCCAAGTTATCTTGTTTATAATTTAGTACAGTATTTACTGTGACAATAAAACTAAATGTATGGTGAGACTCTGTTGTCAACTTAACTTATTTACATATCACAGTATATCCTTTACTCATCAGCTCATGATGTACTGAATTCTCCAAACCTTGCAAGAAGATGTATTGGCCACGATTGAGAGAGAATTACTTCTTCAATCCTCATTTATCTGATCAAGTTCATGCATGCTGAAAGCTTGGTGCTGTAATGTCTGTACTACACATTCTCAACTTGTACATCTGTAACTCCTAAATTCCAGACTTGTCAAATATTTTTCCCTAGCACCAGGATATCCATCAAAGAATATCTTCAAACTGTCAAAACATATTTGAATACAATAGAATGCTAGTTCCTGTGAGAGCTATTTTCTGGGAAAGGTTGATGTGGATAATTTGAATGTTGTATTTGCATTAGCCCTTCATCAAAGCCATGACTTCTTGTAAACGAGTAAGAGATAAAAGTACAGAAGGAGGGGGGGGGGGGGGGGGGGGGGGTGAGAGGGGACTTTTTCCTTATTTCACAGTGGAGAAATCATCATCTAATATTTATAATCTACTTAAAAAAAGGGCAATGTAGTGTTGTCAGAAGTCATAACACGAAACATTTTAGGCTGTGCTCCTTTATTAATCTAAGTGCTCCGATTATCTTAAAATGAATTTAAGAAGTTTTCATGCTTCAGAACAAAACTAGATAATTTACCCATAATGAAAGTTTTTTGACTTTTCTAATTTGAGTGTGATGTCTGGATATTAAGGGATGTGTTTATATTCTTCATCTGGGTATATGGAAGTGTACATGTGACCTTGGTGCAGTTGGCATCATTGGCCACTAGTTCATAACTTATTCTCCTGTTCGTTATAAAATATTACTTAATATAAAACTCTGTCCTGCTTCTATGTTAAATATTTTATCGAGCAACAATAGCAATGAAAGCTCAGTATTGTAGAAACAACTATGTACCGTATACGACATAATACTGAATGAGGTATTACCACATTTAACCCTTTCACTTCACCCAGGCCAAAAAACTGCTCCTGGGTTTGGTTGCGTAAAACGCTAAACACCCAGGACTGTGCAATAACAGCAATTAAGATATTCCTATTGTTGTAATGACTAGTCCCGGGTGCTATTTTATGTGACCAAGCCCGGGACTGTCAAATGGACCACTCCAATAATATTTCCTTTTAAGCTGAAAGGGTCAGATAGATTGTCAGGCGAGAAAAATTAAGAATCTTAGTACAACATGAAACCCATAGATAAAGTACCTCCCTCGACTGTGATTGCTCATGCGATCTGGCAACACTAGTGTGCAAGGCGAGCATAGAATCATAGTTGAGGAAGGAAATGAAAATGTGACCATTCATTAAAATATTCTTAGAGTACTGAAAACATGACTGTTTCTAAAACACTGCCCAAACTAACTGTACTGGCAATGTAAATCCTAAATGAGTGAACTCTGTAAAACACTAGTTCTCAAAATAATTATTGACAGATGAAATTGATTCTCTACCGCATAAGATAGATCATAAAATATTCTAATTCAGAGCAGCATCATTCACAACCAGACATCACAAGACAAACCTCAACTTGACTCAAAGTTAAAAAACTCAAAATCCCTGCCTTGAAAAGTGTTTCTAGTCTTACCCAAACTCACAGTATATAATGCTAAGACTACCTTTACATAGATGCGTTTGCTTTGAAAATGATGCATCACCTCCTCATTGCTTGCATGGAAACAACAACTAGGGCATTTCGAAAACAAATCTGCGCTTTGGCAGTACCTTGGGATAGATGCATTACTTTTTATCACCAAATCAGTTAATCAACTTCACATAAATGCATTGAAATCAGACTGAAACACATCCATGTAAACACAGCCTGGTGTAATTTCTACTAAACAGTTTTCATGGGATAAAATTGTCAGTTCCATACAGCTGTGCTGTTTTGTTCCCCTTAAACTTTAGCATTCCATCCACAGGTTAACCAACCATGCATTAGACATCTTGATTGTCAGCTGAATTGCCACATTTGTTGATGTAGTAAGTGCTCATACTTTGTAGAGCAGGGTATATCACATTGCCCCTCCATTGGCTTTATGGTATTTGATGCCCACTATAATTCAATTCTTGGTCCTCGGTAAGGCTGAGGGAGAGAAAGCAATGGACCATAATAATATTATTAACCACCATAATAATATTAACCAGAGACAAAGTTTACAAATGAACCTTTCAAATCACTGTATACTCTATATACAGTATAATATTATGTTGTTCAATGTAGAATATATCATGTTTGTAAGGTTGATGTGGATAGGCTGAACACTGTAGGATGTGCAGGCTGTTGTTTTGGGCATTAACCTTTCAACCAACACATTCAATACATTTAGTTATTCTGGGTGTCTGTTTAACATAATATGGTTAGAGTTCACAGTGTTTTATTGAAGAGTTTAGATTTTTGGACTTTGACAACTGTTTGCTTGGTATTGATTGTACTGGGGTCATATACAGTATACCTCGGCATCACAGTAGAAGTCTCTTGGTGGAGGGATTTGCACAAGCCATCTGACTCTATTGAATAAAGAAAAACAATGTTCTTTTAGACCACTAGAGATCCTGCTCTGCTTCCTAAAAACAAACATACAATAGGACCATGTATATGAGAGAAATAGGCCGTGGCTTAGGTTGTACCTGTAGTGTTACAACCAACATTACACAATCATGCACCTTATATAATGATTTACTCTTATAACTAGGGAGACACAAGGATGTTTGTGATTACAGAATTACATAATGTTTTTATAGTGTATGGCCTTACCTTTCTCCTTCTTCTGAAGACAATCCATGTTTCTGGGAAAGCTACAGATTGGATAAGAAAATATAATATTTTAATACCGCTATATCAATCAGTTTACAAGGGAACATACTCAGTCAAGACAAGTTCCACCATTATTGTTTTTACCTTCATATGGGTGGCTTGGTCACATTCTCTGTAGTATGTGCAGTCTCTCCCCTAAAAAGTCAATTTCAGTGAACATTAATCAGTATATCAAAACATTGTTGGTTTGAAAAAAAAAAAAAAAAAAAAAAAAAAAAAAAACTAAAGTAAACATTGTGCTGTGACCATCAAATGAACTACTCACCTCATCTGGAGCATATGGTGGGGCTAAGATGTCCAAAAAGGCGGACGGACCTTGGCTGAGAATGCATGAGAGACACCATGATCAACAATATTGAAAACAATAGTCCACAACCACCCCATCCTGAGAAATATAATGATATTGCAACCAACCCAGCCCCATCAAGTACTGTGAATGTCTTGTATGGTCTGATAACATATTAACTAGTGAACAAAAAATTTCGCAGAACCCAACATACCCAAACTATTGAGTGTAATCACTTTGGAGGATAGTATTTTTTATTAATAGTCCAGCCATTTTCTATAGCAATGCTTGTTTTGAAACTTCTTTTCAGACTTTCAAAATTTTAGGTTTTACACATACCTGACATTTATTATGGTGTGCAAATTTCCAGTACTTGGAGACAGAAAACAAGAGCTGCTGCTTGCGTCAAAGGTATCTTCTCTTACCTTGCACTTTAATGGAGCTGAACAGTGGAGGTATGGCATACAATATTACATAGTGGTGACACTTCAACTGTTGTTACATGATTGTACAAAAATTATAATGATCCCTGAATATTTATTTAATCACAAGTTCTTGGGTGTTCCTAAAAATACCCTGTAGTAATGCTCCCTTCCTTCACCTGGGCTACATTTTGTATTGCCAAATTGATGAACTACTTACATTTTGATCGAGTGTATGGGTGGTAGAACTGCATATCTTCAGCTTTTTCCATTCTGAATAAACCAAATAAATAGATAAACATAATTATACAGTAATGCATGTGTTCAGTGTAGAATTATAAGAAAGCATCATAATTGTGACATTCAAAATTTTATCATACAATCACTTGAACATAATGAAATGCTTGTTTTAATCTCTCTGAGCTTTGTGCTAAGAAGGCCAGGTTCTTGTTTAATCTTTAAACAGATTTCATCTAGCATGATCTTCACTTTCAATGATGTCTACAAAGTACATGTACAGAAACTTTTCAATATAATATTTACATGTAATATGTAAACTTTTTCAATGCCCCACCCTTGTTGCCTGAGGGAACTAGCAGCAAACATAAAATATTTTCTATTGTTAAGTATACTCACTGTGGTACTGTGTCAAATGAGCGAATTCTCACTTCTCCATAAAGTGTTTTACTGCAAACAGAAAAAAGGTATACTCATAAAATTCAAAAGAATGTGAATGCACATTCCGAACAATAATCAGACTTTATCAAACCAATCAGCATGCCCAAAAAGAAAAACTTGCTATAACACTACTAAACGATGACATACGGTGAGTGATTGTGTCTGATCAAGCAAGCTGTCAACGTTGGTAATTAAAGGCTTAAAAAGACTTACCACAGACCAAACATTCCTGGATGATCGTGGATAGGTATGGCAGATTCATTGTGCAAAATAAACACTCCAAGGGTAAAATACGGACATTCAAAGATAGACACATGGGTAGCTGGTGCTCTGGCATATCCGTTACTAAAGTGATTTATCTCTTCTGACCCATTCTCTGTTGGGATGGGAAGATTAATATCACTGGCACTGATGCTGTCCATCTGCAGAAAGAAAGGCAGAAATCAACAACACTAACAGACAAAACACTGATACTTCAAGCAAGGTGCCTCTTATCTACATGGATCAGAGCTAGTATAACAAAATACCGTCAGGTCATGTTTTGCAATAATTTGCATTCTAAAATGTTTGGCAGAATACAGGGATGGAACTTAGTAGTTTTTCTTACTAGACAGCTGGACTTAAGTAGACCCCCAAGTTTTACCAGTACGCTAGGATTTTCACTGGTCCCAATACAAGTGATTTCAAAATAACATACTGAACTAAGTTTCTAACATTTGGTGCTTGTGGGAGAATACATTAGCAGTCAGTGTGAACGGACGTGCTCCACATTGCTCCAGAAATTTTGGCAAGAAATATTTTTTCCCGTCACTTCTTCACTCTTATTTGTTCATACCTTCACTACTTTAAATCTATTTGTGATGCCTCCAAAGAAGAAGCCTAATAATCCTCGTTCAAGCGATTCAAGTACTGAAACCGTCCTGGATTCGGACGATAGAGACAACATGGCTTCCAATACTACACGTGCTTTAGAAGAATTCATTGATCGCCGCCTTAGTCAGCAATCAGAGCAGTTGAATGATTTGTTTATTAAGTACAGCAGCATGACCAAGTCTGACCTAGACGACATCAGGAAGAGCCAAGATTTTCTTAGCTCAAAATTTGATGGACTGGTTGCTGCCGTGAACGAGCTAATCAAAGCAGCGATGCCGCTGTAAGGTTGGCTATCTTTTTGATTGGCAGACTTTGGTTGTGGTCTAGTCCATACAAAAGGCTTGTGTCTTAACTGCTCTAAAGTAGGGATTGCCTTGAGTGAATATAGTGGTAAAGTGATGTCACAAAAAATATCGGAATATGGATTTTAGACAATTCTGTGAAATGCCCTGTCTAAAAACGGTCACACAAAAAATTATCTCTTTAGCGCATTGAACAGCTGAGATGTGGGCTATTGAAGTTCAAATTGCTCAATACTAAACCCTCCTATTTGGTGTTAATGGTTCCTTTGATTTAGAACTGATGCTAAATAAGAGAGTTCAGTATGGAGCTATCTGGTTGCTGTCAGTAGGGCTAGCGATTTGAAACTTTGCACAAGTTTGTGCAGCAGCTGTGTATGTTTAGAGATTCAAATGGAAAATTTTGCAAAATAAGACGTCACGCTTTGCCACTGTGAGGGCAACACGCTTGCACTCAATCAAGCGTAACATGCATATTTAATGATGCAATCGGCTCAGCTCAGAGAGTGAAATAATTTCTCGTAAACCTCAAAGTGGCCTAATCCCCTCAACTCAAAGCGAACATTGACAGGATATATTCTAAAGTGCACAAACCTTGCCCGCTTTACCGGTGTTTAAATCATTTTGAGCGGCGTAACTTCCTTCGAAGCGGTATACATATTCACGGTAATCATTAACTCGGGTTTCAAATGACGACGAATACAAAATGCTTTTTGAGTGAAGTTTATTATAGTCACATGAATGACCTGTCATAGAAGGTTCACATATTTACGGTCTCGGTAATCCGATGAAACAGATAAATATTAAACGGATGACTGAATACGTACATACGTACAAGAATGTGTTGTTTTCTTGCATAGTTCGTTCGAGCGAACTGTTAATAATTGTAACTCATTATCAACGAAGAACACCAAAGTAACCTTTCGTTCAAGGGCTTCGGCATACACAATATATTTCAAGTCTTGCGGTAAGTTATCCAGGCAAATTTAAACTGAGGAATGTAAACAACTAAATCGCGCGCGTCCACTGCACAATGAGTGTCGATAGAGATGAACGCCGGGTTCCTGTGTTCGGTCAACCGACTGAAACATTCACACAAAATAATAACTACACGATCGATATAAAGTCCGTACCGTTACGCCAGTACGAAATGTTGTTTTCACACAGAGTTTATCAGGAAAATCGGGCGATGCTTGAAACACTCGAGGTATCGGCCAAGAGCAAGTATAAACCTTTGGAGCATCTTCCGCATTCATACTTTCACCAAAAGCCGTGATTAAAAGGTCGTATAATTCCGTGCCTTCAAAGTTAATCGATCTCTTGAAATGTATTTCATTATGCGTGATCGTGCCCAAACTTGGAATAAACTTCCTAATTTGGAAGTCTATTGTTGACACAGATGACGGACTGACTGACGGACGGACTGACGGACGGACTGACGGACGGACTGACGGTGTCGTGGCCGCAACAAGGTCGTGCTTCTCACTTTCGTGAGACGCCGACCTTAAAAACGGAAAACAAAGAGCGTCGTCAAGAAAATCAGTTGTTGCAAGAAAGGGTGGTCGAGCTGGAGAAGCAGTCCGCTATTGCAGAGTTGGATGTGGAGAATCCAAAACAGTATTTGTGAAGAGACCTCCTTGAGATCCACGGAATACCAGTTACCGAAGATGAAAGCACCAACGACATTGTACAAAAGGTTGTCCAGTTAATTGACCCAGAGCTCAACCTTGACGAGTCAGAAATATCTACAAATCACCATCTACCCATGTCAAGGGGCAATATCCAGCCGATCATTGTCAAATTCACCAGGCGATGTACAAGAGACGCGATCTTCAATGGAAGGCACCAACTCAGAACAAAGACCAGCACAGACCTCGGAAAACAAGGAAGTTTACCAAAAAATATAAAAATAAATTGACCCACTACATAAGATTAGCGAAACACATCTACTATGAAAAGAAATTAGACAATGCCAAATCAAATATAAAGAATACATGGAAGATTTTGAATGAAGTAATAAACAGGAGAAAAAGCGTCAACAAATTACCTTCGGCCTTTATTTCCGATGATAAGGAAATTTCCAACCCTGTTGAAATTGCTGACCATTTCTGTGATTATTTTATAAACATTGGTCCTAACCTAGCTAAACAAATACCAGCATCAACTACATCTCATCGCTCTTCTCTTCCTGAGAAGTCTGTGAAATCTGTTTTCCTGCAGTGAGCTACCCAACAGGAAATACTTGAAATTGTGAATTCCTTACGTGCGGGGACTGCAGCAGGCTGGGATATGATTCCAACTTGTGCTGTTAAGGACTCAATAGATCTCATCTTAGAACCAATAACTAAGATTATTAATCTATCCATTAATTCTGGCATAGTTCCTGACCAGATCAAAATTTCTCGCGTTATACCATTATTTAAATCTGGTGAACAAAAACTTTTCTCTAATTACAGGCCTGTCTCTGTTTTACCTATATTTTCTAAACTTTTAGAAAGAGTTGTGTACAGTCGTTTAATTGATTACTTAAATGAATTCAATATACTATTTAATAATCAATATGGATTTAGGAAAAATCATTCAACTAGTTTAGCTTTGTTGAACTTATATGATAAAATAATATTACAACTGCTATTGACCGCAAAGAATATACAGTTGGGATTTTTCTTGACCTATCAAAGGCATTCGACACTGTGAACCATGACATTCTTTTTGACAAACTTGAACATTATGGCATCCGCGGAATAGCTCTTGAATGGTTCGAGAATTATTTCTTCAATAGGGTACAATACATACAATATAACGGTACCAGTTCAACATTTAAGAAAATCCAGTGTGGAGTGCCACAGGGCTCTATTCTAGGCCCGCTTCTATTTTTATTATATATCAACAATCTCTGCAATGTTTCAAATATTTTTGAGCTTATCCTATTTGCTGATGACACCAATATTTTCTACTCCCATAAAGATTCGACCTGTCTCATGTTAGAATTGTAAATAAGGCTTTTGATGCACACAAGGACCCAATTTTCAGGGAACTTAAGATTCTGAAATTTGAACACATCTACTTGTTTTTTTCTGGGCAAATTTATGTTTGCATACCAAAACAACATGCTTCCCCGTAATTTTGATGATTATTTTGTACGAAACAACCAAGTACACAATTATAATACGAGAAAATCGAATTTATTTCATATTCCTTTCTGTAGAACTAAGATAAGACAGTTCTCTGTAAAATACCAGGGTCCATTATTCTTTAATACTCTTAGCCTCAATATTCGCAATTCTAAAAATATGTCATCCTTCCAATATCAATTGAAAAACTATTTCTTTTTGCTTACTTGAGCCACTATTCACATTATGTCTTATTTTATTTAAATGCTAGAGTGTAACCAATGCGCCAATAATTAATATTTCCATATGCCATGACTGTTTTGCCATATTCATTTTGTAAAAGGGAGCCCAAAAATTTATAAGCCTGGGGGTTTCTTTTTGGGCTTCCCTGCCTAATTATTTGTGTATTACCGTTAGTGTGACAGTTGGCAAAAAAATAAACTGAAACTGAAACTGAAAACTTTATGCCATAACTAGTTATGTAACACTTTTCAGCAGGAATTCACCACTAGGTTTTCATTAAAGTCAGAAGACAAGACACTTAGGGTGCGTTCTTGTGGGACTATTCCGTCTATTCCTATTCCGGAATTGTGTTCTTTTGGGACCTATTCTGATTCTGGAGTGAACGGAATACTATTCTGTCAATAATTCTGCTCCCGATAGCAGAATAGACAGAATAGCAGTTTGTTTGGAATAGATACAATAGCTGGTAATCGCATTCTTTTGGTATTTTCGGCCGTATTCTGTCACATCAGCAATTTTGTTTTCGGAATAGCGCAAAGTCTGTTCTTTTGGGAACTTCTGTGTATTCTGTTATTCCTATTCCGGAATAGGAATAGATGGAATAGTCTCAAAAGAATGCACCCTTAGTGGTAGTTCAAAGCATTTTGAGTGCGACTAGCCATCTAGTTCCCCTCAGGATCACTAGGATCACTGCCAATGCTGCCGTCAGAGTCAGAAGAACCTGCGCCAAACATTAGCCGACATGATAGTTTACTGGACAACCGGTACTAGTTTGTGACCAATTTTACTAGTTCACGATCATTCTTCTCCAAAATACTTCAAAAATGCTGAGCAGTTTTCCAGCAGCTGGGTGACAGAAACTGTCACTTCTATCTATTTTGGGTTCACAGGCCCTACGACGAAGTATCAGGTGATCAACAATCCTCAAAAATACAAAATTTGGTTGTGACCTTGGAAGATCCAAGCAACCTCCTTTTCAGTCTGCAGCTTTTCTTTGTATTGTGGTGGGATTGTGAATAAATTGATAGAAAACTAGTCCTTGGAATTTTAGAAATGCAAGGATTCTATCTTCACATTGTTGCCGAAACACCTTTCGGCCGCTAGTTGTCATGATGACATAACGTGCAACTTGTCACGATCGATTAGCAAGTTCACGTCAGACGTGTAGAACGACACGAGCCAGACAAATTTTATACGACGATTATCAAATAGACACAAAGAAAACGACTCTCTAACTGCATCAAACAATGCAAGCGCCATAAATATTTAGAAAGAGTATTCAACCCAACAGACAGGTGCTCAATGGTATAAATTTTAGTTCTTCGTTGGGTCATCTCGAAGAAGAAACGCACTTACGAAAAACTTGAAAAGTTTCTGCGGAATAACTAAAAATCCCTGCCGATCAAATTTAGTAAGAGATCGGTGATCAGTATAATGTTATGTTGTGTATTTCGTAATTTAGCCGGCCGGCAAGCACAAAGAGGAACCATGACGATGTTCATTATACTCTTTGTGGAAGACAGTCATATATAAAAATCAACTGAGGAAGCAAATGAATACAAACCATCGACTTGAGGCTTTCAAGGTTGGCAGCGAAGGAAGCCGATTGCGCCGACGTATTAAAGGTAGCCAAAGCTTGCTTGGCAAGCTTTTGAATGCGGCCCGCCATAGTCGAACGCGTCGATCTTGGATTTTAGGAAGTAGTGACCGAGAGAGGACTGGACCTCAACGCCTGTGAAGAGTTTCCGAATG
This sequence comes from Plumapathes pennacea, assembly GCA_964036295.1. Classification (NCBI taxonomy): domain Eukaryota; kingdom Metazoa; phylum Cnidaria; class Anthozoa; order Antipatharia; family Myriopathidae; genus Plumapathes; species Plumapathes pennacea. The sequence goes on from OZ038467.1 coordinate 2,872,413, forward strand.
AATCCGAAGTATGTCGAGAACATCCGATGGATTGACGGGAATGCTGGAGTCGATTAATCCAGAATACCTTGGAAATAAAAGTAAGCTGGCCTCTAGAGATTTACACCAGGCGAAGAGAATTACACCAGAAATTTGTAGCACAGTGCTTTCTTCTAGAAAATCAAAATATGGACTCCACTCGAAAAGCGTGCTCGATCTCATTGATCAGCGGATAATTTTGGAAGCGCACGCGTGCAACGCGCCAAAATTTGGCGCGAAGTGGCTTCGTTTTGAGAAAGTGTGTTTTCGTCTTCAGTAGGTTTTTCGAGCAGGTTTTCTATCGTCTTGGATAAAATGACGGGCAAGAAGTTGTCGGAAGGAGCGATTAGGGTACGTTTCCAAAACTATCTCTCTGCCGTTGCATCGAGGTGCTAGCGGCGAATGGAATATGTCTTCGAATTGGAGCCATTTTGACTGCAAATTTGATTCGACTTCGCAGGAAATCATAACTAAACCGTCTGAACAGCACCCCCAGAAACCAGTCTTTCAGATACTGGTAGGTAACTCTGAGGTTTGGTTTGCATTCCTCTGGTAATGTTCTGGTGAGAAGTTTAGACTGTAATATACAGTACCAGAAATAGTAGTCAGACGTGTTTCCTAGCCAGGAAGACAGACAAAACCTTATAGAGCCCATCATAGGTTCGCATATAACATGGAATGACCCGATACTATAAAGAAGTGCTGTTTTATTGAATTGACAATATTTTCTGTTTGACTTTGTGAGATACAGTAATCTTGTCAGCCAGAGTAGTCCCAGTACTTTTAATATCCACTCTGCCTGCTAGGTTTTATCATCAGGTGACTGGCCAAAAATGCATATCTCAGGCTCATGAACTGTGCATAAGATGTAAATGGTAGAGGACTTGCGTTAGTTGCACCATCCTACACAATATTGTAATTGCGTCTATTTTATTTATTTATTTCCAGGGAATTAAAAAAATTCAGTCAAATGCTAGTAGTGGAAGTGACCGTTACAGGTAGGTTATTAACCCACAACTTGTTGTGAATGGTTTATGAATAGTATTAAATAACTTTGAGTAATTACTAAATGAGAAAAATGTCTTTTTTTGCAGACTTGTGCTCTCAGATGGAATTCATTTGCATACTTGTAAGTGACGAATTTTTTGGAATCATACCATTAATTAATTAATATTATAACCACTAATAATTAATTTAACGATAAGGAAGATTTGACTGTGTCAACATATAAAGTAGCATAATGAATCGACTAGGGGTCAATGTGCGAAAGCTGGACACCGTAACAGAATATTTGAAGCTATCGTTTCAAGTGCTAACCATTAGTCGGAGCAAGTGACACAGAATGTACTGTTTCTGGAACTGTTTTAGCGGCCATGTTGGGTACTCAGTTGAATGACAAGGTTCTGAGCAAGGAAATTGAAGTGAAGGCTATTGTGCAGTTGGACAAGTACATCTGCAATGTAATCCAAGAAACAAGGTAGGCAGGCTGAGCTTTCATTAGGTTGTTGATTATCTTGTTATTTCATAATTTCTACATTCAGACATCACAGGTTGGTGCTCCAAATAGAACATCAGCTGATTTTTTTTTCTACTATTTATTTATCATGCCTCACAAAAAGGTTTTTACTTTGGAAAACAGAATTATTGAAAAAATGCATAAAGTGTAAAAATGTGTATAATATAAAATTTAAATATGGTCAAGTAAATTTGTTTAGCACAACTGTTTGGATTGGATTTATTATTATTATAATTTTTTTTTTTATTATTATTTTTTTTTTTCTAATCCCAATTTGGATTCTGTTGATATATATATACACTGGCCACAATTTTGTCAGTCACATCTGATTACCATATTCCACCATGACAACAGGAAAGTATTGATTGTGCTGGACATTACAACTATCATGCGAGGAAGTGAAGTTGCCGGGAAGATAGGGGATCCCAAACCACTTGTAGAAGGAGGTGCAGACAAGCAGCAAAGGAATGGATCATCAGCGGCACCCCAACAGAATCAACAAGGTGGGCCAGCTCATGATATGGGGTTGATACACTGTAGCAGATTTTATGTCAACACATTGCTTGGTCATGATACACTGCAGTATAAGCATAACTGCAGAGATATATAATCCATAACCATATGGCAGTTATGATTGAAACTTGTTTGTCATTTTAGCACAAGCAAAAAAACAAACAAAAAAACAAAAACAAAAACAAAAAAAAGCAAAAAAAAAAGAGTTAATCTTGGGTTTGCAGTGTTTGAAGTGTTTAACAATAATAATAGTTGTACTTTTACTTTTTGTGATACATTATTATATACACATATAACTTTGTGACCATGTTCATGCTTTGGCTCTTGGACAATTTTATTAAATTAATTTAATTCATTAAATTAAACTAAATTCCTCGTGTGGTTTTCTAGGTCATAATGACCCTCAGCGCCAACAACCTATGTCAAGAGGTGAGAAATATATGATAAACACTCTCATATTACCACTTTTAATCAGGTTTTGTAGACCGGATTGAACCAAACAATAATATTAACAGTAGGTGAACTTTGACTTGCTCCAGGGGTTGGTAGTTTATAGTCTTAACTTTTTAACCCCCAATTTTCTCCTTCAGTTTCTCACCCAAAATACATCATAGAGTAAAGAGAACTTGGATTTTTATACCTTGCTCAGGTGAAAGCTGATTAAACTTTCAATTCTCACTACAGCACTCATGCATTTTCTTCTTACAAGGTTGTGAGAATCTGCATTTTGAGCTTGGGAGTGAAAGGGTTAAAGTCGGTTCCCTTGTTTGTTTAGGAAGCAGCTTGAGTGGATCAGGTGGTGCCTCAAGAGGGGGAGGATTGGCATCAGCCACTTATGGAAAGTAAGTGACGTGGTACGGTTTAGAGGTCTGGTCTCTGTTGAATGAACTTTTATTGTATTGGTATACTTTTATTGGTACCTTTTAGGGGTCAAAATAAGCTTGAGCCACGCCCATTTTAGTACCTCTTAGTGGTCAAAACGAAAATTCCTGACGAGCATCCCCATCCTATTTATGTGGGAGTCACCCCCTCCCCCACCGGGGTAGGACGTGATCTTATGACTCATTAGCCTAGATAATTCAGACAGCTTTTTTTCTGGCTTGGTGGCCAAGCAGTCTGGGACGGCAGACCTGAATTTGCAATAAAGCTCTAAACCAAGAGGTTTGTGGAATAAAGCTGGCTTCATATTTTTGTTGGGCATTGCAATAGAAATCAATGAGGACCATGGGTCCAAATCTTTTTCCAACTGCGAGTCTCTTCATAACTGCAAATATCACCTTCACTCATACTGTTCTGTGATTGCTTGTGTTTTTGATGTTCTGTTGTATACCCTCTAGCCATCAGCCACTGGCACGTGGTACAGACACCTCACGGGCAGTGTACCCCATAAGTTCCCTGACCCCGTATCAGAACCGATGGACCATCCGTGCCAAAGTAACAAGCAAATCTAGCATCAGGAACTGGAGCAATTCACGAGGAGAGGGCAGGCTGTTCAACATTGAACTTGTGGATGAATCTGTAAGTTCTACTATAATACGTGTAGTGTTCAGGCCTGCATACAATTTGTGACACCTGCAGATAATTAGTATTGGTCAACAGTCAATAAGCAGTTAATTGGTCAATGTTGACAAGAGGGAAGACAAAATGACTGTTAGCCAACACTTAGCAGAGTTTTGGTCTATTATCAACGAACAATCATGAATACTTTATGAGGAAACTAGTATTTTATAACACCTTGGAATTACTCATGGAAGAAAGAAGGATAGATGATTTATCTTCGGCTGAGTGGAGCGAAGCATAACGAAACAGATGATAAATAGTTTCTCGAATTCCCAAACAAGAGGATGGAATGTGTGCAAATATTTAGTGCAGAAATGTGTTGAAGCTTGTGTAAATATTTGCGTTATGCATAGGCGTGCATATGCAAAGGATGCTAGTATATTAGAGATGATTAAGGTTAAGAGAGTCATTGTGGTCTACTTACTCGAAGCAGACAGGTTCAATTTAATTGAGCTTAGCCCATACGATTGCGAACTTCGATTATGGCTCGCGGCCGAACGGCAGTTTCAAGGGGCCGGAGATCGTCTCACGAAAAGAGTCAACGACCAGCATCTGTCAATACGCGGCCAACCAGGCGGAGTCAACGGCTGGAACAGCGATCGCGAATATCTAGGAATGAGATGAACGAGCGAAATGAGCGACGTGCAACTAGGGAGACCGAGCGGTCTGAATCCAGCAGGAACGAGCGGCGCTCTACCAGAGGTAGCGATCGTGGATCTCTGTCCGGCGACCGGCGCGTTTATGAGCACTTTAGGAGTACATTTTTTCGGGCTCCGCCACACCGTTCAAGGGAAAGTCGCCGAAATCCTTCACCACGTGACGGTCGGAGCGACAACAACAATAGCCCAGTTCAACGCCAAAGCCGCCAATCTGGTAGAAAACGCCAACGGTCCTTATCTGCCGAAAGCCGAAGAACAAGACGGAGGAACCGTAGCCGGTCACCTGGCCAACTCTCTGAACGGTCTAATGCAAGCACTGGTTCAGCCTCGCCACCAGCCTCGAGGTCACGTAGTGCCACACCCTCTGAGCCACCAGAGTGGGCAAAAGTTATTCTGGATGCAGTCCAGTCGAAGTCCAAAGAGATTGAGGAGGTGAAGGAACGCATGGAAGCCCTCAAACGCACAACAATCGAGGACCAACCGCAATTTCGCTTCCAAGGGAACAAGAAGCAGTATAAATTTAACCTGGAAGTTATCGAGAAATTTGCGAGGATAGTGGGCACCACGGGAGCTGGTGAGGAGGTCCAACAAATTGCCACAGAAGGTATGTCGTTTGTTAAGAAACGTAATAAGCTAATCCTAATAGCTGATCGAGATGGTTGGGATGTAGTCGAATGCTTTGAAGCGGATCCGTTGACCAAAAACGAGGAGGAAGAAAAGAAATTGAAAGCCGCACGGAAAGAGGCCGAGAGAGCGCGAGACCAGAAATTTCGTGCCCGAAGAAGGAATTCAAAGCAAAAGACGGGAGCGCGTTACCACAAGTCCTTCGGAATGGGACAGAACGTTGGTACTACCACGGAACTAGGCCAAAGAGGGGTAGACTTTCACCCCGCAACCGGGCAATTATTGATTAACCCAGTTCCTGAAAAGAAACCCGCTGTTCGCCGCTGCTTCGGTTGCGGGAGGGCGGGGCATTTTGTGCGGGACTGTAAAGTAGCCCCCCCAACCAAATGACTAGAGAATAGTAGTCCAGCTAATAGTGATAGCTCAAATCTCGAGTTCGATAATGTTCATGATGCGCTATTTTCTGATCGCGATCAAGCGGAATTTGACGCTGACGTACGCGGCGATTCTCAGATAAGAGGGCGCTTACGCGAGCGACTTAGCATGTGGCGTTCGATTGGAGCATCAAATTTTGTACTTAGCGTTATTGAACATGGATACAAGCTCCCATTTATGTCTATTCCAACGAGGTGTTTTCTTACCAATCATAACAGCGCACTCAACCAAAGTGACTTTGTTCGCGAGGCGATCGATCAACTACTAATAGCCGGTAGTGCAAAAGAAGTGAACGTCGATCAAGTCCATGTTTGTAGCCCCCTGGGGGTAGTGCCTAAGAAAAATGGCAAATTGCGTTTAATCCTCGACTTGCGTTACGTAAACAATCATTTGGCAAAATTCAAGTTTAGATACGAGGACTTGCGTGTTGTGGCGGACATGTTGCAACAGGGAGATTGGTTTTTTACATTTGATTTACGGAATGGTTATCATCACGTGGATATATACCCTGAGCATTCGAAATACTTGGCTTTCTCGTTTGAGTTTAAAGGAAAAACACGTTATTTTGTCTTTTGCTCGCTACCATTTGGACTCAGTTCGTCACCGTACGCGTTTACAAAATTGCTTCGTCCAGTTGTGACACATTGGCGGTCAAGCGGTATCAGAATTTCTGTCTACTTAGACGATGGAATTGGTGCAGATTCAACCCAGTCAAAGGCTCGAACACAAGCGGATCGTGTACGTAAGGATCTCGATAGCCTGGGACTTCTAGTTAATGAGGAAAAGAGCGATTTTGAACCTCATCAGTTTGGCGAACATTTAGGGTTCACTTTGGATATGGTCAAGGGAAAGTTTAGTGTGTCATCGCAGAAAGTTGCTAATTTACAGCAGTTAATCAGTCAAATTTTGGATCACTCTAAGTTCACCACTGCGAAAAGTATTTCCCGACTGACCGGAACTTTAATCTCTATGGAACTTGCACTAGGTCCTGTGGCTCGTTTGCGCACACGCTGCCTGTATGCCGATTTGAATAACGCAGCTCAGTTAAGTGCCAAATTATCGTTATCACAAGAGGCAGTCGAAGAACTGAGGTTTTGGCGAGATAATTTTTCAAGCTTATGTGGAAATCCAATTTGGAGCCCCTCCCCTAAGATCGAGCTACTAACGTACTCGGATGCCAGCGGTACGGGGTGGGGTAGCTATGTTGTCAAGGCGGGCAATTGGATAGCCAGAGGAAACTGGTCTGGGTGTGAGGCCCTATGTAGTTCCTCATTTCGCGAGATTCGAGCAATTCGTCTAGTTCTACAATCATTTGCTAATATTTTGGCGGGAAAAGAATGCAAGCATAGGACGGACAACCAAAGCGTATGCAGTATTCTCTCGATCGGGAGTAGGAAACCCCATTTACAAAGGGAGGCAGTTGCCATTTATTCCACATGTCACCAGAGAGGGATTCGTTTTTCCGTGGAATGGATCCCTCGTCAACTGAATTCTAGAGCAGACTACTGGTCGAAAGTAGTAGACACGGACGACTGGAAGCTGAACCCAGTGCATTTCAGAGAATTAGACGCACTATGGGGGCCCCATTCTATTGATTGCTTCGCTAGCCACCGCTCTTCCCAGCTGCCCAGATTTTGCTCTAGGTGGTGGTGTCCCGGGACGGAAACAGTAGATGCCTTCACTACCAGTTGGGAGGGAGAGAACAATTGGCTCGTTCCCCCGGTATTCCTCATTCCCCGGGTGATTAGACATATGAGAGCAGGGAAAGAGTGGGGTACTTTAATAGTTCCATTTTGGCCTTCGGCGCCCTGGTGGCCAGTCCTTTGCAAGAGTCTTGAACTCTTCCACTCATTTGTTGTTAGCTGGAGGGAAATTCCCCTGCATGAGCAAACATTTATTCGGGGATCCGCAGCCGCTGATCTGTTTGGAAACGGTGTACCATCTTCTAGGATTTTGGCCTTAAGAATAGTTTTTTGTTGAGTGAGTAGCTTGCCCCAAGCCGGGACAAATGCAATTATCTTGAGTGGTGCTGTAATGGGCGGTTTGAATTAACCTGTAGATTACCACCACTAGTCATTCTTCATTTTATTTTGTGTGTGTGTGTTTTTTCGCCACGGTAATCGGGCCTTGACAAATATCAAAGTTGGAAGTAATTGTCGATTGACGGAGGTTGATTATGACCTGTGTGCCAATGTGCAAGCCGTGTGGAAATGTGCAAGCCGTATGGAAGTGTGCAAGCCGTGTGGGCATTCTCCCGAGTGGGAGTCATGAGATAACACAAGCCGAAGGGACAGTGTGTCAGTGCACAAGCTGTGTGGCAGTGTGCAGGTCGTGTGGCCAATGTTTTGTTGTGGAAATGCACAAGCTGTTATGGCAAAGTGCAAGCCTGGAGGTAATTCAGTATATTATTGTACCTCTGCCTAGGCCTATCAGAAACGCAACGAGGAAACCCCGAACTACAGAGCCTATCCAAGCTATTGCAGTCTGTTATATTACATAACCGAGCCCCGGCAACAGTGTCCTCTTACATTAGAGCTGCAAACCGATGGATAACATGGTGTAAGTCAGTGGGATTTACTCCCCTTCCAGCCAAACCGATTGCAGTGGCCTTGTATCTGGTAAAGCTCATGGAGAGGAACTTATCAAAATCGTCCGTCTGCAGTGCAGTGTACGGCATTAACTGGCTCCACTGTAAGTTTAATGTCCCAAATCCTACTTCAAGCTCTCTAGTCAGCCAAACCGTGGCCAGCCTTAATCGCCTGATGGCACGCCCCAGTAACAAGAAGCAGCCCCTGCTGTCCTGTCATGTCAAAAAACTGATCAAGACTCATGGCCATACCAGTGCAACCCTCCCCAAACTGCAGATGGTATCCCTCATTGCTCTCGGTTTCTCTGCATTCCTTCGCTGGAACGAACTGCACAATCTGCGAACCAAACATCTTGAGTTTCACGCGTCACATGTGACGGTATACCTGGAGAGCAGGAAGAATGACCAATTTTGGAAGGGGTCACTCATTACAGTGGCAAGGTCTTGGACCACTACTTGTCCAGTGCGTCTCCTGGAACATTTCCTGCGTTGCGGGGGCCACAAGGGTGCTCAGCCACTTTTCTGTCAAGTAAAGAAGGCTAAGCAGGGCTACGAACTGCGAGATACACCTCTCTCGTATTCTAAAGCTCGCGAGCTGTTCCTCGCCATGGTAAGTCAGCTCGGGTTGGATCCAAGTCTTTACGGTCTCCACAGCCTTCGCTCTGGCGGTGCAACTGAGGCAGCCAGGCATGGTATCAGAGGCAGAATTTGGCGCAGACATGGGGGATGGCGTGGCGTCAAGTCCGCAGATGGATATGTACAAGAGTCGCTGCGAGAGTCACTTGCAGTCTCAAAGAGCCTGGGACTTTGACCAAGTGGAATTACTAGATAGTAGTGCAGACTGATATGAGTATCTAGTGTATATAAGTGCCTGTGTTTGTAGTATAGCTTGTGTATATAGAGAATATAAGAGTAAGAGTGTGTTTGAGCTTTTTCCCTATGCTTTTGCAACTTATTGTGTTTGCGTCTGCTAGACCCGCACCGCAACCTTGTGTGTCAGTGTTTGGTGCGGGATATTCGAGAATAGATGATTTATCTTCGGCTGAGTGGAGCGAAGCATAACGAAACAGATGATAAATAGTTTCTCGAATTCCCAAACAAGAGGATGGAATGTGTGCAAATATTTAGTGCAGAAATGTGTTGAAGCTTGTGTAAATATTTGCGTTATGCATAGGCGTGCATATGCAAAGGATGCTAGTATATTAGAGATGATTAAGGTTAAGAGAGTCATTGTGGTCTACTTACTCGAAGCAGACAGGTTCAATTTAATTTTCTTGTTTGAGCGGAAAAAGTACATGTACAAAGAATAATGAATATGATTAAATGGGCTAAGCTTTGCGTCTGCTAGACCCGCACCGCAACCTTGTGTGTCAGTGTTTGGTGCGGGATATTCGAGAAAAATACTTACTTGTTACTGGATCAACAGTGCAAGTGAAATAAACTTTTGTGCACTGTTGAGTATAAATAAACTTGTTGTTATTGTTGTTGTTGTTGCTGTTGCTTTGGTGTTCTTGTAGGGTGAGATAAGAGCAACTGGTTTCAATGATGCAGTGGACAAGTTTTATGACATGCTGGAGGTCAACAAGGTACAATAAATAAATTGTGTATCAGAGCTGACCACTTGAACCCTCGGGTGAAAATATGTTTTGGTTATTGAGGGCAGTCATCAACACTTATGTGAATTAGTGGAAAATTTTGCTCAAGGGATCCAGAAATTTCGGTCCAGGATTAAGGTTTAATTTACATTGTGCATTGTGCATCATGCAAAATTACTGACTTGAATAAAACTGAATATATACAACCTTAAGTGGAAACTCTTCTCACTATACCCGTTGTTGTGTTGTCAGGCCTTCTACATCACAAAAGGATCTTTAAAAACAGCAAACAAGAAATACTCATCTGTAAAGAATGATTATGAGATGTCTCTCAACTCAGACACAGTTATTGAGCCGGTGAGGATACTACAGCATTATTAGGGTTTATGAGGTTGACAGGGCAGTACAGGAAGTAATGGCAAAGTGTGATGATTGTGATAAAGTTTCATTGAAGTCTGCATGGTTTTAAAGGTCTGATATCCATGTTTCCATAGCAACAGAACTATTTGGTGACAAATAAATAAAAGTTTATACATAACTAACATGTCTATGAACTATGAATGTCAACTCTGCACATCAATATTCTCTGTGTACAGTTGGCAGGCATAGTTCTGTGTTATGCATTATGGATTTTGCATGTAGTACACTATGAATGTAAATGTAATGTAATGTTTTGTTGTTGTTGTTGTTGTTGTTGTTGTTGTTGTTTGTTTCTCTTTTTGCAGTGTGTAGATGCAGGCAACCTTCCAGGTCTTCAGTACAACTTTGTCAGCATTTCTGAGCTGGAAAATGTGGAAAAGGATAATGTAGTTGGTAGGTGTCAAATCACATTTTTTTATTATTACCTTGTTACAAGAGATTTTTGCAACACATTAATTTTATGATTTTGGGTGATATTTCACAGCACTTTAATCTTGCAATCTTCACTTTAATTTTAATCTTTTTTCATTTCACGATTTCGGTCCAATTTTTAATTTTGCAGGTTTTTTAAAGGTCGTATCTCTCATCTCACTTTAGTTCCGGATGTAGGGCCTGATTCTCCTGAACTTCAGAATACGTAAAACAAATTATTGGCCAATTAGTAGTATTTAGAAAATTGATAGTCAGTTTTCTTTTGCTTAGTGTTGGAGAATAGGTAGCCACACATAAAAAAGAAGAAAACTGATGTCAGCAGGAGCTGATTGTTTCATCACTGTACTGTAGGTGTAGGGAAGTTTGTGTGATCTTGTTTAAATGTTCCTTTTAGATGTGCTTGGTGTGGTAGTGAATATTGGAGATGTGACAGAAATCACCACAAGAGCAACAAACAGACAGGTGACTTGTAACATGCAGAAATCTTTATTGTTAGATTGAGCTAGGGACACATGATGCAGCAAATTATGCAGTAAAACAGAGAACATGCCTGTATGAAAAAGTACTATAAATAGTATATTCCTATTTATTATTAGTTTATATTTGGACAGTATCTTACATCTTATTTGGCCAATCAGAATGCATGTAGTATCAGATTTATTTTGTAAATAGTTTTACTTATTATGTTGTTAGAGCGGTTTTCCGATGACTGCCGAAGGTAATTGTGTGATTGCTTTGGTTTTGCGTTTGCTTCGCTTTCGGATTGGTTCACACGAATTTGTCAGCATGCTCAGCCAATCAGAGACAAAACCAAAACCAAAACCAAACACTTCTCACGCAAGCGATGGCGTGTACTCGCACTGCTGATTGGAAAGTAAAACCAAACGCAAGACCAAACGCGAATTACTTTGGCTTCCAATTGGCTGAACTGTTTTCTCTCAGTCTCTGTGATTGGCCTGTGTGATTACTTTGGTTTTGGTTTTCGACAGTCATCCGAAAACGGCTCTATAACTGGTATCATGTTCCACAGGTCTCCAAGCGTGATCTTAGTTTAGTGGATCGCTCTGAAAAGAGTGTCTCTCTTACTCTGTGGGGCGAACAGGTCAGTGGAATTAATGGTTGGTTTCTCACAAATGGTTAGCTCAATGAATGAATGGTTTAAAGCAAATAACCACAAGACATGTAGTAGTAAGTAGTAGTAATAACTTTATTTATACACGGTTGATTCAATCAGAAATTACAACTAGTAGGAATCATTGTTATAATCATACATTATAACAATACCTTAATTTAATATCACCCTAATATAAGCTACTCTAAATATGCTACTCTATTGTTATTAATAACTATATAAAAGATAATCAATAAATATAAATAAAAACCTGCTTTACATGAATGCCGTGTGAGTAATTATAAACCTAATCGATTTAGTTCTGAGAGAAAAACCTGCTGCAGCCAGATTGGAAACTAGTGAGAGTACTTGCCTGCCGCAGCTCAATGGGTAAGCTATTCCAAAGTACTGCCCCGCTGTAGCTAAAACTGTTTTTCATAAAATTAGTTCGGGGCAGTGGAATAGCGAGTTTGCTCTCGGTGTCTCTCAAAGAATAACTTGTGACTTTACTACGGTCAGTAAATTTTCTCCCAAGATAGTTTGGAGCAAGACCATTTAGGGATTTATAAACCATAGTAGCCTTTTGACGTAATCGTTGCGACTCGAGTTTCATCCAGCCTAGTTGCTCAAGCAAAGGATCAGCATTAGTATCATAGCTGGAATGAGTCAAAATTCGAGCTGCACGGTTTTGCAGCTTTTGAAGTTTTTTTGATAAAGTGATGTTGCAGTTACCCCAGATGACATTGCAGTAATCAAAATGTGGTTGAACTAAGGCATTATATATAGACCGCAGTGTTGCTGAAGGAACGAAGGGTCTGCAACGCTTTAGCGCTCCGATACCGGAGGCGATTTTCTTAGATAAATGATTAATGATTAATGATTAATGATTCTTTAGAAAATAGCCTGCCATCTCATTCTTGCTGCCAGAAAGTCCTGTTTTTACTAAGTGCCCTCCCTTGAGGTCCCAATAGGGACTTTAAGATACAGGACGCGAGAGGACGACGGCGACGTCGGTGAAACAATAAAACTAATCACGGAAGACTAAAGAAGCACGTGAATATCTGAAACTGACATGTTCTCGGGGTCGCCGTGCTCTCGCCTGCGACTTCAAATGCTTCTTTTTTACATCGTTGTCAGGACGTGGACGACAGTTCGATAAAATAACGGCAGTCGTTCTTCTTAGTAGGAAACGATGAAATCAATAGAACCTCGGCAAAAACGGAACAAATTGAGCAACCTAAGAATAGGCAAAGTTACAAAGACATAGGAAAAACAGAGACACTATTTTTTGGTTCCTCGCGTTGCCGTCGCCGTCCTAGGTTTCTTAAACTTCCTAATATTAAATAAGCACCCCGGACGGTTATTGAAATCGTTATGGAACGTGTCAGCTGTAGTATAACAATTCTCATGGCTTTACTTGACAGTCAGCTAATTTCTGATATGAAATCACTAGGCTGAGAAGTTTGAGGAGTATGTTGGGAGGAATCCGATACTGGCACTCAGGGGAGCAAAAGTGTCCGACTTCGGAGGTGAGGGGCAATATTGTTGTCATGAAAGCAGCTGAGTTACTGTGGGGTTTTGAGAATCTACTTTGATTTGCATCGTCACCATTTCATCACTATATCGTCATTATCGTCATCATTTTTGTCACTATATTTTCATCACTAAAGACGATGAAAACGACGATGGCATCATTATCGTCATCATCGTCACCATAATCATCGTCATCGTCGCCATCATCGTCGTCGTCGTCATCATCATCATCGTCATCATTATCATCATCATCATCGTCGTCGTCATCATTGTAACCATCATCGTCCTCGTCATCATCATCATCACCATCATCGTCATCATCGTCATCACCATCATTATCATCATCGTCGTCATGATCACGATCATGATCATCGTCACCATCATCGTCACCATCATAGTCATCATCATCATCGTCACCATCATCGTCATCATTATCGTCGCCGTCACCCGTCATCATCATCATCGTTGTCATCTGCGTCACGATCATCATCTTGATCGTTTTCATCATCGTTATCACTATCGTCAGTGCTGTCGTGAACGCCACCACATCTATCTCATCGCGGTCATTGTCAAAGTCTTTTATTGCACTAAAGTGAAAACGCTTTATTTTCTTCAGGACGTTCCCTGTCTGTGCTGATGTCTACCAACGTGGCGGTAAATCCCACGGACCTGCCAGAGGCGCACACCCTGAAGGGCTGGTGAGCGCCACGTTCATTTCACGTTGTTGTTGCTGCTGTTGTTTTGTTTTGTTTTTGGTTTCATTGCGCGGCATCGCACTCGCCATTATTAGAATGACTGTCGAAAGCCAATTACAAAGGCTGTAAGAAACACTGTCAACCAATCAGAAGCCAGAACACTTTGCGTTTGGTTTTTAGGTTGAAGAATAGCCCAATCAGCAGTGCGAAAAATCGTCATCACCACTTGTTGCGCGAGCTGATTGCAATCGGGTTTTGCCGTTTTGGTACCTGATTGGTCAAGAATGATGCAAAACTATTGGACCAATCCAAAAGCGTAGAAAACGCAAAATCAGTGATTCTGTTTACTGTACGGCCTCTGGCGCATCTAGTTTGATCCTCTCAACCTTTTTCCAGGTATGACAGCGTTGGCAAAGACAATGCTGTGGATTCCATCTCCGGTCACAGAACCGACGGAGGAGGTAGGTGTCACAAGGAAATGTTCAGAACTCAGCATTCTGTTGTGAATTACAAGTTTATATAAAGCCACTATCACAATCATGCCCAGCTTACGAAGTTGAGATATGTTGGTAGGCAACGTGATGATAAAACGTGGCGGGCAAACTGGAGAACTGCTTCTTTGGCTCTTAATGCAATTTGTGTAGAAACAAAACTAAGCTCAGCAGAGATATTTTCTTGACATACACTCGTTTATGAGCAGTAAAACGTACTATTTGCTATTGTGCATGATTGTGAAAGTGGCTTATTCGCCTTTTGTGCCTGCGTCTGTAACGCTCTTTTGATTTTCGTTCAGGAAACACCAATTTTAAGACTTTGGCCCAAGTTAAGATGGAGCAACTTGGCACAGGAGAGAAGGTAAGATACGCTGTTCCATGGTTGCGGTTAGTTCAACGTCAAATATTTGTTTTCTATTTTCCACAAACTTGTTTTACTGTGCAACTGATTCGTCTTGGGTTTCTTTTAAAAAGTTCTAAAACTTGTCTATTTGTTTGTATTTAACTTTTAGCCGGATTACTTCTCGACCAAGGGAACCATTGTGTTTTTCAAGAAGGAAAACTGCACATACAAGGTGAGAAAATACGAAACTGGATTCTACGTTAAAGCACTCACAGGGCGCGATGTTGTGCTGTGTGTCCGATCCTTAGGGCGCGTTTGCACTGAATGCGCCCTTAAGTTAGTAAGTAAGCAGGCGTGTTCCCGTTCGTTTTCGGGCAAAATTTGTTCGGGAGTGGGACTGGGGCGAGGAAAAAAGCTGCGGAGGGGGAGGGGCCTGGTGGGGCCTCTCTCCCTCCCCTCCCCCCTCCGCAGCTTTTGCCTTGCCCCAGTCCTACTCCTACTCCAGAAAGACTTTTGCCTGAAAACAAACGGGAACGCCTGCATTGCAGGCTAGTTTGGGAGGATAAAATGCGTTTTGAGCCGGCTTTGCTAGGACTCAAAGGGTTAATTAGGTTTGGAGGTCGTGTTGGTAGAACTTGGACTTTGTTGTGTATCTCGTGGGAAACAGATGTCGACGTTTTGTTTCTGTCACAGGCATGCCCGTCCCAAGATTGTAACAAGAAAGTGATCGAGGACGGTGATGCGTATCGATGCGAGAAATGCAACAAGACTTACCCGGACTTCAAGTACAGGCTCATCCTACAGGTGTGGAATATTAAGAGAAAATTTGACTTTTGCTCACAGTAAGATTGGAGAGCTACTTAGCGTTAATCGCACGGAAGTCTACGCACGTTCTGCGCTGATTTGTTACTCAACTTGAGCCGACACTGGTTATCAGCAGATGTTGTGCCTGTTACAGCGTACGAGCTAAGAAAATGCGTTTGTTTAACACGAAATCCAGGTCCTTTCTGCACAAAATTCAGTAATTCGAAGCGCGCCGTGTAGACTATTGTGGACGACAATTAAAACGCTGCTTATTCCGTGCACGGTGTTTCTCGACAGGTGAATCTGGCTGATTTTTCTGGGAACCAATGGCTCACATGTTTCCAAGAATCAGCAGAAGCAATTCTGAAGAGGAATGCGGAACAAATTGGACAACTCAGGGAGTCTGTGAGTTAGCCTGTTCTGTGCCGTTACGTTTGAAATGTTTACAGTGTCCTTCATCATACCGTGGTGCTTACCGTGTCTCTGTGATGTAGTTTTGCCATGCTGTAAATTTTACCGTGCTGTGTTGTGTCAAACCCTTTCACGAGTGATCAACTTCTACATTCCCCTTCAATCCCTCACCAGAGATTATGATATACAATATAGAGAATTTGCCACTTGATAGCCGTGTACTCAAATAAAAGTTGATTCGGCTGTCAATTCTCACAACATAACTAAATAATGCATTATCTTCTTAGAAGTTGGGAGAATCCGTATTTTGAGCTTAGCTGAACTGAACTTATTTATTTTTGTCTTTCAGCAAGATGAGCAAGCTTACGACCAAATCTTTTCAGAAGCTAATTTCAAGACTTTTATCTTCAAGCTGAGGGCAAAGATGGAGACGTACAATGTGAGTGGTGACAAGATCGTTTTAGTAAGATAACAAGGGCTGCAGCCTCTAAAGGGAAATATTCTCAGTGGCACATATTTTGTCATGGTTGAATGGTTGGTCGTTGAAGGGATTATCTGCGGCTGGGGGGGTGTGGTGTGGTGGGAGTCGGTATGGTTGCATTGTGGGCTCACAAGTTCATTCGTTCTCAGGACGAGACGAGGCTCAAGTGTTCTGCCGTGAATGTTCAGCCAGTGGACTTCAAGCAAGAATCTAGACGGATGATCGGCGAAATCAAGAAGCTGATGGCAATGTGAAGAGTTAAAGCATTCTAAAATCTAGAACGCGATGCAAAAAGAGAAAAAAGGAAGAAAAGATGTTATGTTCAGAGCTTTGCTGTGACAAGTTGAGTTGAGATGACTTGCACTTGTTTGTTTTTTACTGGCGATTTGTTTGGTTGTCAATGTATAAGCTTAGCATTAGAATACAATGCGGATAAGGTGGATGTATCAAGAAAGTATATTAATGATGTAGTGAGAATTGATAGTCTAATCAGCTTTCATCTAAGCGAGCAATCAAAAGCCAAGTTCTTCATACCATATGATATATCTCTGCTGATAAACTGAAGGAGAAACTTGATGTTGATCACTCTTGAGAATGAAACTGGGGTTCGAACTTTGAACGACTGAGCCTCAGGCACTATTGCTGTCGTTGTTGTAACAGGGCATTTTTTTGTAACAGCATGATCATGCCAGTGTATTTAGAGAACTGAAATTAAACGCCCCAGGTCTAATCTAGAGGTTTAAACGTAAGAGTTCAGGAATACAACTCGATTTCCTTGGACTAGCGCAATATTGGCCGCGTTGAGGTCGTTTCACCTGCGGCGGCTCGCACGGGTTTATAATTTGACAATCGCGTGGTTTTGTGGATCAACTTTAAAGAGGGTGGAACTGGTTTTGAATTGAATGTCCACGTGCGCGCCTCATTTTTCTCTTTTTCTACTTTCTGGACAGCACACCGCAGGAATACAGTCTTAACGTCACTTCTGTTGGTCAGTCTTTGTCGGCATTCAATACTATCCTACTCGAGCTAAAATTTCACGTAGTGTGCAAGGCTCGTTTTCGTGTATGTGCCGAGATACATGAGAGTACTATCAAAAGCATAGGAAATTAACACAAGACCAAAGCAACCACATAATTACTTTCGACAGTCATCCGAAAGCCTTCATGCTATGCGATCTAGCGTAAACTAGACGGACACTCGCAAGTTTGTTGAAATATTTTAATGTAACAGTTGTAACCACATTGTCAAAACTCTTTCACATGTCTAAAATGTGACTCCGTAATCAACAGTCGGTGGCAAACATATATACCCCGTTCCGCCTGATTACAGAAGACATAACTCCTTTAAATTACATTGAAGGTTCATTGGTTGAAAATTTGAATTAATTTACCGTAGGTATCGCGAAGCGTTGTCACTTCGAAAATCGTGGATTTTATTATAAGTTTCTGAATGCCTCTGAAAATTGGTCCACTTTTAACGTGAAACGTGCGTGCATGCAATGGCATTGAGGAGAAAATATGGGTCCGGTTGTTCAAAGCCGAGTTAGCTAATCCAGGGTTACCCATTAGTACCTAATGCGCCCGCGCGAAAAACCGCTGTGAAAATTCAAAGCGCCCTCGTGCGCCCGCAAAAACATACCGCGCTTTGATTGGATATAACCTCGTGCACGAGATGTCCCGGATGTTAAGATCGCGTCAGCCAAATTCTCGACATTCTTATAACCTCGTCGTGGCCAACAAACTGAAGAGTTTAGTTCATGGTCAAAGACAATTTAAAAATATTGCCCTGGTTTAAAACATACGTAAAAGAAAGCTGTGCTGTGAGCAAAATTCCCGTTTTCAGGCTTGATAGATGATAAAAATGTTTTAAAGATCTAACCCAGGATTAGCCTAATCGTGCTTTGAAAAAATGGGCCCTCGGTGTATGTGTAGCTTTATAAAGCTGTCCTGTCCGCGATAAAGGTTTATCTGTCTCGTCCCCAGCATGTTTCACTGGCTGTACTCTTTGAGTAGTCGTCCTGCTATCACAACTCGCATGATCTCACTGGTGCCTTCGTAGATCTCCGTGATGCGCGCGTCCCGGTAGTGTCTTTCCGCGGGCATGTCAGTTACGTAGCCCATTCCTCCCAGGATCTGGATAGCCTGGAGGAGTGGGAACGAATATTCAGTCAGGACACAACACTAACAGCAGAAGCGTCCTAGCAAAAACGTAATTATTTTAGAGTGGACCAACCTGAGGCTTTTCTTTTCAGCTAGGACAGAGAAATAATCGACGCTTTAATTTAGTGGCTATGCTACAGCCACACAAAAGCATGACTGTAAAGATCGTGCACTTTACTGAGCTCTAATATCTTCGACAATATGCGAATACTGCTGTAAAAAATATAGAGTAAAATAAACAAGACTAGGCTGGTTCACACGAGTAAAGCAAGCACAAGACACTGCTTCACACGACAAAAGTGCAAATGCAAACACAAGAAATGGAAACTTTTCAATTCCTTGAGCTCGCGCGCTTGCTTTACCGACTTCACTTCCAGTTATTGGAATTCTACTAAAAACCGGAGAGGCTCAGAGGCACTTCATTGTCACAGCATGTTTACAAGCGTAGCTGCAATAGGTCATCTAGTGCGATGTAGAGATTAATGGAATACTAGTACCCATGAAAACTACGTTCGGTCCGCTGTGGTGAAACGTAAACTGTATGGACAAAAGAGATTGATATTGAATGACGTAAAAGTGTTGGCTGAGTTTCCGAGCGTTGACCCTCGTTAGGACCTTCAGATAGCAAAACTGCACTTTGCTGAGAACATACCTGGTGTGACACAAATGTTGCTGCCTCTGATGCTGCAAGTTTGGCCATCGCTGCTTCCTGTAATAAAAAAAGAAACAGCCACTCAAAGAAGGCTTTGTAAAATATCCATTGGACTAGTGAAAAGGTTTAACTGAGAAATTTGGCGGAACTCTGGGAAAACCAGAACCAAGGCACATGACAGGTACATTTTTTCACCCTTCTACCTTCCTGTTCGGCTTCTCTTTCGCTCATTTTCTTCTTCCTCCGGTACTGTCTGCCCTTCTTCTTTGCTTACCTTGGTGTAGTTCTCGCCCGCGTCTTTCTTCATTGCCGCTTTCCAGTTCAACAGTCGTGCACTTTCTAATTTCATTTCCATGTCAGCCAATTTCATCTGAAAAGTAAAAGGCCAAGGTTCACTAAAATATATGACAAAGTGTTTCTCTGCACGAGCGATTTTTTTTTTTTTTTTTTTTTTTTTTTGCTTTTTTCTCTTTTCATTCTTTTTCAAGTCTAAAAGGGACACCATGTTCATGCACCAAAAGCCACTACCACTTAGACCTGACCTGAATGGCCTGTAGATTTGAAATTGGTGCTCCAAAAGCATCTCGTGACTGAGCATATTCAATGGCACACTCAAACGCTGCCTAAAAAGTAAATCAAAAAATCATTAGAATGATCTCACACGCACTTACATCAAAAAGTATTTTGAATGGTAATGTTGCTTAGTAATTTAGCTTTGGAATAAAGCAAATACTGGGACCCATATAAGTGAGGAAGTTAACTAAGGGCCCCGTACACACTAGTCCGAAATTTTTGAAAAAGCAATTTTTTTTTCCATTTTTGGCCTTCCGTCCACACCATGCCGGAATTTTCGGTCTCGACAATGCAACTTGCTCTCCAGAGTGGAATGTTTTGAAAACACGACTTTGTAGTGTGTGCGGGCGAAAACTCAGACGTCACGTTCTTTTGTATTACATTTTTGCGTTTTAGTGTGGACAACCAAAAACGATTAGTGTTTTTTTCGTGAACGGAAAAAAAAAAGCGTTTTTCAAAAAATTCTGAACTAGTGTGGACGGGGCCTAAAGTTTGATGGTCGTAGTACCTGTCCAATTCCCAGAGCTTGGCCAGCTACACCAATCCGGCCCGCATCCAGTGTGGCCTGCAGATATTATGTTTGATAAAAAGGAATAACGAAGAAGATGGTGATGGATATAGCCATGACAAGCTGTACAGTGTAATAATATATAAAATCACACAAACCTTTTACCCTGCTGAAAAATAGTAATTTAACCTTCTCATAAAATAACACAAGGAAAAATGCTATAAGGGGAAATATATCCCCCCTCCCTCCTCCTCCTTTGGTAAAAAGATATTATGGGCTTACGAATGGCACTTTCATTGCAACTGAAAAGTGTTTGATATCTCATTAATTACTGAGAAATCTTGCCTTGATTGCTGCTGATTGACAAATGACATGTCTGCATGCCTTTTATATTTTATACTACAGTATTACTTTGTCTGAATGTTCTTAAGTCTGCTAGACAGATTGAGATTCTAAAGCAAATACTTATTTTATGCACCATTGCAATCTTGAATCCTTCTCCCAACTTTCCGAGCAGATTCTCCTTGGGGATTCTACAATTTTCAAAAATTAAATAACAAGTAGATGAAGCCCTGATGCCCAGCTTGTCCTCCTTCTTGCCCAGAGTGAGGCCTTCAGTCGGCTTTGGTACCAGGAATGCACTGATGCCTTTGTGTTTCTTGGACCGGTCAGTTGTAGCAAACACCACGGCAGCTTCAGACTCGTATCCATTGGTGATCCAGGCTTTGGTGCCATTTAAGACCCAGTGGTCTCCATCTAGGGTGGCTGTAGTTGATGCCGCACCTGCATCGCTGCCATTGCCTAAAACAAGAAGCAGTGTAGCTTAAGGTGGCTTTCACTTTGCATATGGCAGCCACAAATGAAACATTTTTTGACCACATACCAACCAATCTTCAAACTATCATTGACCACATAAAATGTTACCGACCATGTTACTGACCATTTGCCGACTCCATTACCAATTACATACTGACCAGCATTGGTTGGTGTATGTGGTCAGTAGTCACATGGTCAGATAGTACGTGGTCGGTGAATGTGTTACCAACCTCACACTGACCAAGGCAACTTGTTCACAGTATTATAGAGCAGGTACAATGTAAGACTGATGATTGACAGTTGCTTGATGCCCTACATGATATCCTACCTGGTTCACTCAGAGCAAAGCAGCCCACCCTGTCCCCAGTGGTGAACGGCTTGATCCAGTTCTCTTTCTGTGCTTCAGAACCAAATCCCTGGATTGGACCTGAATATAGGGACTGTGGACCAATCACACAATAGCAAAAATGGTCAAAACCTTTTCCAGGGGGGGGGGGGGGGGGGGGGGCATGCCCTTACACAAGAAGCTTGTAAATTTATGGTCAGATTTTTTCCTTAATTTCCTCATCCCCCCCCCCCCAAAAAAAACAAACAAACAAACAAACAAAACAAAACAAAAGTGAGGGGTTTTTTATGGTGCACATTAACATGCTTTTATTGTTCTTGTTCTGTCAACAGTAAACTTACATTGTTGACACTCATAACCACTCCAGCTGTTGCACACCCCCGACTTATCTCTTCCATGGCTATAGCATAGGCAAGGTAGTCTAGCCCAGTGCCACCGTAGCACTCTGGGACATCCACTGCCATCAGCCCCAGGTCTCCAAGCATCTTGACCTGCAACAACCAAAAACACGACAAAATGCCATGGAGCAGGTAGTCGGTCCAAAGTCTAAAGTCCAATTAGTGCTTTGCAAAAGGTCAAATTAAACATTTAATATGGAGAATCCCGACAAACGAGCAGCTGGTTCAAAACAATGATGAAAAGTCAAGAGAAAATGTACACCAGTACAATTTCATCCCCTGCCTGTTCTTTTGGATATCTGTGCTCCCTGTCTAAATCTCCAGCTATCGGTTTGAGTTCTTTGTCTGCAAAGTCACGACAAGTTTGGCGAAGCATCTGATGTGTCTCTGGAAGCGCAGCCAGGCTTGAGACACATCTTGGCCCTACTCTCCTCAACATATTTCTCGAATATGAAGTTTTCGATATTCTGTGAAGAAACGTACTCCCTCTGTAAGAGGAAAAGCGATACATGTTGCGACAGAGAATCGTCGACGCCATTTTTACACGACTCAGTTGCCAAGCCTTCATCAGCTGCGCATCCAGGCCTCCTTGTTAGCGAGAAACATGTCGTGTGGCAGAATTGGTTCAATTTTCCGGTACTTTTTGCGAACACATAGACTTCCACGCTCTCTTCCCGTTAGTTTACTTAATAGCAGAACTTCCGTAGGTTGTCTAGTAAAGCACACAACAAGATGGCACGGGACTGCAGCATGCAAATGTCTCGATCCGCCGACCATGAGGTGTTGGAAATGCAACGCGGATGTGAGTTCATGTGAACATTTCTTTTGCCCTGCCTGTCACGTCATTCAACCTCCAAATAAGGAATGCACGTATTTTGAGATCATGGACAGGTATGAGGGTCTAAAAATGAGTATATGACCATATAGAGCCTTAGGGCCTGATTATATGAGCCGGGCTGGCCCGCGGTTGGGCGGTTTGCCGAGATCCCTGCATGGCTGTGAAACACACCAAAAATCGACGACGCGATTACATGAGAACTGGGTCAGCCCGGAAAGCCGGGATCCCGGCTGACTGGGCTGACATTTTTCCATGTAATCGGCCCTTAGAACATGCATGTACATACAGCACAGTATTTACTAAATGTCAACAAATGCCTGATACGTCGTTGTCAGAAATTAGGTCATGGCAATTTTTCAAGTGAATTATTGTTTTGCCTCAGGGGTGGGCTGGGTACATTTTGTCATATGGGGACTCCCCAAACAGCAAGTTCTGGGGCCTCTTGTTGTTTAGCAACCAATGGCTGGCTGGAATCCTCATTATAATCCCCAAAATGAAAATAAGTAATTTCCAACTCTCAGAAAGTAATACCAGCCGTGACTATACGTCAGTGCGTATTTCACTTATATTGTTTTTGTTGTTTTTCTTTTAGCTCCACATCTTTCAATATACATACAGGGGACTTGACCAAGAAGTACAAGGCATTACAATGGAAACTGCATCCAGACAAATTTAGTAGCAATGAAAAGGTAAACTGCATAATGATTAAGTGCATTTGTGATACTCCACTAAACATTTTTACATAACTATGATGCATGTTGTTTACCATTATGCAGGTTTTGTTTTCATGGCAGTCAATGTAAGTGTTAGGACAACAATACTACGACTGTTACCCGAGTATTTATTGTGTTTGTCGGCAGAATGAGCAGGTTTTCTCTGAGCAGCAGGCTGCACTGGTGAACAAGGCCTTCCATACTCTGCTAAAGCCTCTCAGCAGGGGTCTATATATGGTAATGTAACTCCTTAAACTATATGATCATGTGATATATGCAGCTGTTGCAAGAATGTGTCCAAGCTAGATTTCAAATTGCTAACTGTACTGTCTGGAGAAATAAACTAGAGAAATTGAAATAATAGAGGCATTCCTATTTTTACAAAACAGGGATTCTCTTTTTAGATATTGCAAAAAAATCTGTCTCTTCAGAAAAGTCATTGTCATGACATTATCATGTTACTACTCTATCTAAGACCAGTACCATCAAAGTTGTTCAACACTCACTTGGCCCTTTTTCTCTGTCAATCCATTTTCTGCTCGTAGCTGGAGCTGAATGGCTTCCCCATTCTTGAGGGGACTTCAGATTCACATCCAGAGTTCTTGATGGAAATCATGGAAATTAATGAGCAGCTTGCAAAAGATTTGTCAGAGGAAGAATTGACGATGATAGAACTGGCGAACAAAGGTCAGGAAATAGGGTCCTTTGTACTACAATAATTAACAATTTATTCACCGAAGTGGAGGTGAATAGTGGTGGATATTTACCAAGCCGTTTTAGCGAGGTAAATATCCACCGCTATTCACCGACACTGAGGTGAATAGTTGTTTTAGTATATACCACACAAGTTTAATAGCCAACTCCCAAATAGCTATTTTATTTCCGATGAAAGTGGGCAAAAATCGGGTTCACGCGCCATTTTGTTTTACCAGAAGCCGCTGGGAGGTGAATAGTACTTGATATTCCGAGATTGAGGAGCCAATCAGAGCGTGCAAAAAGCACTATTCACTTGTGTGGTATATACTAAAATCACTTAACCCTTCAAATCCCAAGAGTGATCAGATACAACTTTGCACTGCATGACAGACAGCTTTTTCTTTTCTTCCAGTTCATCTTGACCAGTGCATTGAAGAGACATCAAGTGCTTTTGAGAGAGGTAAGTCACTTTATAGAGTTACATTGTATATCACTTCATTGATGAATTGTTGCTGTTTAATATGTAGTATAAGGAGAGCCTGTAATAGTCTGACAGCAGATGATCACGTTGCACGATGATCACGTGTTTCATTTCTTTCTTTCATAAAGAAAGAATAAAAGAATCAAGTTTGCTGCCAGACTGACGTCATGCCACGTCAGCATCACGTGATATGTTGCGTATAATGCACGTGGCACCTTACCAATCAGGGCGCACATACTATTGACCTTATCTTAAATTTGCAGGTGATTTTGAGGAAGCACGAAACGTATTGTCAAGAATGAAATATTACTCCAACATAGATGATCAGATCAAAGAGAAGAAGATGTCTCTTTTGTGGCACTGAAGCTGGTTTTTCAATACTGATGTGACCGACGAGTGAAAGGACACTCAGACAAAGTGAGCCATATGGAGGAGAAAAGGGAAGAGGACCGAGAAGAGAAAGAGGGGGCCTGGAACCAGTCTTGCTCTGGTGGAAAATGCGGGTTTTATTCGAAATAATTGAAATTCCTTACAATATTTGCCGATTCGAAAGTGCATTTTCTACTGTCGGTCCGGAGATTTTGAGCTCGAATCCATCAGTGTTTCTAAAGTTTTAGCAAGTTTCTGCCAAGCTGTAATTACCTTCGGAACAACTAAAAGAACTTTCAATTTTTAGAGGCAATGGACTGCTTTACCTTAAAACGACTAATTCGTTTGCTGAAAAAACGGGATTAGCAATTAAAATATTGTGTAGCATGAAAGTAGTTGCGGGAGTTTTGTTTGGCGATTTTTCGAGTTTTGTGGGAACAAATTTTTGCGATTCAGGATGACTGCATTGTCTGCTGGAAACTAATTATTGTAGTTTCGGATCCAAGCAGCGGAATATTAAAAAGGAAACGAAACTTAATATTGCCAATTAAATTTGTCGTGCGTTTTCACTTTCTTTATGATTTTAGTTGCAGAAGATGTCGTTGCTATACCGTGGTATGATACCACAGACATTTGAACGGCATAAAGTTTGTATTAGATTTTTAGATGAGGGATATTGTATCCATTGCTCAGGTTGTTTTTCTTTTTATACATTAAAACCATTGTTAAAAGTTCTAATTTAGTCCAATGTCGTTTCGATAACGCAACTTTTTATTTGAAAAAGCAGAATCGATAATCTGGAGGGATAGTTATTTTGCGTGGGTCTTGTTTCATATTTTGGGAGATGTTTTGTTTCGAAGAGCTATTTTTTGAGCTATTTTTCATGAAGAATTGCTATTTTCCTGCCATGCGCATTTTAGCTCGTGACGTACCTGATTGCGTGTGACGTCATGAATCAATAAAGAGATTCGCTTGGAGTGAAAGCAAGGAGAAGTCGAGTTACATCTTAAATACAAGTCATGTAATGGCCTCGCGATGTTGAGTCGGGCACAGCATGGGCTGTTATCCAAGCTATCCTGTTTCGCGTAGCCCGGTAATTTACGAGCCGATGGCCGTGTTTTACACTATTACAGGTGAGAGTTGCGCGCATGCGTGTCTCCCAATGAACAACAAGAGCGCAATTCGAAAGAGTTTCAACTGCAATTTTGACTATTGATTGCAATAAAAGGAAATAAATCTTGTGCCGAGATGAGATACTTGCATTGGATCATTTCCGAGTTAGCTTTTTGCTTCTCTTAACGTGCAAAAACTTAGCTTTATAGTAAGTAAGTCGCATGTTTTAAATTTTCATGCAAATCGAACTCGTTGTCATAAAATATTCTGTACTGGGTTTTGTTTTGAAACAGAGGCAACAGGCATCTTGGAAATGGCTTGTTGTGAACTGGTTACCATTTTCTGTAAGTCGTGCTTCCACTGTACCACCGAGAAATGAAGGCGCGTTTGTTTACGGGCGGCCCACAGTATATCAGTGGCTGGAATGGCCGAAAGAAGTGTTTGTTTATTCCTTATTTTGTTGTTGTCGTTTATAGGAGACCGGAGAGACACAGAGGTAAATTTGAACAACAACGAATTTCAGAATATTCAAGAACGTTACTGGGAAAAGCTGATCAATGAAAGAAGAAGAACTGCACAAAACAAACGGAGGTTTCAAGGTCAGGGGCCTCAAGTTTTGTAAAAAATTAACGAAAATAATGACATGAACAACTTTTTGAGTGTGAAGGGCGCTTTGTCACCCACGATTATTTTGTAAATACACAATCAAACCTTTATTATAAAGCGGACACTCAGTGAAGCGTCCGCTTAGTACAGTTACTGGGGAGTAGGTTTTCGGGACTTTGACATCTGGGCCCGGTTTTTCGAAAGCCGATTAAGCTAATCCAGGATTAACGAAATTCTTTCTCTCCACCTCTATGCCAATAAACTGCAGGGTTTTGTTCGAAGATGGATTAAAAAGCTTGTTCCAGCTTAAAAACGCATAAAGGAAGTCGTTGTGGGCGAAACCTTCACATTTTCAGGCACATAAATGACATGAAAGTTTAGACCTAATCCAGGATTAGCCTAATCGTGCTTTGAAAAACCGGGCCCTGTCCGCTGAATACAGGGTCGTTTAATGTAGGTTTGACTGTGGCTGCCAAACTTCAAAGAAGCCTTTATGTTTTCTCTGGATGCTTTGTTATTATTAGTGCGGACGCACTCTTACTAATAAATGACATTGTTCGGCCAAAGGCCACATGTCACTCGAGGCAATTTTTCTTGTAATCATAAATATTACAATTTCCTCGAATGTGATTGGTTCATAAACCCCCCCGATTAATCATTAATTGGACACCTATTGTTCTGTAATCGGATACTTCTTTGTTCTGTAATCGGACAGTTGGCTTGACCAATCATAAGCAAGAGTGAAATTTAAATGCACCAATCAGCGTTACACTGATTTTCAGTGGAAAACTCGATTGCCGGTGTGAGTTTGTGGCTTCTCGAAAGGCGAATTTTGTTAATTCTTGGACAACTTAACATGCAAGGAACAGTTTGTGGTCAATCAAAGAACGTGAACAGTCACTATGTAACGAAAGAAGACAGGAAATTTTCGCCGGTCGGGCGCGTTTGTTTAGTTCACGACATCGCCAGCATGCTGTGCTATAGACACTCTGAAACTTACGGCTCGGCCAATGTCAATGAACGTCGTTAATTCATTTCAAAATCATGGAAGAAACTTAACTTTGTTGTGATGGACTGTGATGGACAAACGCTCCTAGAAAATTAAGCCGTCAAGAAATCGGTAAGTTTGTAATTGCTGTGCCGACCCGCTAAGATACAGATTTTTTCAGTCTTGAATATTTCCTTTGAATGCTTTGGAGTAAACTTCTGTGAAAAAAATAAACTAGTATTCTGAGTTTCAAAGTACCTGTTATGTTAAAAAATGTAAACCTGAAAAGTCGAAATAAACTGTCTTTCAATTTGTGAGTTCGTGATGGGTTTACTGATTTTTACTGAGTGTAAAGAACTTACACATTTTTTACTTTTACTTCAAAAATCCGCATTCAACTCAAATCATTGGGTAAATTAGCTTCTTCTTTCTCTCAAGTATCTTAAGTTGATATAACTGAGAGCTAGATAACTACGAACAAGCGGCGTGTTTACAAACGCCGAACCGTGTGTACGCGCGTGTTAAAATAGATCGGCGATGAAGTACTTCTTGATGCTTTGTTTTTATGTATAGTACAGGAGAAGACGCTGAAGCTATATGATCATTTCATTCTCAGAAATTGTAATATTTATGATTAATTGGTAAGAGGACTTCGTGTCGTCCGATGTCGGTCTGTAATCATACTCGTGATTACGAAATCAGACTCCCGCGAAGCGCGGTCGTCCGATTTCGTAATCACTCGTATGATTACAGACCGAATCGGACTCCACTCAGTCCTATTACCATTATCAATTTACAAAGCCGTCGTTGCAATTTACAAAAACGTCGTCGCGAGACAAGTTGTTGAAGCGAGTGTGACACCCCTCTTTGCAACTTGCAACGCAATGCCAATTACAATAAAAGTTGCAGGAAAAGTTGAACAGTCTTCTACTTTTTGCAAAGTTGCGTGGTTTTGTTGCAACTTGTCTCACAATGCTGGTTTTTTGTTTTTTGTTTTTGCTCAACGTCATCGTTGCGAGACAAGTCAGTTGCAGGGAAACTTGCCTCGGCGTTCAGATTCCTCGCATCAGCCTTTGTAAAACTTTTGTTTTGTCTTGTGCGTTTTCAATTCTAGTTACACGTAATACTATCGTTTCTTAATTGATGTCCAACCGGCATACAAATATCCATGGCGACAAAAATTGAAAAGAACAGGTCGAGAAAAAAAATTTTTTTTTTTTTTTTTCAATATTTTTGCAGAGATGGGTGAAAAGGATTTCAAGTCTTTGATTAAAGAATTTCCAGAGTTCGACGAGGGCGACATCATAGATTTACGACTGCAGTTCCAAACGTTTGACATCAATCAAGACGGGATAATAGACTACGCAGAACTGTGAGTACAAGTGTGCAAACTGATTGGGACTCAAATTAGAAAATGTCCCTTTAAGTAATTAAGTGTTTCGCTGTGGATGTGAAACAATAACGGGTTACTTTTTTTCGTCATTTCCTCAGAATGCAAGTTCTTGATGACTTAGGAGACCGATCCGATCCCGAGGTTCGACAGGAGTATTTCAGTGAGATCGACAAAGACGGGTCAGGGGCAATCGACTTTGAGGAATTTTTAGGGGTAAGCTTTTGGTTTTTGTTTGGATTGGTTTTGTTTTTTAACTTCGGTGAAAAGGGTACTTCAACTTTAAGATTAACTATGAGAACAAAAACGAGAGAGACCAGGTGGTATACTCCCATTACTAGTTTGCATTAGTGCTGGGAGTTTATGCTTGTGTAGGTGCAGTTTACTAAAGCAAGTAACAAAATGATAAAAGTGCCTTGCAAGTGAACAAGAATAAGATATAGTGAGTCGGGCATACATGGTTTTAACAAGTATATCCCGAAGGGAAGGGGGGAGGGGGGTGAAGAGAGACGAGACGAAATCAAATGCCGGAAGCATGACTCCTTTCATCGTTTGATTTCAGCTTATTTACCAGCTTCGAGTGGATACGGGTAAACTTGCAGGTATGAGCAGTCACAAACTGGGTGATATCGGGAGCCTCTGCAAACGAGGAACAGACAACATCCAACGAGTGCGAAAACTCAGCGTCGCACAGCAAATGATGACGGGACTATTTTGATTAAATTGCCAGAAAAGAAGAGAGCAAGTGTTGTTTCAACAGCAACTTTTTAAACGATTCGTGTACTTCTATTACATTCTTATTGTTAAAACTCACGGTTGCTTTTATTTAATTATTGTAAACCAGAGAGCATATAAACTATTCAGTTAGTATAAAACATCATTAACTGAACAACTGAACAAACTTCCTCAGATTGTGCGAACTTGAAATAAAACTTGTAAAGCACTGATTATCTGGAGCAGCAATACATTCAAAATTTTACACGTTTCGGCCTCGCCTGCATGTTCAGAACGTCTGCGTTTACGATATATCGAAGTAATAATGTGAAAGAAAAGAGACATTGAATAAACTACAGCTCGTTTTAGACATTTGTTATGTGATTTTACTGAATCGTCTTCTTGAAGCCCGGTGGGATAAAGGAGCGAAAAGACCGAGTCATGACGCAAACGCACGGATAAACTGTGGAACAAATAGTGCGGCAATTCTTATACTTAAACTGTGTTATATGCAGGCTAATGGTCCAAAGATCCTCAAAGTTTGCTTCCGGGCCGATCTTGTTATTTGAGTTGTCTTTACACAGTTTGGACAATTTCCCACAAACACTCGTGTCAGCCAACCGTGGCCAAAACTACCTGATTTGATTAATTGGATTATAGCTACTTAATCAATCCAGACAATCAAACCGGTATTGGCACCTGTGCAGATAATTTGCACTATTAATCGCAGTATCTCTAATATGCTACTTTTACAATCATACGCAGTATAGCAAAAAATATTTCTAACTTCAAGTATAAACAATCTATGTTAAGTAAGTCTCTCTGTTGAGTTTGGTTTTGCATAACTGCTTTACGAACAAAATATTCCAACCTCACAAACTGCGCATGGCTGTGAAAATAACATATTCGTGCATATCCGCTTTAATGCCTCATCTTCAGGCTGTTAAAAGTTCAGCTAACGAGTTAGTAGCCTGATCTCAAGGACAGTATCTCAAAGTGTTAGTGTACTGAAGTAGAAACACTTCTGCGTAAATCAAAGATGAACTGTAATCCAATGAATGGCGTCATGCAAACATACCATGCACCGATTAGACACAGCTAAATGTCATGACCTAACACAGAATAACAGGTGGAAAGGCCGTAGCCAACAGTTATTTACGTTTAGTATTTACAGTAATGATAATAATATGGAACTCAGGTAACTTTAGACGAAAAGACTAACAGAAATTATTGACTGCAAAAGTCGCGAAACAAACAGGCAAGATCTATAATTGATAAGATAATGAAGGTACATGTAAGCTGACAGCTAGTGCAGTCAAACCTGTATTAAGCGGACACCATTGGGGAATTGTGAAGTGTCCGCTTAATACAGGTAGAGTTTGCAGTATCTTACTGGGGAGCAGATTTTCGGGACTTGGCGGACAACTGTCCGCTTAATACAGTGTGTCCGCTCAATACAGGGGCGCTTAACACAGGTTTAACTGTATTCTAACTCATAAACAAGTCAGGGTAGACGCGAAGCGCCGATTAGATCACTAAGCCATTCAGTTGAGGTATGCAAACAATCACGGAAACAGGTATGTCACCTACTTTACTTTAGCTGGACAGGATTGGTCTACAGGTGTGAAATTTTTAATTCGACCAGGTAAATGGCCATGACAATTACTGACAGGTGTATTTCGGGGGCATTACTCCAAATGTTTGTAAACAACGTTTAGAACCAAATATTCCCATACTATTTCGATATCCTTTTTCCCAACTATATCTCTCACCATAGGTGTGGCTTTGTCGCCGGTTGAGTGCGTTGTGGAAGTAAAAACATACCGGTATAATATGCTTCGTGTAGACGAAGCCTATGATGAAAGGCAGACAATGCATTTGAATGTCACAGGGCTGATGCAAGACTCATTGAAGTTGCCGTTTGGTGTTTATGCCCACACGATCTCTTATTTGCTACTCGCCCTGGCGTTTACGAGTTACGGATTGCTATGGTCGGTTTATAGATCTCGCGGTGCAAAGAATTCTTCAAAAGGATTCAAACGAGGTATGGTACATTTTTTTGTGCCGTCTGTTGTTAAATTTATCATGTGGATGTTGCGAAACTGAACCAAACTGCACCCTCGCCTCTGTGCATGTGGCCCTTAATTGTTGTCAAACAATAGAAAAATAAGGACGGAAAAAGAAAGACAAGTAAAACAAAGGAAAAAGAAAAAAGAAAGAACTGACAAAAATCAAAACACGAGGAAAAGATTAAATGTCCCGATCCAATCTTCATTACATTTGTTACAAAAATTACAAATGCACCCTTTCTTATGTTGCATTTTCGTTAGAACAGTGGTTGCAGTTTTTACCAATCTCAAAATTGTCACTAAAGAAACACCAACTAACTTCTTAGTGCAGATTTAAGGCAGACTCTTAACTAGCACTTTTGTTACACATTTTCCATTACAGTAGCACTTTTATGCCACTACATAATTAAAGCTAATTAATTTTCATGATATTATACAACAAAAGAAGGCAGTCACAATGTTGACATACTAAAAAGTCATTAGAGACATTAGACGGCTGAAATGACAAATTTTGGCGAGTATGTGGGACTGATTCAAGTTTTACGACGTCACCAAAAATTACCCAAAGTTTGGAGTGACAAACTATTTTGTGAAAAGAAAAGCCTTAACCACTCTTAATTTTCTAAGAGTTTTAATGTTTATTCAGAGAGTCTACTGAGTACCAAAGCTCTAATGATTAGTTGTAAAGAACATTTGAGTAATCATACTGGCTCTTTGTTGTTCTTCCCCAAAAGGGGAGATTGAGTGTTTAATTTTCTTGTCGGCCTGAGCAACTTGCATCGC
This sequence comes from Plumapathes pennacea, assembly GCA_964036295.1. Classification (NCBI taxonomy): domain Eukaryota; kingdom Metazoa; phylum Cnidaria; class Anthozoa; order Antipatharia; family Myriopathidae; genus Plumapathes; species Plumapathes pennacea. Next base: position 2,904,856 of record OZ038467.1, read on the forward strand.
GTTAATTGCGGGTTGGCCAAAGAGTCACCTGTCACGCTCTTCATGCATTTTTTGAACTTTGCCCAATGCTTCGTTTCTCCTTGAAAGAGTGACTAATTTCAGGCTGATCGAGGGGAATAAATAATAAGAAAACTAGGCAAAAAGGAAAAGAAAAGCAAGCTGGTATCACTTTATTTTAAGGGGCATAATGTGTGTTTAACTTTATTATGTAGTTAAAAGTTGGGTGTGCGTGAAAATTTACTTTAAAACTAACATACTAGGTAGATTTTTACATACTGATGCGAGAAGTGGGCGTGAAGCCAAGTTGGTAACGTCTTTACTCTGTATGAATTGATGTTTCATTTTCAAATGAATAAAGTTTCACGCCCAGTAAAATTTTAATTTGGTATGAGAGCAAGTGCAATCCTCATATGATTACTTTTTTATCATGTGACGGTAAAAATTGGGGACTTCCCTCACAAACTTCTCTCACGGTTGACGACTTGTTTTCGAACACTGAAGCGTCTTGTTGGATAAAGCCATAGAAAACTAAACTACAGAAAGTACAGAAAAAATACTTCAAAACAGCACGCAAATTATTGGTTGCTAGTCATGTTTTCGTAGTTTCTATAGTAACATTAAATGCACTCAGTTCTTTGCTCTCAGCCAATCAGATTGCAGAATTTTTTTGTAGTCATATCAACAGAATAATTAAAGTTAGTAGGCTGAAGAGTTTCCAAGTAGTGCAAAGGCGAACATTTGCCCACTGAAATTGCTAGTTGTTCTATATCGCATGGGTGAATCCTTTACTTCTCCTCGAGTTTTGATAGACTCGGAAACAAATGATTCTCCCGCGCTCGAATAATCTATAATCATGACTCGGCCAAAATCAATATGCTTTATATCATACTGTCATGGTTCGAATGATGTGGTTTCTTCATGCATCAACCGAGCTTTTTTTTACGTCGAAACTTCACAGCGATATTTGTTTCGACCGCCTCCACTCCTGAAAGGTCAATGTGTTTTATTTTCAGATTTCGTAAGTAGAAATACTAGCTTTTTTGAACAAAGGTTGCTGTGGAAACTCATCGAATAGCCAATCAAATAAGGCACATTCTAAGTAAAATTGCGAATGTCATATAATGCTTTTTCCCCAGTTGTGCGGGGCTTTCCAGGTGCGACTTTACCGCCGGTGCGTTTCCCACACTAAAACCATGCAGCAAATGGCAGTTATTTAAAATAGATTCTACCCGTATAACATGCTGCGCATAGAGGAGGACTACTATGATAAAAGGCAGACAGTCAATTTGAATGCGACTGTGCCGGACTCCGTGAAGTTGCCGTTTGATGTTTATGTTCACACAGTCTCTTATTTGCTACTCGCCCTGGCGTTTACGAGTTACGTTCTTCTATGGTCGATTTATAGATCACCTCACGGTGCATGCAATTCCTCAAAAGGATTGAAACGAGGTAAAGTACAATACTTTGTGCCGTCTTATATATCAGCTTATTTTGTCATGTGGCTGTTTCGGAAACAGTGTCTTAGTTTATGCACGGAGATGTTTGAGAGGGTATATGACAAATTCCTCTGTCCATAAGATAATGTGTATGTGGCCCTTATTCACTTCAGTTTCGTAACAGAAACAAAGAAAAATTGAACAGGAAAAGAAAAGGAAGGTGGGAAGAAGTAGGGAAAAATCTGGAAAGCAGAAAGAAAAAAGAAGGGGAAAAAAATTAAAATACCCCCGACCACAGCGTAAAAGCTTTCCAATACTAGCACTGCACACTTTCGTTTTTAGCACCGTGGATGCATTTGAAGTTCAGATCAATCTCAAAAATGTCACCTGAACAAACTACTGACTTCTTACTATGATTTTAATACGAGAGAGAAATTAATTCAAACGTCGAAATCTATTGCTGTCAAAATCTGTGTAAAAGTCTATTGTCAAATCTATTGTTCAGAGTTACTTTGTCAGTCGACGCATGCGTACTTTGGGGTGGTGCCAGAGGTTCCTCGGCACGCAGCTCTGGCTGCGACAAAGGGAGTGATATTATGTTGACATTCTTATGAGCCATTAGGCTGCTGAACTGACGAATTTTGGCAAATAACTGGGAATGATTCAATTTTGACACGCAACTAAAAATAACCAAAATTTTGGAGTGACAAACTCCTTTGTGTTGAGCCAATGCCATAAATAACTCTAATTTTCTGAAAGTGTATTTATTTATTCAGAGGGACTACAGTACCAAAGCCAACCTTATGATTTACACAACGAACATTTTGGTTTCTCGTATAAGCGCGGTTTGCGTGTTTTATCGCCGCAGAACTAATCACCCGAGAACCAGTCACGCCACACATGCGTGACATCTGATACTTTTGCAAAACGCCGCGCGTACTTGTATATTATGTATTTTCTTAGCACAAAATAAAGTTTCCACGACAGAAATTTGTTCTCGATCATTTTTCATTGTTTATGTTTAGTAAAAACACACAAGATTATCCGAACAATTGTTTCTACGGAAACCAGTCAATTGGCCAATGAAATAAGCGTATGCTAAATGTCTGGATGCGTTATAATGAATCAGTTTCCCAATAGCTGGTCTTTCCAGGTGTGGCTGGATGTGCTGCGCTGTCGGCGGGTTAAAGTCCGCTTCGAAACCCACGCGTAGCAAATGCCGGTAATTTGAAATAAACGCACCGGTACGATGCTGCGCGCAGACGAAGATTACTACGATCAAAACCAATATATAGATTTGAGTGTCACTGGACCGGGCCGCGATTCGGTGTGGTTGCCGTTTGATGTTTATATCCACACAATCTCTTATTTGCTACTCGCCCTGGCGTTTACGGGCTACGGACTTCTGTGGTCGGTTTATAGATCTCGCGGTGCGAGCAATTCTTCGAAAGGATTCAAACGAGGTAAAGTACAAAGTCCTTGTACAGTCTGTGTATATTGTATAATTAAACTGTCACCGATGCGAATCGCTTCGCCTATTTTGTGATTTTCGAGAGGATTGGAAATTTTTCTGCTTGTCTGTGTAGAACTCATTATCTCCTTTTCGCGTCGCAGGATATGGTTGAATAAAGTAGAGACAGAGTTGCGTTCTCATTGCATGAGAGCTACGCGCGAATATTTTTTTGCATATCTGACCCCACCTTTCAATCGCCGCAACCGAAAAACAAAACCAGTGCTAAGTAAAAATGATCGTGAGATCATGCAAGTAGAACGGTTATAAACTTTTAGTCCTTGGTTGGTGCAACGTGAAAATGTGTTTCGCAGTGAAAGAAAATGAAACATCAAACAATTTTCTGTTCGGGAGTTTTCTCTGGAGATCATTCGATCAGGCGATCGAAATGAACCAATCAAAGACAAATAGAACCATAATAGGATTTCATGAAAGAGACCGCTGGGCAGCTGCTGGACGGGCGCTTGAACATGTGCTTTGCCTTTGCGAAGGAATAGAAGTGATGAAATAGCTTAGGAACAATGACTGCCTCACCTCTCCTCGCACGTTTGTACGGATCTCGCATTTGTGGCGTGGTTTCTGGCCCTGTTTATTATAGAACTCATGTCCGTGTTGGTCGGATTTCTGCACAAGTCTTTCACGGTCGCTTGTGTCATTCAGGTACCAATAGTAATCGGTGTTTGTAGTGCTTTTTCATAAGAGTGGAAAGCTTGCCTCAGTTATGAGGATGTTGAGAACCTTCCATGCTAAGCAAAGTCATTTTTAATACCGATTCAGTGGCCGAGTGGTCTGGGGTGTGAACCAAAATATTTCGCCATCATGTGTTGATCCGGGGTGTTGTTAATACAGTATGTTGCCATGCATGCATGGTATATATTTATTCTGGGTTACATTTACCTTATTCAATTTAGACACGCTTTTTTGAATCCTAGTTTTCGTGCAGTAATACAGTTGGCAGTTTTGAAAGCATTCCTGTCATCATTTAACCACTTGCAGAATTTGGTTGGAGAAAAGTCAATTGCTGGCACAACCCGTCTTGGACATAACAACTGTACATTTCTATGGTGTTCACGCTGAGTTGCTTTAGTTTTTGTTGCGTGCAGAACCTAGCCTAGAATTAATTTTGGCAACATTTGGTGGCTCGTAAAGATGAACAAGGTTGTCTAACTATTGGTTGTTGTGTTGTTTTTTCAGCATCTCAAGGTGGAAGCAATGCTCTCCGTCGGTACTGGGGTTCTCTTCGCTGGTTCAGCATACCAGCCAGTGTGGGTTTTGCATATGTCTGTTATCAACAGTTCTTCCACATTAGGAAACGAGAGCAGCGAAGAATTGCCAGTGGTGACTATGTATCAGATCAGTGGCAGGTATGTAAAAAAGAAAGTACATTGATTTTCTCTGGATTTTTTGTATGGGTAATTACATCAAATTAAGGGAACAAAAACCCTATTTTAAGTGTCACAAGTCCAAACATTTGCAGTACATATATTTTTTATGGTTCCAGAAATTATCTCCCCACATACTACCCCACCATGGGGAATTCCTTTGGAATTTCCATTTTTGGGAATTAATTTCCCAAACCAATGAATAGTGATGATAGCCTGTCTTATTTGACAGTCAAAAATACCATGTACAGCTGTAAAAACAGTTTGCCGATTTCAGACCACAGATAAAATACATGGAAACAGGTGTTTCTTACAATATTATCCCAACTTTTCCCTTATGTACGTAGCTTTCAGGCTGATGATCGATAGCTGTGAGGCTGTGTTGTTCACTCTCCTTATTGCTTGCAGGTTGGTTTGATGAGAAAACTGCCCAGTAGAGCCATGTCCCGCTTATTAGGAAAAGCTTGTGACATGTACCTTCCTTTGTGGATGCGAAAACCTCTTCTGGGATTGTTTGTGTGGACCTATTCCTGTGACTTAGCTGAAGCTGTAGAGGAGGATTTGACAAAATATGAATGTGTTGGGGACTTTTTCAGAAGACAACTGAAGCCAGCTGTGAGAGACATCAACCAAACTAACTCATTGGTAAGAATTTTTCAGCTGTGTTGTATGTATACAGTCAACTCTCCCTCAACACCTCTAAGGCAAACAGCATGCAGATTTGATCCTTGCAGATGTTCACTGAACGTTGATCCTTATTAATTTTTCTATAATGCATTTAATATAAAACTAACATTGTCCTAACAGTCCTCGCCCATATACATGTATGCAGCCATTAACCCCTTGGTCCATTCTTTGTCTTTCTTGTAGGTGAGTCCTTGCGATGGCTCTGTGTTACATTTTGGTGTTGTCGAAGATGGATTGCTTGAGCAAGTCAAGGGCATTACCTATTGTATGAAGACATTCTTAGGGCCAAATCAGCCCCATTCCAATTTACCTGATTCCCAAAGTGGGAAAAGGCTTTATCACTGTGTGATTTACTTAGCACCTGGAGATTATCATTCTTTTCATTCGCCAACTGAGTGGGATGTCCGACTGCGGCGACACTTTCCAGGTCAGATTATGTTCTGATGAATTTAATCTCGGTTATGTATACTTCATGTATTGCAAACACCTACCTACAATACAAGCGATATCAGTTCTCACAACATCACTCGTGCATTTTCTTCTGGGAGAATCTGCATTTTGAGTTTTGGAGTTAAAATGTTTAAATGCCTCACTTTTTTCAGGGGATCTTCTCTCAGTGAACCCGGGCCTTGCTAGAATACTCAATGGTGTGTTTAATTATAACGAACGTGTTGTACTCTCTGGGAAATGGAAACACGGTTTCTTCTCACTTGCTGCTGTGGGTGCCACAAATGTTGGATCAATTGAAGTAAAGTTTGATGGGGTAAGAACTGGAATCTTTTGGTTTCTGGACAAACTGTCTTGAACGTTTGTGTTGTGTCCTGATGTAATTATCTCACACACTGTTTTTCTTGAATTGAAAAATGAAGGGTAAGACTTGTACATTACAATATTTTGTATAGTACCAGAAATATTGTTAAACAATATGCCTGAAACAGGTTTTTAGGGATATTTAACAAGGTAATACAAGGGTAATAGTAGCACCTGTTTTGTAGTTGCCCAGTGTGGTACAGTAACAATGACCGTTAGCTTTTAGTTGGCAGATAATCTGCGACTTGAGATGTTCATTTTAGGTTCTGAAGAATAATAGTTTGACATGTGATTAAACTGGTAGATCATTATCACAATCTTATTTTAACATACATGTAATGCTCTCACTTTAGGACCTCAAGACCAATCGTCCAGGATGTTATGAAGTGGGCTCATTTTATGAGACTGGATTTGTAAAGGACAAGAGTGAAGGAGTGCCTTTAGTCAGGGGAGAGAAGATAGGAGGATTTAACCTGGGCTCAAGCATTGTCCTGGTGTTTGAAGCACCAAAAGACTTTGAATTTACAATCAAACCAGGAACCAGAGTTAAATATGGACAACCCTTGGGGTCTATTTGCTGAGATAGGTGTTTATGCTGTCAGACGGTGACTGTAGTTAAAGCTGGACTTTGATGCAGTGGTGAAGATTGTGAAGAAGTTTGGATTCCCACACCCTGCAAGACCAATAGAATGAAGAGTTGTGTTTGACATTTGACTCGTGTCCAAAGAAGCAACAAGACTAACAGTCTTAAAATGCATCAAAATAATGGTTTTGAAGTTGGAAGTATTCCATTTCAGCCCAACTAGAATAACAAAGGAAAAAAATAAGCAAACCAGGATGGTAACTGCAACATGGAAGAAAGAATAACTATCTCCATAATTATTTATTTTATTTATATGAACCTTGCCTCTTTATTTTTTATCCAAGGTTCAAACAATGCAATGAACATGTTGTTATGTTAAAAAAGTGTTTTTGTTTTGCACATGTTCTGAAAACTAAAAAAAGTTTCAATTGCACACTAGAGCAGAACGATGATGATGTCATTTCCATGTGCATCTTTGTTTTCTTTGTTGTCCTCGAGTTCTTGTTTAAGCTCTCTTATAGTCAAACTAGAAATACTGTGATATACAGTGTGGGTTTACTGGTAATGTCAAGACTGAAGCTGTTCACCTTGTAATAGAATGACTATCTTGGCTTGGTTGTTAAAATGTTCTCAAAAATTTATAGTATTGAATATGGTAGAAATATTAATTTATATCTTTATAGAGGTGGTGGCGTGATTGAAGATAAAATGTTTACGACTTTTGACTAAAGTGTTGCATTTTTTATGTTGTTTACTTTTATTGAAATCTGCCTGTTACAATGGTAAAAACATGAAGTGCATAGCCACGTCCATTCACACTGCACTGGTACATACTGTAAAGAAACCCAAGACCTTGACACAGTAACTTCATCTTCATACACAAAATGAGAATGTTGAAGGCAATGTTGGAAACAAAACTGACTGGGCCCATACAAATAATGAACTTTATTGCAAGTCAAGTGACAAACAACCTCTCTGCAATTCCATATTTCTAAAGTTTTGAGCAGGCTAGCACCAAAGCAACAAGTGTCCCATTCTCAGCCTACCCGGACCCTTTAGCAAAATAGTTTGATATTCTTGCACAATCTTTGAGGGACATAGAGGGACTGCTCACAGTCTGCATAAGAAGTTTCTCATGACTTTTGGGTTTGCTCATACTCTAGTACATCTGCATATTTAATTGGATTTCTGTTAGCACGAGCTTGATGCCACTCTGCCCATATTTCTGAAGTCAACTCTGCTGATCGCTTCTGGTCCCTCATGTTCTTGTACTTTCTTTCCACTGAATCAGCAATAATGACTGTGAACAGGAATTTGACAGAAGTTACAAAGTGGTCGATAATGTGAAGCTGTGGAAAATTGTTGCCCACCCCCTTCTGCTCACTGGGGAGAGAGAAGGGAAAATTACCCTTTTTTCCTCTCTCTCACCCCCAGTGGAAACGGCTGCAAAGGAGACTATTTTGCCCCTATACCAGATCCCCCTGAAAAAAGTCTGAAACTCGGGCTTTTTTCTGTTAGCACTACCTAGGAACATACCTGCTTTGGAATGCTTCACAGTCAAAGTTGCTTTTCCTGATAAAAAAAAAACTTAGCATTGGTCATTAAGACCAAAAGTTATACAACCATTTACATTTACATGTACATGTACAGCTGTCATTACCATGTAGCTTTGGGCACATTTCAGTCATTAAAACAAGGATGAGGATGGTATGATACCTGTGACTGCCTTGAGCACTTTTACAGCTCTGGCATGGTCGAGGCCTTCTAAGCTCTGTAGAAAGTTGAGGAAACAAAAACGACAGTGCAACAGAAACAAACTTATTAGAAAAACAAAAAAGGACAAAACTGGTGTTTTGTGTTCATCAAGGTGGACAATGAACACTCTGACCTTATTCAACAAAGTAAACAATCACAAAACAGTCATTTTGGAGTGGCTTAAAGTAATTTGATACTTGTTCAAACTAACCCGGTCATTAACTGCAAGAATTATGTCTCCAACATGTAATCCTCCATGCCTGAAAACAAAGAGATAACTTGTTGGTAAAATGATCAAGATACACCTGAGTACATAACATCTTGTCCTGCTACCTGAGAACCAAACATTTCATGTGTCCACTCACACGTGAATGGTTTGAGAGGTTAATATTTGTGGCAAGTATTCTCTTGAACATTTCCCTTGTGGGGGCAGGGGAGGGTGGAGGGTGCAATGTTTAAGCCTAATTCTTGGGTCTAAACATATGGACTCATTTGCACTTCCCCATCACTAATATACCTGAGTTACTGGTATGTAAAAAAGCAAAGCCTGCAGTGTAAATGTTGGCTAAACTCACTTGTCTGCTGGTCCATCAGGAACAATGTGGGAGATAAATACTGGAGAGAAGTAATAATACTCTAACCACTGTTCGTCTTTGCGTCTCCTCTTTTCTCCACCTTTGATATTAAAGCCAAAACTTTCATACTCCTGTAATGAAAAGCAGTGACAACATCAACAACAACAACAATTTTATAATAAATAGTTATTATTTATAATGAATCACAGGTAGGTTTGCAGAAAATACAGTGTTGTTGAGATAGAATTAAGAGCCTATGTGGAACAACCTAAAAAGTCTAAAAGCTAATAATACTGGTACTGCAAGCTTGTGGGAAAGACAGTATAGATGAGTAAATGGGTTTGGACATTGTAAGCAACAGCAACAACTATTCTAAAACCAGAACCCTGCTGTAGATTGGCTTGCCCTGCTCCAAAGCACATCCTGTACCTTCTCCAGCTCTATGAGCCGCTGGTCTGACATCATCAGGCCTAGGTCAATACCTTCTTCTGGGACATAGTCTGGGCTGTCTAGTGAAAACTGAAATGTTTGAAGCTCATCTTGGTAATGATCCTGCAGGGCATTTTGGCAGGCCTGGAGAGAAAACATGGACAGGGTGAGATGAGCTAGAACATTAACTTTAAAACATTTTATAAAGGCAAATCCCCCCACCCAATAATCCCAATCAGTTGAAAATTTAGATACATTTTGTGGATACATTTTTGTCTTGTGATGCTTCTAAAAAATATAGAAAGAATCATCCATAATAATTATAATAATTATTATAATAATTATAATTATAATAATTATAATTATATTATATTATAATTATATAACTATTATATAAATGGTACAAAACAAATGGACACTCAATCAACGAGCATTGTTTTATTTACCTTCTTTTCAGCTAGCTCCAGCAGAGGGCAAATGGCTGCAATACAAAGAAACAAAGAGTTTAATTTAAACAATCATTGTGAAAAAATAGATAAAAATAAAAATAAATAAATAAATAAATAAAGGGTAAATGAAAAAAAAAAAAAAAAAAACATGACAAAAACATGACTAATATTTCAAATGAAGTAAATCACATTTAATATATGGCTCACCTTCTGCTAATAATTCTGTGTCTCCTTGAAAGACCCCAACTTTATAGATGTGTGGATATTCTGTGTGGAAACGAGAGTTGCTTTTCCTGGCTTGAAGTATTCTGAAATTAAATCACAAAATATTGAATTTAATCTAAAACATAAAGATACCTGTAATCACAGCAAAATAAGAAAAAACCTGATTTGTAGTACTAACTTTGTTTTGAGGGGATCTTGTCTAAGCTTTGTTGACAAAGTTTTCAGGATGAACTTGGGATGCTGTAATTTTATCAGCTCGCTAATCTTTTCTTTGGTCAGCTCTGGGATCAACTTGGAGAGTACAAATTCATTGGCTCTATCAGGTCCCTGGACAGAAAAACAATCAAAATACTATTATTTACCTTCATGTAGAATTTATTACTTTCCTTATGAGGAATTGACCATTTTTACAAGGTCATCTGCTCATCCAACATGTGTTAAACATGAACTCACCTCATGTGTGTAAACTGCTCCAACTAAAGCCAGCATTGCCTGCCTGTACATCAGTTCTCTTGATTGGTTCTGTGTAAAATAACAGTTCATTCACTGACAATGTACTGTACATAACTATTATATGTGCCAGTACATCCTTAGATCCTCAGATAAGGGAAGCATTGGATGACCACATGTATCGCCAGTATCATGTTCAATATCCTTGCTCTGAATACCAGCTAGGCAGCACACTCATGTCAGTTGACCCTGATCAAAACAAGTTCAGAATGGAGGACCCTGAAAACCTATAGCCCTATCCAGAAGCACAACCCTATATACAGGAAACATAGGGAAGAAACTCCTGGTGTCAGATTACAAGTATGTTTTTGCATGTACTGTACCTTGTAGACAACATAACTTTTTAGATTCCACTTCTCTGCTAGTTGTAGTAATTCGTCATCTAGTAATCCATTCTGAATGTCCCTGTTAGGATATTAGGAGAAAAAGAACAGTGAATGAAAACAGAAGCAGTTTCACAGTAGTTAACTATGAATCAGGCTGCTTAAATAGACAGTAGAGGAAGCTCACCACATTTCTTGGGCAGACAACTCTGGAAAATTGCTGTACAGAAACTCTGTGATAACTCGCTTAGCTGTTTGTTGTCCTGCAATTTTGGAGTAATGACTCATGTTAGGAAATCAATTACTTTGTCCATAATGATAAATTCAAAGGTTCCTGCCTGGCTGAAGAGTTTAGTCAATGTGTCTTGTTCAACCAATCATATCACTGCATGCATAGTATGATAACCAGTATGCTAGAAGTTAGAACAATACTCCCAACTAGTGTGAGATACATGTAACACTGGAAGCTATTGCCTGCTTGAAGCATTTGACTTAGAGATAAGCTAGTTGATCTCTTGTTGTCTATGCATGCTTATCAAGTCACTTGCAACAGAAACCCACCTAAAAGAGAAAGTTGGCCATTGTCATCATACACCTCGTCTAGTCTCCTTGCGTAGGCCATAAGGTACGATTTGTGTGTAAGTGCAGCCAAAACAGTTTTTATATTGGGAATGTTGACATCCAGCCTTTGTGCAAAAGCAGCTATGGAACTACGGAAATCTGCAAAAAGGCATTATTAAACAACTTCAATCTTAGACAAAAATGTTGGGACAGCATCAGGCTTAAATTTACCTGTCACACAGCAATCACTTACCCTACCCTTTCAATATTGGAAGATATATTGTTTGTGTGCTGTCAAGTATTAAATTTATCTTCAACATTGTCAGAAGGGGGGTGGGGGGTGGTTCCTTAGAAATTAATCTTTAAATTAAGAGCTGCTCATGCTGCGTTCCTGTTCGTTTTCCAACAAAATCCCAGCAAAAACAGCAAGAATTAAATGATGTAGAATCTTTAAAGGCAACATGCACTTTAGTCTCACACACTGTCTGATGATTGTTATAAATATTGTGGGAATAATACCTGTTGAATCCAATAAGCTTGAAAGCTTTCCTAAAACCTGTTGTGTATAAAAAACAAAAAGTTATATGAATTAATAAAAGTGTACAAAGCGATACAGTACAGACAAGGAATGATAGGGAAAGTGTACAACTTCTCTCAATCTAGAAGCTCAGCAGTCAGTGTAGACAGTATAGAATATCTCTTACCGGATACTGCTGCCTTGCATCTGTGCAAAACCTCGCGTAAGATAGTATTCGCGAAGTGTTTTCATGCCTGACATTCTGCGAATAAATACTTCTAACACAAGTACATCTGTGAAGGTCTCTTGCGAAAAGCAAAGGCCTCGAAATTAGTCGCGATAATGCCATAGTTTGAAGCCTAACACAGTTCATGGTACGTCCAGCTGTGACGGAAGGGCTCCCCTTCAGTTTAAGAAGAACGCCTAAGTAATCGTCTATGCGGGATAACGAAAATCTTCACATATGACTCATGCTAGTAACCACCTCCATTTCGACCGCCATGTTTGCTTCACATGGTGGTATCCAGATCTCTCACGGTCAAAGTAGCACAATTGCCCCCTGGGGACGAGGATTGGATTGACAGACGACATCCGGGAGGACATGTTGTTGTCGGGTGAGCAGGACAATGTTCTGCTGTTCGTCCCGAATCTGATCGGTAAGTGATTTCCTATGAAGTGCGGTTCCTATTTATGCACATGTAAACTCGATACATACCAAGCAAGCGTCAAACCGGTCGCTTCCCGAGATGCCTGCACCCCTGGTTGAAAACGAGCCCATGTGCGAAACCTTTCTTATGAAAATTAGTTTTTAGTTTTGTGCAAATCAAGCTCATCTTCATAAGAAAGCTTTTACACTGGGCCTCGTCTTGAAAAAGAGGCAGCAAATCATGTGACGTCATGTCGGCATGTTGGGGAGATATTTGCTCATATTTTTTGCCTCTATATTGTACTCAGAACCAACCAAGGATTAATTTTGCAACCGAAGAATTGGGTTCTTTGGTGTCACCAAAAGTTATAGTTTTATGTGAGGTTTACACATTTTTGTCTTATCAGGGTCAGCGTCAGGGTCAGGGTTTGAGGGCGCATTCCTACCTAAATGTCAGTCATGTATCCCCTTCCCTTGCTCCAAATTTACATGGATTATGATTTTATTGACTGTTTTATATTGACTTGTACAGCAGGGTAAATGTGTATAATCAAGTATTGATTTCTATTCTTTCTCTTTTAGGCTATGCTCGTTTAATGCTGTTAGCTACGGCATGGGTGTACTTCTCCAATCCTCCCCTCTTTCTGGGGATTTACATGACATCAGTAATATTGGATGGTATTTATCTCTATTATTTTGCTGGAAAGAAAACCAAAAACAATATTTTTCAATGTTGCCAGTGCAGAATAGTAATGCATTAGCATCAATTGGCGATTCAAGGTTGAAATTCTGGCTTGTACTTTTTTGTCCTGATTTTTTTAAACTATCAGGTCTTGATGGAATTGCAGCACGGAAGTTGAAGCAAGAATCTGCTTTTGGAGCATGGGTAAGTTTTACCCAACTTTTATTTGATTCACAAAATGTTATTTGAGAAATGTTCATGAGGTGGTGAAATATTTTGGATGACTGCGGGGTGCTGATATTTTTGGCATATTTTTAAGGCGTGGGGTGATAAAAATGTTGGAAAATATTGATGACCACAGGGTGGTGAAAAATAGTGATGACTGTGGTGAAATTTTTTTGAAAAATTTTGATGGCTGCGGGGTGGTCAAAATTTTTGGAAAATTTTGATAACTGTGGGGTGGTGAAAATAATTAGAAAACTTTGATGACTGTGGGTTGGTAAATTTTTTTGGAAAATTTTTAAGATTGCGGATTGGGGAAAATTTGTGAAAAATTTTGATGACCACAAGGTAGTGAAATTTTTCATGACCGTGGGGTGGTGAAAATGTCTTTAAATTCTGATGACCCTGAGGTCATTTGTCACATGAGATTTTATGTAATAATTGGTTCTTTTATTTTATTTTACTTTCAGCTTGATGTGACTGTTGACAACTTGGGAAGAGGAATGTTGTGGTCCTTATTATATGAGGCAAGGTTTATGTTGTTGTTTTCTTTGGTAATGTTCATATTTGTCTGTACATATTATATATACTTGTTGCTGGGTTTCTATTGTATTGTGACCTTTCAAGTCTCTTAGTATAATAGTCTGACCAGCCAATTCAAGTGAGAGACCACTATCTTGTATTGGCTCTTACTTAGGCTCTGTATGGCCTATAGGGTTTATAGGTTTATAAGCGGATATGTATGCATATAGAGATTTATGTAGAGATTTATATAAGCCATCATATTAACCAAGCTATCCATACTATAAAAATATCTCTGGTGAGAACCCGAAAGAGAAAATTGAAGTTGATCACTCTTGGGAGTGAATTGGGTTTAACAAAATTAAATGGTTAATGTTATGAAGTATTTCTTTATTTTTGACTGCAGTGGGGGTACTTTATCAGTGCAGTGGAATGGATTGTGTTTGTCTGTACTCACTCCCTTGGTCCAGCATGGAAGAGCTCTGCTCACAGCAATCCTCCTTTTTGGGTGCAGACAGTTATGGCTAATGGTTGGTCGACAAAAACTTTCTTTCACTTTACCATTCCCCTACTGAGCTAGCTTATTGATACACACTCAGGCAGCTCAATCGGTTGAAATTTGAAAATACAGTCAAAGCTCTCATAAGCAAACACCCTTGGGGATCAAAAAAATTGTCCATAACTGGAAAAATTATTGTCTGCTTACGAAAATGTGTTAATACAGGGTTTGACTGAGGTATAGTTTAAATGGCCCGTTTCAAGGCGTCCGTAAGTAGAGCTGTCCACTTACGAGAGTGTTCACCTGGAGAGCTCTAACTGTAAAAACAAAATCTTGATTTACCTTGCTCCTTTGTGTGTCTTTATTCCTTGTGTGTCATTTTGGGGTGGTTGCGGGTCATTTTTGAGTGGTTTTTTTGTCTGGTGGCGTCCTCATGAGGGAGTTCCTATTGTTATTTATAACCTGCACTTAGCAGCAGCCGTTAGTATTTCATGCAAACCAGGTCATGGTCAGCATGCTCTGAAGCTAAACTTGTCTTTCCTGTATTCATCAGCTTTTAAGACTCCAGCAGGGATCTTTGCTATCATGGGGCTTCATGTCTTACCTGTGTGGTTGTATGGACACCAGATGGAAGTTTGGGAAGTCTGGATGTCACGGCATGTTGAACTTGCTATCGCTGGTGTGCTGGTGTCAGGGCGAGCTCTTTGTATGGCTGTGGAGGTACAGTTTAGTATGTCATCTATACATCTATGCTGTCTGAACAATTATTGTTTGCCTTCCTGGTAAGTTTCCTGTGGTAATGAAATAGTATTTAGATTGATAGCCAAGTGGCCATGTGGCCATGTGGCCATGTTGCATTGGGTCCAAACATCTTTTGAAATGTCACTCACCTATTCACTCATTTATTTACATACTTACTGTTTAACTATGTGTAACTTTTTTTGTGCATTTTTGGGAGTGCTCTATGTGAGCCTCATGTGCAAATTCATATCAAGTAGTGCAGTGTCTGTTGTGGGGTTAGTTATTCTTGATTTCTGATCCTTTCCCTTTCAGCTTTGGTTTGTCAATGCACACATTCAGAATCTGGTTGCAGATCATAAACAGGTCAGTCCTGCTGAGAATGCAGAAGACAACACTTTCAGCTGATCTCCAAATATTATCATCAAGAATGTCTGATTTCATATATTAGCACTGTCTGGATACAATCACAGACTCAAGGACATACAAGGCTCAAGATTCTTTTTTTCTGTGTAATTTTGTCATAAAAGCAGGGTTCAAAAAGCCTTCAATCAAAATTCAAGGACTGACCTCTTAAGATGAATTGTATTTTTTTCAAGTACTTACAATATTTTATTATATACATACTGAGACATACTCACGAAAAAGCCATATCGTAAAATTTCGTACGCAAATGAGTTCTAGCCAATGAGAGGCCGCGAACGACGCTTTTCACACGTGAAAAAAATCGTTCGTCCAATCACAAGCTGCGAACGACGATTTTTCACTACTTTTAAAGGGTTTCCCGGTCCCATCATAAATGTCTCAGTATGTATATAATAAACAGAAAACATCATGGAAAGTGCTTTGTACAGTTTTTATTCACTCGTTGTTTCGTATCATAAAACTCACTCGCTCGCAAAGCCTCGCTCGTTCGTTTTATGATACTTCACAACTCGTGAATAAAAACCGTACGCGCGCACTTTCCATGAAGTAATCTCTATGTATTGCCTGATGGCTCAAGTAAATATTGTTTAAGTCTTTAAAGACTTTGATGACTTTCAGTTCTTATTGTAGTCTCCTCAAACGATTGCATATGATCAGATTGTCTCCTGTGTTGTTCTTTGGAAGGTCATTTGACATGCAGTGACCAAAGTCAAATTTCCAGTCAATTCACTGGGTTGATTTATTATTAATTCGTGAGCTTTTCAAGGACTGATGTCCAAATTCAAGGGCTTTTCAAGATTGTACAAATTACCTTGAAAAAGGACAATCTTGTCTGTCTGCATTATTGGCCTCCCACAGAAATAAGCTAAAAACAACCAACCAACAAAGAAACAAACAGTATTCTGCTCTTTTGGCAAATATGGATTTTTTATTTCCAGAATTAGATGGAGCTGAATGAGGTGTAGTACGTTATTGTTGTCAAGCAGTCCTTGCTGCCAAGACGAGGAGAAGAGCAGAGAAAATAATTTATTAAACAAGACTGAATGAACAAGAATTTTTTTATTAAAATTAAAATGGAGCCTGTGATGAGTGGTTCTCAGACAACTTTCATAAAACTAAAACCAAACTAAGTATACCACCAATCACAAAGGCTGTAAAAAACACTAGAATAAATATTGTTGAAAAAATAAATCCAATTGATCAATGGGATCTGAGTAATATTACATTCTAAAACTATTACATTAAATTCTAAAACTATTATACTGTGTAATATTGTTGAGAATTTTTTCGGACATTTTAGACCTGTCACAGTTACTTTTTTCTGCTAGTATACATGTACAATTGTACTTGTGACGACTGCAGTGAAACATTTATAAAATATCACACAGGGAATAAAAGGTTGTTAACACAGTAGTCAAACAAGAAGTTTCCTAAGAAGGTTTTTAAAATTTTCTAAGAAACCCAAAACTGACATAAGTTGATCACTGTCAACATTTGCCTTTATAGTAGGTAAACTGCAAAGCATGATGGGATCATGATGAAGTTGGGACATACTGTTGATGAGCTTTCACTTGGACAAATGTTTGTCTGTCCCAGTCACTGTCCTCAACAAGCAAGCCAGTCAAATGACCTCCATACACACACCCAGTGTCCAAACCTGTTGCATAGCGGTATTGCTGTAGCTTTCGCAACGCATCATGTCCATAGATAACATGACTGGGACCTTGCCAGAACCCTGCCCATGGGGACCCCTCTGTGATGTGGTTTGTACTCTGGCATTTCTCTGGTATGTAGTTCCTCATAGTCATCATGTGTAGAGGGCTTTGGTCCTCTATCTCTATTCCTGGCGTTAGTCCAGCATGCACCACGGTCACATTAAGGGACTGGACACTTACAGTATACGGCAGGCTTTGTAGGTAATTCAAGTCATCTTCAGACAGATCCAGAATCCACCTGTATTTATCGCGAAGTGCCTGTTTGTTGTCTTTTGAGACGAGCAGTTCTCTCAGCATAGACTGTTCGTGGTTTCCACGCACTGAATACGCTCCGATTCGCCTGGCAAGTTGCACAACTTCGGCACTTTTCGGCCCCTTACTGACAATATCTCCTACGAATATCACCACCGTTCCTTGCTCCGTGTAGTTGCACTTCGTGAGCAATTCTTCCACTTCTTGTAAACAACCATGGACGTCTCCAACGAAGAGAATATTCTTGCCCTGTGTGACGGAAGGTGGCAGTATTACATGCGGCTTAGTGGGAGGAAAAGCGGCAGTCTTACTGGAGTCCGGTGCGGTGACAGAAATGCCACGACGCTTCAAGAAGTCAACAAGGATTCTCAACGCCACGGTGCCATGAGCCGCCATGTTGTTGTCGTCATGCAAACCATGCAACCACGCCTGTTTTTTATTTATTTATTTATTTATTTATTATTTATTTTCTAGAAGTGACCGCGTTGGGAGGCTGGTGGCAAGTTTCTGAAGTTATGAACTTCACTGGAAATTTTCAGAATTTCAGCGGCTGTGTGCACACACACACATTTTTCCTTTCTCTTTTTCTCGTGGAGTAGCTGCACAGGGTGCTGGTGCGTTTCGGCCTGTCTGACGATCATCCCTCGTAAATCCAAGCTTCCGCGTCTCTTAGTTTCTCTTTTTGAAAATTCCCGTGAAAAGCATGACTCAAACTTGTCAAACGCTGGCCTTGCTCCAAAAGCAACAGCAGCGCCCAGCTGCTTAGAACGTCACTGACGTAACAAACACCTTTTCTTTCAAAAAATGTTTGGAACCTAAACATTAATTTAAAAGAAATGCTGAAAAGTTCTAGCAGAACCCCCCCCCCCCCCCCCCCCCGGGTAGCAGAAGCACATTTCTGGAGTTTGAAACCAGCCTTTCATACTGTCAACACAATGTCTTACTACAGTTATTTATTTATGCCTTTTTAACCGGGAGCTAATTATATTGCAGTTGTTTTACTGCCTGACGCAGCGTAAAAATGGGTGAGGTACGGCGCGTGGGAGGGGGGGGGGGGGGGGGGTGACACGCGGCTATTACTTGTACATTACTGCACTGGAAATCCCTTGGACGCAGTGTTCCTTCTTCAGATCTGTGGCGTTATATAGGGAGACATCATCAGATGAACAGTTGCTCAGATGTATGCCCATAACAGCAAAAAGAACAGACAGCACACAAGCCAGGCAATTCATATATTTTTAATATTGTTTCCAATTTCGATTCATAGGGGTGCCTGGTGTGAAAATATAAAAGCAAAAATCTTTGTCAATATAAGACCCGACTGATTTACTCCGAAGTAAATTCCAACTTCAGAGTACATTGAAGTGAACGAAATTGAAATGCATTACACCAGTTTTGATTGTTGAGTGTCATCTATTTATTTACAAGTACCATGTGCTAAATGACGCTATTTTGAATGGTTTTGGCAACGTGCTTCACGTGCAAGACATAAAAAAACACATGGCTACTGTTTCCAACCATCCTCAAAAAAATAAAATAATTACAATCTCGTGGTTCTGACAGATACTGGTAGGTTGTAACAACTACCTACTAAATCTGTCGAGGACACTGCGAAATGTAAGAAAGGGCAGGCAATTGATTACAAAAGACATAGCTACCAACGAGAAATGGAAACTACAATATTATATTTACAAAGAAATAAGTTAAATCTAAATATGCTGCAGTAAAGGGATTACAGACCGTATCATGTTTTATAGTTATTCATATTCTTGAAAATGTCCCATGCACTGTGATTTACCATAAATTTGTTAACATTGACAGTGCAAAGATACTTTTGATTTATGAATTAAAAAACGTATAATTATATAGATAATTATATAGTTTAAGGGTAACAAACCATTTCCCCCCTGCTGCACAATATTTAAAAAAGTATGTATTTTACCCTGTACACATTGTTGTATAGGAATTTTGCAACAACTCAATTCAAAAAACAATCACTTTTGATCTAAATTATGTTGCCAATCTGTCCTCTTTCAGCACTTTTCTCCATGACTCTGCATGTGTCTCAACCAATGAAAGCTTCATTGGGAAAGGACACATGAACATGTCACACGAAATACAGTTATGACTTTGATATAAATGCATCTCATATATCTTCATTTCTCTCTTTCTTCCTGTTTCCTGTTTCTTTCTCATTTCACTTCAATTTGTATTTGTTGAATTCCCTCTAGAAATATTAATGGACGTATAAATATTGGACTAATATTTGAAACTTAATCGGCATACAAAAACCATGGCTTCTTCTATATGCTCTGTTAAAGACTCCATAAATAATTAGCCATTGCCATTGCCTAATTAACTTGTCACTAATATACAGTAAACCTGGGGCACTTTCCATTGGACCAAGAAAGCCAAAAATTCTGGGAGGAAATCAAATTGATTGACAGTTTTCGGTAAGAACTTTTCAAAAATCGAGGAAAATCTCTTGAGGTTGTCATGGTTTTTTTTAAAAAAATTCTGGAATGACCAATGATCAAAATGGAAAGTGCCCTTTGACATACAACATATGCACACCATATATGTAGACATACAGTGCATGTTCACAGGCATACCTTCATTGTGACATACACATGAATCATGTATAATTATTCAATACTGATATGTGTGCACATCATCGTGCATGCATGTCAAAAACATTAGCACTGGATCAAACAGTTGTAGACTGAGCAACATCTTTACTGGAACGATGGAATGCTTTCAAAATTGTACCCCTTCTGTCCTTTTGTAGCTCTGTAAATGTATATAATGTGATATGCTGGGGAGAAAGAAACACATAGGGTATTTAGAAATATAAATTTTCCATAATCAGCTTACAGTGTACTGTGATTTGTACACTCCCTCCATAAAATGAACATTTTGTCCCATACAGTAACTCGAAGATTCTTACCTCCAGGAAGGATGCAAATTGCAGCACATACAAAAAATATGATGGTCTTTGTGTCTGCAAAAAAATAAAAATAAAAATAAAAAATAAAAAATTTAATAAAAATAAATAAATAAATAAATAAATAAATATATATACATATATACACATATATATATATATATATATATATATATATATATATATATATATATATATATATATATATATATATATATATATATATATATATATATATATATATATATATATATATAAATAAATAAATAAATAACACATTAATATTATAAAATGTTACAAACTTTATAGCAATTTCCATGAAACTTTTATATGTAACATGTGAAGAATTTATGAAATAAAGACCAATTTAATATAAAGACAACTAAAATGAACCCTATTTCAATAGTAATATATCTGGTTAAAGCAGTGACCAATATTAGAAGTCTATTCTACACTCTTGCACTTACCATCATTACTGTTGCCTGATGATGCTAAGGCAATCCCTGTGATGGCAAAGGCTACAAAAAAAAAAGGTGCAAATTAATATATATTATGTACTAAGAAAATAAGATAGATCTTGTGTATGATCCTCATGGTCAGGTGAAACTGTTGTTTTCCCTGAACCAGCATAATATAAAAATTTAATTAAAATGTAATTATACTCCAGCAGCAGATCAAGGAGTATTGTACACAGTAATTATTATAAAATAAGTAAGATTAAACTAAATTTTTATTATTTTGATTTTAATCTTTCATTTGTTTGAAACCATGTGCACAGTCAAACAGCTCACTTATTCTATATCAGCCATGTACAAAAAAAAGTTTGAAGAATCATCCACTGACCTATTCCTGCGAAAAACAGCAAAAATGCAGCAGTCACAGTTTTGCGGTTTTCTTTTATCCTGGGATGTTGAAGCCAGCTGAGGACAGATTACATGCAATGTTAGCTGTTGCATGTGCATGACTCTTTGATGAACTTACAGTATTAATTAAGTCGTCTTTGTGGTCTAGGAAACAATAAAATATGGTACTACATGTACTGTAGGTATTGAAACTAATGTGCCACCAAAACATGTTTCTTTGAGATCTGAATGCAGTCATATTATTGCTATAGAAAAATATGATAAAATGTTCTCCACAATTGTCAACTGATGAGAATTTAATGATTAACATGACCAAGTAGATGACTATTCTGATTGGATACGCTGTAAAAAGTATGTACTGTATGTCCGTATGTTAGTAAAATTTAACTGTGAGAAAATCTTGTGCAGCTAGCTGCTAATACACATATTCAGGAAGTTTGTTCTGGCTTGTGAAGGACTCTTGAGAAATGCCTGGAGTCCAAAGAAGTTTCCAAAGACTTACAATAATGCCTGCTTCTTAAAATTGTTCATATCTTCCTCTGATTCAAAATCCATTGTACTGTCTCTGGCAGAACTGAAAAACAAAAAAGATATACTATTGCTGCACATTGCCAAGACTGAAAATCTGAGAACAAAAATATGGCCGCTGAATTTATATCTAGTATAGTCACTTAATTGGGTCACAAATATAGACTCCCAAATGAACAAGTTAATTACTCAGACACTGACACAATTTGCTATATTTTATCAGAAACATTAAACACTGTAAATGGTAGTTTGTTAGATCTGCACAACAGTCCCTATTGACAGTAATATATCTTCTCCTCTAATTCAGTGAGCGGCACTGAAGTGAGATGTACAGCTGCATGGGGGAGGGGAGTGGAGTTGCCAAAAGATGAGGGGTGCACATGGCCATACACCTCACTTTAGTGCTGCTCATTCATGGGAAGCAAAAAAGGGACTGGGAAGTTTGTTGTCTATAATTTTGTGAGAGTTTCCCTTCCTCCCTTTGGAAGGACACTTCTTGATCACAAACCTTGAAGTGCTCTGAGCCTTTGGCCTGCCTCCAGCCAGAAAGTTTGTCCTAGATTGCTGCAACAAATAAAACGAAACAAAATCTTTTAAAATTAATACTTAATTTTTTAATACCATGTATAATAGATAGTGTAACAAATATAAAAGACTCTTGAAAAACGTCTAAAGAAGTGGCAAATAAACGATGATTGGCCTGTGCAGATTCTACTTCTACATTTTATTATTCGGTAAATAAAGTCCTAATTGCGCTGTACAGAACAGATTTACTGTATGAAATCTACATAATACGAGCTGGTTAAAAAATTGGCATAATTACTGATCAAATAGAAAGTTTGGAAAACAACCGATATACATGCATAACCGTACATAAAGAATATCTGCAGACATACTATATATTTATATAACTATAAAATGCAATGATAAAAAATCTAGCACTTTGGAGTTTGTAAAAGCTGCAACCTGTTCCGACAAACTGGATCGAGGTGCTGTACGTTTCAAGCTTTCCTAAGTAGAAAAGCAGTCCATAAAGTGTAATTATAGACAAACCTGAGGGAATGGTTGAAAGGTACTAGTCCCAAGATCTCTGTCTTGGGCCTGTGCTTCACAAACATCGTCATTTGAAATAGAAACGTTCGCCTCTATCGGGACTCGGGGTTTGTGTTTCATCCGTGTTGCCACATCAGGATAGGAATCTAATTCTTCATCTGACTCCGAATCCAGCAGATGTCCCTCGTTCTTCGATGCCATGAGTTAACAGTACCACAAACCAAATCTTAGCCTTTCATTTCATTTTGACAACAAGCCTCGACTGCACGCGCCGTCGCTGACAGTGCTATGGGGGAGGGGGAGGGGGAGGTAAGCACATTTGTCCCATCATTGTCCCAAATGTTTTACAGTCTCACGGTATTGATCTTTTCATAATTCATAATCTGTGTTTATTACGGTGGTTTCACAAAAAGTTGCCTTTTCTTTCTGTTGTTCGCAAACCACACACCTACTGCCCACCATCTCACTCCACACCCAGAAAATGATTTGATATTTCAACCTTAGTTCCCAGGCTTTCTCTATGGTTCAATTCAAAATGGCGGCCGCAAGTTGCAACTCCAGCAGTTCCGAGGATGAAGATCGGGAGAAATTTGCAGACATTGTAAAAAGCATATGCCTTGGTAAAAAGAGCTCGTGTAAAACTTCTTCACAGACCAATTGAATGATTCTAAACTTTCTTATTTTTTGACTTCTGTCCAGAAACTACAGCAAACGGCGAAGGCTCTTCCGCAACTGGCTACCATCACCATCAAGACTTTGGTGAAAGAAGCTCAAAACCAAGCTTAAGGTCCGACTGAGATATGTAATGTATAACTTAAATTTTTGTATGATGCGATACACGTGGTTGTTTATCATTTATTATTCGGACCCTCTCCCCTCTCCAATCTCTGAGTCCCGGGGGGTGTACTCAATAGGAATTTGGGTAGGGGGGTTCCGCTGACTCTATAAAACCATGACCCTATTCAAGACACTTAAATATAAATTTTGCTACCCTGTCTAAGACAAAGTGCTCTAATTTGATACCCTGTTTTTAATATTCCATCAGAGAGATAAGTTAGCCTGCGTTGCACGCGTTTCCACTGAAGCATATAAAGAAATTGCGCTAAAAATGGCGAGTGCAAAAAATGCGGTCGAAGGGGGGAAGCGAGAAGGAGAAGATCTTCAGAAAATAACCCTGTTTAACACACAAAAATGTAAAAATTGATACCCTGTTTAAGACATTGGACCCTGAAATGATACCCTATTGGGTGGAACATCCCTATATAGGAAATATATGGGAGTCCCCCACTCCCCAATCAGAGGTCAGAGCCCTTGGAGGAGAGCTAGGGTTATGTCTCTTATCACAGCATTTTTGGGCAGAAAATAGACCTATGGTGAAACTGGGTCAAAGTTAATACAGGCTGACTACTGTCAAACCATGAGTGACTAACTGTAAGCGACCATTTACCAAATGACCGA
Source organism: Plumapathes pennacea (assembly GCA_964036295.1). Classification (NCBI taxonomy): domain Eukaryota; kingdom Metazoa; phylum Cnidaria; class Anthozoa; order Antipatharia; family Myriopathidae; genus Plumapathes; species Plumapathes pennacea. Next base: position 2,929,156 of record OZ038467.1, read on the forward strand.
TTGGTCACTCAGTTAAATTACTGTTCTGTTAGTGAAACCTCCAGTAAGCAACCACTCTATTTATCTATGCTCCCAAAGAGCAATTTTCTGAGCAAGGACTAACTTCCTTGCAGAAACTGGACCAGACAAAACAGTAACATATACAACAGGACACAAGATTGATTTCTTAAAACTGACTAAGTTATTCACTCACTAAAATTGCATTATTTTTCACTGGTTGTGGATCTCACTTAGGCCTCCCATAGTGAGAAATTCCCTTAAGCAACCACCTCCCATAGGTGACCACTGAAAGACAAACGAAGGGTGGTCCCTTACAGGAGGTTCCACTGTAGTGTGCTCTAAATCTTGGGATATGAAGAGTGGGAGATCAAGCAAGTTGTCAGGTCTGAGAAGAGGATTATTCTTCCAGTTTTAATTGTGTCTCTTAAATGCTGCCCCTGTAGACACTGGAGGAGAGATGAAGATCAGCCAAGCTCTACCATCACACCAGAATTTCAGAAACATGTTGCAAAAAAATTGGCTGCCTTTCTTGACAGGTACAGTTAGCACAGAGATGCCATGGATAGCTCCAGGAGAAAATATGACCAATTTCTAAAAGTACTGGTGCCAAAAGTTAAGTGGGAGGCATGCTCCCCAGAAACTCCAAAATGGCAATTGGTCACCCTTGTGTGAAAGGGTTAAAGCAGGAGATCAGTCGCCAGTTACAGTGAATAACATCACATGTTGCCCTCTTGTAGCTCTGTTCAGATGACAGATGTCAGGGAGAACAACCATGCTGCCCCTCAAGAATCTGGTAAAGGCATTAAGTTGCTGTCATCAGCTAAACAAACTCTGAAATCAGCCACTGATGACAACAAGAAAGCTTCAGAAAAAAAGAGCCCCTCGCAGATGTGTTTAAGTGGCAGGTGAGTGATAAAAGTGCACACCCTTTAATCTCCTAAAATCTAAAGCAGGCCCTAATTTTCAGAGGCAATGTTATACCTCCTGAGAAGAATTCTCCCAAAATTTCCAGAGGAAAATGTGTTCATGAATGATGTTGTGAGAATTGATATATTACATGGGGTACTTGAGGTTGGCTGAGCGAAGTTATTAGGTGGCAGTCTTTCAACAGAGAAGTTTTCCACCCTGGTTTCTTTCTCCTGAGAGAGCCAAAACAGAATATTTCCCACCAGATAGACAAGTATCCAGCTTGCTAACTATTAATCTTTCGATTTTGATTAAATAACTTTGCAGCAGTGATGATGAAGAGGAGGCTCATCGATTGGCAGAGGCTGCTGTGTCTGGTTACACTATTCTTGCAAATGGCAATGAAGGTGTGTGGTATTCGACATGTCTAACTCACGGAACCGGCGGAACCCTAAACTAAACCTAATCCTAACCCGGGGTACCGTTAGGTTAGGGTTTAGGTTAGGGTTCCGTTGGTTTCTTGAATTAGATATGCCTTTTGGTAGTAATAGTAGTATTTCTGTGGCATTTTTATTCCTTTGATCAGTGGATACTCAAGAAAATTTCTTTCTTTTCAGACGGAGTAAGAAGACTTGAAGATAAAACCCACACTCTAACAGGCGATAATGATCAGAGCCAACACGAAAGGAAAAGAAAGAAATTCAAAGAGAAAAATGAAGATAGAAAGAGTAAACACGAGAAGAAAAAGAAAAAGAAACGCCATAAGGAGACGTAATAGTGAAAGTGTCAGTCTAAAACCAGAAGCCAGGAACACCTGTTCCCACGCTGCACAGGTCAGTGACCAGACAGTTGTGAAGTGACCGGTGCCTGCAATGCATCTGGAAAGTCAACTGGAGCTCCCTGTGTTCTTAACGGAGTGAAAAGGGCAACACTATGATAGGAGGACTGACCGCATGAAGCTTGACATCATTGCATCAAATATCAAAACGGGCTCCATACCAGGACCTAGTTGTACAAAGCTCGAGTTACAAGCTAATCCAGGGTTAAGCGCAAAGCCCATTCTTTGATGCAACACTGCCATTTGACAGAGCAATGAACACACAAAGTACTTCAGCAAAATCGTTTACGTTACAAATAATTTATTTATGTGTTGTTCATTGTTCCGCTACAACGTATTTTTCTGTTTACAGTCGGTGTGTACATCTTGCGACATGAATTTTGTTCTGGGTCAAAATAGTTCGCACTCGGCGGTACCAAGGGACATCCATGATGTCACTGTCAAAGTCTTGTGTCCTGCGTGATGACTGCACATTGTTCGCCGACTGCGACGGCTTTTGTATACTGTGTTGGAGCATTCTGCCCTTGCAAATTCAAAGTCTCGCTGCCAATACTCCCGCGAATACAGCAATTACAAAAATCGGCCAGTTTATTAGGCCGAAAGCAAGAAAATTTGATGGACGCTGATTTGAACTGCCGTGAGCTCACGTACGCCATGGTGCAGCCAGCCGCCAGTTCCACCAGGCGAAAGAGCGACTGAAATACGAACCAAGGCCACGGCTCTGGGGTCTGGTATTTACCAGAATACATGTTATAAACGTGGAATATAGAGTACAGCTGAAGCGCACAACTTGCAAATCCGAGAAAGACTGAAATGAAAGTTATTTTCACAAGTTTTGAAACGTTCGGTCTGTAAGGACGTTGTGCCCTTTGTCTTGAGCCGATACTCAGGTTCCCCATGTTCTGTATTTGTGCAGCACTCCGCTTGACATAAGCCAGGATTTTCGTTCCACTGTAAATATAACTAGCTGACAAAGTGAAACTTATGATAATGAAAAAGCTCTGGCAGGTGATCCTGAAGGCTGTTCCGTCCGCGTACAACGCAGTCACCACTTCCGTGACGATTGCCAGAGTATAGTGAAAAGCGATGACAGACGAGATAAATTTTCCACTTTGTAGCTTTGCCGGGTACAATTTAAGTTTCGTCATTTGTAGAAAGACCAAATGAATCAGTGAGAACGAGGCTGTCAGGCAAGGCAACCCGATTCCGAACAGGATCCTGGTTAGTATAACCGGGCACGAGGGAATCACGTTGCATTGATCAGACTCGTACGGGTTAACGAATAGAAACAAGGCCCTGGTTAATCCGAAGAGTACAAGGAGGCAGTTGACGACCAACGCCAGAAGTCGGCGTGGCTTCCATCCCTTTCCCACAATACGAACCACGTGCAGCAAAGCATGGAGGGCCAGGAGAAAGAACAAGGTACCCAGGCCTGCCCAGTGCAGTTGCCACACCCAGCTCCACGTTTCCAGCGCGTGGCCCCACAAGGGGACGGGCTCGGAGATGGGAGGGAAGTTCCTTTCCGGTTCAGAGTGAGGTGTGTTATGCGGCTCCGCGCTCATATTTGAAACTCTGCAAAGTAAAACACACAATCGCTGTTACTCCAAATAGAAACGAATGTATTAGATCCTGATTACGAATTCTTAAAGACATCCGTGTTTTGAGGCAAAATAGCGGCCACAAGCTAAAGTAAGTGGTCACCAAGCAGCAACAGCTTGGGGGATTAGACTTGGGAGATCCATTGAGATCTCATTGAATGAGGTCGTCTTTGTAAGATCGTTATATTGTCTGTGAACTGCTCATTTACGGTAACTGCCAAGCTTCTGAATTCAAATCTTCCAACTTCGACAAAAGCTAAAACCCAACATTGGGAAAGCGGAACTAACGACCAGGAAATATGGAAAACATCAAATAGGTTGGGTGTCACGTGGTGTGCTGACAGTATTTTGAAGCATTGCAAACTTCCCCTTTTACGGGCCGAAAATAGAACCATTTTTCAAATATATAAAGGAATGACCATGCACTCAAACATCGCTTCAGTGAGGTCAATCCGAGGTTAGGTAGATCCTGACTAAGGGCCCGTTCACACTTAACTCGGTACTGATTTCGATCCGAGATCGGTACTGAGATCGCACTTAGTTCGCATCGGCGCGCGTTCACACTTGAGTAAAATTTGAAACAAAAATTCTCCCGGCAGGGGAGAAGCCTGGGGGGTTTTGTCATCTGGCGAGCGCGCGCGCGCTCTGCCTTGTGATGGCATGATCGCGGCGATCGAGATGGCGGATGAAAGTGTAAACAATAATTTGCAACACTTGTGGGAAGCTCAGTTAATAAGGAATTTATTTAAAAATTACTACATTTATAGCGGAAACGGAAATGAAAATTCGAAGAAAACCATTCAAGCGCGGCTGTCAAATTTGATGGGCATTGACGTTTGCAGTCAAGGTGAATTCATCACCGAGCCTGCGGCTGAAAAGTTTTTGTGGTTTGAATTCTTCTCTGTGACTTGTGAATGGTGAAGAGGATAACTGGTTGAGCTCTGCGGAAAGTAGCATTGGGAAGTTAATACAGAAAGTTTCTCGTAACTTGCTGAAACAAATGGCAACGAACAGATTCGCTCGCAAAACTCGACCGTGTTTTCTTCAAATTTTAGCGAAAGATGCTTCTCTTCGGAGCCAGAAACAATCTTCATGTAAGTCAGTAGTCTTTCAGTCCTGAATTCTCGAATTTTCCGTCTTCCAAAAGATGTCATATTTTTGCTTGCGTTCCAACAAAGTTTCCTGAGACTAGTATTACAGGACTACTTTTAAAACGGTGGCGGCGGTCACCGCCATTTTGTTTTGAATTCATCAAGTCGGCGAGATGCGTATTGAGCTGAGCAGCAGGTATGGCTTTGGTGTTTCACTGTTTGTTTTCTTCGACAGTACACGGTAAGACTGGTCAATCTTCGTAGACTTATGATACATTCGCAAAATATAGTTTTGTCTTTCATCCCACTCGTTTTACTTGCCTCCGCTGAAGTTGGTGATTTCTCCGGCAGCCCACTTTCAGCACGCAGTTGCGTTCACACCTAAAGGTGGTGTTACACTGGTCGATTTGCAACGATGCGATGTTGCGCTAAAAATCGTTGAGGTGTAACACCCCATTGCGAACAATATTTCGCGATGTTTGGAGTGCCGTTTACACTTGAAAACTATTTCGGATACAAAGTTCCCACTTTCGATTTCGGATTCGTTTTCTCTCCGGATTCACTAAAAATGACACCGAATTCACAAAAACTAGTGTAAACGCTTTCACGAATCCGAAAACAAATGTCACGAATCCGGATAAATTCGCTCTAGCGTAAACGGGGCCTTTGAAAGCGATTTAAAAACTTGCAACACCGTTACGAGGATTTGGAGCAAATCGGCGTTGCAAATCGACCAGTGTAACACCAGCTTAAAGCGGACTAGTTTGGATCGGTCTCAGATCGATCTGAGACCACCTCCTAATGCGAGCTGAGTTGGATCGATCTGAGATCGCTTATACACTGTAAATTTGAAAGAGGCGTTTTAGCCCCAAAACGAAAAAACGAAAAAACGAAAAAAAAAAGAAAAAAAGAAAGAATTTGCAAATTTAAGCTCGCCGCAACCGCTAGCAAAAGCGCTAACGGGAACTTAAACGCACAACAAATCCACAGAAACAAACATCCCTGGAGCACTCAGGTTTCGTAGCCAAGACATTGTGTCAACAAAAACGATTTATTGGGATTTCAATTTTGAGGTCAAATAGTTTAGCTTTTAACTCGGGCCGGCTTATAATAATAATAATAATAATAATAATAAAAAAACCACAAATACGCCAGGAATCACATCAGAACAAGAAAACGGTGGCAAAATATTTTTAATTGAAGATCCTCCAGGTGTCGTCCTCTACAGCCTGCCCGCATCTCGTCTTCCGTCGAGCAACTTTTTGGGTTTGAACCGTCTCTTCAGAAAGACCCTTTATTCATAAGACTGTCGCGCATGCAAAAGTAAAGCTAAGGCCAATATGTTCGCTTGTTTTTTACTACCTATAAATTCAGCGTGAACGATTCAATAATTCTCCGGAACTTGAAGTAAGCGGGTAGCTCTAGTCGAAACCCTTGCAAACGGGGCACATAAGTTGACTTCACTCGGCAGTGATTTCAATTTTTTTAGAGAAAACAAAATCCCGAAGGAATCACCCTTACTCACCTTCTGGTCTTTTAGCGGATGCTACGGATCTGACGGTACTCTAACTCAGATGTATTCCCGGGTCGGTCCGCTTTTGGCGGGACGGCGCTAAATATTTTTCACGGCCGCAGTTTCAAGCTTAGTAGTATGAATGTTTGTATGTTGCACGTCTTCGGAATTTGTTTTAAAGTTCACCAACATGCGAAGCAGCTAATATCTACCCTCTTTATGAGTATGAAAGAAATAATTTCAAACGCTTGTAATATTATGCGCATTTCACATTGTGACCCCTGCCGACGGTTTATACAGACGCGTAACAATCGCTTTACTAATTGACATAGTTGACAAAAGAAGCCCCGTTGGATTTGTCATTAATCGGTAGCAACCACTGGGAGGCCCTGCTGCGAAGGAGAAAATGTGCACTTCTGGCTCGTGATGTGCGAAATGGCTACTGCCTTGTTGGAAGTCTCCCTCAACCAGCTTCTCTTAAAAGCAATTAGAATAAGAAACAATCGAATTGTTTAGCGTATATTTAGGGGTCTTAGTTTTCGAGACACCCTCGACGAGGCGCCTGAAAGCTTTGTGTAGGAGAGGAAAAATAGGCCGACAATAAAATACGGAACAATCATGGCGCAACTTTATTACTTGCCCGGCGAAGAATTTGAAGCATATCGAAAGGCGGGAAAAAAAGCAAACCACAAATAGTAAATCCTCACTGTCTCAGGAGCCAAGCAGATACTCCAAAAGCGGCTGTTTCAGCAAAAACGTCGTCCTTCTCGTGTCCGGAATCGAAAATATTTATGCTTGCGTTTTATTTCATCTAGGAAAGCGGAGCAAACCTTGTTGTTGACCTAACTCTTATAACATTAAACACTCGCCCAGGCCCCACCGCTTGGGCTGGGAATCACCTCTTTGAGTTACAGATCAATATTTTTGAAAACAGCTTTTTGAATTCCGCAATCCACTACTTCATCAAAAAGCAAAACTTGAATGACCCAGAGAAATCTGAAAAGGGAGGCCACGTTTTTGTCGTTTGAGAGTTTCCTCACGCTGAGGGCCCTGGGAACGAGTCTGCGACGACTGTCGGTGTGCGGTTCAGCGTAATGGCATGCGTAGTAGCTCGGGCGCCATTCAGTTCAAACGGTTTTTTTAAGGTCGGCGTCTCACGAAAGTGAGAAGCACGACCTTGTTGCGGCCACGACACCGTCAGTCCGTCAGTCAGTCCGTCAGTCAGTCCGTCAGTCAGTCCGTCATCTGTGTCAACAATAGACTTCCAAATTAGGAAGTTTATTCCAAATTTGGGCACGATCACGCATGATGAAATACATTTCAAGAGATCGATTAACTTTAAAGGCACGGAATTATACGACCTTTTAATCACGGCTTTTGGTGAAAGTATGAATGCGGAAGATGCTCCAAAGGTTTATACTTGCTCTTGGCCGATACCTCGAGTGTTTCAAGCATCACCCGATTTTCCTGATAAACTCTGTGTGAAAACAACATTTCATACTGGCGTAACGGTACGGACTTTATATCGATCGTGTAGTTATTATTTTGTGTGAATGTTTCAGTCGGTTGACCGTACACAGGAACCCGGCGTTCATTTCTATCGACACTCATTGTGCAGTGGACGCGCGCGATTTAGTTGTTTACATTCCTCAGTTTAACTTTGCCTGGATAACTTACCGCAAGACTTGAAGTATATTGTGTATGCCGAAGCCCTTGAACGAAAGGCTACTTTGGTGTTCTTCGTTGATAATGATTTACAATATTATTAAGAGTTCGCTCGATCGAACTATGCAAGAAAACAACACATTCTTGTACGTATGTACGTATTCAGTCATCCGGTTAATATTTATCTGTTTCATCGGATTACCGAGACCGTAAATATGTGAACCTTCTATGACAGGTCATTTATGTGACTATAATAAACTTCACTTAAAAAGCATTTTGTATTCGTCGTCATTTGAAACCCGAGTTTATGATTACCGTGAATATGTATACCGCTTGGAAGGAAGTTACGCCGCTCAAAATGATTTAAACACCGGTAAAGCGGGCAAGGTTTGTGCACTTTAGAATATATCCTGTCAATGTTCGCTTTGAGTTGAGGGGATTGCACTTTGAGGTTTACGAGAAGTTATTTGACTCTCTGAGCTGAGCCAATTGCCTCATTAAATATGCATGTTACGCTTGATTGAGTGAAGCGTGTTGCCCTCACAGTGGTAAAGCGTGACGTCTTATTTTGCAAAAATTTCCATTCGAATCTCTAAACATACACAGCTGCTGCACAAACGTGTGCAAAGTTTCAAATCGCTAGCCCTACTGACAGCAACCAGTGTACTTTTAGGCGCCACTGTAGCTCCATACTGAACTCTCTTATTTAGCATCAGTTCTAAATCAAAGGAACCATTAACACCAAATAGGAGGGTTTAGTATTGAGCAATTTGAACTTCAATAGCCCACATCTCAGCTGTTCAATGCGCTAAAGAGCTAATTTTTTGTGTGACCGTTTTTAGACAGGGCATTCCACAGAATTGTCTAAAATCCATATTCCGATATTTTTGTGACATCACTTTACCACTATATTCACTCAAGGCAATCCCTACTTTAGAGCAGTTAAGACACAAGCCTGTTGTACGGACTAGACCACAACCAAAGTCTGCCAATCAAAAATATAGCCGACCTTACAGCGGCATCGCTGCTTTGATCTGTGGCGTGGCGCAGTGTTCTGAAACGGTTGAACGTTCATTTTTTGAGCAAGAATAGGGATGCAGCTGTGTGGATATACGTCGAACTCGTTGTTCGATGGCTGTTGGAGTTACGGTCAGGTCAGTGTGCCGTCAAATACAACGTCAGCGTTCTGCAGCCCCAACTTCGGAGGATAAACGTGATCAGAATGTATTATTTGTACATCTACAAAGGCAACACTCCTCTGGCTGGGCCTGTGCTTCACAAACATCGTCATTTGAAATCGAAACGTTCGCCTCTATCGGGACTCGGGGTTTGTGTTTCATCCGTGTTGCCACATCAGGATAGGAATCTAATTCTTCATCTTCTCCTGCTCTTCCGCAACTGGCTACCATCACCATCAAGAGTTTGGTGAAAGAAGCTCAAAACCAAGCTTAAGGTCCGACTGAGATATGTAATTTATAACTTAAATTTTTGTATGATGCGATACACGTGGTTGTTTATCATTTATTATTCGGACCATCTCCCCTCTCCAATCTCTGAGTCCCGGGGGGTGTACTCAATAGGAATTTGGGTAGGGGGGTTCCGCTGACTCTATAAAACCATGACCCTATTCAAGACACTTAAATATAAATTTTGCTACCCTGTCTAAGACAAAGTGCTCTAATTTGATACCCTGTTTTTAATATTCCGTCAGAGAGATAAGTTAGCCTGCGTTGCACGTGTTTCCACTGAAGCATACAAAGAAATTGTGCTAAAAATGGCGAGTGCAAAAAAATGCGGTCGAAGGGGGGAAGCGAGAAGGAGAAGATCTTCAGAAAATAACCCTGTTTAACACACAAAAATGTAAAAATTGATACCCTGTTTAAGACAGAGGACCCTGAAATGATACCCTATTGGGCGGAATGTCCCTATATAGGAAATATATGGGAGTTCCCCACTCCCCAATCAGAGGTCAGAGCCCTTGGAGGAGAGCTAGGGTTATGTCTCTTATCACAGCATTTTTGGGCAGAAAATAGACCTATGGTGAAACTGGGTCAAAGTTAATACAGGCTGACTACTGTCAAACCATGAGTGACTAACTGTAAGCGACCATTTACCAAATGACTGATTGGTCACTCAGTTAAATTACTGTTCTGTTAGCGAAACCTCCGGTAAGCAACCACTCTATTTATCTATGCTCCCAAAGAGCAATTTTCTGAGCAAGGACTAACTTCCTTGCAGAAACTGGACCAGACAAAACAGTAACATATACAACAGGACACAAGATTGATTTCTTAAAACTGACTAAGTTATTCACTCACTAAAATTGCATTATTTTTCACTGGTTGTGGATCTCACTTAGGCCTCCCATAGTGAGAAATTCCCTTAAGCAACCACCTCCCATAGGTGACCACTGAAAGACAAACGAAGGGTGGTCCCTTACAGGAGGTTCCACTGTAGTGTGCTCTAAATATTGGGATATGAAGAGTGGGAGATCAAGCAAGTTGTCAGGTCTGAGAAGAGGATTATTCTTCCAGTTTTAATTGTGTCTCTTAAATGCTGCCCCTGTAGACACTGGAGGAGAGATGAAGATCAGCCAAGCTCTACCATCACACCAGAATTTCAGAAACATGTTGCAAAAAAATTGGCTGCCTTTCTTGACAGGTACAGTTAGCACAGAGATGCCAGGGATAGCTCCAGGAGTAAATATGACCAATTTCTAAAAGTACTGGTGCCAAAAGTTAAGTGGGAGGCATGCTCCCCAGAAACTCCAAAATGGCAATTGGTCACCCTTGTGTGAAAGGGTTAAAGCAGGAGATCAGTCACCAGTTACAGTGAATAACATCACATGTTGCCCTCTTGTAGCTCTGTTCGGATGACAGATGTCAGGGAGAACAACCATGCTGCCCCTCAAGAATCTGGTAAAGGCATTAAGTTGCTGTCATCAGCTAAAACTCTGAAATCAGCCACTGATGACAACAAGAAAGCTTCAGAAAAAAAGAGCCCCTCGCAGATGTGTTTAAGTGGCAGGTGAGTGATAAAAGTGCACACCCTTTAATCTCCTAAAATCTAAAGCAGGCCCTAATTTTCAGAGGCAATGTTATACCTCCTGAGAAGAATTCTCCCAAAATTTCCAGAGGAAAATGTGTTCATGAATGATGTTGTGAGAATTGATATATTACATGGAGTACTTGAGGTTGGCTGAGCGAAGTTATTAGGTGGCGGTCTTTCAACAGAGAAGTTTTCCACCCTGGTTTCTTTCTCCTGAGAGAGCCAAAACAGAATATTTCCCACCAGATAGACAAATATCCAGCTTGCTCACTATTAATCTTTCGATTTTGATTAAATAACTTTGCAGCAGTGATGATGAAGAGGAGGCTCATCGATTGGCAGAGGCTGCTGTGTCTGGTTACACTATTCTTGCAAATGGCAATGAAGGTGTGTGGTATTCGACATGTCTAACTCACGGAACCGGCGGAACCCTAAACTAAACCTAATCCTAACCCGGGGTACCGTTAGGTTAGGGTTCCGTTGGTTCCTTGAATTAGATATGCCTTTTGGTAGTAATAGTAGTATTTCTGTGGCATTTTTATTCCTTTGATCAGTGGATACTCAAGATAATTTCTTTCTTTTCAGACGGAGTGAGAAGATTTGAAGATAAAACCCACACTCTAACAGGCGATAATGATCAGAGCCAACACGAAAGGAAAAGAAAGAAATTCAAAGAGAAAAATGAAGATAGAAAGAGTAAACACGAGAAGAAAAAGAAAAAGAAACGCCATAAGGAGACGTAATAGTGAAAGTGTCAGTCTAGAACCAGAAGCCAGGAACACCTGTTCCCACGCTGCACAGGTCAGTGACCAGACAGTTGTGAAGTGACCGGTGCCTGCAATGCATCTGGAAAGTCAACTGGAGCTCCCTGTGTTCTTAACGGAATGAAAAGGGCAACACTATGATAGGAAGACTGACCGCATGAAGCTTGACATCATTGCATCAAATATCAAAACGGGCTCCATACCAGGACCTAGTTGTACAAAGCTCGAGTTACAAGCTAATCCAGGGTTAAGCGCAAAGCCCATTCTTTGATGCAACACTGCCATTTGACAGAGCAATGAACACACAAAGTACTTCAGCAAAATCGTTTACGTTACAAATAATTTATTATAAAATAAAATGTTATGTTTTGTTCATTGTTCCGCTACAACGTATTTTTCTGTTTACAGTCGGTGTGTACATCTTGCGACATGAATTTTGTTCTGGGTCAAAATAGTTCGCACTCGGCGGTACCAAGGGACATCCATGATGTCACTGTCACAGTCTTGTGTCCGGCGTGATGACTGCACATTGTTCGCCGACTGCGACGGCTTTTGTATACTGTGTTGGACCATTCTGCCCTTGCAAATTCAAAGTCTCTCTGCCAATACTCCCGCGAATACAGCAATTACAAAAATCGGCCAGTTTATTGGGCCGAAAGCAAGAAAATTTGATGGACGCTGATTTGAACTGCCGTGAGCTCACGTACGCCATGGTGCAGCCAGCCGCCAGTTCCACCAGGCGAAAGAGAGACTGAAATACGAACCAAGGCCACGGCTCTGGGGTCTCGTATTTACCAGCATACATGTTATAAACGTGGAATATAGAGTACAGCTGAAGCGCACAACTTGCAAATCCGAGAAAGACTGAAATGAAAGTTATTTTCACAAGTTTTGAAACGTTCGGTCTGTAAGGACGTTGCGCCCTTTGTCTTGAGCCGATACTCAAGTTCCCCATGTTCTGTATTTGTGCAGCGCTCCGCTTCACATAAGCCAGGATTTTCGTTCCACTGTAAATATAACTAGCTGACAAAATGAAACTTATGATAATGAAAAAGCTCTGGCAGGTGATGCTGAACGCTGTTCCGTCCGCGTACAACGTAATCACCACTTCGGTGACGATTGCCAGAGTAAAGTGAAAAGCGATGACAGACGAGATACATTTTCCACTTTGTAGCTTTGCCGGGTACAATTTAAGTTTCGTCATTTGTAGAAAGACCAAATGAATCAGTGAGAACGAGGCTGTCAGGCAAGGCAACCCGATTCCGAACAGGATCCTGGTTAGTATAACCGGGCACGAGGGAATCACGTTGCATTGATCAGACTCGTACGGGTTAACGAATAGAAACAAGGCCCTCGTTAATCCGAAGAGTACAAGGAGGCAGTTGACGACCAACGCCAGAAGTCGGCGTGGCTTCCGTACCTTTCCCACAATACAAACCACGTGCAGCAAAGCATGGAGGGCCAGAAGAAAGAACAAGGTACCCAGGCCTGCCCAGTGCAGTTGCCACGCCCAGCTCCACTTTTCAAGCGCTTGACCCCACTTAGGGACGGGCTCGGAGATGGAATCCTCGGAGTTCGTGTTCTCTGCGTTCATATATAAATTTCTGCAAAGTTGAGCACACAATACGTTTGGTTAGTTACTATTTTTAGATCTTGACTACGACTTCGGTAAGTCTTTATTGTGCGACGGAAGTATTTTGAAGCATTACAAACTTCCCCTTTTGCGGGCCGAAAATAGAACCATTTTTCAAATGTATAAAGGAATGACCATGCACTCAAACATCGCTTCAGTGAGGTCAATCCGAGGTTCCGTAAGATCTTTCAGTGTGCGACTTAAGTATTTTGAAGCATTACAAGGAGAGGACGACGGCAACGTCGGTGAAACACAAACTCATTGCAGAAGACAAAAGGCGCAATTGCATAATGGGGTAGTTGTGCTCTCACGTGCGACTTCAAATGCTTACGTTGTTGTCAGGACGTGGACGACATTTTGAGAATAGTTACGCCGTCGTTGACCTCAATAGGGAGCTTGAGCAAACTAGGACGGCAACGCGAAGAACCAGGAAAAAAGTGTTTCCGCATTCCTTAAGTCTTGGTAACTTTGCCTAGTACTCTTAAAATGCTCAAATTTGTTCCGTTTTTGCCGAAGTTCTATTGGTTTCATCGCCTCTTACTAAGAAGAACAACTATCATAATTTTTAAAAACGTCGTCCACGTCCTGACAACAGCCTAGAAAAGAAGCATTTGGAGTCGCACGCGAGAGCACGACGACCAAGAGATCGTGTAAATTTTACATATTCACGAGCACCTTTTGACTTTTACAGTCAGTGAGTTTTATTGTTTCACTGACGTTGCCGTCGTCCTCTTCTGTCCTGGTGCTTAAGCTCTCTATTAAGAGACCCCTGAACGCAGTGAACAGTCGGCAAAACGGAACAAGTTTGGCAGCCTAAAGAATAGGCAAAGCTACAAAAACATACGTTCCTCGCGTTGCCGTCGCCGTCCTAGTTTTGCTTAAGATCCCTACTGGCGCGTGCTTATGCTGACTTTGTCGACAACTAGTCAAGGAACAAGAAGTTAGACTGGAGTGGTCTAACGGAAACTATACTTGTCTCACAGCATTTAGCGATGTCAATCTCAAATCGATTTAACTGCCATAAAGGAAACAGGCCTTTACTACTGTATGTTTGTGGGTGTGTGTCAATTCTCAAGTGAAACTAAGCACTTAGTTCTCGCAAACTTACTTCATATTGCAGTTTGTCGATTTTGGTTTCGGCGATAACACAAGACTTCAGCGAAGATTCGAACGATGCAGGAAGCGACGCGCTGGTTATTTTCCTCGTGATTATACAGGCTTATTACGTCAAGTAGAGGGTTCAATGTTCCTGAACGGGTATAAATAACGCCTGCATGGGTAATAGAGCGAAACTTCACGTCCGTGCGTCAGGAGCCCTAGGGCTAGTGACACATTGCTCAAACTTGTGTTACATTTTTATGCTTGTTGTTCACGAATCTCTCGACTGGATGTCTGTTCGACTGTTAAGACTGCTCTTTTTTTTGTCCATACTGCAGTGGTTGCGTCCTGATGTCGCAAAATAGAAAACGCCTTCACGCATCTGTGATCACACACTAACGACAAAGCGAGGGTGGTGGGGGCGACGTGTTATTTGTTGGTGTCACATTATCAAACAGCTCCAAAGTTATACGTGCACAAAGCTGGTACTTTGTTATAGGATTAATCAGTTTTATAGAGTTACGCCTTTATCCAAAATCCTGGGTGCAATTCAATAAAACAGTTTACAAGTAGTGGGTCAGTTTTGCCACACGATAAAAGTCACTCTTATATCCAATACTATTACCATGGATGGCCAAATGCTGTTGCAACAAGGCATTCGAGACCTGCATCTGTAACGTTTTGCAAACGTTTGTCACAATTGAGTTTGTTTATCGATGTTTGAATAGTGATCCAGCTTGTAAACTACACTTGTAAATTTATTAAATCAGCTCCCAGGGCCAGTTCAATAAACATTTAAAGTGAATTTTTCAAGTTGGACCATTATTCAAACAGCACTAAACGGACTCCAATCAAGCAAAAGTCTGCAAAATATTACATGACAGATACCGGTCTCACATGCGTAACTGTAACAGTTTTTTTGGCCATGTTATTGTATTGAAGTGTGCAGTAACGTGCAGAGGAACTTGCACTCCGTAATGTTTTTTCCGGTTTTCCGCCCCCACGGTGAGGTTGCGTAACGGGGTGTGATTTTGTTGTGACGTTAACAATAAACACAACAATAACGTGACCCCCCCCCCCCCGTGTCTATCACATTCGAAGTTCCGCCTATACTGTATGATCTGTCTCTGGTGAGAGTCTGAAGTATAGAAAATCAAAGTTGATTACTCCCAGGAATAAAAGGGTTAAAATTAAATGACAAGCACACACTGGAGCGGATCCATGTGAAAACCTGACCACAGACCACAAGCGCCGAAGGCACTAACTTTTAGACGGAGATTCCGAGGCATGCTCTCCTGAAATAATAATTCAGGTTTGGTTTTCCAAAATGTCTTTTCAGGAGGCTGAGATCTAAATCTCAAATTATCTGACTCCGTAAACCGGAAAAACCAGTTTGAATCTACCCCTGAGATGCATGAACTCCGCTCAAAGAAGGAGAGCTTTCATTCGAGTGGTCAGGCCTCCAGCTTCCTTGACAGTTCAGGTCTCTAGTCAAATGTCGTCGTCACTGTCACAGATTTGTGTCCATCGAGATGACTACATCCTGTTTACCAACTAGGTCGGCTCTTGTATGTTGTGTTGGAGCTTCCTGCCTTTTGACCTGCATCTCTTCTGCTTTCAAAGTAGAGCTCTGGCTGTCAATACTCCCGCGCATATTACGTACAGAAAAAGCGACCAGTTTGTTGATAGCCTTGCGAGGAAAGCACGGCAGTTTTATAGCCGCTGATTTGTCTTGCCGCGGGCTCACGTATGCCATGGTGCAGCCAGCCGCGAGTTCGACTATGCGACAAAGCGACTGAAACACGAACCAAGGCCACGGCTCTGGGGTCTCGTATTGACCAGAATACATGTTATAAACGTGGAAAATAGAGTACAGTTGGAGTGCACAACTTGCAAATCCGAGAAAGACTGAAATGTAAGTTATTTTCACGAGTTTTGAAACGTTCGGTTTATAGGGTCGCGGAGCAGAGGCTCTGGAGTGACGAGCCCTTTGTCTTGAGCCGATACTCAAGTTCCCCATGCTCTGCACTTGAGAATTGCTCCGCTCCACATAAGCCAGTATTTTCGTTCCACTGTAAATATAACTCGTTGACAGAGTAAAACTCATGATAATGAAAAAGCTCTGGCAGGCTATACTCAACGCTCTTCCGTCCGCGTACAACGAAATCACCACTTCTGTGACGATTGCCAGAGTAAAGTGAAAAACGATGACAGACGAGATAAATTTTCTACTTTGTAACTTGGCCGGGTACAGCTTGAGCTTCGTCACTTGCAGAAAAGCCAAATGAATCAGTGAGAACGAGGCTGTCAGGCAAGGCAACCCGATTCCGAACAGGATCCTGGTTAGTATAACCGGGCACGAGGGAATCACGTTGCATTGATCAGACTCGTACGGGTTAACGAATAGAAACAAGGCCCTCGTTAATCCGAAGAGTACAAGGAGGCAGTTGACGACCAATGCCAGAAGTCGGCGTGGCTTCCATCCCTTTCCCACAATACAAACCACGTGCAGCAAAGCATGGAGGGCCAGGAGAAAGAACAAGGTACCCAGGCCAGCCCAATGCAGTTGCCAAGCCCAGCTCCACGTTTCCAGCGCGTGGCCCCACAAGGGGACGGGCTCGGAGATGGGAGCGAAGTTCCCTTCCGGTTCAGAGTGAGGTGTGTTATGCGGCTCCGCGCTCATATTTGAAACTCTGCAAAGTAAAACACACAATCGCTGTTACTCCAAGTAGAAACGAATGTATTAGATCCTGATTACGAATTCTTAAAGACATCCGTGTTTTGAGGCAAAATAGCGGCCACAAGCTAAAGTAAGTGGTCACCAAGCAGCAATAGCTTGGGGGATTAGACTTGGGAGATCCATTGAGATCTCATTGAGGCCGTCTTTGTAAGATCGTTATATTGTCTGTGAACTGCTCATTTACGGTAACTGCCAAGCTTCTGAATTCAAATCTTCCAACTTCGACAAAAGCTAAAACCCAATCTTGGGAAAGCGGAACTAACGACCAGGAAATATGGAAAACATCGAATAGGTTGGATGTCACGTGGTGTGCTGACATATAATTCAATATAGCAAAGATATTTATCCACTATCTCGCTTTTCAGTGATTCAACTTGGCGTTTTCAGTTGGCTGGACTGGGCGTGTATGCGTGATATTAGCCGCGCTTCCGTCGGCAAAACGTTATTGTTTGTGCTGTTCAAGGCTAAGGCTAACCTCAAAAACGTTTTTGAAAAATGTTTCTATTTAACCAAAAGTAAATTTATAGTGCCGTCAGACACAAACACTAGCGCTAACTTTTTATCGGATTCTGCAGCCGCCTTAACCTTGGCAATATTACTCAGGTTCAAACTGGTTACACGAAGGTCTTGTTTGTTTATTAGCTGATTGAAAACCACTTTTCAAGCGCGTGGCCCCACTCAGGGACGGGCTCGGAGATGGAATCCCCGGAGTTCGTGTTCTCTGCGTTCATATTTGAACTTCTGCAAAGTTGAGCACACAATAAGTTTGGTTAGTTACTACTTTTAGATCCTGACTACGGCTTCGGTAAGTCTTTATTGTGCAACGGAAGTATTTTGAAGCATTACAAACTTCCCCTTTTGCGGGCCGAAAATAGAACCATTTTTAAGCTCGCCTCACGAAGTGAAGGCGAGCTTGAAGTTGTCACGCTGTCCTTCCAGGCTTCTGTGTCAACAATGGACTTCCAAATAAGGAATTTCCAAAGAAGGAACTTGTCAGTTTCCAAATTTGGGCATGGTCGTGTTACGCAGTTCGTTCAAACAGAAGACGTCGAAGCTTCATGTGGAATTTCTTGTTTGTGATGGTTGTCAAGCATTCGAAGTTTGTTTGGCCATTAGGCCTGGGTGTTTCTACGAATGTAGGGATTGTGCTGTGATTACGAAAATATACCGCGATTGAGCGACACTGAAATTAATGAAATGCTGTGATCATGAAACGCAGACATTGTGCTGTTTTGTAAACAAAGACCAGGCGTCAAACGAAGGTGCTTCTACAGCTGTGATTGACACAAGCTATCACGTCGCCAGATCGAATGGCAAGGATTGTGTTGCGGTAGAAACATCTGAACGTGAAGTGCTTGACGGAAGGTCGCGTTAACATTTTACGTGGAAGGGTAAAACTAATCGGAAGCGAGAGAAAAGAACCGTCGCGTATTCCATTACGCAAAGTTCGAAGGCTTTTGCGAAAGAGCAAACACGTGCGGCGTAAGGTACGTCGCTACATAAGTAAATTTGTTCCCAAGTCGTCTGCTCTTGCCGAATGTTGTAAAAGGCATGAAACCCGTGCCAATCACTGTCTAACGAGGCACGTAAAGCTTGTAAATAAGAGCAAGATTAAGGTTCGCAAATATGTTTATCTGTGTAAGCAGCGGCCAAATACGAAACATAAAAATTAAGGCTTTATGTGGCTTATGTGGGAATGTCATTTTATTGGCCTTTGCACAACTTGGCATCTTACCAGCTTTGATGTTTTGATGACAAATCCATTCAGAATTGTTCACACTTTCTTCCCCAGTGATACAAAGTTTGATTGATGCATTAAGATCTGAGTTGAATGAATGTTCATGACATCTAATCACACCAGCTTTGTACCAAAGTTGATCACAGCAAGTACACATAACTCAGGTCCACATTTAATATTTTCATGAAGTTGCTTAATGAGACCCTCAATGGTTTTTAATTTGTTTACTCTTTGTTTTTGCTTCGTCTGTTTTTCTTTTAGTCTCACTAATTGTGGATTTTTTTGCCTTTGTATTTTTTTGGCTTGTCTCTTTTTCTTTAACAAAATCTGGGTCTTTTTCCTTTTTTGGCCTGTCTCTCTTTTTCTTTCACATAATCTGGGTTTGCTTCTCTGTACATTTTCTTAGCTTTATCTTCTTTTTGTTTTACTTTGGGATTACTTTTTCTGTTTCATGTGCATTCTCATTAGCTTATCTTTAGCAAGATATTGTTGATCCATTCTTTGCTTTCTTTTATAATCTCTCAAATAAGCTTTTCATTCCTCAACAGCTGAAGAATCACAATCTTTCTTGTTTGAGCAACTAACTGCACAAACAGTATTATCATTTTGATTTATATTATTTTGTACTGCACTATTTACAGCATCATGACTGCAATCCTGGCTTTGAATTTGTCACCAATGGAACAGTTGAAACATAGTGAACCTAATCTAGGTGTCCAATGTACAAAAAGATTCTTCTTTGGAAGTTTCTGGGTTCAACTAAAGAGTGCTTTCTGCACAATTTTGAGCAGATTCTGTTATATGAATAATGTCTCACTAACTATAAAAGCAAAATAAAATTTTAAACAAAAACCATGTGAACCCTATCGACCAACAAGAAGGGGCGAGCTTTGAGCGGCACCGCTGCTTTGATTCAAATATATAAAGAAATGACGATGCACTCAAACATCGCTTCAGTGAGGTCAATCCGAGGTTAGGTAGATCCTGACTAAGTGCCCGTTCACACTTAACTCGGTGCTGAGCTCGGTACTGATTTCGATCCAAGATCGGTACTGAGATCGCAGTGAGTTCGCATCGGCGCGCTTTCACACTTGAGTAAAATTTGAAACAAAAAATCTCCCGGCTGGGGAGAAGCCAGGTTGTTTTGTCATCTGGCGAGCGCGCGCGCTCTGCCTTGTGATGGCATGATTGCAGATGGCGGATGAAAGTGTAAACAATAATTTGCAACACTTGTAGGAAGCTCAGTTAATAAGGAATTTATTTAAAAATTACTACATTTATAGCGGAAACGGAAATGAAAATTCGAAGAAAACCATTCAAGCGCGGCTGTCAAATTTGATGGGCATTTGACGTTTGCAGTCAAGGTGAATTCATCACCGAGCCTGCGGCTGAAAAGTTTTTGTGGTTTGAATTCTTCTCTGTGACTTGTGAATGGTGAAGAGGATAATTGGTTGAGCTCTGCGGAAAGTAGCATGGGGAAGTTAATACAGAAAGTTTCTCGTATAACTTGCTGAAACAGATGGCAACGAACAGATTCGCTCGCAAAACTCGACCGTGTTTTCTTCAATTTTTAGCGAAAGATGCTTCTCTTCGGAGCCAGAAACAATCTTCATGTAAGTCAGTAGTCTTTCAGTCCTGAATTCTCGAATTTTCCGTCTTCCAAAAGATGTCATTTTTTTGCTTGCGTTCCAACAAAGTTTCCTGAGACTAGTCTTACAGGACTACTTTTAAAACAATGGCGGCGGTCACCGCCATTTTGTTTTGAATTCATCAAGTCGGCGAGATGAGCTGAGTAGCAGGTATGGCTTTGGTGTTTCACTGTTTGTTTTCTTCGACAGTTATACACAGTGAGACTGGTCAATCTTCGTAGACTTATGATGCATCCGCAAAATATAATTTTGTCTTTCATCCCACTCATTTTACTTGCCTCCGCTGAAGTTGGTGATTTCTCCGGCAGCCCACTTTCAGCACGCAGTTGCGTTCACACCTAAAGGTGGTGTTACACTGGTCGATTTGCGCTAAAAATCGTTGAGGTGTAACATTCCATTGCGAATAATTTTTCGCGATGTTTGGAGTGCCGTTTACACTTGAAAACTATTTCGGATACAAAGTTCCTAGTAGTTCCATTCCGGATTCGTTTTCTCTCTGGATTCACTAAAAATGACACCGAATTCACAAAAGCTAGTGTAAACGTATTCACGAATCCGAAAACAAATGTGACGAATCCGGATAAATTCGCTCTAGTGTAAACGGGGCCTTTGAAAGCGATTTAAAAACTTCCAACACCGTTACGTGGATTAATTTGGAGCAAATCGGCGTTGCAAATCGACCAGTGTAACACCAGCTTAAAGCGGACTAGTTTGGATCGGTCTCAGATCGATCTGAGACCACCTCCTAATGCGAGCTGAGTTGGATCGATCTGAAATCGCTTATGGAAACATCGACCGTTCACACATGGCCCGCATACGCCTGGATCGATCTGAGATCGATCTGAGGTCGCTTTAACTGCCTAGTGTGAACGGGCCCCAAGACTTCCGTAAGATCTTTCAGTGTGCGACTTAAGTATTTTGTCCGTGAAACACTAAAACTCTGCAGAAGACAAAAGGCGCAATTGACATGATCTCGGGGTAGTCGTGTTCTCGCGTGCGACTTCAAATGCTTATAGGTTGTTGTCAGGACGTGGACGACATTTTGACAATTTACGCCGTCGTTGACCTCAGTAGGGAGCTTGAACAAACTAGGGCGGCAACGCGAAGAACCAGGAAAAAAGTGTTTCCGCATTCCGCGTCTTCGTAACTTTGCCTACTCTTAAAATGCTCAATTTTTTTTTCCGTTTTTGCCAAAGTTTTCTTGCTTTCATCGTCTCTTACTAAGAAGAACGACTGTCGTATTTTCTCAAAATGTTGTCCACGTCCTGACTAACAACAGCCTAGAAAAGAAGCATTTGAGGTCGCACGCGAGAGGACGACGACCAAGAGATCGTGTCAGTAAATTTCACATATTCACTAGCACCTTTTGTATTTTACAGTGAGTTTTACTGTTTCACTGATGTTGCCGTCGTCCTCTTCCGTCGTGGTGCTTAAGCTCTCTATTAAGAGACCCCTGAACGCAGTGAACAGTCGGCAAAACGGAACAAGTTAGGCAACCTAAAGAATAGGCAAAGCTACAAAAACATACGAATATGGAAAGAATGCTTCCGGGGTTCCTCGCGTTGCCGTCTCCGTCCTAGTTTTGCTTAAGATCCCTACTGGCGCGTGCTTATACTGACTTTGTTGACAACTAGTCAAGGAACAAGAAGTTAGACTGGAGTGGTCTAACGGAAACTACTTGTCTCACAGCATTTAGCCGTGTCAATCTCAAATCGATTTAACTGCCATAAAGGAAACGGGCCTAGTTACTACTGTATGTCTCTCTGCATGTGTGTGTCAATTCTCAAGTGAAACTAAGCGCTAAACTTACTTCATATTGCAGTTTGTCGATTTTGGTTTCGGCGATAACACAAGACTTCAGCGAAGATTCGCGAATGATGCAGAAGGCGACTCGCTACCTATTTTCGTATTTGTTGTGATTATGCAGGCTTATTACGTCAAGTAGAGGGTTCAATGTTCCTGAACGGGTATAAATAACGCCTGCATGGGTAATAGAGCGAAACTTCACGTCCGTGCGTCAGGAGCCCTAGAGCTAGTGACGCATTGCTAATGACGCTTTTTTATGATTGCTGTTCACGAATCTCTCGACTGGATGTCTGTTCGACTCAATTAAGACTGCTCTTTTTTTTGTCCATACTGCAGTGGTTGCGTCCTGATGTCGCAAAATAGAAAACGCCTTCACGCATCTGTGATCACACACTAACGACAAAGCGAGGGTGGTGGGGGCGACGTGTTATTTGTTGGTGTCGGCAAAATATTGAACAGCCCCATATACGTGCACAAAGCTGGTACTTTGCAATAGGATTAATCAGTTTTATAGAGTTACGCCTTTATCCAAAATCCTGGGTGCAATTCAATAAAACAGTTTACAAGTAGTGGGTCAGTTTTGCCACACGATAAAAGTCACTCATGGATGGCCAAATGCTGCTGCAACAAGGCATTCGAGACCTGCTTCTGTAACGTTTTGCAAACTTTTGTCAGAATAGAGTTTGTTTAGCGATGTTTGAATAGTGGTCCAGCTTGTAAACTACACTTGTAAATTTATTAAATCAGCTCCCGGGGCCAGTTCAATAAACATTATTTTGCAAGTGCATTTTACAAGTTGGACCATTATTCAAACAGCACTAAACGGACTCCAGTCAAGCAAAAGTCTGAAAAATATTACATGACAGATACCGGTCTCACATGCGTAACTGTATCAGTTTTTTTGGCCATGCTATTGTATTGGAGTGTGCAGTAACGTGCAGAGGAACTTGCACTCCGTAATGTTTTTTCCGATTTTTCCGCCCCCACGGTGAGCTTACGTAACGGGGTGTGATTTTGTTGTGACGTTATGTCCAAAAACAAAACCCAGGAGTGTTTGTTGCCTTCCGGCCTTCGCCGGAACACTTTCTTTTGTTCTTTTCTCGATTTGCTGCTCTGCGTCGTCCATGCTTTAATTCCTTTTGCTGCTTAGAAATAAGAATTGAGTTCTTCAATCAACAAAAGATTTAGCCGGTCTATTATTTACTTTTCTCCTCATAATGATCTGTCTTTCTATTCTTCTATGAACACGTCGGGGACGAACCGACCAAAAAAAGTCACGGCTCGTGATTTTTAACTTTTGCCAGTGTTTCTCCCAACATCCCAAGGGTTTATATAAGAGTACAAAGACACGGAAAGCGTGTCAGTTATGCCGAAGTGTTGATATAAAGCGATTTTGAAGAAAAGTTTTTTTTTCTGGAGTAATAACGAGACTTTTTGCAATACATTTGTTTTCATTTTCTTTAGCCGTTGAAAACGGTGTAGCCTGTCTCTCAGATACTGGAGAAAGGAACGGAGAAAAGGCGAAGAGAACTGGTGTTTCTCTCGCCTCTTTTCCGCGCCTTTCTCCAGCGGTTTGCTGGTGCTTATTTGCTGATTGGTCGAAATTAATGAAGACCTTGCTTCAACCGTTTTGCGTACTGACTGCCTGGTCAGGCCTCCAGCTTCCTTGACAGTTCAGGTCTCTAGTCAAATGTCGTCGTCACTGTCACAGATTTGTGTCCATCGAGATGACTACATCCTGTTTACCAACTAGGTCGGCTCTTGTATGTTGTGTTGGAGCTTCCTGCCTTTTGACCTGCATCTCTTCTGCTTTCAAAGTAGAGCTCTGGCTGTCAATACTCCCGCGCGTATTACGTACAGAAAAAGCGACCAGTTTGTTGATAGCCTTGCGAGGAAAGCACGGCAGTTTGATAGCCGCTGATTTGACTTGCCGCGGGCTCACGTATGCCATGGTGCAGCCAGCCGCGAGTTCGACTATGCGACAAAGCGACTGAAACACGAACCAAGGCCACGGCTCTGGGGTCTCGTATTGACCAGAATACATGTTATAAACGTGGAAAATAGAGTACAGTTGGAGTGCACAACTTGCAAATCCGAGAAAGACTGAAATGTAAGTTATTTTCACGAGTTTTGAAACGTTCGGTTTATAGGGTCGTGGAGCAGAGGCTCTGGAGTGACGAGCCCTTTGTCTTGAGCCGATACTCAAGTTCCCCATGCTCTGCATTTGAGAATTGCTCCGCTCCACGTAAGCCAGTATTTTCGTTCCACTGTAAATATAACTCGTTGACAGAGTAAAACTCATGATGATGAAAAAGCTCTGGCAGGCTATACTCAACGCTCTTCCGTCCGCGTACAACGAAATCACCACTTCTGTGACGATTGCCAGAGTAAAGTGAAAAACGATGACAGACGAGATAAACTTTCCACTTTGTAGCTTGGCCGGGTACAGCTTGAGCTTCGTCACTTGGAGAAAAGCCAAATGAATAAGTGAGAACGAGGCTGTCAGGCAAGGCAACCCGATTCCGAACAGGATCCTGGTTAGTATAACCGGGCACGAGGGAATCACGTTGCATTGATCAGACTCGTACGGGTTAACGAATAGAAACAAGGCCCTCGTTAATCCGAAGAGTACAAGGAGGCAGTTGACGACCAACGCCAGAAGTCGGCGTGGCTTCCATCCCTTTCCCACAATACGAACCACGTGCAGCAAAGCATGGAGGGCCAGGAGAAAGAACAAGGTACCCAGGCCAGCCCAGTGCAGTTGCCAAGCCCAGCTCCACGTTTCCAGCGCGTGGCCCCACAAGGGGACGGGCTCGGAGATGGGAACGAAGTTCCCTTCCGGTTCAGAGTGAGGTGTGTTATGCGGCTCCGCGCTCATATTTGAAACTCTGCAAAGTAAAACACACAATCGCTGTTACTCCAAGTAGAAACGAATGTATTAGATCCTGATTACGAATTCTTAAAGACATCCGTGTTTTGAGGCAAAATAGCGGCCACAAGCTAAAGTAAGTGGTCAGCAAGCAGCAACAGCTTGGGGGATTAGACTTGGGAGATCCATTGAGATCTCATTGAATGAGGTCGTCTTTGTAAGATCGTTATATTGTCTGTGAACTGCTCATTTACGGTAACTGCCAAGCTTCTGAATTCAAATCTTCCAACTTCGACAAAAGCTAAAACCCAACCATGGGAAAGCGGAACTAACGACCAGGAAATATGGAAAACATGGAATAGGTTGGGTGTCACGTGGTGTGCTGACATATAATTCAATATAGCAAAGATATTTATCCACTATCTCGCTTTTCAGTGATTCAACTTGGCGTTTTCAGTTGGCTGGACTGGGCATGTATGCGTGATATTAGCCGCGCTTCCGTCGGCAAAACGTTATTGTTTGTGCTGTTCAAGGCTAAGGCTAACCTCAAAAACGTTTTCGAAAAATGTTTCTATTTAACCAAAAGTAAATTTATAGTGCCGTCAGACACAAACAGTAACGCTAACTTTTTATCGGATTCTGCAGCCGCCTTAACCTTGGCGATATTACTCAGGTTCAAACTGGTTATACGAAGGTCTTATTTGTTTATTAGGTGATTGAAAACCGCTGCCGGTAAACGTGCCAGGTTATAAGTGCGTTTTTGGAATTTATACTAATGTTTCCTATAATTTATAACCGAGTTGTTCTTCCGGCAATAGACCACTACACCTCCTCATTCTAAATATTCCTCATAGTTCAGATCGGCTCAGTAGTACATGTCCATGTACGATTTTCCTTGAGAAACAAATACAAAAGTGTCCCGCCGGTCAAGAGATAAGATCGGCTTGTTCCATGATCTACGCATACGCAAAGACGTCACAGTTATTTCTATCCAATGCTGAATCACAAGGATTTTTAATTAAGATTTTTTTTCCCCACAAATGGCTCAGATCACAACTCTTTCTTTTTTAATTAAAAATCAACTGAAATGAATACCATGCATGTAAGGGCTGAGTTATGCGACACTACCGCCTGGTTCTCAATTGCAAACTGATGCGGGTCGTTTTGCCAACACTAAAAAGTTTCGACAAGTTTTGTATGGTTCTGTACAGTTGCATGGTCGCTCCGGCCGCGTTAGGCCAACACTTTAATCCGACTGACCGACAGATTTGCCTGCAGGGTAAACAGTGAAACTTCATGACTGTGAAGTGTTTGATTTTGCTCCAGTTTCGGTGCTTCCTCGAGTATACAGGTGATTTACACCAGGGTGCCTCCGATTGAGTCCTCGGGGTACGACCTGTAGTGAAGCGCCTGTACGCAATCCGCAGGCTACTCAAGGAAGTGGGTTGACGGCCTCGGATCTCCGAAACCGAATAATCAAACCGTTACAGCCGTAAGGACCTGTATATATGAGAAAAAGTTGTCCCAAGGACCCGAGTCACCCTTCTCCCCGAGTCAACTAGTTTACCAAGCGTTTACATGAAAAACAGTTGTTCTGGGTAAACCGGACCAAAGCTGGCCCTCTCGGTTTGAGACTGGAATAAATTTTTAAAATACAGTTTATAAAGCCCACGGATGACGGACCGAAGGAAGATCGTACTATCGTTGATTTCTGTACTCTTGTGTTTTCGATTATGCCGAAATTTTGTTCTTAAAAGGCTTCCGTAAACGCGAGTTGCCCCTTCCCAACGATCCAAAGTGTTTACATGGCGAAAAGTTGCCCCGCCACCCAGGGTAACCATATCTTATCAACCGAGTGTCCCTGCCTCCAGAGTCACCCTGTTCCCCGAGGCAAGTTGTTATTAGTCATGCAAACGCTCGCTTCGATTTATAAAGAAATGTATAAATAGTTGGCGCGCCGAGTTCAAGCGCGTTTCAAACCAAGTTCGGGGTGGAAGGTGACTCGGGTTCCCGCGGGCCAACTTTTTTCTCATATAAACAGGGCCTAAGGCCCATTACTTAGCCCAAGTCTGTCCTTGTCCTCCGAGAGGGTCGCGTTTCTAATGTATATAATACAATTAAACCCTTCAGCCATTAGGATCAGTTGGGGGCAATAAAACCAATCTTGAGAACTAATAGCCGGACAGCTCGCCGTATTACCGAGGAAATTGTATGAATTCAATCACAGACAAATCACAGTTATCATCAAGGGCTTTTCTTACCGGCAAACGTTCTTACCTTGCCAGCTTTAAACCGCTTAATTACTGATTTTATCTGTACCTTCGCCTTCCTTCAACTCTAAATGACTCCCACGTACAATGATAATGCTTCGTAACTCATCCAGTAGCCAGCTTAGTGACCACTTCCTTGGCAGCTGCTATATTGCTATTCAAAAGTGCTAAAGCTGATAAGGAATGACAGGCTTGTCAAATACTTGGCCCGAGGTCAGAATCTATTCAATTGCGGTCGCTGAGTCACGTCTCGCCCCGATTGACGAAAACAAAGTTAACTTGCGAATTTATATTTGCTAGCGTGTGGTTCCTAACCACAAATGGAACGTTCCGGAAGCTGTTAGTATCAAACAAGAATAAGCAAATCAATGCTGAACTTCTATAATCAAGGTCCGTGTTACCAATAAAAATGGCGTTTTTGTTGTCCGTTTTGTTTCTATACTTCTCACAGTTGAAACAACTGGTCAGCGGGTCCGCGCTGGAATGCGGACCACACTGTTTCAAATTATATACCCAACCTACTGGGTTTGCAGTCAATACTGATATAGTGCCAATCTAGTTTCGTTTCACACACGCACAACGGCTAAATTTGAAGCCGAAAATTTAACATTTATAAGGTTTATAAATACAGTCGAACCCAGCTATTTCGAAGTCCCACGGGACATGAAAAGAAGTTCGAAATAGCGGGGTTTCGAAATGACCAAGCTAGTCAAGCTGGTCAAGCTAATCCAAGGGGATTCGGCTTGACTTCGAAATAACGGGGATTTCGAATTAACCAAGTTCGAAATAGCGAGGTTCGACTGTAAATGTTTGGCAATAAGCGCCGGGTTGATACGTAAAACAGAATGACTGGCCTGCGGTTATCGAGAGATGGGAACCAAAACGAACGCAAAAGGTTATAGGTCTGCTGTATATATTCACTATTAAAATATACTTGAACGCGTAAATGTTAAAAGTTTCTTCAAGGAGGCAAAATAAACAACCTTTAAAAGTCTGATATAACAGTTCGGCCAAAGACATCCAAAGATATTGGGTATACCACCCTCTACCTATATCCATAGGCCCTGGTCAGTAAATAGATGGGCGTGTGCATAGCATGCAGTGTCCAAACAATCGCACGATCTTGGGATAGTGAATGACCTTCATCAACACGGAGAAAATAGTGACGTAAGCAACTCAGCGGCTAAACCTGCAATCTATTTTTACCTTTGACGTGTATGAAAAACGTAATACAGTCAAACCCCACTATTTCGAAGTCCCACGGAACACGAAAAACGTTCAAAATAGCGGGGTTTCGAAATAACCAAGCTGGTCAAGCCAATCCAAGGTGATTCGGCTTGACTTCGAAATAACGGGGACTTCGAAACACGATTACGGGGTTCGACTGCATTAGATCTCCATTTTTCAGTCCCAGACCTTTACAAACATATATAGTACGTGTATATGTACCTTACACAGCAGCGCTACAATAATTTTTTTCCGATAATATTCTTGAGAGACGCGCGAACCTTTATCAGGCGTTTTTTGCTCACAAAACGACTTCCTTTAATATGTTTTGAGTTAGAACAGACTCCTTCATTTAGTCTTTTATCATATCGACCGCGTTTTGTTGGCCAAGAGGTTGAGGGAAAGGTCTTGGTAAAGCGTGGATTAGCTCATAATACAAATTCTCCCAATCTTTCAAGAAGAAAATGTATGAGTGATGTAGTGAGAACTAACATCAAAAGCCAAATTCTCCATACTGTATGATATATCTCGGGTGAGAAACTAAAAAGAGAAATTTGAAGATGATTCAAAGCACGATTAGGCTAGTCCTGAATAAGGTCGACATTTTGTTGCCATTTCAGTACTGAATCTGAAAATGAAAATGCGTGACCACGTTTGTGGATACCCTATGACCAAAACTCTGCAGTGTGAGAAAAACACTTGTTAGGTACAGATTGGTCATTATAATGGAGGTCCGACAGAATACAAGTACCGCAAGTGAACACTTCACTAACATTCGACTGTAAGCAACTCTTCAGCACTTCCTTTTCCGAGTTATAGGGTAATGAAAGGAAAAGAAAATTGGCTAAAAATGAGTGAGTGGGTGAGCGATTTTCTGATTGACCGGTTTATTCAATTTAATGGCTCAATTTCGCAGACACGTCCACGATGAATGTATTAAATTGTGTGCACAATTAAGAAAATGAACAAAGCAAAGTGCCCTTATTAAAGGTCGGATAAAAACATTTGCATACAAGCACGGTGCGAAGGAAACGATTTTTCGGTCTCTATGGGTTCTTTTTTGTTTAATTGTTTTTGCAATTTTATTTGCATTTGCTAAAGAATGATGAAATCTATGATTTCGTTGATCGTAAAGTATACTGAGCTGTGTTTATGTATACTTTGTAGTACTAAAGTACAACGAGGAGTACGGATAAATATCAGTTCAAAGTCAGTTTAGACCATCAAACTGAACCGTCAATACGCTTGCGATAACTCGCCAATAGATCAAATGAAAACTCAAAACTGAACTGTTGATTCAAATAGATTAAGAGTACTCAAGCGAGCAGATCGAGAGATTACTTTTGTTCCAAAAGAGATGGAACTGTTGATTAGGAAACCAAGCGCCCAAGGGCTTACCTTGTTAAAATCACGAGCTTGAGTTTGTTACGCCAGTCAGGTAGTTCTTAGATGCTCGTTTCGCTTCGATCTGATAGCAGATCAGCCGTCAGACTGATACTCTTTTGGGCAATCAAACAGGCTTATTTCTTGGACTACAAACACCGCGCAAATTTGACTGTGTGAACGAAGATCTTATCTGGACCCACTCGTCGCACGACTTTTGTGCTGGTGTTGGTTTGTCAAACTGGTTCTAGGATTGAGCCGCTTTCCGTGTCGCTTCCAGGCGAGACTTGGGTGTCAACAATGTGTCCTTGATATTGTATTCATATCAAAGGATGCGTGCATTTTAGCAATGTCTTCTCGGTGCCTAATGATCCAATTGTTAAATCTTTCAAAGGAAGTGGTTTGACCCAGGAGAGAATTACAGGTGAATAATTACAATAGCTGATTTAGCGCGGGTCGATATTGCCGTTGGAATATGGATCAGTTATTGACAGACACTTGAAGTAGTGTGTTTTGGTCGGCGCTCAGAGTGAGACTTGGGTTTCGCTCTAAAGCTGATCCAGTTAGCCTTACACGGCCGGGTCTCTTGTCGAAGTAAGTCGATCCAACTGGGCGAAATCAAACTTATAAAGAGAGACCGCTGTGCTGATACTGGCCTTGTCGCCACATGCACAGTACAATAATTACCGGGGGAGGGAGCGGTATCATTACAGAAGTATGAAGCATATCACAAATGGTTCTTCAAGCCCAATACTTTTAAAAGCAATGTTTAAGAATTCAGACTAATGCTGGGTGCTACCTCCTTGTGCTGTGTCGTCGACGGTTCTCTGAGTTGTCAAACGTCTGTTGGCGGCAAAATCATGCAATCCGTGGTTTGTTTAGTCATCAGGCATAACTCATAACTTTTATCTTATTCATTGGTATACCGGCATAGTAAAACGCCAGACATTAGTTATAGAAGGTATGGTGGCTATTTGAAAATATATGTTTATAAATGATATTCTGGCAGTATTTAGTTCACAGAATATATCCTATCAATGTGTGGGAAAGCGTCTCGCTGTAAGTCATGAGATTGTTCCATGGGAGTGCCCCACGATAGCAGAAGCCTCCCGTTCAGCGTATTTTTTATTGTATTAGTGTTTCGAGATGCGAGTATACTTTTATACATAGAGGGCCACAAGTTTATTAGTGTTTTTACACTATTATGTGTTTACCCTCGTTAAATAAAGGCGTTATTATTATTATTATTATTATTATTACATATGGTTCTGTACCCCTATTTGGTCGCTTGTAACTACTCAATGACCAAATGAGTCCGTTGAGCTTTCAGTTGAGTAACAAAGGGATATGTGGAGGCGTCAATTAAGTGCAAATTTATACCAGAAGAACTCATTTGCCAACTTTCGCCAACATATATTTCCAGACCAGGGGCCGCCTTATTCAACAAACTTGTGTACGAACAAAAATGTTCGTACGCCTATGACTAACGCATCGTAAGTTCGACTTACACATACTATCTCGCTCAAGATAGTATGCGTAAGTCATTGTTCTGATACATAAGTCGTACTTACGAACGTTTTTGTTCGTACGCGAGTTTGGCGAATACGGCCCCTGATACTGTCCAATGTCGTATGTGTGACCCGCAGGAATATTTGGTATGCTGTCAACCTTTGTTTCCCTCCACGTGGACCGATCGATGGTTCACTGAGTTTTTGTTGAGCATCAAAAACCATAAACCGATCGATTTTCAGCTTGCATGGGCTATTTTCCTTATAACGTATAATTTTTAGTATTCCAATAATATATGATTAAAGCAGGATAGGCTGTTTATTTAAACGGGTTACGTGAAATGACTATCGAAAAGCCTTCTGCATTGCTTTGGTTTTGAATGTATTTGCTTTCTGACTGCGTTGAAATAAAAAGTATTTTCGTAAAACTAACAGTGTCCTTCACCCAATGAGAGTAAACGCCAGCTGATAGTTTTGTCCAATCAGGAGCAGAAGGATCAACCATTATGATTACTTGAGTTTGAACCAGCTGGTCAAGTCGGAACAATATACATGGCATTTATTTTGATTGATCTCTTGGCGTCAAAGTAAAATGAACACAGGGGATCTCGATCATCTCTTAATGTATTTCTTTCCGTTAGGTTTTTACACCAAATTTCGATGAACAAAATAAAGGGAGAGCATTCATGTTCTCGACTGAAAATTAAAATTTTCTACTTGTGGAAACCTTAGAAAAATATCCACTTCGTATTTATTTCAAAATAACGCAGACTTATGGCCGCTGTGTGAAATTAATTAGTTTGATATAGTGACAGCATCATGACAAGCTATGGGAAAGCGGTGGTGGATTACACAATGAAATTCAGTTGTTACTAATAATGTGATTTCTCATTCAGTATTAACCCCTGCTGTCAGGGTGAAATCCTCTACCTTAAGAAACTAAACTATTCCAATGGCAAGCTTTATTAAGTAATAGTATATTTTGGGGTGTATTTAATTTCTTTTTATTGATTCAGAGTATTCACTGCAAAAACACCTGTCATGCAAAAAATTAGTCTCTCTTCCAACTACTAACTAAACCGCCGAAGGACTCTAATCTTGCGGCAGAATGAATAGCAGTATGGGAGCTAGTATGCGCTATGGGCAGTGACCAGTTTCATAAGTTAGCAGTGCGGAGCTAAAAGTCCGGCTACTGTTTTGGCGTACGTTTTCATTTGCTCAGTTGTATGGCCATGCTTTTAATCAAGGGACGCTTCTAAGGCATCAGATACTGATTTTCGTATTTAGTTTGGCCACAAATATCCTGCAATCGCTAAAAAGCCAGGGCGGGTTAACTAAAGTCTTCTCTCGCGTTTTTGGTCAACAAAATGCAGAGTTTGTTCAAAGACTATAGCTTAAAGAGTTTGTTCTTGCTCAAAACATAGCGATAGAGTCGTTTGTTCGAGCAAACGCTTGTATTTGAAGGCCTAAAAATGACAACAAAGTTTAGTGTTAACCCGGGGTTAGCCTAGCCGGGCTTTAAGCAACCAGGCCCAGGATTAAAAACATATCTATTCTCTAATTTCCGTGTGCAAGGTTTTGACCAGAGGCCAAATTAAAGGCTTACTTTTATTACTTTTCGTTAAGAGATTAAACTTTTAAATCGATTGTGCTTAAATTACGACTGATCCCCCAGAAGTTCACCATCGATAAATGAAGTCGGATTCAGCCAGTATTATTTGCCTATAATATAGAATCTCTGGCTGAACAACAAAAGTGATACTTTGTCGTCCTGTTTTGCTTGTGTGTGTGCGTTATACTGGAATAGATAATTTTTGCTTGCAACTTTATGCACAAAATACAACTTACCTGAAAATCCTTCATGTGTACTTTGATCGCCTGACGGGCTTTCCTGATATCTTCTCTGCCTTTAAAAGCCATTTCTGCCGAGAACAAAGGGAAGTGAAAGGTTGCCAATCAAAGGAATTTCAGCCAATAAACGAAGCTTGTGCCTAAGAGCTGTCATTCACTGATTTGGCGTTTGTTTAGATGTAAAGAGAAAAGTTAACGAGGGTTTGTCGCTTTGGCAATATGAGAAACACTAATGTCAAATGTTTAAAGAAGATGTCTAAATTATGATATGTATTTTATTCAAGTCACCATAGAAACTTACGACATCCAGACTGCGTCATCGCAGCCTCAGTGTCGGCGATGATCAACTGCAGACCAAGATATTCGATCACACTTCACTAGCAGTGTATCCAAACTAACACTATTGATAGTGAATTCGGATGTAGACTGCAAATGACTCTTGTGTCTTGTTCCGATCAGTTGGCAACGCTCACGTACAAGGTGTACGGCTGCGCGGGGGAAGTGGAAAAAGGCGGGAATAACGCGGCCGCACAGACTTCACAACCACTCATTATACGGGAACTGAGGGTAAAAACAACTACTACGCATTATGATATCAAAGTAGCTTGTTTAGTAACAAACATTACATGTTTCTGCTCTCATTCAGGGATCACCTTTACGGTGAGCGAAGCCCCTAACTTGAACACAAGCAAACCAAAACTAACAGGATCTCATGCGTAGGGAAATGGATAGTCTCTGTGTACAGTGAAATTATGATTAACCCAGCGGGTTTATAGTCTTCTCAACCATACCTGCGGTCATATATAGCTTCTCTATAAAACCTCAAAGAATATTTCTTAGTTGTTTTCAATGTTATCCGCTATTTTTAGACATGCCTGAAACTCAAGGACGTTTTTTAATCCGATGCAGTCTTCAACATCATGACATCCTTTGTGAAGTCTAGTGAGATACGTCGAACCGTGAGTGTTCAGCTTTGTTTCTATTCAAATTTCCCGGTTAGAGTTTCGCCATTATCGTATGTTCCGCAGGA
This sequence comes from Plumapathes pennacea, assembly GCA_964036295.1. Lineage (NCBI taxonomy): Eukaryota > Metazoa > Cnidaria > Anthozoa > Antipatharia > Myriopathidae > Plumapathes > Plumapathes pennacea. The sequence goes on from OZ038467.1 coordinate 2,963,381, forward strand.
TGAAACAAAACGTTCGGGATAAAGAAAGTATGCAAAGTATCACGGTTAAAGAAGATTCCTCAGTTAAGTACAGTAGGGGCATGTTCTCTCGACTTCCCGCCAGCCGTAGCGAGCTGATGTACAAGGCAGAACACTACACCTGGGTTCCAAACTAAACCGACTGAAAATCGTTCTTGTCGGCTTGTAATAGCGATTGCACAAGTACGGACGTTGAACCGTCGCCTCTTCAGGACGGGGAACACAGAACGAATAGAACGCCTGGAGCGCTACAGGAAAGCGGGCCGATTTGTGAGAAGAGTTCAGATCCAAGACACCAACCTTCCTGCCACACGGTTGCCAAGGCATTTGAATCCGAGCAATGCCTTTCTGAAAGACAATACCGTCTGAGTTTTGTTGCTGTCCGGTTTGATTCTGTAAACTATACGAGTTCAATACAATTGGGTGAGTGCTCTCTGGCGCTTCACTCGTGGTAACTTCGGTTAGGTTTCGAATGCCTTCGTTTGCTGTCGGAAGTGGTTTCGCCGACGAACTCCACCGTGGTGCATTCGCGATAATTTCGATTAGGCTTCGGCTGCTTTCGTGTGATATCGGAATGGCTGTCGTAGTTTCGATTGGTATCACGTTGAGAGGCCTAACGTTAGGCTCTCGGCCGGTTTCAGAAGATTTCTGTGAATAGACAGACACAATAACAGGCCATGAGTTTGAAACCGAGGGGTCAAATTGACTCGGTAAGCTACGATGCATTTCTGCTGGGGTTTGGGTTTGAGTCACGTGATCAGCGCTTTGAGCTGAGACTCCATGACCAGGAAACGAGGCTTGTGTGTTCCATGTCGACATTACTGCATCTCGTTCACTGATATTCCGGCAATTTCTAGTCAAACCAGTTACAGCTGTGCTTCTAAGTACATCAGCAAATGAAAAGTAAGCATGACGAGCCTCTTTTCCCTCCTGAGCTACACATGACGTCGGTGGCTCCATTGATGCGCTATTTCCGACAGCAGCAGACATCACGTGACCTAACGAGCCTGCATCTGATTTGTTTGCTTCCGTCCCCTCCACAGTTACGTGAACGTTGCTGGAAGTGACGTGGAGGGCTATTGGAGATTTGCTCTTCTCCATCACTTGGCTTTGCACGGCAATACATTCACTGACGTCACCAGCCAAGGAGCATGACGCTTCGGATGTCATGGTAACAGAAACTTGCGACGTGTATGGTGGACCTTGACAAGAATCACCAAGCCTTGTACTGTCGTCACCAGGGGCTGTGGTTGGTTCCAGTATGTTAAGGCCGCTGTTCGGACTTTTCAAGCTGTTTCCGTCGTCGACATTCATCTTTGATCCGAGAGATGTCAGCCACATGACATCACATAGATCACTTTTCTCCTGGCACTCTTTCGTTTGCTCTGATAAAGTTTCTTGAATTTCCTGGGGCAGTTCATCCGGAACGCTTTGCATTTCTTGAAGTCGCTCCTCTGGAGTATTTTGATTTTCCTGGAATTCTTCTTGAACGGCGTTGTTAACTTCCTGGAATTCTCCTTCGGAGGCATCTTGAATCGTTGAAGTGTCTTCAACCTCTTGCAGCTGGTGGACAACATGATCTTCCTCAGCTTTTTTTATTCGAATTTCCGGAGATTCCATACTGGGCGTGGTCTGGCAATCTGAACTTGTAGCTTCTTGACATGGCTCCGTTTGTGAGCATTCGGCTCTGCGGATTCGCCGGGGAGTCGCCTTTCTTCTGTGACGCCTAGAGAGATTCAACGGAGCCGGTCCTTCCGCGCTGCCCTCCAGTTCTTCAGAATCACGCTTCTCAGTCAACCCTCCCTCGGTAGACGTTTGGTCCTCATGGGTCCTGCGGCTGCCTATTTCAATGTACAACTCAGAACAGAAACTTTCCAGCGAGTTAATGCCATTGAATGAGAGGTTGCCAGAGGGAAACCCACTGTCAGTAACTACTGTGTGTTCGGGTCCAGCACGGTACCCGGATGTGAGACTTTCCTCGCACTCTGATTGGTCCAAAGGGCTAAACTTTCTGTTGCTCCAGGAAAATCTTTCGGTTGTTCCAGTATACGAAGTCCCGGATACTGGCTTCGAGGCTTCGAGGCGCTGTCTGATTAGAAATTAAGAAGAGGCTGTCGAGGCGATTTTCTTATTACTCTGCATAAACTACTAAAGCTACACAATAAGTGAGAGTGTTGCCGTCAGGTTGTGGTTTAAAGAATACAGAATCCAGGCATAAGGTTGAAAAACAGTCGACACAAATTATATGAAGAAGTAACTACAGTGTAGAAATTATTGAAGAAAAACTATTATTAGAAAGAGGAAGGGAGTGATGTTGCAATGCAGGCGGACTTTGCCACGACCCAGTCGAGACAAGATAAACGCAATCCAACAAAATTTCCATTGTTCAACGCACCTTTTGGCAGAACTCAATCCAGCTTTACGGAAGGCTTTGGCGAACGGGTTGTTGTCGATCTTCAGTTTGCAGACCTGAAAAACAAGTTGATAGCTTTGTGTCAGGCTGTATTGTGTCAAGCTTTCGTACCATTGATACTTTTTATTGTATATTAACTTGGTCATAAATAAAACAAATTAATCTCGACCACTTTATTCTTGGTCACCAAACTGTCTCAAATGAGTCACAAGCTATTTGCGTTAGACTTCTACATTTTACATAGAAATTGTACAGAGTAATATTAGTAATTAACTTTATATTGTAAATTTTATATTTGTTATATCGATTAATAGAACGGATACTATGTAAAACAGTTGTAAAACTGATAGGTATTTTTTTACCCGTGATTAAAGAAAGCTACTACATTCAAACTGCTTCGTACAAATCGGCTGAAATTATGTCAAGGTGGAGGTGGATATGAAACATACGTTATGTAGTAAAAGCATTGCAATTCTTATTATGTAAGGAATAATGAACCCTTATCAAACAAAACCTATTCTGATAAATCAAACACGAGTTGGATCTACCCACCATCTTGTTGTTGTACGAAGTGACAGCCACAAACTCCGCCTGATGAAGGACAAACGAGGTCACGTGGTGCCATTCTCCCTGATACCCGTATGGAATCTCGTACACGTGCAATCGAGGGATGTACGCGTGCATCGACTTGAGTGTAACTACCTGTGAAAGGAAGCATATTGTCAGGCCCTGTTTACACGACCCCGGGTTGGGTATTAGCCAAGGTCGGATCACCGCCCCTTGGCACTTGCTCCGAAGGGCTAGCGCTCGAAACGTCAGCTTCAGATTTCTTTTATGGCATCTACAATCCTGGCCAAAAGTCGTGGGACACTTAGCCTTTTATGTAAAAATTATGACACTTTCCCTCTTCTCGCCTCCCTCCCCCCTGACAATGTTGACTGAGTGTGCTCAAAGTGCACTCCCTTTATGCAACATTGTATGGGGGGGGGGGGGGGGGAGGGGGGAGGGTTACCTTTCGGAAAAAGAGCCGCTTTCGTTATTTAAAAGAGAGTAATGTTGAAAAATAGCATTTTTTCAGAGTGTCCCACATACTTTTGGACAGGATTGTAGCTTTCACACATCGACCCTTCGTTAGTCCCGGCGATTCATTATACACGTTATTCTCTACGCCGACGCACACAACACCTAGTTCTATTTAGTACTAGTTTTTCATAGTATCAGTAAGTCTGGCAGTAGTTGTTTAGTATTAGATTTCATCTGCGAATATAAAATATCTAAAAGTAGTAGTAGTAGCCTTTAGTAGTAGTAGTAGTGGTAGTGTTGTAATAATAGTTGTAGGAGGTGTATTGGTAGTGGTAGTAGTGGTAGTGTTGTAATAATAGTTGTAGGTGGTTTATTGGTAGTGGTAGTAGTATAATTGTGTAGTTGCAGTTGTAGTTGTGTCAAGTTGTAGTGTAGGAGTTATAGTAGGTGCGGCTATAGTAGTCACAAAAGGGAACCCGACCTGTGAAGATGCGTGGAAGCGGTTGGACAGTTTCAGTTTATGAAAAGACGTAGTCGAGTCCATGAGCTCCAAGCCTTTAGCGGGAGTCCCCGGATGTACGTAGGAACCCTCAATGGGCGAGAAATCTGCAGGCATGGCTGCCGTCCAGCTGGCGGAGGCGTGGAGGAACTTGCATTTTGATTCTTTGGCGATTACAAAGTCCATCACCAGGGCGTAATAACAATTCGGTTCCAGGCCACTGAAGTTCAGTCTGATGACTGGGAACATGCATCTAAACACCAACGACAAAAAAGGATATATTAATTGACAATAAAAGGAACAAGATTAAAAATGCACACGGCAGTTTATACAGGACGCTGAACTTGGCCGAGTCCCCAAGAATAACCCCAGGTGATTTCGGCTGCAACAAATGCAGTATGCAATTTTTATAGAGGCGAAAACAGGGACAATCGACAGCAAATACAGCCTCACAAAAACAGTTAAGCATCGATGGGGCGCCGGATGACAGTTATTTGTTCCGGTCTGTGTCCTGATTCTCTCATTGACGCTCCTTTTTCTCGTCAGTGTTTGTTTGTACATAATATATGCACAAGCACCAACACCATATTTCCTCGAATAAGCGCCCTAATTCAACTTTTGTGGCCAAAGGGGGCGCTTGATCGAGGATGTGCGCTTAATCGAAGGAAGGCGCGATTTGACGTGATTTGAAATATTTTCGTCGAGCGAAATAACTATTCAAAATAGAAAAAACAAAAAACAAAAAACAGAAAAACAGAAAAAAAAACGAAGTTATAAAAACATTTGCAGTAACGTTTTTCACGGGCTGGATTGCTATGGTAACTATTTCATGTAACGGTAACATTATATAACTCGTTTCCTTTATCAGCCAAAACCTATGCAAGTATGCCATTTGTTAATCTCGTACTGTGCGTTTTTTTTTTGGGGGGGGGAGCGCTTAATCCAGGAAATACGGAAGTCTAAACCCTGCTTTTAGACGGACAATGACATTTTCAAGATCCGTCTGCAGATCGGAAATCTTTAACCTTAGAAATGAAACCCACAAAAACAACTTGATTACAAAACCAGATGTCAACCCTTTAGCGTGATTGTTTAGTCTCTTATAAGCCGGGTTTATAACCTTCTTTCGACTAAAAAGTTTATGTTATGGGTGCCATATGGCACTTTATCCGAAGTCCATCAAAACATTTAATAAAGCTAAAAAGGCCCTCGTCATACACCAATCAGAATGGGGAAAATCTGTCAAGAGTGTGAAACCAAGCTTGAATTCTGTATTTACACATCTCGTAAGCGAACATTTCCAGCAACAGACACTTTTCCTGCTTCCTTACGAGAGCTTCAACTTATTTTCTCTCTCAATTGCCGTTTTTATACTACAGACAACTAATTCGTCTCAGACGCATTAGTCGTCTCGGACGACTAATTCGTCTAGTATAAAAACGGAAAACAGGGCAGACGCACTTAAATTCTTATGCGTCTGTTAAGTGCGACTGAAAGACGCACTTAGCAGACGGCTTATTTCGTCTCAGACGAAAAATGCGTCTAGCATAAAAACGAGTCGAACTTAACTGGAGACCAGAAGCGTATGTTTCAGTATCAAATCGAGATATTTGACAGTTTCAAGATGGTGACACGAGGGAAGAAATCTCGACAAAAAAGCAGCGTGCATGGAGTGAGTTCTCCGACTCGTTTTTATACCAGTCGAACTTAACAGTCAGACGACTAAAGCCTGGTTTCCATATGATCGTCTCTGACGTAAGGATCGTCTCTGCATTTCCGGTCCTCTCCGACGCAAGGATAGAACATGGTTCTATCCGGACGATCGAGTCGCTTCTGACATAGGGATCGTTTGAAACAATCGCGAGAGTGTTTCCATATAATCTTCCCGATCACTTGACAAAATAATCTGCGACAGAGACGATCCTTACGTCAGAGACGATTATATGGAAACCAGGCTTAATGCGTCTGGACGAATTAGTCGTCTGTAGTATAAAAACGGCCAATTCATGCAGCAGCAGGAAAGCAGTGCCTTTTAAAAAAATTCAGAACTAAATGATAATTTGGGAAAATTACGTCGCACGTCGGTTTTCTGTCATCACTCCTGTCAGAACAACTGAGACAGTTAAAAAACTGACACCGGAAACACCAGCACAAGTGATCAGTTCTGCCGCCATCTGGCTTCGCCATGAGGTCCTGACTCGCAGCCGTATAGCACACACTATATAGTAAAAGCGGTTAAATTGACATAAAATCCAACGCTGAAACTATGGACAGGGCAACGAACACACAGGGCCGGGTGAGACTACGTCGTGTTTTTGACGTTTGTTCAGAGGGAAAGTGGATTTCGTAAACTCACTCTTCACTACTACACTCATGTTGTCGCCGACTTTTTTGCTGCTGTTGGTGCTATTACTGTTGCTTGTTGTTCTTTACATAAAGAAATAGAGCCGCGGTTACATCACTGAGTCGCTACTGGCTTGATCGTGGCTGGATTCGCAAAGACTGGGCGACCAAAGTAATTTGGCGCCGTTAATGGTGTGCTTCGCAGGTTTTAGTAAAACAATCTTACCTTCCCTGCTTGGTGATCACCATTTCGGTGCCAGCTTCCTTGAACCTTTCCCATAGCTCTCTGTTTTGAAGTTGAATCATTACGGCCGATGCAGATCTCGCTGACATGGCGAAGCTTCGATGAATGTGACCAGAACGAAACCCGATACTGCGTTGAAGATGTCAAACTAAACAATAGCAAGGTGTGAGATTTCCTCTTGAGCTTAATGCAAAACATTTGTTGATCCTGCTGTTTACTATTCCAGCCATTAGTGCACTTGCTTTGAAGAAGGGCTAACGCCTGAAACTTCGGTTTACATTACCATTTGGCACATAAACCTTTAAAACGTTGAAGCATATCCACAGACCTGACAAACGTTATGTCAAAGTTGGCCGTTATTGGTTAGAATGTGTTTTAGCATGTAGGAAAATCAATTGGTTCACCTTGAAAATAAACGGGTAAATGTTTTATTAGGTAATTGGCCTGAGGTGTGCACTGTAGTAAATACTGAATTAAAAAGACCCTGAAGTCAATTTAAGAAAAATATTGCACACCGGACCCTTGAATCCTTGATCAAATGAAACGTCAGATGTTTCACCTATCGTAAAAAATGATCATAAAAGTGTCAAAATATGAAAGGCGAGGTGTGAGAAACTGGCGGTTGAAGAAAAACAAAGAGAAGCCGTAGTTTCCGTCCGACGAGACTCCGAGGAATCTGATTGCTAACACACTAACCACGAATTGACTGAAGTGCATCCGGCATATATCCGGACTGGGATCCGGCCTCGCCGGCCAGACTGGTACATTAATACTTTTAAGAAATTCACTAAGTATAATAAGTAATAATTTAGCATACAGGTATGCTAATCTAGCAGATAACACTTAGTAATTTAATCGAATAAGACCTGGTCAAGGCAAACAAACAGACACACAGACACACAAGTCAAAGAACAAAGGTAAATATTTATAAATCAAGAATCTCAATAGTTTCCTCAATAGCAATCAATCATTTTTAAGCTCGCGTTCAGCACGAAGGGCTGAAAAGCGAAGCTTCATGCGATCCAGTCAACTGGAATGTGTCCTGGTGCTGTCAACAATGGATTCCAAATATGGAAGTCGTTCTGTTCCCAATTTGGGACGCAACAAAATCGAGAACGCGGATCGTCGAAGTAGTTTTTGCTGTGGCATTTTTTAGCGTCCCACCTTATTGCAGTTAAGACTGTGTCAGTCAGTCAGTCCATCATGCTGTGTCAACAATTGCCTTTGAAATTTGAGCATCTGCGAACTACGCATGAAGAAAGGAAGAGACGGGAAGACGTTTTCTGGAGTTATTTTGATTGTTATCATTGTATTCCTGAATTGCCAGTAGATCTGTTGTACTTCAGAACAATTATCACAGAGGTTTTGGTAAATTCTCGGTTGTTTGACAAGCGTAAAGCCTGGTTTCCATATAATCGTCTCTGACGTAAGGATCGTCTCTGCATTTCCAGTCGTCTCCGACGCAAGGATAGAACATGGTTCTATCGGGACGATCGAGTCGCTTCTGACATAAGGATCGTTTGAAACAATCGCAAGAGTGTTTCCATATAATCGTCCCGAAAATTCTGCGACAGAGACTATCCTTACGTCAGAGACGATTATATGGAAACCAGGCTTAAGGTATCAGGATACCCTCGTGAACGACATGCGTTCAAACCCATTTTTCGCGCTAGCGTTACATTTAACTAATAATAAAGTATATATTTTCTGAAAGCTCAACAATCATAGATTTAGGGTAAAGCTTTATATTTTTTGAATTTGCTAAAGAAAGAAAGTTATCAGCTTCCGAGTGAATTTTGACCTTGCCTCATTCAAAAAGCCTAATGTCACTCAGATTTTACCCGATTTGATTATTTATTGTTTCAGCCTAATGTTGACACAATGAAGAAAAAAAAGGTGTCTCCGAATTTTGATATCTTGTCCATATACAAAGTTATTGACTTTTAAAGTTGGCCGATCATATTTCTAGCTACGCGCAAGACAAAAGTGGACATATCTTCCGAACAAAGAAAAAGAATTAAAATCGGAGACACGTTTTTGTAGCTTTGATATTGATTCACATATTTGCCAAATTTCAAGCCAATCGATTCAAATCCATTGAAATGCAGGTTTCCGAAAGAAACACTTTTCCGCGTTTTGAAAACACCGAGAAAAACACATTTAAAGATTCTGACCAGGGAGCCGGAAACCTGTTTACATAATCGCCTCATCTGTCAGCAATCTGTCAAAACACCGCAGTTAGTGCTTTCGCATAGAGGCTTTCCAGGCATCTTGTCGGTAATTGAAACACGCAGCACAGTTGGAATTCGGAATGAGTTCAAGCAAACGACAAACTCGTTCTAAACGTAAGAAAGCGTTCACAAAGGCATACAGGGAAATATTTCTTATGGCATTTCGATATTCTTGCAGATCTGCTGTTAGTCATGCGTTATCCGTCGCGCGGCTAAAATTTGTACTTTATTGTTTTGCACGACTGACGCGCAAGCCGCATGCTGCGCAGTTACGGGTGATACTAACGATCTGTTGACAGGTAGCTTCCGGCGAGAAAGAGAAATATAAAATCCTTTCGTTTAAATATCTCGAGGAAAAAATAGGTATCCAAATTTTGTTTTCAGAAACACAAGGTAAAACATGTAATAATTTCGTTAAGCCAAAAGAATTTTTTTCGAATCTGGCAAAGTCCGGAGGGTATCCTGATACCTTAAGTCAAAGTTGAAAGACCCGTGACCACCGACAGCCCTGATCGCGATCGAGCGACTTCAGCTTGTCGAAACATTTCTATCGTTTGATTATATTTGCTTTGCTTCGCATAGTTTTCGCCAGCAATGAAAAATGCTGTAGAGAACTGCGAGAAGAAGAATTTGAAAATGAATTTGACCAAAACCGCATGTAATGTCAACAAGTTATCAGATTTCATTTAAACTTATTCGACTTGAAACTCAGCCAAAAGAAGAAAGGCGTATTTACTTTAAGTACGTATTTAGCTTGAATGCAGCCCAGGCTGGAGTATCATGACCTCTGATGAATATGTAGATGTTGAACATAAAAGCTGTGCATGATATGAGTAATGAAGTCACGGATAGTTCAGTGCGACTCCGAAAGGTCTGACCTTCCGGTTCAAAGATTTGGACTCGGTGAAGAATTTTAAATTCTCTCATTTCGAGCGTCTAAGTTTTATAATTTTCACCCTCTGCCGCCTCGTAAATGAAGTTTTTCAAAACTGAGACTAAATCGAATACGCGGTTCAGCAAAAGTGGAGGCGATGCGAACTCAGTTCCACATACCTAACTGAGCCAGTTCTATTAAATACCCACTCCCGCAAAAGTACTTTTTACAAATTCGCGAGCTTACAGCTGCCTTGCTGCTTTGATTTAAAATAAAGAGTTCGTTGACGATAACTGAGAAGGCCAGAACTTTTTTTATCCTCGGGTTTCCATCTTCGGCCTATCGTCTGATTGTGGTGGCTTAGTTTGGAACTCTCGCCGTAATGCAAGGGCCTGTTACAGGACTTAACGTTTCTGTAAAACTGCAACGTGAGATAAGGTTCCTTTTACGCGAAACTTTATGCGAGAAGAACTTCACGAAGACGGCAAATTGCATCGTGTGGCATGCCTAAACTAACACACTGAAGTATACCCGCCCATATATGGCGGTGAAATTCGCTGAGTTTACGTCTGAAACCGGTACGAAAGTTCGGAAATTTTCTACTCAGAAATTAATCATTTATCCATTATCAATATTAATCCCCCTCCCCCTCGGATCCGCCCCAGCTTCGCAACATCGCAAACTCCGAGAGCACCCAACGAAGATATTTCTCAAAATACGTTAGTTTGCGCAAATGTATGGTTATTTGTCCAAAAAATAGTTTATTTTCTGCTTTTTTTACATTGCTGGCAAACACAGAGGTGTTCCACACTCCCAGGAAGGCAATTCAGAATATCCGTTTCCCAGCAGAGCGGTCCCAGAAATCTCCTAGCCAGCAACTTGATGGTGACCACTTTGTCAGAAAATGTCAGCATTTCAAACAAAAATGTAGCCTCGATTGCAGTCTCGCTTATTCCCATGCCTCCAGCGAGACTGAAAACGGCTATCTCTCTCCCAGCAGTCCGATTTTTTTTTTTTTCCCAGCCAGCAAAAAAGCAGATAGATCTCATGCCAGCCAGGACAGGTTGTAGTGCGGAACACATATTTTGTGGAACAGCTCCGATGGGTGCTCCTCAAACTCAACATGATTTGATGATTTGTAAAGCCTTGTCCTCACTAGCGCATGAGCATAAGCATAAGCATAAGAATAAGAGAGCGACAGTGGCGACATAAGCATAAGCATGAGGAACGAACATGTTTGATCCTTATGCTTATGCTTATGTCGTCACTGTCGCTCTCTTATTCTTATGCTTATGCTTATGCTTATGCGCTAGTGAGGACAAGGCTTAAAGACACGGTTACATCGATGATGTCGGCGCTCAGTCGTCAGATCGTCGGCCACGACAGTTCAGTTGTTGTGTGCCTCTGAAAAACAGAATTTATGATGTGCACGGAATTTGTCCGAGGTGAGATATTGTGCATGTGCAGCTGCCAGAACTGAAATATGATCAGTGAAAGGTCGCCTCCAGAAAAGGTTATCTGCGACCGCTGTGACAGTATTAAACTAAGAAACCCGCGCATCCTGTCAGGAACAATCTCAAGTAGTCAATCACAGCTATTTTTTATTTTTTTGCTAATCCTGACTTACTTATAGTTGTAAGTAATCCATCTTCAACCGGAAAAAATAAAATAAATGCTGTGTCATTGTGTATGCAAATTATCTTTGTAGCCGGGGAGGTGCAGGGGTGAATTTGTCGCATGTCCGTGAATTCAACCACTTAGGCAGATCAGCGCCTACGTTATTATTATTATATGTCTCCTGGAAGAATCTATCCTCGTAGACTAAAGGGAAGATTGTGGGGCGCTTCTTTGGAAAAATATGGTCGGATCTGTGTCTTGTCCAGGGGTGGGGAGTGGGGATGGAAGTGGGGGTGGGGAGGGGAACAGATTGTTTCAGGTGCAAAGGGCGTTTGACTGCGATATTTAATAGGTGGCCATGACTGATCACGGAGTCGAAAGAAGGGGTCGTCGAATACGGTGAGATAACATAAGCGTATACTTTGTGAACAACAATGTTATATGCATGTCCTGTGTGCTTTGTTTCGCTTCGATTTTCTTATTAGAATGGAAACGACTTTATAGCTGATAAACACCAATCTAGGTAAACACACGCTTGGGAAATTAAAGCTGAAGGATTTTTTTTGAAACCATGATATATTAACTTTAACTTTAACTGCTAACAGCTTTAACACACATAATCGATTGATGTAGACTTAGATTTACTTTTACAACGGCTCCAAGTCTTCTTGAACGCCGGGACGGATATACGACACCAAGAGGATAATATAGTCCCGGGATTGAACGAGACTGAGCTTGGATCTAATGTACAGTGTTGATCCAGGTGTTTCTCCTTTTTTCATGATAAAGTGTTGTCGTGAAGGAACAAAAAAACGTTGAAATATAAGTAACAAGGAAAAGAGAAATATGATCGCACGATGCCACAAAGTTTCGCTGTCAGGAAACATGCAAACACGACCAGCTGACAAAAGCTCAATTTCTAAATGCCGTGTACTTCTAAATGGACGAATGTCAAAGCACAGACCAAGAAAATTATTTTGGACTTTGTTAATCTTACATTTCAATCCGGTTATGTTTCATAGATTTATTAAATATTATAATAATTATCTGTTGTAATAAAATAATATTCAGTAACCATGACATTGCAGGCCAACAGAAACAGCTGCTGACTTTGTTTTCTGTTCTGAAATATGTTTCCAACTAGCACTGCACAACTGATTGACGTACAGCAGGAATTAATGAAATATGAAAGAGAATCGATTCACGGATGAAATGAAATCCCAAGGTGGCCACCCATTCTATCTATAAATAAGGAACTGTGTTAATAATATTACTCATAATAACCACACACAAATTTCTGGTTAAATGTACACAAAAATGATGGTGACATTATGAACAGTAAATTAGAGAAATTTATCTTAGTTTGTTCTAGGCATTTCTAATATTATTGATCTATGGAGAGTTCTATGGAATTGTGAGATATCTTGCCTTTAGTAGTATTGAATATATATGTAATCACATAGATAAGCAATCATCAGAAAGGACAAGATTCATAAAAATAAAAGATAAAACACTGAAGTACTAAATGTGGCCCTATCAGAGCCCTTCTCAAGGAAGATTTTGATAATGCTTTGATTAAAGAGACCCTCTCACTGTAGACACTTTGCACACCCATGTTTATGTTTACATCCAGAGCTTGACTTTTCTGAGGCACCCATGTCATGACTGATTGACCTGACTGTTGCTGCTTGCCAGATTCAATACGCTTTCTGAGTTTGTGCTGATATATTTTGCAATAAAATGTAGAAAAACATGAGAATCTGCCATTTTTGCATGGTATGAAAATGGCCACCGTCAGTCACTGGGCGTGCGAAGCATCTATGGTGAGAGAGTCTCTTTAAACAAAAGACAAAGATAGCTTGGAGAAGGCTAACTAATTGGCCCAAACCTGGTTGTCCCTGGGATGGGGAATTTGTACGATAACTGTAAAGTTTACCAGGGAATAAGTGGGAGAAAGAGTAAAATATATTTTGCAAGTTTTTTCTTGCACATTGATGGGAAATGTGTGACCACTGCAATGTCCCTGGGGTTGGTTTAGGGTGGAGAGATGGTAACAGCTGGGATTTGTTAATGCAAGAGATATTTTATTAGTCATTCAAGTTTATTTATAAAGTTTCACAAACAAACTTTCACACTCTAGATAAGCCATGAATGTTTACTCTGTGTTGCAGGTGTCTGAAGGAAGATGTTGCAGCACTCTGTGTGGTTTTGTCCATTCTCATCATTGTTGCCATCGTGGCGTCAGTGTCCTTCATCCCGTCACTTGGAGCACCAGACCTTCCCAGCTTCAGTGACCCAATCAAGGTAAGACAAGTGGTAATGACATCTTATATCAAAGCTTGGCCAAAGACAAAACACACCACTGGAAAGAGCATAGCAAAATTAGTGAAGGTATGAATTTTCAGAGTCATAAATCAAATTACAGTCAACTCCCTCATAAGGGACACCCCTGTAAGACGGACACCTTTCTAAGACGGACACCTTTCTAAGATGGAAACCTGATAGGAGCAGTCCCTGCTGTTTCTTCAGTCATTTACTCTAACTGAACCATTTTTAAGATGGACACCTCTCTAAGACAGACAGTTGGAGATAGTCCCGATGGTGTCTGTCTTAGAGGGAGTTCACTGAAAATAGAGGTTGCTTTACAACATTTCAGTCACTCTATAACTCTGAAAACGTGTGCATGAACAAAGTTTGCTATGCTCTTTCCAATGGTGGTGGTGGGGTGGGTGGTTGGGGGCATGCTTACCCTGGAAATGTTGAAATTGAAGGCCTTTGGAATAGCATTTCCTGCCTTTTCAGGGTATTTTTGAGCAAAAAAAAAAAAAAAAAAAAAGGTATGAAGCAGCTTATGAATGATCAATCCTCTGCTCTTATTCACTCTGCTGTTTAGACATATTAATGCCAGCATCTTGTGCACTAGAACAGGAAAAGGCACAGGACATCCTAGGGCCTCTGGGGGCATGCTCCCCCAGAGTTGTTTTACATTAGTCTCTCGTGTATTTTCAGACTATTTCTTGTATACTTTTTCTTTTCCAGTACCCCCTCCCCTTGAAGATACTCCCTTGCTTTGTCTTATTTTTTCAGACACCCCCTATTTTCTCATCAAGGCCCCCACTTAACCCCTTCACTCCCAAGCTTAAAATACAGATTCTCCCAACCTTTTCAGAAGGAACTGTGTGAGGGATGTAGTGAGAATTGATAGTTTAATCAGCTTTTATCTGAGCAAGGTATCAAAAGCTAAGTTCTCTCTACTGTATGATATACACTGTATATCTGGTGAGAAACTGAAGGAGAAAATTGAAGTTGAACACTCTTGGAAGTGAAAGGGAATGAAAACGGTATCATGCATGTCTTAAATTGTTTTTGCGGAACATGTACGAGTGATTTTATGAGAACTTACAGTTTAGCAGCTTTCAGCTAAACAACGTCTCAAAAGCCAAGTTCTCCACACTATTTGATATATATCTGGTGCCAGAAATAGAAGGAGAAAATTGAAGTTGGTCATTCTTGAGAGTGAAGGGTTAGAGTTACCAAGCTTCAAAAAGTTTGAATGCAGGAGCCAGCTTCCTCTTTGACTCGCTTGAACTGACTGAAAGAACTGTTCGTTACTATAAATCTGAAAACAGTGCAAATAAAAGTTGCATTTACTCACTATATGTATATCATACAGTCTGGAGTAAATAGCTTGCTCAGCTAAAAGTTGATTAAACTATCACTCTTCATTTTGTAAAGGTTAGGAGAATCTGCATTTTGAGCTTAGGAGTAAAAGGGCTAAAGGACAAGGGGTTGGAAGTCTTGGTGGAACCTCTGCATACAAAATGTATTTGAGTACTTAAATCCACCCCCCCTCCCTCCCCCCCCCCCCCCCCCCCCCCTCATTACATGCTTTGAGTTCGGTTTTTGAAATGTTTGACGTTTGATCTAGGTGTTTGTTTGTTTTCACTTGTTTTAGGGATTTGAGCCGAGAGGTACAGACCTGAGTAACAGTATTGTTACAACAAAAAACCTTGACGACACATCGGAGATCTCATACCAGCCCCCAGGCACACGAACCCGTAAAAGGAGATCACAGTCCTCGGGTTACTCATGCAATCCACCATCAACCCTTGAACTTTGTCCGGACTTTAAAGATGGAAACAAGGTCCGCGCGGTGCTTACCTTCAAGTCTGAATCCGAAGACCTCAGTTTATTCAATGCAAAAAGCTTGAAAGCCATCTGTAAGCTAACAGATGACATTGTGAACCCGGTTGCGTGCTCACAGGTTTGTCAGTTTTGCTGCGATAGTTGGTCTGTTGGGAACTATGTCGCTCTGATCAATAACCGTTCATCGTGTGCAGACATAACAGACAATGACGTCAGTGTCACACTGGAGTTAATCAACAGCTGTTCTACATATTTCATCAAGGGAGACTTAAAATCAACCTGCGATTACCCGAATGCATGGGAAAACAAAACTGAAAGTCCAAATTGTAAAAGCGTGCCTCTTCGTTGCATCAAGAACAATGCAGTATTCAACATACTCAGGTACCTCACTGACAGCGCCTTCATGGCGGAGCCTGGTAAAGAATTTCTGAAATATGCTACAGCCATCCCTGCAATTTCTCAATGGGATGATTACTTTTTTGAGGAGACTTACCGCACAAAACTGGCAAGCGACTTTCCCAGTGCAGATGGTGTCCAGTTGGTTGGCTTCAAGTTTGGAGATCTCAAGTTTAAGGAGTTTAACAACCAGCTGTTAGTTGATGTACTATTCATTGGCATAGCATTGGTCTTCGTGCTTGTCATAATGTGCCTCTTTCTGCGGTCTTTCCTGCTCGCATTTGCCGCTATCCTCTGCATCATATTTGCTCTCGTCTTGTCTTACTTCTTCTATAAGATAGTATTTCGCGTTACATTCTTTCCTTTTCTCAATGTCCTTGCTGCGGTGTTTCTGGTTGGTATTGGGGCTGATGACGCGTTTGTTTACTATGACATCTGGCTGCAGATGCGAGCCGCCCACCCTAATGCAAACGTGAAGGATTTGACGCTGTACACCTTGCGCTATGCTGCTCTCTCGATGCTGGTTACCAGTTTGACAACATCAGCCGCTTTCTTCGCTGGCCTGTCTTCCACCATAACTTCAATCAGGTGCTTTGGGATCTTCGCAGGGATGTCCATTTTGACCAATTACCTTCTGATGATAACGTTGTACCCAGCATGCGTCGCTCTGCACGAACGCTGGGTCCTGAAGAGAGTTGTAGACCAACAAGAAAGTTCCGCTGACAAGTCCACAGAGCCGGCTCAAGATGGACCAGTGACAGAGGCCGACCCTTACTTGCCAAGCCGGTCGAAGTACATTGACTTTCCCTGCGGACTTTTCCCTGGCTTGATTCCGTTCTTCCAGAAAATCAGCAAAAAGGTATTTGAGAAATGGCTTCCTGCCGCTGTTCTGAAACTGTATTGGCTGTGGATTTTCCTGTTTGTTGGCCTAACTGCCGGTTTTCTTTGCGTGAATTTCGTTAAACCGGGATTGCGATTGCCAACAACCAATGAATTCCAAGTGTTCTCCTCCTCCCATCCTTTGGAGCAGTACGGCTTGCACTACAAGAGTCACTTTCGCTTTGAGAGCCAGTCTGGAGGCGCAGGGATGGCAATCAAATTGACTTGGGGAGTGAAGAAGGCAGACAACGGCGACCACCTCGATCCCGACAACCTTGGAACTCTACAGATAGACGACTCCTTCCGTGACGCTTTTAGCGAAGTTTCCCAAGCTTGGTTACTGTCCCTGTGCAATTCATCTCGAGAGCAAGCCTTTTACGCTAAGCTACAAGGGGGTGCCTGCATCATTGAAGAGGTCCAAAGGTGGTGTAAAGCTGATTTTGGAGAAGGCCCTTGCTGTGCCAACCACAGCTTCCCATATCCTCCGCTGGTTGCAGAAAGATGTCTGACAAAAGTGCAGGAATTCTCAAGGAACCAGGGTCTTTTGTTTAAACAAGATTCCAAATCTCCGGTGGGACTGACGTTAAGCTTTCCAACAAAACAGGACTATACCCAATCGTACGACACAATGGACTCCTTTTGGAAGGAAATAAACTCTTGGGTCGATGAGCAGCTGTCTAGTGCTCCACCTGGCTTGAAGAATGGCTGGGTGTGTACGCATTGGCCTTACTATCTGGATTTCTTCAACCTACAACAGGGCTTGTCTCAGGGAACGTTCTCGTCTCTGGGGATTTCGGTCGCCATTGCATTCTGCATCATGTTGCTGACAACTCTGAACATTTTCATAAGCATCTATGCCATCCTGACCATCGTTGGGATAATTGCGATAACCATTGGTTCGCTGGTGTTGGCTGGGTGGGAGTTAAACGTCTTGGAATCCATTGTCCTTTCCGTATCAGTTGGTTTGTCCATCGACTTTACAATGCACTATGGAGTGGCGTATCGGCTATCCCCTGACAAGAGCAGCCGTCAAGTTCGCGTACGTTATGCCTTGGCTCACATTGGATCGGCGATATCCATGGCTGCCCTGACCACATTTGTGACAGGTATAACTTATTTCTCTATGGAAAAACGTAAACTCCTGGTTTTAGACCCTGGGCGGGAATGTTTGAAGGAACTGATTTTTTGCGGTTGTACAGGTATGCGCAAGGATGGTTGTAAAACCCGAGCTCATAATACAAAATTCTATCGAGTTCTCAAGGAGAAAATGTATACAGTGGAGAATTGAATGTACAATAAACTTTCATGTGGCAAATTCTCCATACTGTATGAAATATCTCTGATGAGAGACTGAAAGAGAAAATTGACATTATCACTTTTGGGAGTGAAGGGGTTGAGATAACCTGCCCATTTTCTCGAATCGCAAGAATAGTATTGTTCGTTTAGGAAAAATGGTTCTCAGGGAATCGTAAATGTTGGGTACCGCGAAACCATTCCAGAGGAAAATTGCCATACGGTATGATCGGGAAGAAGATCTGCGTAAGCAGAAAACTTTTTTATGAGCACTAGTTTTCTCTGTCTTGTTTTTGTTCGAGAGGAGTGACCAACTTAAATTTACTCCTTCAGTTTCTCACCAGAAATATATCATACAGAAAGGAGAACTTGACTTGTAATAACTTGCTCGGATGAAAGCTAATAGGCTAATAGCTGTACTGTAAATATATTGTTATCTTTAAGTCTAAAAATGGGAGTTTCTGTTTATAAATCTGTTTAGAGCCAGAACAAGCTTTTTGGTCGATCTTCACAAAAAAAAAACAAAAAAACAAAAAAACAAAAACAAAAAAACTTGAAATTTGTTGGCCAAAAGATTGAGAGATACAATTTGATTACTGTGGTTACTATAGCGGTTTTCAGGTGACTTTCGAAAACCAAACCTAAAGTAATTACACCGCCAGTCACAGAGACTGTAAGAAAATATGCTTCCAGGCAATCAGAAGTCAAAAGTAATTTGCTTGAAGAAGAAACCAATTAGCGGAACCCCATCGCCCTGGCGCCACTTGCTTGCTTATCATGTTTTGCTGTTGTTTTTGATTGGCTTAGAATGCTGTCAAACTAAACTTGTTTAGACCGAAAGCGTAGCAAACGCAAAGCCAAAGCAATCACACTTTCGACAGTCATCTGAACACCACTTTATTGTCTGAACGATGTGTTTATACACCTCAGGTTTCTGGATGTCGCTTTCAAAGGTCCTGGCGTACTTTCAGCTGGGTCAGTTTTTGATGCTTGTCATGCTCTTCAGTTGGGTGTACGCAACATTCGCCTTCTTGTCAATATGTGCGGTTATTGGACCCGTTGGAAACTTTGCCCAGCTCAGCGTCAAAAAGCTCTGTTGCAAGAACGACCCTGGCCAAGTTGAACCTGGTAGCATGAAGCGGTCTGGACCAAGTGAAGCCGGTCCGGGTAAAACAGGTCAAACAAATCAAGCAGGTTCTCCGACAGAAATGAACGTCTTGATTACAAGCAAAGAAACTGGACAGTCAGAAAAACCCGATAAAGCAAATGACACGCATTTGTAAGGGTAAGGACTTTGATCTGACTAACATCAGCTAACAAACATTTCGGTTTATAGCGTTCAGCATACTCCCATCAATCTTACGTTGATATTTAAGAAATATATAACGCGTAATCGTGTAATATAGCCTCATCTAAACACGCAGGAAGTTGGGTGAACACGAGAGTAGCGTAAGGTAACGAATGAGGCTATATTACACGGGAACGCGTTATATATTTTTTTTATAAAATAATTAGTCAATAAAATACATCACGTGTCGCGTCAGCGTGTAATATACTCTCTTATTATATAGACACGAGTGTTTTACTGGAAAATATACCGTGCGTAAAATCCATACGAAACTACATCCTGGACCCGAGTGGCGTATTTTCCATATCCTCACTAGTGAGGATATCATTGGCATCATTTCCCGCTTTTGCACGGTTGTTTGTGCAATTTCTCGTAGAACACTCATGTCTAATATAATAAAAAGAAAATTACACGGCGGCTTGAAGATATGGATTTTATTTTCTCATGGTAAAAACGATATTTTACCACAACACGCCAGCGTGTCACGTTTTGCAACGAAATACAGCGAAATTTTCTTGTATATTTCTAAATAGTGTGGTAAAAAACAAATTTCCACTGGTTTGCCGTGATCTGGACTCTTATTTACCACGATTTACGCCATCGCAAGGTCAAAATTTGTTGTGGACTCACGAGGCGAAACGCCTCGTGAGTCCACAACATTTTGACCATGTGATGACGTAAATCATGGTAAATAAGAGTCCACACCACGGCAAACCAGTGGAAATTTATTAATTTTACCACTCGAAAATAAAATTCATATCGCGCCGCCGTGTAATATCCTCTATTTATCTAATTCGAGGTAAAATTTCACATCCGCGCTCACAGTTTTTGTTGCGCAGTTTATGCTGTAGAAAATGTATTGAATTAACTTATGCTCGAATGACGAGTCTAAGTTTTGAGTTTCTTGGCTAAGACGTTTACAAGCGTTGCACGAACTACGAAAGCTGCAGTTGGATTTGCTGTAGTTTCCACAATGTTGTCGATGACTCGAAAGTAAGGTGATCGTACTGACTGTCGAAAAACGCAATTTCCGCGGTGCTTCACGGGAGCCAAAACTGCAAAGGTCTGACAAGGACTATGTATCCATTGTTTCAAGGGACCTCTATTTGCTTTAGGCATACCAGTGGCACAGTTTAATGTGTTTATTTCACCTCAGAATTTTAGGTTTACTCAATTATAAACACGTTACACTCGACGAGCAGGGTGACTTGCTACAAAAGTGCACGTGTGCATAAACGTATTTAACTAATGTAAAATCTTTCCAAGAAACTAGTTCTAGAAAACTGGTGGTTTGATGGTAGATTAACGTACTGTATACGGCTTTTATTCAATGAGTAGGGGAACTCGTTACAAAAGTGTGCGTGTGTATAAACGTATTTAACTAATGTAAAATCTTTCTAAGAAACTAGTTCTAGAAAACTGGTGGTTTCATGGTAGAATAACGTATTGTATACGGCTTCCATTCAATGAGCAGGGAAACTCGTTACAAAATGTGCGTGTGCATAAACGTATTAACTAATGTAAAATCTTTCTAAGAAGAAACTGGTGGTTTGAGGGTAAAATAAGGTACGTATACTTGCGACACTAAACAAGTCTGCGCACATATCCTCCCGCGCATTTATTTTAAAGTGTTTTCCCAACGGTTTAATTGAGACGGATGAGTAAGGTAAGACTATATCTTTGGTTGAGTAATGGGGAGTGGTAATCGGGAATGGCAATCGGGAGTGGTAATCGAGAGTGGTAATCGGGAGTGGTAATCGGGAGTGGTAATCGGAAGTGGTAATCGGGAGTGGTAATCGAGAGTGGTAATCGAGAGTGGTAATCAGGAGTGGTAATCGGAAGTGGTAATCGGGAGTGGTAATCGGGAGTGGTAATCGAGAGTGGTAATCGGGAGTGGTAATCAGGAGTGATAATCGGTAGTTATAATCGGGAGTGATAATCGGTAGTTATAATCGGGAGTGGTAATCGGGAATGGCAATCGGGAGTGGTAATCGGGAGTGGTAATCGGGAGTGGTAATTGGGAGTGGTAATCGGAAGTGGTAATCGGGAGTGGTAATCAGGAGTGATAATTGGTAGTTATAATCGGGAGTGGTAATCGGGAGTTGAAATCGGGGGTGATAATTGGGAGTGGTAATCGAGAGTGGTATTCGGGAGTGGAAATCAGGAGTAATAATCGGTAGTTATAATCGGGAGTGGTAATCGGGAGTTGAAATCGGGAGTGATAATTGGGAGTGGTAATCGGGAGTGGTAATCGAGAAAGGTAATTGGGAGTAATAATCGGGAGTGGTAATCAGGAGTAGTAATCGGGAGTGATAATTGAGAGTGATAATCGGGAGTGATAATTGAGAGTGATAATCGGGAGTGGTAATCGAGAGTGGTAATCGGGAGTGGTAATCAGGACTGATCATCGCGAGTGATAATTGGGAGTGATAATCGGGAGTGATAATTGGAAGTGGTAATCCCATGCTTTTGGCAAAAAATGGACGACTTTGAGCAAAAGTTTAACACTCTTGACACTTTCAGAAAACCTTCCTAGGACTATAACGAGACTTTTTACCATACATTTGTCCTATTTTTCATCAGCCGTTGACGAGATATAGCAATGAAAGTATGCATTGTTTTGGTTCTTTTGTTCGAAAAGTATGCGATGTGTGAGGCGATGATTTGCTCTTATTACTCGCTACCCGTTCATTCAAATATCACAAATATTACATCAAAACCTTGGCAATAGTCCCAGGAACATTTCCTGAAAGTTTCATGCAATTCTGAGATTTGGTCGAAAATGGCCAAATTTTGAAGAAATGGTAAGCCTATATATAGCCCATGTTTTTAGCCAAAAATGGCCGATTTTGAGCAAAATTTTAAAACTCTGGAAACTTTCAGGAAACATTCCAAGGACTATAACGAGAGTTTCTGCTATACATTTGCCTAGACTTTTTTCATCAGCCGTTGACGAGATACAGCAAGGAAACTACGGGGTTTTGGTCTTTTGTTTGAAAAGTACGCGACGTGTGAGGCGATTATTTGCTCTTATTACTCGCGACCCGTTCAATTGAATATCACAAATATTGAATCAAAACCTTGGCAATAGTCCCAGGAACATTTCCTGAAAGTTTCATACGATTCTGAGAGTTGGTCGAAAATGGCCAAATTTTAAATAAATGGTAAGCCTACTCATGTTTTTGGTCAAAAATGGCCGATTTTGAGCAAAATTCTAAAACTCTGAAAACTTTCAGGAAACATTCCCAGGACTATAACAGTATTTTTGCTATACATTTATCATATTTTTCATGAGCCGTTGACGAGATATAGCAATTAATCTACGCATTGTTTTAGTTCTTTTGTTCGAAAAGTATGCGATGTGTGGGGCGATGATTTGCTCTTATTACTCGCTACCCGCTCATTCAAATATCACAAATATTACATCTAAACTTTGGCAATAGTCCCAGGAACATTTTCTGAAAGTTTCATGCGATTCTGAGAGTTGGTCGAAAATGGCCAAATTTTGAACAAATGGTAAGGTTATAACCCATGTTTTTGGCCAAAATTGGCCGATTTTGAGCAACATTCTAAAACTCTGAAAACTTTCAGGAAACATTCCCAGGACTATAACAAAACTTTCTGCTATACATTTATCATATTTGTCATAAGCCGTTGACGAAATATAGCATTTAAACTACGCATTGTTTTGGTTCTTTTTTTCGGAAAGTATGCGATGTGTGAGGCTACATCCGTTGGCGAGATATAGCAGCAAAACCGCAAAAAACTTTGAAAGGTGTGATGTATAAAATAGTCGATAATTTGCTCGAATTTATCACGACGCGCGGGCTTAAAGTTTACAAAAACTATGCAAAAACCGTCGGCATACTCCCAGGAATATTTCCTCAAAGTTTCATGCGATTCTGAGATGGTCGAAAAATGATCGGATTTTGACAAAATACTAAGGCTATAGCCTTAGTATTTTTTCAAAATTCCAACATTTTTCGACCATCTCAGAATCGCATGAAACTTTCAGGAAACATTCGTAGGACTATGCCAACGGTTTCTGCATAGTTTTTGTAAACTTTGAGGCCGCGCGTCGCAAGAAATTAGAGCAAATTAGAGCAAATCACGCACTAATTAAAACATCACACCTTTCGCGCAAAGGAGACACACTTAAGATGCTATATCTCGCCAACGGATGAAGAGAGATAAAGCAAATGTATTGCAAAAAGTCTCGTTATTGTCCAAACAAGGTTTCCTGAAAGTTTCAAGAGTTTGCAATTTTTGGCCAAAATCGGCAAAAAACCCTGTGCTATAGCCTTAGTATTTTTTCAAAATTCCAACATTTTTCGACCATCTCAGAATCGCATGAAACTTTCAGGAAACATTCGTAGGACTATGCCAACGGTTTCTGCATAGTTTTTGTAAACTTTGAGGTCGCGCGTCGCAAGAAATTAGAGCAAATTAGAGCAAATCACGCACTAATTAAAACATCACACCTTTCGCGCAAAGGAGACACACTTAAGATGCTATATCTCGCCAACGGATGAAGAGAGATAAAGCAAATGTATTGCAAAAAGTCTTGTTATTGTCCAAACAAGGCTTCCTGAAAGTTTCAAGAGTTTTCAATTTTTGGCCAAAATCGGCAAAAAACCCTGTGCTATAGCCTTAGTATTTTTTCAAAATTCCAACATTTTTCGACCATCTCAGAATCGCATGAAACTTTCAGGAAACATTCGTAGGATTATTCCAACGGTTTCTGCATAGTTTTTGTAGATTTTGAGGCCGCGCGTCGCAAGAAATTAGAGCAAATTAGAGCAAATCACGCACTAATTAAAACATCACACCTTTCGCGCAAAGGAGACACACTTAAGCTGCTATATCTCGCCAACGGATGAAGAGAGATAAAGCAAATGTATTGCAAAAAGTCTTGTTATTGTCCAAACAAGGTTTCCTGAAAGTTTCAAGAGTTTTCAATTTTTGGCCAAAATCGGCAAAAAACCCTGTGCTATAGCCTTAGTATTTTTTCAAAATTCCAACATTTTTCGACCATCTCAGAATCGCATGAAACTTTCAGGAAACATTCGTAGGACTATGCCAACGGTTTCTGCATAGTTTTTGTAAACTTTGAGGCCGCGCGTCGCAAGAAATTAGAGCAAATTAGAGCAAATCACGCACTAATTAAAACATCACACCTTTCGCGCAAAGGAGACACACTTAAGCAGCTATATCTCGCCAACGGATGAAGAGAGATAAAGCAAATGTTTGCAAAAAGTCTCGTTATTGTCCAAACAAGGTTTCCTGAAAGTTTCAAGAGTTTTCAATTTTTGGCCAAAATCGGCAAAAAACCCTGTGCTATAGCCTTAGTATTTTTTCAAAATTCCAACATTTTTCAACCATCTCAGAATCGCATGAAACTTTCAGGAAACATTCGTAGGACTATGCCAACGGTTTCTGCATAGTTTTTGTAAACTTTGAGGCCGCGCGTCGCAAGAAATTAGAGCAAATTAGAGCAAATCACGCACTAATTAAAACATCACACCTTTCGCGCAAAGGAGACACATTTAAGCTGCTATATCTCGCCAAAGGATGAAGAGAGATAAAGCAAATGTATTGCAAAAAGTCTTGTTATTGTCCAAACAAGGCTTCCTGAAAGTTTCAAGAGTTTTCAATTTTTGGCCAAAATCGGCAAAAAACCCTGTGCTATAGCCTTAGTATTTTTTCAAAATTCCAACATTTTTCGACCATCTCAGAATCGCATGAAACTTTCAGGAAACATTCGTAGGATTATTCCAACGGTTTCTGCATAGTTTTTGTAGATTTTGAGGCCGCGCGTCGCAAGAAATTAGAGCAAATTAGAGCAAATCACGCACTAATTAAAACATCACACCTTTCGCGCAAAGGAGACACATTTAAGCTGCTATATCTCGCCAACGGATGACAAGAGATAAAGCAAATGTATTGCAAAAAGTCTTGTTATTGTCCAAACAAGGTTTCCTGAAAGTTTCAAGAGTTTTCAATTTTTGGCCAAAATCGGCAAAAAACCCAGTGTTCTAGCATTAGTATTTTTTCAAAATTCCAACATTTTTCGACCATCTCAGAATCGCATGAAACTTTCAGGAAACATTCGTAGGACTATGCCAACGGTTTCTGCATAGTTTTTGTAAACTTTGAGGCCGCGCGTCGCAAGAAATTAGAGCAAATTAGAGCAAATCACGCACTAATTAAAACATCACACCTTTCGCGCAAAGGAGACACACTTAAGATGCTATATCTCGCCAACGGATGAAGAGAGATAAAGCAAATGTATTGCAAAAAGTCTTGTTATTGTCCAAACAAGGCTTCCTGAAAGTTTCAAGAGTTTTCAATTTTTGGCCAAAATCGGCAAAAAACCCTGTGCTATAGCCTTAGTATTTGTTCAAAATTCCAACATTTTTCGACCATCTCAGAATCGCATGAAACTTTCAGGAAACAATCGTAGGACTATGCCAACGGTTTCTGCATAGTTTTTGTAAACTTTGAGGCCGCGCGTCGCAAGAAATTAGAGCAAATTAGAGCAAATCACGCACTAATTAAAACATCACACCTTTCGCGCAAAGGAGACACACTTAAGCAGCTATATCTCGCCAACGGATGAAGAGAGATAAAGCAAATGTTTGCAAAAAGTCTCGTTATTGTCCAAACAAGGTTTCCTGAAAGTTTCAAGAGTTTGCAATTTTTGGCCAAAATCGGCAAAAAACCCTGTGCTATAGCCTTAGTATTTTTTCAAAATTCCAACATTTTTCAACCATCTCAGAATTGCATGAAACTTTCAGGAAACATTCGTAGGACTATGCCAACGGTTTCTGCATAGTTTTTGTAAACTTTGAGGCCGCGCGTCGCAAGAAATTAGAGCAAATTAGAGCAAATCACGCACTAATTAAAACATCACACCTTTCGCGCAAAGAAGACACATTTAAGCTGCTATATCTCGTCAACGGATGAAGAGAGATAAAGCAAATGTATTGCAAAAAGTCTTGTTATTGTCCAAACAAGGTTTCCTGAAAGTTTGAAGAGTTTTCATTTTTTGGCCAAAATCGGCAAAAAACCCTGTGCTATAGCCTTAGTATTTTTTCAAAATTCCAACATTTTTCGACCATCTCAGAATCGCATGAAACTTTCAGGAAACATTCGTAGGACTATGCCAACGGTTTCTGCATAGTTTTTGTAAACTTTGAGGCCGCGCGTCGCAAGAAATTAGAGCAAATTAGAGCAAATCACGCACTAATTAAAACATCACACCTTTCGCGCAAAGGAGACACACTTAAGATGCTATATCTCGCCAACGGATGAAGAGAGATAAAGCAAATGTATTGCAAAAAGTCTTGTTATTGTCCAAACAAGGTTTCCTGAAAGTTTCAAGAGTTTTCAATTTTTGGCCAAAATCGGCAAAAAACCCTGTGCTATAGGCTTAGTATTTTTTCAAAATTCCAACATTTCTCGACCATCTCAGAATCGCATGAAACTTTCAGGAAACATTCGTAGGACTATGCCAACGGTTTCTGCATAGTTTTTGTAAACTTTGAGGCCACGCGTCGCAAGAAATTAGAGCAAATTAGAGCAAATCACGCACTAATTAAAACATCACACCTTTCGCGCAAAGGAGACACATTTAAGCTGCTATATCTCGCCAACGGATGAAGAGAGATAAAGCAAATGTATTGCAAAAAGTCTTGTTATTGTCCAAACAAGGTTTCCTGAAAGTTTGAAGAGTTTTCATTTTTTGGCCAAAATCGGCAAAAAACCCTGTGCTATAGCCTTAGTATTTTTTCAAAATTCCAACATTTTTCGACCATCTCAGAATCGCATGAAACTTTCAGGAAACATTCGTAGGACTATGCCAACGGTTTCTGCATAGTTTTTATAAACTTTGAGGCCGCGCGTCGCAAGAAATTAGAGCAAATTAGAGCAAATCACGCACTAATTAAAACATCACACCTTTCGCGCAAAAGAGACACATTTAAGCTGCTATATCTCGCCAACGGATGAAGAGAGATAAAGCAAATGTATTGCAAAAAGTCTTGTTATTGTCCAAACAAGGCTTTCTTGAAAGTTTCAAGAGTTTGCAATTTTTTGGCCAAAATCGGCAAAAAACCCTGTGCTATAGCCTTAGTATTTTTTCAAAAATCCAACATTTTTAGACCATCTTAGAATCGCATGAAACTTTCAGGAAACCTTCGTAGGATTATGCCAACGCTTTCTGCATAGTTTTTGTAAACTTTGAGGCCGCGCGTCCCAAGAAATTAGAGCAAATTAGAGCAAATCACGGACTAATTAAAACATCACACCTTTCGCGCAAAGGAGACACACTTAAGATGCTATATCTCGCCAACGGATGAAGAGAGATAAAGCAAATGTATTGCAAAAAGTCTTGTTATTGTCCAAAAAAGGTCTCCTGAAAGTTTCAAGAGTTTTCAATTTTTGGTCAAAATCGGCAAAAAACCCTGTGCTATAGGCTTAGTATTTTTTCAAAATTCCAACATTTCTCGACCATCTCAAAATCGCATGAAACTTTCAGGAAACATTCGTAGGACTATGCCAACGGTTTCTGCATAGTTTTTGTAAACTTTGAGGCCGCGCGTCGCAAGAAATTAGAGCAAATTAGAGCAAATCACGCACTAATTAAAACATCACACCTTTCGCGCAAAGGAGACACATTTAAACTGCTATATCTCGCCAACGGATGAAGAGAGATAAAGCAAATGTATTGCAAAAAGTCTTGTTATTGTCCAAACAAGGTTTCCTGAAAGTTTCAAGAGTTTGCAATTTTTGGCCAAAATCGGCAAAAAACCCTGTGCTATAGGCTTAGTATTTTTTCAAAATTCCAACATTTTTCGACCATCTCAGAATCGCATGAAACTTTCAGGAAACATTCGTAGGACTATGCCAACGGTTTCTGCATAGTTTTTGTAAACTTTGAGGCCGCGCGTCGCAAGAAATTAGAGCAAATTAGAGCAAATCACGCACTAATAAAAACTCACACCTTTCGCGCATAGGAGACACACTTAAGATGCTATATCTCGCCAACGGATGAAGAGAGATAAAGCAAATGTATTGCAAAAAGTCTTGTTATTGTCCAAACAAGGTTTCCTGAAAGTTTCAAGAGTTTTCAATTTTTGGCCAAAATCGGCAAAAAACCCTGTGCTATAGCCTTAGTATTTTTTCAAAATTCCAACATTTTTCGACCATCTCAGAATCGCATGAAACTTTCAGGAAACATTCGTAGGACTATGCCAACGGTTTCTGCATAATTTTTGTAAACTTTGAGGCCGCGCGTCCCAAGAAATTAGAGCAAATTAGAGCAAATCACGCACTAATTAAAACATCACACCTTTCGCGCAAAGGAGACACATTTAAGCTGCTATATCTCGCCAACGGATGAAGAGAGATAAAGCAAATGTATTGCAAAAAGTCTTGTTATTGTCCAAAAAAGGTCTCCTGAAAGTTTCAATAGTTTTCAATTTTTGGTCAAAATCGGCAAAAAACCCTGTGCTATAGCCTTAGTATTTTTTCAAAATTCCAACATTTTTCGACCATCTCAGAATCGCATGAAACTTTCAGGAAACATTTGTAGGACTATGCCAACGGTTTCTGCATAGTTTTTGTAAACTTTGAGGCCGCGCGTCGCAAGAAATTAGAGCAAATTAGAGCAAATCACGCACTAATTAAAACATCACACCTTTCGCGCAAAGGAGACACACTTAAGCTGCTATATCTCGCCAACGGATGAAGAGAGATAAAGCAAATGTATTGCAAAAAGTCTTGTTATTGTCCAAACAAGGTTTCCTGAAAGTTTCAAGAGTTTTCAATTTTTGGCCAAAATCGGCAAAAAACCCTGTGCTATAGGCTTAGTATTTTTTCAAAATTCCAACATTTTTCGACCATCTCAGAATCGCATGAAACTTTCAGGAAACATTCGTAGGACTATGCCAACGGTTTCTGCATAGTTTTTGTAAACTTTGAGGCCGCGCGTCGCAAGAAATTAGAGCAAATTAGAGCAAATCACGCACTAATTAAAACATCACACCTTTCGCGCAAAGGAGACACATTTAAGCTGTTATATCTCGCCAACGGATGAAGAGAGATAAAGCAAATGTATTGCAAAAAGTCTTGTTATTGTCCAAACAAGGTTTCCTGAAAGTTTGAGGAGTTTTCATTTTTTGGCCAAAATCGGCAAAAAACCCTGTGCTATAGCCTTAGTATTTTTTCAAAATTCCAACATTTTTCGACCATCTCAGAATCGCATGAAACTTTCAGGAAACATTCGTAGGACTATGCGAACGGTTTCTGCATAGTTTTTGTAAACTTTGAGGCCGCGCGTCGCAAGAAATTAGAGCAAATTAGAGCAAATCACGCACTAATTAAAACATCACACCTTTCGCGCAAAGGAGACACATTTAAGCTGCTATATCTCGCCAACGGATGAAGAGAGATAAAGCAAATGTATTGCAAAAAGTCTTGTTATTGTCCAAACAAGGCTTTCTTGAAAGTTTCAAGAGTGTGCAATTTTTGGCCAAAATCGGCAAAAAACCCTGTGCTATAGCCTTAGTATTTTTTCAAAATTCCAACATTTTTCGACCATCTTAGAATCGCATGAAACTTTCAGGAAACCTTCGCAGGATTATGCCAACGTTTTCTGCATAGTTTTTGTAAACTTTGAGGCCGCGCGTCGCAAGAAATTAGAGCAAATTAGAGCAAATCACGCACTAATTAAAACATCACACCTTTCGCGCATAGGAGACACACTTAAGATGCTATATCTCGCCAACGGATGAAGAGAGATAAAGCAAATGTATTGCAAAAAGTCTTGTTATTGTCCAAAAAAGGTCTCCTGAAAGTTTCAAGAGTTTTCAATTTTTGGTCAAAATCGGCAAAAAACCCTCTGCTATAGCCTTAGTATTTTTTCAAAATTCCAACATTTTTCGACCATCTCAGAATCGCATGAAACTTTCAGGAAACATTCGTAGGACTATGCCAACGGTTTCTGCATAGTTTTTGTAAACTTTGAGGCCGCGCGTCGCAAGAAATTAGAGCAAATTAGAGCAAATCACGCACTAATTAAAACATCACACCTTTCGCGCAAAGGAGACACACTTAAGATGCTATATCTCGCCAACGGATGAAGAGAGATAAAGCAAATGTATTGCAAAAAGTCTTGTTATTGTCCAAACAAGGTTTCCTGAAAGTTTCAAGAGTTTTCAATTTTTGGCCAAA
The DNA here is from genome assembly GCA_964036295.1 of Plumapathes pennacea. Taxonomy (NCBI): domain Eukaryota; kingdom Metazoa; phylum Cnidaria; class Anthozoa; order Antipatharia; family Myriopathidae; genus Plumapathes; species Plumapathes pennacea. The sequence continues at coordinate 2,993,940 of OZ038467.1, forward strand.
ATCGGCAAAAAACCCTGTGCTATAGGCTTAGTATTTTTTCAAAATTCCAACATTTCTCGACCATCTCAGAATCGCATGAAACTTTCAGGAAACATTCGTAGGACTATTCCAACGGTTTCTGCATAGTTTTTGTAAACTTTGAGGCCACGCGTCGCAAGAAATTAGAGCAAATTAGAGCAAATCACGCACTAATTAAAACATCACACCTTTCGCGCAAAGGAGACACATTTAAGCTGCTATATCTCGCCAACGGATGAAGAGAGATAAAGCAAATGTATTGCAAAAAGTCTTGTTATTGTCCAAACAAGGTTTCCTGAAAGTTTGAAGAGTTTTCATTTTTTGGCCAAAATCGGCAAAAAACCCTGTGCTATAGCCTTAGTATTTTTTCAAAATTCCAACATTTTTCGACCATCTCAGAATCGCATGAAACTTTCAGGAAACATTTGTAGGACTATGCCAACGGTTTCTGCATAGTTTTTGTAAACTTTGAGGCCGCGCGTCGCAAGAAATTAGAGCAAATTAGAGCAAATCACGCACTAATTAAAACATCACACCTTTCGCGCAAAGGAGACACACTTAAGCTGCTATATCTCGCCAACGGATGAAGAGAGATAAAGCAAATGTATTGCAAAAAGTCTTGTTATTGTCCAAACAAGGTTTCCTGAAAGTTTGAAGAGTTTTCAATTTTTGGCCAAAATCGGCAAAAAACCCTGTGCTATAGGCTTAGTATTTTTCAAAATTCCAACATTTTTCGACCATCTCAGAATCGCATGAAACTTTCAGGAAACATTCGTAGGACTATGCCAACGGTTTCTGCATAGTTTTTGTAAACTTTGAGGCCGCGCGTCGCAAGAAATTAGAGCAAATTAGAGCAAATCACGCACTAATTAAAACATCACACCTTTCGCGCAAAGGAGACACATTTAAGCTGTTATATCTCGCCAACGGATGAAGAGAGATAAAGCAAATGTATTGCAAAAAGTCTTGTTATTGTCCAAACAAGGTTTCCTGAAAGTTTGAGGAGTTTTCATTTTTTGGCCAAAATCGGCAAAAAACCCTGTGCTATAGCCTTAGTATTTGTTCAAAATTCCAACATTTTTCGACCATCTCAGAATCGCATGAAACTTTCAGGAAACATTCGTAGGACTATGCCAACGGTTTCTGCATAGTTTTTGTAAACTTTGAGGCCGCGCGTCGCAAGAAATTAGAGCAAATTAGAGCAAATCACGCACTAATTAAAACATCACACCTTTCGCGCAAAGGAGACACACTTAAGCTGCTATATCTCGCCAACGGATGAAGAGAGATAAAGCAAATGTATTGCAAAAAGTCTTGTTATTGTCCAAACAAGGCTTTCTTGAAAGTTTCAAGAGTGTGCAATTTTTGGCCAAAATCGGCAAAAAACCCTGTGCTATAGCCTTAGTATTTTTTCAAAATTCCAACATTTTTCGACCATCTTAGAATCGCATGAAACTTTCAGGAAACCTTCGCAGGATTATGCCAACGTTTTCTGCATAGTTTTTGTAAACTTTGAGGCCGCGCGTCGCAAGAAATTAGAGCAAATTAGAGCAAATCACGCACTAATTAAAACATCACACCTTTCGCGCATAGGAGACACACTTAAGATGCTATATCTCGCCAACGGATGAAGAGAGATAAAGCAAATGTATTGCAAAAAGTCTTGTTATTGTCCAAAAAAGGTCTCTTGAAAGTTTCAAGAGTTTTCAATTTTTGGTCAAAATCGGCAAAAAACCCTCTGCTATAGCCTTAGTATTTTTTCAAAATTCCAACATTTTTCGACCATCTCAGAATCGCATGAAACTTTCAGGAAACATTCGTAGGACTATGCCAACGGTTTCTGCATAGTTTTTGTAAACTTTGAGGCCGCGCGTCGCAAGAAATTAGAGCAAATTAGAGCAAATCACGCACTAATTAAAACATCACACCTTTCGCGCAAAGGAGACACACTTAAGCTGCTATATCTCGCCAACGGATGAAGAGAGATAAAGCAAATGTATTGCAAAAAGTCTCGTTATTGTCCAAACAAGGTTTCCTGAAAGTTTCAAGAGTTTTCAATTTTTGGCCAAAATCGGCAAAAAACCCTGTGCTATAGGCTTAGTATTTGTTCAAAATTCCAACATTTTTCGACCATCTCAGAATCGCATGAGACTTTCAGGAAACATTCGTAGGACTATGCCAACGGTTTCTGCATAGTTTTTGTAAACTTTGAGGCCGCGCGTCGCAAGAAATTAGAGCAAATTAGAGCAAATCACGCATTAATTAAAACATCACACCTTTCGCGCAAAGGAGACACATTTAAGCTGCTATATCTCGCCAACGGATGAAGAGAGATAAAGCAAATGTATTGCAAAAAGTCTTGTTATTGTCCAAACAAGGTTTCCTGAAAGTTTGAAGAGTTTTCATTTTTTGGCCAAAATCGGCAAAAAACCCTGTGCTATAGCCTTAGTATTTGTTCAAAATTCCAACATTTTTCGACCATCTCAGAATCGCATGAAACTTTCAGGAAACATTCGTAGGACTATGCCAACGGTTTCTGCATAGTTTTTGTAAACTTTGAGGCCGCGCGTCCCAAGAAATTAGAGCAAATTAGAGCAAATCACGCACTAATTAAAACATCACACCTTTCGCGCAAAGGAGACACATTTAAGCTGCTATATCTCGCCAACGGATGAAGAGAGATAAAGCAAATGTATTGCAAAAAGTCTTGTTATTGTCCAAACAAGGCTTTCTTGAAAGTTTCAAGAGTGTGCAATTTTTGGCCAAAATCGGCAAAAAACCCTGTGCTATAGCCTTAGTATTTTTTCAAAATTCCAACATTTTTCGACCATCTTAGAATCGCATGAAACTTTCAGGAAACCTTCGCAGGATTATGCCAACGGTTTCTGCATAGTTTTTGTAAACTTTGAGGCCGCGCGTCGCAAGAAATTAGAGCAAATTAGAGCAAATCACGCACTAATTAAAACATCACACCTTTCGCGCATAGGAGACACACTTAAGATGCTATATCTCGCCAACGGATGAAGAGAGATAAAGCAAATGTATTGCAAAAAGTCTTGTTATTGTCCAAAAAAGGTCTCTTGAAAGTTTCAAGAGTTTTCAATTTTTGGTCAAAATCAGCAAAAAACCCTGTGCTATAGCCTTAGTATTTGTTCAAAATTCCAACATTTTTCGACCATCTCAGAATCGCATGAAACTTTCAGGAAACATTCGTAGGACTATGCCAACGGTTTCTGCATAGTTTTTGTAAACTTTGAGGCCGCGCGTCGCAAGAAATTAGAGCAAATTAGAGCAAATCACGCACTAATTAAAACATCACACCTTTCGCGCAAAGGAGACACACTTAAGCTGCTATATCTCGCCAACGGATGAAGAGAGATAAAGCAAATGTATTGCAAAAAGTCTCGTTATTGTCCAAACAAGGTTTCCTGAAAGTTTCAAGAGTTTTCAATTTTTGGCCAAAATCGGCAAAAAACCCTGTGCTATAGGCTTAGTATTTTTTCAAAATTCCAACATTTTTCGACCATCTCAGAATCGCATGAAACTTTCAGGAAACATTCGTAGGACTATGCCAACGGTTTCTGCATAGTTTTTGTAAACTTTGAGGCCGCGCGTCGCAAGAAATTAGAGCAAATTAGAGCAAATCACGCACTAATTAAAACATCACACCTTTCGCGCAAAGGAGACACATTTAAGCTGCTATATCTCGCCAACGGATGAAGAGAGATAAAGCAAATGTATTGCAAAAAGTCTTGTTATTGTCCAAACAAGGCTTTCTTGAAAGTTTCAAGAGTGTGCAATTTTTGGCCAAAATCGGCAAAAAACCCTGTGCTATAGCCTTAGTATTTTTTCAAAATTCCAACATTTTTCGACCATCTTAGAATCGCATGAAACTTTCAGGAAACCTTCGCAGGATTATGCCAACGGTTTCTGCATAGTTTTTGTAAACTTTGAGGCCGCGCGTCGCAAGAAATTAGAGCAAATTAGAGCAAATCACGCACTAATTAAAACATCACACCTTTCGCGCATAGGAGACACACTTAAGATGCTATATCTCGCCAACGGATGAAGAGAGATAAAGCAAATGTATTGCAAAAAGTCTTGTTATTGTCCAAAAAGGGTCTCTTGAAAGTTTCAAGAGTTTTCAATTTTTGGTCAAAATCAGCAAAAAACCCTCTGCTATAGCCTTAGTATTTTTTCAAAATTCCAACATTTTTCGACCATCTCAGAATCGCATGAAACTTTCAGGAAACATTCGTAGGACTATGCCAACGGTTTCTGCATAGCTTTTGTAAACTTTGAGGCCGCGCGTCGCAAGAAATTAGAGCAAATTAGAGCAAATCACGCACTAATTAAAACATCACACCTTTCGCGCAAAGGAGACACACTTAAGCTGCTATATCTCGCCAACGGATGACAAGAGATAAAGCAAATGTATTGCAAAAAGTCTCGTTATTGTCCAAACAAGGTTTCCTGAAAGTTTCAAGAGTTTTCAATTTTTGGCCAAAATCGGCAAAAAACCCTGTGCTATAGGCTTAGTATATTTCAAAATTCCAACATTTTTCGACCATCTCAGAATCGCATGAAACTTTCAGGAAACATTCGTAGGACTATGCCAACGGTTTCTGCATAGTTTTTGTAAACTTTGAGGCCGCGCGTCGCAAGAAATTAGAGCAAATTAGAGCAAATCACGCACTAATTAAAACATCACACCTTTCGCGCAAAGGAGACACATTTAAGCTGCTATATCTCGCCAACGGATGAAGAGAGATAAAGCAAATGTATTGCAAAAAGTCTTGTTATTGTCCAAACAAGGTTTCCTGAAAGTTTCAAGAGTTTTCAATTTTTGGCCAAAATCGGCAAAAAACCCTGTGCTATAGGCTTAGTATTTTTTCAAAATTCCAACATTTTTCGACCATCTCAGAATCGCATGAAACTTTCAGGAAACATTCGTAGGACTATGCCAACGGTTTCTGCATAGTTTTTGTAAACTTTGAGGCCGCGCGTCGCAAGAAATTAGAGCAAATTAGAGCAAATCACGCACTAATTAAAACTCACACCTTTCGCGCATAGGAGACACACTTAAGATGCTATATCTCGCCAACGGATGAAGAGAGATAAAGTAAATGTATTGCAAAAAGTCTTGTTATTGTCCAAACAAGGTTTCCTGAAAGTTTCAAGAGTTTTCAATTTTTGGCCAAAATCGGCAAAAAACCCTGTGCTATAGCCTTAGTATTTTTTCAAAATTCCAACATTTTTCGACCATCTCAGAATCGCATGAAACTTTCAGGAAACATTCGTAGGACTATGCCAACGGTTTCTGCATAGTTTTTGTAAACTTTGAGGCCGCGCGTCCCAAGAAATTAGAGCAAATTAGAGCAAATCACGCACTAATTAAAACATCACACCTTTCGCGCAAAGGAGACACATTTAAGCTGCTATATCTCGCCAACGGATGAAGAGAGATAAAGCAAATGTATTGCAAAAAGTCTTGTTATTGTCCAAACAAGGCTTTCTTGAAAGTTTCAAGAGTTTTCAATTTTTGGCCAAAATCGGCAAAAAACCCTGTGCTATAGCCTTAGTATTTTTTCAAAATTCCAACATTTTTCGACCATCTTAGAATCGCATGAAACTTTCAGGAAACCTTCGTAGGATTATGCCAACGGTTTCTGCATAGTTTTTGTAAACTTTGAGGCCGCGCGTCGCAAGAAATTAGAGCAAATTAGAGCAAATCACGCACTAATTAAAACATCACACCTTTCGCGCAAAGGAGACACACTTAAGATGCTATATCTCGCCAACGGATGAAGAGAGATAAAGCAAATGTATTGCAAAAAGTCTTGTTATTGTCCAAAAAAGGTCTCCTGAAAGTTTCAAGAGTTTTCAATTTTTGGTCAAAATCGGGAAAAAACCCTGTGCTATAGCCTTAGTATTTTTTCAAAATTCCAACATTTTTCGACCATCTCAGAATCGCATGAAACTTTCAAGAAACATTCGTAGGACTATGCCAACGGTTTCTGCATAGTTTTTGTAAACTTTGAGGCCGCGCGTCGCAAGAAATTAGAGCAAATTAGAGCAAATCACGCACTAATTAAAACATCACACCTTTCGCGCAAAGGAGACACACTTAAGCTGCTATATCTCGCCAACGGATGAAGAGAGATAAAGCAAATGTATTGCAAAAAGTCTTGTTATTGTCCAAACAAGGTTTCCTGAAAGTTTGAAGAGTTTTCAATTTTTGGCCAAAATCGGCAAAAAACCCTGTGCTATAGCCTTAGTATTTTTTCAAAATTCCAACATTTTTCGACCATCTCAGAATCGCATGAAACTTTCAGGAAACATTCGTAGGACTATGCCAACGGTTTCTGCATAGTTTTTGTAAACTTTGAGGCCGCGCGTCGCAAGAAATTAGAGCAAATTAGAGCAAATCACGCACTAATTAAAACATCACACCTTTCGCGCAAAGGAGACACACTTAAGCTGCTATATCTCGCCAACGGATGAAGAGAGATAAAGCAAATGTATTGCAAAAAGTCTCGTTATTGTCCAAACAAGGTTTCCTGAAAGTTTCAAGAGTTTTCAATTTTTGGCCAAAATCGGCAAAAAACCCTGTGCTATAGGCTTAGTATTTTTTCAAAATTCCAACATTTTTCGACCATCTCAGAATCGCATGAAACTTTCAGGAAACATTCGTAGGACTATGCCAACGGTTTCTGCATAGTTTTTGTAAACTTTGAGGCCGCGCGTCGCAAGAAATTAGAGCAAATTAGAGCAAATCACGCACTAATTAAAACATCACACCTTTCGCGCAAAGGAGACACATTTAAGCTGCTATATCTCGCCAACGGATGAAGAGAGATAAAGCAAATGTATTGCAAAAAGTCTTGTTATTGTCCAAACAAGGTTTCCTGAAAGTTTGAAGAGTTTTCAATTTTTGGCCAAAATCGGCAAAAAACCCTGTGCTATAGCCTTAGTATTTTTTCAAAATTCCAACATTTTTCGACCATCTCAGAATCGCATGAAACTTTCAGGAAACATTCGTAGGACTATGCCAACGGTTTCTGCATAGTTTTTGTAAACTTTGAGGCCGCGCGTCGCAAGAAATTAGAGCAAATTAGAGCAAATCACGCACTAATTAAAACATCACACCTTTCGCGCAAAGGAGACACACTTAAGCTGCTATATCTCGCCAACGGATGAAGAGAGATAAAGCAAATGTATTGCAAAAAGTCTCGTTATTGTCCAAACAAGGTTTCCTGAAAGTTTCAAGAGTTTTCAATTTTTGGCCAAAATCGGCAAAAAACCCTGTGCTATAGGCTTAGTATTTTTTCAAAATTCCAACATTTTTCGACCATCTCAGAATCGCATGAAACTTTCAGGAAACATTCGTAGGACTATGCCAACGGTTTCTGCATAGTTTTTGTAAACTTTGAGGCCGCGCGTCGCAAGAAATTAGAGCAAATTAGAGCAAATCACGCACTAATTAAAACATCACACCTTTCGCGCAAAGGAGACACATTTAAGCTGCTATATCTCGCCAACGGATGAAGAGAGATAAAGCAAATGTATTGCAAAAAGTCTTGTTATTGTCCAAACAAGGTTTCCTGAAAGTTTCAAGAGTTTTCAATTTTTGGCCAAAATCGGCAAAAAACCCTGTGCTATAGGCTTAGTATTTTTTCAAAATTCCAACATTTTTCGACCATCTCAGAATCGCATGAAACTTTCAGGAAACATTCGTAGGACTATGCCAACGGTTTCTGCATAGTTTTTGTAAACTTTGAGGCCGCGCGTCGCAAGAAATTAGAGCAAATTAGAGCAAATCACGCACTAATTAAAACTCACACCTTTCGCGCATAGGAGACACACTTAAGATGCTATATCTCGCCAACGGATGAAGAGAGATAAAGTAAATGTATTGCAAAAAGTCTTGTTATTGTCCAAACAAGGTTTCCTGAAAGTTTCAAGAGTTTTCAATTTTTGGCCAAAATCGGCAAAAAACCCTGTGCTATAGCCTTAGTATTTTTTCAAAATTCCAACATTTTTCGACCATCTCAGAATCGCATGAAACTTTCAGGAAACATTCGTAGGACTATGCCAACGGTTTCTGCATAGTTTTTGTAAACTTTGAGGCCGCGCGTCGCAAGAAATTAGAGCAAATTAGAGCAAATCACGCACTAATTAAAACATCACACCTTTCGCGCAAAGGAGACACACTTAAGCTGCTATATCTCGCCAACGGATGAAGAGAGATAAAGCAAATGTATTGCAAAAAGTCTTGTTATTGTCCAAACAAGGTTTCCTGAAAGTTTCAAGAGTTTTCAATTTTTGGCCAAAATCGGCAAAAAACCCTGTGCTATAGGCTTAGTATTTTTTCAAAATTCCAACATTTTTCGACCATCTCAGAATCGCATGAAACTTTCAGGAAACATTCGTAGGACTATGCCAACGGTTTCTGCATAGTTTTTGTAAACTTTGAGGCCGCGCGTCGCAAGAAATTAGAGCAAATTAGAGCAAATCACGCACTAATTAAAACATCACACCTTTCGCGCAAAGGAGACACACTTAAGCTGCTATATCTCGCCAACGGATGAAGAGAGATAAAGCAAATGTATTGCAAAAAGTCTTGTTATTGTCCAAACAAGGTTTCCTGAAAGTTTCAAGAGTTTTCAATTTTTGGCCAAAATCGGCAAAAAACCCTGTGCTATAGCCTTAGTATTTTTTCAAAATTCCAACATTTTTCGACCATCTCAGAATCGCATGAAACTTTCAGGAAACATTCGTAGGACTATGCCAACGGTTTCTGCATAGTTTTTGTAAACTTTGAGGCCGCGCGTCGCAAGAAATTAGAGCAAATTAGAGCAAATCACGCACTAATTAAAACATCACACCTTTCGCGCAAAGGAGACACACTTAAGCTGCTATATCTCGCCAACGGATGAAGAGAGATAAAGCAAATGTATTGCAAAAAGTCTCGTTATTGTCCAAACAAGGTTTCCTGAAAGTTTCAAGAGTTTTCAATTTTTGGCCAAAATCGGCAAAAAACCCTGTGCTATAGGCTTAGTATTTTTTCAAAATTCCAACATTTTTCGACCATCTCAGAATCGCATGAAACTTTCAGGAAACATTCGTAGGACTATGCCAACGGTTTCTGCATAGTTTTTGTAAACTTTGAGGCCGCGCGTCGCAAGAAATTAGAGCAAATTAGAGCAAATCACGCACTAATTAAAACATCACACCTTTCGCGCAAAGGAGACACATTTAAGCTGCTATATCTCGCCAACGGATGAAGAAAGATAAAGCAAATGTATTGCAAAAAGTCTTGTTATTGTCCAAACAAGGTTTCCTGAAAGTTTCAAGAGTTTTCAATTTTTGGCCAAAATCGGCAAAAAACCCTGTGCTATAGGCTTAGTATTTTTTCAAAATTCCAACATTTTTCGACCATCTCAGAATCGCATGAAACTTTCAGGAAACATTCGTAGGACTATGCCAACGGTTTCTGCATAGTTTTTGTAAACTTTGAGGCCGCGCGTCGCAAGAAATTAGAGCAAATTAGAGCAAATCACGCACTAATTAAAACTCACACCTTTCGCGCATAGGAGACACACTTAAGATGCTATATCTCGCCAACGGATGAAGAGAGATAAAGTAAATGTATTGCAAAAAGTCTTGTTATTGTCCAAACAAGGTTTCCTGAAAGTTTGAAGAGTTTTCAATTTTTGGCCAAAATCGGCAAAAAACCCTGTGCTATAGCCTTAGTATTTTTTCAAAATTCCAACATTTTTCGACCATCTCAGAATCGCATGAAACTTTCAGGAAACATTCGTAGGACTATGCCAACGGTTTCTGCATAGTTTTTGTAAACTTTGAGGCCGCGCGTCCCAAGAAATTAGAGCAAATTAGAGCAAATCACGCACTAATTAAAACATCACACCTTTCGCGCAAAGGAGACACACTTAAGATGCTATATCTCGCCAACGGATGAAGAGAGATAAAGCAAATGTATTGCAAAAAGTCTTGTTATTGTCCAAAAAAGGTCTCCTGAAAGTTTCAAGAGTTTTCAATTTTTGGTCAAAATCGGCAAAAAACCCTGTGCTATAGCCTTAGTATTTTTTCAAAATTCCAACATTTTTCGACCATCTCAGAATCGCATGAAACTTTCAAGAAACATTCGTAGGACTATGCCAACGGTTTCTGCATAGTTTTTGTAAACTTTGAGGCCGCGCGTCGCAAGAAATTAGAGCAAATTAGAGCAAATCACGCACTAATTAAAACATCACACCTTTCGCGCAAAGGAGACACACTTAAGCTGCTATATCTCGCCAACGGATGAAGAGAGATAAAGCAAATGTATTGCAAAAAGTCTTGTTATTGTCCAAACAAGGTTTCCTGAAAGTTTCAAGAGTTTTCAATTTTTGGCCAAAATCGGCAAAAAACCCTGTGCTATAGGCTTAGTATTTTTTCAAAATTCCAACATTTTTCGACCATCTCAGAATCGCATGAAACTTTCAGGAAACATTCGTAGGACTATGCCAACGGTTTCTGCATAGTTTTTGTAAACTTTGAGGCCGCGCGTCGCAAGAAATTAGAGCAAATTAGAGCAAATCACGCACTAATTAAAACATCACACCTTTCGCGCAAAGGAGACACACTTAAGCTGCTATATCTCGCCAACGGATGAAGAGAGATAAAGCAAATGTATTGCAAAAAGTCTTGTTATTGTCCAAACAAGGTTTCCTGAAAGTTTCAAGAGTTTTCAATTTTTGGCCAAAATCGGCAAAAAACCCTGTGCTATAGCCTTAGTATTTTTTCAAAATTCCAACATTTTTCGACCATCTCAGAATCGCATGAAACTTTCAGGAAACATTCGTAGGACTATGCCAACGGTTTCTGCATAGTTTTTGTAAACTTTGAGGCCGCGCGTCGCAAGAAATTAGAGCAAATTAGAGCAAATCACGCACTAATTAAAACATCACACCTTTCGCGCAAAGGAGACACACTTAAGCTGCTATATCTCGCCAACGGATGAAGAGAGATAAAGCAAATGTATTGCAAAAAGTCTTGTTATTGTCCAAACAAGGTTTCCTGAAAGTTTCAAGAGTTTTCAATTTTTGGTCAAAATCGGCAAAAAACCCTGTGCTATAGCCTTAGTATTTTTTCAAAATTCCAACATTTTTCGACCATCTCAGAATCGCATGAGACTTTCAGGAATCATTCCTAGGACTATGCCAACGGTTTCTGCATAGTTTTTGTAAACTTTGAGGCCGCGCGTCGCAAGAAATTAGAGCAAATTAGAGCAAATCACGCACTAATTAAAACATCACACCTTTCGCGCAAAGGAGACACATTTAAACTGCTATATCTCGCCAACGGATGAAGAGAGATAAAGCAAATGTATTGCAAAAAGTCTTGTTATTGTCCAAACAAGGTTTCCTGAAAGTTTCAAGAGTTTTCAATTTTTGGCCAAAATCGGCAAAAAACCGTGTGCTATAGGGTTTTTTGCTGATTTTGGCCAAAAATTGAAAACTCTTGAAACTTTTAGGAAATCTTCCCGGGACTATAAGAAGACTTTCTGCAAGACATTTGCTTTATTTATTTTCATCCGTTGGCGAGATATAGCAGAAAAACGCTTAAAACTTTGAAAGGTGTGATGTATAAATTAGTCGATGATTTTCTCTAATTTCTCACGACGCGCGGGCTTAAAGTTTACAAAAACTATGCAAAAACCGTCGACATAGTCCAAGGAATATTTCCTGAAATTTTGATGGGATTCTGAGATGGTTGAAAAATGATCGGATTTTGACAAAATAGTAAGGCTTTAGTGCAGGGGTTTTTGCCGATTAGGCCAAAAATTGAAAACTCTTGAAACTTTTAGGAAACCTTCCCGGGACTATAAGAAGACTTTCTGCAATACATTTGCTTTATGTATGTTCATCCTACAGCAAAAAGATCATCTTTTTTTTTATCTCATCCCCAGGAATATCTGAGTGAGAAGGCCGCGCTCGCAATATACCCGGTCCCCCCTTCTCCCAACCCACTGCGGCAATGCTAGCGGACACTTTTCGAGTGCGCTTTGAGGCCACTTCAAAATTGTTGAAACAAGACTGGACTTTGCAGCTCCTCCGGGGTTCATAAACTAGTGCTTCACAGGAAAGTCGCATCTCCTCATGATACACAGTTGAAGTCTCGGCGTTAAAACGGTTAAATTTTGGCCAAAATATGGCTTAAATTGCTATTTCCCATACTGTTCTCTTAAAGATCGTTTATGAATATCAATGATAAGCTAAGGTGCTTTTCTTATTCTGCAATAAGTATAGAGTGCACAACTTTAGACATTCACGACAAAATAGACTGGAAACAAATGAATAGTGTCTAACTGCTATTTTTAATGCGATTCAAGTACACTTACATAAAGCTCTACTTTATATCATTTTACCATTAGCCTTTGTGGCTTCTTATGCGACGGCTTCTACAACTCATCCCCAGTTCACTTCCTCGTACTTGAAGATGACACATGACCCATCTTGGGGCTTCAAGTGGTCAATACCATACTGTGCTTTCTTATCTGGAGCGGTGTAGATCATCCAGTACGACCCTTTTGAGTGATCCGACTTCACACCGCAGATGGAGGTGATGTAGTGACCCCAACTGGAAGGCTTCACTGTGAAACCATAGCAAGGGTGTCGGGTTTTCGCCAGCTTCATTATGTCATGAGTGTTGGTTCCGTTCAGTACTGTGAAGTACTCTGGGGCGGGCGCTATGTTGTTCGTCTTTATAAACTCCAACTTAATACAAACTCGAATGTACTGAAAAAGTAACGAATAAACAAAAATATGATAAGTTTGCCTCAGTACAAATCCGTTCCCATTTCTGCCTTGCTACCCCCTCCTAACAACAATCTGCCTCAATTCAAGACAACGTTCATATTTGTTACCTTCGGCTTATCGACTGAGTCTGCAAAAAAAAAAAAAACATGAGAGCAAAATTATAAATACATTCTTCTGAAAAATGCACCGGCAATAACTACAGTTCGTATCGATGTCAATGAAGTGAAACACGGAAATAGAGGAAGTGGGCGTTATGAGGCAAGATTAAAACAATAACAATAACAGTAACAACAACAACAACTGCCGTGTTGAAGAATCTCAGACAAAAGCAGCTGCGTTTCGCATGAGATATTGATAGTCACCTTTCGGGCATGGAAGATCCACCACATCGTACGGCAGCGCGCCAATCAGAGCTGGAAGCGTGTGGATGGTGTCATACACACCGACAAAGGAACCGTCTTCATTCTGCATCGACAGCAAGGACTTCATGGTAGCAGCACAGTTCCATATTTTTTCATCCACTCCGGCAGCCAGCAGGGCCTGAGGATGCGTCAAAGCTTATTGCTGTGTTTTAAGCTTGGCTTTGACGAGCGACGCAAGCATAAGTGCAAGGACAAGAGGTGTGCGTTCGTGAAAAAGAGGGCAAGCGCTGGGAAAAGAGAACTTTTGATCCTTGTGAGCCTGCGCTTGCGTGGGAACCCGTTTTTACTGTGAAGTAAGGGCTCATGCTTGCGTTGCTTAAGTGAAAGCCAAATGTTCATATAATAGAGGATATTACAAGGCGGCTTGAAGATATGAATTTTATTTTCGAGTGGTAAAAACAATATTTTACGAACGAGCGCTTCGTGAGTGAGCAAAATATTGTTTTTACCACGAGAAAATAAAATCCATATCTTCAAGCCGCCGTGTAATTTTCTTTTTATTATATTAGACACGAGTGTTTTACGAGAAATTGCACAAACAACCGGGCAAAAGCGGGAAATGATGCCAACGATATCCTCACTAGTGAGGATATGGAAAATGCGCCACTCGGGTCTCGGATGTAGGTTCGTATGGATTTTACGCACGGTATATTTTCCAGTAAAACACTCGTGTCTATATAATAAAATGTACAATTTTGGGCGGCGGTACTCCAAAGAGCGCGGTAAAAGCATTACAGTTATTAAAAATGAACGCGATGCAAACATTTGACCCAACGTGCATTCTTGCCACTGACATCGTCGTTGTTAATCTTGTGCGTGAGGCATGACGCCCCACCCACTGGTTATAAAATCTGGACGTTCTAAAAAATCCTTGCTTCTTGGACATTTTACTCAGCGACTTTGGCAGCCAGTAGTAGAGAACTAAAAGTAACTAGAAAACAGAAATATTTTGTTTCGGAAAAATGAGGATTCGCTTCAAGTTCTTTTTTTGTTGTCTTGCCTTTAATTTCGCCTGTCAAACGCGGCAATGCCATATGCTTTGTCAATATCGCAAAAAAAAAAAAAAAAAAAAAAGCTGGGATTGCTATGCAAGCTTTACCTGAACTGCCAAGGAAGTTGAAACTTCGTTGCCAAATTTCCCACTGTTGTTCTTTTGAATTTCTTCAAACTTGTTCACCGCAGCTTTTATGGCAATCTCTATTTTATCATCTTTCTGATGTCGATAAATGCAAGACAAAGCAATAGTGCCCATAGCCAGTGTGTCAACTCCGTGCGCCCCTGCGCCTGACTGCGACGACACTCCGCTGATCAGTTTATCGACATGACTTGCACTGACGCGGTCGCCACTGGTGCACAGGGCCAAGATAGCCAGGTAATAAGGGTAGGGGTGATCAAAACCAGTTGTCGGGTACTTGGACAGTTTGGTCTGAAGAGCCTGTACTAGATCCTGTTGTTGGTCAAATTTTCGCGGATTTTTGCAGGAGGACAGGACACCCAAGATATAGAGGGCAAGCCGCCCACCATTGACAGAATCAAGGCCCTGGTTGTCGAGCTCGTTTCCGAGGTACTCAGCCCCAAGCTGGGATATTTTGTTGACCTCGTGGCCGACAAGCCTTAGACTGTGGAAGCCATGCGCAGTTACATGACCCAGGCCAAAGGTACCGTTCTCATCCACCTGGGACTTCAGCCATTCCGATGCTTTTATCGTCGCCCGAGCAAGGTCTCCGTTGAGCTTTCTGTCTCCTGTAAAAGATGGCTAGTTAGGCTCCTGTCACACCAGGCATTTAGTTTTCCGCCATTGCGAGACAAGTTGCAAGAAAAAAAAAATTGCGTGTGGGACAAATTGCTAGAAGAGTTGTAGGGAAAGTAGCATTTGCAACAGTTGTAAAGAAAGTTGCGAGCGTCAGTGACATATATGGAAATACAGTAGCAATGATTTGCTGTTCTCATCGTTGTGTTGCAAAGTGCGGTCAAACTCTTTCACTCTCAATCTTAAAATGTAGATTCTCCCAACCTTCTAAAAAATTAGGAGTGAATTTTGTGAGAATTGATAGTTTGATCAGCTTTTATCTGACCAAGTCAAGTTCTTCTTTATTACTGTTTAAGTATTTTCTGGCGAGAAACAGGAAGAAAGTTGAAGTTAATCACTCTTGGAAAATAAACAAGGGTTCGAATTTAATAGTCAAGTTTATCGCGTGCGAAGATATCTAAACAGTTCGCACATGACAATGCAATATTAAAACAGGAAGTTGATCGTGCTTTCCGGTCGACCTGTGATCAATCCAAATAATATTGGCTTTTGCTATCGTATTTCGTATTTTCGCCATTGTAGCGTCTCTGCGGTAACGTAAGAAGAAGAGGAAGCAAAACAAAGAAAATTAAAGCTGCGTTGGAAGAAAGCAGCTGCACGTCAGCACCAACTCAGAAATTAAAACAATATGTCGAATCTTGACTTCCTCCTACAGCTGGTAAAATGGGAATGACGTCATTAGGTATAATCAGAAGTTGGTATTTCATGCTCACTCTAAACTAGGAGCACAATGACCAACTAAATCGATGATCTCAACTGAAACTGAAAGGATTATTTAAAAAAAATTTACCATGACTGATCGCCTTGTTGGGGGCGATGTCTCAGAACACGATTAAAACCAGATTTAAAGTCTCTGTTTACTACAGACACGCTAGACAAGCTAAAAACCGGAACTTTCGAGAAGAAATCTACAGGAAGATCCATTTCATTCGCGTCAAAGTCGGCCCCCACAAGTATTCTCGCTCCAAGGAAAAATTTGGTTTTATGATCTGTACTTTCTTCGAGATCAAACCATTAAACTGATGAAAGGCGTACAAGGCACAAAGCCTGGTTATGGGTGGAATTTGTCGAGATTTGAAGCGGTTTTCCTGAGAAACAAAGACACCCTGGTACATGACACGTGCATGGGCCTGTTCAACGCAAAGTATTCAAATTCTCCCGAGGAAGATAGTTTACTAATACGTTTACTGTACGTGCTGTGTCACCAGAATGGGCGAATAAACTAAAGACATACTAGGGTCAATATAGGGAAAAAATTGTGCGTCCTTGTATGTAGTGTTCCGATAGTTTTGCCGTCTGCACAGTCTTGTGATAGTCGTCACTCAGAATACTTTAGATGTAGTTGGGTTTACTACCTCTAAAGTTTAAATGGACGAAGATAGACCACGGCGAAGCTTTCATAGAAAAATAATGTAATGAATATCACAAACAGCTAATAGTATTTACAGTACACTTCGTAGAAACGGAAGTATTAGAAAAGAGAGGTGCTTTCACTTTCGTTCTAGTGATACAACGGCCCTGACAAGAAGATTTGCGACTGGTTTCTTTTGTTCTTTTTTTTTCAAAAGTTCCAGGTATTGAGGATCTCCCTTATATCGTGCTTGGTTTTAATACTGTTTCACTGAGGGATTCACTGAGGGGGAAACAGACTGTGATGTTGGAAGGTTGAGGCACTGTCGTAAACACAATCACATCTCACCTGTGAATAGTATAAAATCACGTAACATAGTAAGCACACTTACCACAGAAACCAGCAACAGAACTGAAGAGGGACACGGCAATCAAAACTCGCAGTAAGAGCTCCATGAGACAAAACAAACGGCGCAAATGGTTTAGTGTCGCACTTGCAGACAAAATATGCCCAGTCTCGTTTGACACGTGACTCCGCCCAAACTCCTTGCGGTCCAGGCGAGCAACGCCTGGCATTAGATAGTATAAGCGCGAGAAAGCAATAAAAACGTGTCTATAAGTAATCTCCAGACTGACAATATTAACTGGGCTAAACCCATATTTCAAGAGGCTTATGGCGAGCAAACGGTTTATTAAAAGCATTGTCTAATCGCTGCTAGTAAAGCTCTACAATACGATAACAGCGTCATCTTCTACTTTCATAATAATAATAATCTAAATTTATTTCTGGCGAAGTTTCATGAACTTGAAAATGACACATGAACCATCAAGAGGCTTCAGTTCGTCAATACCGTAAGATGCTGGCTTCCCCGGAGCGGTATACATCATCCAGTATAGCTGGCGTTTCGGGTCATGTGACACGCCACACACTGAAGTGATCATGTGACCAAAACTGGTCTTCTTCAGAGTGAAGTCGTAGCATGGGTGTTGTTGTTTGGCCATTTTTAGTATGTCGTGGGTGTTGGTTCCGTTCAGCACTGTGAAGTACTCTGGAGGCGGTGCTGACTTATCGACCACGATGCTCTGGTCAAACTCCAGCTTCACACAAACTGTAATTTCCTGTAAGAGTAAGATAACGCAGATACTAAAGTCTCATTTGAATCAATTGTCCTTCAGCGCCACAAAACACGTGTTCGTGGAGGGTTTAAAATAATGGTGGGGCTAAAATAAATTGCAGCAACACTAGCACAGTAGAGGAAAGAAGGCAGGTAGAGTCATAAGGAGGACAAAGAGAGAAAGCGCTTTTCCAAGATAATTAGTTATAATCTTACCTTTGGCTTT
Source organism: Plumapathes pennacea (assembly GCA_964036295.1). Classification (NCBI taxonomy): domain Eukaryota; kingdom Metazoa; phylum Cnidaria; class Anthozoa; order Antipatharia; family Myriopathidae; genus Plumapathes; species Plumapathes pennacea. The sequence goes on from OZ038467.1 coordinate 3,011,705, forward strand.
GCAACTGCGACTGGAGAAGAATAAGAAAAAGCATAATAAGAAACACACGTTAATCACTCATACATCAATAAAAATCAGATGCTGAATCCGACAGACTTATGTGTCCATGCGTGCTATTTTTCTGGGGGCCTAAGCCCGAGGTTGTTGAAAGAGCCCTCAATAGTGCTATTCACCGGATAAATTGCTATCCAGTGGATTTATTTTATCAACTGGATAAGGGTTTATCCGGTGGATAACGCTATTCACTCTCAGAACATCTGGGGCCAGAGCGTGCCCTTCGATGGAGCACGGTAACGGCCAAAACACTGGATAGTGTTATTCACCGGATAAATTGCTATCCAGTGAGAGTGATGTTGAAAAATAGCATTACATACTTTTGACCAGGATTGTATGTTTCCATGTACACTGAACTGTTTGTTTTGTGTTTGATACCAAAACACAAGCCTTGAATTTCTCACCTTTCGGGCATGAAAGATCTGCCACATCATACGGCAAAGCGCCAATTAAACCAGGAAGGGTTTGGATCGTGTTGTATACACCGCCGAAGGATCCGTCTTCATGTTGCATAGACAGCAGGAATTCCATGGTAGAAGTGCAGTTCCACAGCTTTCTTTTTACATTAGCTGCTAGCAAAGCCTAAAAAGAACGAGTGGATACACATCATGAACCGCCGAGCCTGTTTTCTGTTAATTTCTAGTTAGCGACTTTTCAATAGACAGGCGAAGACATGGAAGAAAAAGCTATCAATCCTTTCACTCCCAAACTCAAAATTCAGATTCTCCTAACCTTTTAAGAAGAATGTGTTTGAGTGAAGTAGTGAGAATTGGTAGTTTAATCAGCTTTCAAGCAAGTTATCAAATCCCAAGTTCTCTACACTACTGCATGATATATCCCTGGTAAGAACTGAAGGAGAAAATGGAAGTTAATCACTCTTGGGAGGGAATTGAGTATATTCCATCGGCACTGATTGTTTTGTGATTGTTTTAGTGGTGTAAAACTCTTCACAAAAAGTTTAAAATATAACATCGGTACTCAACGAAGGTTTTTGTTTGTTGGTTTAAAATTTACCCTCGAAAACGAACCCATGAAAAGTCAAAGAAAGTTCTCATATGCGATCTTAAAGAAACGTCGATACCGTAACAAAATGTTTTCATTTACCATGACTGCATTGGAGGTTGAGATCTCATTGCCAAATCGCCCTTCGTTCTCCATTTGGATGCGTCTCAAGTGCTTCGCTGCGGCTTTGATGGCAACCTTCAGTTTCCTGTCCTTATGTTTTTGATAAAAGCAGGACATAGACATAATACCCATGGACAGCGTGTCAACATCTACATCCGACCCCAGCGAAGGCGCCACACCAATTTTAACATAACGCTCACTAATCTTCACCCCGGCGCTGCACAACGCCAGAAGAGCTAGGCTGTACTGGTAATAATTGTCAAATCCGGCCGAGGGAAACTTCGTCAGCTTGGTTTTCAGAGCCTTCACCAAGTCCTGTTGTTGGAATTGTCGTGGATCCTCACACAGGGACACTGCCCCCAGGACGTAGAGCGCTAGTCGACCACCAGTGATGGACCCAAGGCCTTGAGTAGTGAGTTCCTTACCGAGGATTTCAGAGCCGTTTTTTCCGTCGTGGCCTAAAAGTCGAAGGGTGTGGTACGCATGCGCTGTGAGGTGGCCCATACCAAAGCTTCCGCTCTCGTCCATTTGGTGTTTTAACCACTCGGCCGCTTTCACTGCTGCTCGTGTAAGGTCCCCATTTAGCTTTCTACGACCTGGTTTATGGAAAAACGCACACAAAAATCAAATCCTCTATATCTATACGGCCATGTGGTTGCGACCTTTCTCGTGGTAATGATTGCAGCCATTAAACTTTTCCCCCCAGTCACTTCACAAAAGGAAGAATTTCGTACGTAAATTTCAGAAAACGTTGCTGTGTAGTTCTGAGGCTCGCCTCCCCTTGGATGAACAAAAGTTTACACCGGAAATGGCTTCCCAAACTGAATGGTTCAAAATTTCGAAAACTCGACTATATTGCTTGCATGGGTAGACGCAAAATTGGCACAGGTGAGGTGGGGAAAGATAGCAGTTTCCGTCCCGTCCCTCTCAACTAATGGGCTGTTTAAAGTTCGATCCCTAATCTTTAGGTCTGGACAAGAGAACTCTCTTGGTCTGGATTATGTCTAGTAAACTCTTTCACTCCCAAGAGATCATCCCACTGTCAGGAAAACACCTAATAGCTTGTTCACATGACAGCTGAATACATCAATTGAATGGCTGCGAGAATCTGAACTTGGAAGTGAAAAGGTTAATGATCTGTAAACCAGACTACCGCAAGATTTCTCTCAAACGATCGGAAATGACGTCGGCACTCCGGTTGTTGGTTTTGTTGGTTTGACTTAGAAACAAAGAACTGTTCAATTTGATGCACTGTATATTGTTCATGGCTGCAGGAAAGAAACACATCTGGTTCATCATATTTGATTGCGGTTTCATTTCAACTGTTTCATGCCGGCTATTAAAAGTCCGTGAAGCGGATGAGCGGGGATTCACAAAAGCGAAAATTGCAAACTGATATTCAGTTTGTAGATGAAGTCGAGAGTGATGTTCTGCTCTCCGGGACCACCTCACGGTTTCGCAACAGCTTTGTCATCGACGGCTGGATCTGGCTTTTAATCAAGAATAGATCGAGCTATCACAACTCGAGGACAGGATTAGCTTTCTTTGACGACGTTCGCCAACAATTTAACGTTCGTCGAGCTTGATTTACTCGTATTCAACTTCGAGGGGGTTACCACGAACAGACAATAAAATAAAATAATTAATGATTCGAAACCCGAATCATTTAGCTTCAATGAGAGGATAGTATCGAGAAATACCTCTACTCACCACAAAAGCCGTGAACGGAAGCGAAGAGTGTCACGACAAGTAAAACCTTCAGCAGCGAGGACTCCATCGTGCAAAACCAAAAAGACCAAAGTTAGAGTTGTATCTGTAAATATACATCGATATGCCGCACGTGACTTCCGGCCCATGCAAGCAAATTTGCCAACGGGACACTTTGCCAACATCCCGAGGGGGTGGGGATGGGGAACTGATACCGGCGGGTCGGCAAAGGTCGCTGCTTTCACTGATTCTCACGACGGCAACTTTCTTTTGTTATGCACAATATACGAACTTGTGAAACACAATGTTGCGCGAAGTCCCAACATTCCCTCCGCTCGCCTACGTTGCATGGTGATCCCAGCATGCCACAGGAAGCGCAAGCAACTGGGGAGTATACAGAAACCTCTATTTAAATCTTAACTTGTTTTATTTAGTAATTCATTATATACAAGTGTTGACGGGAAATTTACAAATATCTAGTACAAGTGTTTTTGAAACAAACGTGTCAGTCGCCCACTGAATGATTTGCAACTGTTGCTTATAGTTCAGGAACATGTACATCTTGCATAATCACTTGTTGCAAAATATTCAAAACCAAGCAACATATGTTTCAGTGTTTGAGATGCCATGAACGATTTTTAGCGCAACAAATTCATGTGGCGAAAGTCGGCACACTCTGCAAGGCCTTATCTGCGCTCGTTCGGCCGTAAAACATTGTAATAGCCAGCAGTAAAATAGTCGGTCAAAGGAAGGGTGTCAACGCCAGGGAGCCGGGCAAACACGAATTTAACTCTTTTCAATTTCAATTTTTTCCTCCAGTTTCTCACCAGATATATACAGTACAGTATGGACAACTTGGCTTGCGCAAGAAATAAGATTGAACTTTTAGTTCTCACTGCATCACTCGCACATTTTCTTCCGAAAGGATAGGAGAATCTGCGTTTTGAACTTGGGAGTGAAAGGGTTAAGGATTGTTTCTATTCCTTTGATTTGTCCCGCAAGTCTTTGGAAGCGTCATTTGGTAAGTCATCCATTGTTTCCAGATCTTCTTGTGAAGCTTGCATGAGGGCCTTTCTCGCGGGGGAACGCCTTGAGTATCCTCTTCCTGACCCACTGTCAGAGCCCCCTGATTTCGAGCCCTCGTCAGAAGGTTCTTTTCCTTTCAACGCGTCTGTTGGACTCAGTCCCCGCGCAGTATTGAAACAACACATGAACACGACGCAAGCCATCGCTATCAATAAGTGCGCAAAGGCTACTGCTAGGCCCACTCCCCCTACAACCTTCTCACGGTCACTGTAGGAATAATTGAGGCCGGTACAGCCAATCAAGTTTATGACGTCAACAGGGTTCTTGATTGTCATGTCGTAGCCACAGGTGGCTGATGGGATTCTACAGCACGAGATCGGAACGCGGTCGTTTTTGCCCTGAAATTAATGTAAAAATATGTTACCATGGCAATAATTTTCACCATGTTACGCTGTAGTTTACTATTTCACGAAAGGGCAAGCCCCGTCCAACATTTGTAATTTTTGTACAGCTATTTGCAATATACAGGGCATTCATGTTGGCTAGTGACTAAGTGTCGCGCGCCTCGCACATTTGAGCAATTTTAGGAACCCACTTCAGGAACATACTCAGTGAAGCACACTTCTAACAGGGGTGGAGTGGCATGAAAAACAAAAAACAGCGTACCAAAGATGGGTTCTTGGGAAGTTTGATTTGAGTTAAACCAAGGAGCGAACAGAAAGAAAGCTGCAGTAGTAATTATTAAAAGTGCATGTCCACTATCATGTTTGCGCATTGTGTGTTGTTGGCCCTGGGCTTTCCCAGTCCTTCCGGTCCACCCCCAATATTAAAACTTACTTACTTGCGCAGCCGCCCAGCGCGACGTGAACCAATCACGATAATCGTTAATTCCACAGCAAGCAAAGTTGCGTTGGACTTCATCAAAGGCTTTGGTAATCTTAGGGTCCAGTCCGTACTCGTTTAACATTTTCATGCCACTGCTGGATTTCTTTTCCTCTGAGTCCGCCTCGTTTTTCATGTTGAAATAAGTTATTCCTAAACTGAGTTCCGTTATTGCAAGTATCGTAAACAAGATCGCCATCATGGTTGCAAGTCGATTGTTCTCTTTTGCAATCGCGAAAAATGAAAGGCCAGTGAAGGTGAACAACACAAGCAAGAAGCCGATTCTCATGCCATAGTTAACCGAGAAGGCGTCTTCTTTCATGGTCAGGTAATCCCCAAACGGTGTGTGGACCGTAACTCCAAATATGATGAGAGACAAACCCGAGAGAAAAAACAGCACCAGAGATCCATAAATCGCTTGTTTTACGAAATCTTTGCCTTCCATATCAGGGATCAGTGTTGAGTCCAATTGATCCGGAGACTGGAAAAGAGAAAGTTCCACAGTTCAACATTCGGTCAATTGCACGTCATCCGAATAAACATAATAAAATAAATAAATAAATCACTTTATTTAAGCACTGCCGTGCTAATTGGGGAGACTTGAAATGCAGAAACGAAATATAATCATAAATTGAACGCAAATTCGTTAAGAATCCCAACTGGTCGGAGGCTAACCAGTTGGCTATTTACATAACGTGGCCGAGGATTTGAACTCAGGGCTACCGTGTTGCAAATTCAGCCAGTGGTCAGAGCGGGACTTGAACTCGGGACCTCCGGATTTCAAGTTCGGCGCCCTAACCACTCAGCCACACTGCCTCCTCAATAAACACTTAGTTCTGATGCAGCGCAGGTTAGTCATCTCTGGACGACTCTGGACCTATGGTGTTCTTCACCAAAACATCACACAGTATAAATGATTCCAGTTTCAAGCTGTGCACCTCTGCCTGCTGCCGTCGAAACTAAAGCATCGCCTCAGGTCACTACACCAGGAAGACCAACCCCATTATGCGTTGTGTGGCTAGGCCGAATTAATTGTCGATGGATTCGATCCATGAATCCGAACAGAGATCACTTTTCTTCCAAAATAATGTTAAAGAATAAGTATATATACTCCTCCCCCCCCCCCCCCCCCCCCCCTGCGGCATCATTTGCCCCATGTCATTGCCGTGTGAGGTTTCCCTAGCGGACCTAAGAACAAAACTTTCCGACTTCCTATTCACGAAAGTGGAATGTAAACAAATTTGACCTGTTTTATAGAAGGAACGTACTGGAAGGAACGGTGGACAGAATTTGCACCAGTTGTCAAAATTCACTATAACACGCCAGTCATTCCAGTATTTAGTGTTCAACGTCTTCAGTGCGTATTGGTCAGCGTTTCGTCCGTTATTGAACCGAGCTTTTACGCAAGTCTGCTTCATTTTCAAAGATGTGAGTCGAGGTCACGTGTTTGACGCAAATGTAGCGGAAAGTCTACACGAGTCTTCACCAAGATATTGCTGCCAGTTTGACCGAAAGCGTCGCCAATCAAAGTGTTCATTGAAACTTAATTTCTGCGCGTTAAGTGAACACATTCAAGAACACTCGCTTTTCGGTAGACTATCAATAAACTCGCTGACAATAACCACTGTTTTAAAACGACAATTCGTGTTACCCAAAGTGACTATACAATACAAAAACTAGTGCGTCAAAGGGTGTTAATTTTAAAGACACTGCTTTTAGACTAACCTTGCGGTTTCCACAGTTCTCAGCCGGTTTACATCGTCAGAACTGTAGCTGTCTTTGTGGCCACCAGAAATGGACCTGCTACTCACGAACGAGAATCATCCAATAAAAGTTTTCTTTTCAAGTGCCCAGATCCATATGGTAATGTACAGAGACGCGCCTTTTAACGTTTGGTGAACAACGGCGAATAATATCTTGGGGACTTTGTTAAACCCCCGTTCAGTGTCTTGACAGGAGGTTGTGAATATTTCATTAGGTTTACTTGGTCTGTGAAGCGTTCAACTTGTCCGATTATCCCACCTGCTGAGTTTGTAGCTACAGATTGATAAACTTTACAAGTTACACAACTAACTGTGGTGCGCACTTTCAACACCTCTGGGTGTCAGTGGTTCGTGGTCTGAGTGTTTGGCTCGCGTGAACAGCGCGTGGCTGCTCGCGTTCGGCCCTTCGGTTTCTACGCAGCCTGTCAAAGCGGCTCTGCCCAAATTCATTTGCAGGTGGCAGATTACAGCTTGTTGGTGCTGTTCACGCACGCGATGTATTTGCGACACAACACCCAATCAAACAAACATACAGCACGAGAACCTGCGCGCAGCCTGGGACCAACCCAACCTCGTTCCCAGGCTCTTGTCCCAGAGCCCAAGATGGCCGAAGAATTGGAATTACTGGTGTCGTCCTGGAATAGCAATGCACGCACAAGAGCAAGCACAAGAAGAAAGTAGAAGTGTTGCATTCTCAAACCCAAGCATTGATCGAATTTATCATTATTTTCGAATCAAGGCCAAAACCACTTTTGACTGTGACCTTCATTTCAGTAGGTACTGTATTTGCGAGCTTTTTAGTACTGAGCGCTTTGTGGAACTGAACAAAAAATTATTGGGCACAGAGACACAGGAGAAAAGAAAATGAATCTGATATCCAAACATTGCTCTGTACTGGCATTTAATTTCGCTACAAAACTAGACCAAACCAAATTTTACAACCATTTTTGAGCTATCATTGCGATTTGAGTCTCAATATATATATTTTTTTTTCCAGAAGAAATATTAGCTTTTCTTGAAAGAAGAAAGAGAAAGGAAGACAAAAGCAAGAAATAGAAACTGACAAAACGACAAGAAGGCAGAAGGAAGAAAAAGAAAGAAAGAGAATCAGGCAAAAGATCAAATCAGTTCACAATACTTGGCTTGGCGCTCTCAAACGTCGACTGATTCATTTAAGTTCTGCATTAAACTCTTGGGCATGAGTGAGAATTCCATTTCAGATGGGAGCGGTATCCCCACATCCAGGTGAATCAACATGGCCTCCAACCAAGATTCCAGTTGTGCGAATGTAGGCCTGACAACGTGAAGGAATTTTATAGATGACTTTTATAATGGCGGCAACTAATGACATGCACTTAGAAGGTTAACTTAAAAAAACTTCCCACGCCACATGAAAGGCCATGTTTTAACCTTTTCATTCCTGAGTGATCAACTTCATTTTCTCCTTCAGTTTTTCAGGGAGATATGCCATACAGTATGGAGAATTTGCTACTTGATAGTTTGTTCAGGTGAAAGCTGATTGGCCTATAAATTCTCACTACATCGCTCATATATCATTTCTGGAATGGTCGGGAGAATTTGTATTCTGAGCTAAGGTAAAAGGGTTAAACAGGTACGTTGTGCAATTTCCACGAGATATCTTCAATTGAAGTTATCCTTATGTAGAAAATACACGAAAGCGAAGCCAGAAAGGCTTCTCTATATAAATCTCTACAAATTGAAATACTATAACTCTTTACAAAATTTCTCAAGATTTCTAATTTTGGCACGTGCTTCCAATTCGTATTCATATTTTATTTCATTGATGCAGCAATGCCGTAAAACAGAAGACACTACTTTATGAGAGATGTCTATATCAGCTCCCCAAAAGCAGTTGGGTTGGACAAAGAGAAATGTCGGACACAAGGGCAAAGGCGCAGAACAAAGAAATAATTTGAGAGAGAAAGAGAAGTAACCTTTTGTCAGGATCCAAGCTGCAGCACAGGAAAGCTATCAAGTAGAACGTCTCAGGGCACAGGGAGCAGAATTTCAAACGGAACTTTTCTTCATCCAGTGCGAAGTTCTGAAACAAAAAAAAAAAAACAAAAAAACAAAACAAAGAACCATAAACACATATGTGGTGGGGGTTACAATTGACTGGTGCATTACGTGACATAGAGACAAAATAACAAACAAACAAATAACCAATCAATCAATCGATCAATCAATCACACAAGCAAACAAACAAACAAACAAGCAAAAGCAAACAAAGGAAAAGCAAAGAAACGAACAAACAAACAAGCCAAAACAAACAAGGAAAAAGCAAACAAACAAACAAACAAGGAAAAATCAAACAAACGAACAAACAAACAAACAAATAAAAACACAAGCAAGCAACATACGTGTAATCTCGGTAAATATGTCGGGTCTGCCTTAACACGACCAATTATCTGTAAATGCAAAAGTACAATTATTTATTATGCTGGAAATAGATCAAACTTTACACAAACTGAAAACAAGCAACGAACTAAAGGCCCAGAAAGGAAGACTCATGTGTGACTGTCAGCTCGTGTCGGGAGAGAGAGTTCAAATTGACACACGCGCTATGTGATGAGGTAGAAGTGGAAAAGACAATTCATCACCTTTTAGCAACAAACATAGAAATCGTGTTCTCACCTCACACAGGACGATACCAAACGAGAACACGTCGACGGTATGGTCGTACGCCAAGCCTGCAATATTAAAGGTATTTTATACAAGTATTTAACCCGTATCAGGCTCTCCATGGGGAAGGGGAGAGAAAAAGAAGTTCAATTTCTGCTGCTCCTTTTGTTTCCCCTTCTCTTAAGAAGGACCTGATATTCAGGTTACCGCTTCCCTGAGCAGCGGAAAGGTTCTTATCAACGATTTGAACGATAATGCCACTCACCATTCAACATCTCGGGAGCCATCCAATATGGCGAACCCACTACAGTGTACCTACAGCAAGGACAGAAGTTCGTGTGAGTGAAAGCGCTCAATACTTGTCCGGATAAAGCCTCTCTCTGTAGTCTCTCTGTCAGTCTGTTTTTTATTTGTTTTCGGTTTTCGTTTTTTTTTTCTAAGTTTGAGGGCCACCAGTTTATTAGTGTTATTGTCACTACGTTTTGAGCGTTAGCCCTTCGTCGGAGCAAGGTCTAACAGGTACTAGCATTCCATTGGGTTTTACAGTGAGATCTCTCTAAGGCAGACACCCTTGAGACTACCATTTAGTGTCCGCATTTGGGAGGTGTCCGCCTTAGAGAGAGTTCAGTTACAGAGAAACAAGTGAAATTCGGCAAGGACCAAATCTGCATGCTGTCCGCCTTAGAGAGAGTTCAGTTACAGAGAAACAAGTGAAAATCGGCAAGGACCAAATCTGCATGCTGTCCGCCTTAGAGAGAGTTCAGTTACAGAGAAACAAGTGAAAATCGGCAAGGACCAAATCTGCATGCTGTCCGCCTTAGAGAGGTGCCCACTTAGAGAAAGTTGACTGTATATCCCAACTCTGCCTTTCTATCCCTCTCTCCATCTTAAACTCACTCCGAAATACAGACCTTCTCCTGGGAGGCGGTGGCTTGACACCAGGAGACAGCGGGGGCTTGTCAGTTGGACTGGACGGAAAGTTTCTCCTTGGAGACAGGGGGCTAGCAGATCGGTCAGGCAAAATCTTGGCCAGGCCAAAGTCCGCAACGACTGCTGTCATGCCCTGTTGGAAGAAAACTGGTGTCAGTCTATAGCTCCTTTTCGCACTTCCAGACTAACGCTAATGTTTGAACAACACTTAATTCCGTACCTCGTCATTGCCAGTTTCACGTTGTATCAGGCAGTTCTTCGACTTGAGGTCTCTGTGCATCACGTCCACAGAGTGGAGGTAAGCCTGGGAAATAGGTAAAATATCACGGAAATCAGGCCATACAACAGTGCAATATTGGGCAAGGGGTTTTTCCAGCAGAGTCAAAGGTTCACTTTAAGAGCATTCTTTGAAAAGCAAATTACGTTGTAATAGACATTGTAGATTATATTAGAAATGTTACAGGTCGACTAACGCCGGCCAGCAAAAGAAATAATTGCACTTTTCATTTACAATAATGAAATCGTCTTTCGTGTTTATACACCCCTAAAATCTTCTGACTGAACCTTCTTCAGGATAGACAATTGAATAACCAGAAGTCAAAAGTAAAAACACGGAAATTCCTACTCGTTTCTCAGCGCTTTCATACAAGACGTAGGTAGCTAACGCTCAAAACATCAGCTTAAACTTCTACGGTGTTTAGCTTTCCCACATCGACTTTTACTTGACTTATCATACGTTTTATCTCCAAGCCAAAGCATGCAGTTTAAAACTACGGTCAACTCTCTCTAAGCGGACACATCTCTAAGGCGGACAGTGTGCAGATTTGGTCCTTGCCGATTTTCACTTGTTTCTCTGTAACTGAACTCTCTCTAAGGCGGACAGCTTGCAGATTTGGTCTTTGCCGAATTTCACTTGTTTCTCTGTAACTGAACTCTCTCTAAGGCGGACAGCATGCAGATTTGGTCCTTGCCGATTTTCACTTGTTTCTCTGTAACTAAACTCTCTCTAAGGCGGACAGCGTGCAGATTTAGTCCTTGCCGATTTTCACTTGTTTCTCTGTAACTGAACTCTCTCTAAGGCGGACAGCATGCAGATTTGGTCCTTGCCGATTTTCACTTGTTTCTCTGTAACTAAACTCTCTCTAAGGCGGACAGCATGCAGATTTGGTCCTTGCCGATTTTCACTTGTTTCTCTGTAACTGAACTCTCTCTAAGGCGGACAGTGTGCAGATTTGGTCCTTGCCGATTTTCACTTGTTTCTCTGTAACTGAACTCTCTCTAAGGCGGACAGCTTGCAGATTTGGTCTTTGCCGAATTTCACTTGTTTCTCTGTAACTGAACTCTCTCTAAGGCGGACAGCATGCAGATTTGGTCCTTGCCGATTTTCACTTGTTTCTCTGTAACTAAACTCTCTCTAAGGCGGACAGCGTGCAGATTTAGTCCTTGCCGATTTTCACTTGTTTCTCTGTAACTAAACCCTCTCTAAGGCGGACAGCGTGCAGATTTGGTCCTTGCCGATTTTCACTTGTTTCTCTGTAACTGAACTCTCTCTAAGGCGGACAGCTTGCAGATTTGGTCTTTACCGAATTTCACTTGTTTCTCTGTAACTGAACTCTCTCTAAGGCGGACACTAAACGCTATTCCCGAGGGTGTCCGCCTTAGAGACAGTTCACAGTGTAGTTCTCATTAGTACTAACATTCCTTTCAGAGAAGAGACCACCCACCATTCCAGCAGCGATATCTTTCGCAAGCTTTACACGTAGAGACCACGACAATGGTTTGACCTGCAAGACGTTACAACGAAGTCAGTTCTGCTCAAGTGATTTGGAGAGTTTTAAAGAAGTGACCCAGGAATGACAAATAGGACTGGGGGACAAAACAAATATGGTGTATGCCCTCTCCTACCTTGTCTTTTAACAGGGCACGCAGCGTTCCCCCCGCAACGTATTCTGTAACGAAACAAACAAACAAACAAACGATCACCAACTACAGCCTGGTGCAAAATGGTTAGACAGTCATAAGCTGTCATCCAAATGTTTTCTTTGGCTTTTGATGAATTGCGTTTAATCTTGTCGAATTTTCAGTGCTAATCACGTAACATTGTGTGACAGATCTTGGGCCTCAATCAACAATGGAAACAGGGGAAGGGCAGAAAAGAAGCAGCCAGGTCCAAAATCGCTTCAATAGGCACAGGATTGTACTTATATAATCAACGAGTAAACAGACTATAGCAAATTGAACACAACGCTGATCAGATCACACTGCACGATGCCCTTGTTCATATATTTACCTGTAATGAGGTTCAGTGTTCTGCCTTTGAATACAACTCCGATAAATCTGAGAACATTTGGATGATCCAGACTCTTGAGTAGAGCGACCTGACAAGACATGAAGGACAATATCAGAGTCAACATGCAGACCAGTCTCTCAAAGTTGCTATACTCTAGTCTTGACAGGTCACAATTTCAACTTTCTTTCATGACCGACCGCCTTCGGCCTCCATGTAGATGCACTCATATTCGCGTTGGCATGGCCGTTGTCCACACAACTCAACCTTGAGTGCCGGCCAAAGTCTATGCGAGTTTGCAAAAGCAGAACTTGCGTATGGACTTGCGATGCGTGGCGAAACGGACTTCACAGGTCGGCCTGCTCGCAAGTGCACGCAAGACGCAAGAACTTCATTCACTTTCATAACAACACTTGATGCGACCAGCTTGCATAGACGGTGGGTTGACAGTTGCGTTGTGCGGCCAAACGGTGAAAATCTTGCAAATTTGAGCTCGACCAAAGTGGCGGCCAAACGGTACAATTGAAAAATTTGGTTGACTTGGGTCAACTTGAAAGTCCGTTAGGTCAGGGCTTAACCCTTCCACTTCCAAGAGTGATCACCTTCAGTTTTCTCCTTCACCTTCTCACCAGAAACATGTCATCCAGTGTAAAGAACTTGGCATTCGAAAGTTTTCTCAGACGAAAGCTGAATGAACTATGAATTCTCACAACATCACTCATACATTTTCTTCTTGACTAGTTGAGAGAATCTGCATCTTGAGCAGGGGCGTGAAAGAGTTAAAGGTGTGACCTGTTAAGCCTGGCGGAGCGGGGTGGGTGTGTAAGTGACGTGGATGTCACATGTGAACATGCCTATTCTGACTCACCTCTTTTAGGAAATTTGCCTGTGCTTCATCATCAAAATTGACTAGCTCTTTGGCGACCATCACTTCTCCTGTCTGCTTATGGGTAACCTGTCCAGATGAAACGACGGAGAGAAGTCAACTACTGTTAAGAAACTAACCACATCGGCCTAAGTATCTGGCGTCCATTTTTCGAGAAAAAATAAAATGACCGTAAAACCCAAATAATCGCATCTCACCTTTAGTACTTGTCCAAAGAAACCCTTGCCTATCACTTCACCAATCAAGAGGTCACTTGGCTGGAACACCCTTCAAAGAAAACGAAACGATTTACACGTGAAATAACGAGTCAGATAATCACATCAGTGAACTGCAAGACTTGGATACTGACACAGGGCTTGAAAAATCCGCTAGCCCAACGCCTGGGGCTAGCAAAATTTGACATCAGGCTAGTAAAGTTTGACACTGGGATAGCCTGATATGTCTGTGCCCGACGAGCTAATTGACACTATCCAGTCAGACACATGCATGAAACGAACAACATTCGTTGTTGATCCCTACAGGGAAAAGAGTGTTTATGTTCAGGGCTAGAGTTCCCTAAATCCGGGCTACTAAACCTGTATGGGTCTTGTATTATGTAGAAGAAACATTCGAGGCCTTAATAGGAAAGGCAGTTGCAGCAAGGAAGCTCTACTGACCTGTTGTGCACTGGGTCATTCTTGAACGACTGTGCTCGGTGGATGGGAGAGCGCGCTTTGGGCACATCAGACAAGGAATAGCTAAATAAACAACATACAGGTGTTAATGGCCTTCAAATGACTGAAGGTTGCGCTATCCTTTCTCATGGAACAACTCGATCCACGCTATCAAAATACGCTCTCAAACTTGCTCACGTTTCCAAGTTTAGCGTGAGGCCCCGCCCACACTTCGATTGAAAACGGAAATTCTTCTTTGCGGCTCAGCGTTTCGTCCACACATAAACGGTGAAAGCCGTCATCGAAAGCGGAACTTTTCGAAAATGCACCAAAGTGAAACTTTTAGAAAACGCCGTTTTTATACACTCGTATGAACACCGAAAATGGAGCTTTTCGAAAACGCTCGCATCGCTATGACAGTCGCGCGATTAAAAAACGCTACAGTTATTGAGACTGTAAAGGAGTTGCGTTTTCAAAGGAAAAATGATTTTTCTGCACAGAAAAAACGACTCGAAAACGATATCGTGTGAACGGAGAAAGTTTTGAAAACGGAGACATACGAATTTGTTTTCAAGAAAACGGATACACGTGTGGACGTGTGGACGGGGCCTGCAGGGATCAGAAAGTTCAGTTCTACAAAACCAAGCCTGCTTAATTTCTTAAACATCCTTTACGCACTGTCTGAGAGCTGGCTTTACAAAAATGTACAGTAAAAAGAAAACAATTTCTTACCTGCGAGGCAATGAACTAGAGCGGCTTGCTTTGTTCCTGTTGCTTGGAGGTTCTTCTCCATTCGCGGCCGTGTTCTGGTTGGAGTCAGTGCTCTGTTTATTAGCAGAAGTGGCCGCCCTTTGATCAATCGCGTGTGGTGATCGCTTGAACACACGGCGCGTGAATAGTGAGATGGATCTCGTTCTAAATTCGCTCTTCCTGTCATCACAGTCTTCCACGCTGCACTGTCTGAGAAGACGATACTTTCCGCTCGTGCTACTTGGATCTCGCTCGACTGTGATCTGGAATACAGCTTCAGGTCTGCTCATAAGAATGGTGCTTATCTGCAAGAATAAAAGGACCGGAACAAAGTTTACGACTTTACTCAAGATCACATAAACTGGCCACTGAAATATCATTCTGAGAGATAAGGATTAAGGATAAATAAGGATAAAAAATAGTTCAACCATTCTCATGGTTAATAGTGAGAAAACAAACTCGCACTCCAGATGAGTGGTAAATGTATTAATTTTAGTCTTCATAGTTTAATGTTCAGGATATCACTTGCAGTGTTCTAATATTGCTCCTTGTGTTGATGTCATATTCAATAAATATTATTGGTGTGGTGCATGGGATGGATTGTAGGTAATGGTGTGGGGAGGAGGCATGGGAAAGGGGTGCACTCAGGGAAATAATGCAGAAACATCAACATTTTTATTATTCCCCTAGCCTTTTTTCTTTTGATTATTGTTTTTGCATACAGAGAAGAGGTATTAATGCATGGAGAAGGAGGGGTGGCAAATGGTAAAATTTGAGACTCGCCGAGACCCTTGTTTGAAAATCCGAGACTGAGACTTTAACCACTCTGAGACTCAGAGACAGAAAGAAACAAGAAGAAGAAGAAAAAAAAAAGAGACTCAGAGACTCATCAAAAAAGCTGCCAAGATTCCAAGATCGGACCAAAACTTTCTGAGGCCCATAATTTTACAGGTACCATTTGCCACCCCTAGAATGAAAAAGCAGTCAAGTGCATCACAAACAAAGACACCAACCTCGAGTCACAATTATACTTACATGATCAAGTGAGAGGTCATCCACAGGCTGTCTGTTTACTTCTAATATTCTGTCTCCTGGCTTGATGGCAAGCTTCTGATCCCCTGGCTCACTTGAATGATAACTGAATTGCAATTTGACAAGACCAGCATCAATTCACCTACTGTAACTACACTATAGTAGACATTAAATTGCTCTCAAGTGTAAGCTACAACTGTATATTTACAGCAAATGTACTAACATGAACTGTTCAGGTGATTTTCACATTCAACCCTTCAACTCCCAATGGTGATCCACTTCAATTTTCTCCTTGAGTTTCTCACCAGAAACATATGATACAGTAGGGAGAACTTGGCCTTTGATACCTTGCTAAGATGAAAGCTGATTACACTATCAATATTCTCACTACATTACTCATATATTTTACTCTTAAAAGGTTGGGAGAATCTGCATTTTGAGCTTGGGATTAAAAGGGTTAAAGGTGCAGGTTGTGATATGGACAATGCCAAGCACACACATTGGAGACTTACCTAGTTAACACAAGTGTTGCACATTCTCTCCTGATTCCATCAGGAGAAAGTTTGTTTTTCAATGGTGACTCTTGAATTTTCACCTGAAACCTCTGATGGCCCGCTTGTGATTTAGGTAGCACAAGGTGTTGAATAACATGGCTTGACTCATTGCAAGCTGACTGAAGGGCATTTCCACAGCATCCATCACTATTTGATAGTACAACCAGTGGGTCACAATAACTTAAGAGTTTTGTTTTTCAATTTCAGAGATCAGAGGGTGTGTTTATGGCAATCTGACAGTTAAAATACTCACCACAGAAGCTTGTGTCTTTCAAGCAGTGCATAGCTGTCCTCCTCACTCAGAAATTTTTCACATGCCGAGCACACAAGACACTCTGTGTGAAATCTAATGTCACCAATGACCTGAAAATAATATACAGATTAGTTTAGTCAAACGATAGAGTGTTCAAAACGATAGGGGTGAGGGACAGTGTAAAGGTAGGGAAAGGACCCCATGACTTGACGTTGGATGACACATATTGCTGCACAGCATAGAACAAAACAAATCACATGACTGCTAGGCAGAAAATCCAATATAAGAGTTTATCGAATGAAAACATTTAGAAATAATTGTCAGTAACAGTTCTATTGTTAATGCTGACATCTTTTGTGGCTGGGTACCCTTTGAATTCATGTATCAAATACATCTTATTAATAGTATTACCTGGAACAATATAGAGCTATAATGATTCTGCATTATTAAAATTTAAACTAAAAAGCTATTTAATGATTAATTGCATTATAGACTCCATTATTGATCTGAAACATCTAGATAAATAACAAACCGACAAGCCATCGTACTTGCCGAGAGTAGAAAAAAACATCTATCTGTCAGAGCTACAGTATTGTATGCTAAGTAAAAAGAATAGTGATAAACAAAACAGGAAAAATGAATTCCACTGAATTTTATGATACGATCATTATTTCGAGCTGCGTACTGTGAGATGTTTTTACAAAAAACATGCATGATAAGTAAAGGAAACATAATTATTGTCCTTGATTTTCCGTGATAAATAACAATTAACAGACCACATAAGCCGCAGGGGACAATGAAAAACATCCGCTGCGTGTGTGATAATTATGCCACTCTCGACTTTAATGTCTTCGAACTATTTCCTGTACTTTTTGCGCATTATCCGACAGAGGTAACTGTATCATTACAAAAGTACCACAAGATATCGGTACGTACAATGATTGGACCTGTGATCGCCTTTCCACACCGATGACAGATATTTCGAAATCTGGTCAAATAATCCTTCTTGCAAAACAAAACCTCTTGGCGGGCATAGTAACACGTCCTTAAGCTCCTTTCACAAACTGAACATCTGTATAAAGACAAGAGAATTCTCATAAGACGAAAAATAACAAAAGCGAAGCGAAAAGAGCGGAAAATATAAACAACAAGTAACTCACTTGAAACAGTCGGGGTGCCAATTCTTGCACAAAGCTCGAAGTGGCTGTTCTGTGAGTGTTTCGTGACACGCATGGCACTGTTCGCCTGAGAAGGGAAAGGATAATATTTGAGCAATGTCAAGTGAGGTGACCTTAGCGTCAAGAAATTCCGTCAGACCTGATGCGTCGGCCATGTCTTGTGTCAACTGACCGAACCTGGCCTGCAGCAGGAAACCGTGGGGGGGGGGGGAAGTTGGCTTGCAAGCTGTAACATCGCACCTCGAGCGCGGTTCGACTCCGATCGCGAGCCTACAAAGCAAGGCGAACTTGAAGAAGTTTTGATTTGGCCGCACTTGGCTCGGCATGTTTCTGTGCTCATTTATTTTTGAAAACTGCAGTTTGCTTCAAACTGCATGTCATGTATTTCAAAACTAACGAAATTTAAATAAGCCATCCGTCTGGTGGGCGTGATAGGGGGAGGGGTAGGGCGACAGCTTTGGTGACAACAGGAACAGTGGGGGAGGGAAGGGTGGGGAGTGACCGGAAGAAAAGGCTGCAACACAGCCGAAAGTACAAACAAGCAACTGCACAAGTTGTACATCCATCTCTTTGTTTAATAGGCGAATGATTGTTTCAAGGTAAAATATATCTCCCCTCCTTGCAAAAGGACTCAATAAAGGTAAAACACTGCTTTCTTAATAGCAAAATAAAAATGTGCTCATTCAAAGCTTTCTTCCTTTTGGCTTCACTTTGACAGTTCAGGAGATATATTTTACCTTTGTTGGTATAAATTTGATTGAAGTTTAATTACGTTTGTGGAGTTATTCAACAAGATTTTGTTACTAACTACTTTATTTAACGACTACTGAGGATAAAACGCTTACTATACGTATTGTAAACTCACTTGATGTCACTACGTATATTTATAAAATAACTATGATACTACACGCGCCCTGATTGGCTAAATAACCGTGTTAGATGAGAGTATATTACACGCTGACGCGATACACGATGTTTTTTACTTGGCTAATTATTTTATAAAGAAATATATAACGCGTCACCGTGTAATATAGCCTCATCTAAACACTTGGGAAGTTGGTAGAACACTCGAGTAGCGCCGGAAACCACTCGGCGGCCTCGTGGTTTCCTTACGCTACTCTCGTGTTCTCCTAACTTCCCGCGTGTTTAGATGAGGCTATATTACACGGTGACGCGTTATATATTTCTTAAATCTGACTCGTTAGTACCTGCTCAGTGATAAACGTGATGTCCTTTAAGTTACGTGTGATATGCAGTACTACGTATAATTTTAATTGCCTCTTCTTATACTTTTATTTGTTGGTGTTCCTTTCATGTTGAGGTTTTGACATTCTCCTCTGCCGCTTCCAGCTGTTACTTGGATGGTACACGTACATCCTGTTTTCATTCTTCGTTGTCGAACTGGTTGTACTGCTGAGCAGGTGCACTTTCCTGTGTAAATAATCAAGGCACGCAAAATAATCAAATTAAAAAATCGAATGACGCGGATCCTGAGACTCTTCTGGAGAAAGAGATATTGCCCGCAAGAGTCTTGCATGTACATGCAACTCGTAAATATGTAAATAAAGTGATCCAAAGAAATAACGACCACATGGCGCTTCTCGGCTTTTCGAAGCCACAACTTGTGCACAACACTTGTTTCTCGGTGCTGATACACAAATTGAACCACCACGCAGTAGGCACCCTTAGGGGTGTTTCCGAATCCGTGTAGTGATGAATCTGTTCCAAATCCTCTGCTGGGTCCGTCTGGAAAATATTACTGAGCGGCTTACCACGACGCTGCTGGAGCTTTTTAAAGCCAATTTTGACGGAGCTTCTTGCAGGACTCCCAGCTGATGGGTTATGGCTAATGTTATGCAAACTAGCGACTTTCAAAACATTTTTAAGCCTACGTAAAAAAAAAAAAAAAAAAAAAAAAAAGCCTACGTACTTCCTGACTGCTATTTAGTCCCTGACCTCCCCCACTTCTCGCAAGTTCCGTCACATTCTGAAGGTCGAAAAAAGAAACGCCTTTTATTCATGGAAACTCCTTTTGGTATTGCACGGTACGCGTCTTTAGCTGTACACAATTATTAATGGGGCCGTGTAGTAAAAAAAGTGCCTATAACTCCAAAACAGTTATCCCAATCAAGTAAATATTTGACCAGAAGGATGTATCGCGCCTATGAGTCATATTAGACTAAGAAAATATTTGGTAAAACATTTATGTAAGTTTTAAACCGTAACTTACACTTGTCTAAAACGCAATTTATCTCTACCAACACGTTTTCGTATACTAAATTATGCGCGCCTGAGCATATTCGAAGTATAAAATCAATTTATACGGAACCACTTAACACGTTTGCGTATAAACTAAGCCTGAGCATATTCGAAATATTAAACCAATTTATCTCTACGAACACGTTTACTTATAATAAATTAAGCCTGAGCATATTCGAAATATAAAGTAGAACCCCGCTATCTCGAACTCTCAAGTAAAACCGATTTATAACTCGTACAGGCGGCGTAAAACATTCAACAGTCAACTTGATGCACAATCGATTTTTCAGGATACAGTCAACATTCTCTAAGGCGGACAGCAAAATTTGGTCCCTGCCGAATTTCACTTGTTTCTCTGTAACTGAACTCTCTCTAAGGCGGACAATAAATTTGGTCCTTGCCGATTTTCACTTGTTTCTCTGTAACTGAACTCTCTCTAAGGCAGACAGCAAAATTTGGTCCCGAGGGTGTCCGCCTTAGAGAGAGTTGACTGTAGTACGAATTTGGGGTTAATTATAGGCACTTTTTATTTAAAGAAGTAGACAAGGTGTAGCATTTCTTCAAACGCTGGCCTCTCTACGACTGCTCCTCAGGGCTTTGCTCGACTATGGCTGAGCTCATGGAACTATACTCACCTCATTCTCTGCTCCTGGGTCGTTTACAAACAAATACTTCTTTTCTCGGTAGAAATATCTCATTTGTAGAAAGTAAAGAACCACGATATCACACAGCACTGTAGCCTGAAAAAGCACCAGACAGACACGTGACTTGTACTTCTCCGGCCAGATTACCATGGCTTACCCATGGAGAAGACAGCACAACCGACAGAGCTGACAAACGCACTGTGCATGCGCGGCCGCGCAGCCAAACTTTTTCCCGCGGAAACTGGAGCGCCATTGAATCCCTTTGTATTTTTGTATTATGTACGAAACACAACTTCCGGCGGGGTTTTTTGAAAAAGTTAAGACGCAGAAGCAAAAGTTAAGCTACAAATTTTTAGAGTTTGCAGTTCAATAGTTTTTCTCTTCCTGAGCTTTTGCACCTACCACTTTCCTCCTTGCACCCGTGGTGAAAATTGCAAAAGAAATTCGTCCTTGTCGAAGTGTTTTCATCGCCATAGCGGCCGTGGTACTGCTGCGTTCCGTGAAAGTCGTAGATAGTATAAAAGGACAATATACTCAAGGTGAAAGGACTGGTCAAGCAAAGCAATGAAAAGGAAAGTTCTACTCCTTGTCAGAAGGACTGGCCAAGGTTCTGGGCTCCGAGAAAATGATCCAGTTTGCCGTAACCACTGCGACGAATTACGACGGAGGGATACTCGTTGCTCTGTCCCAGAGAGGAACTCACCAGATGAGCCAAGCTCTCAGGCTCTATTGCAAAAATTTGAACCTTTGAAGGTTACTTTAGATTAAAATATTCACCTCAGTGACTCTGAACAAAATAAACAAGCGGACGGACTGATGGCGTCACCAACATGCACAATGCGTTTGTCAGCTCTGTCAGCACAACCTCGTTCCCAGGCTATTGAAGGGAGCCGAGATGAAAGAGCCTGAGAACGAGGTTGAAGCCAGCATCGATCACAATCGTGGACAATGCGGAATGCAAGGTGCCAAAAAAGCCCCAAAACGGCACACTGCCTGTGCATGTCAGCGCTAACCCAGTACATGCATCTCTCATGTTTCCCTCATCCAAACTCATGCTCGGATTGAGCTATTTTAAGAATGTGTTTCCCACGAGCTTCTGTCTCCACTGCGGACCGCGTATGGCTAAAATCAGAGCTAAACAAAAATGGCGGCCAAATACACTAGAGATGCGGGACTGTGTGTATGTGTGTGCGGGAAGTGATTTTGCGATCCGGTACAGTAAGTTTCATGGACCGGTAAAATTGACCAATCAGAACCTGCGTAAAGACAATTTGCGGTCCGTACAAGAAGTTAATGAACCGGTAAATTAACCAATCATAGCGCGCGTAGTATCTGTACCATATAATAAACTGGTTTATCTGGTACATAAACTCACGATTCCAAGGAGGGCCAGGCCAGATCCAATGTTAAGAAACAAAGGAACCACGTTGAACTTGCCACCCTACAGATAAAGAAAGACAGCATTGTAAAACTCTCAAACTCAAATCCATTCAATTACCTAGTTATTTCTAGTGAGATCATTTTGGCGCGAAATTCCTTTGTGACGTCGCTGTATATTATAGCCCGGATCGTTGTTTTAGTTGATAATATTCCGCTATTCTCATTCCAGATAGTACAAAAATAATGTAACCCAATAAAAAGTGTATAAGTTGCCCAAGATACATTAGAAACAAATAGAAACGAACCAAAATGAAAAACAATAATCAAATCATTTGCGTACTGTATGTTGGCCAGATTAGTTGTAAATCCCAAATTGTACTCTTCGATTCATGGAAGTCACTTTCCTTGTACCAGGATAGAAATGATGGGCACGTGGCTCACTCTTTTAGGAAGCGATAAATGGTGCCTTCTGCTTCTTTAGAACAACTGTTAGTATACATCCCTTTCTTTTCATCTTCTCGTTAGAAAGCATTAGGCAAAAAGCTGACAAAAAATATAACTAATCGCAGAAGACAAAAGGAGCACAAGTGAATATGTGAAATTGAACTAATCTTGGGCTCGTCGTGAATTCAAATGCTTCTTTTCTAGGTCGTTGTCAGGAATCGAACGTGGACGACATTTCGAGAACTAAAGACAGTCTGAGTCATATTTCTTAGTCAGAGACGATGAACGTAATAGAACCTCGGCGAAAACGGAACAAATTGAGCAACCTAAGAAGAGACAAGGTCACAGACATAAAGAAACACTTAGACACGTTTTCTCCCTTGTCAAGTTTTGAACGGCTCCTTGTCAAGTAATGAATGAAAGACATTAGCAGCAGACTCTAAATCTAGAATTCAAAATGTTCGTTTAGTTGTGAGAACCAATACGCTTCCAAAGAGTCAAGGCCTGACATTTCGGTAAAACGCTTCTGGTCTTCCCTGGCACAAATGAAGTTGTTGTTGTTGTTGTTGTTGTTGTTGTTGTTGTTATTGTTGTTGTTGTTACTGTTATTGCCTTACATGTTTCTGCATCCTCTGCTACTCACCTCACCGTACACCATGATCACAAATCGAATCCCATATGCTTTTATCAACACTCTGTAGAGTTTGTTGTTTTGTACATAATTGATGGAATATCTGCCAAAAAAGTAACAAGATCAGGGGAAATGTCATGGTGGAAAAAGAACAGGAAGAGGAAGATACTGTACAAGGGTGAACATTTCACCAGGTGAGCAGAGCCTTACCTAAAATTGTATCCTGGAGCGATTGGGGCATGTGCATCGTCCAACCTATTGTTCACAAACAAACAAACAAACAAACAAGAGTCACTGAAAATTAAGTGCACACAGCCAATGAGTACACTCCCATTTGCCAAAGAGTCCCTTCCCCCCACGGTCATGAAAATTTGCCAAAAAATGTTCACGGCCTGTGGTCATCAAATTTTGCCAAAAACTTGACCACCCTGTGGTCAGGAAAATTTGCTAAACATTTCACCACCCTGAAGTCATGAAAATTTGCCAAAATTTCACCACCCGCAGTCATGAAAGTTTGCCAAAAATTTCAATGCCCGCAGTCATGAAAATTTGCCAAAAGTTTTACCAATCTGTGGTCATTAAGATTTGCCAAAATTTCACCACCCTGAAGTCATGAAAAGTTGCCAAAAATTTCACCACCTGCATTAATAAAAATTTGCTAAAAAATTTACCACCAGGGGTCATAAAAATTTACTAGACATTTCACCACTCCATGGTCATACAAATTTGCCAGAAACTTCACCATCCTGCAGTCATGAAAATTTGTATGTGGCCAACCAAAGTCTTGAAGAATAATGCAGTAAGCTGACTGAGAGATGAAAAGGGGAGAGACTAAGATATTGAATGGGAAAAACAGGATGAAAGGCAGAAAAGGTATGGGAAAAGATAGAAAAGAAATGGGAGGGAGGGACAAAGAAAATCAATTGAATGAGAAAGAAAGATTGAATAGCTACATACTGTATTGTCTTTACCTTCGAAAGGAATATTTTGGTTCACATGAATATGCCAGACTGTCAAAGTTGCAGTCCCATGTTATAATAATTCCAATTACTCCACCCTGAGGAATGTTAATTAATATAAATATTCAGGTTAATTCAGTAAAATCATACAAAGGGAAAAACTAAAGATTTGTGAGGTAAACAAAAATGAAAAGAAACAAGATAATAACATTTTAACATTTTAGCTGCACTGTTTTCTCACATGGTATGCAATTTCCTCGTAGTCCACTCCAGCAAGTTCGACTATCTCACCAAGTTTAAATACTGGGCAGCCAGGGGAATCTTCTGGGTCATAGTTGCACTTTTTCAGATACTCAGTGTCTTCTACTAATATGTTTCGCCTGGCAAATAGAAGAATAAAACATTCCATTAAAACTATACTGGCCCAGCCAAGTAGCCAAAATACTTCACGTTTGGGTTTCCATCATACGACCGGTGCAGTTTTATGACCAGTCATATTTTAACTTACTTGGATTCTTTAAACTTGGGGAACTGAACACTGTTCTTTATGAGAACTGTGAAGTCCTTTGAGGCATCAAGAAGAGGAACAGTTTTGCTGAATGGGAATGCAAGAAATACAAAATGATTGTCTATAAAACAAGAAATATGAGAAAATCTGTGCCCATAAGGGCTTTCTTTGACAAAAAAGAGAGATGCTGCAGTATGTGTATTTCTTCCTTGTTGGACAAACTGGAGACATATACATGTAGACTAAAATTATATTACAATATTGTTCAATATTCTGAAAACACTGGCAGGAGAAGCTATAATAAAATATCATTGGCTTTCAATATTAACCTTATGTTGAAGCCAGGCATAGGAAGTTTATCTATTTCAACAGGACACCAAGAATAGATCTCACAGACACGAGATGCAGAATTTCTGTTGGAGGGAATACAGCGGCCTGTTTTGATGCCTGTACATGGGAAAAATATATTTAATTAATGCACAGTAAAGCTTCCAGCTCGCATACAGGTGTATTATTGGTATAGTTTGTATTAAAACTCTACATACAGTATCACAATGTTTTGGTGAGACCTAAAACATATTCCTGCTCTTTTGTTAGGACTCTTGGAATATCTGGTCTAAATTTGCATGTAATATTGAAATATGGTAACTACATATATATATTTATAAATATATAATTTACGTGGTAAAGTTGAAGTAAGCTATAGCCACAGAATTCCAAATTTTGGAAAATAGAAAAACAATCACCTTGCAAAATTGCACATTATATTATATTTATCTCTACAACCAACAATCTTACCATGTCCATTGGGAACAGGCTGAAATGCCTCACAATCACCATCATTCTTACACTGGGCACCTTTGATCTTAGGGTCCTCTGGACATGTTCCCTGGGTCTGATTTGGGGTGATGATCATGTTTGTCATGACAAAGAACACACCATTTTCCTGTTATAGATTGAAATATAGATATTCATGTGTTAAGTTCATATAAAATTTTATATATCTTGTTAATGGAGCACATGGTCTGTATAAACAGCAAGGTTCCATAACAGTACAGACCAAGCAAGACCGGTTTTTAAGACGAACTTGGTTATCTCGAACAGAATCAGATTTCCCTTCAAAATTAGCTT
Source organism: Plumapathes pennacea (assembly GCA_964036295.1). Classification (NCBI taxonomy): domain Eukaryota; kingdom Metazoa; phylum Cnidaria; class Anthozoa; order Antipatharia; family Myriopathidae; genus Plumapathes; species Plumapathes pennacea. The sequence goes on from OZ038467.1 coordinate 3,037,384, forward strand.
TGTAGAAAATTGCCTTGATAGTACCCTGCTATCTAGATCCCCCACTATCTCAACCTATTTCGCACTTCCCTTGAACATTCAAGATTTAAGAGATTCTACTGTATCTGCAGTTTGAGTCCCTTTTACTCCTAAAAAAGATGATGGTTAATTACACTTGCACATTAATTGTATAAATTATATTATAAAATTAATGATATACAGTATTTACCTCTGGTGGGATGATATAATCAGCTGTGTCCCAAACATGAACTCCTCCATATAATGGCAAATCTTGTCCAGTCAGATTGGTCAGGCTTGTGCCTTTTACCTTTGTTGTAACTGAGCTGTAAGGCTTTTCAAATTCTTGGTATCCCTTGTTGTAAATTATGACATATCTGAGTGCAATAATATTTAAAAACACAAGGATCATAATCTGTATACCCAGGTATTGTTTAATTTATTATTTATATCATCTAGAGCAGTTTTCCGATGACTGAAACCAAAACCAATGATTAGAAGTATAAATATACAACATGCCAATTCTCAAAAAGGCTGTAAAAAACCAGTTTCAACCGACCAGAAGCCAAAAGTAATCTGTGAACAGTAATTTACCCTGATCAACAGACAAAACAGCAATAACAGACGAAAACTCATGTACACCAGATTCAACCTGGATGCATGCTCAGGAACACTTCCATATATCTAAAATTACTTGGTTTCTAAAGGGCTGTACAGAGGCATTGAGAAATAAATAAAGTTGTAAACTTGATTGTCAATATTGTTTTAGTAATTACCATATGATATTCAGAATATTATACAAAACAGTTTATTCCCCTTTGAAAGAATACAATGTAATCTGTTGTAACTATAAAATCATGTGTAGAGAGGAGGACTAAATAAACGCGTCAGGGTTTTTACAAGTAGTCCCCCTTTCATCATACAAAATAAATAAACTGTATTAGCTTTTAATGTATCAGCATCAAGTTTTAGTGTAGTGATTATAAATAGAATAAAACTGTAAAAATAATATAATTATATAATTATAAGAGAATAATAACAGAAATGAACTCCCAGGGACTTCCTCACATAGAAAACCTGCGCAAATATTGTTTTGTGCTGGGTATGCCAGTCATTCATGACGCGCTGCATGCACCTGGAATGGCTTCATCGTTGCGCAAACACGAGATGTCCGATAGAAATCCATTCAGTTTACGATTCCACAGAGCTAGCAACATGCGCGTTCAATATTTCAATATGTAATTTCACAGACCAAAGCTATTAGATTTGTGTAATTGATGCCACAGAATGCACAGCCGCATGACTATCTGTGAAAACCCGAGTCACATAATTTCTTGCACTTACCCAATAACGTAGCAGATGATAGCAAGCTGAATAAATCTATTGATGAGGCCAACCTTTTTGCTTTTTATATGAACTATCTTAGCTGTATCATATTCGAATAAAGACTGCCAAACCGCCTCACAAGCCCCCATGTTTCCACAACTATTCAAAAGACACTTCATGTAAGACGGTTCATCCATAGTGACGTCACACATTGACTGTCGAAAACCAAAACCAAAGTAATCACATAAGCCAATCACAGAGACTGAGAGAAAACAGTTCAGCCAATTGGAAGCCAAAGTAATTCGCGTTTGGTCTTGCGTTTGGTTTTACTTTCCAATCAGTAGTGCGAGTACACGCCATCGCTTGCGTGAGAAGTGTTTGGTTTTGGTTTTGGTTTTGTTCCTGATTGGCTGAGCATGCCGACAAACTCGTGTGGACCAATCCGAAAGCGAAGCAAACGCAAAACCAAAGCAATCACACAATTACTTTCGACAGTCATCCGAAAACCGCTCTACAAGTAGCCTGCGTAGCAAGCGTTTCCGTAGGTTTCTGAGCGCATACGACGACTTTTTCGATTTTCAGTCGCGCGAAAACTGGGGCGAGCGCAAAAAAGGACGCGAACAGGGTACGGCAAGCGTTTCCTTCGCCTCCTCCCCCTCCTCACCCCTTCGCCCCAATTTTTGCGCTCGCCCCAAGTTTCGCGCGGCCAAAATCGAAAAAGTCGTCGTATGCGCTCAGAAACCAACGGAAACGCTTGCTACGCAGGCTAATATACAAGGGCCCCACACAGTGTACAAGGGAACACAACAATCAATCAGTTGCGCTTGTCAAGAAACGACTAACCAGTGTATAGGGTAAATAGACCCTGGTCCAGAGGTTTTCTTCCAGAGAACGAGGTGGCGCCACTCAAAGAAAACTAAATATAGATAAGAGGAAAGTGTCAGAAACAAACTATTCACAAGGGCCCGGGAGTTCGAAGCAAGGTTAAGCTAACCCCGGGTATTAAAAATTTCGATTCATTTTACACTTGCACTTACCCGATAACGTGGCAGATAATAACCAACTGAATAAATCTGTTAATGAGACCAACGGTTTTGTTTTTTATACGAACTACTTTGTCTGTGTTGTACTCGAAGAAGACTTGCTCTAAAGGCCGTCGACCCATCTTCCGCACCTGCTTCCACATGATACCAAAATACAATACTCGGCTCAAATTTGGCAACACGCACTACTCGACTTTATCCCTCTTTGCGGCGCACCCGTTTGCATAATATAAAACTTACACTAAACCAGTGCAAAACAGCCAGTCAAAATTCATACCTGTGTTTCATTATGTTTCTTTCATGAAGGATTGGCTAACTTGGCGCAAATTCAGTGCTGCCACCTGGCGCGTCACACATCACTCTTGTCATTCCCATCAGTCTAATCACGTACCTCTGGAAGAACAGTTTATTGCACATAAAACCCATGGTCGCAATGTATATACTAGAAACCGTTTAGCAGCAAACAGTTTCATTTGTGTCACAACGATTATATGATTGCAGTTGAGTCGTGCGGATAATTTATTCAAAAGAAAACCCATTGATACATTGGCAAATTAATTCTAGGATTGTGAAATAAGTGTTTTAAAACTTTAACACACGAGTGCTAACTTTTCGTTTTCTTAACGGATACAGTTACTTTGAAAGTGCTACAAGTTCCGGTTATGCAAGTTTCTTCTACTGCACAGTCACGGACAAGAGGTTGCGGGTGACGTGTCACGGAGATCAGCTGTTAGTCTGTCATCTTCACTATTCGTATGCCCCTCCAAACAGTCCTCTGGTACTTTCATCTTCGGGCATGCAGACAAAACTGAAAAACGAATTAATCAGCTCTTCCCTGTCTACCTTGCCATCTTGATTTACGTCTGCCTTGTTAAACCATGATTCGGCGCCCTTAGAATCCAGGGTGGAGGCGCCAACTACAGTCTGTAGCTCTTCAAGGGACACGGTTCCATCTTTGTTGATGTCTAATATTTCGAAGTAGGCGTTGCACATGTCTCCAATGAGGGTTGGTTCGCCTTTGATCTTCTTTTCTCGTTCAGCTTTACCAAATCGGCTTGATCCCTCGACAAATTCGCGCTTTGTCAAGTCTTTATCAGAAGTGAGCCCGATTGCGTCCCACATTGCTCGGATCGCAGCCTCCAGTTTTGCTATTTCATGAGGCGTGGTGTGACTAAGCTTTTGCATGTTACGCGGCCCTCTAAGGACCTCAGCCATGGTCAAAATACCATTTTTGTTGTAGTCCAAAGAATCAAAATATGCCTCAGTTTGCTTCACCCAACGAGGATCATTCTTAAGGTCTCCAGTGGACTCTGCCATGCCCAAGCTTTTTTCACGAAGTCTGCTGTTCAGTGCTCGACGTACGATTACAAGTTTCAACTGAAACCTTAACACCAAAGTGTTGTTGTATGGAACGTAAACAAGATGTCCTTGTGACCAATCACAAATCAATACACAGGTTGGCAGATGGAAACCAGCTGAGTTGAGCTTGGACGTGTCACACATAAGAAATTATGTTGCAATTTTGAACTGAGGTCTGAAATCTTTTCGGCCAAAACCCAGGAATTTTCCTGCTAAAATAGGATTTTCACTGGAACTCCAGAAGATTTAGCTTAAAAAATCTGGAAGGAGCCAGAAAGTATTGCACTTAGTGAGCTGGTCAACGGTGACTGCATGTACGTCTTGAACAACATTTGGGTCATACATAATGCTAATCATGCTCATGCAGAGGTTGTCCAAGTAAGGAGAACATTTTGTGAAACGATATACCGTGTCCCAAGCTCCAACAAGAAATATAACTGAACTAACTCGGCGGCCTCGTGGTTTCCCAACGCTGCTCTCGTGTTTTTCCAACTTCTCGCGTGTTTGGATGAGGCTATCGTGTGGGATGAAAATTTCGCGGGATTTAATTTTGTGAATCGTCGGAAATCCGTGAAATTCGCGAAAATTTCATGCCATATGGTATATTACACGGGAACATCGCTCTTCAAGTTGCAACGCAACGATGTTGCGCGACAAGTTGCACGATTTTGTTGCCCGTATCACTGCACCTTTAACCTCCTTTATCACGCTGCGGGAGGTCACCGAACTGTTGCGAGAAACTTCAATCAATAAATTTAAAATTTTAAAAAAGGTTAGACCAGTATTGCCAACAATTTAACGCCAATTTGTCCCAACAGCGGCATTTTCTTTGATGAATACTGGTAAAATCTACATAGAAAGGTTTCGTTCTCGGTTCCCTCCAGAGTGATTATTTCAAACAAAATTTATTTTGTATTATGCATGAGCTATTGCTGACGTGTAACACAAAGCTTCCCACTCAATCGAAGCTTGCATGCAACTCAACTTGTTAGATAATGGCGTCGTTGATCTGGTCGGAGAACATCAATGTGGGAAACGTCCTTCTGTTGTTGTTTTTCCTTTTCTTGCTGCATCAGTTGAAGGAATTGTATGACATGAGGGAAATGCCTCCTGGGCCAAGATTCCCTGTGCTGCCTGTCCTGGGTCATGTCCTGCATTTCGACTTGAGCGCCAAAGACTTTGCAGAAGCCACAAAAAGGTACTTATATCTATTACCTGACATGTTGCATTCCTTCCCGTGTAATAACCCCTTCATGTTTTTCAGCTTTTGTAAGAAATATGGAGATGTCGTTTCACTTAAACTGGGAGGTTACAAGACCATCGTGGCGTGTACTTCTGCGGCCGTGCATGAAATCCTGGTGAAGAGATCAGGAGAGTACGCGGGCAGGAAGCAGTCATACGCGTCAAAAAGGATCACGTTAGGTAAGACGTGTGTTTCGTATTGGTGCACACTCTTACATTTAAATTGCCCACTAAGACATGACGAATGACAAGGTGACAAAATGAAAACAAACTCAAGAGGCTGTCAGATTATTTTAGTAAATATGGTAGTCTGCAGCTGCATTAGTGTGAAGGATTGGTTGGACTAAACAAAAGAAGAATCGGTCGGTCGGGCCTTTCTTTCACTAATAACATTTCTGATTCCTTCATTACACAACAAAATACTAGAGTATTTATAAATCATTTACATATGAGAGGATACAAATTATAAGTAATATTAGTTACTTAACTCTATTGCTTTTCATTCACAGGAGGAAAGGACATTATCTTGGGAAATTACGGACCTCCGTGGAAACTCCATCGGAAGTTTTTTGTCACCGCTCTGAGGCAATATCTCAGTGACATCCCCCTAATTAAACAAACAATCTCCAGTGAAGCCCACGGTCTCTTAACATTTTTGGAAGGTCAAGAAGGAAATGCCTTTGATCCTTCTGATGTCTTGGCTCACACTGTTGCTAATGTTATCTGCAAAATCACTTTTGGTGAAGAATACGACACAACTCACCCGGACATGGAGAGGCTACTGGTGGTGAACCGAAAATTTATGGCAAAAGTTGAGGACATACAAACTGTTATTATGCTGGATTTTTTCCCGATTACAAAGTATCTACCAGAGTTACCACCGCGTAAACGTCTGTTCGCTTTGAAAGATAAACAGTTTGAGTTACTTCAAAGGCTGCTAAACGATAGAAAGCAAGAATTTGACCCAACGAAACCAGACCATGACCTGTTATCTGGCCTTCTCCAGGAAAGAAACAAAGCTACGGATCTCGCCATGGAAGATCGAACATCTCTTTTGTCAGATGACTATCTCTTGAATACGATAGAAGACATGTTTTTCGCAGGCTACGAAACCACCAGTACAGCCTTGAGATGGGCTATTGCCTTCTTGGTTAACTACCCACAATACCAAACCGACATTCAGCGCCATTTGGATGAAGTAGTTGGTCGTGAACGAATGCCAAGTGTAGAAGATCGCCCAAGACTTCCTGTTGTTCAAGCCACGATCATGGAAGTTCTGCGTCTCGGAAACGTACTGCCTCAAGCACTACCGCACTTAACGCTGCGAGACACGTCTCTGTGCGGCCATCGAGTTCCAAAGGACACAGTGGTCATTGTAGACACCCAAGCCGTCCACCTTAATCCCAAATACTGGAAAGACCCGACTGTCTTTAACCCGTACCGACATATCGATGGACAGGGCGAAATCATCACGAACCAAGGCAATTTCTACCCTTTTGGCGCCGGACGACGATTCTGTGCAGGAGAACCCTTGGCCAAACTGGAACTGTTCATGTTTCTGTCTTGGATGCTCCACAAGTTCACATTTGTTCCTTTAAACGAACATGAACTGCCAAGTCTGAAAGGTTGTCTCGGTGGAACTCAACATCCCGAGTTATACAAGATACGTGTTATCAAGCGTCCGACTTCTTAATCCAACAAGGCTGATTTTATGATTTGAAGTTGCGAGGGACGCAAAGTTTTATAGGATTTCTTTTTTTCTGGTTGTACTTTTTAGGCTCTGATTGATTAAAAAATTATCTCCGATTTGACATACTTATATGCTTATTGTTGCTGCCGACGCAGGAGGCAGCAGTACTAATCTTGCTTGAATTTTTGCACTGTATGAGGACTGCTCTATACAGTGTAATTCGAAATCATTGAAGACGTAGAAAATAATGTTTTGGGTTTTGTTTCCTTTGATGCCTCGGGACCTGTGACGAAGGCCAAGTTGGACTATAGTGACCTTTTCGCTAATTTTCGAAGCTATTTTAGAGTTGCCTTCGCCGGGAGAGATCTGTGTGAATGAGACAGTTTTGCATAATTCTTCGAAAGTGTAAACAAGCGACTCTCGCTTTCAGTTTTAAATTTGTTACACTGTAAGAAACGTAATTTATGAAGTAAAAAAACCATACACGTATTTGGTTAGGATGCAGCGTACGTTGGCTGGAGCAATCGGCTTCTGCTAAAATTGAAATATATATATATATATACTAGCAATACGATAATCGCAGATATCCCCTCGCTCTGTAGTGGGTTTTCGGAAAGCGGGGTTCTTGTTTATTTTCCGCTTGGAGATTATTTTCAAATGTTTTTTACAAACCACGGTTGTATGGCGACGTCAACAGTCGGCCGCTAAAAAAATCTTTGTCGCACGGAACTAGTCGATAGTGACTAAAAGAACACACGAGTGACCACGAATGACCACTAATGACCACGAGTCAATACGCTCTTCACGTGACTGTAACGTCATTTTAATGACATTTTAAATTTAAAACATAATATTATGCGCTCATGATAAAGTGTAAAAGTTTCACTAGCGTCACTTTAAAAAAACAAACTCTTCGAAGAAAACGCCGACCACAAGGCGTAAAGTATTCATAGCGTGAATGTTTATTACATAAACTCGACACAAAAATATGTCCCTTGCGTGACGAGTCACGTGTCTGCATCGGCTGTTAACAACATAACACAGCGTGCTGTATTTAATCCAAACACTTTTTCGGCACATGAAAAAAGAAAAGCAAACATTAAGTGCAGTAAATATTCTTGTAAATAATAGCAGTAACCCTACCGGACAGATTTGGATTTATCAGAGAATTTGAGTCTCTTAATTAAGTCGTGAGAATTGCTCACTAAATTTACATGGCATGGGAACCTACATATGATTGGGCTAATCGCAGAGATTTCAAATATATTTGCATTTCTGGTCCTCTTGCCATGGAAGTCCGAATAAAAGAACGGAAATATTTTACTCCGAAAAAGTACGACCAAACTAAGACAACGAAAAGACCTAACACTGGAGTGGAGGACGTGCAAGTTATTACCATCAGCGACGTGGAAAGTAATGGGTCCCGGCGGAAGAACAAAATGTCAGTAACCAAACTGCAAGCCACTTGCAAAAAGTACTGCAGTCAGACACCGAAAGTGATGACTGAATCACAAGCTAATGCTGCACAGCAAAGTTCCTGCAGTCCCGGCGTTTTCTTCAAAGAGTTTGTTTTTAAAGAGACGCTAGTAAAATTTTTACACTTTATCATGAGCGCACGATATTATGTTTTACATTAAAAACATTAAAATGACGTCACAGTCACGTGAGGAGCGTATTTTAGTGGTCACTCGTGGTCATTCGTGTGTTCTTTTAGTCACTATCTACGCGTACTGTTCGTTAATTGATGTAATTTTTCAAAACTCACCGGTTCCTGAAAGCCATAGTTTTAGCTCTTTTCCATCAAAAAAAAACAAAACCCAAAACACTATTGTTTACGTCTTCAATGATTTCAAAATACACTGTATAGAGCAGTCCTCAAACAGTGGGAAAATTCCACTTTCCATTGTATTGTGCGTCGTCATCTTGTCTAAACTTGGATTCTGAAAACTACAATCCTGTCATTGTAAAAGATGAAATTTGCCACGGTGATTGTTCGATTTCCACCGACTGTATTTTGCTATCCCTTTCTGAAGAAGTGTCTGCGTTTTAACACTACTGGCGTCTGGGATCGTGTTCAGGTCGGCCAGTCGATGCCTTAAAGAATTCGTTTCACGGCTAGCAAGCTTGCCTCCGATACACTGGCAAAATATCCGGGCAGTTTACAGCCGTCCGTCGAACTGCTTGGCCTTGTATCCGCACCTTGTGGTACAAAATTACTTCCGATCCGTTCGTACTCTATCGCAGCATGTCACCAAACAAAATGGCGGTTTACAGTTCTGGCCTAAGAGCCTGGGAACGAGGTCGTACCACAGACTGACAGACGAACATTAGATTTCGAGATGGCGACCCGCTTGGAAGCTCCGAATAATGCGATAATAATGCATTAGCGTCGTGATTATTGCCCTCGCTTCGCTCGGGGATAAAACTTACGCTAAACCAATGCAAAACAGTCAGTCAAAATTTATACCTTTGTTTCATTATGTTTCTTTCATGAACGATTGGTTAACTCGACGCAAACTGATTCAGTGCTGCCACCTGGCGCGTCACACATCACTCTTGTCAGTCGCATCTCTTATCACGTACCTCTGGAAGAACAGTTTATTGCACATAAAACCCCAGGTCGCAATGCATATACTAGCCACCGTTTAGCAGCAAACAGTTTCATTTGTGTCACAACGATGTAAGAATTGGTTCATGCGTAGCGTGCGTCTGTCGAGTTATGGATGCACGCGGGAAGTTGGGAGAGCACGTACGCAACTCTAGCTTCACGAGTGCTCTCCCAACTTCCCAAGTGCATCCATAACTCGATAGACGCACAGCTAAAAGCATGAACTAATTCTTTTATAACATAGGCACACGAAATTACGAGCGAAAAACGAATTTTCATTTCTGATTGAATGTAAAATTCTCTTTCGACGCGCAGAAGGAAAAACAAACTCTCATTGGCTGACTGAAAACACGCCACAACTTACTAACATTTCTGTCATCTAAAAGTCGATGAGAGTCGACGAAACAGATGTCGTTTAATCGACGAAAACACTGAAAATACTGTTAACCTGGTGTGGTGAAAGCCAGCAGCCTGCGGTGACTTTAGAGTTTGCGACGATGTAAATGTTTTGAACGGTACAATTGTAACCCAGGAAATTCAAGTCGCCGCTTCAAAACAACGTGAAATTCACCTTGAACTATGGCAGACAATGAGCGTCTGGAAAAGCAAAGTGATCCGTCGAAGAATGTAAACAATCACCATGAACGAAAGAGATAGAAATGTTTGCCGAGCGGACTTGTTTGTTCTTCGAGCTGCCAGCAAACTGTATTGTAAACACTGCAAGTATAGCAGCTTTCGGAATGAATGAACGCCGTTTCATTTCAAAACCATTGAAGGCTTGACGGATATTTATCTTTGCTGTGATGGATTTCACTGTCCATGAGAATTAAGCCGTCGAGAAATAGGTCAGTGAGTTTTGTTTCATACAATTTTTTGTGCCGACCGTTGAAACACAGAATTTTTCAAACTTGAATACTGATTTCCTTTGGGTGCCGGTTTGACTCCATGTGGTACAAATTTCTTCGGAAAATAAAGCTATTTCTTCTCAGTTGTAAAGCGTCTGTTAATTTATAAACGAGAAAAGCTAGAAAAAGTCGAAAGGAAGCGGCATTTGCACTATGCTCACGTCATATTACTGAGCACGGGCGTGCACGATAAAGTTATGGAGCACGCTCTTCGACCAATCAGAACTTGGCTTATATCGCAACTATGTTATAATATATGATTGCAGTTGAATCGTGATAATTTATTCAAAGCAAACCCCTTGATACATTGGCAAGTTAATTTATTCTCTAAAATAATTAGCTATACGATTGTGAAACAAATGTTTTAAAACTTTAACACACGAGTGCTAACTTTTCGCTTTCTTAACGGATACAGTTACTTTGAAAGTGCTACAAGTTCCGGTTATGCAAGTTTTTTCTACTGCACAGTCACTGACAAAAAGTTGCGGGTGACGTGTCACGGAGATCAGCTGTTAGTCTGTCATCTTCACTATTCGTATGCCCCTCCAAACAGTCCTCTGGTACTTCCGTCTTCAGGCCTTAACCAAAAACTGAAAAGCGAATTAATCAGCTCGTCCCTGTCTACCCTGCCATCCTGATTTACGTCTGCCTTGTTAAACCATGATTCGGCGCCCTTAGAATCCAGGGTGGAGGCGTCCATGCAAGTCTGCAGCTCTTCAAGGGACACAGTTCCATCTTTGTTGATGTCCAATATGTCAAAGTATGCGTTCCATACGTCTCCAAGGAGGGTTGGTTCGCCTCTGATCTTCCTTTCTCGTTCAGCTTTACCAAGTCGGCTTGATCCCTCGACAAACTCGCGCTTCGTCAAGTCTTTATCGGAAGTGAGCCCGATTGCGCCCCACATTGCTCGGTACGCAGCCTCCAGTTTTGCTATTTCATGAGGCGTGGTGTGACTAAGCTTTTGCATGTTGTACGGCCCTCTGAGGGCCTCAGCCATGGTCAAAATACCATTTTTGTTGTAGTCCAAGGAATCGAAATATGCCTCAAATTTCTTCACCCAGCGAGGGTCATTTTTAAGGTCTCCAGTGGACTCTGCCATGCCCAAGTTTTTTTACGAAGTCTGCTGTTCAGTGCTCGACGTACGATTACAAGTTTCAACTGAAACCTTAACACCAAAGTGTTCTTGTATGGAACGTAAACAAGATGTCCTTGTGACCAATCACAAATCAATACACATGTTGGCAGGCCAAACCAGCTGAATGTTGGCAGGCCAAACCAGATGAGTGTTGTTGTGTCACAAATAAGAAATTATGTTGCAATTTTGAACTGAGGTCTGACATCGTTTCGGCAAAAACCCAGAAATTTTCCTGCTTAAATAGGATTTGCACCGAAACTTCAGAGCTCCAATAAATTTGGAAGGAGCTGGAAAGTCTCGCACCTATAATGAGTAGTCAATGGTAACTGCACGTACGTCTTGATCAACATTTTGGATCATACATAATGCTAATCATGCTCATGCAGAGGTTGTCCAAGGAGAACATTTTGTAGAACGATATACCGTGTCCCAAGCTCCAACAACAGCGCTTTCAGAACTCTAACTGAACTAACTCGGCGGCCTCGTGGTTTCCCTACGCTAGATGAGGCTATAATACACGAGAACACGTTATATATTTCTTGAGTAATATTTCAGAGGGACTATACAGCATATAACGCTTCTCTTCCTCGCGGCCGCTTAATGAAAGCTATTCAAATCCTTGGAGTCCAGAATCTACTGCAGCCAGGTGTCAGTTTTAGCAAAAATGTAAGACAGTTTGAAAAAATCCGAAAGCAGACGTGGTCGTTTATTTGACGAGAGCGAATTATTTAGTTACCAAAAGTCTGGTGAACTATTGATTGTTCCTGTGGGTCACAAAATAATCAATGCAATAAACTGGAGAATGCTTCAAAGAAGCACGTACTTTGCATAAAAATTCGTGAATTTGCCAAGAAATTGCTCTCTGCTAGGACCCTTTTGCACATATTACGCAAGCACAGACACAAGCAATTAAGTTAGTTACCAGGCCCGTCGGCCATTTGGGACTTGTACCTATGGGCCCGGTTTTTCAAAGCACGATTAGGCTAATCCTGGATTAGGTGTAAACTTTCTTGTCATTTATAAGCCTGAAAATGTGAAGATTTTGTCCTGCAACGATTTCCTTGATACGTATTCAGCTAAAACAAGCTTTTTAATCCATATTTGAACAAAACCCTGCATTTTATCGGCAGAGAGGTCGTCAGAAAGATTTTCGTTAATCCTGGATTAGCTTAATCGGCTTTCGAAAAACCGGGCCATGGTGCGTAAGCGCAGTGAGCGAAACACTACGCGCATGCGTCGTACAGTACGTGTGAACCGGTCTTTAAATTAACTTGGGCAAATCCTCCTAAGTGTAACGTTAACACAACTTAGCCAAACATGAACAATATAGTTAAATGCAACAAACTACCCCTTAAAACAGCTGCTCAAATGGACATAGTCAAACGTAATGCCAAAAAGTCATCCTTACAGCTGGACCTGAAAAAAGAAATACAAAGTAATGCATGCTTACTTCTAACCACTGGTATCACACAAATGAATATTGCAGTCAGAAATAAATTTTCCAATATCCAGGAGGACAAATGTAAACAAACTTTAGATCCTCCTACTGTAATTCGGAATTAGCCGTAATGGGTGTGCTATGAACAGTACACAGTGGAGCCGAGGCGATCAAGATGACCAGACAAGCAATTCTCCTCAACACACTGAATACATTTTTCTCAGAGTAGGTTGGGAAAATTGGAATACGGCACTATAATGTACAGTGTGAATTCGATTGGACCGGTCCAGAGCGGTATGGCTAACAATATAATGGACAGCTTCGTAGCATCGCAAAATCCACACTGAGAGGATAGGCCTCCCCCCCACCCTTGACGTCCTGTTTGCGCTCGCCCCCATTTTCGCGTGGTCAAAAAATCAAACAAGTCTTCGTAAGCGCTCAAAAACTTACGGAAACGTTTGAAACGCAGGCTAACAGCGGATAAGCCCTCCGTTTTACTATGGGGACCATTAACACCGTATTTGAAGCGAGCTTTGAACTAACACAGCGCCGTTGCTCCGCAATTGTGCTGTTCAGACTGCAATCGGAGTGTTCTGCAAACTTATCCGACACTGGACGTACCACGTTCAGCAACGGAGCGGAGCAACAGCACACCGGTCTAAAAATCGCACGGAAAGTGGCGTTCTAAGCGTAAACGGAAGGCCTATCCGATATGGCGGAAGCTACGGAAAGCTATCCGGTATAGACTAGTGTAAATATATCTCTAGGCCTTGGATACACATATAAAGATAAAGTTAGTTTTTAATACAACACGTGAAGTACCTCGTGTGTGTGACGCATCTTCTCACAGCAGGGCTACTCCAGTCTTTCCTTCTTCGCGTTTATTTCTTGCTCGGTAGTCAGACAAAGAGAGATTCTTCGTTTGAGACTGTTGCCTTCCTTTCTCAAGCTCTTTCTTCTTTTGGAGAGATCTTTTACTGTCACCTCTCTTTGTTGCACATCATTCTTCAACATACAAAGATCCTCTTCAGCCTTTTCGAGTTGCAATCTCTTACATCTGAGGTCTGCTTCGTTATCCACAATTTCTTGATCAAGCTTGGGAATGTTGACAGCTTCGATTTCATTCAGTTTGTTCTTGTACTGCTGGAGGAAAATCCCTAGGACCTCATTCTTAGCTTTTTTGTCAAGTTCGGCCCCCTCCGAAATGACGAACTGAAGAAATGAATCATCCTTTGACAAACTAACCGACCTATCCGAGTTGCAATTTTCAGAGCTTTCAATGCTGTTTGCTGAAAAATCGAACTGCTCTTCATCCAGCAAAGGCTCTTTATGTTCCAAAGAATATCCATCTTTGCTGTCCTCAAGAGTCTCTTGTTTTGTCACAGGACTCCCGCCTCCAGCTTCAAGACATTCAGAACCTGCCTTGTACTCCAACCAACCGTCATCGCAGGTGGGCAGATCCACCTCGGCAATGGGAGACAGCGATAAATCTACGATAAAGATATAAGATTACATAATATTAGGATTTAACCTCCTCTATCTGTTGGCCTTTTTTGCTCCCGGGAGTGATCAACTGTTCAGTTTCTATTTGATCTTAGGTACCTCGATAAAAATCTTTTCAGAAACCTAGAAAGAATAAGACAACTTTAAGAAATACTTAACTATACAGCCAGGAGGATGATATCATTGCCTCCCTTGTCTGTTAGTCATTTCGCTCCCGCACTCACATTTCATACAGTTCAGTACTGTATCTTGAGTTTATTCGCACTGAACGCGACGTGACAACTGTACTTGTTTTTTTTTGTTTATTTGTCAAACTGCATGTGTACGAACTATTAATGCACCAGTCAATTGTAAGATGACCGAAGAGTTATGATTACAGTGGAACAGTTCGAAAAAAAAATTGGCACATTGTAGTAATTCTTATGTATACATTTTGCCAAATGTACATGTAAAAATTTATAACATTAATTAGCACAATTTGAGGGACTGTTTCTAATAGCACACTGCTAATTTCCATGTCCACACTGGAAGTAAAAATACGAAAACAATAATATTGCAGTTTAAAGTCTTCAATTAGTTCAGATTTCCATGACAACTATTAAAATGTATACAGGTGCAATTCTTTTAAAAACACTTAGATATAAAGCATCCCAAGGTATGGTTGCGGTTTCATGATTAGGTACCCTGATATAGAATAATCTCCTGGGTAAGATCCAGAGGAAAAATTAATTTGGATACTTTCTTATTGATGTAAACATTGTGTTTCAAGGTAATTTCTTTATCTAATGGAACTAGAAAATTAAAATTATTAAAATAGTCATACTATATTCAAAATACTAAATTAATATGTTCCTAATATTACACAGTGCACATTAACTGGCAATATACAATATTGCATTTTCAGTTTTCATAGTCTCTAATGTCAGATATTGAAATTCTCTGATGTAATATCATCCTGTTGGCTACATATATACAGTAACATAGTTTTATTTCTTAAAGTTCAGTTTCTGTTTTATTCTTGCCAAGTTTCTGAAAAGTTTTTTTTTTTTGAAATTTATGTACAGGTACCTTTCCAGATTTGTATCATGAATTTGAAATTTATCATTGGAAATCAAAAGGTAGTGCAGACAAAAGTTAATTTAAATTAATCATGTAATTTTTGCCAGTAACATATTTTACATCAGCTAAAATAAATGATATAGTTGCTAAATAGTACATTATGATCTTTTTAACAACATTTACAAACAATTTATGTTGACTGTGAACAAATTTAGAAGATCATCACAGGTTCACTAAAGAAACCCCAAGAAGTTTGCAGTTTGAAGGTGACAATGAGCTGTTCAAGAATGTGATACTTCCACCATTTTCACTTTCAGTTTACTTTTACTTAATGCACACTGTAAACAATATCCAAGATAGTACTCATAATGGACCCCCCTCCCCCCCCCCCCAAAAAACAACCTCTCTTCATTCAACTGTAATTTGCATGTAAACTATAATGTTCTTCTAAAACAATACTCTGTTAGTAATTTGGCACGAAATAGTATTATCCAACTGCCAGTATGAGTGTTTGTGTAATGGCATTGCTACTAGTAACAAATGCAAGAACTGCAGAAAGAAACATTAGTTCCCATAAAATCTGATAAACTTTTGATAAAATCTGATAACATTTTAGACAGCAATTACAGACTTGTCATTAATCTGACCTCCCTCAACCACTTACCAACAGTTTTGTATTGACTTCACAAGGGGGATTCACTTATAGTAATTTTGTCCCACTCTTTTTCAAAATAAATAAATAAATAAAATAACAGATAGTAATAAAACAATAAAATATCAATAACATCATAAATAACATCCTTTTTTTCATACAGTTTTTAATACAGTTTTATAGTCATTTTTGCAAATTGCATTTGTATAATCTGCACGAAGAGCAGGAAGTATGGACTGAATGAAAATGTCAATAATAATACAACAAGATTGTTGGATACTGAAGAAACTCTGGAAAAAGTTAATTAATTAATTAATTAAAAAAAGCACTAAAAAGGAAGACAGGAAGAAAGAAAATAAACCAAGTGTGATTCGATTTATGGGGAGCCAGGGCAGGATAGGGGTGGTGTTGAATAAACTAGCAAGATCTTACCTGTTGGCCTAACACCTGTGGCCCTCACATTA
This sequence comes from Plumapathes pennacea, assembly GCA_964036295.1. Taxonomy (NCBI): domain Eukaryota; kingdom Metazoa; phylum Cnidaria; class Anthozoa; order Antipatharia; family Myriopathidae; genus Plumapathes; species Plumapathes pennacea. Next base: position 3,053,805 of record OZ038467.1, read on the forward strand.
AAGAGCTCCTTCGCCTCCCCAGGTCCAAGGAAAGCAGACACAAGATCTAACGCAGTCTTGGAATGGTTGTTCTTCGTAGTGGGAGGCTCTCGCGAAATATGCAGGGCATACTCTAAGGCACTTCGACATTGGATTGTGTTGCAGCACGCCAGGATGTGAAAAATAGTGTTGCCTTCTTCATCTTGCGAGTGCGTAGCGCTCATGACGTCACGTCGAGTGAGCTTCAAGTATCCCTCCAAAGCATGCAGTTGTTGTAGCATGATTTTCAGGCAGTTTTCGTAGTAGGTGCATGGTGGCATGTTTAGAGGTCGACCGATTGTCCGTGGGGACCTGCAAGTTCGAGTTACGATCAGACGAGCGGCAAGATGCAACACAGTCTCTCCTTTGAAGTTCTTCAGAGCGAAAATCTGTGGGCACTTGCGACTTAATGAATTGACCGTGTGCTTGAACACGTCTAGTCTCTTGCTCACCCCGACATACCATTTGAACTGCCCAGAGCGACCAACTCCATATAGATGCCGCAAAGCCGCATGTAGTGCAGTGTCTCCATCTTTGTTTCGCGATGTTGGGCTGAAATTTTCTTCAATGAGATAGTCCACAAGTCGATATCTTCCGAATGCAGATGCTAGGTGAATTAGCGGGAGCTGCAGCTTTTCCAGGTCGTCTGGTACTGCACTGTTCTTCTTCCATCCCTTGGCTCGGTATTCAAACACACAATCCTTGAATACTTTCGACGCTTTGGTGCGGTTGTCTTCAAGAAATAGCGCCCGTACTAAATCATGGTGACTAACGGTGCACTCTTTCTCACAGAAAGGCGTGTGAACACTTGAGTGGGCGCTGCAGTCATCAGCAAGTGCTAGACTTGCCGGCGTTTGCACCTTCGCCTCCATGGCGCTTATTTCTCACTTGCTGCTGTCACACCGGTTGCTTCGAGGGTCACGTGATGAGTTTTCCCGATACCTCGCGAAACACACCCGAACATTGCCGAGCCCGACCGACTAAACTCTTCCTGAGCGCAACCTGACGTTAAATCTCCCTCTTTTTTTTTTTTTTTTTTTTGTCCTTGTTGTACAAAAAATGGAAGACTATATCATAGCAAACGCAGCAGTTTGACTGAGTCGGTTTCAGTTAGACAATCAACCCCACTCCCTCTCGACCGAGTCGGGCCCAGACTTCCAACCTGAACGGCTTGTAGGCCAAGAAATTCACTGAATCCGGAATAGTTTCTAGGAGATTTAGAGAGGGTTCTGAATGAAATACAGTATTCACTTTCAATTTCCCGGGAAACTAGACTGGCGTTGCCAGTGAGCTCGCGGCGTAAGTTGCGTCGAGACTAGAATATACTAAAATGGAAAGTGGGACAAGAGTGGACTCCCAAGAGAGACTTCCAGTTTCTCACCAGAAAAATATCACACAGTATAGAGAACTTGGCTGTTGACACCTTGCTCAAATGAAACCTGATTAAACTATAAATTATCATTACAACACTCATACACTTGCTTCTTAAAGGTTGAGCGACCCTGCATTTTGAGAATGCGTGACATCTTTTTATGCACAATCGATTTTTGACAGTTTGACTTCGACTTATATTTCTAACCAGAGGCCACGATTAATCCAGCCTTCGCTTCAATACTTTTGTGTTTTCTTTTATTAACTGAATACGTTTCTTCTATCAGGCTTTCGAGTATTCGTGTTCTGTAACAAATATAAAATTGAAAGCGAGGAATGTAACACGACACTTGTTTACAATATTATTGCGGTTTTGTTCACAGTGTGTTCAGTCATTTGTGACTGCAAACTCAATGCTCAGGACTATTTCGGTGTATTTTTCATATCTGGTATAAAATGACCATTGCAAAACAATTACAAAGACTACATGATCGAATGAAAGAAACATTTCAACAGGCAATGTACGATAAGCAGAAGAATGTTATGAGGCAACAGATGTCATGTACAGACTAAAGCTTAAATCGCCATTGTTTTGCGGCTAAAGTTCATCGTAGCTTTGGTTTCCGTTTTCGGCCTGTTATCTTTCCAAAGTATTTCGTGCCGCCACAGAAAGTTTCGTCGGGCCTAAATATTTAGCGGCAACAGAGAAATTTGCAATCTCCCAGCGGTATCCATCAAACATTTGTTTACGGCTATTCTCAAAGCTTCCGCGGTGAACTTAAGAACACAAGCCAAAATCGTTCCCTAAAATCCAGTTTATCCGTACATGTTCCACAGAGCCCAATGGTGTTGAGTTTGGATGGGATGCAGTTAACTTTTACACACAAGTAACGAGCAATATTCACTGGCCACATCTCGAGATGTTTAGCGAAGTCAATTACATACATACTAAAGCAGACATTAAATATTGTTCCGCGAGCAATGACAGACTAGTCAAACTTAAGATAATATTGTCATGCAGAAATTTATAGCTTGATTTGAAAAGATTCATTCGACCATAACTGAGGGAAGAGCAAAATGGCATCAACTCTGGGCACGCCAGACTTGAAGCGCAATCCAACATGGGTAAAGAAAATGGAAGAATATTTCGATTCTGTGGATCTCAACAAAGATGGGTTTGTGACCATTGAAGAGATTTTAAAATGGGCAGACAACATGAGAAACCTTTGCAAGGCTTCGCCTGAAGAGACCAAACACTTGGAAGCTGCTCTCCGAGAATTCTGGGGTGTCGTCGGACTAGTTCCTGGCAAAAGGTTGAACAAGCGACAGTTTGTTCGGGGAATTAGTCAGCTGGGAAGAAGCGAACTGGAAAAGAAAAGCAACGGCGAGGAAACGCTCCACGATGCTCTAAATAACGCATTTTTTGACATAATGGATATCAACAAGGATGGCACGGTGTCCCTGGAAGAGTTGAGGACCGTTATGATCGCCTGCAACATGGATCCCGCCGGTGCAGAGTCTTGGTTCAACATGGCCGACGCTAACAAGAACGGTAAAATAGAGAGACACGAGTTGAACGCGTGTGAGTTCGACTTTTGGTTCCGACCCGAAGACGAGAGCAAAAAGGGAATGTTCGGTGGAGCGTACGAGGGTGGCAAGTAAGACGGAGTCTTTAATTTTGCAACAGGACTGCCCCCTACTTTGCTGCCTTTACTTTTAATCCTATAGAGCCCTTTTCGGATGACTGTCGAAAACCAAAGCAATCACAAAGCCAATCAATGAGGCGAGCAAAAATACATCAGACCAAGTACAGTCGAACCTAGCTATTTCGAACTCGGTTAATTCGAAGTCCGCGTTATTTCGAAGTCAAGCCGAATCCCCTTGGATATTTTAGCGGGGTTCGACTGTTATTGCGATTGGTTTTACAAGCCACATCAACAGTGCGATAACACGCCATCGCGGCTTGTTTTCTTGCGTGAGAATATCGCAATCAGGTTTTGCTTTTGCTCTTGATTGGCCAAGAATGTTGTTGAAGTTGTTTGAACCACTCGGAAAGCGTAGCAAACGCAAAACCAAAGCAATCAAACGATTACTTTCGACAGTCATCCGAAAACGGCTCTATCTGAAGCCGCTAGTCTGGCAGCCTATGCTAGGAATTCAAAGTGTTTCTTACGCAAAGACAGTGTAACCGTAGAAATGGCTTGCAGACATATCATTTTATAAGTTTCGTCAAATTATGGGGAATATAAACATTCGATTGAACTTTCCAATAGTACGACATAACCATTACTTTAGGTCTGTTAGACAGTTAGATTTGTCTTGTACTACAACATAAACTGTAGTGTTTAGCCTATTATAATTTTGCATCTAATAGTGTTAATTGTCACTTTGATTCAGTTAATGTTTATTTAGACATAAAGCTAGCAAAAGGGCATTTGCATGAAGATTATATATTCATTCAAATACAACTACCAGAATGGTTAGAGGCAAGCTATTGTATTCAGCATGTATTTCTTTTGCAAGGAATCGCTCGTGCACGATACAAAATCTATATTACAAAGCTGGACTGCATCGAAGCGTATTCTTGTATGTAGTTGTAAGCAATTGACGTCATTGTGCAAATGTCCTATTCGATCAATTGTTTGCTTGATTGTTTGAAGTCGAAAACTGAATAAAAGCGAGAGCTATGTATTTTGCTGGAGGCCGCATAACCTATTTTTATAATAAAATATGTGCATAAAATTTCGGGTCAAAATTTTCTTACTAACTGACTGTATTGTACAAGAGTGGAATGGTAAAGACGCTTTCCCTCTGTTTTTTCTTATTGGAGTGTTGGCTTGAATTTGAAATTCCATACGACGAAAATGCAGTTATTTCAAACCTGCGCTTTTTTTCGGCGGGGAATAAAGTAAGCTGGGTAGGACACACGTCATAGAGGGAAGACTCACAATATGTAACCTGTTTAACCTGTTTATAGGTTTATTTATATCCTCTATTCTTAGTCAATGCAGTAATGTGCGGTTAATGTGCACTAGCCGGCTTAAAATTCTCGCTTACGCATTAGATTTTCCAGTTTCTTAATTTGTCTCTCATTGTGAATTGGACCAGATATTGAATATACCACTCGCTAGCCCTGTAAATAAGCAAATACGAATAAAATAAATACGCTAGTCAGAGTCACGGACTCTCTCTCTCCCAAAGTCCTTTGCGCGCCAAAATCTTGATCCTCCATTTTCAGGGCGCCCGAAAATCGAAAGCAACTGGCAGCCATTTAACTCTTCTCAGAAGAAAATTACCCTAAATGTGGCTATTTTAACATGGATTTTTAATGATTGTGTGTATGTTTGTTTTTTGTGTTGGGAACCAAGTTAAACCAGATTAAACCAGTTAAACCAGCCTTTGATTTGTACAGTCATTTCCAGATGTAAACAAAAACATTGGACTGGCTGGGAGGGTCCCTAATCATGTTACACACTTCTGTACCGCTGAATGTTGGCGGACATAATACTTTTGAGATTAGTTGTCTTGGACCGAAAGGCGCCTGGATGCCTGCTCCCTGTGTAAATAAATTATACAAATCATCACCTCCTTTCCCTTCTAAGAACATTAACACACATCAAGTACATATAATATAGTTGTCTTTCAAAAATCAAAATCAAAGTAAAAACAGCGCCAATCGCAGGAAAGAGTCCCATAAGATAACACTTTTAACGCCAAAGTCGTGGTTCTGCGGAGATACCAAGGGACAACATTTACACTTACATAATGTCCTTAGCCATAATTTCCTTTTCCTCTTCCTCTTGTGACATCATCAGCACTGTAGCAGATGTCCTTTCCTTCAGAGGGGGTCTCCTATAGCTACTCTTGACATATTTGGTGTTCCCGGCCTTCTGTTTCTGTTGATGTGGTAAAATACTGGGACTTTGTTGCGTGTAAGACTTGAAGACTACATACGTGATATGTAAACATAGACACCTTAAAGCATGCTTGCTGTGTACTAAGTAACTACTATTTTATACTATGCTTTGATGCTAGTATCGCCTGCAAAAAGCAGGAGACAAGGCAGCCCTATAACATTTCACATTGCCGAAGACGAATTAAGTATATTGCATCTTTTACATTGCAGGAGTAGGAGTAAATAGTTCCATACACATCGTCAAGACAACCATCATTGAGGACACAATACACAGGCAATATACTACACACAATATGTTACACACAATAATAGAGCAATAAAGCCTTACGTCGTCGTGCTCATCCGTCGTCTTTCTTCTGAATCTTCCTTTTCCTAATTTCTACGAAGAAAATCAAATGGACTTTAGCGTTTTCCTAATGTGCAATTTGTTACTGATTCAGAAGCATTGGAGTTGAAAGGTCACCCGAAAGCTTCTGAAGAGAGCTCGTGAGATACTTACACGAAACCCGAATGAACTGCAAGGCTTCCCCTTGGAACTATTCATGAGTCAAGAATGTTCAGATTACCTGAGCCAAATGTCTTAAGATGTCACGTACGGCGATCACATGCTCAAATGACTCAAGATGACACGTGGCGACCACTTTGCCTTTAACATATTTAACCCTTTCACTCCCAAGTTCAAAATGCAGATACTCCCCACCTTTTAAGAAGAAAATGTACGAGTGATGTAGTGAGAAATGATAGTTTAATCAGCTATCAACTAAGCAAGGTATCAAAAGCCAAGTTCTCCTTACTATAGCATATATTTCTGGTGAGAAACTGAAGGAGAAAATCGATGATTTCACATAATAACGAGCTGAGCTACGCAGCTCTTGAGTGAGACTGACGTACTGAAATAAAGTAGGTATGAAAGGAACAACCAAAGTTCCCCCACTTTTCCTGACTTTCTACCTGGGACACTGACTTCGCAGAAGGCGAAGGTGATCACTATGTGTGTCTTGAGGAAGAACGCAGTGGTATGAAATGAGGGGGAACGAGAAGAGGAGACTAAATCATGATGAAAACAGCTATGATGAACAGGAAGACGACAAGGAAACAGAAAAAGGAGAGAAGAACGAACAGCAGGAACCAGAGAAATAAGAGAAAACTAAAACGAGGGGCAAGAACAAGGAAATGATAGTTTGGTTCTTGAAATTGCACTCCAGTCACAAGTAGAAGTTCGAAGCAATGAAGTAACACAAATGGGACTCCCACTATGTAACATGTTATAAAAGTACCTGGAAATGCTAGTTGTACCATTAAAAAACCAAGTTATTACAAAAATGCTGCAACCTATATTGCAAAATGTGCAAGTTATTAAAAATACGTACATCATTACCAAAATGCGTCAAGCCTTATTACAAAATGCGTTAGTTATTACAAAATGCGTAAGCCAGTCATTACAAAATGCTGCAGTCTTCATTACAACATCGATAAGTTATTACAAAATTAATCTCGTAATCCTTATTACTAAATCCGTAGGTTATTACGAAATGCGTAAGTTATTACAACATGCTGTAGGTTATTACAAAATGCTGCAGGACCTACTGCGTACTACCTTCAGTTTTCCAGCTTTTGCGATGCACACCCAGGCCCTACAAAAAGGAGAAAAGACACGACAGAATGTCCTTCAGTTCCCCACGCACACAGCGCAACAAATGTTTGCAACATGTAGCTTTGTGATTCCTGTATGTTTTAAAAGATTGCACATGTCAAAATCAATCTGTTCACAGTGACGTTCGATGTATGTATTCTACGAAGCAGTGGTGTAGGATGTAAAAGTACTCACTAAGCAAGGGACACTGGAAAAATCACAGTCATTCAAAGTCCTTATTACCTTCTGGCGGCCGTTCGAACACGGTCCGTAACCTCCCGTGTTTTAAGCGTCACCCCAAAGATGTCCTCGTGGAAGCGCCCCTGACTCTACAGACAGAATTACAAATTTAGGACAACTCTCGACTACACTGACCCAACTCTTTATAAGTATTAGTAGATACACATATATACGCGTTATACGCATACACATACATACCTTCAGTTTGTCAGTGTATTCTTGAACTTCTTGTGGTGACATAGCAGCAAATTCCTCCAACATACTCTGAAGAACAAACGCAGAAGAAGTCCATCATCGTCAGTAAGATGCTCAGTTTCAGATAATTTTGCAATGACAAATCCCAGTGAAGTATCCAAAGTTTTCTGAGATAAATCAGTGTCTTAAAAAGTTGAAACAAATAAACAAACCAAACCAAGCTTAGAGACATCGAAGAGCACAGAAGGTGGTGAAAGTTTAGGTCCTATTGTCATGGGATGTAATCATCGTGGTTATTTCAAATTTAATCTGAAGCGTTAAAGACCAATAAAGTGTGAAGGGTGAATCCTAGTAGACATTCGTTGTACCTCAGTGACTTCTAAACATTTTTGAAGGTTTAAACAAGGGCGACTGTTCACTTTCTGTTTACCAAGGAATATTTTTGTTTTCGGGTAACATCATGACGGCCATGTTGGATGACTCTAACATGGCCGCGATGTCCCTATGTTGTGAATGTCCAGAGATTGACTGAAAACCATGTATTGCATAAAGAGCTCTTACGTGCAGAGTTCTGTAGACATCGGCTGCCATAGAAACGTCTCCGCAGACGTAGAAGTGTGCTCCCTGAGTCAGCAGCTTGTCACAAATATCATTTGCTTCCTGTTTCAACAGATCTTGCACGTAGCGCTGCAGAAAGAATACAACGTACTATCGTTTAAAGTATTTGCGTCTTTATATAAAAATCTAAAATAAAAAATAACAATTCCTAACTACATTACAAGATGTATCATAAATCCTTGAACAAGCGCCTCCCCTCAAATAGACGCCCCCTTGAATAAGCGCCCCTCATCTCAGCCAAAATTTGAAATATGCGCCCCCTGCCCGTAAAAGGCTTGAAGTAGAAGAAAAAGGAAGAGAGGGAATTTGAAAAAGCCAAGGAAAAAAAAAAAAGAAAAAACGAAACAAAAATGGTGACACTTTCGAAAGTGTGCTCTTGATAGTTTGTCATGAGTTATTTTTGTTTCAACATTCAGCGGCTACCTTGGGTTTGTTAGGTTCTCGTGAGAGGGCGGTCCACACGTCAGTCAAGGCGCCTTCCTTCTGCACCGCTGCTATTTCATCCTTGTAAATGTAATCATGCTCAGAACTCCGGCAGCCGAAGAACAGCACCATCTCGCCCCAGGCCGGCGCGGGCATCAGACTCTGCGCAATGAACTCACCAAGAAAATCCTTTTCACCCACGCTTTTCCTCGGTTGGAAATCACGCCTCGGCAAAAGGGGACTGGACAGCGGAGAACTGTCACATGAGCGGGGGATAGGAGGGGCCTTTGTCTGCATGTCAAACTGCCTCTGTTGCCAGAAGCTGCGAAATGGAGCTATACCCGTCCCAGGTCCCACCATTATGATCGGGACCGAGCCGTCCTCGGGCATGTGGAACGAGTGCGCTCTGAAAAGTGAAAGAGCCAATGAGGATAAAGATAACGAGGACAAAATCAATGAGGATAGCGCCAATGACAAAACGGAAACGCATTTCTGAAACTAGTTTACTTTGAACTCTCTCATGTTTTAAAGTACACCCTTCTTTTCTCTGTGTGGTAGACTCTCGCTTCTAGACTGCACGCGTGTCTCGAAGTTGTTGAATCCATGGTTTGGTGCAATGACCGCTGACTCAAAAATAAAGTGACAGCAGGCGGCCGAAAAATGTGTTTCTTAGAGACACTTACTGTCGCACGTAGCAAGGTACCAGGTCCCCAGGCTTCAAGGAATTCAGCCACGTGGAACAGACACCGAAGTGAGTGGGACCTTTTCCGTCGGCTGTCAGACGTATTAGACATTAGTTATCACAAGAGGCTTTCCACGAAGAGTTACAAAATAAAACAAACTGGAGCAGCAAAATAAGGGGGGGGGGGGGGGGGGGGATGGATATTTTGTACGTGCCCCGGTACAAACTGCTGTAAAACTGGCGGTTTGCAATTACTTCACAGATAAACTAAGGAAATAATTCATTGATTTGGAGTGTTTCAACAGGCCGGTAGTTGTGGTGCCACGAAAAGACGCAAGCAGCCGAATGGCACAGGGCGCAGAAGAGTTCGCTTGCTTTATTATGTAAAACCCTATATATTGACTTACATGAAGGATACCGCAGAACAATTACTTCGCGGGCGCGCGAATACATGAAGGATACCGCAGAAAAATTACATCGCGGGCGCGCGGAGGCATAGTGTATCGCTTGGCGCGCGCCCGCGGTGAAATCATCTTATTCTGCGGTATCGTTCATCAAGTTACTGTATGTACGGTCTTACATAACGGAAAACGACCGAACTTTTCTGTGCCCTGTGCGAATGGTTTCAATCAAACTACCTTACCTCTCTTTTTGAACTGGACAACAGACACTGTTGCATGAATTTCACCACGGTACAAATCAGGAGACGAGGAAATGGAGTAAAACCTCTGCCAAATAAAAAATTACAGTCATGTTCAGAATGCAGATTCATTCGACAACTCAAGAGAAAAATGCATCATCTTTTATCTGAGTAAACTATTAAAAGCCAAGTGTTCCACATTGTAAGATAAGGTCGATCACTCTTTGGGAGTGAAGATATGTTTTGTTATGGGGATAGGGGATGGCAAAATATCTACAACACTTGAAAATAGCGCTGGCTGAAGAAGTGCAGGTAATGTGTCTTGGGATTTCAGTGGTGTATATAACCATTGGTAGCTTGAGGGCAATACGGCTGCTTCCTTTACTAAACTTACCGGCTGCAGCAGTGGCATCTGAGACAAGAGCATGAGGGCGCTGACTTTGAGAGAAGGGAACTCCTCTATCACTTCCACGATGTTAGATTGTTTCTCGTACTTCCAGTCTTCGTATTCAGATTCCCCCTACAATTGAAATAACATCAAGGCAGTTGAGAATTGTATCAAAATTCAACAAAGCTCGTCATTCCTTCTACCGGTCTAGAGGAGAAGGGTTTTAGAAAAGTTGCCGACATCTGTAGTGTGAGCAGGGCTTGGGTGAACAGCACTAACTAAGACTCCTGTTACTCGTTATCTTTTTGCAAAAACTCAATCTTTCCTATGAAACTTTTCTCAAAGTCAATGTTCCGAGCTGTTCGATTCTACTTTTTAATTTCTTCAATTTTTCTTGAGAATAGCTGTGCGAAATAATTGCCAAACTACAGCAACTGTACCTTTCCGAGACATTGCAGAATTTCCTGCTCCACTGTATCCGTTGTCTGCCAATAAGAAAATGAGGGGTTTGCGTTAAAGATAATAACTGCATGTGCATTACGTCATGTTGGTTTGGTCATAGACAGTAAATTGGAATGCCTGAATGCTGAACAATTGAGATTCACATATATGTTTTTAGAACTGAAGAAACCATGGCTGTTATTTTATCAATATCTATTTAATAACTTGCAAAACATCATGGGTAATTCTACCTAACAACCAGCACTGTCTCGAACGCACTCCTCGCAAATCATTGTAATCATTTTCTCAGAGTAAGTTAATTCATTAAGTCCTCCGCTAACTGATGGAAATACTTGACATAAAACTATGTTCAAATATACACATGTTCGCAAGTTTGAACTTAAGCGAAGAAGTAGGAGAAGACGCAGTCTACCTGAGTTGACAAGTAACTGAGGACTTGTGACGTAGGAACGCTGGCGATGTCTGTGAAGCGAGAAAAGGCCTCTCTTATGGTGAACGGGGATGGAAAGCGTCCCAAAGTCTTCCATGACTTGACTGGACCAAGAAGTCCTGCAAACAACACATCAACAACAACAACAACAACAACAAAAACAACAACAGAGAATTTTAGTGCGCACGTCTCGTGAAATGTTACAGGTAAGTTTTTACTTTTTAAATCTGCCAAATGCAAGTCAATACGTTCTTGACGTCACTTCCGTTCATCATTACTATGCAACTCGGTCAAACTCGAGCCCGTTTTTCTTGTAAAGAAACTTATGTTACAGAAAATGATTAGAGCTAAGTTCAGTATCCTAATATGGAATTTCTTGACTGAGTATTACGTTTTTAGAAGCGTCACACTGAACTTCAATCCACACTTTTGTGCAATGACCGCTGACTCAAAAATAAGGTGACCGCGCACGGTCAAAAAACCTTTTTTTCTTCGGTGTTCTCTTCACTTACCTTTGGTTTCGCTGCTGACTTCAATGTCTATTGGTTTGTCTGGGTTAGGTGACTTGTGAAGCTTCTTGATCAAGGCGTCCACTAGCTCCGGACGATTGGCGGGAAATACTGCCAGGTGATCGCCCGCAGCGTAAGTGAGCTCATCGTTGTTTTGTGCATCAAAGCGCACAAGGATTGTAGAACGGCTGGACAGTGTAACAATGTAATGATATTTAAAAAATACGGCCTCGTGGTTTCCCTACGCTACTCTCGTGTTCTCCCAACTTCCCGCGTGTTTAGATGAGGCTATAGTACACGGGAACGCGTTATATATTTCTTTTATAAAATAATTTGTCAATGAAACACACGAGTAAGATACGTCAGCGTGTAATATACTAGTCTCATCTAACATAGTTTTTTTAGCCAAACATGTTGAGCGTACCATCATAATTATTTTACAATAGATATAAATTTATCAACAGTCTTCCTGGAGATTATTCTAACCGGACAACCACAACCAACACACTAATAAAATTATAACATAATTATGTGCTTATGTATATAATTATGTGCTTTTCCAAATATAAATAGATAAATATTAAGGAATGTGATATAAATGGCACTGGAAAGGTGGCTGAGACATATGTGGAAAAAAAAACAGAAAGATGACACGAAAGCCGACTGGGTTACATTTTTTGTAAAACATTTTGAAAAACTTACTTCGACTGTGGAGACTGCAGATTCTCGACGGATATAACCTTGATGGGACAAACACTTTTTCCACTGGTATGTGACAAATCTACGAAAAAAGCAGAAATACGGGAAATAATAATGGTATATTTGCCACATTTCTTAAAATATTCTATTTATTACAAATTTTGATCTTGATCAATAGTTCGGTGCAGGAACTCTAAGGAAACCTAATGGGCTGATCGAGAAATAAGACGCGCAACATATCAACGTTTCGGTATGACAGTTGGTGTCTCTCATTTGATCAATCATGGTCAATTTGCATTGGTGGTTATTTCCTAGACTTTAGGGGCTTTTCTGGATTGATAGTTATCAGCCAATCGTTAGAGATTCAGAATGCAAAAGCCAAGGAGACATCGGCCTCTTTTAATAAAGTTCACCCAACATGGCTGCCATGAGGTTGGGTAACATTAACTAAAATGTTCATAAAAGCAGATGATTTACTTGGCTAGGATTGTGTATCTTGGCAAGTTTCAAACAGCCATATCCTAAGAAATGGGTTCAAAAATTGAGTTCATCTTTAGACTTTTTCCCAAGTACAAAGCGTCCATAAAGCTCAAAGACATACTGGCACAAAGTTCACCAGGCTTCTCTGAGCTGTTCGTGAACCGATAACGGTCTGGGGACCACACATTAGACATGGAATTCAGGCCCTCGGTCAGCTGAGTTGGGTTGATGTTTTCACCAACACAAAATGTATCGCAGGACGCCTGCAAGGAATGCAGAAAAATGATTAAATATCGTGTAAACTACTCACACTTTAAATCTGCTAATGTTGAGTTAATTTTACTGCCACCCACGCCACCAAAATTGTCGTAGCAGCGACAAACTCTTCGATACCAGTAACACTTTAGCCAAGGTTTCACAGAGGCCTTAACGAAACACTTCAATTCAACCAGCCAGAAGCCAAAATGATTTGAAATTGGTCATGGCCGGGATGCCTGCGCCTCTATTTCAAAACGAGGCTCAGTGCGAAACCTTTCTCACAAAGACGAGTTTGATTTGCATGAGAATGAACACTCACCTTAAAAACGCTCTTTGCCCAAGTCTTGAACGACTCCTCCTGGCCACAGAGCTCGTCTCCTTCACCAAGTTTCAGCATTTGTTCTCCACCAAGTTCACCGATAAACTTATCAAGTGAGCGTGCAAAAGCACAGAAGTTTGGATAGGCTCTAGAACCCAGGCCAAACACCGAGTACCTGAACAATAAAAAAGTCACGTTCATGACGTCATGGCGGCTAAACCTCACTGACATTGCTTGTAAATGACTTAATACGGCTGCGATATCTCCAGGAATTGCATGCAAATCAAGAATAGTTTCACTGAGGGTTATTAAAATAACCAAGCGAGATGCTGGACTGTCGGCTAATTAAATCATGAGACTAAGAAGCTGACGGAGAAAACAGAAGTTGACCACTCTTGGGAGTGAAAGTACCTGACATTGGCCAATGGCTGATCTTCTACTCCAATCAACTCGTTTCCTTTCTTGGTTCGTAATTTCGCCTGCATCAAAATGCTGATCGACCCACCACGATTTTCCCTATGAACAGTGATCAGTTGTAGTCACACGTTTGCATACTTGTCACTTTCCTAGCGTTGCTGGGACTTTAAAGGGTTAATTAACATAATGCTTAATTTCACTTCAGAATGAGGTCAACTCACTGGGCTTGAGGATTCCTCAACTCGTACAAGTACCGAGCAAATGCCTGCGATAGAAAATATCCAGTATTATAAACGTTTCTTTCCACCTTTCTATACAGTTATGTACTTTTATGCTACGAACGAAAGAACGAATCAATGAATGAATAAATGAACGAGAAAAAGCTAGGATTAAATGAGTAAATCATAAAGAAATTAACGGCTTCTTTCTGAAAGTCAATTACCACAGTAAGCAGACAGTAATTTTGGTTCTAATGTCGCTCTACATATTAACATCTTACCTCGCCATTATCAGGTGGATCGCCGTTGCCAAACGTGCTGGTCACGATCAACACAAGCTGTTCATTCTGTAGCTCGGGGAACGAATATTCGTCCATACACTTGACCTAATGCAGGGAAAATATGCAACCTTTTGTTATTGCTACTGCAGCGTGTAACTGGCATGTAGCTGATAGTACTTTTTACTTCCGCCCCATAAAGTATGAAGTAAATCTTCCTACATTCTGCGCGTGCGTGTGAAAATTATGGCCAATAGGCCATTTTCTCAAGGTTGCGCGCGCATCCAAGCTTGACGGGCGAGGACTTTTAAATTCAACTTTTAGCTTTCTTTCAAGGCGGACTGTGTTCGGCCTTGATGCAAATGCTTCATGCTGCGCTCTTATTTGAGTTAGGACACGGCTATCTTGAGTTTTAAAGCCGTTTTCTACAACGTTCACGCATGAGTGCTTGCTAAACAATTCTCATATCGAAGGTTGTGGCCCATCAAGCTTGGATACGCGCGCAACCTGGTCTATCAAAGAAGACACTGATTATTATACAGCTCTCTCGCACATAACAGGCTATTGGTGTAGATGCTGTTTCCGTGTTCACTATTATCATTACCACTACTGCTTCATACCTTCGGATCAAAAGCGTGAGAGAAAAGTTCTTTCAGCATGTTGGCATAGTTCTCAGATCTTCCTGTCTCCGTTGCGTACAGGATCAAGGCCTTCGGTCGCTTTGCCATCGCCTTCCCAAACAATTTGGCCGAGAATTTAACGGCTCTGGAAAGAGCAGAAAAGTACAAAGCTTGGCTTGTTAGCTTCACAGATGCAATTTGTGTGTGTATAAAAATAAACTCAACGTGGACAACCAGCTCTCGTCACATGACACGTGTTGGTTATATTTGCCCATCAGTATATATTCGGACATAACAACCAAGGGCGCGTTCGATTGGGTCTGTTCCGGAATAGGAATAGCAATACTGATTGATAAGATATTTTGCTTTGGAGCTTTGCCATCGCCTTCCCAAACAATCTGGTCGATAATTGGGCGGCCCTGGAAGGAGTAGAGCAGTACAAGGCTTGGTTTGCTAGCTTCATGGATGTAATTTGTTTGTATAAAAAATATGCTCAACATGGCGATTTTAAAAGAACAACTAACACTGGTCACATGACACGTATTGGATATGTTTGCCTATCAGCATAATCGGACACAACGACAAAGTGTTTAGCATACAATAGCCTGTGTGCCTTTGTGTACGTACTTTGCAACCTCTTTGAAGCTTTTTCTTCTCCGTGTCAACTTCAGGTTGAGCCCCTCTTGGGTGACACTGAAATGCTTCCAGGGGTCATCCTATAATCATCAAAGAAAACAAAATCAAACTACCTCCTAAATAATGAATACGTTAACATTGTCGTAACCGTGTCGTAATCGTGTCGTAATCGTGTCGTAATCGTGACGGTCGTCACACTTGCATTACTTTTGGTTACATTAGGTTGTCAGTTTTGTAACACGACAGGTGCATCGTCCATTAACTGTTACGTTTTTTCAGATTATTAACCAATCAAACTGGATGTGCCGCTTCACCTGATATTCGTAACTTGGTTTCAAAGAATAGTTCAGCATTTCCTGAAAAACAAAAATCGCCGCTCAGTTTGTGTGCTGCATCTGAAAAATTTAGACTTTTTCGGGTCTTTTAAAATCGACCGCAAGAGAACCAGCTTGGATTCTGGATCCCAATTTCTGGATTTTGGGTTCCGTGCCACTACTTCTATCAGTTTTCCCCAATCCCATTCTGCAAAGCGCTCTAAATTCTGCAACAATAGATACGCGGCATTAGTGGGTGTATTGTAAAGTCCTAATATAATGTCTCACCTGATGAAATACAGCCGTAGCGCTCCCTGAGGCTGGGGGCACAATCCACACCCAGTCCGCTGGACAACCCCCTCGCAACTTCACCTGTCAATATCATCACAAATGACGTCATTATGACGCATAAACCACATGTCAGAAAATAAGGGAACAACAAAAAACGCTATCATTAAAGTATAGTAAATTGCAAATTACTTTTTCAACTTGTGGTTGGTTGGAAGTGTTTTACAGTTTTTGTGATCAGTGCTGTAATAACTTTGGTTTTGGCTGTCAAAAGTCAATCAAAAATTGCTGTAACGTGTATGCAAGTGTGCACTAAACTATCATACCTCGTTTGCCATGTGTTTCATGAAGGAATCAGATGCAGAATGATGATCAGTCATGGTCACCCCATCCCTCTGTGAGAAATGGGAGCACGTGATATCAAATATTATCCACATCGAAATACGATGAGAGTCATTTTCTTGGTCCGTACTGTAAGCTATAGAACCTCGTTTTCTTCCTCGCCTCATGGCTGGGCCCGAACTTCGAAAGTGAGAGAAAACGTCGGTCGATAACTTACAGTACAGACCGCGCACTAATATTTCCTAGTGAAAACAGGTCGACACAACCACAAGGAAAACTAACGTCTTCTCATTGCTTGAGTCGCTCGTACATGACAAAGTTTTCGAGTAAACAAGCCATGAAAAGCAAAAAGAAACACAAACTTGGAAACTGGTGAGGACCGCCACGTTTAGCTCCGCAGTCGCCAGGTCCTTCCACAAAGAAGCGTTACTTTTGGTATCCAGACCCATTTTCTTTGCAATTGGCTGAAAAAATACAAGCACACGGAATGAGTACAATTATGGCCTGAAAAATTGGTAACTTTCACTATCTTTCACGATATTCATACATATATATATGTATACATAATGTAAAACACAGTGATACCTCCAGCATATTGTAACGCATTGGGTCTCCCAAATCACGTGATCCTACTTCAGTCACCATGTACCTGAGGAGAACACGAAGGTGAAATAAGAAAGATTTGTGTAGAGGGTGGGTGAGGGGTGGGGTGGGGTGGGTGGTACTCCTACCCATAAAATATATAAGCCATATAGCTATATGCCATTTGTTGAGAATACTTAGTGTGAATGCAGACAAAGCTGAACGACATTTTCCGAAGGTCTACGTACTAACAGATATCCAAACGTAGAGATTGATAAAGCAAGACAGACAATGGAAACTGTACACTACGCTCACCAGCCGTTAAAAGGACAGGCGGGGAATTCCACACCACCAACGTCGAGACACAGGCAAGATACTGCAGGCAATGCGTACCATTTCAAACCAAACTCCTCGAACCAAGGATACCTGTACGATTTAAAAGTTTACTGGTGAGTGAACCGCGCGAAATATGTTTTTCTTGTACTCGCTGAATCAACAGAAAAACAACAACAAACAAATTTATAGTCACATTAGCAGGACCATAATCTAACTTAAAAAGTCATATTTATCTGGTCAAATTAGGATAATTTAAAGTACACGGTGGGTAATGGCAAGCGCTAGGTCGCAATCGTCATGGCTCCAATAATCTGATAAAGTGATGGTCAAACAAAAACACTCAGCAATCTGCGAGTTTGCCAGTTGTCCAGCTATAATGCTGGAGTGTTGCTAATGCTAATGATGACAATGACGAACATTACGATGATAACGGAGGTAATGATGGTGACAAAGGTGATGTGTGATGATGAAGACGATGTGCTGATGATGATGACGACGATGATGATGACGATGATGACGATGATGATGATGATAATGATGATGATGATGATGATGATGATGATGATGATGGTGATGATGATGATGATGATGATGATGGTGATGATGATGATGATGATGATGATGATGATGACGACGACGACGAAGATGATGATAATGACGATGACGATAATGATGTCGAAGATAATGTGACGAGACGAAGGTGATGATGATGATGATGATGATGATGATGATGATGATGATGTTACGATGATGATGACATTGATTATATTACAGAATCTCTAGAAACTCACTTTGGGTGCTTGATAGAAACCTCGAGGACCAAGTCTTCAGGAATGTCAAACATCTTTGGCTGCTCCCCGTTTGCTTGAAGTACCAGCGGAAGAACGTCGAACTGAGTGCCCTTCCCTTGCCAACCAAGCTGCTGACAAATCTGCAGAGCGAAATAAACAGTTTCTCAGCGTTACTTAGATCTAGATGGTTGCAATACTGTAGCAGTAGCAATTCCAACAGTAACGGTGCCGGCAATTGTAGTTGATTTGCCGTTGTAGTAGCAGTAGTAGTAGTAGTAGCTAGCACTATTAATTATCGTAGTAATGCTATATAAAACGATATAGATGCAATGGCAATGAATTTCACGGAATTCTACAAGCATGAACTAATTTCCGCAGAAGCAATACAAATGGGAAAATAATGGGCAAGAAATCTCGGTGCAAGCCCCTTTCTGACTGTAACAGCGCGCATTAAGAATTTGTTGCGAACAAAGCAGTCCTTCTGAAGCAAAAAGAGTAGGTAGTTACCATCAGTCTGTTATAGTTTCAATTATCATGTCAGAGAAGAAAACACTAATCAAAGTTACCTCAGTGAACTCCACGTTGGACGGATCACCGATGGTTGTGCCATTCGGTTGTCGGTATCCAGCATAACGGATCAATTGAGGGTTCCACACACGAAAATCCTTCAGTTCGTGTCGCCTCTGGGGGAACACAGTAATGGTCGACCTGCAGGGAAACAAACGTTAGAGGAGAACATAAGGACGTACGTCACCACTTGCCGTTCTTTCTGTGTATCTTTTTGATATTTCTAAGCGTTTTCTTGAGAAATGTTGTGAACTCACGTATCAGGATAATTGACTCGTGCACAACACGAGGTTTTGTTTTCATATCGTCCAAGAAAGCGTTAGCATGATGGTCGCGCACTTTACGGTTCCCTTTTCACTACGATTAGAACTTTGAGGGTCCTTAAGGCCATTCAGAATGGTGTCAAACTTTTTTGGTCCAATCAAAGAAGGCAGCAAATGGAAAACCAAAGCAATCAGAAATTATCGCCGACAATAATTTGACAACGCTTCTAATACACGCAGTGTAAGCGCGCGTACTATCTGCCTTACTTATAAAATGCGAAATCAGATGATTGACTGACTTAGTTATCTTTATGATGACAATGATCATTAGGAAGTGTTTGTGTCTTAGTTGAATCATTAGCTCAGCTGTGTCTACTCACCTAAGTTTGCCTTTGTTAGTTGCGTATTTGATGTGCGTGATTATGGAGTCAAACATTCCCTCTACAGTATTTACATCTCGGGCATCGAACAACTGCCAAATAAGGGAAAAAAGACAAGGACGCACAATTTCCATGTACTAAACAATTACTTCTGTGGACGGCCAAACTAAATGAGAGAGCCTGAGATTAGCTTTCGATGGAAACTCGGAAATTGCTTAATTCGCACCTGTAGTTTATTCCACTGAATTCTCCCAATACATCTGGCCGCGTTTCTCCAGGCGGTTTTGGCGCCAAAATTAAGTTCCTTCTCCGTTAACTCGTAGATCCCAGTCTCCTCAATTTCCTTCGTGACTTCAGCCAGACGGTTGTGGTGGGCAGGCTTATTTTCTCTGTTAATGAAATCAATGTAAGTTTAAGCATTCGAAGACTTGACTCCTGTAGATGCAAATTGCTCTTTTATATAGTAACTTGTTCCGGTTCGAGAGTTTGGAGATTTGTCCAAAAAGCACTTTACATGTTAAACAAATAGGAACTATTTAATTGAAACCTGAGATCCGCTCAAGATACTGTGTCCCACACTATTTTTCCTTAGACTGTAGCATTCCAATTCATACATAGATAAGTTGAGAGACAGACAGACAGAAGGAAATAATTTCAGCTTACAATTTCATTGATGTGTAATATTGCGCGATAAAGTCTGTGGCCTGCTCCATAACTTCCTTCGCTGGTCGTGGAATCCCGTATGGTCGCTTTTGAGGGACGTCTCCTCCATAAGGCTGCATCAGGGAACCCTGACATCTTCCTGCTGTGCAGTTTAAAGGCTGCTGTTTGGAAGGAGGAAAAACATATTGTCTTTAGTCCTATCATTCCCAAGATCAAAATGCAGTTTCTCCCAACGTTATCAGATAGAAATGTACGACCGATGTAGTGAGAATTATTAGTTTAATCAGCCTTCATCTGAGCAAGCTATAACAAGTCAATTTCTCCTTACTGTGCGATATATATCTGACAGTTCTCTCTTTGTAATTTCCTAAAATTAATTCTAAAAATGAACTGCATTTTGAAAAGAAAAGAAAAATTGAAAATCTATTTTACAGTTGAAAATTGAATAATTGAAAATGTATTTTACATTGCGCAATAGCTTGGCTCCTTGTAAGATTTGAATATCTTGGTAACAAAAGTAAACAAAAGCATGCGACAGACAGAATGATAGACGTTAATATATCAAACCAATTAAAACACGTTTAATTTCAGGTGGTCAGTTTCCCGCGATTGCCTTGCAACCTCGCCTCGCATATGGCTGCGTGGTTACAAAGTTTAAAAATACCAAACGGTTATCTGTATTGACTTGTATGTTTTAGAGAAGAAATTAAAACTTCCCGACAAAATAATATCTAAAGAGTACGTGAAAACCCTGGATACTTACGATTGTTACTTTCTGATGCAGCGTATCTGTCTGAACCCGTCCATCAATCAAGTTCTGTAATTTGATATACTTTGGATTTTGTTGGGGAACTCTTGACAGAACAATGTGGCTGCACCCGTTGCTCCCGGGAGCCTGGCCTCCCACTCTTTCATGCTCGTTTTCCGTTTTCGCAATCGCAATATCTCCATTTGGGACATGGATTTTTCCCTCGGATGGTTTAGTGATCTCAGGCGTTTTAATCGTCAGCGCAGCTGTCTCTTCTTTATCCGTCGCATCTTTTCCTTCCTTCACAAGACGTGGGTCGTTATCCTTGACGCGGATTTTTAAGCCGACTGTACTCCCTGTAGGAATTCTGGCAAGAATATTAAGTACCTCATCGTAAGAGGTATTCTCCAAGGAGGCGCCGTTCACTTCAAGTAAAACGTCCCCAACCTGGAGCAAGCCACTCTCCTCCGCCACACTTCCCCTGACTATGTCACCGATGACAGCAAGTTGGCTCGCAGGTTGCCTTTTAATGATAAAGCCAAGACCACCGAGTTTTCGCTTCACAAGTTCCACGTTCACATGAAGGCTATCGGCTGAGGCTGCCATTCTTTCAGCAGAACCAAAACGGTCAAGCTGAGAGGGAAACGACAACCAACCGACTCATTACATTACACAAAGGTTACAAAAATATGTTGTGAAATCATACATACAGCTAATTTTGAGGACAAGGAAAATTAGCAATATATGCATATGTTTAAACCAGCGGGAGAGTGGTTGTCACCGAGCTGAGTGACACCTGTCAATGCAAAATACTCCACAAGAGCAAATTTATCAGTGTTTCGCGTTTGAGATTATATTAGTTTTCAGACTGCCATAATACCTGAGGCAGACAAAACTATGACTTAAATGATAAAACAAACTGTGGGATACTTAAATAATCCACTTGTTTGACATGTAAGAAGTATTGCATCAGGAAAAAAACTTGCTTTTATTTTTGCTCTGCGTTTCACCATTACTGTTCTTGAAAGTTTTGGGCAGGTGTATCAATTATTGAATTAACATCAATCGTTGGAAACATCGCTGAATGATTTAATGATCCAATCGGCTTTTTCAGTAGATATCAGTCTCACGTTGAAATTTATTTATAAATCACCGTTAAATATTTTGACTAGACAACAGCTGGCAAACCAAATTGTATTTGTGTATCATGGCAACGAAAAAAGTTGATAAGGAAAACGACAAGTTGCCCCAGATGCAATTAACTTGATACATCTTGTGCTGGTTTCTGTTCCTTCCCCTTTTCCTCGTGTTCTTTCTTGATTCGTGACAGAGAAAAAACACAATCACTTTCACAATCATGCACACTAGGAAAAAGCACTTTTTACTCCCCACATAAACAAGTGCCTGTGAAGATTGTGAAAGTGGCCTGGAATCTATTTTGAAATAAATGAAGCTTGTATAAATAATAATTTCCCCTTGGCGCGGTTGCACTAGACTGAATAGGTCATAATAACTAAAAATCCAGAACAAAACAAATTCGTCGGCGGCAAATCGCTGTTTGCACTTGAAATGTTGTCCCCGAGCGAAGCGAAGCGAAGTGAGGGTAATAATCACGGCGCTAATGCAGCAAATTCGCTTTGTGTGGAGACTCCAAGCCAGTCGCCATCTCGAAATCTAATGTTCGTCAGTCAGTCTGTCAGTCTGTCAGTCTGTCATAGGGCGACCTCTAAGGCAATGACGTAATAATAATTATCGATTAGCGTCAAAGCGAGGTCAAACAAAGGTTTGAATGAAGCAACAACTGCACGTAACTGCGTTTACGAAAATGAATTTGAAAACTGGAAAACTTGACACAGCACGGTCTCGCGAAGCTCGTCTGCAAAAGAGAAGGGAACTAGCACGGGCAAGGCGAAATCGTGAAACAATCGAACCGCGCCAAATACGTCTAGAGAAAAGACGACAAACATTTGATAACCGACAGCATCATGAACGGAAGCTTGCCGAAGAAACGGCTCCGCAAAGGGAACAGCGCTTGGAAGCAAATCGGGAGCTTCAGACGCCATCTTGTGTTAAACTCAGATCCTTATTCAGAAAGGACAAGCAACAAAGGTTAGTCAGTGGAAAGCGAACAATCACCGTGACAAATATATTCTACCCGTATCTTGTAACTCGATCACTTCAAGAATGTATTAAAATCTGTATGCTGATCATTTTCCCTCGAAGTATTGTTTTAGTACGCTTCTGTCGCCAGTTTCGGCTACCGTATTGGCTCAGAGCAATCGAAACTTGGAGTCTTGAATGATTTAGTCAGATGTCTTATTATTTCTTTCAAGACTAAAACTGTAACAAATACTGTAATTTGACATGCGGTGATTGCAGCGAGAATCGTTCACAAGCCCTTAGAAGTATGACTAGGTCTGAAGCCCGTGTATAATTTGAAGTAAGCCGTTGAAGTTTTGCTTTGATTCTGGGAGAAATCATGTTGTTTTGAGCGCGTTCACGTACAAAACAATTCGAGCTCATTAAACATGCATGCCTGAGTCTTGTGCGTGTAATCCAGAGTAAAAACAAATTGCACAGGAAGCCTATTTAATTGTACTGCCTATGAATTCAAAATTGGAAAATCAGCGTTCCTTTTTTTCCGTTCTACGACGGCCGACCAACTTCAAAATTAAATTGAATATTAAATTTGAGAACGTGCTTGGCAGACTGTATGAATTAATTTGACGTGCAGACCGTGGGAAATACGTACTTCGTCACGCAATCGACTCTTATAACACACACCATTCTTTTTCATCTCCTTTGCGTGTAGCACTTGACTTCGAAGAGAAGATTGAGTCAACATTTCGGTAAAACAAAGGCTACTCTTGTTGGGAGTACCAAAGTAAAAGTCCCATCAATGGCAGAGCGAGGGGGTATCTGCGATTATCGTATTTCTAGTAAAATAATGTCGAAAGTTCCAAGTGCGACCAGGACCGTATTCTAGAAGTGAACACACTCCAAATTACAAGCAGTTGAAAACGGAGAATAAAACTCAACAATAACGACGATGGTTTGCAACGAATCCCTGGCCTTGTTGGGATCACTTTCGATCGAAGGTGGTCCAACATGGCCGCCATGACGTCACATGTATAACGTCACACGCAAACCAAGCACACAATTACAAAATCTTGGTAAGTGCTTTCTGGTGCTTCTTTCTCCAAATATGAAGAGTTACAGGGACATTACAGACACTCAGTAGTAACCTGATTATGACTTATTCATACGATTTTCAATTGACGAAAACACTTTTCAACTTGCGGCATTCTCTTAAACAAAACCAATTGTACGATGTGTGTGTCACGATCAACATTGGTTTGGTAAAAAAGAATGCAAACTATTGAAGTATGAAGCAGATAGAGCTTTACATTCCATAATGCACATTATTATTTACAGGAAAGTTGCCTGTGTAGAAACCTTGAACTTCGTGACACTTCGCCCTCTTGACTTTTGCGAAATTTAAGTGCTCAAGTGTAAAAATTATAAATTGCATATAATACTGAGCTTAAACCAAAAATCAATAGACCTTTGAGTGGGGCAGGTGGAGGTTTGAAGTGTCCTGGCAGTTGTGAACTATGACCTTCTTTCTAAGGTTAAAATGCACAGCTGTACTGTAGTATATAAATATATATATATATATATATATATATATATATATATATATATATATATATATATATATATATATATATATATATATATATATATATATATATATATATATATATATATATATATATATATATATATATATATATATATATATATATATATATATATATATATATATATATATATATATATATATATATATATATATATATATATATATATATATATATATATATATATATATATATATATATCTATAAAGAGGTTATTACACGGGAAGGAGTGCAATACGGCGGAGTATTTTTACGAGTCGGTTTTATTTCTTCGAGCCTGCTTCAGGCGAGAAAAAATATAACTGACAAGTAAAAATACAGCCGTATTGCACGACTTTTCGTGTAATAAATTGTTTATTATACGACAAACGAAGCAGGGCAAACGTTCTCGCCGCGCGCAAAATGGAACAAAAAAATGACGCGTTCGTAAACTTTGCTTGCGAAAACTGATCACGTAAGCTAATGAACCAGTTGATCTGGTTCCTGACGAGTGCAATACGCTCCCATATTTGCACTCGTTTTGGCCCGTATTTGCACTCGAGAATGTGAAGTCGTGTAATATAAGTACGTATATATTTATACTGTCGTGCATCAAACATCTTTCTTAGCGGTCGACTGCATGGTGGCAGAACCATGGTTTGTAAAAACGATTTTAAAATAATCTCCAAGCGAAAAATATAGACAAGAGTCCCGCTTCCCGAAAACCCACTACAGGGCGAGGGGATATCTGCGATTATCGTATTTCTAGTAAATTTATAATCCGTTGACAAAGTTCAAACTGTCTTTTGGATTTCCTTCACATTGCGACAGATAAAAAGGAATACAAATACATACATACACTTCACACAGCAGAATATTTTTACTGACACCTCGTTAAAGCGAGGTGTGTCGTATAACTTTAGTTGAATAATACTATGATTTATACGTGATATAACACATATATGGTCACTTTCACCGCCTATCAGTTGAATACCTCTCCAAAACGGACGAAGAACACTTTTCAACCGGTTTTAGGTATAAAACACCCCTCAGAGTCGATAGTAGATATTGAATAAGGACAGCGAATGAGATTACATTGAGCCAACAATTAACACGAATTAACGCACGAAGTGCTTCAGAGCGCGAAGCTCTGGGATCAAACAAATCCGAAGGCTTGACCGAAAATATCGGTGGGCGGATGCTACGAAAATGCAGATGTCACTATGTCAAAATTAAGAAGGCATTACTTCGCCTATGAATAAAATAAAATAAAATAAACGTAAGGCTGTGTTTTACAGATAGTAATGACTTGAAAAAGGGAAATCCCGAGGGTCTCACCTGGATGTAGTTGGCTTCGAGAAAGCACGAGAAATCAATGACTGGGTAACTGCTGACACACTGAGGCCTTCAGGTAAATATAAAAGTTTTATGGTCGGTTGAAAATTGCTGGCCATCAATAAAATATAGGTGTAGCTCAAAAGCTCCTAAGTCGCATAAAATATATACTCAATTGCTAAGCTTATCAAGGTGGCTCCTTTACGGACTGAGTATAGATATTGGGAATTTTCCGCTCAATTACATAAATAGGTTTATGTACTGTACCGCAATGAATATGCACGGATATGTTATTTCCGACTTTGTAGAAACACGGCGAATACCAGGATACATGAAATGATGAATCGATGTTTTATCTTGTAAGAAAATTGCGGGTTTTCGTATCCTCGACTCGGACAGGAGCTTCAGTGAGCCACATAGTTGTTATCTTCCGGATTCATATTTCATGAGATTAATCGATAAAAAACAATGCAATACCTTGTAAAAACTCTTGACACGTCATGAATAAAATTCTGCCACCTGAATTTCCTTTTTTCCACCGAAGCATGAGCTAACACGCAATGTAAGACAAAAAGCCTTCGCCTTGTCTGCTTCTCGACGCGCCAATCAACTTCTTTCTATTCCCGCTAATTAAGATAAACCGGAATAACTTGCGCCATCAAAAAAAGTAAACACGATTAATCACATAGACTCAATCTGCGTTTCAAATCTCAAAATTGATTTCACTGGTAGCCGCGCATTGAATTCAAAAAATTTCGAGCATATAAACACAAACCCACACACGATGTGGCGCATTTCAGTTCACCAGCAGGCAGCTTCTCTTTGCAGTGTCTTGTACAAAAGGTCTCGTTCTCGTCACACGCTGCAGTCAGTGTACAGAAAATCGACACTGGATGACTAAGAAATTCATCTCAATAGATGAAAGTCACTTCATTATTCCACCTAAAGTGGTTTTAGGTATAACAAGCCTTATATCACTTCGCGAGAAAAAGATGATGACTTTATAGTTGATTAGTCGTACTACACACTTTTCTCGTACATAATTTTCTTTGCTCTTGTGATCACAACGGCGACGATCCGTGTAACTTTATTACAGAAACAACTTACATCAGTAAAAAAATCAGTCCGTGGTATCTTGGATTTCCTGAGACTTATCTACCTATAAAGCTGGAAAGTTGTGATGAATTTGTGAGTCTATTTCTTGAAAGCCGGTTTGACGTATGATCTGTGTTATTTATTTTGATTCATAAAACGAACCAGTGATTTTTACTTTGTCTATTGATCTAGTTGAATCCAAACTGTCGAAACCACGCAAAATGCCTCTGATTTTTCCTCCAGCAATATATTTTCAACAAACTCTTAAATTATTAATGGTAATATAGTTGAGGAAACAAGAAAGGATGCTCATAAAAAAGTGGGCGTCAGAGGTTGCACACAAATTAGAAAAGAAAGTAATAAAACAGACCGGCCCCAATCTTGTACAAACTAGAAAAAAAAAAAAAAAAAAAAAAAGAAAAAGAAAACTGGTAGATATTTTTTCAAACTTAACATCAAGCAAACTCGTATTTGAAAGGTTTTGAAACATTTTTCGTCTAATCATTCGTTCGTGTTTTTACTCCTATATATTCGCCTTCTGAGGTTATACGCGTGCACTTTTGCACATAATGTAAAATAAACATTAAATATATATTCGATAAAAGCGACCAACAAAATAATCAGAAAATCAGAGTGACTAATAGCAATGGGAGGGACAAATTTTAAAATATTTTAAATAACAATTTAAATCACAAGAGGCACACACAAATATCGTTTGAATATACCACTCGACTTAGCAGTCTCATCGGTATTCACATATGTATCATGCATTACTTTGTGAATGTACTGCTGTCTAAACAACGTACCTGGCTGAGTAAGGTTTTAGCACGGATTAAATATTTAGCTGAGCTTACGGATAACAAAAACCGTGAATGAATACTGTTTCGTGTCTGCAAGTGGCACCCTGCCAAACTTGATATGCAAGATTTATAGGCTCGCGAACTGCAGAGAAATACTTGTATGCGATGCCACTGATTTTGTACCTCGGTTTTGTGTTCAATTAAAATATCACACATAGCATATCACAACCTTCGCTAGACTCTCAGAAACATTTCCTGAAAGTTTCGTTCGATTCTGAGATTACCGTAGACCGAAAATGGCCATACATCGGATTTATGTTCAGAGCACACGTATCGACACCGCGGAGCGTTCGTCGCCATTACTATCCAACTTTCTCTATTTCGAGGTAAATTTCACATCAAGTGCAACAAGCCTCGTTTTACTTGTGCACAACTTATTGCTATAGAAAATGCATTGAACTAACTTGAGTATCGAGTGCTAGAGCATTGCGTTTCTTTGCTGAGTCTTGCGGTTCTATGATCGTTACAAACTTCAAAATTTGCTCTTGAATCCACAGTGTTGTGCAATGACCGCTGACTCAAAAATAAGGTGACCGCACGACCGAAAAAAATTAATTTCACGGTGTCACACGTATCGCATTGAGAGCCCAGACTTTTGATTTGGCGCGCAGTTTCCCCGATTAGTTAACTGGGCCACTTCCTGCTGGATTTGTTTCAAAACGAGGCCTTCTGCGAAAACCTTTCTTTCGTTAAAATTAGTTCCATTTTCACGCAAATCAAACATGTTTTCTAAAGGTTTTGCACTAGGCTTCGTTTCGAAACAGAGAAAAATAATTGCCTATTAAACTCACACTTGATTTGCTCTATCAAACTGCCATTGGCGGTTTTTGCAATCATTCGCACTATGCTGTTAGTGTATTCTATAAAACCTCTCATTCTGATAGTTTATTACAAAAGTTAGTAAGAATGAAAAGCATGGCAAATAGCTAACCCAGAGAGGACTGTCTATTTCGTATTGTTTTGCTCTTTAATAGGGGTGGCGAATGATGCCTAGAAAATCGTGGGTCTCGGAAATTTTTAATCCGACCTCAAAATCTCGGAAGCCTTTGTGATGAGTCAAGAAGTCTCCTTTTTGTGTCTTTCTGTTCCCTCGTTTCTTTCCGGATTTTTTAAAGTCGTTAAACTGCTCGGTCTCGGATTTTCAAACGATGGTCTCGGCGTCTCGGCGATATTCGGATTTTACCATTTGCCACCCTTATATTGAAGATGTCTCGATCGTTCGTTAAACTGTATCGTTCAACGAAGCAGTGTGGCACTTCTCTAGTGATCAAATTGAGAATAGCTACTTGGCTGTACCCGGATTTTTAAGGGTTTACATTACCTTTCTACACTTGCATTTTCGCATAAGGGAGTTCTTATGAACTCTGATTTGTGATAATAACCCAGTTAATTACATTTCTCAAGGCTCGTGTAAACCGAAATAAAATGCCCATGTTGGTAGTGGCTAGAGAAAAATATTCATTTAATTATGACCCGAAATCTTACCTTACATGATCAGAATCGAATTGTACAAGGCTTCAGTTTTGCCACACCGTTGTAGCATCTAAAATCCTTTTCACTGACAACCAATCCTTACCAGAATTTTTTAATGTTGAATAATTATAAAAATCGAGGTTATTCATGTTTGAATGTGTTTTAACAAAATTATTTAAATTAGACCATACGCAATTTGATTGGCTGTGGTTGCAGTTTGCATACTAAATAATAAGCAGCACTATCTGAAAAATACACTCATTCTGACAAGCGCAAGTTTAGGTTACTTCCCTTTGCGGGATACATTTGTTTCCTCTGCGATTTCATATGTCCATCCACAGTAACTATACATTCAGTATTGCAAAGGAGAATACCATTTACTACATTCTCCTATATCGCGAATATCGACACAAATATCTAGCATTGTAACAGACAGTTGAGCGCCATGCAGTCTCATACTTCCTTGAAATATGGGTCCTGTACTGATAACAACCCACATGCCCATTAACACTGAAAGGATCGGCGGGAGTCCTTCACAGGAAGCTACGTATTTGATTTTTCTTCTCGATTATCGACGCTCTTGTATTTCCATTGGGCCCAGGTAATGGATTTACAAATATGGTCAATGAAGTTTGAGCGACAATACGTCAAGTTTTTCGGCGGAGACGTATAACATGACAGCTCTGCTCTCGTTTACGGGACCACAAAATATCTTCAATTGTATAAAATGTGGTTATTCAGTGATTGCAGGTTTAAATACCGAGGAATGCATTTAATTTTACGTACTCTGGTTAGAAAACGATATCTATTTGCAGTCAGTTAACATCTCAGTGGGACTTTCCTGTGCAATTTTAAGAGTTTTTTTTTTTGTAACACGGAATCCCTTCAGCATAAAAATAAGGATTCTCTCAAAAAATATTAAAAAATAAAATAAAATAAAGTAAAATAAAAAACCGTATCCTTTGTCATTCTTCAAAAATCTTAACATTTTCACTTCGCACTATTCCTGGTGTTACGGGGAGTAGTTTCCAGGAGCGCTCCTTCTGGTAACTTTTTGGCTTGCGAAAAGTACGAGAGATCGCAAGGGCGCGTCTTTCTCGCCCGTCGAACTTGAGTGAAAGTTCAAATTTGTCAGATATTTTTGCCCAAAAAATACAATTGTTTGTAAACAATAGCTAATTAGTTCACTAACAATATGTTGCATACTAGCTCACAGTAAATGCCTCCGTTTCTCAATCAGGTTCCTATTCAGAATCAAGTGACATTGCTTTATAAATGAAGTACAATATCATAAGCACTTTACAATATTCGTGCCAGTGTTGTATCTGATTCACAATCCTTCGCCTGCAGCTGAAGATTGTAAATCAGATAGAACATGGTCACTCATATTGTAAATAGTAAATATACATCAACAGTCTGACACGAACGGTAGGTAAGACTAACATACGACCGGGCTCCGTTGCCTTGAGTTCTTCAGTGAAACTTTAGGTCAACAATCTGATTGACTTGGCGTGGCACGGAGACGATGTGTAAGTTAAAAATGGAAGACGGTTCCACAACAACTTTCCGTAATCAATACACAGAACAGCGTAGTGCGATTGTAACCCAGGTGTTTATCAAGCCACTTACCGCCCACCTTCGGAGCAATTCCATATCGTTCGGTGTAGATTTCAACTGCACTTTCTAACCTGTAATCGACTTGCAAACATATCATCCCACTCTGCAATCTCAATGGATGTCCGAAACAACAGAAGTCCATAAAACACTTCTGATTAATGAAAGCAGTTTAGCCGAAGTGTCAAGTGTCACATTAAAGCAGCTACGTATCAGACCATGCGTGACCAAACAAAAATGCATGACAGTTTGGTCCCCGAGCTTATCTAGGCTAATAATCGAGACGCTATTGGGGTATCTCGCTTTTTCGAGGCGCTAAACGATTCAATATCTAATGTTTGTCAGTCAGTCAGAAAAAGGACGACAGTACTCTCGGGTATGAGAGGGGAACCCATAACCCTTTCATTCTCAAGCTCAAAATACAGATTCTCCGGCAACCCTTAACCCTTTGACCCCAAGAGTGATCAACTTCAATTTTCTCTTTTCAGTCTCCCACCAGATATATATCATACAGTATGGAGGATTTGGCATTTGATACCTTGCTCAAACAACAGCTGATTAAAACATAAATTCTCTTTTCATCACTCATACATTTTCATATTTTATAGTTGGGAGAATTTGTATTTTGAGCTTGGGAGTGAAAGGGTTAAGAAGAAAATGTATGAGTGATGTAGTGAGAATTGAGAGTATCTTGAGCACGCTACCAAAAGACAAGTTCTCTTCACTGTATGGTATCTTTCTGGTGAGAAACTGAAGAGAAAATTAAAGATGATCACTCTTGGGAGTAAAAGGGTGAAATGAACACGACAATCAAGCCACTCGAAGCTCCCTGTGCAGAATGGGATTGAAAATTTGAACCCAAATCAAAGTAAGCTAGTTCAAACTTTTGCTTTAGTTAGTTTTATAACTTCACTTGACAAGAGTCTTGATGATTGGTTCAAAGTTTCATGTCTTGAGACGCGGGGAAAGTTTGTGTTTATATATGAAAATATTCGAGACAAAAACGCATGATTCGTATCACTGATACCATCTGAAGCAGTTTAAAAGGGGAGCCCCACCTGCTTCAGATATCGGCGAATTGCCACATTTTATCACTGAGCTGCTACGCTCATCCAGTGATCAATACGAGTACTGTTTTCACAAACACCCATAAGTGTATGTTGACTCAAGAAAGCCAAAGGCCTTGTGCAAATAAAAAATAGTTGCCCCCAGGACCCGGGGCCTCGGATCAAAGTGGATATTTATATGTGCAAATAAAGAAGAGTTGTCCCCAGGACCCGGGGCCTCGGGTCAATTGGAGATTTATATGTGTGCCGTCAAGTTTGGATGCTGCACACGGCCTATACCGAAAGTTCCAAACGAATCCGTGGAAAACTGCGGAAAGTTCTTCATCTTTCAAGCCGTATCCGGCAACACCCTATGGATGTATTGTTTTGTCGGCACAGGAAGCTGCCAACTGGTCATGACAAACATCATGAGGTCAACCGTACTATTTTGTCTGCCTGCTGCGTGACTACGCAGTAGGCTAAAATTTTCCAATTGACTAGTGTTGTATAGTCTTCCGATTCAATTTTAGGCGACGACTACCTTCTTGAACCTTCTTTGCTGTGCGTGTTTCACTAGATGTCAAGAGTCCGTCGATTCGTACGGCCAACCAATATCCGCAGCTCGCCAAAACTCCTCGCCGAATATTGAATCATGTCTACTATCACTAAGCACAGCGCCCTTTGAGACGCCTTTTGTGATAAAATTCTTTTGCTGTATTAAGAAGCTTCGTGCAATTAAGAAGAACTGAGCAATCGCATCTGAGAGCAACACAATGGCCGCTTATAAAGGGAAGCTTTGTTAAAGTGACACTTGATTTGCTGTTATGTACAGACAATATACATAAGACAAGCCGTACGGACTTTTTATACAGCCATTTATAAATTTTGCCTTTGGTAAAATTAGCTGTCAAATCGGCGTCGCACGGCACAGTTAGAACAGATCGAGTTACTCACCTTCATGAGGTTATCGCGTTGTTTTATACTGCTGTGAATTCTGCCACAGTTGCATGAAACTTTCCGAGACTTTCCGGATTTTCGCTTCTCTCCTTGCCTCTTTAAAGAGAACGTTCTGCTAGCTAGGTTTTGCACGTTTCCCATTTTCGCGACAGAGGTATTATCTGGCCGGTCAAGAGCGTTCAACAGGGTATTATATTAAGGTGGTCGCACTGTTAATATGTTAATATGTTGAGCGTACTATGACATCAGCTTATCATCAAAGTCACCATAGTCACAAGAGTTCTATTATCAGTTTGCTGTTTCGATTGCCTTTTGACTGTAAAAAACTTCCTGGGACGGTAGCTGGTCTGGAGGAAAAAACTTAAAATCGCTCCGCTTCGTAAATCTAATTTAACGTGGAATTCACTCGCGCAGCAAATTAATTTTTTTATGGAGTATCTCAACACTGAAACAAAATATTAACTGAAATCGCGTTCACTGTATGCTTTGTTCCAGAGGTTTTCTTCCCCTCAAAAACTTGTATGCAATATTCAGAACCTTTGATAAGAAACTGGAATCGATCAAGTCACGTGAAAGCCTTGGTTACCAGCTGAGACGCCACGTGAGTCTACCGGATCAGTATGAAAGCCCGTTTCTCTTAAATGAACATGGGTAAAGGATGTGCCAATAGTTCCATGTAAGCCCATAGGTAGCACAGAATGAGGATGCTCAGGTGATACCCCCGTTGCGTTGCACAACAATTGACGGTTGCGATCAGCGATCGAAATCGCTACGAACGCCGAGCATTATTTTTCAGCGATGGCAGCGATCATATGGAAACCGAGCTTTACACATGTGGTTTTTGAGTGTTTTCTTGTCGTACGCCTTGAAATCGCAGATTTTGTCGCTCCCGCACAGTGTACTTCAATTTCGCGATCGAGTAAAAAAGTCCGCCCACACATGCATTATCCAACGGGGGGGTATCATCTACCTGGGTGACCTGTGGTAAAACCCACGCCAAGGTTTGGCTAAGAACGTGATAAACAGAGACGGGCCATAGAAAACCCCAGAAAGAAAACAGCTCGTAAGAGGCGCCATTATTCAGGAAGGGGGGATATGACGCACGGCACCCGTATGAGCCATGTAAATTTGGCGGGAAATTAGTAACACTTACTCACGACCACCCCCCCCCCCCCCCCCCCCTTCCCCCGCTAGTCAACGTTTATCCTTCGCACAATAACACTTTTCACTTCGACACTTGTTCATGTTAGTCAAGAACCTTTTTAATACAAGAATGCTGCAATATCTAGAAGCCGTGTTCAGGCTTTGATTCTTTATATTTAACTGTAATTGCTTTTTGTTTTTAATACGAGCGACAGCTAGATCAAAACAACTGGCCTGCGCAACAATTACGGTGTAAGGCCCCGAAAATGTCGGTGAGTTGAAAGCTTGTTTAACTCGACGAATATGTCGGTTGCTGTCAAACTTTGAAGAAGCTGTTGTTTTTCTCTGGATGCTCAATCGCTGCTGTTTTGATTGATCCTTAGTCCGGAAAACGATAACGTTGAACCTTGTCATTAATCAAATGTACCTATAATTTATGCTGACTTTTTTTCTCCACAAGAAAATGGCCGGCAAAATAACTTGAATATCAGATATCTTGACACCGAGCTGCTCGACATTCACATTCGTACCGACAATTTGTTTGGATTAAAGCCACGTTTACGCCAGAGTGAAGATTCCGTAGTCGAGGTATTTGTTTCTGATTTCGTGAAAACGTGTTTACACTGAGCTTTTTGACTGATCCGGTGTCAAAGCCGGGTGTAAACGAGGCAGCCTAGGATTCGCGCTCAAAGATGGCAGCACATGCTCGGAGCACACAAAACTTGTTTGCCACACGACGGGAACGTCACAAAATTCGTGAAAAAATGAATACAGTAAACAAGATCGACAAAGTAGATGAAAAATATTGGCTCCATGGAAATTTTACGTTGATTTTTAAAATTACATCAGGAAAGAAAAGAAGTATAAAGATGATGTGAACAAAAGCAAGATCTTACCGTCTGACCCATTTTCTCTTGAGTTCTCTCTTCCGTATGAATTTCTCACTTTTCTGTTGGTTATTCTTCCACGAAGCAAACACTCCGCACAGCGCGAGGTCTAGCATGCGATTAGTTAATGTGTCCTGACGCGCGTTCTGATTGGCTCCTCAATCTCTAAATAAAACAATTATTCTACGAGGGCGCGCCGAATATGGAATGATAAATAACCAACGAGGCACCGCGCCGAGATGGTTTTTCATCATTCCATATTCGGCAAGCCCGAGCAGAAAAATTGTTTTATTAAAAACTGGATCACAAATTACTCTGCCGTACTGATTTATTATTAGGGACTTTAAGATACAGGACGCGGGAGGACGACGGCGACGTCGGTGAAACAGTAAAACTAATCACAGAAGACAAAAGAAGCACGTGAATATCTGAAATTGACATGTTCTCGGGGTCGCCGTGCTCTCGCGTGCGACTTCAAATGCTTCTTTTTTACGTCGTTGTCAGGACGTGGACGACAGTTCGATAAAATAACGACAGTCGTTCTTCTTAGTAGGGAACGATGAAATCAAGGGAACCTCGGCAAAAACGGAACAAATTGAGCAGCCTAAGAATAGGCAAAGTTACAAAGACAGGGAAAACAGAGACACTATTTCTTGGTTCCTCGCGTTGCCGTCGCCGTCCTAGGTTTCTTAAACTCCCTATTACAAAGAGCGTATAACGACGCTCATTTCAAATTGCTGCAAGCCTTACTACAAAATGCGGACGTTATTACAAAATGCCGCAACCTATATTACAAAATGCGTAAGTTATTACAAAATACGTAAGTTATTAAAAAATGCCGCAGCCCTTATCCCCCTGCAAATTAAATGCGTTAGTTATTACAAAATGCTTGTCATTACAAAATACTGCAGCCCCATGGACAGAAATGACGGACATCGTGCGACCAAATTTCAATTTTTAGAAGCTTGTTCTCAGCCAGTGAAACCACACGAAAAACAATAAATATAAATATTATCCAATCAACGCACGCCTGTATTCGCAAAGTGCCAACGGCATTGATTTGCAAAATAGCTGGCAAGTTTGGTGTCTCGTGGGGACATTTTAAAGTGCACACAAGCCCAAAAATGATATCTTCACAATCGATTCTACATAAAGTAAATAGTTGACTATTAGATTATTTCCGTGTTTCAACATTGCGCCTATAAGTTATAGAGGTTTATATTTCAACTAGACTGGCGTTGCCAGTGAGCTCGCGGCGTGAGTTGCGTCGAGACCAGAATATACTAAAATGGAAAGTAGAACTTCCAAGAGAGACTTCCAGTTTCTCACCAGAAAAACATTACACAGTATAGAGAACTTGGCTGTTGACACCTTGCTCAAATGAAACCTGATTAAACTATAAATTATCATTACAACACTCATACACTTGCTTCTTAAAGGTTGAGCGACCCTGCATTTTGAGAATGCGTGACATATCTTTTTATGCACAGTCGATTTTTTACAGTTTGACTTTGACTCTTATTTCTAACCAGAGGCCACGATTACTCCAGCCTTCGCTTCAATACTTTTGTGTTTTCTTTTATTAACTGAATACGTTTCTTCTATCAGGCTTTCGAGTATTCGTGTTCTGTAACAAACATAAAATTGAAAGCGAGGAATGTAACACGACACTTGTTTACAATATTATTGCGGTTTTGTTCACAGTGTGTTCAGTCATTTGTGACTGCAAACTCAATGCTCAGGACTATTTCGGTGTATTTTTCATATCTGGTATACAATGACCAGTGCGAAACAAAGGCTATACATGATCGAATGAAAGAAACATTTCAACAGGCAATGTACGATAAGCAGAAGAATGTTATGAGGCAACAGATGTCATGTACAGAGTAAAGCATAAATCGCCATTGTTTTGCGGCTAAAGCTCATCGTAGCTTTGGTTTCCGTTTTCGGCCTGTTATCCTCCCAGAAGTATTTCGTGCCACCACAGAAAGTTTCGTCGGGCCTAAATATTTAGCGGCGACAGAGAAATTTGCAATCCCCCAGCGGTATCCATCAAACATTTGTTTACGGCTATTAAGAACACAAGCCAAAATCGTTCCCTAAAATCCAGTTTATCCGTACATGTTCCACAGATCCCAATGGCGTTGAGTTTGGATGGGATGCAGTTAACTTTTACACACAAGTAACGAGCAATATTCACTGGTCACATCTCTAACAAATTAGTAGCGAAGTCAATTACATACATACATACATACATATTTTTATTGATGCACCCCTCAAGGGGCTTTTCAGCAACAATTTGGCTTCGCCATACCCAGTGGAGTACAGGCACTGAGGATGGTCACTGCCAGAGATTTGTTTACGTCCTCAGTCGTTCGTTTACGTCCCCCCTGTAATCAAGTATAGAAGTATAGGGAGACGGGACCGCCATTTTATGTAGTCATCCGAGCCACGTGAAGATCTTACCATTTGCTGATAGAAACAAAGGCAGCATCTTCTCCTTTTTTTCTATCAGCAAATGGTAAGATCTTCACGTGGCTCCGTGTCTCTATTCATTGTACTAATGACGTCACAAGCGTACTGGCCACGGGTCTGTCTTGTTTATAAAGTTTGGCAGCATTCATTAAGAGTGGGTGGTGAAGTTTCAATCAGTGACAAAAGTTCTTGGGACACTTTCAATAAATGACATATTTCAAACACAAGTCATTGATTAAGTGTACTGAAAGGTGCAAAACACATATTCTCCCCCTTCCCCTCAAGTACAGTGTTGCGTGTGTTTGAAAAAACAGGTTCAGGACACTTCAACATTGAATGGGGGGAGGGGAAGGGTGGGTGTCTTTTAACTGAAATAGTAGATCACTGAAACTGTGTGAGTATCCCAAGACTTTTGTCACTGATTGTTGGTTCATGTGACTTTGCACTGCAAAGTCATTGTTGTTGAAAAAGAAATTAATATTCTGATATCTACTTTTCTACAGTATTCTTCACTCAGAATTTAGAATATTCTACCTTCACATACAAAACAGACCCTTATGAAACACACTACATTTGCAGGTTGATGTGCACCCTGTGTTGCTACTGTATTTTTGCCATACACTTACATGAACAGAAGAAATCATTAGCAACTACCTGTGTCTGAGTGTTGTGGCAATATTATGCTCCAAAGTTTTAGCTATTTCAAATTTGAAAAAAGAGATCAGCTATATTGCCCTAGCTTACTTGCCTCAAAACTTCCAAGTTTTAAAATTTGCAAAATTCACTCTTAGACAGAAAATACTGTCAGCAATCTGAAGATCATGTTAAAACTAGAATCTCTGTAAAGTTTCAGCTCTGCATTTAGTGCTGTGGATGAGTTAAATATTAAGTAAATGAGATTTTTTGGAATAACAGTCAATACATTTGGCTATAAATTTAACACTTGTGTCATTATATTTAAAACAAATTATTTTAGTACAAGTCAGCTGTCAGTAGCTTATGTCATTGCATGCCTCTTCCCTACAAACTTCTGACTGTAGACAACATCCAACTTTGAACCAAAAAATATATCTATGTCTATATATATCATACAGAAAATTTAGAATTTCAAAAACATGCATCAATAGTGAAACGTTCGTCACAGCTGAAAAAATGAATGAAACCTTTACCCCTCGCACTTTACATGTCCCTTTCTAAGAGAATAAATAGAAGTTAACAGTCATTCCCTAGATAAAAAATGCAGATCCTCCCAACCTCTTCAACAAGATAATCTATATGATGCAGTGAGAATTAAGAGTTTAATCAGCTTTCATCTAGGCAAGGTATCAATAATTGCCAAGTTCTGCATATTTCTGTATAATATATCTTTGCTGCGAAACAAAAAGTGACATAATCGAAGCTAATGCGAGATAAAGAAAGGCAAATGTTTCAGCATTTGGCCAGTCATTTTCTCGCTCTCGCAAAATACACCGATAAAGAGACTTAAAAATGAAAGGTGATCCTTACTGGGGTGAATCAGCGACACGTTGGCCGTACGAACCAGATCTGGTTTGTCTTTCAATCAAAACAATGTCATATCGTACATATCCCACACGTACTGTTTGAATGAGTTCGGCTTATTTCGCTCGGAAACTCTTCGTAAATTAGATTCCAGGTCCTCTCGGAAAAGGTGGTTTTGGCCGATGTGATCTAATGCTGACCGCGAAGAAACCACGACCGTGAGATCAATCTGCCATGTTTTCTGCCCGCCATGTTTTTTTATGTCAGTTCCTAGTCCTCCTCAGTCTAGTAAGGGTGCCTGACTGTTTTGGTAGGAACGGGGAGGGTTTTTGTGGAGTTTTTGCCGATTTGCAGGTCAAAAGGTAATTTTACAGACTATGACAGTTATTCGCTGCAGGAGATCTAGTGCAATGTTAACAAAACATATTTCTAGCTTTGGACAGCACTGTCCAGCTATTACAATCATAATCACAAATGCTGACATTTGTTGACACTGTTCTTGGTCGTTATTTGTACCGAGCAGTCAAATCTGGCAGTTTCCCAACGTTTCCATATTATTATTAATGGCAGTATTTCGAATCTAAAATTGATAAGCGCTGCTTGTGATGTACTAAAAATGCTCAATACATTCTTCTGGCCAACTTTCTCGCACAATTTAGCGGTTTATTGAAAAACTAAGGGAATAACCGCTGACATCGGAGTGCGGGCTAAAAATGTCCAACATTTCTCCTGATGGCCAATATCACAACATAATATAATGATGATATACAATCGATGTACAATAGATATTTGTTATGTAGATGCAGAGAATACTTCGGTTTTAAACATTCTTGAAAAACAAATAAAAGCATAGAATATCTGAAACATGTGCTTCAATATTTCTTATTTTTGTTTTTAACGGTGGCTGGGCGCTAAATACAGCTACATGGTAGTTTTACGCAGTATTATTTTATTTGATCGATCATGCTTGCACCAACCAAGACACCGGTTATGCGCAGACTTCTCTTGGAAACTATGAAACTTTCATAACTAAGTCTTCAAAATATTTTATAATGCTTTCGCCCCCAGTTAAACAATAGAATTGTTACTTGGAAATTAGAGGCATTCAAACGTGTCCAAGCAATCGCAGAAAACTCCAGAAAGAGAACAGCTCGTAAGAGGAACCATTATTCAGCGGGATCAGCAATGTAAATTTAACGGGAAGTTTGAAACATTCACCCACGCTTCCACCGCTAGTCAACGTTTATCCTCCGCACAATAAGAATTTAAAACGCTTTTCACTTCAATAGTTTTTCATGTTAGTCAAGAGCTTTTTAAATACAAGAATGCTGCAATATCTAGAAGCCGTGTTCAGGCTTTGATTCTTTATATTTAACTGTAATTGCTTTTTGTTTTTAATACGAGCGACAGCTAGACCAAAACAACTGGCCTGCGCAACAATTACGGTGTAAGGCCTCGAATATGTCGGTGAGTTGAAAGCTTGTTTAATTCTGCGACGAATATGTCGGTTGCTGTCAAACTTCGAAGAAGCTGTTGTTTTTCTCTGGATGCTCAACCGCTGCTGTTTTGATTGATCCTTAGTCCGGAAAACGATAACGTTGAACCTTGTGATTAATTACCTATATGCTGACTTTTTTTTTTCTCCACAAGAAAATGTGTATTAATATGCCGGTGAGTTGAAAGCTTGTTTAATTCTGCGACAAATATGTCGGTTGCTGTCAAACTTCGAAGAAGCTGTTGTTTTTCTCTGGATGCTCAACCGCTGCTGTTTTGATTGATCCTTAGTCCGGAAAACGATAACGTTGAACCTTGTCATTAATTACCTATATGCTGACTATTTTTTCTCCACAAGAAAATGGCCGGCAAAATAACTTGAAAATCAAATATCTTGACACAGAGCTGCTCGACATTCACATTCGTACCGACAATTTGTTTGGATTAAAGCCACGTTTACGCCAGAGTGAAGATTCCGTAGTCGAAGTATTTGTTTCTGATTTCGTGAAAACGTGTTTACACTGAGCTTTTTGACTGATCCGGTGTCAAAGCCGGGTGTAAACGAGGCAGCCTAGGATTCGCGCTCAAAGATGGCAGCACATGCTCGGAGCACACAACACTTGTTTGCCACACGACGAGAACGTCACAAAATTCGTGAAAAAATAAATACAGTAAACAAGATTGACAAAGTAGATAAGTAGATGAAAATTATTGACTCTATGGGAATTTTACGTTGATTTTTAAAATTACATCAGGAAAGAAAAGAAGTATAAAGATGATGTGAACAAAAGCAAGATCTTACCGTCTGACCCATTTTCTCTTGAGTTCTCTCTTCCGTATGAATTTCTCACTTTTCTGTTGGTTACTCTTCGACGAAGTAAAGACTTCAAATGATCGGCTAACTTGCACAGCGTGAGGTCTAGCATGCGATTAGTTAATGTGTCCTGACGCGCGTTCTGATTGGCTCCTCAATCTCTAAATAAAACAATTATTCTACGAGGGCGCGCCGAATATGGAATGATAAATAATCAACGAGGCACCACGCCGAGATGGTTATTCATCATTCCATATTCGGCAAGCCCGAGCAGAAAAATTGTTTTATTAAAAACTGGATCACAAATTACTCTGCCGTACTGATTTATTATTACAAAGAGCGTATAACGACGCTCATTTCAAATTGC
Source organism: Plumapathes pennacea (assembly GCA_964036295.1). Taxonomy (NCBI): domain Eukaryota; kingdom Metazoa; phylum Cnidaria; class Anthozoa; order Antipatharia; family Myriopathidae; genus Plumapathes; species Plumapathes pennacea. Next base: position 3,095,272 of record OZ038467.1, read on the forward strand.
TGCAAGCCTTACTACAAAATGCGGACGTTATTACAAAATGCCGCAACCTATATTACAAAATGCGTAAGTTATTACAAAATACGTAAGTTATTAAAAAATGCCGCAGCCCTTATCCCCCTTGCAAATTAAATGCGTTAGTTATTACAAAATGCTTGTCATTACAAAATACTGCAGCCCCATGGACAGAAATGACGGACATCGTGCGACCAAATTTCAATTTTTAGAAGCTTGTTCTCAGCCAGTGAAACCACACGAAAAACAATAAATATAAATATTATCCAATCAACGCACGCCTGTATTCGCAAAGTGCCAACGGCATTGATTTGCAAAATAGCTGGCAAGTTTGGTGTCTCGTGGGGACATTTTAAAGTGCACACAAGCCCAAAAATGATATCTTCACAATCGATTCTACATAAAGTAAATAGTTGACTATTAGATTATTTCCGTGTTTCAACATTGCGCCTATAAGTTATAGAGGTTTATATTTCAACTAGACTGGCGTTGCCAGTGAGCTCGCGGCGTGAGTTGCGTCGAGACCAGAATATACTAAAATGGAAAGTAGAACTTCCAAGAGAGACTTCCAGTTTCTCACCAGAAAAACATTACACAGTATAGAGAACTTGGCTGTTGACACCTTGCTCAAATGAAACCTGATTAAACTATAAATTATCATTACAACACTCATACACTTGCTTCTTAAAGGTTGAGCGACCCTGCATTTTGAGAATGCGTGACATATCTTTTTATGCACAATCGATTTTTTACAGTTTGACTTTGACTCTTATTTCTAACCAGAGGCCACGATTACTCCAGCCTTCGCTTCAATACTTTTGTGTTTTCTTTTATTAACTGAATACGTTTCTTCTATCAGGCTTTCGAGTATTCGTGTTCTGTAACAAATATAAAATTGAAAGCGAGGAATGTAACACGACACTTGTTTACAATATTATTGCGGTTTTGTCCACAGTGTGTTCAGTCATTTGTGACTGCAAACTCAATGCTCAGGACTATTTCGGTGTATTTTTCATATCTGGTATACAATGACCATTGCGAAACAAAGGCTATACATGATCGAATGAAAGAAACATTTCAACAGGCAATGTACGATAAGCAGAAGAACGTTATGAGGCAACAGATGTCATGTACAGAGTAAAGCATAAATCGCCATTGTTTTGCGGCTAAAGCTCATCGTAGCTTTGGTTTCCGTTTTCGGCCTGTTATCCTCCCAGAAGTATTTCGTGCCACCACAGAAAGTTTCGTCGGGCCTAAATATTTAGCGGCGACAGAGAAATTTGCAATCCCCCAGCGGAATCCATCAAACATTTGTTTACGGCTATTAAGAACACAAGCCAAAATCGTTCCCTAAAATCCAGTTTATCCGTACATGTTCCACAGATCCCAATGGTGTTGAGTTTGGATGGGATGCAGTTAACTTTTACACACAAGTAACGAGCAATATTCACTGGTCACATCTCTAACAAATTAGTAGCGAAGTCAATTACATACATACATACATACATACATATTTTTATTGATGCACCCCTCAAGGGGCTTTTCAGCAACAATTTGGCTTCGCCATATTACTGTGGAGTACAGGCACTGAGGATGGTCACTGCCAGAGATTTGTTTACGTCCTCAGTCGTTCTTTTACGTCCCCCCTGTAATCAAGTATAGAAGTATAGGGAGACGGGACCGCCATTTTATGTAGTCATCCGAGCCACGTGAAGATCTTACCATTTGCTGATAGAAACAAAGGCAGCATCTTCTCCTTTGTTTCTATCAGCAAATGGTAAGATCTTCACGTGGCTCCGTGTCTCTATTCATTGTACTAATGACGTCACAAGCGTACTGGCCACGGGTCTGTCTTGTTTATAAAGTTTGGCAGCATTCATTAAGAGTGGGTGGTGAAGTTTCAATCAGTGACAAAAGTTCTTGGGACACTTTCAATAAATGGCATATTTCAGACACAAGTCATTGATTAAGTGTACTGAAAGGTGCAAAACACATATTCTCCCCCTTCCCCTCAAGTACAGTGTTGCGTGTGTTTGAAAAAACAGGTTCAGGACTCTTCAACATTGAATGTGGGGAGGGTGGGTGTCTTTTAACTGAAAAAGTAGATCACTGAAACTGTGTGAGTATCCCAAGACTTTTGTCACTGATTGTTGGTTCATGTGACTTTGCACTGCAAAGTCATTGTTGTTGAAAAAGATATTAATATTCTGATATCTACTTTTCTACAGTATTCTTCACTCAGAATTTAGAATATTCGACCTTCACAAACAAAACAGACCCTTATGAAACACACTACATTTGCAGGTTGATGTGCACCCTGTGTTGCTACTGTATTTTTGCCATACACTTACATGAACAGAAGAAATCATTAGCAACTACCTGTGTCTGAGTGTTGTGGCAATATTATGCTCCAAAGTTTTAGCTATTTCAAATTTGAAAAAAGAGATCAGCTATATTGCCCTAGCTTACTTGCCTCAAAACTTCCAAGTTTTGAAATTTGCAAAATTCACTCTGAGACAGAAAATACTGTCAGCAATCTGAAGATCATGTTAAAACTAGAATCTCTGAAGTTTCAGCTCTGCATTTAGTGCTGTGGATGAGTTAAATATTAAGTAAATGAGATTTTTTGGAATAACAGTCAATACATTTGGCTATAAATTTAACACTTGTGTCATTATATTTAAAACAAATTATTTTAGTACAAGTCAGCTGTCAGTAGCTTATGTCATTGCATGCCTCTTCCCTACAAACTTCTGACTGTAGACAACATCCAACTTTGAACCAAAAAATATATCTATGTCTATATATATCATACAGAAAATTTAGAATTTCAAAAACATGCATCAATAGTGAAACGTTCGTCACAGCTGAAAAAATGAATGAAACCTTTACCCCTTGCACTTTACATGTCCCTTTCTAAGAGAATAAATAGAAGTTAACAGTCATTCCCTAGATCAAAAATGCAGATTCTCCCAACCTCTTCAACAAGATAATCTATATGATGCAGTGAGAATTAAGAGTTTAATCAGCTTTCATCTAGGCAAGGTATCAATAATTGCCAAGTTCTGCATATTTCTGTACGATATATCTTTGCTGCGAAACAAAAAGTGACATAATCGAAGCTAATGCGAGATAAAGAAAGGCAAATGTTTCAGCATTCGGCCAGTCATTTTCTCGCTCTCGCAAAATACACCGATAAAGAGACTTAAAAATGAAAGGTGATCCTTACTGGGGTGAATCAGCGACACGTTGGCCGTACGAACCAGATCTGGTTTGTCTTTCGATCAAAACAATAGTCATATCGTACATATCCCACACGTACTGTTTGAATGAGTTCGGCTTATTTCGCTCGGAAACTCTTCATAAATTAGAATCCAGGTCCTCTCGGAAAAGGTGGTTTTGGCCGATGTGATCTAATGCTGACCGCAAAGAAACCACGACCGTGAGATCAATCTGCCATGTTTTTTTTATGTCAGTTCCTAGTCCTCCTCAGTCTTAAGTAAGGGTGCCTGACTGTTTTGGTAGGAACGGGGAGGGTTTTTGTGGAGTTTTTGCCAATTTGCAGGACAGTCATGTCCGAGGTCAAAGGTAATTTTACAGACTATGACAGCTATTCGCTGCAGGAGATCTAGTGCAATGTTAACAAAACATATTTCTAGCTTTGGACAGCACTGTCCAGCTATTACAATCAGAATCACAAATGCTGACATTTGTTGACACTGTTCTTGGTCGTTATTTGTACCGAGCAGTCAAATCTGGCAGTTTGCCAACGTTTCCATATTATTATTAATGGCAGTATTTCGAATCTAAAACTGATAAGCACTGCTTGTGATGCACTAAAAATGCTCAATACACTCTTCTGGCCAACTTTCTCGCACAATTTAGCTGTTTATTGAAAAACTAAGGGAGTAACCGCTGACATTGGCGTGCGGGCTAAAAATGTCCAACATTTCATTTCGATGGCCAATATCACAACATAATATAATGATGATATACAATCGATGTACAATAGATATTTGTTATGTAGATGCAGAAAATACTCCGGTTTTAAACATTCTTGAAAAACAAATAAAAGCATAGAATATCTGAAACATGTGCTTCAATATTTCTTATTTTTGTTTTTAACGGTGACTGGGCGCTAAATACAGTTACTCGCATGGTAGTTTTACGCAGTATTATTTTATTTGATCGATCATGCTTGCACCAGCCAAGACACCGGTCATGCGCAGACTTCTCTTGGAAACTATGAAACTTTCATAACTATGTCTTCAAAATATTTTATAATGCTTTCGCCCCCAGTTAAACAATAGAGTTGTTACTTGGAAATTAGAGGCATTCAAACGTGTCCAAGCAATCGCAGAAAACTCCAGAAAGAGAACAGCTCGTAAGAGGAACCATTATTCAGCGGGATGAGCAATGTAAATTTAACGGGAAGTTTGAAACATTCACCCACGCCTCCACCGCTAGTCAACGTTTATCCTCCGCACAATAAGAATTTAAAACACTTTTCACTTCAATAGTTTTTCATGTTAGTCAAGAGCTTTTTAAATACAAGAATGCTGCAATATCTAGAAGCCGTGTTCAGGCTTTGATTCTTTATATTTAACTGTAATTGCTTTTTGTTTTTAATACGAGCGACAGCTAGACCAAAACAATTGGCCTGCGCAACAATTACGGTGTAAGGCCTCGAATATGTCGGTAAGTTGAAAGCTTGTTTAATTCTGCGACGAATATGTCGGTTGCTGTCAAACTTCGAAGAAGCTGTTGTTTTTCTCTGGATGCTCAACCGCTGCTGTTTTGATTGATCCTTAGTCCGGAAAACGATAACGTTGAACCATGTGATTAATTACCTATATGCTGACTTTTTTTTCTCCACAAGAAAATGTGTATGAATATGTCGGTGAGTTGAAAGCTTGTTTAATTCTGCGACGAATATGTCGGTTGCTGTCAAACTTCGAAGAAGCTGTTGTTTTTCTCTGGATGCTCAACCGCTGGTGTTTTGATTGATCCTTAGTCCGGAAAACGATAACGTTGAACCTTGTCATTAATTACCTATATGCTGACTTTTTTTTTTCTCCACAAGAAAATGTGTATTAATATGCCGGTGAGTTGAAAGCTTGTTTAATTCTGCGACAAATATGTCGGTTGCTGTCAAACTTCGAAGAAGCTGTTGTTTTTCTCTGGATGCTCAACCGCTGCTGTTTTGATTGATCCTTAGTCCGGAAAACGATAACGTTGAACCTTGTCATTAATTACCTATATGCTGACTATTTTTTCTCCACAAGAAAATGGCCGGCAAAATAACTTGAAAATCAAATATCTTGACACAGAGCTGCTCGACATTCACATTCGTACCGACAATTTGTTTGGATTAAAGCCACGTTTACGCCAGAGCGAAAATTCCGTAGTCGAGGTATTTGTTTCTGATTTCGTAAAAACGTGTTTACACTGAGCTTTTTGACTGATCCGGTGTCAAAGCCGGGTGTAAACGAGGCAGCCTAGGACTCGCGCTCAAAGATGGCAGCACATGCTCGGAGCACACAAAACTTGTTTGCCACACGACGAGAACGTCACAAAATTCGTGAAAAAATGAATACAGTAAACAAGATCGACAAAGTAGATAAGTAGATGAAAATTATTGACTCCATGGGAATTTTACGTTGATTTTTAAAATTACATCAGGAAAGAAAAGAAGTATAAAGATGATGTGAACAAAAGCAAGATCTTACCGTCTGACCCATTTTCTCTTGAGTTCTCTCTTCCGTATGAATTTCTCACTTTTCTGTTGGTTACTCTTCGACGAAGTAAAGACTCCAAATGATCGGCTCACTTGCACAGCGTGAGGTCTAGCATGCGATTGGTTAATGTGTCCTGACGCGCGTTCTGATTGGCTCCTCAATCTCGGCATAAAACAATTATTCTAGTGGGGCTTGCCGAATATGGAATGATAAATAACCAACGAGGCACCGCGCCGAGATGGTTGTTTACAATTCCATATTCGGCAAGCCCCATTAGAATAATTGTTTTATTAAAACCTGGATCACAAATTACTGCCGTACTGGTTTTTTATTACAAAGAGCGTATACCGACGCTCATTACAAATTGCTGCAACCCTTAATACAAAATGCGTCTGCCCCTAGCCAAAACAACTAAGTACCAGGGCAGTTTTAGATTCAATGGTGCGAGCGCTTACAATACTCTACCCCTTAATATAAGACAAGTAAATACACTTAAGAAGTTCAAGATCCAGGCAAACCGTCACTTCAAATATTTACCATCTTAGCAATAAGTGCTCTAGTGTGCTTTTCATTTATCTACTTTCATTCATTTATTTATGTCAAGTATGTCATTTGTTCTATCTGTCACTTAGTTGTCTGTTTGTTAACGTAGACAGGACTATGTTTAAACTAGCTACATATGCTAAATCAGATGTTCCTGTATAAATATTTAAAACAATATGTAAAATATAATAAATAAATAAATAAATAATAAAAATAAATAAATAAATAAATAAATGCGGACGTTACTACAGAATGTCGCAACCTATATTACAAAATGCGTAAGTTAATACAAAAAATGCGAGTTATTAAAAAATGCGGCCGCAGCCCTTATTACAAGTTAAACGCGTTAGTTATTACAAAATGCGTAAGTCATTACAAAATGCTGCAGCCCCATGGCCAAAATGCGGCCAAATTTCAACCAGAGGGCCTGCAGTGTGTATTTTTACGCGCCACGATTCGCGACGTCTTTTCCAAATTGGAATACCACGAGAATTACATCTCTTACATATGTACAGCTACTGATTTTGTGTAAATGTTTTAGGTATCCTTGTATTGTAACATAATCCAATTAAACACTTTGCATTTTAGTCTCCGTCTTCATACTAAAGTATCGCGGAATTCGAAGGGCTCATAATGTTTTCGATCTAATGGCGCTCAGAACCGTTCTGGACAATTTTTAAATGCAAAAAGCGCGCAGGGCCATTTTACAATGCCCAGTACATTCACTTGAGGACTACGTCAGTTTCACCTGACAATAACATACAGAATTCAGAGCTTGAGGTCTACAAAACCTGGAACTTGAGCGGAATTAGATTGTCAAGATGAATCAGAAACAGGCAAGAGCCACGATCGTAACTATCGTGTTTTGAAAAGCAGAGCCGAGAATGATGCTTCTAGGAAATCGAACTGCTCAAATAATTAAAAACACTTGTCGTATTTACATGCGATTTCGGCACTTGTCCAAGATAGCATGGAACCACGCTGTTTCAAGTTTTTTTCCCTTGTCCCATACAAAAACCTCATATATACGGACGCCATTTTAAAACCTGTTGTGAGCATGCGTACTGCACGCGTCTGTCATTTCTGGCCATGCTTATTACAGAATAGGTAACTTATTACCAAATGACGCAATCCTTATTACAAACTCCGTAGGTTATTACAAAATGCTACAGAACCTACTGCGTGCTACTCTCAGTTTTCCAGCTTTCGTGATAAACCCCCAGGCTCTAGAAAAAGGAGAAAACACACAACAAATGTCCCTCAGTTCCCCACGCACACAGGGCAACAAATGTTTGCAACATGTAGCTTTGTGATTCTTGTATGTTTTAACAGACTGTACATGTCAAAATCAATCTCTTCACGGTGACGTTCGATGTATATATTCTACGAATTCTACGAAGCAGTGGTGTGGGACGTAAGAATGGTTTTCCGCTGCACTAACCAAGGGTCATTGGAAAAATCACATATATATTCTACGAATTCTATTCTATTCTACGAAGCAGTGGTGTGGGACGTGAGAATAGTTTGTCCGCTACACTAACCAAGGGACATTGGAAAAATCACAATCATTCAAAGTCCTTATTTACCTTCTGGCGATCGTTCGAGCACGGTCCGTAACTTCCCGTGTTTTAAGCGTCACCCCAAAGATGTCCTCGTGGAAGCGCCCCTGACTCTGCAGACAGATTTATAAATTTAGGACAACTCTCGACTACACTGACCCAACTCTTTATAAGTATTAGTAGATACACATATATACGCGTTATACGCATACACACACATACCTTCAGTTTGTCAGTGTATTCTTGAACTTCTTGTGGTGACATAGCAGTAAATTCCTCCAACATACTCTGAAGAAAAAACGCATAATTCAATCATCATCAGTATGATGCTCAGTTCCGGATAATTTTGCAATAACAAAACCCTGTGAAGTATCCAAAGTTTTCTGTCTAAGATAAATCAGTGTATTCAAAAGTTGAAACACAAATAAACAAAACAAACAAACAAAAAAACAAACAAACAAACAAAGCTTAGGGACATCGAAGAGCACAGAAGATGGTGAAAGTTTAGGTCCTAACTGTCATCGGATGTATCATCGTGGTTATTTCAAACTGGATGCTACTAGAGTGCGTAACTATGGAACTGATCTGAAGCATTAAAAACCAATAAACTGTGAAGGATGAATCCCAGCAGACACTTGTTGTACCCCAGTGATTTCTAAACTATTTTGAAGGTTTAAACAAGGGCAACTGTTCACTTTCCGTTTTCCAAGGAATTGTTTTGTTTTCGTGTGACGTCATGGCGGCCATGTTGGATGACTCCAACATGGCCGCGATGTCCCTGTTTTCTGAATGTCCAGGGATTGACTGAAAACCATGTATTGCATAAGGAGCTCTCACTTGCAGAGTTCTGTAGACATCGGCTGCCATAGAAACGTCTCCGCAGACGTAAAAGTGTGCTCCCTGAGTCAGCAGTTTGTCACAAATATCATTTGCTTCCTGTTTCAACATATCTTGCACGTAGTGCTGCAAAAAGAACACAACGTACTATCATTTAAAGTATTTGCTTCTTCGTAAAAAATCTAAAATAAGAAAAACAAATGACCTTTGAGTTTGTGTCACGTGACCTGAAATGGGACAACACACCAGCATGCGTTTCTAAGTAACAGTAAAATGTCACGGTCTTACCAGATTTTTTGCTCTCAGTCAGATACTTCGCCCAGAAATACCCGAATGAGAGAACAACGTCCCACTTGCCGAAAACCCACTACAGGGCGAGGGGATATCTGAGATTATCATATTTCTGGTAAGAAAAATCTAAACTAGGTGATAGAAAGTTGATAGGGTGCCATCCGTTATTTGAGCTACCTTGGGTTTGTTAGGTTCTCGTGACAGCGCGGTCCACACATCAGTCAAGGCGCCTTGTTCTTGCATCGCTGCTATTTCATCCTTGTAAAGGTAATCATGCTCAGAACTCCGGCAGCCGAAGAACAGCATCATCTCGCCCCAGGCCGGCGCGGGCATCAGGCTCTCCTTTTCACCTGCGCTTTTCTTCGGTTGTAAGAAGGGGAGATCACGCCTTGGCAAAAGGGGACTGGACAGCGGAGAACTGTCACATGAGCGAGGGATAGGAGGGGCCTTTGTTTGCATGTCAAACTGCCTCTGTTGCCAGAAGCTGCGAAATGGAGCTATACCCGTCCCAGGCCCCACCATTATGATCGGGACCGAGCCGTCCTCGGGCATGTGGAACGAGTGCGCTCTGAAAAGTGAAAGAACCAATGCTTAGTGACAGACGCCATGGAAATACATTCTTGACATCACTTCCGCTAGTCAGCGCAGCGTTCATCGTCATTACTATTCAACTCGGTCTAACTCGAGGTAGAATTTCACCTTGTGTGTAAGTGCCGTTTTTCTTGTGGACGGCTGATGTTATAGAAAATGGGCTGAAACCCACTTATAGTTGAGTACTGAGACACGTTTCTTGGCTTATTCTTGGAGTTTTGCAAGCGTTACATTGTACTACAAAATCCGTATTTGAATCCATGGTTTGGTGCAATGACCGCTGACTCAAAAATAAAGTGACAGCAGGCGGCCGAAAAATTTATTTCTTAGAGACACTTACTGTCGCACGTAGCAAGGTACCAGGTCCCCAGGCTTCAAGGAATTCAGCCACGTGGAACAGACACCAAAGTGAGTTGGACCTTCACCATCAGCTGTCAGACGCATTAGACATTAGTTATCACACGAGGCTTTCCATGAAGAGTTAAATAAAACAAACTGGAGCAGCAAATTTAAGGAGGGGGTGGGGGGACGGGGGGGGGGGGGGGGAGAGAAGGGTGGTGTTGGAATTCTTCAGTTGATCCGTCGTTTGCCACCCTGCTCGATGTTGTACATAACAATTTAAAATATATCACCACTTGTTTACGACTACTCCAAGCCGGGATAAAGGAAACACTTTCATTGATTTGGAGTATCTCAACAGGCCAGTGCTCGTGGTGGCAACGAAAAGACGCAAGCAGGGATGGTTTTCATCAAACTACCTTACCTCTCTTCTTGAACTGGACAACAGACACTGTTACATGAATTTCACCACGGTACAAATCAGGAGACGAGGAAATGGAGTAAAACCTCTGCCAAATAAAAATTACAGTCATGTTCAGAATGCAGATTCATTCGACAATTCAAGAGGAAAATGTACGTGGTGAGAACTGACAGTTTAATCATCTTTTATCTGAGTAAACTATGAAACGCCAAGTTCTCCATATTGTAAAATAAATTGTTTTTCGGATGATTATCGAAAACCAAAATCAAAGTAAGTACGGTGCCATTCACGGAGGCTGTAAGACCCAGAAGCCCAAACAGTTCGTGTTTGGTTTTACTTTGAACAAGAAACCAATCAACAGCGCGAAGAAACGCGATCGCCAAGTCTATCACTCTTGGATTATGAAAATACGTTTTGTTGGAGGGATAGGGGATGAGAAAAAGGCGCTGGTTGAAGAAATGTGCCTTGGAATTTCAGTGGTGTATATAACCACTGGTAGCTTGAGGGCGATACGGCTGCTTCCTTTACTAAACTTACCGGCTGCAGCAGTGGCATCTGAGACAAGAGCATGAGGGCGCTGACTTTGAGAGAAGGGAACTCCTCTATCACTTCCACGATGTTAGATTGTTTCTCGTACTTCCAGTCTTCGTATTCAGATTCCCCCTATCATCGAAATAGCATCAAGACAATTTAATTAGAATTGTATCAAAATTCAACAAAATGTTCTTCTGCAAACAACTGGTCTAGAGAGACTAATAATTCTAGAAAAGACATCTGTAGTGTGAGCAGGGCTTAGGTGAACAGCACCAAGACTCCTGTTAATTGTTGTCTTCTTGCTAAAACTCAATCTTTCCTATGAAACTTCTTCTTAAAGTCGATGTCCCGAGCTGTTCAATTCTACTTTTCAATTTCTGTCCTTTTTTATGGGAATAGCTGTGTGAAATAATTGCAACTAACTGCGATTAGTGTGATACTTTCTGACAGCTCTACAGCAACAGTGTACCTTGCCAAGACATTGCAAAATTTCCTGCTCCACTGTATCCGTTGTCTGCAAGTAAGAAAATGAGGGGTTTGCGTCAAAGATAAGATCTGCAAGTCCTTTCTGGGCTCTAATTCTTTTTTGACATCGAGACGGCTTGTTGAGGGGTTAAAAGTAAGTTGATTCATTAGTCCTCTACTAACTGATGGAAATACTTCTTGACATAAAACTATGTTCCAGTATACACATGTTCGCAAATTTGAACTTAAGCGAAGAAGTAGGAGAAGACGCAGTCTACCTGAGTTGACAAGTAACTGAGGACTTGTGACGTAGGAACGCTGGCGATGTCTGTGAAGCGAGAAAAGGCCTCTCTTATGGTGAACGGGGATGGAAAGCGTCCCAAAGTCTTCCATGACTTGACTGGACCAAGAAGTCCTGTAAACAACACATCAACAACAACAACAACAACAACAACAACAATAACAGAGAATTTTTTAAAAGGTGCGCACGTGTTGTAAAATGTTACAGATAAATTTTCACATTAAATCTGTCAAATACAAGTCTCCGTGAAAACACGTTCTTGACGAAACCTCCGTTTGTCAGCGAACATTGCCATTACTGTAACTCAGGCTAACTCGAGCCCGTTGTTCTTTGTAAGATCCTGCAGGAAATTACTTATGATCTTGGCAAGATCTTTCCAAGATTCTGGACATGGGCTTGTGGAGAAATATGTGTTACAAAAAATGAATACAACTACATGTAAGTAACTTACAGTTGAAAATCCTGGTATTGATTTTCTTGGCTAGCTCTTTAGTTTTTACGAGCGTCACATTGATCTTCAGTCCACAGTCGTTTTTGTGCAATGACCGCTGACTCAATAATAAGGTGACCGCACTTACCTTTGGTTTCGCTGCTGACTTCAATGTTTATTGGTTTGTCTGGGTTAGGTGACTTGTGAAGTTTCTTGATCAAGGCGTCCACTAGCTCCGGACGATTGGCGGGAAATACTGACAGGTGGTCACCCGCAGCGTAAGTGAGCTCATCGTTATTTTGTGCATTAAAGCGCACCAGGATTGTAGAACGGCTGTAACAATGTGACGATGTGACGATATTAATGCAGGTAATCTATCTATCTGTATATATATGGTTAGAATGTGCAAATGAGGGTCACCAACAACAGTCTTCCTGGAGACTACTCCCTCTGGACAGTCACAACCAACACACTAATAAAATTATAACATAACTATCGTATATAATTATGTGCTTTACCATACATAAATAGATAAATATCAAGGAATGTTATATGGATGGCACTGGCAAGGTGGCTGAGACATATATGGAAAACATTAACACGGAAAGATGACACGAAAGCCGACTGGGTTATATTTTTTTTTGTAACACATTTTGAAAAACTTACTTCGACTGTGGAGACTGCAGATTCTCGACGGATATAACTTTGATGGGACAAACATTTTTTCCGCTGGTATGTGACAAATCTACGAAAAAAGCAGAAATACGGGAAATAGTAACAGTTTATTAATTTGCCCCACTTCTTACAATATTCTATTTGATACACATTTTGACCATGATAGTGCAATCGCGGCCATGTTGGATTCGCTTTCGACAGAAGCCAAGGAGACATCGGACTCTTTTAGTAAACATGGCTGCCATGACGTCACGTGAGAGAGGTTGGGTATCATTAACTAAACTGTTCATAAAAGCGCATTATTTACTTGGCTAGGATTGTGTATCTCGGCAAGTTTCAAACAGCCATATCCTAAGAAATGGGTTCGACAACTGAGTTAAACATTAGACTTTTTCCCAAGTACAAAGCGTCCATAAAGCTCAAAGACATACTGGCACAAAGTTCACCAGGCTTCTCTGAGCTGTTCGTGAACCGATAACGGTCTGGGGACCACACATTAGACATGGAATTCAGGCCCTCGGTCAGCTGATTTGGGTTGATGTCTTCACCAACACAAAATGTATCGCAGGACGCCTGCAAGGAATGTATAAAAAATGATTAAATATCGTGTAAACTACTCACACTTTAAATCTGCTAATGTTGAGTTAATTTTACTGCCACCCCACGCCATCAAAATTGCAGTAGAAGCTCTTCGATATCAGTAACACTGCAGCCAAGGTTTCACAGAGGCCGTAACGAAACACTTTCAACCAGCCAGAAGCCAAAGTGATTTGACACTGGTTAGTGTCCGGGATGCCTGTTGCCTCTATTTCAAAACGAGGCTCAGTGCGAAACCGTTCTCATATAAAGACGAGTTTGATTTGCATGAGAATGAAAACTCACTTTAAAAACGCTCTTTGCCCAAGTCTTGAACGACTCCTCCTGGCCACAGAGCTCGTCTCCTTCACCAAGTTTCAGCATTTGTTCTCCACCAAGTTCACCGATAAACTTATCAAGTGAGCGTGCAAAAGCACAGAAGTTTGGATAGGCTCTAGAACCCAGGCCAAACACCGAGTACCTGAACAATAAAAGCTGACATTCAGTTATATGACGTCATGGTGGCTAAATCTCACTCAATACGGCCGCGATATCTCCAGGAATTGCATGCAAATCCAGAATAGTTTCACTGAGGGTTATTAAAATAACCAAGCGAAATGCTGGGCTGTCGGCTAATTCGATCATGAGACTAAGAAGCCTTAAGCTTTCAAGGATTAAAATCCTTTAACTCCTAAGCTCAAAATGCAGATTCTCCCAACCTTTTAAGAAGAAAATGTATGAGTGCAGATGTAGTGAGAGTTGATAGTTTAGTCAGTTTTTATCTGATCAAAAGCCAAGTTCTCCATATCGGATGATATAACTCTGGTGAGAAACTGACGGAGAAAACAGAAGTTGATCACTCTTGGGAGAGAAAGGGTTACATTCCAAGTACCTGACTTTAGCCAATGGCTGATCTTCTACTCCAATCAACTCGTTTCCTTTCTTGGTTCGTAATTTCGCCTTCATCAAAGAGCTGATCGACCCATTACGATTTTCCCTATGAACAGTGATCAGTTGTAAATTAGTCACACGTTTGCATGCTTGTCACTTTCCTAGCGTTGCTAGTACTCAAAGAGTAAACAGAATGCTTAATTTCACCTCAGAATGAGTCAACTTACTGGGCTTGAGGATGCCTCAACTCGTACAAGTACCGAGCAAATGCCTGCGACAGAAAATATCCTGTATTAGTATATACAACACAAGTGAATAGTGCTTTTCGCGCGCTCTGATTGGCTACTCAATCTCGGAATGGCGGAAGCGGCTCGGAAAATAGCCACCGCTGATCACCTTCACTTCGGCGAATAATTGTTAATTATAACAGTTTCTTCCCGTCTTTGTATATTGTACTTCTAGGCTACGAACGAACGAACGAATGAATAAATGAATAAAGAAAGAAATTAACGGCTTCTTTCTGCAACTCAATTCCCATATAGTAAACGGACAGTACTTTTGGTTGTAATTCCCCTCTACGTTTTACATTTTAATCTTACCTCGCCATTATCAGGTGGATTGCCGTTGCCAAACGTGCTGGTCACGATCAACACAAGCTGTTCATTCTGCAGCTCGGGGAACGAATATTCGTCCATACACCTGACCTGGTGCAGGGAAAATATGATGCTTGATGCTTACCTTTATTGTTGCTACTGCAGCGTGTACTACTACTAGAGTGATTTCAATAAACCCGTGAAACAGTTTTTATTAGTGAGGGTGTACTAGTATCTAGTAGAGAGTATTTGTCTATATCTTTGATTCGAAACAAAATGTTGCGATATTGGGAAATTGAATATCCGAAGTGGCCGTGATCCGACCGCTAGCAAGTGTTAATGTCCGCGTCGATACAAATATATTGAAGACATATCTACGGAACGTCACTAAAAACACGCGAGTCGACGTCAACTCAAGGCAATTTCTTGTCCTTTCACCGACCAAATGCCAGTAGTGCATGCAGGCTCATTAGTTTTTGCTCATTAGTTTTTACAAATTATGACAATTCTAGGCTCCTCTCGCACAGCTCAACACGCCAATCAAGTGCCCACATTGTTTCTTTTATATGGGCAAGAGTCTAGTTTACTGTGAGTTTTGTGTAGGGGCTTTTGAGAAGAATTTCCGGTGGCAAATAAACATAGTCCATTGCCGTATAGTCTGACATCTACTTGGAGTGTGTACGTGTCTCTAATAGTCTCTAATAGTGTAGTATCTGTTTCACGGGTTTATTGAAATCACTCTACCACCACCACCACCACCACCACTATTATCATTTCGACTATACTGCTGCATACCTTAGGATTGAAAGCATGAAAGAAAAGTTCTTTCAACATGTTGGCGTAATTCTCAGATCTTCCTGTCTCCGTCGCGTACAGGATCAAGGCCTTCGGTCGCTTTGCCATTGCCTTCCTAAACAATCTGGTCGAGAATTGGACGGCCCTGGAAGGAGTAGAGCAGTAGAAAGCTTGGTTTGCTAGCTTCACGGATGTAATTTGTTTGTATAAAGGACATCTATCTCTGGTCACATGACACGTATTGGATACGTTTGCCTATCAGTATAATCGGACACAACGACGAAGGTTTTTAGTATATAATAGCCTGTGTGCCTTTGTATACGTACTTTGCAACTTCTTTGAAGCTTTTTCTTCTCCGTGTCAACTTCAGGTTGAGCCCCTCTTGGGTGACACTGAAATGCTTCCAGGGGTCATCCTATAATCATCAAAGAAAACAAAATCAAACTTCAGTACTTGCTTTTAGATTCTTCCTCCATTGAAGTGCGCCCTAAATAATGAATGCGTCTAAATCTTCGTAATCATGAGGGTAAATCATCACGTTTGCACTTCTTTTGGTTGCATTAGGTTTGCCAGTTTTGTCAGTTTTGCCAATTCTGTTAAACTGACTCTAATCCATTAAAAGTTGCACCGTAATAGGGTGAGTAACATCACCCATGTTACAAGTTGTGGCAACAAGTTGCACAAAGTAAAACCTACTATTTCATGAACTTATTATACATAGGTAGTGCAGCACAAATCGCATTACAACTTCATACAACGCAAGATTGTTGTGGCACAAGTTGCAAAAAATGTTGCCCGTATTGCTTTGCTTCGCTTTTAGAACTTGAGCAAAACACGACTGGTGCATCCTTCACTGACTGTTGCGTTTTATATTTAGATTAAAAAACCAACCAACCTGATATTCGTAGCTTGGTTTCAGAGAGTAGTTCAGCATTTCCTGAAAAACAAAAATTGAATCGTCGTTCAGTTTGCGTGCTGCATCTGAAAAATTTAGACTTTTTCATTCTTGTAAAATCGACCCCAAGAGAACCAATCAAGGGCCTGGTTTCTGGATCCCGATTCTGGATTTTGGTTTCCATGCAAACAAAAAAACAAAAAAACAAAAACAAAAACAAAAACAAAAACAAAAACAAAAACAAAAACAAAAACAAAAACAAAAACAAAAACAAAAACAAAATCAAAAAACAAAAAAGCCAGAATTAAGACTTATGAACTTAGCTGAAATAAATAAAATTTGAATTTATGGCGTTCGTTCTTTTGATTAACCGTTTCACTCCCTAGCTTCAAATGCAGATTCTCCCAGCCTTATGACTGATGTAGTGAGAACTGAGAGTTTAATCAGCTTTAATCTGAGAAAGCTATGAAAAGCCAAGTTCTCTATACTGAATGAGAAAATTGAAGTTAATCACTCATGGGAATGGAAGGGTTAATGAAACCACAACAAACACAGCATCTGATTGTCATCTACTGTGTTGAGTTTTTTTTTTTTTTCTCATTCTACAAAGCGCTCTATTTATTTTGTGAAAATAGATACGCGGCATTCTGTAGTTGCTCTCCGGCGAATGCGAGTTGTCTCACCTGATGAAATACAGCCGTAGCACTCCCTGAGGCTGGGGGCACAATCCACACCCAGTCCGCTGGGCAACCCCCTCGCAGCTTCACCTGTCAATATCATCACAAATGACGTCATTATGACGCATAAACCACATGTCAGAAAATAAGGGAACAACAAAAAACGCTATCATTAAAGTATAGTAAATTGCAAATTACTTTTTCAACTTGTGGTTGGTTGGAAGTGTTTTACAGTCTTTGTGATCGGTGCTGTAATAACTTTGGTTTTGGCTGTCAAAAGTCAATCGAAAATTGCTGTAATGTGTATGCAAGTGTGCACTAAACTATCATACCTCGTTTGCCATGTGTTTCATGAAGGAATCAGATGCTGAATGATGATCAGTCATAGTCACCCCATCCCTCTGTGAGAAATGGGAGCACGTCATATTAGTCTTGCTATCACACGCCAAATATATACGAGGGACGCAAGCATATCGAGTCTATATTATGTGGCACAGATGGTAAGCAAGCTCTAATTGGTCAATTTACCGGGCCATAACTTACGGTACGGACCGATTTATGTTTTTCACGCCTCTTAATAAATTTCGAACCGTATCCCTAACCTCGTTTGCTTGATCCGTATTGTAAGTAACGGAACCCTGTTTTCTTCCTCGCCTCGTGGCTGAGCCCGAGCTTCAAAGCGCGAGACAAAACGTCGGTAACTTGCAGTACAGACCGCGCACTATTAATTCCCAGTGAAAACAGGTCGACACAACCACAAGCAAAACTAATGTCTTCCCATTGCTTGAGTCGCTCGTACATGACGAAGTTTTCGAGTAAACATTAGCCATGAAAAGCAAAAGGAAACACAAACCTGGAAACTGGTGAGGACCGCCACGTTTAGCTCCGCAGTCGCCAAGTCCTTCCACAAAGAAGCGTTACTTTTGGTATCCAGACCCATTTTCTTTGCAATTGGCTAAAAAAATACAAGCACATGGAATGAGTACAGTTATGGTTTTTCACAAATAACAGCCTAAAAAACTGGTTGCTTTCACAATATATTCATATGTATGAGCATTATCTAATATAAAGCATAGTGTGATACCTCTAGCATGTTGTAACGCATTGGGTCTCCCAAATCACGTGATCCTACTTCAGTCACCATGTACCTGAGGAGAATAGGGAGGGAGGGGGGGGGGGTGTTAATGTCGACAAAGCTGAACGACAGTTTAATGTTTCCAAAGATCTACTTACCAACGGACATCCAAACATAGAGATTGATAAGGCAAGACAGACAATGGAAACTCTACAAAACATCTACAATACGCTCACCAGCCGTTAAAAGGACAGGAGGGGAATTCCACACCACCAACGTCGAGACACAGGCTGGATATTGCAGGCAATGCGTACCATTTCAAACCAAACTCCTCGAACCAAGGATACCTAGTACGATTTAAAAGTTTACTGGTGAGCAAACCGCGCGAAATAACAAATTGACGTAGGGGGGGGGGGGGGGGGGACAGAATCGTTTAATGAATGAAAATTCACCGTGTGGCAGTTTTCTTGACAGAAGTCAACTCGTGCTGTTATTGTTATTATTTTTTTTTACAAAACGCGTCGCCTGATGATGATGGTGATGGCATTGATTATAATTCAGAATATCTAGAAACTCACTTTGGGTGCTTGATAGAAACCTCGAGGATTAAGTCTTCAGGAATTTTAAACATCTTTGGCTGCTCCCCGTTTGCTTGAAGTACCAGCGGAAGAACGTCGAACTGAGTGCCCTTCCCTTGCCAACCAAGCTGCTGACAAATCTGCAGAGCAAAATAAGCAGTTTCCCAGCGTTACTTAGATCTAGAAAGTTTTCAATAGCAGTAGCAATTCCAACAGTAACAGTGCCGCCGGCAGTTGTATTTGACTTGCCGTTGTTGCAGTAAGTGTAGCTAGCACTATTAATTATCGTACTAGTGCTATATAAAACGATAGATGCAACAGTTATGAATTTCACGGAATTCTACAAAACATGAACTACTTTTTACAGAAGCAGTGCAAATGGGAAAATAATAGGCATAGAATTTCGGTGGAAGCCCCTATCTGACTGTAGCAGCAGCAGCGCGAACACAGCAGTCGTTCTTAAAACAAGAGAGTACTAGGTAATAATTACCATCAGTCTGTTTTATAATTTCAATTATCATGTCAGAGAAGAAAACAATCAAAGTTACCTCAGTGATCTCCAGGTTGGACGGATCACCGACGATTGTGCCATTCGGTTGGCGGTATCCAGCATAACGGATCAATTGAGGGTTCCACACACGAAAATCCTTCAGCTCGTGTCGCCTCTGGGGGAACACAGTAATGGTCGACCTGCAGGGAAACAAACGTTAGAGGAGAATGTACGTCACCACTCTTCTTATCGTATTTTCTGTATTATCTTTTTGATATTTCTAAGCGTTTTGATCTTGGCAAACAACAGGAATTTAATCTTGAAAAATCTTATGGACTCACGTATCAGGATAATTGACTCGTGCATAACACGAGGTTTTGCTTTCATATCGTTCACGAAGGCGTTAGCATGACGGTCGGTTCCCTTCACTACGATTAGAATTTTGAGGGTCTTGAGGGTTGTCAAACTTTTTTAGTCCAATCAATAAGGGCAGGAGATGGAAAACCAAAGCAATCAGACAATAATTCGATTCTAATACACGCAGTGTAAACATCACGCGTACTATCTGCCTTGGCTCTTAAATAATCAAAAACTATGCGATAGCCTAGATTCTTGTAAATTCTTATAAAATGCGAAATCAAATGAGGGACTGACTTAGTTATCTTTATGATGACAATGATCATTAGAAAGTGTTCGTGTCTTAGTTGAATCATTAGCTCAGCTGTGTCTACTCACCTAACTTGGCCTTTGTTAGTTGCGTATTTGATGTGCGTAATCATTGCGTCAAACATTCCCTCTACAGTATTTACATCTCGGGCATCGAACAACTGCCAAATAAGGGAAAAAAGACAAGGACGCACAATTTACATGTAAACAATTACTTCTGTGGACGGCCAAACTGGAAAAATGTTTAACTTTCACCGTGTTTAATATTACTATTATTATTATCATTATCATTATTATTATTATTATTACTATTATTATTAGTGGTGGTGGTGGCAGTAGTAGTAGTAGTAATAGTAGTAGTAGTAGAAGAGTGATTTCAGTAAACAAGTGAAACAGACACTAGACTATTAGAGACACGTACGCGCTCCAAGTAGATGTCAGATCATACGGCAATGGGCTTTGTTTATTTTCCACAGCCAAAAATTCTTCTCGAAAACCCTCACCACAAAATTTGCAATAGTTACTCATGTGCATCTGATGTTAAGAAACATTGTGGGCACTTGATTGGCTTGTTGAGCTGTGCGAGAGGAGCTTAAAGTTTAATTTTCCCCGTAATTTGCAAAACTAATGAGCCTGCACCACTGGGTCCAGTTTTTCAAAGCACAATTAGGCTAATCCTGGATTAGGTCTAAACTTTCATGTCATTTATATGCCTGAAAATGTAAATAAAGTTTATTGGCAAAGGGGTCGAGAGAAGAATTTCGTTAATCCTGGATTAGCTTAGTCGGCTTTCGAAAAACCGGGCCCAAGGACAGGAAATCATTGCCCTGAGTTGGTGTCGACTCGCATGTTTCTAGTGACGTTCCGTAGAATTGCCCTCAACATATTTGTATCGACGCGGACATCACCGTTTTTCAGCTGTCGGATCGCGGCCACTTCGGATGTTTAATTTCCCAATATTACAACATTTGTTTCGAATCATACATATACACAAATCTCTCTACTAGATACTAGTACACCCTCACTTATAAAAACTGTCTCACGGGTTTAGTGAAACCACTCTAGTAGTAGTAATAGTAGTAGTAGTATAGTGTTAGCGGACCTCTGCAAAATATGGGGAATTTATTGCTACTTGGATGGGTATTCCCCATCCTCGGAGACCCAGGGGCAGATCGTGGAGCAGCGGTGAAAAGAACGGCGGGCAAAAAGCGGCGGAGGGGGAGGGGGAGGGGGGAGAAACGAAGAGGAGGAAAAGAGCCCCTGGGAACACAGTCTGTTCAGACCAGTATTGAAGGCGTGAGACGAGCACGCCGCCGATTGGGCGAAAAAATTTATCAATTGTATTTTTTCGCCCAATCAGCGATTGTCGTCAAATGCCGCCTGTCAAAACTCCATCAAAAGATTAAGAGATTAAGCGCGTTTACGTTTCGTTCGGCAAGATGGAAGAAGCTATTAAATTTTCTGTGTGATTATTTCCAAATGCCAAGGAGTTGAAAGCCGAGCAATTGATCGTGGAGAATGTTGTCAAGGGAAGAGATGTGTTTGGGGAGCTGCTAACGGGATTTGGCAAGAGTTTGACCTTTCAAGTTTTGCCAGTCGTTTCGAAAGCGATGAATGCTGCGGGCCAGAACTTCCCCGCTTCTCCGCTGGTCGTTGTTCTGTCTCCGCTGTCGTATGATCGACGACAGCGGAGACAGAACAACGACCAGCGGAGAAGCGGGAAGTTCTGGCCCGCAGCATTCATCGCTTTCGCAACGACTGGCAAAACTTGAAAGGTCAAACTCTTGCCAAATCCCGTTAGCAGCTCCCCAAACACATCTCTTCCCTTGACAACATTCTCCACGATCAATTGCTTGGCTTTCAACTCCTTGGCATTTGGAAATAACCACACAGAAAATTTAATAGCTTCTTCCATCTTGCCGAACGAAACGTAAACGCGCTTAATCTCTTAATCTTTTGATGGAGTTTTGACAGGCGGCATTTGACGACAATCGCTGATTGGGCGAAAAAATACAATTGATAAATTTTTTCGCCCAATCGGCGGCGTGCTCGTCTCACGCCTTCAATACTGGTCTGAACAGACTGTGTTCCCAGGGGCTCTTTTCCTCCTCTTCGTTTCTCCCCCCTCCCCCTCCCCCTCCGCCGCTTTTTGCCCGCCGTTCTTTTCACCGCTGCTCCACGATCTGCCCCTGGGTCTCCGAGGATGGGTATTCCCAGGGTAGGTATCAAATAATTCCTTTTCATTTTTCACTGTTTCATTTTTCCTATTTCGAAGTGCAAATCAATTCGCAGAGCATGTTGGAAAAATTACAGTCACATGTGCCAACTTCGACATAGAAATGCTTGCCTTCATTTATTGTGACGTCATTGAGAAAGCCTGGGATTAACTTTCAATAGAAACTCGGAAATTGTCGGCCGGGTAAACCGGCCAGTGTCAGCCTTGCTATTGTTTAGTTCGCACCGTACCTGTAGCTTATTCCACTGAATTCTCCCAATACATCTGGCCGCGTTTCTCCAGGCGGTTTTGGCGCCAAAATGAAGCTCCTTCTTCGTTAACTCGTAGGTCCCAGTCTCCTCAATTTCCTTCGTGACTTCGGCCAGACGGTTGTGGTGGGCAGGCATATTTTCTCTGTTGATGAAATCAATGTAAGTTTGAGCATTCGAAGCCTTGACTCCTGTATATGCATATTGCTCTTTTATAGTAATTTGTTCCGGTTTGGAAGTTCGAGATTTGTCCAAGAAGCACTGTAAAACTTATTCGCTCGCCTACTGGTGAGATAAAACATGTTAAACAAATAGGACTTAATTGAAACTCAATTGAATCTGAAGTGAGCTGAGAGCCGCTCAAGATACTGTGTCCCACACTATTTTTCCTTAGACTTGCATTCCAATTCATACATAGATAAGTTGAGAGAAAGACAGACAGACAGAAGGAAATAATGTCAGCTTACAATTTCATTGATGTGTAATATTGCGCGATGAAGTCTGTGGCCTGCTCCATAACTTCCTTCGCTGGTCTTGGAATCCCGTATGGTCGCTTTTGAGGGACGTCTCCTCCATAAGGCTGCATCAGGGAGCCCTGACATCTTCCTGCTGTGCAGTTTAAAGGCTGCTGTTTGGAAGGAGAAAAAACATATTATCTTTAGTCCTATCACTCCCAAGATCAAAATGCAGTTTCTCCCAACCTTATCAGATGGAAATGTACGACTAATGCAGTGAGAACTAATAGTTTAATCAGCTTTCAGCTGAGCAAGCTATCACGAGTCAATTTCCCCTTTCTGTATGATGTCTCCGGAAATTGAAGATCTCTCTTTGTTATTTTCCTACATTTTGAAAAGAAAGGAAATATTTGTTTCTAATATTAGGTATACAACTCCCTATTGTGATTTCCTAAAATTTACATCTAAACATTAACTGCATTCTGAAAAGAGAAAAATTTATTTCGTGCGGCACAGTTTGCATTGAAAATGTACTATACATTGCGCGATAGCTTGGCTCCTTGTAAGATTTGACTGCCTTGGTAATTGACAAAAGTAAACAAAAGCATGCGACAGACAGAATAATAGACGTTAATATATCAAAGCAATTAAAACAAGTTTAATTTCAGGTGGTCAGTTTCCCGCGCTTGCCTTGCAACCTCGCCTTGGACATGGCTGCGCGGTTACATATTTTAAAACTATCAAACAGCCATCTGTATTGACTTGTATGTTTTAGAGATTAGAAGAAATTAAAACTCCCCGACAAAATAATATTTTAAGAGTACGAAAAGAAAACGTAAGAAAACCCTGGATACTTACGATCGTTACTTTCAGATGCAGCGTGTCTGTCTGAACCCGTCCATCAATCAGGTTCTGTAATTTGATATACTTTAGATTTTGTTGGGGAACTCTTGACAGGACAGTGTGGCTGCACCCGTTGCTCCCGGGAGCCTGGCCTCCCACTCTTTCATGCTCGTTTTCCGCTTTTGCAATCGCAATATCTCCATTTGGGACATGGATTCTTCCGTCGGATGGTTTGATCTCAGACGTTCTAATCTTCGGCGCAGCTGTCTCTTTATCCGTCGCATCTTTTCCTTCCTTCACAAGACGTGGGTCGTTATCTTTCACGCGGATTTTTAAGCCGACTGTACTCCCCGTAGGAATTCTGGCAAGAATATTAAGTACCTCATCGTAAGAGGTATTCTCCAGGGAGGCGCCGTTCACTTCAAGTAAAACGTCCCCAACCTGGAGCAAGCCACTCTCCTCTGCCACACTTCCCTTGACTATGTCACCGATGACAGCAAGTTGGCTTGCTGGTCGCCTTTTAACGATAAAGCCAAGACCACCGAGTTTACGCTTGACAAGTTCCACGTTCACATGAAGGCTATCGGCTGAGGCTGTCATTCTTTCAGCAGAACCAAAACGGTCAAACTGAGAGAGAAACGAAAACCAACCGACTCATTACATTATACAAAGATTACAAAAATATTTTGTGAAATCAGACATACAAATGTTACAGAAGAAATTTAGCATATATTAGCTAATCATTATTATGCCTTTCAAAAGCTGTTTTGCGGACGAGAATTAATATTATGCGCTAGTTTATAATGGACTCTACTAATGCGAAGTAGCTAAGAAGTCATTAGCTTAGGGTTAATAGAGTGCAACGGGTCACGACCCAGGCGTAAGTGATCTAGGATAGTAGTAGTAGTATTATCGGCTCTGAACGCCGGAAGTATCATAAACGTCAACTGATGAATGGCGTTTGAATATTGATAAGGGCCAAATAAACGGGGTTGTCTTCATAGATCTGAAGAAAGCTTTTGACACAGTGGGCCATTCTATTTTGATCGCCAAAATGAGACGATATGGATTATCTTAAAAATAGAAGACAAAGGTGTCTTGTCAATGGCCATCTCTCTCAAGAAAAACCTATCAAATGCGGCGTCCCACAGGGCTCCATATTAGGCCCCCTTTTGTTCTTGATATTCATTAATGATTTACCAAACTGTTTAAACTCAGCAACTCCATCCATGTATGCTGATGATACAAGTCTAACCTTGAGTGCTGGTGACACGGTCACCCTCGAAAATCAAATCAATCGTGAACTTAAGTGTGTGAGTGAATGGCTGCTGGAAAATGAGCTAACTCTCAATGTTACTAAAACTGAATTTATGCTAATTACAACTGGACAAAAGCTCACATTTATTGATAGTAAATTAAACATTAACATTGACGGTCAGCCAGTTAGACAGGTGAAGAGCGCTAAAACACTAGAGGACTTCATCTTCAACAAACCTTATCATGGTCCAAGCATATAGGGCATATCAGTAAAAAGGTTGACTCTTCATTGGGTCTATTAAGGAGGGCACCAAATTGGCCATCACATAAACATTCATTTTGAATGCAGTTTGAGTAAAATCCAAGGATAATTTTCAAAGCAAAAAATTAAATATGCTTGGCACGCATCGCACCGCGAAATTCAAAATGTATTTTGGCAGCCAAGAGCAAAATTCCGCTTCAAATCTTCCCGTTCAGAACTCCACATTGAAGTTGTTCGCATGTGTTTAATTTTAAGTACATTTTTAGTCGCCAAGCTGCAGAGAAATTTCATGGACAGCGCGACTTCTGAACGCTGTGGACGCACGTGCGATTCAACAAATTTGATGTCGAAAGAGGCGGGGCCAACGGCCTTTTATAGCGCGCCTTCGTGTTTAAGCGCTAACCCTGTGTAAGATTTTCCTGACAGCCCGGGCATGGTGTTAAACCACGTAATAGCATCGTCTTTTAAATGTAATGTTAACGCTTGTAATTTCTTTTTTTATCCTCCCAACCATGAAAATCTGTAGCGCAATCAAAATTTATCAAGAAATCGTTCACATTTTCTTGTAGTTTCCCTGAGAAGGTCGGCAACTTAACGCCATTTTACTTAGTTCTTAGTAGAACCCACTTCTACTTCGTGCAACATGTTGCTGCAACTTGCAACACGGTGGTAATACGTCGCGCAACATTACGGTGCAACTTGCAATGCAACATTGTTGCACGACAAGTTGCACTGAAAATGTTGCCCGTATTACTTCACTTAGTTCAGGTAACTTTTCAGGATCCTGGACTGGTCATGGCGCGCAGACTTTAGTTTGTTTGTTTGTTTTATACCAGGAAGGCTAAACTAACCCTCGGGGTCACAGGTGTACCTTCGAGGTCGAGTTCTGGATTGCTTTCTCAACAAAGGTTTACTGAATAAAAGAATCTAATTGTTATTTGTGTATGCACAGCTGTGACTTCCACTTGCGAACAAAGAGTTGTTTTCAGGTTTTGGCCTAATTTATTCTGGTACTGTTTCTGTACTTTTTTTGAATATGATTTCTGATCCGAATTTATCCCTTCACAGAATTCAATTTCTCCGGGAAAGAAATGCTATCGTTATGGGAAAATATTTCCATCTTTGTTCCTGCCATCCAACATGGCCGCCGTGCAACTCCTCTATTGCCACGGGAAAAAAAAAGTTTTTATTTTGCTCTGAGTTTCACCAGTGTATCAGTTATGGATTAACATCAATCGTTGAAAACATCACCGGGACAAATCTGGCTCAAATGCTCCCAGAACCCGCCCAGTTAAGAAGGAGACACTAGGCCAGTGTCTTCAAGTTTCCATTTATTCGTAAATATTCTTGTTGTCCGATCGAGTGAAATTAAGCTGCGCCCGCGAACTATCAGCGGAATCACCCCCAACGCTTGAGCCAACAGCTCAAAACTCAACTGTACCAATCCTCGGAGACCCAGGGGCAGATGCCTCCAGATAACAACAACACTTAGCCGATTGCACTCACTACTCAAGGAATACAGAATATTACGATCAGCGCTTTAAAGAGCCTCCCTCAACCATGATCCTTCACGCTCTCCAACGCCATTTTCGACTTCACGGTAATTCAGTTTTTCAGGTGTTTGATGACAATCCGATTGAATCTCTTCCATCGATCAATCAATCATCAAGCTAATCGTTTCGACTAAATAGTTTTATAATCTTTCTATCCTTTTTTGGTGATTCGTTTTGTGTTTTGTACCGAGTTCTTCCACAAATAATGCCGTTCACGGATCAACCGGTGGCCAAACAGCCGCGGAGAGGCAGGCCACCAAGAGGCGAGAGAACACATCAGAATATTTAATAGTTAAATAATAACAGCTCTATTGCTTTCATCCTCTCCTACTAAGAAGAACGACTGTCGTTATTTCTTAAAATATCGTCTACATCCCAGCCTAAAAAGAAGCATTGGGAGTCGCACGCGAGAGCACAACGACCCCGAGATCACGTCAATTTCACACATTCACGAGTGCCTTTTGTCTTCTGCAATGAGTTTATTGTTTCACCGACGTTGCCGCCGTCCCCTCCCGTCCTGGTACCCAAGGAATACATCATGCGACTTTAAGAGCGCGGCGCCCTGCCGATGTTCGCAAGGAGTCAAAATTTGAGGCCCCTATTTTTGACAACCACCAGAAATATTTCTGATAATCGATAATCCGACAAGATGGATCCACGCGACTACGCGAATCGGTAAGATCGAATGAAACGTCCGTGTTTTTTTGTTATCACACATTTGTTTAATATCCGTTTTTGTTCTCAGATTTTAATATTCCTCTTCTTCGGGCTGTCCCGGCGGCTTTCCATTTCCGTCATTTGGGGTTTGAGAATGCGAATCCACATTCAATGCGTTTCGACCTGGAGTTGGGTGTCTTTTCAATAGGACACACTTCGTTGATTTTCCCACGGACCTTCTCTGACAGGTGGGGCGTGATTGATCAAATTGCGAGAGCACGACGACCCCGAGATCATGTCAATTTCACACATTCACGAGAGCTTTTGTCTTCTGCAATGAGTTTATTGTTTCACCGACGTTGCCGCCGTCCTCTCCCGTCCGGGTACCCAAGGAATACATCATGTGACTTTAAGAACGCGGCGCCCTGCCGATGTTCGCAAGGAGTCAAAATTTGAGGCCCCTATTTTTGACAACCACCAGAAATATTTCTGATAATCGATAATCCGACAAGATGGATCCACGCGACTACGCGAATCGGTAAGATCGAATGAAACGTCCGTGTTTTTTTGTTATCACACATTTGTTTAATATCCGTTTTTGTTCTCAGATTTTAATATTCCTCTTCTTCGGGCTGTCCCGGCGGCTTTCCATTTCCGTCATTTGGGGTTTGAGAATGCGAATCCACATTCAATGCGTTTCGACCTGGAGTTGGGTGTCTTTTCAATAGGACACACTTCGTTGATTTTCCCACGGACCTTCTCTGACAGGTGGGGCGTGATTGATCAAATTGCGAGAGCACGACGACCCCGAGATCATGTCAATTTCACACATTCACGAGAGCTTTTGTCTTCTGCAATGAGTTTATTGTTTCACCGACGTTGCCGCCGTCCTCTCCCGTCCGGGTACCCAAGGAATACATCATGTGACTTTAAGAACGCGGCGCCCTGCCGATGTTCGCAAGGAGTCAAAATTTGAGGCACAAAAATCTTCGTCTTCGTAAACCTCCGTTTTCGCCCGTCCACACTAATTCGTTTTCGTTTGAAAACGCATCCATTTTCGAAAGTCGCCACTTTGAGATCTGTTTTTGAAAACCTTTGAGTCATCGTTTTAGTGTGGACGGAAAACAAAAACGCATTAAAAAGTATTCGGGGCCTCAGTTTCCTTAAGAACTTGTTCCTCAATTCTGTGACCCCGCGGTTTGTGACATTCGCTATCGGGATAAACATAACGATAATGGAGTTCAGTCTTTCTTCGTTCGAAGCACTGAAGCTGGTACGGCGTTGTCCAGATTGTCACGCTAGACCCCGTTTACACTTGAAAACCATTTCGAATACAAAGTATCCGAATACAAAGTTCCCACTTTCGTTTCCGGATTCGTTTTTCTCTCCGCGGAATTTATTAAAAATGACCCCGGATTCACAATCAAAGCAGCAAGGGAGCTGTAAGCTCGCGAATTTGTAAAAAGGACTTTTTTTTTGCCGAAGTAGCTATTTATAGAACTGGCTCAATTCACCACTTCGTGGTGAACGCGGGCTAAAAAAGTGTTTTATAATAATAAAGAAAAGAATTATCGACGCGGTTTTCACGGGTCACGCGACCGCGGCACTCTCCAAAATAACAGATTGTACCTTTTTGGCTCTAGAACTAAAAAGAGCATGCCTGAATTAGTCCAGATGCCAATTTTGGATTGTCTAGGCTTCATTTTGGCAAAGCAGCGGCAATTTGTTTTTTTGAGATTTGATGAGAGTTTGTATGCGGCCGCCATGTTAGTCGAACTCGGAACACGAAATGAAGTTGATCTGTGACTCAGCTTGATGTTTAGTTACTTCACATCTTTTGCAGTGCTAATTTTAAAATGTTGCGTGAAGGACCGATTTTAGTCGGCCACGCGCGTGTACACGGCTTTGTTGTCACGGTATTCAAACATCGATAGCTCCCAGAATACGTTACTTTTGAGATGGCTTTTTATGACGTCACATGCAAACCAATAATTGAAATACCTGACTA
The DNA here is from genome assembly GCA_964036295.1 of Plumapathes pennacea. Lineage (NCBI taxonomy): Eukaryota > Metazoa > Cnidaria > Anthozoa > Antipatharia > Myriopathidae > Plumapathes > Plumapathes pennacea. The sequence goes on from OZ038467.1 coordinate 3,124,763, forward strand.
ATTTGCATACTGTATGAACTTGTAAACATTCACCGGAATGGATATTTTTGGTCGAGATTCAATATCTTTTCGGCTTAGTATCTTCTAAGCCGTATTTACTGTCACTACAGAAATTTTGGTGGGTACTAAACCAACGGCTTCAGATTTGTTTGCGATATATTAACGCCATCGGTGCCACTGATTGTTTGACCTTCATGGCACCGCGCCAAAATGTCGCAATAAAAATGCAAAACACAACAGAGTGAAACACAACCAAGGTCAGTATCAATGGCCAAACAAACTTCGAATGCATGACAAACCTTCAAAATGAGAACACGTTCCGAATAAAAATATGGTCGCAACAACTACGACAACATCTTGCTTTTAAACTGCGTAGTTCGACACACCCTGTTACGCGCCTTCATCATGCCCAAATTTCGAAAACCGCAACTGCTTTATTTGGAAATCCATTGCTGACAACAGAGGGAGTAGGGAAGCAGGGAAGTAGGGAAGGGAAAGTGATTACTATACCTCGCAAATCCCACAAAGTGGGATTCGCGAGCTAAAAACTATAGTGTAAACGCCTTTACGAATCCGGATACAAATGCGGATAAATTCGCTCTAGCCCTTACAGCTTTGTGTCCACTCTCCTTTCAAAATGGGGGCGAATATGCGGTAATGCTTCCGGTGGTCGCGATAGGCCTGTTCGGAGAGATTTTTCAATGACTGGCCGACTCCTTCCAAACCGCGGCAATTTAGTCTTCGTCACGTTCCCCAGAAAGACATAGTATTCTTCACATACGCGTGTAATACGTGAAACCTGCCTATAACTTCCAAACAAATTTACCGCAGTTTCTTTAGGAGCGGGAAGAAACAATAACAAATGAAACTAGAGTCCCACTAAAAGGCCATGCCATCAGCCACAGCCTTTCAGGCAAGATTCTCTGCTGATTCAGTGTGTCCAACTGATTAAACGTACATTTAAATGTTATATGAAAACAAATTCTGTCTGAAAAGTATCAAAATCTTTTAGTACCCAATGAAGCATCGAAACAACGAAATGTTTTACAGCCTTTCAGCCAAGTTCCTCTGCTGCTTCAAGGTGTCCAATTTACTAGGAATACAATAATCGCGGATACCCCCGCGCCCTGAAGTGGGTTTCGAGAAGCGGGATTCTCGTCTCATTTCCGCTTGGAGATTATTAATAGTTTTTACAAACCATAGTTGTATAACGACGTCACCAGTCGGCCGGCGGCCTCGTGGTTTCCCTACGCTACTCTCGTTTAGTGTTCTCCCAACTTCCCACACTGGTCGATTTGCAACGACGATTTGCAACGCCGATTTGCTCCAAATTCGCACAACGGTGTTGCAAGTTTATGAATCGCTTTCAAAAACTTGCAACGCGTTGCAGCACTGCAAACATTGCGAAAAATCGTTCGCAATGGGGTGTTTACACCTGAACAATTTTTAGCGCAACATCGTATCGTTGCAAATTGTCGTTGCAAATCGACCAGTGTAACACCACCTTTACACGGGGACGCGTTATATATTTCTTAAGTATTATACTGCTGTCGTACCTGACAAAGGGTAATTTAGTACAACTGAAAGACGCACTTAACAAACGTGTAATGCGTCTAGCATAAAAACGAGTGTAGTATCAAATCGAGGCACTTCACAGTTTCAAGATGGCGAGAAATCCCAGCAAAAAAGCAGCATGCAAGATCTATGACTCGTTTTTATACCAGTCGAACTTAACAGTCAGACGACTAATGATTCTGGACGAATTAGTCGTCTTTAGTATAATAACGGCCAATTGAATCTTCGCAAACTAATGTCAAAATCTCAGAAGAAAAACAACCTATACTTACCGAGATCGCGGCTGATGCACTTGTATTGCCGACCGCGGCCGAGCTCTCTGAATCGGAGATTTAATATGCAAACTTTTCTTGAGGTCTTAGATATAAATAAAACTTATGAATAATGAATAATGAATAAACAGGAATTGCGTGTAATATTTGCGGCCGTGCTATTGGCCTGGTCTCTGTTCTAAACTCCTGAAGCGCTTCAAAACAATAATGCGTTGCGCTCACAAAAGCACTCATTGATGCCCGAGGGGGTGTTTGCGGTTATCGGACTAAATCTAAAATGTAGGCTTGAAAAATAGTATTTTGCCTTCAGATAACAACAGTTCAAATTGAACTGACTACCCAAGGTATGCAGAATAGCCTTTTTTGTTTTCAGATAACAACTGTTCAACGTTGAACTGACCACCTTAGAAATACAGAACAAGAGTTAGCGCTATTACAAACGCATAGTTATGCTCAACAGGAGCATTTTACCTTGTATTCTTATTGAGCGAAAGAACGATAAAGAACCGGTAAATACTTCCGAGGTAAAAATACTGACAAAAGACAGGGAAGATGCAAACAAGTCGGACAGGAAGTCTAACGCTCTGTGCCAGTTGTGGGTGAAGTGCTTTGGCTATGATAAAGTCACATCAGGCAAAATGATAGATGCCGTCGGCGTTTGAGTCTATACTTCACTCGTTGGACTCATTTGAACGGCAGGGTAGACCATCACGACTCGGCTTGCAGAATCTTAGGTTAGTCGAAGGGTCAACACGAAATAAATCACTAACTTACTAACGATGACAGTTCGCGGTTGAACACTGGAACAAGTCACCATGAATTCAATAGCGCATTCCTGAAGGGGGTAAAGCTCCTCGTGTCTAGAAACTATATCTATTTGCAGTCGGTAAACATCTCAGTGGGACTTTCCTGTGCGGTTTTAAGAGTTCTTTTGGTTTGTAACACAGAATCCCTTAACATTGGCAGAAATATCGGACAAGATGGCCGCCCCGCATGCGCATTGATGCACACAATCCGTTGGCTCTCTCTCAGATCAATAAAGGAAAATGTATGGGAGAGATCACAAATTGCATAATTACTTGTTCCAGACGAAAAACCGGCAAAATGTCCAGCTCGGTAGTTGTAGTTATGACTTAAAGACATCGTTTTAACCGTAGCTCGGTACAGTATTTCGCCAGTCCTTCATTCTTCTTTCGAGCGGTAAAACTTACCTTCATTTCACGCTCTGTGAGCACACTGTTTCTTTGTAATTTTCGCAATTATTAAGCTACATTTCAAGTCCGTCTTCCGATGACTTGCTTGTGTCGGGTACAGTTTGTCCAGCTCGCGATATCGAGTCGAAGCTTTATAGAGTCCGTAGAGCCCAAAATGACCTTCGTCTTTTGAGCTTTAATCTCTTCTCTAAGCCAAAATATATTGCCATGTTTCCTCTAACTCGATGCCATTATGGAAGGCCCGTAGGCGAAGAAAGGTCAGCATTAGATCACATCGGCCACAACCACCTTTTCCGAGAGGACCTGGAATCTAATTTTACGAAACCTTCACGATTTGTTTTCGAACTCCGAATGACGACGCGGGAATATTAAAATGGCGGGTAACTCAATCTCTGAATTTTAAATTTAAAATATCGGACAATGGCCGGGTATGTTAATTCACTGGAAGAGGCCGTGCAACTTATCCAGGAGTTCGAAACAAAAACAACTTCAAAGTTCAGTTGTTTTAAAGCTGACAAGGATTCGGAGCTATTGGTGAGTCCCATCACATGATTTGACTTGTTGTATCTCGATCGACATTAAATTTTCTTTAACAGTTTTAAGAGCCTCGGGTACCCAGGGTACTAACTGTGTGAAATGGTTACAGATCACACCGTTAAATCTCACAAGATTTTCTGGCAAGATCCCCGGGACGTGAAAGGATGCAAATTGCAATTTACTGGCGTTCCTTTTTTAATTCTTGGGACAAAGGTTTATGACTGCCAACACGGCGTGGTTAGGGATGTCCAGATCAGGAGGAGGAAGAAAGATCGTGAAGCGGTAATTCTCATCCAAAATTAAATCGAGTATATTCAGACAAAATTAAAACCTTCATTAGTAGCTGTAAAAATGTGCATGGACATCTTCATGTTTTTTCTTCAAGATCCGTACTAACAGTGTAATCACAGGCAACCCAGGCTCAGGGGGCCTGAAAACGAGTTTCATTTTATAAGAGTTTGAGTTGGGATCTAGATGGCGCAAAATAATTTAGGAAATACTGAAATAAAAGAAGAGAAACTTTACAAACTATCTGTAGTCGCGATTACAGCGTTTTCGGGCAAATTTTACCCAGAGCGGGTGGCCGCTTTTCCAATCTGCCTTCCCTAGATTCAAGATGGGACAGAGGATGCTTTACAAAGGGCAGGGGATAGGACAGTGAGTAGGACCCAAAGATTAAAAGTTTTTTAGTGCCAGAAATAATTTGAATGTGTGCATAAAATATCTTGTATGCATGAAAACTTCAGTTCTGTAGCATTCATTGCTTGTGACGACACAAGCTTTAAAATGGAGCGTGTTTTGTAATTTTATTTTTCTGGGTTACAAATCTGCATGCGGTGATTGGTTCATATTATCATGTGATTTGTGATGACGTTGTGATCAAGTGACTTGGCGGGCGAGCAGTTTCGCCATTTTGAAGACAGCAAGTTGCTTGCCTTAGTTGGCTCTGTGGATTATTTTATGGACCGCTCATCTTACTTACAAACGCATACGCCGGCTGCGGTAGACCCACACTAAATTTCATTGAGCGGTTTTGGCTTGGGTCTGTCCGTTCAGCCTCAAAAACCATATTGAAAGCCATGAAAGCAAATGCAATGAACTTATCAATGAACTGCATAACTATGCACAACTGTACAGAAATGTACGAAGAATCTGATATCCAGAACCTTGAGAACTTGAAGGAACAAGCTGAACGAAGGCGCTCGAGATACAAAGACGAGAACCTGTGTAAAGACGGCGAAGCAACTTCAATTCTTGACAAGCGCTTGATAGCGGATTATATGGAACTGTTTAGTATGAAGGTGAACTTGAAGGTACTTTGTATTCTTTTACTTTGTATTATTTTTGCTGATACAAGTAAAGCGTCAGAAAATCTGACTTTTGTTTCGGATCAAAATTTCACTCTGCTCTGCATTTATGTTGTTGTTGCGACATTTTGGCTCGGTGCCATGAAGGTCAAACAATCAGTGGAACACATGGCGTTATTATTTGAAAATTGGGAAATGGCTGAGGAAAAAGTGACCGTTGGTAGATCTCGCTTCGCTCAGTTTTATTGTATTCCCACAAATGTTTATGTGAAAGAAACGAAATACACCGATAAAGAGACTTAAAAATGAAAGGTGATCCTTACTGGGGTGAATCAGCGACACGTTGGCCGTACGAACCAGATCTGGTTTGTCTTTTGATCAAAACAATAGTCATATCGTACATATCCCACACGTACTGTTTAAATGAGTTCGGCTTATTTCGCTCGGAAACTCTTCGTAAATTAGATTCCAGGTCCTCTCGGAAAAGGTGGTTTTGACCGATGTGATCTAATGCTGACCGCGAAGAAACCACGACCGTGAGATCAATCTGCCATGTTTTCTGGCCGCCATGTTTTTTTATGTCAGTTCCTAGTCCTCCTCAGTCTTAAGTAAGGGTGCCTGACTGTTTTGGTAGGAACGGGGAGGGTTTTTGTGGAGTTTTTGCCGATTTGCAGGACAGTCATGTCCGAGGTCAAAGGTAATTTTACAGACTATGACAGTTATTCGCTGCAGGAGATCTAGTGCAATGTTAACAAAACATATTTCTAGCTTTGGACAGCACTGTCCAGCTATTACAATCAGAATCACAAATGCTGACATTTGTTGACACTGTTCTTGGTCGTTATTTGTACCGAGCAGTCAAATCTGGCAGTTTCCCAACGTTTCCATATTATTATTAATGGCAGTATTTCGAGGCTAAAATTGATAAGCGCTGCTTGTGATGTACTAAAAATGCTCAATACACTCTTCTGGCCAACTTTCTCGCACAATTTAGCGGTTTATTGAAAAACTAAGGGAATAACCGCTGACATCGGCGTGCGGGCTAAAAATGTCCAACATTTCTCCTGATGGCCAATATCACAACATAATATAATGATGATATACAATCGATGTACAATAGATATTTGTTATGTAGATGCAGAGAATACTTCGGTTTTAAACATTCTTGAAAAACAAATAAAAGCATAGAATATCTGAAACATGTGCTTCAATATTTCTTATTTTTGTTTTTAACGGCGACTGGGCGCTAAATACAGTTACTCGCATGGTAGTTTTACGCAGTATTATTTTATTTGATCGATCATGCTTGCACCAACCAAGACACCGGTTATGCGCAGACGTCTCTTGGAAACTATTAAACTTTCATAACTAAGTCTTCAAAATATTTTATAATGCTTTCGCCCCCAGTTAAACAATAGAGTTGTTACTTGGAAATTAGAGGCATTCAAACGTGTCCAAGCAATCGCAGAAAACTCCAGAAAGAGAACAGCTCGTAAGAGGAACCATTATTCAGCGGGATGAGCAATGTAAATTTAACGGGAAGTTTGAAACATTCACCCACGCCTCCACCGCTAGTCAACGTTTATCCGCCGCACAATAAGAATTTAAAACACTTTTCACTTCAATAGTTTTTCATGTTAGTCAAGAGCTTTTTAAATACAAGAATGCTGCAATATCTAGAAGCCGTGTTCAGGCTTTGATTTTTTATATTTAACTGTAATTGCTTTTTGTTTTTAATACGAGCGACAGCTAGACCAAAACAACTGGCCTGCGCAACAATTACGGTGTAAGGCCTCGAATATGTCGGTGAGTTGAAAGCTTGTTTAATTCTGCGACGAATATGTCGGTTGCTGTCAAACTTCGAAGAAGCTGTTTTTTTTCTCTGGATGCTCAACCGCTGCTGTTTTGATTGATCCTTAGTCCGGAAAACGACAACGTTGAACCTTGTGATTAATTACCTATATGCTGACTATTTTTTCTCCACAAGAAAATGGCCGGCAAAAAAATAACTTGAATATCAGATATCTTGACACAGAGCTGCTCGACATTCACATTCGTACCGACAATTTGTTTGGATTAAAGCCACGTTTACGCCAGAGCGAAAATTCCGTAGTCGAGGTATTTGTTTCTGATTTCGTGAAAACGTGTTTACACTGAGCTTTTTGACTGATCCAGTGTCAAAGCCGGGTGTAAACGAGGCATCCTTGGACTCGCGCTCAAAGATGGCAGCACATGCTCGGAGCACACAAAACTCGTTTGCCCCACAACGGGAACGTCACAAAATTCGCGAAAAAATAAATACAGTAAACAAGATCGACAAAGTAGATAAGTAGATGAAAAATATTGACTCCATGGGAATTTTACGTTGATTTTTAAAATTACATCAGGAAAGAAAAGAAGTATAAAGATGATGTGAACAAAAGCAAGATCTTACCGTCTGACCCATTTTCTCTTGAGTTTTCTCTTCCGTCTGAATTTCTCACTTTTCTGTTGGTTACTCTTCGACGAAGTAAAGACTCCAAATGATCGGCTAACTTGCACAGCGTGAGGTCTAGCATGCGATTGGTTAATGTGTCCTGACGCGCGTTCTGATTGGCTCCTCAATCTCGGAATAAAACAATTATTCTAGTGGGGCTTGCCGAATATGGAATGATAAATAACCAACGAGGCACCGCGCCGAGATGGTTATTTACAATTCCATATTCGGCAAGCCCCACTAGAATAATTGTTTTATTAAAAACTGGATCACAAATTACTCTGCCGTACTGGTTTTTTTTATTACAAAGAGCGTATACCGACGCTCATTACAAATTGCTGCAACCCTTAATACAAAATGCGTCTGGCCCTAACCAAAACAACCAAGTACCAGGGCAGGTTTAGATTCAATGGTGCGAGCGCTTACAATACTCTACCCCTTATATAAGACAAGTAAATACACTTAAGGAGTTCAAGATCCAGGCATTGGCAAGAGTCCCAAGAGGAGCAGCACGCTTTTGTAAGCTCCGGTCCTTTACTGCTTTTCGTATCGTCTTACTTCTTATACTACTCCAGTTAACATTATGTAAAGTCTTCTGAAGACACTTGGGCCTTAGATAATCAATTTTGGAGGTCTTCTTACAATTTGAAGCAGAAAGCCAACGGGAAGTTGCTCACGTTTGCGAATTCAACATGGCGTCCAAAGGATCCGCTCGTACAAGATCCAGTTCTAACTTGGAATCTTCTATGAGTGAGCAAATACAAGAGTTATTCAACTCTGAATTAAAGAAATATCTTCAATCCGCTGGATTTCAAGAAGTATTGAGCCAAACGCTGAAGTTCGCCATCGACGAAGCTGTCGAAGCGGCAACGAAGCCGCTCAAAGAAAAGATCAACAATCTTGAGAGCCAGCTCTTTCTAATACGGGAGAAGACCAATGACAACGAGCAATATTCCCGACGTTGTAACGTTCGCATAACTGGAATTGAGGAAGATGAGCAAGAAGATTGCTATGGAAAGGTAATTGCCTTCTGTGACAAGGAATTGGGGGTTAAAATCGATCAACATGAAATCGATTGAGCACACCGTGTTGGGAGACCCAAAGCTGATGGTTCACGCTCGATGATTGTCAGACTTAAGAGCTATCGAACGAAGATCCTAGTAATGAAGAACAGAAGGAAACTGAAAGGAAAGAACTTATACGTAAATGAGGATCTAACAAAATCAAATCAGGAACTCTATATGCAAGTTCGCAAAGATTTCCGCGATGTGGGCCTCTCATACACTCGGGACGGAGCCATCTTTATTAAACGGCGGGATGATGGGAGAATACTCCGTATTAGACGCAAGGAAGACCTGTTAAGTATCTCTCAACGTTAGACTGTGGCCTTGTGTCTTTAGACACCTAGCTTTATGACTCTCTTTGCTATTACTATGTACTTAGTACCTACATTTTTGTTCCAATTTTGTATCTATTTTTGTGCTAGTTGTGTTCTCAGCGTGGTTTGTCGTGTTCTGTCTTGTGTTCTCACCCTGGTAGATGCATTTTTCCATTGCCAAGTAGTTCGTGCGCAACAAGAGGTAAGCAGTCATATTTTTCTACTTTGGCTCCCACTAGATGGGGGTTGATTTAGTAAGTTATAGGGCAGCAATCGGGTTGTTTAACAGTCGATATCTACTTCTGACTTACAAGTTGCTTTTCACTTTATCGTTATCTTCACTTGTAAACTTAAGTGCACTTGTATGTTTTTTAGCATCTTTGATTTTATTATCCGGAAACGTTCACCCAAACCCAGGTCCCAGTCAACTTTGCATTTCCCTTGCACACCTGAATGCCCGTAGCCTTTGCTCTAGTGATAAACTCCACGAAATCTCCGCTCTCACTATTCTGCATAAATTTGATATTCTAGCCATAACTGAAACCTGGCTCAGTGTCAATATTACTGATGATTCAGTTCTTATTCCGGGCTACAGTGCTCCTTTACGAAAAGATCGAATCGCAGGTAGAGGTGGTGGAGTTGCAATTTACTTGGCCGATCATCTTTTCTACAAAAGGAGAACAGATTTTGAAAATGATAATTTAGAATTAATTTGGGTCGAAATCATCATAAAAAATTTCAAACTTCTTTGTGGTGTTTGTTATCGACCACCAAATTCATCTTCTGAAAGTGTTGGCGCATTCTTTGACTTCTTACAGAATTCTTTTGATCTCATAAATGCTAATGGTTTTTCATCAGTTGTTCTTACGGGTGATTTTAATGCTCATTATAACTTCGTGGATACTCCATCTCCTAGCACAGACACTGGATTGAAGCTTTATAGTTTTTTGGAATGTAATAACCTCTTTCAGCTTATTGAGGAACCAACGCGAATTACCCAGTCAACCGAATCAATCCTTGACCTTATTATTTCTGATTCACCAGGTTACTTTATTTCATCTGGAACCCTCAGTCCTCCTGCTAATTGCGACCACAATGTTATCTTTGGCAAATTTGTTATTCCCATCAATAAGCCGAAATGCTTTCAAAGAAGTGTCTGGAACTTCAAAAATGTGAATGTCGAACAATTAAATGAGGCTCTTTTAAATGCAAACTGGGACCAGGTGTTTCAACCTAACGAAGGCAATATTGACACTGTTTATGATAAATGGTTAGCAGTCTTTCGATCTATTGTGGAGAGTTTTATCCCTCACAAAAATGTCGTCATCCGTCCAAACGACAAATCATGGATGAATGGACATATTCGTCGCGCCATGCGCAAACGTGATCGCCTTTTAAAGCAATATTCAAGGAATAAACTTGCCTTGCACTGGGAAAAGTATCGCCTACAAAGGAATCTAGTCGTATCACTGATTCGCAAAGCAAAATCACAATACGATAAAAATATCAATGAAACATTGATGGATCCAACTTTGTCTCCAAAGAAATGGTGGAACATTGTCAAGTCGTTTTATGGCCGCAAAACGTATTCATCCATCCCAGCTCTTATTGAAGGCAATGCACTTATCTATGACCCTAAAGAAAAAGCCGAAATCTTTAACAAATTCTTTATAAGCCAGACATTTTTAGATGGCTCCAACTTATTAGAGCCACCTCAATTAGCTCCTTTTACTGCAGAGACAATATCAAATTTGCAATTCTCTGAACAAAAAGTTCGCAATCTTTTATGTGAGGTAAATATCTCCAAAGCATGTGGTTTTGACGAAATCAGTAATAAATTAATTAAAATTTGTAGTCCTGGTATTTACCGTTCGTTTGCACGTCTAATCAACACGTCGCTGTCTCTTGGTCAATTTCCTAAATGCTGGAAATTTGCAAATGTGCTGCCTCTATTTAAAAAAGACAATCGACAGTTAAAACTTAACTATCGTCCCGTCTCACTTCTACCATGTCTCAGCAAAATTTGCGAAAAGCTGGTCTTTACTAAACTCTATCAATTTCTCGAACATATCGGTTTCTTTTTTCGCTTCCAGTCGGGATTTCGTCCAGGCGACTCAACAGTGATGCAGCTAACTTACATTGTTCACAAGATCTATGAAGCCTTTGAAAGGGGGAATGAAGTTAGGGCTGTTTTCTTAGATATTTCCAAAGCTTTTGACAAAGTTTGGCACAAAGGATTATTAGCAAAACTACGCCATATAGGTGTTAGTGGTTCTTTGCTTTCTTGGTTTGAAAGTTACCTCTCTGAAAGAGAGCAGAGAGTGGTCATTGAGGGATTTAATTCTTCCTGGAGCGGGATTCGTGCAGGAGTTCCTCAAGGTTCGGTTCTTGGTCCCCTTCTCTTTTTAATCTATATAAATGATATTCAATCTAACGTCCAGTCATCCTGTTTTCTATTTGCGGATGATTCATTTTTGTTAGAGGAAGTTACTAGCTCACCCGATGTTTCAGCACCAAGATCTTCAGTCTATTATGTCTTGGTCTAAGCAGTGGTTGGTAACCATGAATGAATCAAAAACTAAATCAATGTTATTTTCTCTTAAAAGAGGAAATCCATTTCACCCTCCATTAACTCTAAACGACATTACAATTGATGAAGTTAGTAGTCATGAGCACTTAGGACTCACTCTGTTATCAAATATGTCTTGGCGTGCACATATCCTCAACATACATCAGAAAGCTTCAAAAAAATTGAACTTATTGAAAGGTCTTAAATTTAAACTTTCTAGAAGTACTCTCGAAATACTCTACAAATTACTAGTACGTTCCAACATGGAGTATGCAGACATTGTCTGGGACGGCTGCACTTTGGGTGAACGTGACCTTTTAGAAAATCTCCAGTACGAGGCAGCACGGGTAGTTACAGGTGCCATGAAAGGTACTCATAGAGAAAACGTTCTGAATGATGTCGCTTGGCAGAAGTTGCAACACCGACGTGTTATTCATAAATTAATATTGATTTACAAAATAATTAATAAGCTAACACCCAATTATCTTAATGATTTGTGTCCTTCTTATGTAAGTCAGCGTACCAATTACAATCTCCGTACAAGTAATGATCTAAATCTCCCTGCTCCTCGTACTGAGAGATTTAAAAATTCCTTTCTTTATTCAACTATTTCATCTTGGAATTCCTTACCATTGTCAATTAGATCAAGTCCTTCGTTAGCTTCATTTAAAATGAAGTTGTTTCACTTAAGGTTATTTAGTATACCTACGCTAAATCAACTGGTTTATGTCGGTGACCGTTTTCCTGCTGTCCTACATACTAGGCTTCGTTTAGGTAATAGTACACTGAATCATGATCTTTTTCTAAAAAACTGTGTTCCCTCTCCCGCTTGTAAGTGCGGTGCTCCAAGAGAAACTAGAAGCCACTTTCTTCTTTTCTGTCCCAGATTTGCTGCCCTACGTACTAAACTGCTTACCTCTATTGCGCAGGTTGCCGGTCATGCTTGGGCTAATTCGACTTTATCGAACAAAGTTAACTGGCTCTTAAATGGTTTCCCAGGCTTAGATTATGATTCAAATGCTTTTATTTTTAAATCAGTACAATCTTTCCTAATGCAAACCAAGCGTTTTTGCTAGTCTTCATGTCTTACTTTAACTATTTGTCCCGTCCTCTAACAGGGTGTTAAATCATGTTCAATTATTAGTTGTTATCTTAACATTATCGCATGTAAATTAGCTTTCTATTTTGTCTTTATGTTTGCTTGTTTTGTTCAGCTCCTTAAAATAATTATTTTTGTATTAAATTTACGTAAACTCCCTAGATGAGCTGCATTCTGCAGCTCTTGGAGTTAATGTAAAGTTCCAAATATTGTTTAAATAATAAAAAAAAAAAAAGATCCAGGCAAAACGTCACTTCAAATATTTACCATCTTAGCAATAAGTGCTCTAGTGTGCTTTTCATTTATCTACTTTCATTCATTTATTTATGTCAAGTATGTCATTTGTTCTATCTGTCACTTAGTTGTCTGTTTGTTAACATAGACAGGACTATGTTTAAACTAGCTATATATGCTAAATCAGATGTTCCCGTATAAATATTTTAAAAATATGTAAAAAATAAAATAATAATAATAATATAAATAAATAAATAAATAAATAAATAAATAAATGCGGACGTTACTACAGAATGTCGCAACCTATATTACAAAATGCGTAAGTTAATACAAAAAATGCAAGTTATTAAAAAATGCAACGCGTTAGTTATTACAAAATGCGTAAGCCATTACAAAATGCTGTAGCCCCATGGCCAAAAATGACGGACAGCGTGCGACCAAATTTCAATTTTTAGAAGCTTGTTCTCAGCCAATGAAACCACACGAAAAACAATAAATATAAATATTATCCAATCAACGCACGCCTGTATTCGCAAAGTGCCAACGGCATTGATTTATTTGCAAAATAGCTAGCAATTTGGTGTCTCGTGGGGACATTTTAAGTGTATTATTTTAAATGGAAATTCGAGTAAGTTTTCAGAGACATCAGAGGTGGTTCGAACAAATGAGAGAAGGATACAGAACAAGAACATTGAAAAATCCGACATGTGTTAAAGCGACTGGCAACTTGTACGGTCAGACTCTTATAAACCTTATCCGCTTTTTGAACAAGAGACTTTTAACCAGAGGGCCTGCAGTGTGTATTTTTACGCGCCACGATTCGCGACGTCTTTTCCAAATTGGGATACTACGAGAATTACATCTCTTACATATGGACAGCTACTGATTTTGTGCAAATGTTTTAGGTATCCTTGTATTGTAACATAATCCAATTAAACACTTTGCATTTTAGTCTCCGTCTTCATACTAAAGTATCGCGGAATTCGAAGGGCTCATAATGTTTTCGATCTAATGGCGCTCAGAACCGCTCTGGACGATTTTTAAATGCAAAAAGCGCGCAGGGCCATTTTACAATGCCCAGTACATTCACTTGAGGACTACGTCAGTTTCACCTGACAGTAACATACAGAATTCAGAGCTTGAGGTCTACAAAACTTGGAACTTGAGCGGAATTAGATTGTCAAGATGAATCTGAAACAGGCAAGAGCCACGATCGTAACTATCGTGTTTTGAAAAGCAGAGCCGAGAACGATGCTTCTAGGAAATCGAACTGCTCAAATAATTAAAAACACTTGTCGTATTTACATGCGATTTCGGCACTTGTCCAAGATAGCGTGGAACCACGCTGTTTCAAGTTTTTTTCCCTTGTCCCATACAAAAACCTCATATATACGGACGCCATTTTAAAACCTGTTGTGAGCATGCGTACTGCACGCGTCCGTCATTTCTGGCCATGCTTATAACAGAATAGGTAACTTATTACCAAATGACGCAACCCTTACTACAAACTCCGTAGGTTATTACAAAATGCTACAGAACCTACTGCGTGCTACTCTCAGTGTTCCAGCTTTCGTGATAAACCCCCAGGCTCTAGAAAAAGGAGAAAACACACAACAAATGTCCTTCAGTTCCCCACGCACACAGCGCAACAAATGTTTGCAACATGTAGCTTTGTGATTCTTGTATGTTTTAACAGACTGTACATGTCAAAATCAATCTCTTCACGGTGACGTTCGATGTATATATTCTACGAATTCTACGAAGCAGTGGTGTGGGACGTAAGAATGGTTTTCCGCTGCACTAACCAAGGGTCATTGGAAAAATCACATATATATTCTACGAATTCTATTCTATTCTACGAAGCAGTGGTGTAGGACGTGAGAATAGTTTGTCCGCTACACTAACCAAGGGACATTGGAAAAACCACAATCATTCAAAGTCCTTATTTACCTTTTGGCGACCGTTCGAGCACGGTCCGTAACTTCCCGTGTTTTAAGCGTCACCCCAAAGATGTCCTCGTGGAAGCGCCGCTGACTCTGCAGACAGATTTATAAATTTAGGACAACTCTCGACTACACTGACCCAACTCTTTATAAGTATTAGTAGATACACATATATACGCGTTATACGCATACACATACATACCTTCAGTTTGTCAGTGCATTCTTGAACTTCTTGTGGTGACATAGCAGCAAATTCCTCCAACATACTCTGAAGAAAAAACGCATAATTCAATCATCATCAGTATGATGCTCAGTTCCGGATAATTTTGCAATAACAAAACCCTGTGAAGTATCCAAAGTTTTCTGTCTAAGATAAATCAGTGTATTCAAAAGTTGAAACACAAATAAACAAAACAAACAAACAAACAAAGCTTAGGGACATCGAAGAGCACAAAAGATGGTGAAAGTTTAGGTCCTAATTGTCATGGGATTACAAACTGAATGCTACTAGAGTACGTTACTATGGAACTGATCTGAAGCATTAAAGACCAATAAACTGTGAAGGATGAATCCCAGCAGACACTTGTTGTACCTCAGTGATTTCTAAACTATTTTTAAGGTTTAAACAAGGGCAACTGTTCACTTTCCGTTTTCCAAGGAATTGTTTTGTTTTCGTATGACGTCATGGCGGCCATGTTGGATGACTCCAACATGGCCGCGATGTCCCTGTGTTCTGAATGTCCAGGGATTGACTGAAAACCATGTATTGCATAAGGAGCTCTCACTTGCAGAGTTCTGTAGACATCGTCTGCCATAGAAACGTCTCCGCAGACGTAAAAGTGTGCTCCCTGAGTAAGCAGCTTGTCACAAATATCATTTGCTTCCTGTTTCAACATATCTTGCACGTAGTGCTGCAAAAAGAACACAACGCACCGTCATTTAAAGTATTTGCTTCTTCGTAAAAAGTCTAAAATAAGAAAAAACTAATGACCTTCGAGTTTGTGTGTCACGTGACCTGAAATGGGACAACACACCAGCATGCGTCTCTAAGTAACAGTAAAATGTCACGGTCTTACCAGATTTTTCGCTCTCAGTCAGATACTTCGCCCAGAAATACCCGAATGAGAGAGAAAACGTCCCGCTTGCCGAAAACCCACTACAGGGCGAGGGGATATCTGAGATTATCGTATTTCTGGTAAGAAAAATCTAAACTAGGTGATAGAAAGTTGATAGGGTGCCATCCGTTATTTGAGCTACCTTGGGTTTGTTAGGTTCTCGTGACAGCGCGGTCCACACATCAGTCAAGGCGCCTTGTTCTTGTACCGCTGCTATTTCATCCTTGTAAATGTAATCATGCTCAGAACTCCGGCAGCCGAAGAACAGCATCATCTCGCCCCAGGCCGGCGCGGGCATCAGACTCTCCTTTTCACCTGCGCTTTTCTTCGGTTGTAAGAAGGGGAGATCACGCCTTGGCAAAAGGGGACTGGACAGCGGAGAACTGTCACATGAGCGGGGGATAGGAGGGGCCTTTGTTTGCATGTCAAACTGCCTCTGTTGCCAGAAGCTGCGAAATGGAGCTATACCCGTCCCAGGCCCCACCATTATGATCGGGACCGAGCCGTCCTCGGGCATGTGAAACGAGTGCGCTCTGAAAAGTGAAAGAACCAATGCTTAGTGACAGACGCCATGGAAATACATTCTTGACATCACTTCCTCTGGTCAGCGCAGCGTTCATCGTCATTACTATTCAACTCGGTCTAACTCGAGGTAGAATTTCACCTTGTGTGTAAGTGCCGTTTTTCTTGTGGACGGCTGATGTTATAGAAAATGGGCTGAAACCCACTTATAGTTGAGTACTGAGACACGTTTCTTGGCTTATTCTTGGAGTTTTGCAAGCGTTACATTGTACTACAAAATCCGTATTTGAATCCATGGTTTGGTGCAATGACCGCTGACTCAAAAATAAAGTGACAGCAGGCGGCCGAAGAATTTATTTCTTAGAGACACTTACTGTCGCACGTAGCAAGGTACCAGGTCCCCAGGCTTCAAGGAATTCAGCCACGTGGAACAGACACCGAAGTGAGTTGGACCTTTACCATCAGCTGTCAGACGCATTAGACATTAGTTATCACACGAGGCTTTCCATGAAGAGTTAAATAAAACAAACTGGAGCAGCAAATTTAAGGAGGGGGTGGGGGAGAGAAGGGTGGTGTTGGAATTCTTCAGTTGATCCGTCGTTTGCCACCCTGCTCGATGTTGTACATAACAATTTAAAATATATCACCACTTGTTTACGACTACTCCAAGCCGGGATAAAGGAAACACTTTCATTGATTTGGAGTATCTCAACAGGCCAGTGCTCGTGGTGGCAACGAAAAGACGCAAGCAGGGATGGTTTTCATCAAACTACCTTACCTCTCTTCTTGAACTGGACAACAGACACTGTTACATGAATTTCACCACGGTACAAATCAGGAGACGAGGAAATGGAGTAAAACCTCTGCCAAATAAAAATTACAGTCATGTTCAGAATGCAGATTCATTCGACAATTCAAGAGGAAAATGTACGTGGTTAGAACTGACAGTTTAATCATCTTTTATCTGAGTAAACTATGAAACGCCAAGTTCTCCATATTGTAAAATAAATTGTTTTTCGGATGATTATCGAAAACCAAAATCAAAGTAAGTACAGTGCCATTCACGGAGGCTGTAAGAAACAGAAGCCCAAACAGTTCGTGTTTGGTTTTACTTTGAACAAGAAACCAATCAACAGCGCGAAGAAACGCGATCGCCAAGTCTATCACTCTTGGATTATGAAAATACGTTTTGTTGGAGGGATAGGGGATGAGAAAAAGGCGCTGGTTGAAGAAATGTGCCTTGGAGTTTCAGTGGTGTATATAACCACTGTTAGCTTGAGGGCGATACGGCTGCTTCCTTTACTAAACTTACCGGCTGCAGCAGTGGCATCTGAGACAAGAGCGTGAGGGCGCTGACTTTGAGAGAAGGGAACTCCTCTATCACTTCCACGATGTTAGATTGTTTCTCGTACTTCCAGTCTTCGTATTCAGATTCCCCCTATCATCGAAATAGCATCAAGACAATTTAATTAGAATTGTATCAAAATTCAACAAAATGTTCTTCTGCAAACAACTGGTCTAGAGAGACTAATAATTCTAGAAAAGTTGCGGACATCTGTAGTGTGAGCAGGGCTTAGGTGAACAGCACCAAGACTCCTGTTAATTGTTGTCTTCTTGCTAAAACTCAATCTTTCCTATGAAACTTCTTCTTAAAGTCGATGTCCCGAGCTGTTCGATTCTACTTTTCAACTTCTTTCCTTTTTTATGGGAATAGCTGTGTGAAATAATTGCAACTAACTGCGATTAGTGTGATACTTTCTGACAGCTCTACAGCAACTGTACCTTGCCAAGACATTGCAGAACTTCCTGCTCCACTGTATCCGTTGTCTGCAAGTAAGAAAATGAGGGGTTTGCGTCAAAGATAAGATCTGCAAGTCCTTTCTGGGCTCTAATTCTTTTTTGACATCGAGACGGCTTGTTGAGGGGTTAAAAGTAAGTTGATTCATTAGTCCTCTACTAACTGATGGAAATACTTCTTGACATAAAACTATGTTCCAGTATACACATGTTCGCATTTGAACTTAAGCGAAGAAGTAGGAGAAGACGCAGTCCACCTGAGTTGACAAGTAACTGAGGACTTGTGACGTAGGAACGCTGGCAATGTCTGTGAAGCGAGAAAAGGCCTCTCTTATGGTGAACGGGGATGGAAAGCGTCCCAAAGTCTTCCATGACTTGACTGGACCAAGAAGTCCTGTAAACAACACATCAACAACAACAGACTGAGAATTTTTTAAAAGGTTCGCACGTTTTCACATTAAATCTGTCAAATACAAGTCTCCGTGAAAACACGTTCTTGACGAAACCTCCGTTTGTGAGCGAACATTGCCATTACTGTAACTCAGGCTAACTCGAGCCCGTTGTTCTTTGTAAGTAACTTACAGTTGAAATTCCTGGTATTGATTTTCTTGGCTAGCTCTTTAGTTTTTACGAGCGTCACATTGATCTTCAGTCCACAGTCGTTTTTGTGCAATGACCGCTGACTCAATAATAAGGTGACCGCACGGCCGAAAAACGCTTTCTCTTCACTTACCTTTGGTTTCGCTGCTGACTTCAATGTTTATTGGTTTGTCTGGGTTAGGTGACTTGTGAAGTTTCTTGATCAAGGCGTCCACTAGCTCCGGACGATTGGCGGGAAATACTGACAGGTGGTCACCCGCAGCGTAAGTGAGCTCATCGTTATTTTGTGCATTAAAGCGCACCAGGATTGTAGAACGGCTGTAACAATGTGACGATATTAATGCAGGTAATCTATCTATCTGTATATATGTGGTTAGAATGTGCAAATGAGGGTCACCAACAACAGTCTTCCTGGAGACTACTCCCTCTGGACAGTCACAACCAACACACTAATAAAATTATAACATAACTATCGTATATAATTATGTGCTTTACCATACATAAATAGATAAATATCAAGGTTGAGTTTATATGAGTTTATATGAATGAGTTTATATGGATGGCACTGGCAAGGTGGCTGAGACATATATGGAAAACATTAACACGGAAAGATGACACGAAAGCCGACTGGGTTACATTTTTTTTTGTAACACATTTTGAAAAACTTACTTCGACTGTGGAGACTGCAGATTCTCGACGGATATAACCTTGATGGGACAAACACTTTTTCCGCTGGTATGTGACAAATCTACGAAAAAAGCAGAAATATGGGAAATAGTAATAGTTTATTAATTTGCCCCACTTCTTACAATATTCTATTTGATACAAATTTTGACCATGATAGTGCAATCGCGGCCATGTTGGATTCGCTTTCGACAGAAGCCAAGGAGACATCGGACTCTTTTAGTAAACATGGCTGCCATGACGTCACGTGAGAGAGGTTGGGTATCATTAACTAAAATGTTCATAAAAGCGCATTATTCACTTGGCTAGGATTGTGTATCTCGGCAAGTTTCAAACAGCCATATCCTAAGAAATGGGTTCGACAACTGAGTTAAACATTAGACTTTTTCCCAAGTACAAAGCGTCCATAAAGCTCAAAGACATACTGGCACAAAGTTCACCAGGCTTCTCTGAGCTGTTCGTGAACCGATAACGGTCTGGGGACCACACATTAGACATGGAATTCAGGCCCTCGGTCAGCTGAGTTGGGTTGATGTTTTCACCAACACAAAATGTATCGCAGGACGCCTGCAAGGAATGTATAAAAAATGATTAAATATCGTGTAAACTACTCACTTTAAATCTGCTAATGTCGAGTTGATTTTACTGCCACCCCACGCCATCAAAATTGCAGTAGAAGCTCTTCGATATCAGTAACACTGCAGCCAAGGTTTCACAGAGGCCGTAACGAAACACTTTCAACCAGCCAGAAGCCAAAGTGATTTGAGACTGGTTAGTGTCCGGGATGCCTGTTGCCTCTATTTCAAAACGAGGCCCAGTGCGAAACCGTTCTCATATAAAGACGAGTTTGATTTGCTTGAGAATGAACACTCACCTTAAAAACGCTCTTTGCCCAAGTCTTGAACGACTCCTCCTGGCCACAGAGCTCGTCTCCTTCACCAAGTTTCAGCATTTGTTCTCCACCAAGTTCACCGATAAACTTATCAAGTGAGCGCGCAAAAGCACAGAAGTTTGGATAGGCTCTAGAACCCAGGCCAAACACCGAGTACCTGAACAATAAAAGCTGACATTCAGTTATATGACGTCATGGTGGCTAAATCTCACTCAATACGGCCTCGATATCTCCAGGAATTGCCTGCAAATCCAGAATAGTTTCACTGAGGGTTATTAAAATAACCAAGCGAAATGCTGGGCTGTCGGCTAATTCGATCATGAGACTAAGAAGCCTTAAGCTTTTAAGGATTAAAATCCTTTAACTCCTAAGCTCAAAATGCAGATTCTCCCAACCTTTTAAGAAGAAAATGCATGAGTGCAGATGTAGTGAGAGTTGATAGTTTAGTCAGTTTTTATCTGATCAAAAGCCAAGTTCTCCATATCGGATGATATAACTCTGGCGAGAAAGTGACGGAGAAAACAGAAGTTGACCACTCTTGGGAGAGAAAGGGTTACAATCCAAGTACCTGACTTTAGCCAATGGCTGATCTTCTACTCCAATCAACTCGTTTCCTTTCTTGGTTCGTAATTTCGTCTTCATCAAAGAGTTGATCGACCCATTACGATTTTCCCTATAAAAAGTGATCAGTTGTAAATTAGTGACACGTTTGCATGCTTGTCACTTTCCTAGCGTTGCTAGTACTCAAAGAGTAAACATAATGCTTAATTTCACCTCAGAATGAGTCAACTTACTGGGCTTGAGGATGCCTCAACTCGTACAAGTACCGAGCAAATGCCTGCGACAGAAAATATCCTGTATTAGTATATACAACACAAGTGAATAGTGCTTTTCGCGCGCTCTGATTGGCTACTCAATCTCGGAATGGCGGAAGCGGCTCGGAAAATAGCCACCGCCGATCACCGTCACTTCGGCGAATAATTGTTAATTATAACAGCTTCTTCCCGTCTTTATATATTGTACTTCTAGGCTACGAACAAACGAACGAATGAATAAATGAATAAAGAAAGAAATTAACGGCTTCTTTCTGCAACTCAATTCCCATATAATAAACGGACAGTACTTTTGATTGTAATTCCCCTCTACGTTTTACCTTTTAATCTTACCTCGCCATTATCAGGTGGATTGCCGTTGCCAAACGTGCTGGTCACGATCAACACAAGCTGTTCATTCTGCAGCTCGGGGAACAAATATTCGTCCATACACTTGACCTGGTGCAGGGAAAATATGATGCTCGATTCTTACCTTTACTGTTGCTATACTGCAGCGTGTAACTGGCATGCAGCTGATAAGTTTTGATAGTACTTTTACTTTCCGTATGAAGTATAAAGTAAATCTATGTGTTTGAACATCGCTAATTGAAAAAGATACTCATACAGCTGTCACTGCATTTTACCACCTCTCACTAGTTTCTCGCTCTCTGATTGGTTGATTTATTGTTGTAAATAAGAGTCCAAACAACGTTGCTGACGCCAGCATGTCACGCTTTACATCGAAGTACAACAAAACGTTCTTGTATAATTCTAAAATATAGTAGTAAAAAACAAATTTCCACTGGTTTGGCAAGCGCCTTGTGAGTCCACAACATTTTGACTATATGACGACGTAAATCGTAGTAAATGAGTGTCCACACCACGGCAAACCAGTGGAAATTTGTTAAACTGCATGACACTACACATGACAGGCTTTTGATGCAGATTCGGCTGTGTTGCTGCTTTAACTACTACTGTGGTTGTTCGAACAAATACACTAACTACTATTATTACTACTACTATTATCATTTCGACTATACTGCTGCATACCTTAGGATTGAAAGCATGAAAGAAAAGTTCTTTCAACATGTTGGCGTAATTCTCAGATCTTCCTGTCTCCGTCGCGTACAGGATCAAGGCCTTCGGTCGCTTTGCCATCGCCTTCCTAAACAATCTGGTCGAGAATTGGACGGCCCTGGAAGGAGTAGAGTAGTACAAAGCTTGGTTTGCTAGCTTCACGGATGTAATTTGTTTGTATAAAGGACATCTAGCTCTGGTCACATGACACGTATTGGATACTGAAGATCCTTGGAGTTAAGTGTATTTGACCACGTTAAATAAAGTTTATGTTTTTATGTTTATGCTTGCCTATCAGTATAATCGGACACAACGACAAAGTTTTTAGTATATAATAGCCTGTGTGCCTTTGTGTACGTACTTTGCAACTTCTTTGAAGCTTTTTCTTCTCCGTGTCAACTTCAGGTCGAGCCCCTCTTGGGTGACACTGAAATGCTTCCAGGGGTCATCCTATAATCATCAAAGAAAACAAAATCTAACTGCAGTACTTGCTTTTAAATTCTTCCTCCATTGAAGTGCGCCCTAAATAATGAATGCGTCTAAATCTTCGTAATCATGAGGGTAAATCATCACGTTTGCACTGCTTTTGGTTGCATTAGGTTTGCCAGTTTTGTCAGTTTTGCCAATTCTGTTAGACTGACTCTAATCCATTAAAAGTTGCACCGTAATAGGGTGAGTAACATCACCCATGTTACAAGTTGTGGCAACAAGTTGCACAAAGTAAAACCTACTATTTCATGAACTTATTATACATAGGTAGTGCAGCACAAATCGCATTACAACTTCATACAACGCAAGATTGTTGTGGCACAAGTTGCAAAAAATGTTGCCCGTATTGCTTCGCTTTTAGAACTTGAGCAAAACACGACTGGTGCATCCTTCACTGGCTGTTGCGTTTTATATTTAGATTAAAAAACCAACCAACCTGATATTCGTAGCTTGGTTTCAGAGAGTAGTTCAGCATTTCCTGAAAAACAAAAATTGAATCGTCGTTCAGTTTGCGTGCTGCATCTGAAAAATTTAGAGTTTTTCAGTCTTGTAAAATCGACCCCAAGGGAACCAATCAAAGGCCTGGTTTCTGGATCCCGATTCTGGATTTTGGTTTCCATGCAAACAAAAAAAAACAAAAAAAACAAAAACAAAAACAAAAACAAAAACAAAAACAAAAACAAAAAACAAAAAAGCCAGAATTAAGACTTATGAACTTAGTTGAAATAAATAAAATTTGAATTTATGGCGTTCGTTCTTTTGATTAACCGTTTCACTCCCTAGCTTCAAATGCAGATTGTCCCAGCCTTATGACTGATGTAGTGAGAACTGAGAGTTTAATCAGCTTTAATCTGAGCAAGCTATGAAAAGCCAAGTTCTCTATACTGAATGAGAAAATTGAAGTTGATCACTCATGGGAATGGAAGGGTTAATGAAACCACAACAAACACAGCATCTGATTGTCAACTACTGGGTTGAGTTTTTTTTTTTTTTCTCTCATTCTACAAAGCGCTCTATTTATTTTGTGAAAATAGATACGCGGGATTCTGTAGTTGCTCTCCGGCGAATGCGAGTTGTCTCACCTGATGAAATACAGCCGTAGCACTCCCTGAGGCTGGGGGCACAATCCACACCCAGTCCGCTGGACAACCCCCTCGCAGCTTCACCTGTCAATATCATCACAAATGACGTCATTATGACGCATAAACCACATGTCAGAAAATAAGGGAACAACAAAAAACGCTATCATTAAAGTATAGAGCTGTTTTCGGATGACTGTCGAAAGTAATCGTGTGATTGCTTTGGTTTTGCGTTTGCTACGCTTTCTGATTGGTCCATACAAGTTTGGCAGCATTCTCAACCAATCAGGAACAAAACCAAAACCAAAACCAAACACTTCTCACGCAAGCGATGGCGTGTACTGGCATTGCTGATTGGAAAGTAAAACCAAACGCAAGACCAAACGTGAATTACTTTGGCTTCTGATTGGCTGAACTGTTTTCTCTCAATCTCTGTGATTGGCCTGTGTGATTACTTTGGTTTTGGTTTTCGACAGTCATCCGAAAACGGCTCTAGTAAATTGCAAATTACTTTTTCAACTTGTGGTTGGTTGGAAGTGTTTTACAGTCTTTGTGATCGGTGCTGTAATAACGTTGGTTTTGGCTGTCAAAAGTTAATCGCTGTAAAATTGCTGTAACGTGTATGCAAGTGTGCACTAAACTATCATACCTCGTTTGCCATGTGTTTTATGAAGGAATCAGATGCTGAATGATGATCAGTCATAGTCACCCCATCCCTCTGTGAGAAATGGGAGCACGTGATATTAGTCTTGCTATCACACGCCAAATATATACGTCGACATAATTATACGAGGGACGCAAGCATATCGAGTCTATATTATATGGCACAGATGGTAAGCAAGCTCTAATTGGTCAATTTACCGGGCCATAACTTACGATACGGACCGATTTATGTTTTTCACGCCACTTAATAAATTTCGAACCGTATCCCTAACCTCGTTTGCTTGACCCGTATTGTAAGTAACGGAACCCTGTTTTCTTCCTCGCCTCGTGGCTGGGCCCGAGCTTCAAAGCGCGAGACAAAATGTCGGTAACTTGCAGTACAGACCGCGCACTATTAATTCCCAGTGAAAACAGGTCGACACAACCACAAGCAAAACTAACGTCTTCCCATTGCTTGAGTCGCTCGTACATGACGAAGTTTTCGAGTAAACATTAGCCATGAAAAGCAAAAGGAAACACAAACCTGGAAACTGGTGAGGACCGCCACGTTTAGCTCCGCAGTCGCCAAGTCCTTCCACAAAGAAGCGTTACTTTTGGTATCCAGACCCATTTTCTTTGCAATTGGCTAAAAAATACAAGCACATGGAATGAGTACAGTTATGGCTTTTCACAAATAACAGCCTAAAAAACTGGTTGCTTTCACAATATATTCATATGTATGAGCATTATCTAATATAAAGCACAGTGTGATACCTCTAGCATGTTGTAACGCATTGGGTCTCCCAAATCACGTGATCCTACTTCAGTCACCATGTACCTGAGAAGAATAGGGAGGGAGGTGGGGGGGTGTTAATGTCGACAAAGCTGAACGACAGTTTAATGTTTCCAAAGATCTACTTACCAACGGACATCCAAACATAGAGATCGATAAGGCAAGACAGACAATGGAAACTCTACAAAACATCTACACTACGCTTACCAGCCGTTAAAAGGACAGGAGGGGAATTCCACACCACCAACGTCGAGACACAGGCTGGATATTGCAGGCAATGCGTACCATTTCAAACCAAACTCCTCGAACCAAGGATACCTAGTACGATTTAAAAGTTTACCGGTAAGCAAACCGCGCGAAATAACAAATTGACGTAGGGGGGGGGGGGGGGGGGAAGGGGGGGACAGAATCGTTTAATGAATGAAAATTCACCGTGTGGCAGTTTTCTTGACAGAAGTCAACTCGTGCTGTTATTGTTATTATTATTATTTTTTTTACAAAACGCGTCGCCTGATGATGATGGTGATGGCATTGATTATAATTCAGAATCTCTAGAAACTCACTTTGGGTGCTTGATAGAAACCTCGAGGATTAAGTCTTCAGGAATTTTAAACATCTTTGGCTGCTCCCCGTTTGCTTGAAGTACCAGCGGAAGGACGTCGAACTGAGTACCCTTCCCCTGCCAACCAAGCTGCTGACAAATCTGCAGAGCAAAATAAGCAGTTTCTCAGCGTTACTTAGATCTAGAAGGTTGCAATAGCAGTAGCAATTCCAACAGTAACAGTGCCGCCGGCAGTTGTATTTGACTTGCCGTTGTTGCAGTAAGTGTAGCTAGCACTATTAATTATCGTACTAGTGCTATATAAAACGATAGATGCAACAGTTATGAATTTCACGGAATTCTACAAACATGAACTACTTTTCACAGAAGCAGTGCAAATGGGAAAATAATAGGCATAGAATTTCGGTGGAAGCCCCTATCTGACTGTAGCAGCAGCAGCGCGAACACTGCAGTCGTTCTTAAAATAAGAGAGTACACGGCGAAAATCATTTTGCAGTGTTTACAGTGACGGCATCGTGCGGAAAACTTTACGGAGTCAGAACTGCCGTTTGTCCATGACGATTGTTCGCTTTCCACCAACTGAACTGTGCTTTCTCTTCCTTGACAAATTATCCAGTAACAGTTTCTTTCGATGGAAGGGTCTTGTATCTGAAAAGTCATAGACTTTCGTTGCACCGTTTTACCTTGCACTCAGAATAATCTTTGATTCATTTGTGATACGCGCGCGTCTAAACCGGTCAAACCGGTTTTCTACAGTGTAATATGGATTTGAAGTCGGCACTCTGTTGCGACCTTATATGGTAAAACTACGTCACAGTCATGTAATAATAGGTAGTAATTACCATCAGTCTCTGTTATATTTTCAATTATCATGTCAGAGAAGAAAACAATCAAAGTTACCTCAGTGATCTCCAGGTTGGACGGATCACCGACGATTGTGCCATTCGGTTGGCGGTATCCAGCATAACGGATCAATTGAGGGTTCCACACACGAAAATCCTTCAGCTCGTGTCGCCTCTGGGGGAACACAGTAATGGTCGACCTGCAGGGAAACAAACGTTAGAGGAGAATGTACGTCACCACTCCTCTTATCGTATTTTCTGTATTATCTTTTTGATATTTCTAAGCGTTTTGATCTTGGCAAACAACAGGAATTTAATCTTGAAAAATCTTATGGACTCACGTATCAGGATAATTGACTCGTGCATAACACGAGGTTTTGCTTTCATTTCGTTCACGAAGGCGTTAGCATGACGGTCGGTTCCCTTCACCACGATTAGAATTTTGAGGGTCTTGAGGGCTGTCAAACTTTTTTAGCCCAATCAATAAGGGCAGGAGATGGAAAACCAAAGCAATCAGAAATTATCTCCGACAATAATTCGATTCTAATACACGCAGTGTAAACATCACGCGTACTATCTGCCTTGGCTCTTAAATAGTGTTCGTGTCTTAGTTGAATCATTAGCTAGCTGTGTCTCACCTAACTTGGCCTTTGTTAGTTGCGTATTTGATGTGCGTGATCATGGCGTCAAACATTCCCTCTACAGTATTTACATCTCGGGCGTCGAACAACTGCCAAATGGGGAAAAAAAGACAAAGATGCTCAATTTACATGTAAACAATTACTTCTGTGGACGGCCAGACTAGAAAAATGTTTAACTTTTACGCGTTTAATATTATTATTATTATTATTATTATTATTATTATTATTATTATTATTATTATTATTATTATTATTATTATTATTATTATTATTATTATTATTATTATTATTATTATTATTATTATTATTATTATTATTATTATTATTATTATTATTATTAATACTATTATTATTAGTGGTGGCGGCAGTAGTAGTAGTAGTAGTAGTAGTAGTAGAAGAGTGATTTCAGTAAACAAGTGAAACAGACACTAGACTATTAGAGACACGTACGCGCTCCAAGTAGATGTCAGATCATACGGCAATGGGCTTTGTTTATTTTCCACAGCCGAGAATTCTTCTCGAAAACCCTCACCACAAAATTTGCAATAAGTTACTCATGTGCATCTGATGTTAAGAAACATTGTGGGCACTTGATTGGCTTGTTGAGCTGTGCGAGAGGAGCTTAAAGTTTTAATTTTCCGCGTAATTTGCAAAACTACTGAGCCTGCACTACTGGGCCCAGTTTTTCAAAGCACGATTAGACTAATTCTGGATTAGGTCTAAACTTTCATGTCATTTATATGCCTGAAAATGTGAAGGTTTCGTTCACAACAACTTCCTGTATACGTTTTTAAGCTGGAACAAGCTTTATAGTCCATCTTCGAACAAAACTCTGCGGTTCATTGGCAGAGGGGTCGAGAGAAGAACTTCGTTAATCCTGGATTGCTTAGTCGGCTTTCGAAAAACCGGGCCCAAGGACAGGAAATCATTGCCCTGAGTTGGTGTCGACTCGCATGTTTCTAGTGACGTTCCATAGAATTGCCCTCAACATATTTGTATCGACGCGGACATCACCGTTTTTCAGCTGTCGGATCGCGGCCACTTCGGATGTTTAATTTCCCAATATTACAACATTTGTTTCGAATCATACATATACACAAATCTCTCTACTAGATACTAGTACACCCTCACTTATAAAAACTGTCTCACGGGTTTAGTGAAACCACTCTAGTAGTAGTAGTAGTAGTAGTAGTAGTGTTAGCGGGAAGGGAATTTATTGCTACTTGGATGGGTATTCCCAGGGTAGGTATCAAATAATTCCTTTTCATTTTTCACTGTTTCATTGTTCCTATTTCGAAATGCAAATCAATTCGCAGAGCACGTTGGAAAAATTACAGTCACATGTGCCAACTTCGACATAAAAATGCTTGCCTTCATTTATTGTGACGTCATTGAGAGAGCCTGGGATTAACTTTCGATAGAAACTCGGACTGAATTGTCGGCCGGGTAAACCGGCGAGTGTCAGCCTTGCTATTGTTTAATTCGCACCTGTAGCTTATTCCACTGAATTCTCCCAATACATCTGGCCGCGTTTCTCCAGGCGGTTTTGGCGCCAAAATGAAGCTCCTTCTTCGTTAACTCGTAGGTCCCAGTCTCCTCAATTTCCTTCGTGACTTCGGCCAGACGGTTGTGGTGGGCAGGCATATTTTCTCTGTTGATGAAATCAATGTAAGTTTGAGCATTCGAAGCCTTGACTCCTGTATATGCATATTGCTCTTTTATAGTAATTTGTTCCGGTTTGGAAGTTCGAGATTTGTCCAAGAAGCACTGTAAAACTTATTCGCTCGCCTACTGGTGAGATAAAACATGTTAAACAAATATGAATAACTTAATTGAAACTCAATTGAATTTGAAGTGAGCTGAGAGCCGCTCAAGATACTGTGTTCCACACTATTTTTCCTTAGACTGTAGCATTCCAATTCATACATAGATAAGTTGAGAGAAAGACAGACAGACAGAAGGAAATAATTTCAGCTTACAATTTCATTGATGTGTAATATTGCGCGATGAAGTCTGTGGCCTGCTCCATAACTTCCTTCGCTGGTCTTGGAATCCCGTATGGTCGCTTTTGAGGGACGTCTCCTCCATAAGGCTGCATCAGGGAGCCCTGGCATCTTCCTGCTGTGCAGTTTAAAGGCTGCTGTTTGGAAGGAGAAAAAACATATTATCTTTAGTCCTATCACTCCCAAGATCAAAATGCAGTTTCTCCCAACCTTATCAGATGGAAATGTACGACTAATGCAGTGAGAACTAATAGTTTAATCAGCTTTCAGCTGAGCAAGCTATCACGAGTCAATTTCCCCTTTCTGTATGATATGTCTCCGGAAATTGAAGATCTCTCTTTGTTACTTTCCTACATTTTGAAAAGAAAGGAAATATTAGGTATACAACTCCCTATTGTGATTTCCTAAAATTTACATCTAAACATTAACTGCATTCTGAAAAGAGAAAAATTTATTTCGTGCAGCACAGTTTGCATTGAAAATGTACTATACATTGCGCGATAGCTTGGCTCCTTGTAAGATTTGACTGCCTTGGTAATTGACAAAAGTAAGCAAAAGCATGCGACAGACAGAATAATAGACGTTAATATATCAAAGCAATTAAAACACGTTTAATTTCAGGTGGTCAGTTTCCCGCACTTGCCTTGCAACCTCGCCTTGGACATGGCTGCGCGGTTACATATTTTAAAACTATCAAACAGCTATCTGTATTGACTTGTATGTTTTAGAGATTAGAAGAAATTAAAACTCCCCGACAAAATAATATTTTAAGAGTACGAAAAGAAAACGTAAGAAAACCCTGGATACTTACGATCGTTACTTTCAGATGCAGCGTGTCTGTCTGAACCCGTCCATCAATCAAGTTCTGTAATTTGATATACTTTGGATTTTGTTGGGGAACTCTTGACAGAACAGTGTGGCTGCACCCGTTGCTCCCGGGAGCCTGGCCTCCCACTCTTTCATGCTCGTTTTCCGCTTTTGCAATCGCAATATCTCCATTTGGGACATGGATTCTTCCGTCGGATGGTTTGATCTCAGACGTTCTAATCTTCGGCGCAGCTGTCTCTTTATCCGTCGCATCTTTTCCTTCCTTCGCAAGACGTGGGTCGTTATCTTTCACGCGGATTTTTAAGCCGACTGTACTCCCCGTAGGAATTCTGGCAAGAATATCAAGTACCTCATCGTAAGAGGTATTCTCCAGGGAGGCGCCGTTCACTTCAAGTAAAACGTCCCCAACCTGGAGCAAGCCACTCTCCTCTGCCACACTTCCCTTGACTATGTCACCGATGACAGCAAGTTGGCTTGCTGGTCGCCTTTTAACGATAAAGCCAAGACCACCGAGTTTTCGCTTGACAAGTTCCACGTTCACATGAAGGCTATCGGCTGAGGCTGTCATTCTTTCAGCAGAACCAAAACGGTCAAACTGAGAAAGAAACGAAAACCAACTGACTCATTACATTATACAAAGATTACAAAAATATTTTGTGAAATCAGACATACAAATGTCACGGAAGAAATTTAGCATGTATTAGCTAATCATTATTATGCCTTTCAAGAGCTGTTTTGCGGACGAGAATTAATATTATGCGCTAGTTTATAATGGACTCTACTAATGCGAAGTAGCTAAGAAGTCATTAGCTTAAGGTTAATAGAGTGCAACGGGTCACGACCCAGGCGTAAGTGATCTAGGATAGTAGTAGTATTATTATCGGCTCTGAACGCCGAAAGTATCATAGACGTCAACTGATGAATGGCGTTTGAATATTGATAAGGGCCAAATAAACGGGGTTGTCTTCATAGATCTGAAGAAAGCTTTTGACACAGTGGGCCATTCTATTTTGATCGCCAAAATGAGACGATATGGATTACGTGGAGTCACATTAGACTATCTCAAAAATAGAAGACAAAGGTGTCTTG